>JAGFMI010000011.1:0-1305481 GCA_021030905.1 Pyrenula massariospora
CAACCCTTCCCCTGCTCCCCATCCTCCACCCCCTGCGCCTCCTCATCCAACCGCCACAACACCTTCATCGCCCCCCCTTCTCAAAAAAACAACAACAATAAGAAGAAGAAAGAAAAAATGGGCCTCCTCAACAAACTCCAAGCCAAGCTCGAGCTCTACCGCCTCGAGCAGCGCTACACCCAGCGCAAGGCCCGCAGCGAGTTCGCCAACGGCGTCCGCTACGTCGACGGCGAGTACATCTACCACTCGGACACGGGCTCCACCGCGTCCACCTCGGCGACTGCTGCTGCGTCTTCTCCCGCCTCGACCAGTCCGCCGAGCGGCGTGGCCAAGAAGTTGCGGACGAGGGGGTCGAATTTGGGACGGCGGTGACGTGTGGAGGGATTTTGACGGCGGGATAGCTGGCAGAGGTCTGGGTTGGTTGCTGTTGGTTAAGCTCGGGAGGAAAGAGGGAGGTGGTGCGTTATATTCTTGAACTCTCCAGGAGAGACTCCGGTCGGAAAGATGCATGAGCATTTCTTGATACCTACCTTACTCGGCGTACGGAACGGACATTTTCAAATTTACGGCAAGACCAAGATACACCATCTATTGGAACCTTCCCTTCTTTTCATAGACGATCGATCACGCATTGCTAGAATTCCATGCTAGAGGCAGCATCTTACTGGGCATCCATATTTCACGGGAGGTCACTTGTTAGCGAATGAATGAATCAAACTTCTTGTACCAAAGATCCCACTCGATCTATTAGAAAGCGAGAGAACGAACGCTGAAATCATATACCACGTGTACAAACTCGCAATGCCAAACCCGCGCCATCGCTACCAATGCTCATCTCAAAATGTGCCCATGTACCTGGCAGACGTCGGGAAAGATTCGTCCTGGCCAGTTCCGTCCGATTGTCTCACCTCTTCCCCTTCCTCTGCCCAATGCCCCCCAACCGTCCAAAATTGCCCAACGAACTCTTACTCTTATGCCCCTGAACATTTTGCCCTATTGCTGCCCCAGCCCCCTGCCTCCCACTACCAGGCACCATCAACCCACTCTGCCCACTGCCGGGCCGGCTAGGCACTCCACTCCCACCCTTCATTGGCGGAACATCCGGCAACGCCTTCTCCCTCCCGATGCCTGCCCCCGGTCTCCCATCGAGGTTCATATCGGCGCCCAATCTCCCCATCATCGAGTCCCGCAGTCTCCCGCCCAACGTCTCAGTGTCTTGGGGATTGCTGACCGTACCCGCTGCGCGCCTCCGGGCCTTTTCTTGCGTCGTGCGGAATTTCTCGAGCAGATCGACCCACCGGACTTCTCCGGCGGCGGAGGAGCCTTCTCTTGATTTGGCGCCAAGGCGACCACGTTCGAACGTTGAGGTTGTCGGCGTGTTCGGGATGCTGCTCGAAGGCGGAGCTGTTAGCCCGCCTAGTCCCTCACCGCTGCGATTACGAACGTGATGACGCGTGGAAGTTGAGGTGGATGTGAACGAGGCAGAGGTGGAGGTATTCAGGGCAGGGGTTGGGGGAGGTACATACGTTGGACCTCCCCGAGATGGCGGGGGATGAAGTAGCCCGATGGCCGAGACGGAGTTGAGACGGTTCTTAAGTGCGGCGAAGGCGGATGATTGGGGGAGGAGCATGAGGAGACCGTAAAGACATTTGTAGAGATAAGGGTAGCGTTCGGGTTCAAGAAGCTGAAGACGGAGATCTAGATAAAATGAGCTTGAAGCAAGACGGAGAGTACGTTGAGCTGCCTACATGTGAAAACAGGGGACTCAAGTAGCTGGACCAATTTGTCGATTTGGATGAGCATGTTAACTGTCATTTCTAGCTCCGCACTAGATAGATTAACAAGCAGTTATTTCAAAGCAACAACACTGACTCACAAGATCTGTAGAAGATGGTAGGCTTGTTCATAGGCTTGCGCAAGGAGGCATAGCGAGAAGGTGGCAACGGCATTGTGACACCACGAGCGGAAGAGGGCCACGAAGAACATTTGCCCGTCCTAGAGGGGAAATTTAGTTTGAATGGTACAGTCAGCAAAGACGGACGCTTACTTTAGTCTCAAGATTCCGAAGTCTTTTTCGCAGATCGGCAAGTTCAGGGGCGGTAATGAGGTTGTTGTTTAAATTCTGCACCATGATGCTTGCAAATTCAAGGTCCTACACGCCGATCAGTATACTTAGGAGAGCTAAAGCCAAAGTTGTGCAGCGAACCTCGTCTTTTTCAAGGCAGTCAGCAAGAGTACGGTAAATCCTTTCCGGACTTAAGTTCATGCATAATTGTCGGATGATTAAGTTCCCTCTTATCTCGAGCAATTTCCTATCTGTCGAGAAAAGCTGCAGCAGATTCACCATAAATGAGGTGAAGTAGCCATCTTCAGTGTTTTGAGAGATTTGAGAGAGTAGCTGTAGGTCGCGTGTCACGACCGCCTCAGCAGGGTCTGATAGAGTCTTCAATAAAGCTGGAAAGGTACCGTCATTGAAGGCGAGAATTTTGCGTGGGGCTTTGCGATGCAGCATGATCAACCAGGCAAGCGCAGCTACCCTGGTTGCTTCGTGTTCATTGAGAAACTGCAGAGTCAGTGCATTGACAGCGGCGGCATAGTCGAGATCTGAAGGCTGCGGTGTTGGCGGCGCGCTGGTTTTAGGTGTTGCCGCTGCGTTTCCGTTCGCAGCCGCTTTATCTTCCGTTATAGATTCACTGATCTGGGGGTTTGTCTGCCTAGCCGATGCAACGGGTAGTTGGCGGTCTTTTATGTCAAGGTCCTTGATAGATCCATTCGAGATATTCAGAGGTGGTTGATTCTCCTCCGCCGTTGTTTCCTCGGAAAAGGTAACGATATACTCCATCAAGGAGGTATTAACTCGGTTGGCAGTTGTACGCACCTGGTCCGAGTTCGAAGAAAGCGCGGGAAGGACTTGGGCTAGTAGTCGGGGCACAAATTGAAGGATGTCTTCTGGGCTAATTTCGAAGAAGCTGTCAATCCATCTCAGAGCTACAATTGAAATTTCCTGCTCTTTCTCTTTTGACACACCATCGAGCATCTTAGAAGGTTGTTCCGAATCTGTGTATGACGAAACATTTACAAACCCGAGGAGAATATCCAGAATCTTTGTGTAGTCAATTTGTACGTCTTGTCCCGGGACCCAATCACCGTCATTGTTTGCATTTGGGGGATCATGAGCAGTTCCCGAGTCCGAGTCTGAGACAGCATTTTCGAACTTGTTCAGTGTAGCACTTGTATCAGTCCCAATGCTCCCACTATCACTAGCAGGGGAAGGTTTGAGGTCTGCCGTGCTTCGGGCCTTGCTCTCTTCGATGCCTCGCTTCAATCTTGCTATTCTCTTGATTTCGTTGAGAAACCGCTCCAGAAGACCTTGTGTGGCGATGTATACGTCGCGATTCGGATCTGCAAGAAACTTGAAGAGCCCTCCTAAAAAGGAGGGAAGGTAATGGACCAGTTCTAGATCCGGTATCGTATCAAGTAACGTTAGCCAAGATACCAAGAACGTTCGCGTAAACGGATTTATGACGTGAATCCTTTCTTGCAGCAATGGAATGAACTTGGCCAACGAAAATGCGGTTGGCAATTCTGAAGAGGATGCATCTGAATCTAAAGCTGAGCCATCTCCAACCTCAGCTTTTTCCGAATACTGAAGAATGGAGATATAGGTCGCCGCAGATTCAGAGACAATGTCCTTCACGAGGCGGTCTAACAGCTCGGCACCATTCTTGACAGACAGTTCCGAGTCTGCGGCAAGCTTCAGAATTGTCAGTGAAATTTCAACAGACAAGGGGACTGGAAACGGCTGACTTTGCAAAGAGCATCGAAAATTTCGTTAAAAAAGAGCAAGATCTCCCCTTTCGCAACCTTGGCAATGTTGTACATGCTTTCGCATGCATAATAACGGACGCGTGCATCTTGATCTGTGAAGCACGCAAGTACAGGCGGAACGACCTCATGAAGGTATGGAGCGACTTCATCCTAGCCCGACGTTTAGTAAATTGCATTGTAGAGTGGGTATCAGACGCACAGATCCTAGTGCTATAGAAGCAGCCGCAAGTCCAATAAGACCACCATTCCGGGCGTGAGGCTGATGAACGGCATATGCATAATCATGACAAAGTTGTTCTACAATCTTTCGTATTCTGTCCTGGTCCTTGTTGGCGCTGGCTTCTCGGACAGCCCTCTCGAGCCTGTAGTCCTTGTGAGCTGGTGCCGACAGCTAAGAGCAGTCCTGCAGAGCACTTACTCAAGCGCTCCTTGCTTACGCTTATCGTAGAGCTTATCAGTCAATAAGCGCTGCGTAGCTTGATCCATTTTGGATGAGCATTGGTGTCGATGGCCAGACGCGTCTCTGATTGACCCTGGTCCTCTTGAACGTGTCGGTACGCGAAAGCGGTCAACGAGAAGCGACCACCGCCTGCACTTGCGCAGTTGCACGAAGAATGGAGAATTTGTACACAAAATCAAAAGAAACGGATACTAAGATTACAAAGATTATCACACGGCCTAAGGAGACTTTGTGGGCGAAGTAAAAGAGTTGGATTTCCTGAAAACATGGCGATAACTTCTGATTCCTCGCGGGAGGGGCAGAAAAGCTGAGCAACCGTTCAGCCAGATGCTCCTGCCCTTGTCCAACTTCACACCACTGAAAGGAGCACCACGAAACATCCGGGTTAGCTCACGAACATTAAGATCTTCAAGGACATGATGACTGCGCAAATGCAAAGCTGTTCCTCTACGCAGCTAAGATACCCTGTGAGACCATAATAGGGTCACAACTCATTCTAATGATACGTCTATCTAAAGCCGATCCCCGTTCTCGTATCTCATCTACAGTCGTTAAAAGCTCTGTTCAACATGACCTATGCCACTAATGGCTGATGTATTGAAACACTGCGCTGACGTCTTTCTCCGCCGTCTCCTGCCTCAGCAGCAAGTCTTCAATCTTCATTAGTGGGCCCTGCTCCCCGACATTGACAAAATGGTTCCAGGAGCTCGTGTCGCCGTAGAGCAACGCCTGTGATTTGATATGCTGTGTGCCGTCTGGTTTGCATCTCTTACACTTGAAAGTGTCGTGAGTGTCACTGGTCGTTGACGGTTTGAACTGGAACAGTTCCCGGAGAGAGTCGAGGGTAAAATGGCGCTCTACGTCTTCGGCCGAATCGACGACACAAGACGACAACGCCTGCTTATGCGATTGGCGCTGAAAGATCTTTTCCTCGATCGTACCAGTAGCCATGAATCTGTATACAAAACAACTCTTCTTCTGCCCGTCACGCCAAACGCGGGCCAACGCCTGTTGGTCGGCTGCAGGGTTCCAGTCAGGGTCAAATAGCACTAGGCGGTTGGCTCCAATGAGGTTCAAGCCACACCCACCAGCCTTGCTACTGAGAAGAAAGACAAATTCGTCCCCTTCAGGATCATTGAACTTGTCAACCAATTTTTGTCGCTTATTGACGTTCATGGTTCCATCTAGACGAAGACAGCCGTAGGCGCGAGACCGGCAAAGCCTTTCGAACATATCTAGGGTCTGAGTGTAATTGCTGATCAGCACAATCTTGTCGTTCGTGTCTTGCCGAATCCGCGCCAGCATACGATCAAGAACTTGCATTTTCCCCGAGTACCACGGCTTGATATCTCGGTCTCTTCCTCTAGCATCTTTAGGAACATAGTCGTCGGGGAAGAACTTTTCGCACCCAGGGAGGTCAGTGGGCAGATCCAGAAGATCAGGATGGTTGCACAGCTTCTTGAGTATACCGATGGCTTTGAGAGGCTGACTGCCTTTGCCTCGAAGAAGGCTTTGAATGTCTGGGCTTTTGATGAAATGATTGTACAGGTCTAACTGGAAAGGAGCGAGATTGCAGAAGACAACATGTTCATATTTTACGGGAAGATATTTTGACAGGATGTCGTTGGTTCGCCGAATGATAAATTTGTTGACAACAGCGAGGAGTTCTGACACAGCCTCGTCTCCTTTTTGTCGGTCAAGATCAGACCCAGCAGCATCCCGTCCTCGCAGGATGGGTAGTTCATACTTCTTCCGAAAGTCATTTCGACTTCCTAGGAGGTTCGGATTGGCGAAGTTGAGTAATGAAAAATACTCTGATAAATCGTTCTGGATAGGTGTTCCCGAAAGAATAACTCGTCGATCAACATTCAACCCATTGAGTGCAGTAAATGTCTGGCTCTCTCCATTCTTAAGGCGGTGTCCTTCGTCACACAACAGAAGGCCAATGTGCGTATCTCTAAGCTCGCCAACATTCAGTCTCAGTGTTTCGTACGAGACGATGAGGACTGGGCGAGTCACAGCTCTTCCTGACGCTATTGCCCACTGTTTCAACTGCGTGGTAAGCTCCTCCTTTGAGGCTTTACCATCAACAGCAAATGGTGTGATGGCGTCTTTACCAAGCCATTTCACCAATTCATTCGCCCAGTTCTTCACAAGACTTGAAGGGCACGCTATCACACATTTTTGTATGGTCTTTTTTCCTGCCTCTGGAGATTGACGCAGCAAGGTCCACATTAACGTTATACACTGCAGGGTCTTGCCCAAACCCATCTCATCTGCCATGATGCACCCATTGGCGTTGCTATCGATTAGGCCTGTTGTGCAACGGTAAAGAAACTTAACTCCTTCGATCTGATGGGGCCGTAGAACCTTTGCGAGCCGTGGGTCAATGACAACAGGAACCTTTGGTCGACCTTCAACGTTCTTCTTAATGCCAAGAATGTCTGCTAAGCTTCGGTGCATCAGCGGCACATCCAGCTTTAACTTCTCTTCGACCACTTCCGGTGTTCCTGTATGTCCAGACTGGACTGCCAACTGGTCATCTATCGTAGGATCGTAGAGTACTATAGCAAAATCTCCGCTCGGATCATGCAGAGGTTTTACCACAAAGGTTGCTCCTCTACGCATGCCTAACGTAGGTGCTGGTCTGGAAGAATCATAGCCGCCGCCACTCTTGTTGACAAGCGGAACGGAGAATCGTCGCCTGAATGTTACTTCCTTGTCCTTCACTTGGAAGACTGGAAATTTTTTCGAAAGTGCAACGCGATCCTCATTTGTCCAAGCTAAATCAATCTCAACTGAGCTTCCGTCTGCGTCCGCATAGCTGATCCTCTTTCTCTTCCGGGCAGGTTTGTTGGACGACCGCGAGGCGAGCGCAGAGCCAGGGCATTTAAACGGCCGCGAAAGACTATCTATTGATTTTGCACTACCACCGTATAATCGAACGGCTTTTGGAGCAGGATCGATGTTTTCTTTGCCAGCCTCAATGACCCTAGGTTTCGGGCGGTGCCTGTCGCAGTTAATACCCTTTGTGGCTCGAAGTCATTACAAACTTACATTTTGTCAGTGGGACAGATTGATAAAAATCAGAAGTTACGAGAAAGTCAGGGCCGCGGCGGGGGGTATCAATGCAGAGCGAAGACAGAAGCCGGGGTAGGGCGGTCAATTCTGGAAGATTGGGAAACGCGTTTGGGCAGCGCGGGTGGCAAGGCCTTATCGCGGTGTCTACGCGTAAAAACGTGATCTTTAAGCACGGACCAAATAACGTTGGGTGCAGACGAGGGAAGTCGTGGGCACCCTCTCGGGCTTCTCAGCCGATCATTAGCCGGTACGGTCTGTATCTCAGCCTCGCGTATTGTTTTGCGCCTTCGTTCTAGCCCGTCTCGAGGATGGTGTCTTAAGTCTCCACATTCAATATACCACAGGCAGGCGCCAATGCTAACAATAAGATGCGTCACGACTTCTGACATACAGCTTCGTCCGCTCTACCATTACCTTATTCGTCGATCTTCGTTGAACGCCATCCTCCTTCCTTTTACATATTTTGACATTAGGTTGTCATTCCACTGATGCTTTTATGATGAATTGTGGACAGGCTAGCCTTCATAAACTCGACCTGTGCTCATGTCTGCCGACTTTTGGGCCGGGTATTTTAGCGGAGCGATTGGCATCATCATCGGAAATCCCCTAGACATTATCAAAGTCCGGCGACAGGCCGGGACGAGCCCCATTGCCAGGCGCTTCTGGTATGATGACTTCTCGAAGATACGAAGTCTTGCTCGAGGCAAGTAGTGTTCCTCTACCATTTCTATGTAAGATCCTGAACCTGTTTCGAAGGCTCTGCAGCACCAATATTAGGTTACGGTGGTCTGAATGCACTGCTTTTTGTCTCGTACAATAGGACTTTGAAAGTTCTTGACCCGTCTATTAAGGACCTTTCTAAGTTGTCCCATGTCCGTCTTCCTCATGTATGGTTCGCTGGGGCAGTTGGGGGTCTGGCCAGCTGGATTGTGTCCGCTCCATCAGAACTTATCAAGTGCAGGACGCAATTGAGCGCAGTCCCAGAAGCATCTTCTTTGCGCATTTTCAAAGAGGTATGGAGAGCTCATGGGTTGAGAGGCCTATATATGGGTGGCGCGGTAACGAGCGCGAGGGATGCAGTTGGATATGGCTTCTAGTTTGTCTACTCTATAATATTATATCAGCATTTTGCTAAAATCTGCGCAGCTTCTGGTCTTATGAAATCACCAAAAGATGGCTAAACTCTGGACGTATAAACAACGAGTCAAGTTCGACGGAAGTCCTTCTCGCTGGGGGACTTGCTGGCATCGTGACGTGGACGTCAATATACCCCTTGGACGTGTTGAAAACTCGAATTCAAACGCAGTCCGACAGCTATGGAATTCCAGAAGCTGGCCTTGTTCGATCAGGCTCAGCTTCATCTTGCAAGACGTCCGCCCTCACAATAACGCATCGATTATTTCGTGCTGACGGTATGGGCATTTTCTTTCGTGGCCTCGGAGTCTGTAATGTTCGAGCTTTCGTTGTGAATGCTGTGCAGTGGTTCACGTACGAGAAAGCCTTAAAATTACTTAGTCCTAAAATCTCTAAATGATTCAGTTTTACCTTTTTTGAAGGTGTCGTTCATGGCAGACGTGCCTCGGTCTCATTGACGTCAAAATTATGATTTGGACCATTGTCGGTGGTGAGACCAATTGCTGCTTCCGCTTTCTTCTGCGTGTGGGGCTCTGCACGCAGATCTCGGAGTCTGAAATAGAGTGAGCGAGGAAAACACAACGCGGATCCTTGGCTGGGTAGCAGAAGTCCTGACCGATCTAGTCCTTTTCGCTGGCGGACGCCTGCCTATTGATCGGACCAGCTATGACTTCTGTTACTCAGCCTCGATCGGGTCTGAAGAAAAGCTTACCGCCGCTTGTGAACTTTGCTCTTACGATGAGCAACCAGATTATGCTCACCCTCAAACCACTTGCTGCATTCAATACAGTACCATTCGCCAAAGCCAGGAAGATCTTCAGGAGCGTGCCGCGATTTATACTGTTGTAGATGTTTTGGAGACTTGAGATCTGCTTTGACTTGATCGAGGTCCCTGCTTCATGTCAGGACTGGCATTCGATGCTAGGTGTCAGAGATCGTGGCGCACCCAAGATATGCTGGGCGGGCGCTATGATAATGCGAACACCCAGATGCGCCGTGATTTCTGAGACCTAGCCTCGAGTTGTAGAATACATCAAAGACTAACCTAGTTCGCCGTTTGGTTTTCGTTCGCTTCAGACCCATGGTGCTTCTCAATAGACGTAATTATTGGAAAGTTCCAAGAAGACAGCTAAGTTTCTCTTCGAGGACGGGTCGTGGTAGACGGCGCTGTTTAAGAAGCCCCGATGATGTGTTCGAAGCCTTCAAAACACTTGATGAGGAGGGTCTCGAACGCTATTCTAGCTCTGGCAGTCTAGACCGCGGCGAGATGCTGGGCGAAATAAATCATTCCTAGAAAAAAGCATATGATGACCATGTGATGAGATTGCTTCTTGCGCCTTGCGGCATGGTTTCTTTCAGTTGGAAAGCATACGCTGTGGGACAGTCGATTTCTGGAATAGCGTGATCGACAGTGCGAGGCTCGGTATGAGAAGCTGTGGCGCACCCAATTGTTAGCACTAGCGCCCATCCGGCTAATATGCAGGAATGCAACCACTTCTGATACTCAGCCTCGACTCTCACTACAACACCGGTCGCTATTGTCGCTTTCAAACCAGCCATCTACCTTAACTCTTCCTACGTCCTGAGGATGACCATCTACTACTATGGATGTCCAATTATTAGAATGTACTCACTGACAACATTGACTTTGTAAGACGCGTTGGCTTCATTGTTTTTCCCACACGTCTGTGCTACTTTGATCTTCATTCCCGCCAAGCATGCATTCCCTAATCTACACACCAGGAAACACAATGCAACTATTTTCATCCCGTCATGTCTGTCGAATCCGTTCCTGACAAGATACGTGATCCGATGGAGGCTCCCCCAAGAGATTCTGTGGCAATTAAAAAGGGGCCAAAATCATCGCCCGCGCTTGTCATGTTTCAACCACCAACACTTGGATACGAGTACGATTAGAGCGGTCATCAGCTTTCTTCAAATCCAAACCAATGCGATGTGTGACAGCATTCAATTTCTCGTCCTTTCGTGGGACGAATGAAGTCTCGTCAAAAAAGCCCGTAATTTTGACTCCTTGATGCCTTTCCGGGCGTTGACCCCTTTTCCCGCAACATAAACATCCACTTGACCCTCTGTTTCACTTCTCTGTCGTTCATACTATCTCACATCATCTCTCGACCTCTTTCTCCAAAGCGCAATTAAGGAAATGCATTCTCAAACATCTGTCTTGTTAAACCTGGTATCGTGCTTGACCGCTAGCTTAGCCTCCACGGTCCCTGCTCAGCTCCTCTCTCGCGCCGAGGTTAACGGACCATGTACTGGTGCTAACAACATACCTGGCATCTGTGTGTCGACAGATTCCTGCACCCGTGACGGGGGAAGCTTCATTTCTAACGCTTGTCTTGGAACACCGGAAAATATCAAATGTTGCACAAAGCCTAAATGCGGCACTGACAACAGTGGAACCTGCTCTTTTGTTTCATCATGCGCCTCCGGCACAACTGAGCGAAATTTTTGTCCCGGGCCGGATACATTCCGTTGCTGTATGCCTTCCACAGGTGGAGTTGGCGGTGTCGGGGGCGGCAAAGCGACAGGCGATCAGCCAGATCTACCAACGACAAGCTCCGGATGCAAACAGGTTGCCATCCAGGGGGCAAAGACGATCATTGACGCATTCCCGGGGAAGGTGAAAATCATATACTGCATTCGTAAATGCTCCGACCCAGACAGCAGTGACCACTGTACGGGAATGGCGACAGATATGATGGTGAACGTCAGCGGCGTAAGTTTCCTTCTTTTATTGCTTGTCCTTGTCTCTCTTTCAACAGTCCAGAAAACTCAAGTAATTTGAACAGGAGAAAGTCACGACGGGCCAACCTATTGCAGAATGGGTGATGCGTCATCGCAATGAGCTGAGTCTCAAGTATGTGATGTGGGGTCAGCGAATCTGGGATGTAGAGGTGGACCACAGTGAAAAGCCGTGGGAGCAGTGGCGATACCAAGCGTGTCTTAGTAGCCACCCAAATTGTGTGAACGGAGACCGCGGCAGCAACACGGAAAACCATTGGTTCGTTCTCTGGCTTGCCGGGTACCATAAATGTTTCTGAAGCTAACAGGCGTCGCAGGGACCATGTCCATGTTAGCTACAAATAAGTGGTGTATTAGCTATCGCCAGGACTCGATTCTCGACCGTGGAGCAATCAAAATACGGGGTCCTGATTGGTTGATATTTGGTTTGATTCTATGTACATATTAAAAGCAGCGGAGTCCTACATATGCAAATAGGACGAGTTGATGGAAGGCAGGATAGATGTTACAGGAATGTATGTTCATTTTGCAGTGTGTTTCTTGAAGATGAGGCTGGGTATAAGAAGTCATGATGAATCTGCTTTTTACCAATAAATGATGGGCCGCAGCTCGTGCTTTACAACTCGAGATGATGATAAGCTTGTGTTGGTAGGCAGATATGCTATCCATGAAGAATATGAGCTCAGCAAGCTATCTAAAAACGCCGTAGGAACATCTAAACTGAGCGATTAAATGCGGTGAAAAATTGGAGAAGGTCTGCAGACTTGAAATGATGAAATCGGGGCGGCGTGATTGGCTCTGAGGGGTTGGTCCCGCTCGGCTGGTTGCCTCCTCGACTTACCGCGGGACCGCTATCGCTACTTTTCCAACGGCCCTATCTTCGACACTTTCAACGCCCATGAAACGGGCTTTTGGATTCATACACCTCAATCTCCACTCTAACTCTCTTCCATCGACTGCAGAGAACACAGTGCGTACCATCTGTGTCAAGGAGTGTCTGGCATAACGCTGTGACCTCCTTGGATGCGCGCTCCTGCTCCAACTCCACTCCACCTCCACTCCACACTCGAGCTTGACGTCCAGATCAAGCTACGATCAGCACCCTTTTTTCGTCTCTGAAGCTGCATCTGAACCCCGTTCAAGTCTCTGGATAGCCTCGAAGCTCTGCAATCATGATTCAGACACGTTCGATGTATCGCCTAGCTGGGCTGGTAAGTCTTTCCGTTGCTCCGTTCGCCCGCCTCGAGCGCTGGTCGTGAGCGGAATGTTACTGCTAGAATTTGCTAACTTTAATTTAGGGCTCCAAGGCTCGAGCTGTGAGCATTGCCCCAACACGAAAACCGGCCTAAAGCGATCTCATACTCACAATGACTAGATACCCCGAGCTCGAACTTTGGCCACAGTTGCCGACAGCCCCCTCGATAAGAAGGTCGAAATGACCAATTGGGAAAAAGGACATTACATAAACTATAAGAAGATGTCAGAAAACCTGTCAATCGTCCGTAGTCGACTAAACAGACCCTTGACCTTTGCCGAGAAGGTCCTATACTCCCACCTGGACGACCCTCATGGCCAAGACATTGAGCGAGGGAAGTCGTATTTGAAGCTTCGACCTGACCGCGTCGCCTGTCAAGATGCGACTGCTCAGATGGCTATTTTGCAGTTTATGTCAGCAGGCATGCCCTCTGTGGCCACGCCGACAACAGTACACTGTGATCATCTGATTGAAGCGCAGATTGGCGGAGAAAAGGACTTAGCTAGGGCGCAAGAGATCAACAAGGAAGTCTACGATTTCTTATCGTCGTCGTGTGCGAAATACAACATCGGATTTTGGAGACCCGGCTCTGGCATTATCCACCAAATCGTTCTTGAAAACTATGCTTTCCCTGGAGGCTTGATGATTGGAACAGACTCGCACACGCCAAATGCTGGTGGTCTTGGTATGGCAGCCATTGGTGTTGGAGGTGCCGATGCCGTTGACGTAATGGCAAACCTTCCCTGGGAATTGAAGGCCCCCAAGATGATCGGTGTCAAACTCACAGGGACAATGTCAGGATGGACAGCGCCAAAAGGTATGTCATCAGTAGTAACTTCAGAACATACTAATGCGCGCTAGACATCATTCTCAAGGTCGCTGGCATCCTAACCGTGAAGGGTGGGACTGGTGCTATTGTCGAATACCATGGTCCAGGTGTTAACTCTCTATCCTCTACTGGCATGGGCACGATCTGTAATATGGGGTTAGTCAATCCCTTACCAGATACTATGAAGCTCGACAGATACTAACAGATTTGCTATAGCGCCGAGATTGGCGCTACTACTTCTATCTTCCCATTCAACGACCGCATGTACGATTATCTGGTCGCGACGAAACGAAAGGCTATTGGAGATTTCGCCCGCTCATATGCTGCCGAACTTCATGAGGACGAAGGTGCACAATACGATGAGCTTGTTGAGATCAATCTTTCCGAGCTTGAGCCTCACATCAATGGACCATTCACCCCAGATCTTGCCACGCCCATTTCCAAATTTAAAGAAGCTGTCGAGACCAACAAGTGGCCAGAAGAACTTAAGGTTGGCCTTATTGGATCATGCACTAATTCCTCATATGAAGACATGTCACGAGCTGCTTCCATTGCTACGGATGCTTTGAATCATGGAGTGAAGGCTAAGTCGATGTTCACTGTCACCCCAGGATCGGAACAAATCCGTGCTACTATTGAGCGAGACGGACAACTAAAGACCCTTGAGGAGTTTGGAGGCATCATCCTTGCGAATGCTTGCGGTCCTTGCATTGGTAAGAAGTATTTCCTCTTGTTCTGAGAGCCTCAACTTCCTCTATAATGCATCTCCTTTTAATCTAATTAATGCTTACTCTGGTCTCTCGACGCCGTGTCTCTCAACGCCAATGATTCTACTTTCTCTGCTAACTCAGATCCAGGTCAATGGGATCGTCGAGATGTCAAGAAAGGAGAGGCTAACTCTATTCTATCCTCGTATAACCGTAACTTCACGGGACGCAACGACGCAAACCCCGCCACCCACTCCTTTGTCACATCACCAGACCTCGTTGTGGCACTGACCCTAGCTGGAACATTGAAGTTTAACCCTCTTACAGACAAGCTGAAGGATAAGGATGGCAACGAATTCCTTTTGTCTCCACCCACGGGAGAAGGTCTTCCAGCGAATGGCTACGACCCTGGCCGAGATACCTATCAGGCTCCGCCTAAAGAACGATCTGCAGTCACCGTTCAAGTCAGCCCATCCAGCGACCGGCTCCAGATCTTAGAAGGCTTCAAGCCATGGGATGGCAAGGATGCTATGGACATTCCGATTTTGATCAAAGCGAAAGGCAAAACAACGACCGACCACATTTCTATGGCGGGTCCCTGGCTCAAATATCGTGGGCACTTGGATAACATTTCCAACAATATGTTGATTGGCGCCATCAATTCCGCTAATGGACAAGCGAACAAGGTTGAGAATTTTACGAATGGCGAGGAAGGTCCTGTCCCTGCAACGGCTCGAGACTATAAGAAGAAGGGTATCAAGTGGGTTGTTATTGGTGATTGGAACTACGGAGAAGGTAGTTCACGAGAGCACGCTGCTCTCGAGCCAAGGCATCTCGGCGGACTTGCCATTATAACGCGGAGTTTTGCACGTATCGTAAGTGTGTTCTTCACATGCAAGTGAATTTGCATTGACTAGGAGCTACAGCACGAGACCAATTTGAAGAAGCAAGGAATGCTCCCCTTGACTTTCGCCGACCCCGCCGATTACGATAGAATCAACCCAGATGACAAAGTCGATCTCATGTGTACAGAACTTGCTGTTGGAAAGCCTGTGACGATGATAGTGCATCCGAAGAATGGACCTGCTTGGGACTGCAAGCTGAACCAGACATTTAATGAGAGCCAGATCAAATGGTTTGAGGATGGAAGCGCGCTGAACACGATGGCCAAAGCTCACCATTGAGCCATAGTAGACTTTTAATGCGATGAGAGTGCAGGACGGTCGAATTGCTTATTTGTTTGTGGAGGCATAAGCGGAGCGCTGTAGATACTGGATTGTTTTCATTAGTTGGCGTGCCTGCAAAGTAAATCTTGTACTCTTAAATCGTGTCCTGTGGCAATGATCTAAAGCTTAAAGCCGATAGGCAATGATAGTTCGACACTGCGAATATAACTAACTACATCGGCCGCTGATTGTGATGTTTACCCGCGGTTGCTGATACAACCTCGGTACGTTAATTCGGCCGTACTTTAGCGTATCAAATCGTTTAAGAGTACGACGGCCGTTTTCAGCAAGCCATCTCGAGAAAGATTGCAGAAATGGCGTCAATGGCGCCCCCCGTCATCTCATTTGTAGACATTAAAGGCAACCTGCCAGGCTCCGAGCTATTCATGCCTGACCTACATCTGCCTAAACTTGGCCAAATGCTTCCTCTTTCGTGATCTAACTCCCGTCCTGTCGGGACTTCCCATGCAATTTGTTAGAAGGATGGCAACCAACCTTCCGCAGCTAGCCGACGTTCAGCGTTTGAGCCCGAATGTGATTCGCATTCTAGGTGGAAATCCAGGAAAGGTTCGTGTTTGTTGTCTCTTTTATCGGTCGCTGATCTTGCTCTTTCTATCACGTTGTCTTGGTGGAGTCCCTATCGAAAAACAGAAATAACTACTAGGCTAACGTATGTGTGTCACCGCGTAGTTCACACTTCAAGGTATCATCTACTCTCCTATTCTTTGTACTCTGATCTTGATTGACCTGATCTCCTCTCATATCTGCTTGCGTTCACTTCCCTTCCTTTCTCTCCGCATTCCCCCTTCACCTCCAACGCTTCCATTCTACCCTCCACATCCCCCTCTAAGATTCCTCTCCTAACCTTTCACGTCCCCAGGAACAAACACCTACCTCCTCGGCCGCGGCCCCAAACGCCTCCTAGTCGACACCGGCCAAGGCGTCCCCTCCTGGTCCTCCAACCTCTCCTCCGTCCTCGCCTCGGAGAAAGCCACCGTCTCCACATGCCTCATCACGCACTGGCACTTCGACCACACGCGCGGCGTGCCAGATCTGGAGAGACTGTGTCCGGACGTGGTGGTGCGGAAGAACGACCCGGCGTTCGGGATGGAGGGCATCGAGGACGGCGATGTGTTTGGGGCGGAGGAGGGGTGCGCGGTCCGGGCGGTGTTTTGTCCGGGCCACACGGTGGATCATATGGGGTTTGTGCTGGAGGCGGAGGCGGAGGGGGAGGAGGACGAGGGGGCGATGTTTACGGGTGACAGTAAGTCTACCTTGTCCTTCCTTGCACAGCAGATCGGTTGTGGGGGGGGAAACTAAAGCTAGGTCCTTAGACGTCCTCGGCCACGGAACCGCCGTCTTCGAGTCCCTCCCCACCTACCTCGACAGCCTGCACAAGATGCATGCTCACGCCGCCCCCCACGCCCGTGCCTACCCGGGCCACGGCGACGTGGTCCCCAACGCCCGGGCCCGCATCGCAGAGTACATCCGGCACCGGCAGCAGCGCGAGGACGAGGTGTTGCAGGTACTCCGGCACGGGAGGCTGGAGGGCAGGGACGAGCGGGCAAGGGAGATGACGGCCATGGAGCTGGTCAAGGTCATCTACCACGATGTGAGGGAGGAGCTGCATGAGCCGGCGCAGGGAGGCGTGGTTATGGTGCTGGAGAAGTTGGAGGGGGAGGGGAGGGTGGAGAGGAGTGATGGGGGTAGGTGGAAGGTTGGGGGAAGGGAGACGGGGAGGAGTAGTACTTTGTAGTTGTAATGCTGAGTTTGAGGTTTAGGGTTGCTGTTGCTTTACGATCGGTAGGAGACCTTTGTGTTCACTTGACTGCTGATACAAATCGAGCGTCTAAAACTTATAATCCCTTATTTTGCGTCTAAGAGCCACAAATCTTGGTATTTGATGACTTTAGGCACCAAGTTACCTCGACAAACGATCGGACCCTGATGGCATTGAGAGTCGCTAAAGATTTAAAAATACATATTCTGCAACAGCGATTTTCTACAAAAATTATGCGTGTCAGTGTGGCCGAGTGGTTAAGGTCATTCACTCCCCACCCCTATAGCTTGCCCAAGTTAACATCTGTAGGCGTATGACTTGAATCTTCTGATTTAGCCATCATATCTCTTCGGAGTCGCAAGTTCGAATCTTGTCGCTGACGTATTTTTATTGGTGTCTTTTTCGTTGCGACGTGGTAGAGGAACTGCAAAAGGCGGCGACTGGACTGGAAGCAAAATAGAAGTGAAACGGAGCAGAACTTGTGACCTGGTGAGCTGCCAAGAATCGGTGCATGTGCTGTTACAGGAAAGTGCCGCAGACTCATGGAATTTCAAAGTTCAACCCGCAAGTAGCGGAACGGCTACTGTACTTAATTTTAATGTTAGGCGCTTTCTAATACATTTGCCCGCCAGCGCGCATTACTGAGGACTGTAGGATCACAAAGCGCGTGGTATTTTGCATCTGCCCAAGCATCGTCCGCCAGGACAAGTTGAAGAAGAATAAGGGATAGTCACGGGGTAGAAGATAATTTGGGCAATGGCCTTGAAAGTTGTAAATTTTGTATTGATGACGCAAGTCTATTCACTGATCATCAATAACATGCAGGTATTTCTTTTCCTCCCTCTTTTCTCTCTCTGTGGCTGGTGGTAAGTCATAGAACGTGTTGCTCCGATATCCGAGCTTGAGAGCGTCATCAGCATGCAATTTCTTATAATGATCAACGCAACTTACCAAATAACTGTAAGTCAAGTGAGAAAGTTCTGCTGGCTCAATACCAAGGTCTGCGAATGTCTTCGCGGCTCGATCAATCTTCTGGTCAATGAACTCCATTTCCACTTCGTCAGGGGAAATGGTGTGCCAAAAAATATACTTATTAAGATAGTGAGCGACAAACTTTAGAATCGGTTTCGGTACGTTAATATGCCGCCGGTGCTTGAAAATCTCTTTATCTACGAGTCCTGCAATCTCAGCCATAGAGTAATTGGTTGGTCCGTAGAGCTCATAGGTTTCCCCGGCGGTGGTGTCGTCGTTCATCATCTTCTCAAGAGCTACTCCAATATCGATGGCCTGAAGGAGATTAGAACATAGCACGATTATCTCTGAACAATACTGACATGCACAGGCCAGAACCTCTCCCTCATATGATTTGAGGTGAACAAATTTGTGACACCAGCAAGCCGATGGAGCAATGAATCTTCAAAGCCAAACGCTGGGGCTGGTCTGACAATGGTGGTCTCAGGGAAGATCTTGCGGGCAACTATCTCAGATTGACCCTGCCCAGATTTTAGCGAAAACCTAGGCCCATTCATAAGATATCTTACCTTGGTTTTGAAGAATTGTGACGGTGATCGTTGGTCCGCATTGTAAGAGGAGAGATGAACAAAACGGTCAATGTCATATTTCGCGACAGCTTCTGCTATCCTCTCGGTGCCCTCAACATGGACATCCCAGTAAGAGAAATTCCTACCCCATGAGCCTATAATCTCAAAAGGAGCGGTCAATTGCGTACTTGGTGGGGTAGGTTCTTCCGATAAGATTGTAAACAATATCTGAATGCCGCACGCTTTCCTCGATCGACTGTGTGTTCCTTAGGTCGAACTCCTAGATACCGAATGTTAGACCCGTCCATGATGCCGTGATGTTCGTCGCACCATGAAGGTTACTCTTCCCAAATCTCCCGTGAGCTTGAGGTGCCTCTTTCCCATTTCTTCTCGGTATGGTACAACGACATTGCATCCCGATCGTGCTGTGCAAAAGTCAGTAATGACTTCTTAAACTTTCAGCAGGACAGACCTAGTCGATTTACAATGTAGCGACCAAGAAATCCTGTCGCGCCGAAGACGGTGGCGGTGTGACCTGGTAGCGGAGTGAGAAGGGAGCTTGATAGCGAAACGTAGTCTAGCTGGTGTACCTCCGAGCGACGATCTATGGCTTGTACGTTAGCTCTTGAGAGACTGAGAAGACAAAGCCTGCTGACCTGCCACCTTGTACTCTTATTATCGGCTTCCCAGTTCTTGTGATCGCAATATCCTGAAGCCCCCTCCTTGGAATCTTTGGTCCAATGGAGGCGCCTTGGACAGCTGCAGCTCTCAGAGCCGTTCGCGCAGCCGAAGGGACTTTCATAATTGGAAGCAGCCTCAAGGGCTTCCGAAAGGAGAGGAGGAGAGAGACACGGCGCACGGAGATCCAGCGATGGGCGTTATTGCTGGACGATTGAGTATGGAGCTTAAAGTACCCTCGTACTATCTAATACGGCTAGCGCAAGGTACGGTAATCATGAAAACATATCGCAACTGTCCGCGAAGGCTCTCTCTTGTCATTCAGCTTTCCAAATCAACTTGACGGAGAAGCTACGGAGCATAGACTCTACCACTTTCCAAGCCAAACGATACATCATTTCAAAACCAACTACATAGACCTCAGACCTAGCGGTGCGCAAGCTTCGGCTCCTTTCTCATCCGTATGGATCCAGAAGCTATTCCGAATTTCCTTGCGGACCAGCGAGATGCTGCGCCAGACGACCTACAACATATTTTCCTAACCCTCGAAGACCAGTGGGAGCGCAAATTATGGCATCAACTTACAGATTCCCTGCTTGAATATTTCAGACTGGACCAGAGTCAGCCGCAACGATTACCAATATTCAATACTTTCATCCAGAGCTTTGCAGACAAGATCAACCAACTGAAGCTTGTAAGCCTGGGTCTTCAAGCCTCGAAGCAATGCAAAGGTGACCCTGAGCCCCTACAAAGGTGAATAGGCTTTCCTGACGTAAATCTGCAGATGACCATGACCGCCTTACTTTCCTTACCTCTCTCGCTGCCAAAGTCGACAAACCCGCTTCCCAAGACGCCTACGTATACGCCATAACGGAGGTGGCAAGCGTCAAGCTTCGCCTCTCAGACACCGCCTCTGCGCGCAAAGACCTTGACAAAGCTGAGAACATTCTTGAAACCTTCGACAGCGTCGAGACCGTTGTGCACGCCGCCTTCTATAAGGTAAATGCCGACTATTACCAAGTGCAATCCACCTTTGCCTCGTACTACAAGAACGCCCTCCTCTACCTAGCTTGTATAGACATCGACAGTCTCAGCTCGATTGAATTACAGCAGCGTGCGTATACACTTAGCATCGCTGCGCTGGTCTCGGACAGCATCTACAACTTCGGCGAGCTCCTCCTACATCCCATCCTGAACAGCCTGAGCCCACCAAACCCGCACTCCTGGCTACGGGACCTGCTCTTCGCCTTCAACCGCGGCGACCTCGCCTCTTACGACGCTCTTTCAAACAACCTCTCCCGTGACCCTCTCCTCAAACAAAACGCACACTTTCTGCACCAGAAAATCTCCCTGGCAGCGCTCACAGAAACGGTCTTTAAGCGCCCGCCACACGACCGCGCCATGACCTTTGACACCATCAGCCGGGAAACCAAGGTTCCGCCAGACCAGATCGAGCATCTGATCATGAAGGCGCTGAGCCTGGGCTTATTGCGGGGAAGTATAGATCAGGTAGCAGAGGTGGCGCGGATAAACTGGGTACAGCCGAAGGTCTTGGAGCGGAGTCAGATCGATGGGATGAGGCTGCGACTGAAGGAGTGGGATTCGAGCGTGAATAATCTGGGACACTGGATCGAGGGCGTTGGGAAGGATGTTTGGGCTGCTTGAGCGATTTCGGGGGAAAAGTGTGGGCCTACTGTTCAACAGAACCAAATGATTCAGGGCGTTGGGATTATCCTGCATATAGAGAATTAACAATTGCCGGCCCTTGCGAGAGACGCAAAACTCGTCAACAGCTTGATGAATGAATCCTCAGACTTTGCGAAGCCTGATCATATATGCCTAGGATCCGCGTCTCGGTACAACCAAAGTCTGGAGGTTAATTTTCTCTAAGGCCACGAGGTGAATCATCTGCCTAGAAGGCGGTGACGTATATTCCCACATAAATCCTAGGTAGGTACCTAGCCAATGGGAGCCCAAAAATCCGAAGCAAGCTACCACCTATTTATCCTTCTTTATTGTACACTATTCTCTCAAACCTCCAAAATGGGCACCACCCCCTCCCACCGGCCCTTCCCTCTCTCCTCCCAATACCCCTCCTTCCCACCTTTCATCCTCCAACAGACCTCCCCAGCCCCAACGTCCACCTTGCTGAACCACCGCACCTTCCACTCTTCGCCTCTGTCTTCCATCTCCTTCCTCCTCTCCCTCTGCCGTTCTTCCAACCGATTCTTCAAGCTCTCCGCCCTGTCGACGTCTCCTTCTTCCAGCGCCCGCTGGTCTGGGCGTAGTCGGCTGTCCGTGGGCGGGAGTTTGCCCCTCTCCACGTCAGTGATTTCGTTCAGCGAGGCGGCAAAGAGCGGCAGGCCGTAGTGTTTCGGTGCGTTGTCGACGAGCGGGCCCGCAGACCAGATCGTTGTGTTTGTCGGGGCATTGTTTTCGGTTAGGCGGAGGGCAGACGTCCATGTCCCTGCCATGCCGAGGGCGGTAGGTTTTCCTGTGGGATCGACGGTGGAGACCGAGACTTCTTCGCTTCGGCCGGCGAACATGGATTTCGCTTTGAAGGTCACGATGGCCTTGTGGCCGGTGGTTTCGTTGAGGATTGACATGTTCCCCACGGGCTCGACGTATTTTTCGCCGGCGAGGATGTTGCGGAGGAATGATGTTGCTGAGGACCAAGAGTAGTGTTCATTGATAGTGTGGAGAGAGACGCGGGCCATGCCATCGGTGATGATTTCGGAGGATTTGCCCCAGAATTTCTGAGAAGGCAGGGGAGACTGGGTGAAGGACCAGTCTTGGGAGTCGGTTTGGATGGCGAGCTGGACCGGGCGATGTGAGACTTTCTCGGCAAAGAAACGGAAGCCTTTGTCTTCTCGGACGAGTTCGAAGGTCTCCCCGAGCATGGGGTTGAAGGGTTTTCGAATGGATCGTTCTTTGATTCGCGCACAAGATAGGTTAGATATTGCGAAAGCTGTCACGTAGATGAGACGTTCTACTCCGTCGGACGTAGTGGCAGCCTTATCTAGAAGTTCTGAATACTCGAATTGCTCGGCAGCGCGCTGAAGGAGGGATGTTGGCTCGTTTGCAGATACGGGCATTGAAATGGTTGACAGATCCTTTCCCACATTCTTTCTCAGGAAGCCAATTAAGCTGGGCGGTGGGATGCTGGGCGATTTCACATTTTCACGTCTTTTCACACCCGCCAGCGGAAGAGGTGAGAGCGACTTCGGTTTCGCTGGGAACAGACCAGCCGAAGAATCAAGCCCAAGACCTTTTCGGGAATCGAAATAGTCTATATCGTCCCCAATCTCGCTACTCGACGCAGAGTCAACTGCATCCTCTTGAGAGCCTTTGCCTTGTTGGCCGCCATCCACGCTGTCTCCTCGAATTCTGAGGAATGGTGAAGCAGACCGCTCTTCAGCGTCAAAAAACTCTTGGTCAAGGCTCGACTCCATGCTCATACGAGATGCCGCAGACTGAGGGTCAGGTGGTCTTCGAAACCTGCTATCAGCGAGCAGAACAGCAAAGTCAGCCATCACCGCATCCAAGTCTCGGAGAAGCGCTATGCAGTGGTCGTGCATTCCACTCTCGTGAGTATCCGGCGACTTCTTGGGGCTGCGGGATCGAAGTCGATCGTTTCGAAGACTCGATTCGACACCTGGAGTAGGAACTGCTATTTGTGCGGAGACGCTTCTACGAAAGAGACTACTCTGAGAGGGATTGTTGCCGCTGGTCTTGCGCTTCCAAAAAGGTCTTTTACCCTCACTCTTGAAATAGTCGTCGCTTTCTCGGTCAATTGGACTCTCCCCAGACAATGGTGACTGAGGCAAATTTGGTGTACTTCTATTCACTGCTTCTGTGTCCTTTGTCAACCGTCGTACAGCATCGCGAATGCCTGACACACGCCCAACGGCAGCTTCCACGCGGGTCCAGTCGAAGTCTTCTGGGTTTGAACCTCTAGTCGTGGACGGAGCTTGCGTGCTGATATAGAGACCCGCAGAAGCAGACACGTTGAGGAGATTTTTCGAGGCTGTCTCAATAGCCTCTTTCCAGGCAAGAAAATCTGCCTGATTTAATGCTCTTAAATGCCAGATCTCGGCGCCAGAGTCAATAGAGATCTCGCGCGTCTCTGCATTTGCCCCGACAGCTGCCAAAGCCAGCGGAATTGCTCCACGAAGAGCCGAGGAGTTCCGGTCGTGGTAGTAGGATAGGGTCGAAGACGTGAAATCTAATGAAAAGAATCTCTTCGCGAATCCCTGGTGACGCTTTCGTCGTCTCTTTTGGAGTACACCTCTATGAACTGATGGTAAGTAAGAATTGCTCGAAGTCTCTACACCCTGATGTAGGTTGGCCGTACTGGCAACAGAGGGAGGTGGCTGACCCGGCGTCTGTGGGATAGAATCACTTGATTGACGACCTCTGGGTCGCAAGTGAGGGCTTGATTTTGAGACTGCTCCATTGGAAGATATTGTTGGTATGATTTGAGAGTGATGGGGTTGCGCGCCGAATTGGGGTGGGTGAGTTGTTGGGTAGCTCATCAACACCAAGGTAGCCGTCTTCGAGATCTGCTTTGAGAAGGTATTGTCGAAAACCATAGCATAATTGCCTCCCTGGTCTGCTTTGACATCATATTTACCCTGTGTGATCTTCTCGGCTTCACATTTCCCCAGCCAAGCAACTTGTTTTAGACCGATAGCCGTGAGCTTGTCGACGACGGTTGAAGGGATTGACTCCCTGGACGTATCAAAAGTGTCCGAGACCGGTGTGGGTAGAGGCGGGGCACTTGTCGGACCAATATGAGGTGTCAAGCTGCTCAAATGCCCAGGGTGTTTGAAGATGGCGAAGTTGATCGATTTCTTATGGGGCTGGATGCTCCAGGAGATGGTATGCTCGGGCTTGACGTTGATCCATCTCACAAGATAGCTCTGCAAAGTCAGTATTAGCCTCGATTACAGGCTTCTGACTGATAACGTACCTTGCTATGAATCTCCAGCTCTTCCATGCCAGCCATCTTTGAAGGCAGTCTGGTGTTTTCGGAGGCTCTAGCTCCAAGCGGTGACGTCGCTCAGGCTGCACAGATGCTATTTTCCGCGCTTTTGACTTTCATATTTTCGAAGCTGTCGCCTTTTGCTTCATTCCGTTCCTGATATGGGCATCTCTCTTACCTCAGCATCGCGCTCTGCCGGACTCTTGCCCAGCGCCACGGTGACGTGAGCTGATCGAGAAATAAAAGGCGGCGGTCCTGGGAGCTATCCAGCCTCATGACTTTCCCACCCTGGCCGATTGGGCAGCCTTGCCGGCTGACCCGCAATATTTCTCCACAGACGGCAAACGGTTCACAACCGAGATCTCACTAAAATAAAATCGCCGAGCCGAGCTGCATCTGAAATCCAGCCCATACACCCCATTGAGCCTCACACCACCATGGCCATTACGATTCTTCCACCAGCGTCCGATGACCGAGATGATGCTCTCAACTATGGCTCCTCAGACTCAGACAGTGACATCGACATGGACGCTCCCAGTCCAGCCAAGCGACGCAAAATTTCCTCCAAGAATATCGTGATTCCCGGCAAAGCCATCACTGACGAAACCCAGTGGATGAGGCATGGACCTTTCCTCTTCACATCACCCTTCTTCTTGCTAACATCTGGCTGCTCTTAGAGGGCATGGCACAACCACCAACCCCCCAAACCCTACCATAACCGCCACCCTCGCTGGCTACATCCTTAAAACCAACAAGCTCCTCTCGGTCACACCCCTGCGCGCCCGCTATATCCCTGAAATCGGCGACCTAGTGGTAGGCCGCATTGTCGAAGTCCAGACCCGGCGTTGGAAGGTCGATGTCTCAGCCCCTCTGCTCGCACAACTCCCCTTATCCTCCATCAACCTTCCGGGTGGGATATTGAGAAGGAAGACGACCGCCGATGAATTGCAGATGAGGAGCTATTTCCAAGAGGGTGATCTATTAGTGGCGGAGGTGCAACAGGTCGGGAGCCAAGACGGAGCCGCGACACTGCACACGAGGAGCTTGAAGTACGGCAAGTTGAGGAATGGGATGTTCCTGGCGGTCAGCGGGACGGGTGGAGGTGGTGGCGTCATTAGGTCTAGGAGGCAAGTGTGGACCATTGAGACGGCGCATAGGGGTGGCGAGGTGGATGTCGTCCTCGGAGTGAATGGATACATCTGGCTAGCGAAGCACTCCGAAGTTGAGGCTGCCGGAACGAAACAGCAGATCTCGATTAGCAATATTGAAGAGACGGTTAGCAACTCAATATACTCGAGCCAGAATGATGAGATCTCGAAAGATACGAGACAAGAGATTGCGAGACTGGCATCGTGCATCAATGTGCTAGCTGAGGAGGGAGTTAGGGTGGATGAGGAGACGGTCACGAAGGCCTACGAAGCTGCATTGGAGATTGCAGCGGAGGCCATGGACGTGGACAATGCAGGTAGTCTGACGGAGATCGCAAATAGAAAGGCAATCATAGCTGCGGTGCTGGAGCAGCAGTAGCATTCATATTTGACTGCCTAGACTACAATCTTTACTCGAAACTTCTTCCATCCCCGCATGGAAAATCGGTGAGGGAAAGTATCGATTTAAAGCAGTGGAAGATGATCTGAGGTCGCAGAAATTCTCGCCGTGTCCAAGTCGCCTGCTATGCATAGTACATTGTTCTTTTCACCCATTCAACCCAATGCCGAATAGACAAATAGCAATCCAGCCCTAACCGATATTGCTCATCTCCGGATTCCGTTCTGCATATTCTTGTAAAGTAATTTGAACCCATTCGTCAAGTCCGTCATGCTGGGATACGGATTCTTCTGCAGCTCAAAGCCTTGGGGGATGATCTTGACAGGCCAGCTGATGAACTTGGCGTTCTCGCCAGCTTTGAAGCAAAGATAGAAGTAGCCAGGGTGCTCTCTACTAAGGCAGAAAGCGTAGTTGGAGCGCCGAGGATTGGCCTTTGTATATGTCGTCAACCATTCCTCTGCGATAACGTTAGCGTCCACTTATTTCAGGTAAAGCGTACTTGAAAGACATACCAGTGCGATCCCTGCTATCATTCCTGTACTTCTCATGCCCCATCATCTCGTCAACCTTCTTGGCCATGGCCCGGATGTGATTCACGATAAGTTCATCGAGATCGCTATAAGTATAACGACCGCCGATCTTAAGTGTTTTACCAAGGGCAAATTCATTATCCTTGTCCAATTCAAGCACGTCAACATGCTGAAACACGCCATCTGCCACTTTCCACGTGACTGCGAGATGATCGAACCCTCTTGAAGACGGTCGGATAATCACGTCTCCACGGTTTTGCGATCCGAGGTGCTGTTCAGCTTGCTGCGCAGAAAATGGCCGGAAGAGCGGATGTTTGATAACTCTTGCAGCCCGGCCTCCTGCATCCGTCTTCTCCTCCAGAAGCTTCTTGTCTGCTGCCTCCTGCTTGTCGTCCCATTCACTATGCATTCTATCATTGAGGCGCCGATACGGCTTCTTTAGTTCCTCGTCGCGCAGTGACACAGTAGCAGAGAAGTGTTTGCGTTCTAAGGAAAGTATCTTAGCCCGCACAGTCTGATGAACTGAATACAAAGACTTGACGGAGACATTGAAATCGTCTGTCAATTCTGATTCACCGACGAACGCATCAACGCCGCAGTCAAGTTTACCGTCAATATGGTCGTCTGTGATCCGCTTGATTGACATCGGGACGATCATGCCTCGATCTAAAGATTGTCGTGTCTCGCCGGTGAACATAGTGAAAATGTCATCCGTAGGAAGGATATGCATGAAGGACTGACGCAATTCTTCATAAGCATCGTTCAATTCGGCTCGAATGTTCTCCAATGTGGCGCGTTTTCGTTGATGTGAGATGTCAAGCAGCTGCTCTGCGTATTGTTCTAGAATCAAATCGTTGACACGGTCCTGGGCGTCGTCCTTGACCAGTTTTCTTACAATCGCTCCTGGGCCGCTTTCATCAACTTCGGCTTTGATATCCTCTTCGTCTAACTCTAGAGCATCTGCTGCCATTTTCCTGGCAATGTCATAATCTTCAGGGTGTATTCTTGTACTATCGAGATATTCGGCGTCGGGTTCGGTCGGCTCGTATGTGATTTTCAGGAAACTTGCACAATTGTTCCAGACCTTGGGGCCCATAGCAGCATGAGCGTCGTTTACGCCCAACAGCTCTTCTCGAGTATTCACGAAGCCATTATTGAGGTTGACCACCTTCAAAAGATGGGCAGCTTTTCGCGGGCCAAGTCCAGCTACGTACGGCAAGAGATTCGCAGTTGGAAGATCAGCGACTGCCTCGTTAATATCGACACCACACATATTGACATAGTCCACCAAGACCGTTTCAAGTTGCTTTAAAATACGCTCTTGGGGAATTAGCTGTTGTCCGGGGGAGAAGATAATGGACGCCAGATCCCTTCCAAGTCCAGCATACTCTACTAGAGGATCCTGCATGTACTTCGCGAGGGCCACGCAATAGTGGGTAAGTGGGGCGAAGGTAGGGTGCTCGACTTTAGCGCGCTCGCTTGTTTGGTACAATCGAGCTATCTCATCGTTGACGATTATTACGTCAAGAAGGTCGCTTGTTTCTCGATCGTCTTCGTCTGTATAGGTAGCGCCCCTAATGTCTTTCTCTTTGATCAAAGCCTGAAGATGCTGGTATAGTTTTCGTGTCTCTGGAGAAAATCCAGAGATTCCGACCACGTCCGGTAGCCTTCGCTGCATCACTTCCATGAAACCCGCAACATCCGCACCATCTTGAACGCCTCGTTCCGCGTCTCCTGGAACAAGGTCGACGAACGATCCATTCTCAACCACCCTACCATCTTCGGTCATGTAAGCCCATGATATGGCATCGCGCCCAACGACACCATTGCCGTTCGACATAGCCAAAACTCTGGGGATGGTGCCTCGTCCCATACCATGAGGTTGGTAAGGAGCTTGATCGAGTCTTCGAGTAAATTCTTCTCGGCATGCTCTAGCGACCTGATTCTCGCATTCGACTTTGAGATTTTCTTTCACGAGGCGACCCATGATCTTGTTCAATTTCACAAAGGCATCGTCCAGGACTTCTTTGCGCTCTTTGTTCCAAGCCTCGGCGATATTGCTGAAGTTGTCGGACTCAATTTGCTTGTGTAAGTGTCTCTTAAATGAATCAACGTTCTGTAGCCGAGGCTTAACCTCGACGAGGCCTTCTTCTTCCGCCTTTAACATCCTAAGATAGAGCTCTGGCTGCTGAGCGATTTGTGTGAGCTCTTGATTTCGAAGATATTTGAACTCGTAATATTGATGTTGTTCGTCGATCTTGCGAAGACCCTTCTCTGTCCTAAAGCAATCAATGACTCCAAAGGTGTAGTAAGCCTCTCGAATGACTTTCCGCATCTTTGGGCTCATAGCAAGCTCCTCGGCGTACATTAGTCTGGCCACTTTCCATGCTTGAGATCCTGTAGGGAATTCATTGTCAAGCATCTTGTCAGCCAAATCCTCGGGCATCTCCGCTGGGTCTTCCGTATAGTTGCGCACGCCCTTATTCAGCGCATTCTCCGCGAACGCGTCTGCAGTAATCCCAAAAGCCCGGACTAGGTTGTAGACCTTCCCAGTTCGCACACGTTCGTATATGGATTTGGTAGCTGCTTTGCGCCGTGGCACGCCGTTTCCATTAACCTGATCAGAGCCACCAAATTTTGTTTCTCTGATTTCGGAGGAATATTGAAAGTAGAGATAGTCTTGTACATCTTGAACCTCCTCCATAGTCGCAGCAGCGGGTAGCATCGATTCAAATACTGCGTCAGGTGAGATATAGGAGAGAGATGTAAGGTTATCGTAAGTCTTCTGGAGAGTATTGCGCTTGTCAACGAGGGCTCGATACTTTAGATCGAGTTCAAAAATCTCCCAGAGGTCAGACTGGTTAAGAAGTTTTGCTGCTTCAATCTCATATTCGGTATTGCCATACTCATCGCGTCCTACTGGTCTCTTTTCCGCATGGATCAAGTAGTCCTTGCGATTCTGAAAGATGAATGGAACCTCAAAATCGTCCGTGACCATGAACTCCAATGACTTGCTAACTGCTTCCCGGAAACGGTCGTGCAGATCCTGCCGTAATTGCCGTTTTGGCAAGAGAAGGTTCGAGATCCATTGGGTCTCTTCTTTGAATTGCTCGGATGAAAGGTGGACATTCCTGTACGGTTTTCGCGCGAGCTGGAGCCTTTCAGGTTCGTCAGTTGCTCGTATCTCGTGGTCTTCGTCTGTAAGCATTTTCTCCGCCAGCTGCGAAGGCTCGAACACATCTTTTAGATCGAGATGTTTTTCCTCTTCCTGATCTTGTTCCTCTTCTTCATCTTCTTTTTCTAGAGCGAAGTAGTAGTCTGAACCATCTCCAAAAGCCTCTCGTAGATCTTCTAAAGCCGCTTCGTCGAGACCGGAAGCATCAGCGATACCATAGGTTGCGATACCTCTGCGTGTTGGACGTGCCACTTCTTCATCCTCCTGCTCCCGTTGCGCTTCCTCGTCCGAAAAGGTATCTTCTTCGATGAAGCCTTCAAACTCGTCCTGGGCCCCGCGGCGGCCAGGCCGTCTTCCAACATTTGCATCCTCTTCCTCCTCATCAGAGCTGAAGATGTCCTCTACTCCAGCCGGGGCTCGCCGGGCATCCTCTTTGTGTCCACGTTTGAGTCGCTTGAATCGGGACTCTTCTGATCGATCTTGCATGGGCTTTGCCCCAATCAGATCCAAGTCCTCGTCATCCAGAACTTCATCGTCCCTTTCGCGTTCTTCCCGCGATCTCTTGCCCTTTCTTCTTCTCCTCCCTTCACGCTCCCTGGCATCCTCCTCGTCCTCGTCGACTATGAATCCTTCGCGTACCAGGCGCTCCGCTTCCTCATCGTCCTCATCGTCGTCTTCTTCCGAGGAGTCATCGAAATGGCCGTTAGCCCCATTAGTCCGAGTCCGTGGTTCACCTGTTTCTTCATCAAAGGACTCATCGTCTTCCTCATCGTCCAAGAGAGCCTCCCCTTCGATCAATTCCCGGGCGCTCATGTCGCTCGCTGCTTGTAGGCAGAGAGCACTGAGGTCGGAGGGGATGGATCTGTGCCAGAGATAATTCCGTAGCAGGGTTCGTAGGAGAGAACGAGTCTCTACGGGCAGAGGAACGACGTAGGCCGAGTAAGTGAGGGCTAATTATCCTTCAGGGCTGCTGTCCGAATAATTTTGGCATTTGAAGGTATGCCGAAAGCGGAATAGTGCGGAATGGGCAAAGAGGGAGGGTGGGGCGTGCCTCGCCGGGCCAGCCTTCCACACTTTTGGAAGGGGGAGGGGGCTCGTTAGGCGCGGAGGATCGCTAGTTGAGGGAGTGAGTGGGTGAGTGAGGGGTGCAGGCGCTGGAAGGCTGCTTTGGAGGGGGACTTCTTCGGCTCAGGTTCGGCGCCAGCCTGATGGACACCAGTCACTCTCATCACCACCTTGGAATAGGCACGGAAGAGCCTATCGGTGCCTCCAGAGGCTCCGGCAGCGTAGGGCTCCCTAAAACTGCTAAAGCCAGAGACGCCCGCATGGACGGCTGCGTCTGGCTGAGATTTTGTGCCTGTGCACCCCAGATCGTTTAGCCTTCTCTCCTGAGACCCTCGAATCCTGGCCCTTTGCCGGGCTCCAAGAACACCGTGAGCCGGCCCAGCGTCTCCACGAGCGTGCATTACGCACTCCTCATTGGACTCCTTCCGCACAAGTTGAACTTCTCCTATCTTCAATGTCCCTCTGCGCGCCGCTAATAGTGACTTCTCTTTGTTGCAAGACTCATATTCGCCCACCCTTTCACCTCCGTTATTGAGCCGTGAGTCCTATTGTTGCAGTGATTGGCGGCCGCCATTGACACAAGCCCCACGCCCTCAGACCCCGGTCGATATTCTTAAAACAGGCCCTTCTGTTGACTATTGAAGAGACCCTCTCTCTCGGAATTCCCTGACCTATCTATATCTACGGCTTCGTGCATGATCTTTGCCCTACGTATCTGTGAAGACGAGCGTCGACTCATCTGCGCATGACTGCCGGCGACCATTTTTAACGTAACAGCGCTTAGAGCGACCTTCCGAGCATGCGTCTAAGCGCGTGCTGAGACCGTGCTCACTCGCCACTATCGAACCCCTCTGAAAAGCTTCAGATTTGTCTATCTGAACCCAAACTCGCCCATCATCGCCTCTCAAAACCATACAGGCTTTCCTTTGCCGGGAGAATCGCAATGGCCGACCCTTTCCAGGCAAGAACATTGAAGAGGAAGAACGTGAAAGGCCTTGCCCTGAGCGCACCGCCGTCCAAAGCTCCCAACCCTTCCGAGGGAGATTCACAGATTCCTGGAGCGATTGGAAACACAGATAGTAACCGAGCCGACACCCTTGAGATTGGCCTAGAATTTAAGCTCGATTTGAGAAGCGAAGATCTGGTGGTTCTGAAAGAGCTAGGAGCTGGAAATGGCGGAACAGTCAGCAAAGTCATGCATACTACAACGAAGGTGGTCATGGCAAGAAAGGTAGGACAAATCCTTGAGCTTGTTTTGGTGTCACCTGCCGCTGGCTGACCTGTCAAAGATTATTCGAGTAGATGCAAAAGAGAACGTCCGAAAACAAATCGTGCGTGAACTCCAGGTCGGTCATGATTGCAATTCGCCATACGTCATCAGATACTACGGAGCGTTTCAAAATGAGGCAAGGGACATTGTGCTGTGTATGGAATACATGGACAGCGGGTAAGTGCATTTTTGGTGCATTGTTCGGTCGGCTGCTCATGCCTCCAGATCTTTGGACTACATTTCCAAGCAATACGGTCCCGTACGTGTAGACGTGCTTGGAAAAATAACAGAATCGATTCTGGGAGGATTGGTTTACCTCTATGACACACACCGGATCATGCATCGAGACATCAAACCCTCAAATGTTCTAGTCAACTCACGCGGGAACATCAAGCTATGCGATTTTGGAGTGGCTACTGAGACCGTCAACTCGGTGGCCAACACTTTCGTAGGAACTTCAACATACATGGCGCCAGAACGTATACAAGGCGGCGCATATTCCATCAAATCCGATGTATGGAGTGTTGGCCTGACCATCATGGAGCTCGCTATAGGCCGATTTCCTTTTGACAGTGGAGACGGTGCGGCAGACAACAGGGCTGCTGCGGGTCCTATGGGTATTTTGGACCTCTTACAGACAATCGTTCATGAACCGGCCCCTAAGCTCCCAAAAAGCGACGCTTTTCCACCTATCTTAGACGACTTCATCGCAAAATGTTTGCTCAAGAGCCCAGACGAGCGACCAACTCCCAAAGATCTTTTTGTAAGTATGGAATTTTTCCAGAATGAGATCAATGATTTCTTACTTAAGACGCAGGAGAAAGACCATTTCTTGCAGGCTGCGAAGCGCACACCTGTTGATCTCCAGGCGTGGGCAATAGGACTGATGGATCGGCATAATCGAAAGTCATATTTGGCGCCTCCTGCACCAAGAGCTCTAACTCGGGATGGTTCACGAGATTCTTCTTCGTTCGGAACATCCACAGAATCTGTCAACAACTCCAACCCAATTTTCACCCCAACATCAGGAGAGATTCCCATTGCGCGAGAAAACTCCGCGACAAGTGCATCCTTCTCCAGTTCGAACAACTTCAACGTACCATCTCTCTCTCTCCAGCATCTTTCGCTTGAGACGAATGACGCGCCGACTAGCAATGGGACCCGTGCAAATCGATTAGCGGTGTATGATAACGTCCCAGAACCTGCGTCTGCAATAGAACCTTCTAGCCGACCCTTTTTCCCACCCCGGACGGCCAGCAGTAATTCCGGGCTGAATGCATCGAGCCTCAATCCGCGTTCTGCGTTGCATACGGCTACATTACCTATACGGACTGCCCCCCCTCAGGGACCCTTACCTCCACCCCCAGTCTCTGCAGGGCCCACAAGTCCTCCACGCCAACGATAATAAAGATTACTCGATTTCATCTAAATCGGCATTGGCACATACACATTTTTATGTCTTCAAAGACAGCCTTTCTCTCCTCCGGGCCATACCGCTGGCTTGGCCCGGCTTCGCATGTACAGAAATCTGGGACGCTGGCATGCTTAGTTGGACTTCAGCCCTTTTTTCAATCCTCTTCAGGCACCCAACATAATTTACATCTGCATGACGCAACGGCGCACGTTAGTTTCGAAAATCAGGCAAGAAGAGTGGTCCAGGTGAATTGTTTCTATGCGGTCACGTTGCGTGGGATGCGTTTCAAGAATGTGCTGTCTACAATGAAGCATTTACATAATCAAGATACAGATAACACCATTCCCTTGTTTTGCTCGATCTGTCAAAGTGATACCAATGTCAGCATTCATGCTCTGAGTCCCATGCCCCAGCCGACCTGTACCAAAGGATTTCACGAACCTGGATGCATGGGAAGATAAAACACGTCTATGTCGTAGATATAAAATATAAGTCGAAGCCCCCTTTTGCTTCGACGCCATCTCTTGAGCTTTAATCACCCGTGGCGTTCACACGTGCCCCCAAAGTTCTCGCCTTGAGGCTGATAGAGTGGAAAACGATAATGCCAAAGGTGACGCTTGCTCAAATTGTCACTTTTACGCATATGCTTCTAAGGATAGGCGGCCCCAACTTCAAGCCCAGCTACTTGCCTAGATAGTGAAAAAGCTCAAAGCTCTGTATGGAATTTCAAAAGGATTAAGAGTGAGGCAAAGGAGTGGTCGATGACAGTGTCCCTCGGCGCTTATGTGCCCTTTCTATAGACCGAGAATCAAGAGTATATGATGCCTAAACTACGTTTCGGAAACGGGTAGAAAGCCAGAACGTCCATTTCGTATCAGGTTAGTAAAATGAGAATAGGGACTCATGGTAAATAGATTTGTTGAGAAGAGAGAATCAGCTTTTGCACGATCATCAAATGCATACGACGGCCAAGTATATTCTATCAAAAAGACTGAGCCACGCAAAAAGGACTAATGATATCTCTCATTTCCCAAGCGAACGCCAGAATGCGAGTCTTCGAGTCTAAATCAATGAATAATGCTATTCTACTATCACCAGAATGCTTCAAAAATCTTCCAACGTCTCCCTAAAATTGTCTCGCGGCGAGCTATTCCGGTACCTTCCTTTGTTCAACTTGCGCCCGGTTCGAGTCTCCTTCTCGGTCTCGATGTCTCGGAGCAGAACGGGCAGAGCGTTCAGTACCTGCTCGTTGCCCTCGAAGTAGTGATTGACGAAGCCGCCGGCCAGGAGTCTGCGGAGGGCGTTGAGTCTGGTCAACTTCCACCATCTGTCAATCTTCATTTCGTTCTTATCGTGGATGCGGATGGTCAAACGACCGGAATTTCGGTGTTGGATCCCGAAGTTCGGACGGTGAACGGTGTGGAAGACTGAGGTGAAAGATTCGTGCAAGTCGCGTCTGTTCTTGCGGGTGATTCTTTTCGCGCTGATTGATGCTAGGGACTGTATTGTGCGAAGGAGTTGTCCGGTGTTGTGGTAGGCGCTGTACCGTTGTTTGACTTTGGGACCATCTTCATCGTCATAGTCTTCTTCGTCTGGACTAGTACCGTCGTCTTCTTCAGACGAGTCGTCATCCCAGCTGTAGCTCTTTTCGTAGAGGAGCGCAATAGCTTCGCCGGCCGCGATAAGAACATCCGCATCGTCTGATTCCAGCTGGTCGGCGAATGCTTCAACGGCGTCATCGCTGTCTGCCTCGAGATCATCCATAGCTGTCGCCAGAAAAGCGTAGTTCTGGATGGCGGCAGTCACTGTACCAGCGTCGTCCGGTGCTTCCACAAAGGATCCGTCTGACGAGACAATTTCTAGCAAGAAATCTAGCAGATTCGATATTTCGGCTTCGCCAGCTCCAGCGAAGAACGCACAGATCCCGAGACAATGAAGCGCGCCGGCTTTGGTTGGGAGCGATTGTGAGTCGGTAATCAGCCTTTTCAGCAATAAGGCGACTTGCTCGTATACCGACTCGTCTTCGAAAGAAATCACCGTTAGAGCAAGAGCCTTCAGCGCAAGTAAAGTCTCTTTCTCGCTCGGTTCTGTCTTGATGCTCTTGCTCAGCGCCGTGATGATCTCCGTCGTTCGGCCGTAAAGTACGTCGCCAAATTTATGGGCAGTCAGGAGCCGGTTATAAGAGGCAAGGCAGTCCTCGCGTCCCTTGACACTACTTCGTTTACGGTCAAGGAGTTCATTGATACGGTCTCCTAATTCGACTTTTAGAACGTCTGTTCCCTTCTCGCTGAATTCGTCGCTGTTGAGGAGTTCATCGATGGAGTTGATGCTGTAACGTGTCAGAATTAAACTAAGATGGAATGCGTGGCTGCAACGAACCTGAACGATGTTTCATCACTCATATTACCGGCTTCCTCATCGTCGGACGCGTTTCTGCTTTGGACTCGGGAGTTTGCTTTTGAGTTTTGCCGCGAGTTTTGTTGCGAGTTTGCGCGGGAGCTGGCAGTGCTTGACGCTTGCGATGCCTGTTTCCGTCGCGAAACGGTCTTGCCAGATTCGAGCGCCTGCCGACGGAGATCACGCTCGTGCATGGTGGCTAATTTCGTATTCTAAAATTAAATAAAGAAAAATCGTTCGATTACGCGGAAAAATCTGTCTTCAAGCGAGACAAGAGGCAAAGGACCAAGGTCACCCTAACGGTAATGAAGCGTTGTGTATAAAGTCTGGTGGATGCAGATTTGCGAGGAATTCCATAAGTTAAGACGGAGGTGGCAACGGGATTTTTTCCACCGGTCTAGAGGGAGAGTTCAAGTCGTTCAAAAAGCGAATTTTGACGTGTGTTTGTCAGGACGGGATGGATATGAATGGTGTATGGACAATGAAAACGCCTCGGCCAGGCATTTGGGTACTTGCGCATGTGCTAAACTTTTGGCTGTACCGAATGTGGCTGTTAGGGTTTGTCCGGACCCTGCTTTTGACATCCATGGATGGCCCTCGACCATTCACCAGCCTCGACCCAGCCTCGTCTGGCAAGGCTTTGGCTCAACCCCGAAAAACGGAAACATTCCGCATTGTAATAAAAATTAGATCGCCAAACTCCCCGTCGCACAAACAGCCCTGGCGATTGATAAGCCATTGCCATGGTTGACATTGGAAATGTGCATCCCGGTGCGCCTCATATTGATAACCTGACTGAAATTTTATCCTCGAGTCTTACCGCCTTCCAGCCTACTGACGAGGATTCATTATTACCACCAGCAGACGGGATATCACTACTCGATGTGAAGAGCGAGCTCCTGCTGTCATATATTCAAGATTTGGTGGCTCTGATTATTTTGCGCCTCAGAAATTTCGCCGGAGGCAGTAAGCAGTCTGCTCAAGAAAGCCTCGATCTTGCTGCCAAGGTGGTGAAGCAATTAGTCGAGCTACGGATCTATACAGAGAAGGGGGTAAGGCCACTTGAAAACAGCTTGAAGTACCAGATCGATAAGGTTGTCAAAGCCGCAGATGATGCAGAAAGAGGAGAGGCGCTGAAAAGAGTCAAATCGCAGCCCAAGCCAAAATCGAAGCGGAGTGGTAGTGTTCGCGTAAGCGGCTATCATGATGGATCCGAAAGCAGCGAAGACAGCGGCAGCGCATCTGAAACAGACTCCAAAGCAGAAGTAGCTCCAGAAATAGACGAACTATCGTACCGCCCGAACCCAGCGGCGTTCGTACGAAAGCCTTCGATGAATGCTTCTCTGAATGGCATGAAAGATACCTCCCAGTCTACGCCAACAGGTGCTTACAAACCTCCTCGGATTCAGCCTACAGCCATGCCGGACCTCGATCGACGTGAAGAGCGCCGTGCACCACCACCAAAGAAGTCTGCACTGATGGACGAATATGTGGAATCTGAGCTCTCAAGTGCACCGATTTCACAACCGAGCATTGGCTCTGGGAACACGATCATGAACAAGGGACGAAATACTATGGGTCGTAGAGAAAGGGATGATGAGAAGGAAAAAAGAGAATATGAAGAGGCGAATTATGTCCGATTACCGGGTGAGAGTAAAGCTGAAAGAAAGAAGAGAAATCGGATTGAGCGGCAACGTGGGAGGGCTGACGAGTATGGAGGCGAGGATCTACGCGGGCTGGGTAGTTTAAGCGATCGAATCGCGCTTGTGACAAGAGGCAATAAGGAAGACAAAAGTGTGCTGGCAAGAAGTCGGAAGCGTGGCGCGGAAAGTCTTGAGACGGGTGGTTCAGGTAGGGTTGGAGAGAGCTTCGAGAAGCGAAGAAAGGTCCTTGAAGGGCGAGAAGCTAGGCGGAAAAGGAAGCCTCGTTAGCGGATGGCCTCTACAATCCGGATGAATTTCAGCGGCTTGCGAATCTCCGAGCAATTTTGGAGCACCAGTTCTGAACATCCATGGTAGGCGCCGCATGGTACGACTTAGTCCTTCTGGACGCGGTCCGACCACGTCCACAAGATTTGAGATAAAGATATTCACGCTACATCTTTCACTATTTAGTAGGCACGGTGAGATTACCCCTCCATCTTCATTGCAAAGCTACTCGCAAGATTGCAAATTTTAGAGCTACTAGCCAATCTCAATATGGATTTGGAAAAGGTAGAGAAACCTCAAGCAACGCTATTAGCTCTGCCAGATGAATTGCTCGACCAAATTTTCTCGTACTTTACCTCTTCCGACCTCTTTCCTGTGTGCCTTGCCTGCCAACGGCTTCACGATGTTGTCCAACCTTCGCTCTTCAGCGCCGTTGTTTTGCGAGAACCAAGGAGTCAAGATCGAGCTGAGATAAATCGCAAAATGGCTAGCTTCCAAAAGGCTCTGTACAAGAACCCAGTGTATTTGCAAAAAGTCCAAATACTTGAGACAAATTGCGAGGGCGACGAAATTCTACAAAAGATCGTAAAAAATCTGCCAAATCTAGACACGTTGATCTTACGAACTTCTCATCAAGTTTTTTACGAGCCTGACTACTTTGATCATGATATCGTGTTCGAAAGCGCGTCCTTGACAGTAAATCCAGCTCAGAGGACACTTTCATCTCTTCGAAGCCGTACGTACGTTTTTTACTTGACAATTTCTAAACCACTAACATTTGCAACTAGTGAAACTAGACCTTCATGACGATGGCTCTCACTGGGATATCTATTGGAAAGCGTTCGCCTTCCTCTTACCAGAACTTCGCAATCTCTTTATAAATAGGTGCAGCGTCGGGGATTATGAAGATGACCTCCCATACACCCCTGACCAGATTACGCCTCACCGCAGATCGACATCCTTAGAGAGCCTTCGATTCGAAAATTCCATTGTCTGCCCATGCAGTCTAAGGACATTCCTCATGCTTCCGCGCTCTTTGAAGCACATTTCTCTCCGAAATGTAGGCTATTATTTCGCTTTCCCGGTTGGTCTATACTGCGAATGGACGGCTGCAAAGTACATCGAAGCCATGCGTACTCAAGAAGACTCATTAGAAACAATCATGATTCAAAATGACGAGTGCATGAAAGAACATATTAGACTCGATAATATGACTGCCTTGACAGAAATTGAGCTTGACCTCGAGGAATTGATTCTGGAAGACAAAGGCAATGGATCACAATTTTCATCTATCAGACCAGTCTCCGCTACTACAGTTCATCTCGTCTTATGGTGCTGCTGGGCAAGACGTCCGACTACAAAAGAAATATACATCAAGAATGCACAAACCTTGACTCAGCTGGTCGCTGAGAAAGAGATTTACTTCCCGCAACTAGAGCTCCTTACTTTGATATTTAAGGACGACAACGCCGATAATCTTGACGACTTAAACCTCCCTTCGGATCTCGAGCAAGCCCTTGCAAACTTCAACATCGAGTGTCACATCCGGGCCGGCAATCGAGACAGCGGCACTGTCGACAAGCAAAACATACTGCAACAGTGGGGCAGAGCAGAAGACCCGAACGTGAAAATAGATCGACAGGAAGGCTTCGTTCTTCCTATGAGCAGAAGGTACATGGACTTTGAGTCTCGCATATGGCAATGCCACGGACGAAGAACCCTCAGCGAATACGAACCTGATGCCGAAGGGGCATTCAAAAACCGACCGGACTGGGAACTACCATACGTCCTAAAGTATGCTGCCCCTCAATAGAACACAGTTGGGCAATTAGAAGTTTCCTCGAACTCTATTTATCACAGTAGTGCCAAGCCGAAGCCCCCGACCCTCCATCTCTCCCTTAGCAGCGGCTGAAATTTCCGCCGACTAGACTCCACCCCCTCATTCACTCATATCAAGCTTAAAGGCATATCCTCCCTCATCTCTCCCAAAATCTAGAAGTAGTCCACAAAGTTACCCATCAAAATACCTCCCACATCCTTAACTTACAAGAAACGCATCTTAGTCATTCAAAGAAGCAAGCTGTAACTCAAAATACCGTCGAAGTAAAAGCAGTCGGAAATCAAACCCCTCTTCCTCGAGCTTTTAGACCAACAGACTCCCCCTGTTTGATACTCTGCATTTTCGATACACGTTATTCACTAGGCTTATCCAGTCTTTAAAGCCTTCACTCGATCTGCCTCCAGCTTCAATAATCCGCTCTACCGCTCTCTCGCCAATGTATGATTTTAGCTTGCCCTCGCGAACTGAAATCGGCCAGTTATCGATGGAAAAAGGACCACCTCTAAGCTTGAAACACGTCCAGGTCGCGTCTGAGATCACATGCTTTTTTCCTTTTATCACTCTATCTTTAGAAGAGCACAGAGAGTCCACATCGTAGGTGACCAGCGTGCTCATTTTCCAAGATTTGCAGTGGGAAACGGTAGAAGTATCTTGAAAGCAAGTAAGAGAGGTGAAGGCGAGGTGGATCTAGATCAGCATGGAGGATGGAGATGCTCTCATCTTGGAATCTTCGAAGCACGTTCCCTTCAAATAGGTGGGTGAACATATTACTATTGATGCCAGCTTGAGCTAGTAGTATTTCTTGTCGACTTTAACTTTGGTATATTTCGAATTCGTGGTAAAAACCGTGGACGAATTAGAGAGCGACGATCTCGAATTCAACTGTGAGCCCGAACCAGTAGCTGTTGTTGCACTTCCTGTTGCGTTTACAACCCCCACCGTGCCAGACTGAGCCAGCTCTCCTCCGAACTCGCTGAGTGATAATTGAAGATATGACTTCGCCTTACCGTTGGGATCGAGTTCGCTGGTCTCTCGGGCCCGGACTTTTACTATTTGTTTGTAGGTACTCCATCGGTGGATTTGTGCTGATGTACCCTCCATAGCTAGTGCAGGCGGTGAGTTCCAGGCCAGGGCTAGTAGCTCAGTCGCAGTATCCCATGAACTCGAAGACGTGCGGCGTGTAAGAGTCCAGATGACATGGGAGAGACTGAGGAGGAGATATACACCGGCTACCACAGTTGCAAGGTAGTCTGTTATGGTTGAAGCTCGATATCCAAAGCCAGGTACGGAGAAGTCGACATGCTGGGTGACCTGACTGGTAACGGAGGTCATGTTGATAGCACTTTTCCTGCCGGTTAAGAGGCTGTTCTCGTAATCGTCGGCGCGAGGGGGCTCGTTAACAAGCCATGATCGGAGACTGGGCAGCATGAGGTACGCACGTGAACTGAGACGTCGTGACAGCCCGTCGGTCACTAATCTGGCCACAGTTCTTTCGATGAAGCCGATCCTATCTGCTTGATCGCAAATTGTAACATCCCAAAGATCCAAGTCTGTCCATGTTGGATCTAAGGTTCCAAAAGCACAGCCGGAATTAGTCCTAATCCAGTATGGTTGCTGTCGAAGTTCCTGCATCAGATTATCAAACCCAGCCATATAGAATATATGCTCAAGCGTAGAAGGTTTCCAGTCGTTGATAGGAGGCTGAACTGGAGCCTGGGGTGTCAGAAGATCAAGCCAGTCTGTGCGCAGTTGTATTCGCCGATCAAAGTTTCGAGCTTCTGGATCATTCGGCCCCAATGTCGTACTTATATTGCGAGTAGTTGGCTTGAAATGAACACCATTGCCATTAATGTACCAAGCAGAGTAGTCCTCCAGGCTTTTAAGTATCGGTCCTTGCACCCAAGCCGCTGCAATAGTGCAGGCGAGGGCTAGTCGCGTATTAGAGGGCGTGGACCAGGGGAGTTCAAAAAGTAAACCGACACTGACAGGGCCGAAGTCCTCTGTCGATAGTGGGATCCATTGCGTACGCAGGTGAGATGATGGTGTTCGATGTAGGCTGGAGATGTTGACAGTCTTAGTTAAGTTGTCATTGGACCATCCTCCCCATCTAACCTTCATGGGTTGCTGTATGAATTGGAACTCTGCCGTTTCAGCGTGTTGCGAAAGGTTCTGAGGTTGGGAACATCTAATATATGTAAGTGGATACGTGGAGTCTGCAGAGGCATATGGTTCAGAGACATATTTGAAATTGGGTGAGGACGAAAGTGGTCTCGAATGGGCACGATCACTAGCAGCAAGGACTGCAGCGCTGACCCAGTCGCGCGTGTATGATTGCAATAGTATGACAGAATATGCGTTTGGTTGACATTGCCAAGTAGATGCTCCCCAATAGCCATTGCGATCGCCACCAGAACTAATCATCGCAGGCATAAGCCCCGTTACATCCTCTGTCAAGAAACTTAGGTCCGCAATGACGCTTAGAGATTGTGCGCTTGGCCGGAAGTTTCGGGAATCATAAGTGCTCTTCAAGGTCGCTCGTTGAAGGAGTGAAGAATAACCCCCACACGGGCAGATCGGATACTGAGTGGCATTTGGCCAGTAACACGCCTCAGCCTCAGCATCTGAACTGACCACGTTCGGCCAGAGTTCTTCTGCCGTGGCGTCCAGAAAGTAATCAGTCCCACCAGCTGGATATTTTTGATTGCGTGGAATAAGTAGAACGGCCGAAAACGGACCGATGAAAGCTGCCAGCAGAGCTAACGTCAAAAGTAGAAGCACGAGCCGTATTTTCCTCCAGAAATCTCTAGCACCTAAGGAATTGAATTGCCACTTCTTCCTGTCGAGGACGAACATGCCATGCCAGCCTTCCATGCACTGCTGAACAGCCGTAAGAAATTCTGGGGATAGGAGTGAGCTTGGCTGCATGAACCAGATGTGTGATGATAACAGTCCTAGAGGTATGCCTTTATCATCCAGCAGATAGTAACGTAGAATCTCAATAAGCAGTGTGGCCAAACTAGCCAAACAAAACATCTCCTGAAATTTGGCGGCAATCTGAAATAGGGCAAGATAGACTTGGTCGTATTTGTCGTTGACAGTAAATCCGGGACCAATGTAAACAACCTTGTAGTTGAGGACCAGAAGCAAAGCAAAAACAGTCATTGGAATCAGATGCACAGCGCAACGGCTCAGAGATATCCAAAAAGAAAGCTGGAGGACCGATTTCGGTTTCTCAAGCTCATGAGGATTTTGAATAAGGTAGTTCAAAGATCTAAGGCCAATAGCTCTTAGAAAGTAAGCTAGCGCTACCAACGGCTGGTATATGAAGGCCTGGAGACGTTTCCATCTCCATTTCATACGAGCACGCGTGTATCGATGTCTAGACATGTTCTTCATGCTGCTCCACAATGCGATATTTGTACCTGCCCATTTCCAGAGACGTTGCCTAGCTTGAGAAAGCCCCATACCGGGGTCTTAGGTAGGCAGACTTGGGTTCGACATGGCTTAGATATGCCATAGATTGAGATTTTGGAATTAAAATGACCGCAGAGCAGCCTTTTTTGTACCCATACAAGTCTCTGAAGGAGAAGTGAGTCGAGCAGCATGACGGCGGCAAGAGGATCATAGACTGTTTCAACCATTTTGGAAACAGCCTTGTGGTCCTAAGGCGATAGTGTGGGGGCCGTTGCCTCGCAGAAAAACCAGAGATCGTGGATTTCAAAACTCTGCCTCGTGCTTGGTAAAACTCGCAAGTCCCGCCTACCATCCAGGTTATTCGCAAATGTGGACAGGATAGGTAGGTCTCTACCTACAGTGGAGTGCGACATTGGTTTGTCTGCGACCATTGGGGAGGAACAACCTTAGGAGGCGGTAGTGCTGAGGGAGAAGGAGACTATAAATCCCTAGGGCCCTAACTAGGTACCTACCTAGTATGTAGCCTCTGCCCCAGAGATTATTACTCTCCAGGGTACTCATTAGCCCTGCCTGCATCGCGTCTCCTCTGGGGGTTAATACTTCCCGAGACCTTCACTAATCCAGCTTGCGCCTCCTCTTATATTCTCCAAGGATGTTTACTTTTCAGGATTTTTAATGAGCTTTTCCTCACGGCGAGCCCCATCTACATCTTCTGATATCTCTTTTAGGGGGCCAGAAACACAAATGAGTTTACGCGCTTTATTACGAATGTTGTGTCATCTGACTTAGGTACCTATCATAGGTATTCTGACACGCCTATCATTCGAGCTCCGGTGCTAAAGCGGCAAGCTCTGAATAACCGTGATCCTAGCCTGGGCGTGCCTAGGGTAAATTTCTGTCCTCTTTTATCGCCAGGATTTCACTTCGTCTTCCTCAATTATTTATCGGTGTACCAACGCCAATCATACACAAACATTGCGGCCTATCACGAGTTCTCCAAGGCAAATTGCATGCGACATCGCATCACTGGGCGTGAATGCTAGTGTTGTGTCTAAGAAGCAATGGACAGACATGTCGCGGTATGCAGTAACCGTTGCATATTGCAGTCCTTCTAGATACACTGAGGTAGTATCGCCCATTAATTGGCTTTGTCTCTGCTCGACAACATGGCGCTCAGAGCAGAGCGCAGCTCATTCGATCAAGCCGGAGGGCTGGAGACCTGGCTGCGCCAACAGGTCTGCTGTGCTAACAAAGCTTTACTGGTATCATGGAATGCTGGCGCCGGGCGTAGATCAGAAAAGCCTCCCAAAGATTCCGGTGACAACACCTTTTGATCTGTTTTCGACATATCGTGTTTCACTTCGAAATTTTTGACGGCATGCTGATGATTTCCAAGGGGGATGTCTTGGGGCAGCTACATGCTACAGCCACATGGGTGCCGAAGCATCCTGCGGCCGGCATATCTGCTCCAGCTCTCTAAATTTGTCATTTTCTCTTCGTGAATGTTTCGCTGAATAGCTATGAATGTTTTGAAAGTAATTTCAATATCCTTGTTAATCCTAATAATACAGTGTCGACAGCCTTACACTTACTGGGTTGATCGGTCGTGCAAAAATTCCCCTTATCAGGACGGCAGAGTTAATCAAGCCATTGAGGGCGTTCGAGGAGAAAAGGGAATGGCAAGACGAGCAAGCCAGCGATTAAGAGATACGAACGATCGCTTGACCATGAAGTATTTGCAAATTCTCTTCAAACCGCTAGAAAGTGGAGCCGGAGCTGTCAAGGACGAGATCTTGCGTAAGTAATGACTGATTCTGTTTCCATCAGCAGTCTGATCTATTCTAGGAATCCTCGGTCAGCCAGGTCAAGAACCACCTGCGGAGCCAGGGATAGCGGACCTGATCGAGATTAGGGTGCGAGAATTATCGAATTATCGAATATATTGTGATGAAGATCCCATGGATCCAAGTGTGGACAGTAGATCACGGTGGACACTTAGAGAAGATCCACCAACTCATGAACGTTCCGAAGGCTACGTGGAGCAGCGAGACCGTCAGACGTTTCGACAAATGGAGGCAGGTCTGCGATTCAAGGATGAACCTTACCAAGAATGGGAAGATAAAGCCAATGGAGTTTTGTTGGGTCGCTCTGAAGGGTGCCATGCAGATCAAGCCCAAAGCGCAGTATTTACTCGAACTACCGGTGATGATCTTCCAGCAGGGCGGTCTGATGCGGAGTCTCAGCCTGCTGTAAGAGCCACAATCACAGTACGTCATGCCCTTCAGAATCTGAGCTTCCCGTAAAAACTGTCTTGGCTACTAGTTGTGCAAAATGCAACTCGAAGGAGACCTTCATTCGCTTGATAACATACGCAGTTACAAAGCAGTCAAAAATCTGATAGCCGAAGACTACGACCTGGACCCTCCGGCACCTGTCGCCCGGTTCGGCACGATGACTGCTTTCGCTCTGATGCAGTCGGTCTGTGCCACTGCCTGTACATCTCTTGTGATTTGAATGCTAACAACGCCGCTTTAGATAGCTTACCTGCCGCCGTGGAACCGTAAGTCAATGCCCCAAATGGGACGTCGTGCCTAGGCATAGTTGTGTCCTTCCTGGCCGAGTTCTTTCCCTATACGTTCTGCCATAGCTCCTATCTTCCTTCTGTTGCCCGTCGAGAAGACGTCGACTCTGACACCGACGCGCATAGTTGACGATGAATCTCATCCCAGCCGACCTGACATATCAGCCCATCGCTGGCAAACGGTGATGGCCCTCACCCCCCAGCAGAGCCGGCGGAACGCAATCACTTACGTGTACTTCTGCTTGGTACTCAACGCCCTTAATCGTACTGAATTCCATGTGCTGACCTGCACAGCTATCTACCCTGTTGGGTCGGAATTTCCGCCTGTCCAGGATGGAGAATAAAGCGCTGCAAGGTTATATGGCGTACGACCCCAAGGGTATCAAAGAAGAGACAACAGCCCCTCATTCAAGAAGATTTAATTTCTAGTTGCGGATAGTGACGGAGTGCCGGAAAGCTTTGGAAGTTCCGAGTAGCACATCTACTAGCCGTTCTCTTGATAGCTTGGAAGGTCATATCTTGTACTAATGAATACCCTTCCCGAAGCTCAATTTATTGGTAGACTGATCGTAGCTTATCGTTGGTGATGCTGGTATAACTTATTGAGGGATTTATGGACCGCTCAGAATTCTGGTACCAGGCCTTGTCAGAGGAACACGGACGACACTCTTAATCTGCGGCTCTGACCAGTACGACAATGCCAGTGAGGCAAAGGCAGCTACCAAGGGAGTCGGCGTCGCTGCTTTGCACGATGGATATCATAGCCTATGTCAAGATGTCCACAGATGGTACCACATATAGCTTGATTTTTATGGCATACACGTACTTCTCAACATACCCAGGTTTTCCAGGATGTGTTTAGGCATCTGTGGACAAGCGGCTTCATTGAAGAATGAAAATCTGAAGAGTCTTTTTGCCCGGCTCATTCGAGTTTTCTCGCTGACCGTTCTGTTGAAGGCGAGTACAGCGTCTGTGGATATTCTGATGCTCGCCGTGATCAATGCGACAAGTGTGTATATCTTTTGGACCCCTTGTGACGAGAATCAAGACCGGCCATAGATACCCATCTACTGCTAGAGCCAGATGAAGATGCTAGAGACATAGTGTTTGTTGATCATGAGCTACAAAATCCATGGTGCAATATAAAACAAAGGGTTCGGTTCAACGGCTCTTCGTGACAAGTTTCTTCAAGAGAACCAACCGGACAACCGCCTTTGTCTTGCAGAACTATGGCGATGTTATCGGAATGGCCCTCAGCCATCTAAATCTCGCAATCATCCCTTTGCCGTATGTGCCTAAGACTGCTCAGTGCATCTTTGAAAACTTTGTGTACATACAGTCATGTATATCCTAGACGTATAGGACGCGGATGCTCCATCACGATTTCGTCTTATTGATGAACCAAAACTCTTGTTCAAACAATCCTTGGTTTGAAACTCAACGAAGGGAGCGAAGCATTTAGTAGAGATGAAATTGCGGATACAAAAGATTCTTAAGGCCGAAATGGGTGCGGGCAAGAAAGCCGCTTAGGAGAGGAGAAAGTCATAATTGATGGAAGAGCGGTAATGCGTTACCGCTATGATACAAACCAACCAATCTGAGAGGGTAAAATGGAAAGAATCTGTTCGTAGCGTTCCGAACTTAGAATTTTCATCTATCCTCCTTCTGACCTGAGCGATGATTATGGGATCCCAAAAGGTGAACAAGTAGAGTTTGCTGATTCGTAAACTCCAAGTGATCATATGGTTCATAGCAAACTCTGCGCCTCAAGAGACTCATGTGATCCAGAATTCAATAATATGCAGGAATTTTAGAGAGCTTGAGTATCTCCCAATACATCATAATTTTCAAATAGCCCATCCTCAAAGAGAAAGAGTCTGCCTTACGAAAGCCTGGACTGAGTGGCGCAAATTCCGAGCGCAAATACTTTGGTGATGTACGCGCATTGCGCCGCAGCAGGCAAATGCGCTTGTACTCTTTCTGGCGCCTAGCAGCCACCGTGTGATAAATATTGGCCAGCAATGTCCAGCCTTGCAGCGAAGTGACAGACCCTACAGCTTCCGCGAACAGACCATTTCGCTTCTGATCCCACGACTGGAAGCTAACGCGGGAGAATCACATGTGTAAACGATTTTGGTTAGAACTTGCCTTACCATCCACTGGTCAACTTATAAGTTTTTTCAAACCCAGATCTCGTGTTTACTGGGCATACACGTATTACTCTCTCGTCATTTTCACGTCGGAACGATCATTCTTCATTATTTGTGATATGTGCTATTACGAGCAGCGTCTATACGCATGCAACGACTGGAAATGGGGGCATTTCCGACAGCATTGCAACCCAGAATATCGAATTGGATATACTTGTTCACGGAAGTTGATCTGGGAGACGGTTCAAGTGAATCAGCCATGTCCTAATTGCCAAAAGATCAACAACAAGCGACGGACGCGTCAGAACGAGATAGCCCAAATCGAAAGATGTCAAAGAGAAAATTCAAATTTGGGAATAGCCGAGAAATTGACCGCGTCTGTTCGAAAATTGGATCGAGAGATTGATGTCTACGAGAAGTCAAGGAGGCCCCAGGACACAACGACGTACGCAACAGAGGCCTCGGATTTTGCTAGTGACTCTTTTCCTCTAGTTGCAGATGATAATGCTCCGGCTTCGGTTCTCTACCAGCTTAAAATGAAGCCTCCTCTGGATGGGGCTTTTGCTGCGAGAGACGGCTTCCTTGACCTATTGCCTGCAGATACTTCGCCCATGGATTTCACAAATGTCCTTCGTCAATCGTACAACATGCATCAAACGATTTGTGAGAAATTTGTTGCCGTTTTTGCGACCTTGCTTATAGAGAGCACTGCTATCCAAGCATGGGCGCCTATTGCGCTGGAGCTTCGCACCTTGAAAAATGTCGATCAAGAGATACATCAACTACTTCAGGACTGAGTCTGTGAACATTTGTGCGATGGGTTTCGCCCGGAACACGGTTGGAAATCTGAACCTTCTAAGTTGAATACCTACAAACTTGAGCGACGTATTGCACAAATGCTTTGGGTTTGCAAAGGAAGTGTGTGCCAGTTTATTTGGAAGGACGTTCTTTTCCCTATCGGATACAGAAAACATGCGGAGACACTAATATCCGAAGAGGCTCGTCTGGCCTTCTTGGAAGACCAGACCGCTCCTGCGCATCATTATTCCGACGGCGAGGAGAGGAAGAAGTTTGCACTCGCCTTTATAGATCACGAAAACGATGAATTCCCAGAAATAGAAGCGCTCGTGAACGATATCGAATGCTTTAGGGGCCTTTTCACTTGCTATCTACCATTAGATCAACAACGGGACGCAAATGATCCGCAACGACCTTCACCCTTAGGAAACCTATCACAACACATCCGTCGAAGATTGTATTCAAACGACATCAGCCAAACAAAATCTATAGCTCTAAATGTGTTTTCAGCGACTAGTCTCATTTCGGAGGAAGAATCATCTAACCGGCTCTCCCTTACTCTCAAGTGGGACATCCTGAAGTTTCTACAAGAGCAGTTCAGAGGTCGACCCCCGAGAATTGGGTCTATCATTACCCTCACAGGCTCGGCTTTATTTGCTCAGGCTACAACATGCTCTGATTTTATCACTCATACTTGGCCGGAATCTCAGTGTTCTTCAATGCTTTTGTCGGCTCTCCAATGCGCTATAGAGTCTCCAGATCATCACAGCTCCGGTAAGCAAATTTAAGATGAAAGAATTGGACCTTAGTGACAGCTAAAACATCCCCAGACTCCGATTCAAATCCGAAAGTAGAAGTCAAGATTGCCGGTGAAGACGTCCGTATTTCGTTCACGGGTTTAGGGCATCAACTTACTCCGACAGTGCAGCAAGCTGTCTGGATGGGTTCTGTGCTAAGATCGTCACCTGTTGACGCATGCGTTACTTATTGCAAAGCTGTCATGCGTATAGTCAGAGAGGGAATCAAGGTTGACTTTGTCTTCGAGCCGTTTCATCCGGCCGAGAAACCTTGCTGGCCCCAACTCTTCCACGGCGCTGTTATCGTTACAGGGTTTCCTATAAGGCAGAGGCGAGGTGAGGTCGGTCTCGAGATTCCAATCGAGATCGTCTGTGGCATTATTGGAGCGGATTCAACTGTCAAGGTCGACGATGGCGTCGTCATAAAAGGGTTTTCGTCTTTATTGGTCCCATTAGCACGACGTGATGATCAAGTCCAGTGGCATCTCGAACAAAGCTCGAACCCTCATCAGCGTATCCCGTATACAGTGCTCTTGAAGAAATTTAAAGACAGGATTAGGCTCCAAGATTTGGGTCTGGAAGATATTGAACGCACTAGAGCTATCATAGGCTGGTGCAACGTCGTCGATACGTATCTTACGGACAGCACTTTCTTCTCAGAGGATCTGACCTATTCTAAAGCCCCTAAGTGCGACTCAAAATGGAAGATCAGCGGGGGAAGCATTGGCTTTCAGCAATTTGCTGCTGCTAACTTGAACTTTGTTCTTGGTGCGAAAGAGGGTACTTTTCATTCTCCGCTTAATGGACCCTATGAGTCTATAATTGCTTGCGCGGAGAAGTCACCAGTAGTCCTTTATGATTGTGGAGAACAGCGTGCCTGGATGATGACAGCATCAACAATTCTATTGCACATGGGTATGATTCGATGTCATCGCCATTTCGGGAAGACTTTAGAGACAAAAGACCTTCATAAGCTCGCCCTAACGTCAGCTTTTACATATCAAGATCGAGCTCGGCGCATACTGACTATGCTTGGAAACACTGTGCTCAGCAATTTCGAGGACTTTACTTTCTGTCACCTTATCCGTCAGATTTGGAGTCTCCTTGAACTCTGCATTGATTCACAAATGCGGCAGGATAACGCCGCAGGAGCTGCTCTTACTATGGAAAACGCAATTTGGGGCTACGAGTATATGGCTATCGTAGAACACAAGTCACCATTTTTCCAGAAGAAGGCTAAGATCTTAAGAATGAGCGGTGGCTGGACTTCGCTTGTCAGACACACCAGCACCTTAGTTCTTTTTGCAGATGGTTTCCGAGAGGTTCTGAAGCCCACCTCACCGACTTTGGAGCTGTGCCCCAAATGGCGGCATCTTCCGAAAAGGAAAGACTTCATGGCAACTGGAGTTGTCACTCTAAAAATCTTGTATGAGCAAGCAGGTAACGAAGTCGATCAAAAGTTTCTTACAAATACCGGCCTGCAATGGCAAAGAGGAGGATCGTTACTCTTTGAACCATGCCGGCAACCTCAATCTTCTCAATGCCAGTGTGACCGTCTCCAGCGCATAGTCTCTAAACGACACGCAGCAACAACTCGTACGGTTTCGGTACCATGTCGTCTTAAAAATGAAGGCGGCGTAATTTTCGGATATGAAAGCGGATTTCTAGCATCTCTGATTCATTTGCCGAGAGGTGATCGAACTGTTTACAGCCAGCCAAATGATGCGCTGATTCACGATTCAAATTCGGACACCGGAACGTCTAGTGGTGTTGACAATGACCATGAGCCGATAAGCAACACTTCAAGCACCACGACATCGTCGTTGACAGAAAACTTCCCAGAATCTGGGTCAAAATCACCATGAATAGGTCGGCCAGATGCTTTCGTTCATCCTGGTGAGATAAAAGATTTTTTGCGCGTACGGGACCGAGGACTTGATGGGTTTTCGAGCTACGGCAGTATTAACCTTTGGCTTGATTGCTGGCTTTGACCCAATACGAACGTTCTCTAGATCCAATACGGGCCAATGGAAATGCGGTAATTATGGGCACATTCACGCCGTTCGTTGAAAAAAGAGTAGTGCCTGGAGAATACATAAGGTTGCCTTCGAATGCGAACAATCCTTCAGCGCCCAAGTAGATATTGAAGTCATCTTGGTAATCAGGCAAGACGGTATTCTTTCACTTCTTCTCGTGTGCCATTCGCCTTACCGGTAAGGGATTGACAACGACGCTGTAGAGCATCTATGGTGTATAGAGTACGTCAATGTCTAAAGGCTTCGAGTGGAACCATGCTGCTAACATGCAAGATTTTAGCGCGTTGCGATGAAGGGAATCCACTAGGTTGGAATATCAACCATCCAACCAAGAATCGTAGCTTCCCCGTTCCGCCAAGACTCACGACTTCGCCGTCGTGAAACAAGACTTCCCCACACTTCCACCAATCTTATCTCTCATGTACACCACACCCCATGAAGCCCCGACGAGCCCTGAAGATCTCCCGGATCTTGGCCTCGATCAGGTAGGTGATGAACATTATCTCCCTGGACCCTCTTTGTTGCCCACCCGGGAAACTGCTCGTCATTGGCGCACGCCGTTTACGTTGCAGTGCATCTGCGCCTTCTCCGTGGGGACGTGTTCTTCCTTTAGGATCGCCGTGTGACTCGCAGCCCTGACATGCCCAATCCTTGGGGGCACGTTCTTATCCTGCTGGACGAGGGGCTGATAGGTACAAAGCAACCGGTTTGACGGTGGAGTTGCATTGGGATAGATCCATACGGAATAGGAGGCGAGGTCCGAAAGGTCCTTTTCAGCTAGGATGTGGTTGGCAGGTACCTATCGGATGAAGGAGCCACTGTTGATTGTTTGGTGAGTATAAAGTAAAGGGAGGAGAGTCTTTTTACTTGTGTACTGTCGCCGGTCCGACTCCGTTCATTGAGATCGGAAACCACGCTCACTCTTTCTTTTACGCGGCCCAAGACCTTCCACATCATCTCTTTATTCCCATTCGAACTCCTCTCTATACCGTCTCAATATCTCTGAACCCATATCCTTTCCTCTGACAACCCAAATAGCATGTTCACCACAAAGGTACCTCTCCCCTTCCCCCTCTCCAGACACCCAATTCTAACCCTCCCCTTAGTTCCTCCTCCTCTTCCCCCTCCTCCCTTTCACCCTCTCCTCCCCCCTCTCCCTCATCCGCCACGGACCCACCCTCCACCCCCGCCAATCCTGCGTCGACACCTGCGGCACCATCTGCTACTGGCAGTCCGACATCGACGCCGCCCTCGACAAGGGCTACTCGCTCGAGCAGTCCGGCGGCAAGGCCGGCACCGGCTCCGGCGCCTACCCGCACGAGTACGAGAACTACGAGGGCTTCGATCTCCCCGTCAGCGGGCCGTACTACGAGTTTCCGATCTTGAAGAGTTATAAGGTGTACACGGGCGGGGAGCCGGGCCCGGATCGGGTCGTGTTTAATTCGCGGGGGCAGTTTGCGGATCTGGTGACGCATACGGGGGCGAGTGGGAATGATTTTGTGGAGTGTAAGAAGGATTAAGGAATTTCGAATTTGACGGGAGGGGAGGGGAGGAGGAGGGAGCTGGCAGGTGGGGAGTTCTCAGGAGGGCGGGTTGATGAAGCACGAGGTGACGCCTGTTGTTGATGAGAGCTGAGCATTTTCTACGCTGTACATAGCTCTTCTGATGGTATATACTTATGACCCGCTGCACATTATACATACAACACTGACCCACACGTTGTTTCCTTGAAGTCCTGAGCCTCGAACACGGGGCTACCTTCTTCTCCCACCTATCGTTATTCATCAATGCAAACAATTATCTCCGCCTATTCATGCCGAGCCTCCGTCCTCTACGGCTTTGTCGACCACATCAGAATTCGCAACTGTACTTCGCAATCACCGTCGTTCCGCCTGGGAAATAGACGCTTATCCCACAAGCCTAAAGTGTGCAACCACGTCGTATGTCTATCTGCACCAAGGTGTAGAACTAATCGCCACGAATGGAACCTGACCCAATAGAACGGGTTTGGCTGGGAGATTACCCCAGGACTTGGAGACTCGGTGGCCATGTTGGCAGGCTGGTTATCGTTGGATCGCTCGGTTTTGCCCGTGAAATTGAATAGCTTGCACGGTGGCTAGTACATTGGAATGATCTGCTTTATCTGCGTCTAGATGTATGGTACTCTCGTCCACGGGGCACCGCATTTTAGATCAGGTAGACCCAAATGATAACGAACACGAGGCTCTATCCACTGAAACAGAGTTCATGGCAACTGACAGGAGCTTCCGCTCCAAGACAGAGCTATGAGCCACATACAAAGAAAAGGAGAAAATGGAATATGGGAGGAAATTAGCACAAATCTTGCATCGCTCGACTGTTTCGAAACAAGAAGGTATGAAAATGTAAATCGTAGGAAATGTGAACGAGACCACGCGAACGTGCTTCAACGAATGAGAGGATGAGCCAATAAGATGTTTTCTTGGCCAATCATTGTTCTTTTGGCAACCCATTCCAATGAGGAAAGGCCTGATGAAGTCAACCTGGATCATCTTCACCTCTCGATCGTGAGCAACGCTGGAAGAGCTTGCGCTGTGCAATGCATAAAGAACTGTCATGTCGATATTCTAGGAGCCTCCCAAGACAGGTTCCCATGTTATCGATAACGATTTACAGGAGTTCGCGCGGTATCGGTTATAGCGCGGCCTCGCCGCCCTGAGCCACTACATAAATCCGCTCCTCGCGCCCTTTTTGCGCTCTGCAGTCACATGACCGCTGCTCCCCGATATCTGCAGCTGTCCGACAGGGAACAACATGTCACGTAAAAGTATTGTTCATATACTGACTCGAACGCTCCCAGAATTTGCGCACGCTGACAGTACGATTCAGGCATATCTCTTACCAAATGCAGTGAATGGCCTTTCCGAACGATCGCACATATATCGCGCCCTCACTGAAACATAATGTGTCCCAGCATGGGATTGAGAATCAGAAAATTGTTGTTAAGGTGGGAGAATCATAAGATAACGCGCTTGTCAATAATGCCAGTCAATTATAGTCACTATATTCATAAAAATGAGCCGTAATCTTTTTGCAAGCCCATGGACAACCTCATCTCGTTCTACCAGGCACATCATTGGGAAACATGTGATACGAAGGCACGCTTGACTCCGAAGGCATGCCCTGTGCGTAAGGATTATTTGTAGGTAGAGGCGGGATATCCAAAGATGCCGGTCGTGAATATGTGCTTGATCCCGTCTCTCTCATTGGCGTGCGACTACGAGCGGCCTCAAGCCTGCGTTTACGGCCTCGATACCATAAGCAAGTCCCAATCAGAGCCAAGATCAATATTGTCGCAATGACGGCGATGACTGCCTGAAACCAGTGCTGGTGAATGACACCGTCGTTTTGCCCGGTATGATCCGAAGAGGATGCCGTTGACGTGGACGCCGCTGACGTGGACGCCGCAGTCTTGGAAGCAACTTCGCTTGACGACTGCTTTGACGTAGCTAGATCCAAGGAAATAATCGTAGACCAGGCCGTAGTCTCTGTCGTGTTCAGCATGGTGATCGTGGTCGAACCCGATCGGGTCAAAGTCGTCGTTACCGTGTCTTCGATGGTCGTGGTGGCTGGACTCGACGTCACGTCAAATGAAGACGAGGAGTCAGAGGTCGCGTATTGAAAGCTAGGCGCGGCGGACATGCTGGAGCTTTCCCATCCTGTTGCCACTGCAACAGCATATGCAGATCCATCGGGAAGCAAGAATGTGCCTTCCCCGGAACCGCAATCACATGAGCCGTCACTTGCTGCTGGACCACAACACCAGCGCGAATTGCCACAGGAGACCAAGGAGCCGTTATTATCTGTTGCAGGGTCATCTGAAAGGTAGTCAGCAGGAGCGTCGAGATATCATGTCCGTCCCCATTTACGAGGATCGAGTGAATCTTACTCAGACAAAAATTCCCACATTTGGTCTCGTCCCATTCTATTTTTCCATTAGCATTCCGGTCGTCGAAGAGTACTTGGTAAGCCTACGAGGATTTGTGCAAGCTCCCCTAAGCACCGATTGACTCTTCTCCTGGGAATAGTCTTGATTCTGGCTGCCAGGAATGCAAAGAAAATTTGACTTGCAGATCCAGCCTTCCGGACAACACGGCGAGACAGGCGCCGGATAGCAAGCAATCTGCTCCGCTCCCAAAGAGCCAGTTGGATTGCTAGGGTAATAGCACTGCGAACGCGCGAGTTGCATACTGCCGAACAACCAAAAGCCGGCATGAAATACTGAAAGGTGATATATAGAGTCCATGGTATCCCAAGATTACCACCTTCGACGAAATTGATGGATGAGGGCCAGAGATAGAGTTCACGTCGGCAGGTCCCAGCCGGCCTCACTTGTGTAGGATATCCGCTGCGACGGTGATATCGCCCCGGCCATGATCTTGACAGGGCCTTTTGCCCATACTAAAGGGTTACAACCCCGACGATAGAGTCAACTAGGTAGGTAGTCGCCTATCGTTCAACCCTCTCGTCCTTCGGTCCATGGGTAAGTACATCATCCTTGTAGTCGATGGCCAGGGCAGCCAACGATTAGCACCGTACATCCCAATTAGTACACCGACAGGTCACTTTCAGGCAAATGAGGCTGAAGCACACGATGGTTGGTTCGAAGAGTGCGTGATTTGCCTGGCACTATGCATTGTCTCAGCCTACTCACACCCACCCGCAAACGCGCTATGCCTTTTACGGAGGTCAACTTCAAGGTAGCTGTTCACGCGAAGATCTGAGACCGAAATTTAAAAAGTTGGTCAAAATCTTTTCAACACTATTAACATCAAGCGGAGTAAGCTGCTGACTATTATTGTGGTGATAATCAATAACTGATGTAATTCTTAATGTAGCAATTGGAGGTGCGGTAGGAGTGGGTGTATGGGTCAGGGCTCAACTTTGATAACACCCCCTTGGCTGGTTGCCTTGCCGTCTTGAGTGAAGCCATCTAGCGATAAGAGACCTATCATCTCTTGTTGAAGAACGCCAGGCAGGCACTGCAATTGTGCCACGGTGTCATGGCTTATCACGGTCGCTGCTTTAGGCTTGACATAGGCCGTTAGCTTTATTGCGCTGGCAACGATCCGTCCCATGCGCGCTTAAATAGCAAGGCATTGGTCAAGGTTCTCGCAAGTGAGGCACAAGTACTCAACGCCACAGCTCATGCCCTGATGAGGTAACACTAGGCCCAATACCCTCCTATTGCTGAGAGGACTTCTGAGCAAATGTTGGCAACATCCAAAATGTACAATGCACATAGCTGCTCACGCTTTGGAAGAGTTGCGGATCTGCCTGGTTAGGTACTTTCTTGTCAAAGGCCTATTGCACGTTTTCTTCAAGATGTTCCGAGACTCGGCCAGCGACACATCGTCGGTCAGAGGAGGTCAACGACATCACCACCATGGCGCACCTCAGTCACTGCGGCTGTTGCGAACTTTGCCCAGTCCAATTTCCGATTCCGACGGCGAAGAAAGAAGGCCACCAGATAGCGAAACGGAGAGCGTGGAAGAAGTGCGTCGGTCAGAAGGATTACCACTCCCCAATAGCGGGACCGCCTCAGTGCTCAATGCTAAAGAGGTAATGCCCCTGCGACTGAACAATGATCACAACCAAGGGGACTCACTATCCTATCACGATCGAGGTCGTGGTGCGCGGCGCGAAAGGAACCGTATCTGGACGGAAATAGCCAACAAATATATCACGCCGGAAGAAACAGAGCTTATGGTCAAGAGGCTAGAAAAGAGATCCGATCGCGCTCTCCAAAGAACTTATCTCGAAGGCGTGCCTCTGTCCGACGTGCTCGAGAACGCTCCCATCCTTAAAGTCGAGCTGCTATTCCTTCCGGGCGCCGACAAGCCTCAAGTCAACGATATTGAACGGGCCAATATGTCCTCGGACGATCCCGATCCAAAAACGAATACTTGGCGAGTGGCTACTGCTGGATCCTTGTTGAGTCAATTTGACGTCAACGAGAAGCTCGATGTGCAGAAGACGGACAAAACTAGTTTGGTTGCGAGGAGAGCTCGTGAGCGCCTCAGGAGAAGTTCGCCGCATAGTAGGCAAGCCGTAGAGGGCAAGAACGGTGTCGGCAAAGAGATCGCACGTGTATCGAGGGACCTGCGAGCTGCTGTGACCATTGATAGCGATGTAAGTCTCCATTCTTGATCTACACCTCTGCTTGACCCTATCACCAGTGGCCAAAAAACGAGGATCTGCAGCTGTAGTTAGTCAACGCTGCCCGACAATTATCACAATACCCGGGCTAACGCAAGTATTCTTAAAGGAAGTTCGGATGGTAAACTTGCTCCGGTACACGGATTTCGATATCTCGAGTACTCTGATCGAGGTTGACGGGACGTCTCTGGTCGGCTTGATGACTGATTTCCGACACATCATTAATCGTGGAGGTCCTGACATGAGCTTCGCGGAAACCGGACAACTGCTCGATCTCATGATCGAAGACGCAAGACGCCTCTGTATCAGAAGTCCAATTCTATTTCGCATGTCGACCCGGTCCAAGATCATTAACTCCAAAGACACTCGGTACGGAATCGACGATGGCTCGCTTTTTCGAACATTGACAACGTCCAAGGGCATCCAGAAGATCATCACGCTTAGTGCTAGCTACTACAACTCGCTGGACCCAGCCGGCTCGAGCGATCTTACTCAAACGATAATTAGGCCACGATTCCTCCAAATGGTCGTACTTCTACTCTCCCTCCTTAACGACTCAGACTTGAAGGACATTGCGGATTTCCTCGAAGCCACCTACGGCTTCAAAGCGGATAGGCCGCACCTAGAGCTCATGTTTTTGAAGGTCATTCCGCTCATGTCCATCAACTCACGTGTCTTTCTGGAATCTGTCGTGCCAGCCTATGAACGCCACCCACTGCTCAAGGACCTGGACACGAAAGACCCTGAATGTCAGAGCCACTTCTGGAATGTCTTCATCCAGCAGATCCTGCTAAGAGAGTACATCCTGCCTGGTACCATAGATGACCATGGACGAGATTTCTACTCGTGGATCATTCAGTGGCCGAAGGACGGATTCAGGAATTCCGAAGTATTCGACAATCTCCAATACAATAGCAATCACCTTCGTACTGTAAATGATGTCCCTTCGATTATTCTGAACCCAGGAGAGAATCTCAAGGAACTGACTGTGATCATGACAAACGGCAACACGTACTGCATTGGTTCTGACGACTTGGAAAAGATCACTTGTCTCCATGACGGGCCGTACGCTGTCCGAGAAGCTCGTCAAGGCGGTAAAGTGTACGAGCTTGTCATCCAAAGCACTTACCTGAATAAAGACCTGCAGATCGCAATCTCTAAGATCAATGAAGTCATTGCGGCACTGAACCCTAATCTGGCTAAGCAACACAACAAGTCTCGCTCACTCACAAAGTTACCAAGCTTTCGCAACCGAGGCCCAGCTCCCGGCTTCCTTGATCCCTTCATAGGTAGCGGCCGGTTGACCCGACACGTGGCTTGCCTCAACGCCGACACGCTTGCCACAGCCTACAAACTCGAAGGCCGCAAGCTCCACATGTTCGACTGTGTTCGCAACATGACACACGACATCCGCGAGCTACGAGCCATGCTAGGTCTGATCGAACACCGTGCGAGCGCCATGAATCTCCAGCGCTTTAGCAACGAACGCCGTGCTCTGCGGAATGCTCTCGACGACATCCGCGAGTGGATTACAACGGCCGAAAGCATCAAAGAGAACATACAAGACTCTTTTGACGGCGCTGACGAGCCGATCCTCAAGGTCCTATACCCGAGCGGCTCAGATCCCCGCGACCCGAACCTCTGGTTTGAGTATCGCACCTGGCACACCTCCAACAACAAGGCCTTGCATGTCGACGCGCAGAGAGCCACCGTTGCTCAAGTACAATGGATCTCGGACGAGCTAGCGGAAGTACGCCTCGAGGTCGACCCTGTCGAATACTATGTTACGCCGCTTCGTCCGGTAACTGAAATCACTCGACAGGAAGAAATCCAGGAAGGTGACATGGCGGTGCTGGCGGGACAGTATCTGCTCGTTGCGGCGGGGTTCGATGGCATCACATACTCGATGGAAAACTGCTTGAAGGTTACAGGGTTGAAGAACAAGGTGGAGAGGAGACGGGGTAGGAATCGCCGGGGAGCAGAGAGTAAGAAAACGGAGACAGTGTTCCGGTGATGAATAAAGTCGGAACGACTGTGCGATGTTATAGCTGGATACGGGCGCGGGGAAGGGTAATTCTAGTCACTCTTGTCTGGATTGCTGATACAGGTTTGCTTCGTCAAAGCTAGACGCTGCGGAGTAGGCTTTGAGGCAGCTTTGAAGAACCTTGTGAAACTAGCTTCTCGAATTTAAGCGGGCACATTTCCTATATATCGATTAAGATGTGGCCGGTCTCTTAATAGAAGACCGCTTATCAACTCTCTGCAACTATTTCGGAGCCACTGCCCTGCGACTGGCTCACTCTCTGCCGCCAAGCAGAGTCATGGCAGAATAACACTGGCTTTTCTAGATGTGGGTCAATTATATTGAAGTTATTTGCACGAGATAATGATGATCATTTTTTGAGAAGAATCACCGCAGAACAAGTATGGTTTTTACGCTAGTTTATTTTAGGTCTAGTTTTACTTAGCCTTTTGAGTCCTTATGATTTAGAAGTCTGCCCCTATAATTCAATTCCCTATGCAACCACACAAGTAAATAGAGGTATTCACGCGACTCTACTATTTTTGACCCCGCTTGCTGAGATTAGAAAACAATCAACCGAATATCACTTTTCGTAGAAATCTACAAGATCTCGAACGTATGAGAGGCTTTGTCTCATACCTATGCCCGAGCACCATAAGCTGACCACCGCAATATAATTCAAAAGACACGCTCAAAGAGCGTTTGCTTGCGCCTCTATCTCTACCCTCTCATAGACGTATCGGGGTAAGAAATGCTTGAGAGAAGCACTGATTGACATGCCGGCGGCGGACCACTTTCCCAGTCTTTCTAGTAAAAGATCAAAAGTACAACCTCTACCTGCGTATTGGACCTCGACCCTCGCAGCATCACGATTCTCTCTGGCTTTACTAGGATATTGAAATTCCCGTCCACCATGCCCACCAAGCACTAGCTCCCCACCTCTCCCCCCTTAACCCTACAGTTCACAAACGCCAACCTCATCGACGTCGAAACCGGCTCCATCACGCCCGGTAATATCACCCTCTCCGCTGGCCGCCTCTCCCAAATTACAACCTCCTCTAGCTCTTTCCCTATCCCCTCTACGTCTCCCCTACCCTCTACGACTATTAACAATCTACAGATCGATCACCCTCGCTCCTGTAACCTTCACGAAAGACTAATGTCTGGCTAAAGCTCTCTCCTCTTCGTTTTCCCAACCCGAGAAGGAGGCGGCTAGGAACAGCTTCAGACTATGAGATTTCGCCTGTTGCGGGTGCCGTATTACCCTCATTATCTTGCGAGAATAAGGTTCGTCTACAAAATGGAAATTCCCTATTATCTAAGCATAATAAATAATAATAGCGGTAGTACCCTGATAACGAATCTTGATGATCTTTGGGTGACCAATGAGGATACCTTTAATCATTTCGACATGCTTCTTTAAAGCATGGCGTCTCTTGAGTCGTGTTGATGTTATGCTGCTGGAAAGTGAAGAATATTATATGCAAGAGGCATTGTGCCTACAAGCGCCTGCATGGCGTAGTGGGCTTTCAACATATGCATACGCCCATACTTCAGATGGTAGGGGTTTATTGTTGCTTAAGTTGATAACGAAATTACATTCTGAACGGACAAGCATGCGGCCATTGTTAAAGAAGATATTCTAGAATATATACATCTATCCGCTAGCGGTGCTAGATGACTTGATTTGAAATGTGGAAGCTCCGTGAAGGGGTTCCCTGAGGCTAGGCAGAACGTAGGCTAGGCAGGGATGGCCCCCGGAGACTACTGGGAAGAACAAAGCAGCGAGGGGTCGGGAGCAAAGGTACCCAAAAGCAGCGCCAGAGGCTTCTCTTTCTGGTGGCCGTTGCTCCTGTAATTCTCGTTTTATCGTGAATACATAACAGTTGGTGGCAATTTTCGGAGAGCGGAGTGTATGGCGTGCCGCGAAAAGGGAGGAATGTGTATAAAGTAGATGGAAAGGCATTTCACGTCAAAGCAGAATGGGGAAACTTTCCGAAGGCGGGCTTGACCGTCTTTGGCAGAGATTCGGGGACTTGGTGGCGCCTAAGATAGCAACTGTGGCAGCATTGATATTGCGAGGGGTGATCTGCGACAGGCATCCCCACGGTTTAGGAATGCTGCACAGCCTTGTTTCGAAATCGCCAGCTTTTGACGAAGCGAGTGCCATAGATCTGTCGGTGCAGAAAAAGAATCTGGTCTGAATAACTTCCCAGGGCAATATTTTGTAGATGATTCTTCATCTCTGGCGTTTGCCATCCATGACAAGGTGTTGACGGGTCTCTGTTGGAGGATTCAGCCTTGTGCGGCAGGCGTGGGGGCGGCATGCGGTGCCGCAACCAGACGAGGAAAGTCCGCCCGAAACCGTTTTCACAGAGGCGCAGTGGAAGGATCCTGCAGGGCAGCTCGCGGCGTATACTATCTACACCACTTTCTGCCCCTCATGTGTCCTTTCCTTTCTACGTCTCCTTTTCCCTTCGCGCCGTTGCTCCCTGAATAATAAGCACTCCCTCGTCTCACTTCATCGGTCGGACCTGGTATGCTTAGGTACACTGCATCTGAAGCACGGCCATTGATTCCGAAGGACTCTCTAGCCATCTGAGGATCGACACCTCCCTTCAAGCGGTAAAGATTTGAGACACTACCGCAATGCACACAACCAATGTCGATCGAGTCATCCTCCTTTCCCTACTCGTCTCGCCTACCGTCTCTCTTCCCATTCCTCCAGTTGATTCACGTGCGGACGGCGTGCACTTAGAGTCGACAGCGGTTCAATTCTTGCCATACGATTTCTCACGCGTTACCCTTGGCTGCTCGGGGTTGAAAAAGGCTCTGCCTGGCGATCAGAAAACTCCTCCAAAAGACGAAAACTTGTTGGCAGCCTTGATTCTTGCAGACAGTGCTCGAGACAGAGCGTTCGACATTCCTATAATATTGGATAGTGAGGGGATCGAAGAAGGCGTTCCCGAAGAGGAAGACGAGGCCCACGACGAAATCGACCTTGACGTGGAGCTAGAGCCTCGACATGACTTGCGAAAACGAGGCACCACCCCACCAATAACCGGTCGTCCTCTCGCAAAACAGCCTGTCCGCAGCCAAAGTGCAGGGACCTCACCGAGCCACCCGCAAGAACAGCTTGATATACAGCGGAGCTTGTCTACCAATGACCTTTTTGCTGGCGGGAAAAAATTACATGTGCTCGACCCCGCTATAAACGCTCAAAGGGAACAGGAAATCATCGACGATGAAGTCGAAGAAATGTGCGGTGGATTCGATGATAGATACGGCAAATGGTTCACAGCGTCTGGGCAGACCACCTCTCTGGAGGAGTTCAAGAAATGCGTCAAGGACGTAAAGCGTCGGGTCAAAGCCGCCATGGAAGCCGCTACCTCGACAGATGCCATCAAATATGGGTTTGATATTGGGAAGACGACGATGGCAGATGTAGCTGTGAAAGCTGACTCGGTCATGAAAGCCGCAAATCAGTTTTTAGTTTCCGGCGCCGGAGAGCAGAGAGTTATCTCATAGTTGGGAGGAGCTCGTAATACAGACCAAATTGGCGGAGTTTCGGATTCTGGAGGTTATTTGACCTGGCGTACAAAGACCTAGTGGAGAGATTGGATGATACCAAGACATGGCTAATGAAATTTATTGTTGTTTCTCGGGATTTTGCATGAAGGCATGAAATTTGCATCAATTGATTACGCTCCAAACAATTTGTAGACGAAGCTCAACAACACATAACTTGAAGCAACATGTACCACCCTGAAAGAAGTGACACAGAATCTCTTAAACTTCTCACTGGAGTCTGCATGATGACCCAAGTCCGTGGCAGCGGTTGATTTGATCATGAAAGCAGCAAGCCGCTAGCCCCAAGCGCACAGAATGGGAGATTCGTCGTCTGTCGTGGACCCAACAGTCAGTTTCGATAAAACAAGCCGCTACAAGCCGAGAGGTTGCCCCACGACCGCCATGTTCGCCCCTCCAATGACACCTGCTTGCAGGGTTCAGGCACCACTTACACATTTCGTGGCGGACGCCTAATGTTAGGTACCCAGAATCTTGAAGACTTCCAACCTTGTGCATGCTTTACCGACTCGGCCGTCAGATACACCCATACTTCCGCATCTTCCTGATTGTACACATCACAACTTTTCTCATCGTCATGCCAGGCAAAAAAGGAGGAGAAAATACAAAGAAAGCCGCTGGCAATGCGAGGGTGAGTTACGCTTTCGACTGGGTCCTGATAGACTACCTCGCTGAATCTGCGCTACAGAAAGCCGAAGTCGCTGCACAAAAGCAATCCCAGGTCAACGCAAGAGTAGAAGCCGAAGAAGCCGAGAAATGGTCCAAGGGCGCGAAAAGCAATTCGAAAAAGTACTCGGCCCCGGTCTCCCTTCTCAAGCTCTTACTGATCATTTTTGCCTGGTCTAGAGAATCAGCCGAAGACAAGAAAGCCCAAGCTGCAGCCAAAAAGGCTGAGCGCGATGCCCTCCTCGCCGCCGAGGAAGCGACTCAGCCATCAAAACCCAAGGGTGCTGGGGCAAAAACAGCAACCAAGAAAGCAAAAGGTCTCGACCTGTCACAATTGGACGAGCCACCGGCTGGCGCCAAGGGCGATAAAAACCCCACAGCCCTTAATGCTACAGGCATAGAAAACGCTCTCGATGCGCTGAGCGTTACGGGAGGAGACACAAACAGCACCAAGATCGACCGACATCCAGAGAGGAGGTTTAAGGCAGCATACGCAGCGTTCGAGGCAAGGAGGATGCCGGAGATTGAGCAGGAGAACCCGGGACTGAGAAAGAACCAGCGAGAGCAAATTTGCAGGAAAGATTTTGAGAAGAGCCCGGAGAATCCGTTTAACCAGGTGCATGGAAATTATGACATGTCGAAGGAGGAGATGAGGGGGATAAGGGATCGAGAGAAGGAGAAGATTGAGAGTAGACTGGCGGGATAAGGTGTCGATGTAGAGGGAACGAGGGGAGACTTCTTGGTCGACGGTGAATGCTACAGGTCATTTTACCGTTTTGGACAGGAGGCTCAACGGCGATACGCCAAGAAGGGTGAGATGTTTGAATCTAATGGCTGACATGGCGATAGTTTGAAAACTCCCTTGAAGCAAAAGTCTGTGGCCTGGTTGCCATCGGTCACTTCAGATGCCTAATGTATGGACTAGAGGCGTCTGGAAAACAGAAATAGTCTGCCCCGAAAAGAATCAACCCTGAAAACCACCGCAATATTCGATTTTGAACTGCAACTGCTGACCTTGTTGATTACGATGAATGGCCATTCGCTGTCCTTGAGGCCGCCTACAAAGCCTTGGTAAAACTTTCCACTTCCCCTTATTCACCCCTATAATATCCCTGCAACCACCAGAAAGCTCCTTAACGTGAAATTATATGTCCGACTGATATCTTATGTCCACTATAGATTATGCTGGACCACACGCACTAGCAAAGATAAGCCAAGGCATTAACGTGCTAGCCTCTCCCCTGAAAGATTCCCGTGACCGACGTTGTGGTTAATTAAGTTCGCACTCGTGCATTTCCGCCTGGAATATTGTACCAGCGGTCAATGTTCTTAGATGTTGGATTCTTTGAAACTAAGCATTTAGATAGTTGATATGCTCATTTTAACAGATTCTCGGACCTTAAAAATTTTTGAAAGCAGCACGAGCTACTTGATTTCTCCTAAGACCTGCTATCGTGCATGTGAAAGTCTAACATCTGGATCCACACTGAAGCTATTCTAGCTTTCCGCAATCCCAACACTTCTAAAGATACCGAACCATATTTGATAATGACGGGTATGCGGAAAAGACAAGGCCATCCTTACAAAAGCTGCGCATTTAACTTTCCACAACGCACTCACTATCTTCACCCCCAAAAACGGGCCTCAGAACGTGCTCAAAACTTAGCCATACCCGAGAAGCAGAAGAGCAACCAGAGTCTGATAGAAATGGCCTTATCAATGTTCAGTGGATATTCCAATAACCCAAATTTCTCAACTGTCTCTTATCTTAACGACGAGAGCTCGACCCTCCCTTAATTCTGGAAAGTCCGCTACAAGTCTTTGAACAAGATATTTGGTCCAAACAGAGCCGTGTTAGATCGTACTTCAATATCCCTGCCCAAGATGGCTCTACAAGCCTTCCTCGACGCTCAAATCATGAAATGCGTCGAAAGTCTTCATGAAAATATCCTTATGTTCGATTCGCCTGTTGCCAGCTTCCTAAAGGCCCGTCTTCGTGATGCTTTCTTCTCCCCACAAAGGATTTCACCATCTGTCAGCAGAAAGAATAAGAAAACTCTACCGAAGCAGTTCCAGCCCTCCGAGATCCCACCGTGTCAGCGGCAGAGTCAACCTGATCCCGACCCACTCCGGTTTACGAGCGAGAAGCATACTGAATATCTTCCAGACGCAGATTCTTCACCGGGCTCCTCGTCACGCGATTATTCTTCTTCTGGCGCATACAACCTGTTTCTGCCCTCCACATTACGGGAAAACGCTTCAGGCATCGACTGGACGCTGGCTACTATTGCGCAGAGCTTTCTTGCCAACGCCCGTCTATTGGCGTCACAATCTCCGGTGAGACAGAAGCCGCTGACGGTTCGGAGCATGTTTATCGAGTCGGTACAATTTATGCTGCAGTCGCTGCCGCACGATTTGACCGACACGGAATGTGAGAGAGTGAGAGAGTGCCTGCCGAGCTGTGTTGAGCAGAGAATTTTGCGTGGAGGAGGACATTTACGGTACGTTTGACTTACGTTGTTCGAAAAGGAAATTCGCACTTACTCTATAGTAGGGAATCACACTCTGACACCAAAAAATCCTTTTTCCGTCGATCGATCGCCCAGCTCTTCATGCTGATAGCACTGCTTCTCGCTTTCATCGTCCCGTTCGTAGTGGACATGGGCCAGTGGGGTTACCACCAAGAGAGAAAATACAAGATCACAGATCGGCTTCTTGCGGCTGGTTTGAGAGGATTGGATTCTGTCGGTGAACATTTCTTGGATATGAAAGACGCCGTCTACGCATTCCAAAGGAGCCGGTTGGGGGTTGTTCTGAGCTCGACCATGATGTCCACGATTGGTGGGTTGGGATCGGCTCTGAGGTCGATAGCCATGTATATGGCTGACGTGGTGGGAGGTGGTCTATTGGATGGAGCGAGTCAAGCGGTGGGAGTTGCCTTGATTGCAAAGGCGGAGTCGGAGAAGCTCTGACGGCCGTGATCTTGTTGTATACTTCTGGTTTCTTGGCTCTACGGTATCAACGAGGTAGAGCGACCATAAGAGTCTATAGATTTATTTGGTAAAGCTAGAAGAATCTTCTGTCGACTCTGTGACTTGTGTATTTTCTGGCAACGAGAGAAAGAGGCCGAAAAGCTACAAAACAAAGATAAACGAAATATAGGTAATCCATTACCGTGGTAAATTTGTGACGATTCCGAAGTTTTGGTGACCTCTTTCTCTTGTCAGCTCAGCGCATCTACCTTTGACGGAATGGGTTTGTAGGCAGAACAAGCCTGGATCTGTTCTCGAGAATACGATATTCAGCCTTAGATCTCAAAGCGCTGCTATTCTCTGGACTTGCTTATTACTAGTACTTCCAACATCGTACCACCAACTCCGCCATCACAAAGAGTTCCAACATCTTGGAATACAGGGTTCGGCACTGGCTTCTATTCGAATATCAACTCAAGAAAGGTCAGTCACAATGGTTTGGTCATGGTCATTACTTAAGTTTGCTGGATTACTGGACCGTGGTTGTAGGCCATTGCTCTCATCAAGTAACTGATCAAGCTCCCACCTATCACTTCGAGGCAGTGCGCACACGGACAAATTGGGCTATGTTCCAGCTACTCAGGTCTCTCCCTGCTGTGCTCTCTCTTTTGTTTTTGGAATTTGCATTCAGAAATTGTCGATGTTGAGGTCGTCCGACCCCCACTTTTGTGCGAATCGAAGCTGGCCCATCCCTGCTTCCGCGGTTCCCCCTGATTAGCATCTCCACATAGTCCGAAGGCGATTTTGCGCCATGGCGTTTGGCGAGCAGCTTGGCTTGTCCGGAGCACAAGAGTCCCTGCATGAGGCTTCACTTCAACATCGACTTTATTTCTTAAGACTGGTGTCAGTAAAGTCATCTTTAAACGCAATGTCGAACCGCGGACTTCCAAACATTCCCTCGTTGCAGCGCCAGCAGCTATTCATCGAGTTGTAAGTAACCCCGGCTTCAGGTTTCAAATTGCATTCTCATATTCTATTAAAGCGCGCGTTTCAAAGTCGAATGTCCAGAAGGTATCTATATTAGCTTGACACCTGGAGACCCGACGCTTTGGTCTGGCGTCTTGTTCATACGGAAAGGTAGGATAATGAAACTGGTTCCAAGCGCTTCGTTAGAGACTGAAACTCAAGCAGGACCTTATTCGCCATCTCTGCTCCGCTTCATTATATCGTTTCCACTAAATTACCCAAAGAGAGCACCGCTCATCATTTTCAGCACTGACATCTTCCATCCCTTGATAGTCCCGCTGACCACATATACATTCAGTACTGGCTCAGCAGAGAATGAGCCAGTCAGTGCCAGTGACGAGGAGAGGCTGCCTCCAGGTGGCTTTAGCTTGAGGCATGGCTTCCCCCTGTGGTTCGGAAATCGCGCAGGCCGCTCATCGAGTCGGAGTACTAGCAATGGCGAGTCTCCTGGCAGTAGCGTAGCTGCAATGGAAGACGACAGCAGTGCAGGTTCTCTTGACGAGTCTCCGTCTCCATCACCTCGTCCACCTCAGACACCTACGACGCCTCGAGCCCGCCCTGGCCCGGCTGTATCTCAGTCAGAGGAGTCATTCACGACTTCATTGTCTAGTGTGATGTCATATATCGTCTCCTCTTTCACAGACAGCGAGCTTCTGGATTCTTTACCTTTGGGCGCAGCAGGAAACCCTTCAGCGTGGCATGCGTGGAGATCCCATAGGAAACTCGTTCCAAATCCAAAGCGAATCTCTGGATCGTCTCCAGCGTCGGCAAGTGCACGTACGCCTGGCTCGGTAAACCGGCAGCCAGCCGAGTGGAACTGGGAAGGAGTGTGGGAAAAGAGAGTTAAATCTGGGATAGAGAACAGCTTGAGTGACCAGACGCTCTTCGGCGGAGACGCTCGCCGGGCTGATGAAATGGTGAGTGGCTTTGAAACAAAGAATTCAGTCATGTTGTTGCTAATGATGTTAATGGATAGATCCGATTCGTAAACTTGGACCAAGAAGACCTTGATGGCGTGAAAGAGATCGTCAAGGCAAAAGCATTCGTCCATCAAGGTTCAGCCTAAGAACGACTTTGGAATACGCATATAGAATGCTGCTTTGCAGTCAGACCACCATTAATGCCGTTCCTTGGTACGCTCGCAGACAAGATACGGACTTCATCGGCAAGGATGATGAAAAGCCTTCACGTGAAAGACATGCCCGAAACAATATGGCCTCTACGTCGATGCGAGATCATGTTTGCAGCAGAGAAATTGCCTAGGGAACAGTCATTTTTTACTGAGTGTTCCTTAGGCGATTGATGGCCAACGTTGCATCCATACTCTTAAGAAAACCGCTTATCTGCGTCCATTGCAAACTCACAAGGTTCCCAAATCGTCGCCTGGAGATGACTGTAGTGGCATCTGGTGGACGCCCTCGAATCCTCAAGAGGCCTCAGTAGCAGGTCTCTCCTTCAGAAAATACTTGAACAGACTTGCGCCCTTGTTCAGCAATCGGGAATTAGCTAACATTAACTCTATCAATTAGAGGATCACTCCAGAAAATTCGGGTATACTTCCACCAAGCCGCTCTTCATCACCACCTGCTCTTGCCATCATTTTCGTTGACAATGGCTACAGCAGCCGCGCCGATCTGCGAAGCTACTGCTCTTGCAACGATCTGAGAGGTAGCGCTTTCCCTATGTATCGGCTACATTAAGATCTATCTCTATTCTGCTTTAACACGTCTGTCTTCATCAATCATGCCACCGCGTCAGCGAGCACCACCTCTCGATAAAACATTGTATCGGCTAGGGCAAATAATACTTTCTTACACGTTGTACCCGCTATAGTATAGCATATTGCAGCCGCTATTGTCTCGCAAGATTTCTCCAGTACGAGACAGATTGCGGCAATTTGCCGACGAACGTTTCGAAGAGATCGTCATTTACGGCTCCGTTGTTGTCCTTTTCCTCCTCTGTACCTCTGCTGCTATCAATATTGCCCTCAGCGAACTGCCTAGCGCAGTCTACAATTTATGCCATAGCATGCTAGCATGGTACAAGTGGCTGACGACGAAGGCTCCGGAACAAGAGTTGCTCTCCTGAGTGCTATTATCGTTGTCTTCTTCGCGCTTTGCGTGCTCTTAATTTGTACTTTGGATCGATTTCTTCCACTCCGAGGTTGGACACGCAAAACGTTCCGCAGGACTCAAAAGAACAGATCGTCTGACACTGAGGCAAACTTAGATCCTCGCACCCGCTCAAGAGGAGACACCGTGACCGAAAATCGCGTCAGCGGAGACGCAACTTCCACACAGTCCTCGAGGCCCCAAACTTCCGAAGAAAGCACTCAGCTTCAAACCCTCACACATCTTTGGTGCTTCTGGTGAAGTTTTTGTAAGTTGGAGCCAGCAGACTCTGGTTGGGTGGTGGCTAATTTTCCAGTGGACGATGTCGCTATCCTACGAAAGTGGTGAGGACACGCCGCGAAGGCGTTCTGGACACGACTTTATTCGTATCTTTGAGGATGAATACGATGGCGACCACGAGAGCCCTGATCCTGACCCTGACCCCAACCGCACTCCTCTGATCCCTGTTCGAAAGTCATCGCTCACCTCTGTCTCCCCAACACCGCCTCTTGCCCCATACGCAGCAACCAGGTTCCCTATCGACGGCTACGAAAGTGACGCAGTACGTACCTCCCTTAACCCCGATGCTTCCCCATCTGACATCCAACGACAGGAGAACAACTTCCCCCACGCCAACCCCCTCTTCGTCGCCCGCACAAGCTCCACACCTTCAATGGATCTCAACGCCCTCCTCAACTCAAACACCCCCCACCATCCAACTACCATCTTCCAGCGACACACCTCCTCGTTGAGCGCATACAAACCGGCATACACATTCCCCACCATCAAAACCCACAGCACTCTCTCCCCCTCCCCCTCCCCTTCCTCTTACAATCAACCAATCCACTACACCATCACAATCTCCATAACCGCCTCCATCGCCCCCCCAAACCCTACCACCCTTTCCTTCAACACCGACCCAGGCGACCTCCTCGACCTATCCCTCCACCTCTCCCCCGCCCAACACGTCCTCATCACATCCCTCACCGGCAGCACAACACGCGCTCGGCTCCGCCCCGGCGAGACCTGGCACGTACGCGTTGCGACAGCTACGCACCCAGCGGATGCGGAGCAGGAAGGTATGGATGTGAGGCAGAGGGTGTTGAGCGGGAGGGTGGTGTTTCGGCACTCGCTGATGCTGAGGGGGGGCGTGGAGTGTAGTGGGGCGGGGTTTGGAGTGGATGTGGAAGTTGAGAGGGGGGGAGGGGGGAGGGTGTTGGGGGAGGTGCGTAATGGGATGTTGGCAAAGGGGAGGGGGAGGGGGAGTGGGGGGATGAGGAAGGGGAGCTTGGTTCCGGCGCCGCTTTTTGGGGGGAGAGGGATGGGGATGGGGTGGGGGTGAGGATTGGGGTTGATTTTGATTTTCGATTTTTGATTTTGGGAAATTTGGGGGTTTGAGGGTGGGATGGGGAGGGATTGGATAGGGTGAGGCGTTGGTATTAGTCGATCTAGATTGGGATTATTGGGTTCTTCATTTTTCTTTTGAGTCGGCTTTGGAATTCTTGGGGGTTTGTGATGGAGCGACGTTATTGTTTCCGTTCAGTCCACTGCTAGTAGTAGTGGTAGTGTCGAATCTATAAATCTACTTAAGCGGAGCCCTATCGGTCTCACGCGTGTTGGTCAGAGCTTTGGGAGAACGCTCTACTGATCTCACTACCTTGCGAGTATACCTTTCTCCCGCAAGAATGTTCCAATCCCATCCCATATCCCCTCCGGACTCGGCTTCTCCGCGCAAACATCGGCTTCAAAGCCCCACGTATCCCGCAAGAAATTCCGTGTCGTGGGGCCGATGGTTGCGATGCAGTATTGCTGCGAGGCGCGCTCATGCTCGCGCTCACGCCATCGCTGTCGTGACTGCTCGGTGAGCTTCCCCTCGCCGTCGATGTAGTCTAGGCACTGGAGCATGGCTTCGCAGCCGGAGGGGGAGAAGACGACGATGCAGAGCACGGGGGCGGAGGAGTGGGTGGAGAGTATGGAGGAGAGGTCTGTGGGGAAGGAGTCCATTATGGCGGTTTCGTAGACGACGCTTTCTGTTACGGAGATGCGCTCGGTTGAGGGGAGGGAAGGGGACATGAGGGTCTTGGGGATGATATCGCGGCGTTGCTCGCCGACGAGGAAGAGGAGCGGGGGTTTCGGTGGGGAGGGCTGGTTAGGGTATAGAGAGTTGTAGTGTTCGAGGATGTATTTAGCTAGCATTTCACCGTTTCCGGCTTCGGCGCCGAGGACCAGGGTCTGCTGGAGGAGAGTGGATGATATGGCGAGGGTGTTTAGGCTGCGGGATGTGGCCGGGCCGACGGTGTAGAGGGGGAATTTGGCAGGGAGACGCAGGGCTGAGAGGTGGATGATTAGCTCTGAGTGGCGGTAGGAGATAGAGGAGATGGAGGAGAATGAAATTGGGAACGGGGACCGACCATACGTTGATCGCGCTGAGGAGATTCCAGATCAGTCACTACGGACGCGAACGCCTCGACGGCTCGTTGGCTCGTGAAGATGAGACCACCATATTGACCATGTGTTTCGTTGAGTAGTAAACCACGGATCTGTTCTAAGCTCTTCTGATTCTGTTTGTGCTGGAGGACTGGGACGAAAACGGGGAGGTATGGAGAGTCTTCGGAGGAGAAGCGATCTTCGTAGCTGTCATTGGGGGTGGAACGGGTCTTGAGGAGCAGGAGAGGTATCCGAGATTCTGGAGCCTCTTTTTCTGTCGCTGTGCGGGCCATACTAACCGACCTTGGTGACTTCCAATGCAGCGTGCCCTCTTAAACGCCATCCGAATTTCTTTTTGGAGAAATGGACGCGGGGAACGTGCAAGCGATGCGGAAGAGATTCCGGATAGTGGAGGGGGTGGGGGTAGCCTTGAGCCGTTGGGGCGACAATGCATAGGACGGGCGGGGAGGAGGCCAAAGCCAAGGCAAACTTGAGTTAGGCAGAGTTTGGGGGTTTCCGAGGCACTGGACTGGGGTGGAGGTTGATGCCGTTGGCGGTTGAAGGAAGGCCAAAATGGTCGTCCCAGGCGCAGCGGCCCCCATCGTCGTCACGGGCCAATCCTCAAACGCAGACAACATATGTCGTCGAGACTTGGGACTATGTAAAGGTGTCAGATGTAGATTTTCTTCTGGCGAACAGGCTTTCACCACGGAACATTGCGTCGCTGGACCCCAGAGCTCCACCTAAGATTACTCGCTTGGCGTGAGGATCACCGCTCAGCCCTCCGCTGGATTCCTGCGACTCAGCGCATCCCCCGAGATCTTTATTTCCGGCTCCATCTTTTTCCTCTCACTTCCTTGTTTGCGACCCTTCGCAACTGGATGTTGTAGGATCCGCAAACTGGTACGGGATCCCGGACGACTGGAGGCTCAGCGACCTTGTACGGCGTACGCAGATTTCACGTTACACTTGTAACACCTCGTTTGCTGCCCGATTGTCGACTGTCATTGTCTTATAGTTCGGGGCGCTCAGTGTTTCGATTTTTGCATCAGCGTCCACATGTAGTCGCTAGTGAGGAAAACGTCTGATTCCAGCTTCATCGACGGCGTTGCCGCAACCCTTCACTTCCGCAGCCCTCGACCCGGCCGCGCCTTCTTCACGGTCATCACGGTTTTACTTTCGGCAACGGGCGGCATCAATCATTTCAGCACCGATCTCCTTCTGCTTCTCTGCAATTTTCATGCGCATTGCCCGTTCAATTTACATCTTTACTGTCAGCCCACTCATTGAAAATGCCTTCTTTCGATGAAGGGTCGAGCCCACCCCAACCCCAGGGACGCTTGCTCTTGGTTTCCAATCGTCTTCCCATTACGATCAAAAGGTCAGAGGATGGTAAATACGACTTCTCCATGTCATCTGGTGGTCTGGTGAGTGGTCTGAGTGGCTTGTCAAAAACGACCCAATTCTTGTGGTATGGGTGGCCCGGACTCGAGGTTCCCGAAGACGAAATACGAACCCTCACGAAGCGACTGAAAGATGAATATGACGCAATTCCCATCTTCATGGCTGATGACTTGGCGGACGCGCATTACAACGGCTTCTCAAGTAGGCGAAGAACATGTCATTCGCGACCCTACTAACAAGCCACAGACTCTATCATGTGGCCGCTCTTCCACTACCATCCCGGCGAGATAACTTTTGACGAGGCGGCCTGGACAGCTTACACGGATGCGAATCGTCTATTCGCGAAGCAGATAGCCAAAGATGTGAAGGATGGCGACCTTGTGTGGGTCCACGACTATCACCTGATGCTCCTTCCACAAATGCTTCGCGAGGAAATCGGCTCATCTCGATCCAACGTCAAGATTGGCTTTTTCTTACATACGCCTTTTCCCAGTAGCGAGATTTACAGAATTTTGCCCGTCCGAAATGAAGTCCTTTTGGGTGTCTTACACTGCGACCTGATCGGCTTTCATACCTACGATTATGCGAGGCACTTTCTCAGCAGCTGCTCAAGGATTCTGAATCTGGTTACAACGCCAAATGGGGTGGAATTCGAGGGCAAGATCGTGACAGTGGGCGCATTCCCCATCGGCATTGATCCTGAAAAGTTTGACCAAGGCCTTAAGAAGGAGAATGTTCAGCAAAGGATCGCCTTTCTCGAAGAAAAGTTTAAGGGAATGAAAATCATGGTTGGTGTTGATCGTTTAGACTACATCAAAGGTGTACCACAGAAGCTGCACGCGCTTGAGGTATTTCTGACGGAGCACCCGGAATGGATCGGGAAGGTGGTGCTCGTACAAGTGGCCGTGCCAAGTAGGGGGGACGTGGAAGAGTACCAGAACCTGAGAGCTGTGGTGAACGAGCTGGTCGGTAGGATCAACGGAAAATTCGGTACAGATGTTCAAAAAGACATTTCAGTCACGCGCGCTAACAATCTAAGGGACTGTCGAGTTCATGCCTATCCACTTCATGCACAAGTCGGTCAACTTTGACGAGCTCATCGCTCTGTATTCGGTGTCAGACGTTTGCTTGGTCTCTTCGACTCGAGACGGCATGAATCTGGTATCCTATGAATACATCGCTACGCAAAACAAAAGACACGGCGTTCTCGTTCTATCAGAATTCACCGGTGCAGCTCAAAGTCTCAACGGGAGTATTATTGTCAATCCATGGAATACGGAAGAACTCGCTGGTGCAATGCAAGAGGCTGTCACTATGAGTGATGAGCAGCGTGCCATGAACTTTTCAAAGCTTGACAGATACGTCAAGAAATACACTAGGCAGGCCATCTACGTTTTCTTTTGCTGGAACTCTTGGCTAATTATTTGTAGTGCCTTCTGGGGTCAATCCTTTGTAGCCGAGCTTACAAGGATATCGGAGCACGGTGAACGGAAGCTGAAGCTGAAGAAGGAATCCTTGAAGAAGGCTCGAGAGGTTGTAAATGATTCCCAGAAAGACAGCCAGATGGCTAGCTCTACAGTTGTTCGCAGCACCGTAACTTCGCCAAATGGTGATGGTGTTACGGACGCCAACGGCAGCACCACAGCAAAGGCGATCGAGGCTGCATAGAGTGAGGGCTTCTCAAAGGCGTTTCAAGAAAATCTAGAAGAGAACAGCATCAGACACGGCGTAGATCACTATGAATCGGAGTCAGAAAGCATCAATGAGGATATGGATTCCCTTTACATTGCTGAAAAGAGCCCTGGCGTTACGAAGACATGATCGAGTTAATTGGAGGTTTGGGATTTCGGCGTACGAGGGCATGACATGCTCATAGCAGACCTAAAGTGTACATTCGTCCACACATAACTTATTTCTATGTCTAAAATTCCGCTCCCTGCATTGTGGTGAGCTTTTTGCTCGGTTTGTTAAGTCGCAAGGTGATACGAGGCTGATTACGAGGCTGCGTTTGAGTCCAAAAACGGTAAAGTGTATCTCACCCCCGGACAAGCTTCCGCGGAATTTTTGAAAGTTCGAGGTCGAAGTCGCATGCAATTGAAGATTCTTTCCTCATCTTCTGCGGCTTTACATTAGCGGGAAGATATCCGCATAATCTAAGGTAGCTGCCACTAAAGAGTCGGCTTAATTCTATCCGCTCCTTGAGCCTCCTATTCCACTCCTGCACTCACGCAAGGAAGCTACCATGGCCGCAAAACTCTCCCTCCCCTGTAGGGCAAGAACGAGTCTCCTACAATCCCGCCGCAGCGACTCACTCACGCCCTCCTTCCTCCGGAGAAGGCCACAATCAATCTCTTCCACCACGCCAACCTTCTCCCTCCAAATAAATCCCTCCCTCACCCAACGCGCAACAGCATCAACCCACACCACCACCCCCCAAACCTCCCCGCGGCGCATGCCCCCTCCTCCCCGCCAACAACCAACCTGGTCCAAACCCACCTTCCCCCCTCCCCCTCCCCCCCCCCGTCTCCGGCCCGCCAACCGCCCCGCCGCCTTCCCCCCCAAAAAACCCCGCCACCCCTTCGTCGGCACCGTGATCAAAGCCGGCACCATGCGCAACACTTGTGTTGTCCGCACCCCGACCCAGCACTACAACAAGTTCCTGCGCAAGTACTTCAAGAGCCGGGCGCAGTACCTGGTGCACGACCCGCGGGAGAGCTGTCGGGTGGGGGATGTGGTGGAGTATGCGGCGTGGGAGGAGAGGGGGTGCCGGGGGAATGGGGTGGGGATGGTGGTGGAGAGGATTTTGAGCCCGTTTGGGAGTGAGATTGGGAGTAGGCCGGCGGTGCCGGGGAGGGGGGAGAGGGAGGGGATGAATAGGGAGAGGGAGAGGGGGTTGGAGGGGAGGAGGGAGGAGAGGAGGAGGGCGAGGGAGGAGGGTTTGGGTGGAGGGGAGAAGGGGGAGGATAGGAAGGGGTTGGGGGTGCAGAGGGAGGCCGTTGAGCAGGATAGGGTTGCTGAGGAGTTGCAGAGGGGGTTGGATCAGGAGGGGGTCGGGGAGGAGGAGGTGGAGAGGAGGGAGAAGCAGAGGCTGGGGGTGCCGACTTAGGGGGGTTTCGTAAGTAACATGGGGAATAGATCATATTTACTAGTTCCAAGGTCGACAAAGCCGGCTTTAACTTGCTGGCTCCGCCGCAGACTCAGTCCAAATGCAAACTGTGGGGTTCTATCTATGATCGGCATCGTCCTGCCCGGGCCGACAATTTCTCTCTTGGCTGTTTTTTCTCAGTCCTTCCATCGGAACTTCAAATATTCAGACGGCGCTCGCCGTCCCACCTACACACCGTCACTTGCGTTGTGCTCCTCCTACTCGAAAGAACCGCGACCAGGTTCGTCAAAACAACCTCAACTGTGGGGGAAGGTTGTCAAAACGATCTCGCAGACAATGCAGAGGAAAAAGGTCTTCGAAGAACTAAAAGGACTAATGTTACATTCAAGCGGAATGGGCCAATTTTTCAACTCTCCGCCAGGCTCTCTGTTCGGCGTGCTTGTTCCAAATCCCGCGTATTGCTGTCCACTTCCCTGCAATGACAAGGGAAAGAAATGTTACCGGCGTTGCGACGACAAAGTATACCCAGAGTGGTGCCGGACTTTGGGGTGAGAGTTGTTTGACGTTCATTCCAAAGAGCCCGGACACGAATGACAGGGGAATGAAGAACGTGGCGAGGCTGGTGAGGACTCTGTGAGGTGTTGTTAGGCCCGTGAAATGGCAGATTGTTGAGAACCCAGAGACCAACGACAGGACAAGGTACTCTGAGAACTTACGCAATATTCTCGGCCAGCTTTGAAGCCTTCTGATTCTCTTTGATGGCAACGACTGATGCAGAGGTCTGGATACGCTGTTTGAGGTGATCAATTTGACCTTGAGTCTTTGCAATAATGTCGTCAAAATCGAGGGCGAGATCGTTCATGAGTACATATGCGCTGGTATCTGGTTTCGTGCGGTAATTCTGAATGCCGCCCGCAGAAATAAAACGTTGACAAGTTTTCATCAGGTCCAAATTGTATCGGCAGGCATTTGACATAGCTATTGTTCTCCATAGTATCCAGTCATTTTCGAGAAAGCCAGCATCAACAAGGTCATCTGTTACTGAGGATTCCGACTTGTCAACGACTGGCAGCCATTCAACAACGATCAGTTGGATTAGAGACCATAAAAGAGTGGAATTGTCCTGAATAATGTCTCGTAAGAACGACTCTCTGCGTAGTTGTTCAATCATTTTGGCCCTGAGAGAGTAAATGCTGAATTGTTGCTCGATTTGGTCACACTTCGATTGATTAAAGCGGCGAGCAGAGTTGAAAGCGGAGAGTTGTGTCCCCTCCCCATTTCCAACAGAATCGAACAGAAAGATCCCTAGATATCAAAGTGTCAAATGAAAAAACGATTAAGAGAGCTTTTCAAAAATTCGGAATAGAAGAAAATCGAGAATAATCACACTGACCTATGCCTGTACGGCTCTCAGGAACCTCATAAAATGCACCAGAGATCCGTTCTTCGAGTAAATGAGCATTCTCGTCGAAATCTCTAAACATAGTACGTGATGTCGTATGATTCCTTTGGCATGTTTTATTATTGTACCTGAAAAGCCTCCGGAAGGGTAGAGAAAAGTATGATTGGTGATATGTACTACTTGCTCTTTTCGGTTGCTCAGTATGACGGTCAAGTTCTTCGAAGCCTGTGCGAGGAACTGGTTGAGCGTCTAAATTGAAGAAAGTCTTGGGACGAAATAAGACACTACACATATGCTCTTCAAACAGCTGGGGATGACATCTATATGCCGCACCTAAGGCCTCGATGACGGGAGCTGTCATGTCTTCGACAAGAAATATCCTCAATAGTACCTCGTCCGAAATATCCGTAGTTGCGTATTGTCGAAGGGTTGTGATGTCCTGGATAGCCTTCGTAATTGATCTCACCGGTTCTAAAAGAATGTCCACCACAATTACGTTCACTATCTGAGCGTGACTCCACTCGAGCGTATCATGTCCTGGGGGGTATTTACCCGTAAGAAGCGATGCAAGAGCATCCAATTGCGGGAACAGATGCCTTGTTTTTTGTTATTGTGAGAGACGAAGAATGATGAAGGAAGATGCAAATTGAGATGTGTATTACTTACTTCTCGGAGTCTACAAAGTCGGTAAATGTGCGTGTCCTCGCAGAATCCTCTTGAGTCATTGCTTCGAAGCCCAAGTATCATTCGTTCAATACTTGCACAAATGATTTCTTGAGTTGAGATCTCCCATCCGGGTTGGTACTGGCCCTCTTTTGAAGGGACCAAACTTCGTGGCTGAGTCAGGCAAAACGGGGCGCCACGCAAGGCTGAGATTTGACGACTATCTCGCAGTGTCGTTAGTAGGCTAATTCTCACCTGGGGAAGGATTGTGACACCTTTTCCTACTCTCAGAGTTATATCAAATAGACCACTTGGACTCCAGACGAAGTTGGGAGAGTAGAATCATCGTCTAGCCTCGAGACATACTCTTGAATAAAGACTGCAATTTAGCCGCGCCTTAGGGGTTTCGATCGAACCCAGGGAAGGCTCCTAGAATGAATGGCGAGGCTCACCACAGAATTTACCTCAAGGCGAAGCTCAGAGCAGCATCCGCCAACGATTGTTATCGCTTGCGACCAGTATGAGCAGTCTAAGTGCGAGAAGAACGGCGACGACTCTTCTGGCTGGCGCGCAATGGACATGGTAGATTCGCTCACAATTTTACCAGCGGCAATAGATTCCCTTCTCTCAAAAAGGTCTGGCGAAGTCTTGATTCTTTTGCAACATTGTGTACGAATGGGAAGCTGGGCAATCAACCTGTGAGACAGTCCCTGGGCTCATCAAAGACTAATTATTCCAGTCACGTCGGTGAGTATATAGAGCCGAAGGCGACGGCGTCAAGGCAGTGGATGAAGCATTTACATTTTGTAGCCTTCCGCTATGAAGAGCGGTTTGGACTACGAAATCTATTTCGTATCCAGCTCCTGTAGCAACTCCCTCACCTCGCCCAAGTTAGACTTCCTCTCATTATAGATAGCAGCAATCAGACTCGAGTCGATATTTGGAAACTCCTTTTGCAGGTCTGCTTGTCTCCTATCATCTTCGCTCTGCGGAACCGCTGCCTCGAATTCTTGCATATGCTCTACCTGAGCCGCACGGTCACCCTGCTGTGCCAGAACTTGCTTGGTATCAGAGCGCCGGATGGATTGTGAGGGAAGTGGGCCATGAGCAGCGCTGAAGCCACCCTGCTGAGGTTGGTTGTAGTCGTTTCGCTGGTGTTGAGGTTGTTGGGAGTTATTGTAGTATGACTGGTTTTGACCTTGCTGCTGCTGATTTGGGTGGCTGTTGTATGGATTACCTTGCGACGTACTGTCGGCCCAAGGGTTATTCGAGCTCATCGCGTGATGGTTCTGCGTCTAAAGTCGTATCTACCTGTGAAGCTCCCTTGTCAGTTGAATTCAGATCGAAGCTTCGGGGACACTTGTGAGAGTCAATCATACCTACCGTCTGGGACGCTGATTAGCGTTCAGATTGATCAAGACGGTCGGACGCGCTTGTAGAATCACAGGAGCTAACACGCCTTTCGATCTATTAGCGGTTTGGTAGCTGTTTATGGGACAGGTGGAAGTGGACGCCATGACGCGGACTTGGAGTCTGAGGAAGTTTGATGATCCCCATCCCGCAGCCGTGGCCGATCCACTCCCGCGGCATCTGGGTATTCATCGGATTGGCCACGACTTCTTCTATCCTGCCTCGCCTCACACTTTGCCCAACCAAGATATTCCACATAACGTATCCGATCCACATACCATCAGAATGAGCCATTGAACTGTCATTTGTAAAGGCTATACAAACGCCTCCAATAAGTGTCTGACGCGAACCACCTTCCCGTCGTCAAGTATCTACACTTTCCCATTCGATTTCTGAAAAGCGTTGAAAGAACTACGTACACTATGGTTTTCATGACTTTTAAAACCGTCTCGGTTCAACCTTAGAGGTTAAAATTTCTGCCTTGCTCCACGGGAGTTGAATGAGACCTTCTCGAGTTGAGAGACATCGATTTCTCGTCTTGTATTCTTGGTCTTCACTTGACCAGTCTTTCAATTGTTCTAGTTTCACCAACTTCTCATCATTGCTTAAGCTTGGCTCGACCTCCTTTCCATTCTCTTAGATCAATCATATATCGGGCCTTACTGTTTCAATTGCCTGGCGGCGTGAATCTATGCCTTCGACTGAGAGAGGAGAGAGTATATTCTGTCTCTGAGGCCACTTTTGAAACCTGTCCCAAATTCTATGCTCAACAAGCCTTCAAAGCATTTCGAAGTTAGGACTTTTTGGACATACCTGACGCTGTATGCGATCTACCTGATGAGCGTGCGTTTTTGACAACCAGCTTTGGCTCAGAGACAGGTTCTGCGCAGCTGCGAATTAAACAATCATCATATCTCAAAACCCTCTATCTTCGCAGTGTCATCCCCCAGCAAATCACTAGCCTCAAATTCCGTAGAACTATCGACATAGAAAGATTCGAAATGAATATACCGCGGCTCGGCTCTCTTAAGAAGAGCAGGACATGAGCAGCCAGACACAATAACAATTGCATCTGCCACCTGCGCATCAAGTCTCGTAGCTACGAGGCGACCTTTCAAAGCTTGACAGATTGAGCGTCTCCAAAACAGCAGATCAATTGTAATATCAAACTCTACAAAACTAGTCTTCCCGGCTGCATATTTCAGCGCAGCTGCCTCCAACGCTCGGGTGAAATGTTCATTTGTTTTTGCTCTATGCAAAGGTATGCAGATGTTGGAAAAAATCGGCGGCCCTAGGTTAACTCAGACTATTCACACAAGCTGGCTGCATTGCAGCAGTCAACACAAGGCGTATCAGATAGCTCCGGAGAACGAGGTTCGCGATGTCCTGTCAATGACATAATCCCATTACTCGGATCGGCTTCATGGGCGAAGCACCGGGTGGAGAGGGCCATATTAAAGGCGCCCAAGATGAGCTTTGGGCCTCCTACAATCGTCATCAAAGTCGGCGAATGACAGTTCAGCATGGTGCTCTTGAATACTGGTCCTTGGTATGTGCTGAAGCCAAGTAGAGAAAGCTTTTTCTCCAAGTTGATAATGTGATGAGATGGACGGCGCCGTTTCTAAAACCAGTGGTGGATGGTTCAAGAAAGGTGGTAGGGAAAGCTAGATAGTTATAGTGAAATCGGTAACGAATTGAACAGTCTTCTTTCCAATTCATCCTTCGTCTATACTTGGAAATGAAGCCGTCCAATTGTGATCATATCAACCTGGGCTGCCCCTAACCCTCTACTTATGAATAAATGTTCGCTTTGGCAAATATCATCAGACCAGCATTTGAATAGCCATTGCGTTGAGATCAAACATAAAATTTATTCGTTGTTCAAAGGGCTCCCCAGTGTCTATCATCACATCATTCCACGCCTGCGCTGGTCTGACAATTTGCACCGATTCTTGTTGATCGGAAAGCCGTTCCCTCCTGGACTATCAAGCTACATTTGCAAGGCGTGGAATTGAGCAAGATAGAGATGTTTTACTACAGAAGAGTGCAAGTTGGCAGCGGCACGTCACGGTAACTTATGAAGATTCGCTGATACAAATAAGGCCAATAGTTAGCCTGTCATGGAGTGGGGAGTTCGGGGCACATATACTGATCAGAGATCAATCAGGGATAGTTTCAAACCAAATTGCCTTGATGGGCAATGTCACCCCATATCAAACCCATTTTTTCAGCGCGTTCGTAGGCCTCTTCGATTTCCCTCTCGTACAGCTCGATGCTTCTCTTTCTTTGCACGGTATCTTTTCCACCGGCCCTTGCCATCGGCTTCTCGGCTTGAGTTACGATGATGAGCTCTCGAATTAGTCTTCCGTGGACAGGTCCAGCCTGATTGACTTTGTCGAAGTTCGTCCATACCTCGTCAAGCACTTTTTCTTCCGCTGCCTTATCCTTCGGCCATTCCCTCGGCTGCAGAAGTACTGCTGGTCGTGAGCGTCCGGTGCCACAAATTAGTGCCGTTGCTACGGCCGGATGCTGTTCGATGACCGCTTCATAAGGGATGGGATTCAGCTTTTTAGCGTCTGCAAAGATGACCACGTCGTCTATACGACCAGCCGAGCGCCACCAGCCCTCCAAGGTAGGATGAGGAATGTACAAGTCGCGCATGGAGTAAGTGTCTGTATCGAGAAATGTGTAAAAGACGCCTTGGAAATCTTCAACTTCCGGATCGCGCTTGTGTACTAGCTCGTACATGTCTTCGGCAAAGTAGCGGAACGAATGACCCAAGTATTTGCTATAGCGGTAATAGGCCCAGTCTTGTGCGGGCGGTATTTCACCTGGCAGGATGCCCGTTTCGGTCGAGGCATATGTACCAAACAGGTGAGTGCGAGCGTTAATGGCATCGCCCTTATCCTGCGGAAGAATGCCACCAGCATAGGAAACATTGTCGAGTCGAGCGATGTTTTCCAGATACTCGGGATTGCGCGCAACGTCCAGAAGAACCGATGGCGAGTACCAAGCCGCTTGGACATCACCATGAACATGAAGCCAATTGGCCGTCGCGCCGCTAAGTGGCCAAGTGTTGGCGATCACAATTGGAAAGGAATAGTAGATGGAACATGAAAGAAGCAAAACGCCGCCAGCGTGGACCCAAGGAAAGGAGGTGGCAACTCGCTTCCCCGCCCATTTGACTCCATACCATGGTCTTTCGTTGAGCTCGGGAAAGCGTTGGAAGGCGTCGTGTGCCGCTACAGTACCATTCTTCAGGATGAGAATTTTTGGAATACCAGTGGTTCCCGAGGAGTGCATTACAACATATGGATCCTTCCGGGCCTCTTCCCAAGTCTTATCATACGGGTATGGCCGCACAGGCTCATTCTGTAGGAAGAAATCAAGATCGGGTAAGTCGAGCGTTTGCATTGGCTTTATGCTGAGGACTTTTTCTGTCATGTCGGACATTTGATTAGGCGTTGCAAGGATGTTGCACTCAAGCTTTTCCAGGAGCTTGACTTGGATATCTAGATGGTTACGAGGGGATGCATAGAACATCTATTCCGTAGTCAGTGAACGACAGCGTTGCTGCGCACGTCAAACTGGCCCTACCTTGTACCCCGACTTGATGGCACCAAAGATCAAGATGACATGTCTGACGTCCATGGGGTTGAGAAATGTGGCGATAGTCGGAAAATCAATGCTCTTGCCGAGCTGTTCTTCCATCCACCATGCGCATCTATTGATAGCGTTTGCCATTTCAGCGTATGAGATGTCTCTCAGACCGTCATCGAGATTAGAGCTCTGAGCAACTGATATAAAGCATCGTTCAGGGTTATGTTTGACTGTCTCATCGATGATTGATGTCATAAGGCGTTTGCCCGCATCATTAGGGACTCTGTTGTCCTTTGAACCCATCTTTGTGCGATATTGTTGCCCCCTAGACTTTGATGAGTAATGTCCGAGCGCTTTAGCGAGAGAGACAATAGGAAATCGAGAACATGACTTTGATATGGGGCTTCCTGTCTATGACACTATTGCTTTGCATGCAAGTTGCGAAACGAGTGTCCGGAACAATCTCATCTCTTGAGTGTGGTGGAGAACGATTCTTACCTACCGATGGATAGGTGGGAGGGTCATGATGTTGAAAATGAGACACTCCCAGTTGCCCTATCGCACGTCATATCCATGCAACGCCACGTACAACATGATCTTACCTCCTCGTGAGCTTCGTGTTCCTACCGGCACGCATGAACACAGTCTATTCGCTCTTCTTTGCCATTGCACTTATAGCTCCTTTAGTCCTGTAAGGCTAGACCAATGATCATGTTAGCCAGGCGAAATCCTGGTAAGTGCAGCGCAAATCATCATCAGGTGCGGCAAATAGCTAGAGCCGGGGGGAGAAACTGGTCCGTCTTCCTCCCGTGGAGGGTTTTGGCTAGCAACCACCTACGGGCAGCCAGCGCGGCAGCTAACGTCTCCTGGCATGCCCCGCACACATATTTTGGTTTGCGGATCTATATTTCTCTGTTTTCTGGCTCCCAAAGGCCTGTGCCTGCCTAGATGAGCAGCCGTAAAGTAGGCGGCGGCGAGATGCAAAAACGCAAAATGACATGATTTGAGGTAGCCATGAGGCTGAACGTAGGCAATACCGAGATCGGCCCTACTTTGTACATGTTAATAATCAAAATGGACAAACGACATTGCAAATCATGTGCAAGGCCGTCCGAACATGTTAAAGTAAGGTGTTGGCTGCGCGGAGGTGCATGGTAAATTAACGGCTTGGCCATCCCAGCGGTCAAGATCTCATTGTTTTGTATGAGATGTCCCATATATAATATGTACTTGCTGACACACGGGATGGAGCCCGATTGATAGTCGGGATGATTGACAAGTGGGACACAACAGATCTGCTGCCAAGACGGGTCCGTTGGAAGTAGCGCGAATGGGGCCAAAGAAGGAAGCCAAACACCACAGACGCGGTTTGGGGAGATACCAATGCAAGTGAGGCAAGCTCAAGATTTGTCTGATACGCTACTCGAGTGCTGCAACGTTAATGAAGCGGCAGGTAAATTCTCGAACCAATTTCTATAGGCACTTACGAGGACGCTCTTCTCACAGACCTCGTGACACGCTTCGTTTCGAGAGGTACATGTAGAAGAATGCTCGGTTGCAGGTAAATGCATTAACTAACGACATACTGGACGATCGTTCGGCCGCGATTGAGCCGCAGCCTTTACGACCCAGCTCGTCTTGCTTCAGCGGGCCTACTCCTGGAATATTACAAGTCTGCACCGTCCCTCGTGGCTTGCAATCCCGCGGAGGGCCATGTCTCGCAGTCGCTCTCCTGCTCGAAGGCGACACGGGTCACCCTCAAATGGCCAACGCCCAATTCGTCGCACTTCTGCTCTGCGATATCAACGTCCACCGCCTCGCGCTGCGACCATGCCGGTGAGGTTCGACGACCATGAGACGAGAAGTAGAACGCACCGAGACCATCAGGCTTATCATGGCTTCCGACCATCTGCTCCAGGGCAAGATGATGGGGTCAGGCGCGTTGAAGTCGGTAGGGACCCTGCTCCGAAACGCAAACAAGGGTACCGGTACTCTCCACCGCCTGACGAAGATTATGTTCGGGAGAGGAAAGACAGGAGTAGGTCTCCGATAGCCGTCACGGATGAGGATTATTCGAGTGACTATTATACGAGTGAATCTTCGGATTATCATCAACCAAGGAGACAACGACGGTCAATCGAAAGGGAGGAGATTATAGTTAGGAGGAAGCCGAGAAGATGGCTGTATGATGAAGAAGATTCTGAGGTGGATGAAAGTGATGAAGATAGGTATGACCCTAATCTAGTTTTACGGCAATCAGCCCTTGGGGCCTCGACGCTAAGATGTGGAAAGCGAGCCGGATCTTGCAGCAAACACGTATCGCTTTCGTCTTTCACGATTGCTAGGGAACGCTATTGCCCAAGACAGCACGGTTCTCGGGAGCCCGGCGCTCTCAGGCCGTCCTGAGAGTACGGCACCGACCGAGCAGTCCGGCACGGCGCATCTTCCTGGCACGGTGCAAAAGATCTTCCACTCACGGTATACTGGGGACGGCGTAGCTGGTGGACTCCATTCTGCGGAAATTTTTACGCAGGCTATCTCCCCTCCGGAGGGTGAGGGACGGCCACTTCCAATCTTCCGATGGATGTGAGTTCTGGTCGGCCTCCATCTCGCCTATTGAATACTGACGTTGTGCCCACCAGTCACTTCGAAGACAGTGAGATGAGTCTTGATTCGTTCCGAGTCAGTGACATTGGATGAGCGTTTTCACAAGGCAGACTGACGCGCTTTTCCAGAGTTGTATCACCCGGCGACCCGAATTAAGCCCGATTCAGAAAGAAAGCGCGTTGAAACTGCTCGAACGTGCTCGACGACGTTATGAAAAGTCTTTTCAGACCCCGAAAATGCCCAAGGCACGACATATGACTCCTTGCGCTATTAAAGATCGCATACCAAATGAAGACGGGTCGAGTAATGCGAGTTCAAAATCAGTTATCTGGCTCTGTCTTCCATACTTTTGCCTAAAGCCTTACTCGGGCGATGCTGTATTTAGCAGTGTTTCTGCCCATCCAGATATGACGCTGCTGCAGGCCCACTTTTCCAAGGCGACAAAAGATCGTGATATGGACCAAGCAGTCTGCAATATGCCGAATACGCCAAAGGGTAATTGTTTCCACGTGTCCCAGCTCTGGGTCATTATTATCGATCATTGTGAGCTTCTCTTTTCATTCCAAAGCTTACAAGCTAATCCCTTAAGCGTTCCTGATTACCTGCTCAAAGCTACCTTTATCGGCCGTTCAGGGGCATATAGTCCTCAACAAAATCGAGCCAACAGAGACAGATAGCCAAATTGCGCGCCCTAGAGTGCTAGTATCTGGATGGAGGTCATTGAGATGGTTAATGCCTATCCAAGACTGCTCATCGTGGTTTGTACGTAATAATCTAGAAGGTCTACCTTATTATCCCCTGCTGAAGGCGCTCAGGTATTCCTAACGAAATTTACTGAATATTGGCCTAAATGGCCACAGCGTGTTCAAATTCTGCTTGACGGAAAAGTTGTTGGTCCTAGAGATTGGCCAAGGATTCTGAAAGCTGCGAAGGTCAACAACACCTGGTTAGAATTCAAAATTGGGTAGGATGCGAACTCTCCGAACAAGAGCTTGGCCAATCGCTAACCGATCTCCAGCTCAAGGTACAGCGAGGCAAGCCAAAGCTTATCTTCGGCCAATGCACAACCTGATGCTGGGAGCCGCTCAAGTGTGCATCAAGATCTTACCACTGGAACCGAAATTACGCAGACGTCTCACTCGCCTGCTCCCCCTTCTCTTGCAGCACCAGAGCCCGCCAGAGATGCCTCCGAGTCACAGGGAGTACATGGTGGCAACCACGCTAACGGACCACCAAGTCCGATGACGCGTGGTTCTCGACCATCGAGTGTAGCCTCTCAAAGGCATCACGAATCGTTTCATGTTTTTACTTACTCAAAGTCGAAAAGTTCGTGTCACGCACCGGCAGAGAGGGAGAGCATTTCAAAGACAAACCTTCCAACCTTATCATTGCCAAATCCAAGCTCAGAACTACACTTCAGAGACAGTGGGAATGAGCAAATAATAGTCCAGGACCTGAATGAAATCGATCGCTTTCTCCGCGAGCATAGTTCCATTCCGCAAAAGGAAAAAGACGTGTACCAGGGCTGTCCCGAAATCTCAAGAGATGTTGTGCAACGCTTGCTTGAGCCCCAAAATCCCCCAGATACCGCTGCCGTGGAGACGGAAGACTCTACGCAGATATCGATTACGGTGGATGAAAGGGTTTCTCTTGTTAACGGCGCGGACGTTCTCTTCCGGTTCTTTTTACCGTCGGGATTTGAAGGGCCCACCGTCTTGAAGTACTGGGGAGCTGTGCATCGATATCTCACGGTGAGTAGACTTAACCTACATTGATGACCTTCAATTAAGGCAATGACGTCTAGAAGTCTGCACCCCCTAATGCTGAGTGGAAGGAGGAGTTGATGCCAGAGGAATTTGAAAACAGGCTTGGATTGGTGGGTAGAAGACTTCAGTCTGTGAAGGACCTCCTATCACTTGCCTCTAACGACGAGTTATCCTCTATTGATCTACCTCAGGAGCTTGTCACAGCTTGGATGCACCTGATTGTTTGCCTTGCTTCAGCCACTGCTGACTACAACCTCTTTCATGAGAACGCTGTCAAATTTCAAAAGCTTGCAGATACGGGCATCAGATCAATCCTTCAAAGACTGAAGTCCCGGAGCTTGCTGGACTATGCTATTTTAATGCCCTTAGACATAGCTTCACTAATTGGCATGAATTTGCTGAAGGATTTGACGGGCCCTTACAGGAATATTGCTGAGACGTATGATGAATATATGAGTACTTTGGTAGGCTCTCTGCGCTCGACTTTTTACCACTTTATTGATTTTACACTCCAGGAAGCCAACATCGAAGACAATCCGCTAGATCGCGAGCACCAAGACACACTGACACGACTTAGGCAAGAACTTTCCGTGATTCGTAAGACCTGTCGACAACAAATCAGAGCTTTCCAATTTATCCACGAGCTGTCCCGTGATAACAAATCAATCTCTTTAAAGGAGGTAGACTTGGAGGAAGAATCTCGTAGCAGGGGCCGCTCCATAGTCGAAGAGGACTCAAGATCATATAGCCACCATCGACAATTAGCACGGTCAAGTGCTCGAACAACCACCGGATACGTCGGTGGCGGGGAGGTGGACATGACCCAGACCTCGTCATCGACTCTATCTGCAACCGATCCCGATGGGCATCGCGGGCTTATCGTGTCCGAATGTCGGACGTATGCAGAGAAGAGGCTTAGGGACTTCGATGAGATGGACGAGCACGTTGATTACCTTAAGGAAGAAGTACGTTGTAATCTCTTTCTCTCAATTTCATCTCTTTTCTTAATCCTTGTCCATTACGGCGCGAATGTCTCTCCTTAAACTTCTTTTACTCGCTCTAAACCTCCTACTGACCCTACAATGACTAGAGTCTCCGCGATATAGATAAGGACCGTGAAAACCTTTCAGCTATCCTCTTCGCTTTCGCCGGCATTACCATCGTCTTTCTCCCATTGTCGACCGTCGCATCCATCTTCGGGATGAACACCAGTGACATCCGCAATATGGAGAGCGGGCAGTGGGTGTACTGGGTCACTGCTATTGGACTGCTCATCGTCATCTTGCTGATTATCTGTGTCTCGCCCAAAGTGTTGAAGTCGGTGGGGAACATCAATAGGAGGAGAAAGAGGGCGAACCGGAGAAGGAGGCATAAGAGCGGGAGACACAGTGGGGTAAGGAGGAGGAGTATGGATAGAAGCAGGGATGACGAATATCCTATAAGAATTGAGAAGCAGATACGTGAGCGCGAGAATGAAGAGCGAGTGGAGCGGGGCGAGAGACCGAACAGGGGTGGCTCGTATCTAGCAATACCTCTCAGACGCTAGACATCCGCTTCGAACGCCGGTTTTACGCTCGATGATGGTGCGGGCCAGTATCCGAAAGCAGCGCTCCAAGAGTAGAGGCAAACAATGTCAGTCGCTCAGCGACATCCGAAAGCTGGAGAAAGGTGACCTCGCTTCTCTTCTCCGGGGCGAGCGCGGGGCGAGCGCGCCGTGCCTACCACGCAAGCGTTGTAGTTACGGCTTCTAACATGTTCTGGTATTGAACCAGAGTCGGAGCAATGACAGCTAATGACTGCCTGCACTGAGTAGTGACAGGACGGAAACCAGGAGTCTCGACAAGCACTGAGCAAGCAAAGAAAGGGCTAAGAATGCGCCTCGCAAATATGTCTGCGTCCGGGGTTCTAGCGAGCGTGAGCTTATCGTGGGCGATGGGTCTATCGTGGGTTGCTCGAACGATTAGCTTCTTCTTCGGAGCGTCATATTCGATTTTGATAACGCCATCTTCATCGACAAGAAGACATTTGAGGGTTATCAAATGAGCATATTGATCGTGATTAGCATGAACAGGATTTGTCGGCCGTATGTTGACTGGCGAGCCCTACTTTGACCTTTTCCCATTTCCAGGAGGAATGATATTTAACGAAGCAGAGACGAGCCTTGTTGGAACCCCTAATGCTATCATCCAAGTTGGCGTTTTGGAGACTATTGAAACCGCCTGCACCTTATTGGAGATACATGTTCTACGTCACTAAATTTTGCATCAACAGAGCAAAATCGAACATCTCACGCGTATGTGATTTAGGCCAGAGAGGGTCTGCAGGTCACGCACAGAGCAATAGGTCACCTACTTGATATCATAACATACAGGATAATGTCCCTAACGCTTAGGCCGATGTCTATGTTGTTCACGCAAGGGCACAGGGCTTGTGAGGGAACACGCTGCTACGGCTCACGGGCAGGACACGTGTGTTTCGGTGGCTTGGCCATGGTGTTTTGAACATGCACGGCTTAGGAAAAAAGGCGATTTTTGGGAAGTTGTGGTAAATCCGAGTATAACTTAAAGAGTAACTGGAGATACCTTTTCATGTTGTGTTTATGCGGCGTACCTGATAGTTGAGACTTGAAGGTATTGCCGATCTATAATTGCCCGCATTAGCGTATCCTTATTCAATGAGCAAAAGCCACGTGTACGTGTCGAAGCTTGACCTGTCTACTCTGGTCGCCCACAAAATAACTGACGGTGATAAGCTTTAGGACTAGTACGAAGATTGTCATCGCTCGGCTGACTTCAACAGCATCATTTTGTCTGTACTTGCCATGTCAAATTCCTCAGCAGCTCTTTCGTGCGCATTGCCGCCCCATCTTGCAGCCTGGCGCTCACTTGTTAGTCGGAGCATAGCCGCATGGGACAATCTTGCTATAGACGGGCAAATCGTTCTTAAAGACTTTCCTAGGTCCACGTTACAGAAATGCCATTCCTTAGAAGACTTCCTTGGTCGAGGTGCGGGATCTTTAATATTTTGGTTTTTCAACGACGCAGCGCTTTCATGTTGCAGAAATGCATGAAAAAATGGTCCCGCGATGAATTGGACGACTTTGTCCTCCTATCCGCTTCTTCGAGCTTTGTTATGCGTGAGATGGTCGCCAGGGAGATTTGTCTCAACAACAAAACTAAATTTTAATATTTTAAATTTTGCTATATCTATGTATGATAGCCCAGCTTGGGGGGTGGGGAAGGGGGAGGAGATGGTGGTAGTGATAGTGGTGGAGAGGCGGCGGCGAGGATAATGGGGATAGGGACCGCGTTAGCGAAGGCGGCGGGGATAGCGGCGGGGATGGCGGCGAGTGCGGTGGGAGAGGAGGGAGCGGTGATGCCGCGGGCGGTGGCCGCGGGGGTGGCCGCGGCGTCGGGGGCGGCGGGGAAGGCGGAGACCGTGGTGGCGGCAGCGGAGGCCGGCGGCGGGGGCGGTGGAAGGAAGGGAGGGAGGGAGGATAATGGGAACCTGGGGTCGGGCGGTGCCGCTGGAGCCGCCAATCCCGGTCTCGCTCCTGTGTCCTCCCGCGAGCCAGGGCGGGTGCCCAGCGACCCGCAGCCCCGGGCAACTGGGGTGGAAACTGGTTGGGGGGAGGAGAGGGGGAGGAGGGCGGCGGCGAGGTAGGTTTCTTTTGTTTTTTTGGCTTTCTATTTTTGTTTTTATTTTAGCACAGTCAACGGCATGCAGTTCTCCGACAGTGACTGTAATCAATGTCAGAGGTGGTGACTCTTGACGGCCAAGGCATGCCCATGTTGCAATCCTTCCAGATTCTTGAGCAAGGTACGTTCTTTTCGAGACAGACTTTACAATCAACTAATGTCTTTCATAGCTCCGACAGCATTCACGGTTGCACATGTCAAATCTGATATTAACGAACCCACGTATTTTCCGAGAGCAGCCTCAAACAGTGTCCATTCTTCCAGTTTCTGCACGCCAATCAAAAGCGACTGCATTAGTGTCTCACCAACGCAAAGAACCCTTCATTAGCACCATCATCTATCGCCAACAGCTATCACTACAGCAGCTTGCGTATTCTCTACCACAAATCAGCATCACCGAAATCAGCATCACCGAAATCAGCATCATCAAAACTACCGTCATCAAAGAAATCATCAAAATCACCATCACCAAAATCATCATTACCAATATCACCGATACCGCTACCGTCATTATTTATCAATTAGCACGGCGGACTATTTCCTCCTCTCCACCACCACCAGAGACCTAGTCACTACAAGCTCGTATTCGCCTGTCGAAGCTAGGAACGCCGCATAATTCTCTAGACTATAACTCCGATGGGAAATGCACTTTCCCAATTCTCTATCACTTGCCAATCAACTTATTATCTGCCCCTGCAGATTCTCCTGCAAACGTAAATAGGCTCAATCTATGCGACCAGGCCTTCGTCCTCAGCGTCACTATCGCTCCGAATACTGCTATCGTCCTCGACGCCGCTCAAATCACATACCACTACACCGTGTCGTAAGCACAATGCCATCGAGTATAATGACCGCATTTCAAGTTCATGACCAAGACAATCTTACTACCTGATATTCGCTTTCAGCAAGTCCAGTTGCCTCGGGCAGGCTCCTGCTCTGAAAACGCTATTGAATCTACGTCAAATCTTGCACTCTTCTCTCGGAACACGACTAGAAGCAGCTTCACTACCAATACACATCCACCTCTTCATACGATCAACATGTCCTTGTTTAAATCAATTACATGAACGTCAATCAATGCAACGAGTACTTGCTACTCAACAACGAGGAATGGATTTCTCACTAGCTTACTTGGAGAACAAATGCAGAAGTTGCAGGAGAGACAGTGAAAAGGCTTGTTTCCAAGCTTAAATCCCCTCAAAAGGTATAGTTAATCATGGGTTATTTGACTTGTACGGATCCAAAGATCTCGAAAGAGATTAACGACTCACAGACGGGTAGTCATAATTCTTCATGTGCTACTCTTCCATTTCCAACGGGGCAAGGCACAATTGCGGGGTTTCCCTCCCAACAATCTTCTGTGTTTGGTCGGAGCTTAAGTAGCGGTTCGTTTTACCTGTCTGCGGTTGACCTAATGTAGCTAACGATAGCAGGACAAAACTTGCTGGAGCTGGACGGAGAGCGTGTCCAGGCGGGATTTTTTCGCGAAGTCACGCTGCAATTAGATTTGGATTTCATAGACCGACTCAACTTAAATCCCGATATTGCGTTAGGAGATCCAATCACTGTTTACTTTTTGGGACCAAGAAAAAGGCCTTTATGAGGGTCGACATTATCTGGCTCCGGTCGACCCTGGTTCGCAGGTTGATGAACTTGTAACTCTTTCGGTAAAGCCTTTTCATAAATCATCTAAATTCGATATATAATCCAAGGGGTATTGCACAGGCATTCTCTACAATTTTTGACGGCGAACTGAATGAGATCATGCGTCTAAATATTCGCTTATAAATTCGAAGAATACGCCAAAGTTTGGAGATGGCATTGTATCGTACAAATAACTTGTGTGGCCAAACGTAAAAGGTTGATGTCACATAGCTCTTGATTATTCTGGGTCTTTATGCCTCTATTTTGGGTCTTGATGCCTCAATTTTGATACTTCCACAACTCAGATAATAGCATTCTCTCAAATGGTTGCTGTCTTGGCCTTGGTGCTCATAGATTTGAACTGTAGAGAGTGTTACTAGTCACCTTAAAAAATACTATTCCAATGTAACGTAATAAGAATTTAATGGAAATTATTAGGTTTCATTAACTGCAAGTATCGCTCGACTCTCCAAAAGGCTTTAGATCTGACCAATGCTCGCGTCCTCATTGTGCAAGGCTGTAATACCTCGCTGTACCTATAACATAGATATATTCAATGTCCTCACTGCCATTAGCACGGAACAATAGCAAATTTCTGAAACAATGTCGTTACAGGGATTTTAAGAACGAGGGTTATCATCACAGGGGTATAACTTATATTCCATTTGGCCCCGAAAGTCCCCTTTTTTCCCGCAGGTACTATCTTGACAGGCCTAGGATGGATGCAAAAGTAATTGCTAAACGTCATAGATGGGTGAGGATTCTACACAATATTCTTCACTTTAGTCCACGAGTGCGAGCACTGGATGAGATTATTTCAACTGTCGAGTCTAAGAAGGGCCTTGGAGAGGACATCTTGGGACATAAATCCAATTGTGGCCTGCATTGAGTAGCTGTGCATCGCTGAAAACTGGGGCGATTTTATCTGAGGTATCTGGAACCAGCAAGTGCTCTGGGAAGATTCGAGCATATTGGTCGGAGGAGTATCCGCCCCGACGTTCGAGCCAGATTACTGGACTTGTGGAGAAAGGGCGATTGGTATACGCATATTTGCAAATGAGACAATCCAAGGGCGCCACCCAGATTTCGCCATAACTGTCCCCCGGTTGTTGGGGACGTTTAGAGATTGTGTGAATCAGTGGATAGTCTAATGATCGAGCGATACTCCCATAATGAACGAGACGCAGCTGTATTCTTAGCCCCTTGTTAGTCATCGAGTATGGCTCCTTTGATCTGATTTGTGGGCAAATGACATGGGCAGAATCTGCAAAGTCTGCTGGAGACTCAGCCAAGAGTCCGACTCTCTAGAGATGTCCGAGAAATGGACCGGCTTCCTTGCGCTTCCAAGCGAATAAGCTTTGATCATCAGAGTCCTTCAGTATTTCTTCTTGCAGCCGAAGAAACGCTTTCTGTCCTTCCCCGTACAACATTGGCATGTTCACATCGAAAAGCCCAAGAAGGCAGTACGCCATATCCTCTAAACGAGTAGTTTGGCGTTTGGATGCCCATGACATCCGCTGCGCGACACTGCAGCCTTTTAACCAGTCGTTAAAGACCTCCTGGCCAAAGTGACTTCTATTTTTAAAAGCGGTTCCATTTATGCCAGTGATGACTTGCAATTGACTCCAAAGCTCAGACCTGGATGCAATCCTCAACCAGTCACGGGTATAATATATCAACTCAACTGGAGCAATAAGCTCCTGCAAGGTCCAGCCTCTCTTAAACCACCTACTGTTCGAAAACTCGTTTGTTGCATCTGCCTTTGGGTTGAAGACAGCGGCCACGTCGGCCAAATAAGCGAAACAGATGCTGGCTCGCTCATACCATCGATACATCGAATTGATAGCTTCGGACAGCTCAGCACTGCTCTTTTTATCGATACAACAGGTGTCTGCCCATGCCCAGTCGAACCTATGGCGCGATGCTTCTTCGCAGAAGCTGACAATCTTTTTGTAACCCCTCTTGCTCGTAAGTTCTGACGAGGTGGAATTATGAGCTATATCATGAAAGCTGACCTCTTCGATCTCCCAAGTGTGCGAAGGGATAGCATAGTGCGGAGGATCGGACTGAAAGTCACTGAGCCTTCGAGTAGTAGTATTGAGGAGCCACATCTTATTCGTAATGATTAAACGAGCCGTCAATAATTCTGCACAAAACAGATATAGGAAGACGGCTATGCACTCCGGAAGACGATTAATCCAAGACTATAGAGATCTGTGTCAAGATGCAATGAGCTGAAGTGTGAGGCGTCAACCCCGCCAATGTAGGTTAAAATCCAATGATATGTGATGTCCTGAGGGCGGCGCCACGGCGAGGCTGAAAACAAATTTCCCGAGCTTGGGCTTGCTTGTATCTGACGTTCAGGTTCAGCTTAATTTTGCTCAATTTTTCTCCCTAAAATCGTCCAATCATCCATGCTTAGAAGAAACATAGTATTTCAAGTGACCTAGCGGTAAATTTTCATTCAAGACATTGTACGATATGCCTATTAATTGCTGTATTAAAAATAAATCACTATTTATGTGCTAGACTCGCGTTAAGGAACTGTCTTGGTGGGTGACATGCTGAAGAATTAGAGGGTATGATGGTATTTAAATTGGATTTCAGTCTTCTCTAATGGCGTTGAAGTGATAAGACATCCAGGCATCTGATGGTAGATGGAACAAATAAACCCATCTCAAAGCCATCGGGATCTATTAGGCGCGCAACTCGGGAAGTCGTCATTGACCGTTCTCCTGTCAAAGATGTAACAGAGGATCTAGGTCATAGCATAGGCGTAGGATGTCTAGGTGTCGGCGCGACCTGAGATTGGGCTTAGATCACAGCAAAATTCCCACCTCAGAAACTTCAGGCTCAATTTCAACAGGTCACAGCTACTTGAGAACAGACCGGGATTTGCAATTGTTGGGCCAATATCAAAGGCCAGATCAACCAGAGGCTTCAGTGTGCTATCTACCCAAATAAGTGCCAGGGGAGTGTAAATTTTCGGAACACTGATCGATATCATAGCTGCCTGTGTCTCACTGCATGCTCTTGCTGCTGATTGCAGCTGGGGAAGTCACGTCGAATGTTTTCTCTATGGCCGTCTGGCGTTGAAATCTTCCCGGTACCCTGCAAGGCGAAGCTTTTGGCAGCAATACTCTGGCCTAGACTTTCATCAACAGGCACATCTCGATGAGACTCCAAGGTTTGGTCACTGGATGGACTAATTGGAGATTGTGGACTTGGATTGTGATTCTCCGCTGTATTATGAGTAATGAGGACTTCACTTGAATTAGGATGAATAATTTGAGTTGTACTAGTATGTTGGTGGGAGTTTACTTCCTCCTCACTATTGGAGGGCGAGGAATGCTGTTCGAGGCTGAAATCAGACGGCTTTTCATTGTGAGAATCATAGATCAAGCGTGGATGTTTTTCGTCCGATATATCGAGGGTTGCAAGCGCCTGCTTCTTGTTCGTTGTCGGTACGCCTTCAGCGGCCCCTGTCCATGATCCCGCACCGAGTCCCTCATGCGCCATTCTTTGCAATTGCAAAGTCTCGTTAGTGACCCATTCGAGGCGCTGGTATATACCAGCTTTATGACGTTGCTGAACGATCTTCAGAATCGGCTCAACAGTGAATTCCATAAGAATAATGAGACCTCCAACGCCCAACGTAATGCTCAGGCCCAGCACACTGAAGGATGTATGTGAAGAGCTTTTCACTTTCTGATTTCAGTCAGTATTTGCCTCTTTAAAATATCACAGTAAGTTGACATACCTGAGCTTTGCATAGGTCTTGAAATGGCTTTTGCATAGATTTATCGACATATGTTTCCATAGCTGGATCTGATGGTCCAGTGGCGCGTTCAACAAGAAGCTTCTGTATGTACGCCAGTGTTATACTTTGCCAATGCTGAACTTCTAATTGCCACTGATTAGTCGGGAGAAGCCCTTGAAAACCTCCAATATACGAGTTTCGCGCCAGCAATCCACCTGCGCCCAAGTTTCCAATCACGTTTGAAATATCAGCACCAAGTGTTCCTAAAGCGCTAGCGTACATATTCACAGACGCCTTTTGTTTGTCTGATTTACCTAGATAAAAGGCAAGAGTCGAAGCGGTATTCCAGTCTGTAAGAGGTGTACAGTTCGTCTTGTTGAAACAAAACTGGTCTCGAGCCACGCAACCAAGCACATGAATCTCGCCGTCGAATTTGTATAAAGTGCTCTCCGGCCTTTGAGGTATAGGATCACTGGAAGGCTCATGCGCAGCAAAAAGGTCGTCGTTGACTGGCTGCAAAAACTCGGCTCCATTACCCATAAGGAAAAGGAGAGAGGTTTCGGCATCGTCAAGCAGCAGCTCGGGTATTGGATAGAATGACGACAGGCTGCTGTTAGGGTGATATTCGTGCCGTCTGAACTTTTGTAAGCCATTGTAACTCGAATGTAAGGTAACCTACTGGATTGAGTAGTCACGAAGGTTCAGAGGCACGCGCACAGGCCAGCTGAAGCTAGCGTTCCCATTCTCATTTGTCTCATTGATAACTTGACCATAATGAAGCAAAACAGTACTATCATTGTCTGTTGAACCAATGGTTTCTTTATATGCATTGGTCTGCAGCGGCGCACACTCAAGAACATTACGATGAGTAAAACGATCCTCCGGAGGTGCATTAATTCCTAAGTCATTATGTGAGTCGATTGGTCCAGATTCAATCTTAAGATTCATCAAGTCATGTAGACAAATCTTGCTTTTCCCTGGAAAAGGACAGCTCCAATTCGATGTAATTGTTTGCGGTAGCTGTGTGTTGATGAACGTAGAACAATCTTGAACTCGAGTTCCATTTACATAACACTGCTGAGCATAAGAGTTACTTGCAGTGTACATCTTTGACTGATATGGTAGGAAATCAAAGTATAATGGGTTGAGCCCTGACGGTCGAAGGACTTGTCCACACTGAGAACTCGAAATTAAAACCTCATTAGCTGTGACTGTAGAAATCTAATATTTATCAGTACACTAAACTTAAAAGGTGAAGGTGTATGTGTTTGTAATTTAACAAAAGTACTTGAAAATGTCGAGGTCTTGCACTTGGAGGCTCTCTAAGATATACTTTGTCTTCCTGAAAGCCTCAAAGCCGGAGCCGTGTGCTGGCCCGTGCTGACGCATGGTAGTTGAATGACAGATATCCGTCGGGGGCCTGCAAATTGGACGCGTAAAGAATAATGCATTTAAGTAAAAGCTAAGACGTACCTCTGATGAGAAGATACTGGCAAGGTGAAAGCCCACCAAGAGCAACGCCGATATACCAATCAATGGAACTGTCTGAAGCCACAATTTTCGAGATTTACCGCGCCAATTCCAGGTCAACTGCACAAAGTTTCTCAGGCCAATAGAACTTTCGTCTGCATTCCGAAGAATAGCCTGTGTCTGATGATAGATGCCATCCGTGGCTTGGCGGGTAGAAAGGCTCGCATGTGCAGCAAAATAGAATAGCCGCCAGAAGCTCCTACCTACAATAGTAACAAAGAGAGCTAAGAACGCAATTACGAGGCCACCATCGCGCTTAGACAAGGTAATTGTAGCGCCTCTTTTGCAAAGAGGTCAGCATCAACATAGATCAAAGACGTAACGAGGTTAGAAAAATTTAGTAGTGTTGATCAAGAGGGTAGACTGTGTAATAAGCAGCAAAAAAGAAAAAAAGGTAGGGAGAAATTCGAGAGCATCCATACTTGATGGGTCCGTGGGACCAGTTTGTCCAAATTCCCGTGTATATCAGCTTGTCCGCTACACTGTAGCTAGTGGCCATACTTGTCGTATATCAGATTCTTGTGAGCTTGAACAGATGTGAACAGGTAGACTCAGATAGAGCGGACTTGATTAGAAGATCTTTTAAGATTTCAAGCTAGCGGAATATGGTGTTCTGTTTCCTTTGAACGGGGGCTTCACTGTCCACGTTGAGGAAAGTAAAGTAAAGCTGGCAAGTTTGAGGCCAAGAAATGTAATTAGACTTATAGATACCTCTATAAGACGTCGAGGGAGGCTGCATCAAAGTCATATACAACGTCACCACGGTCAGCTCATTGGCATGCAATTGCTACTGGTCAAGAGCAGAGAGGTATTTTCGCAAGGGGCCAGAGCGCTAAAACCGTGTGCAAGGCGACGTAAGTTTATCGTAATATATGAAAATCTGGGGGCGACTTGGTAGTTTCTATAGATCAATTGCTTACCAATGATTCGAAAATCCAAGCCTTGTTACTTTGTCGCCGATCTTTGATGGCAGACGGCATATCACTTCAGCGGTCACGCTCCACAATCACCATACCTTCGTGACACTGCTTTGCACATTGGGCTTAGGTCAGAACAGTAGCTTCAGTTCCAGACAGAATTAGCCTTTGAGTTTGGAAAGGTATTTCCAAGGTACAATTGGTCATGATCAAGCGCCTTGTGTACATGCGACTTTACCGGACTCGAGCAATTTTGTCTCGGTCCGCAGTGATGGTGCAATGTCCAACTAATCAAGGATCGATTCGGATTACCAGACGAAGCAGCGAGTGTGCTGCCTGTAGCCTATTGAAAGATAGGATGTCAACGTGCCTGTTCCACAAGTGCTAGGCGCAACAGCCCCCAAGAAAATGTTTCACCCTACACATCACAACCACTCGCGATGGGGCCTTTGTTCAAACCCAAGGATAGGCTTTACGACTGTCGTACTTCTCGAGTCTAAGGTTGATCATCATAAAACATTTCGATCTAGAGCACAAAAGCTCATTAAACCGCGCCTCAAGTAAAGTAGCCGTGTCACTACCTATGTACGACTGTGTGGCGCGCTCTTCCCCGCCTCGCACGAGTCAAAATCCACAAGACACCTAAATTAATTTTCCCACCACACCAATATAGATCTGTTGTTTCAAGGACGATCAGCCAACCGCCATGTTATCGCTTTCCCGTATATTTCTCACTTGACATCCTTTCGAGCTCTTTAAGCCCCAACCGCCAGCTGAAATTCCGCCTCAGCAGATGATCCCGCAAAGATTTCTTCAAACAGCCCCAGTCGCTGCTGGCGAACCAGATTTATCAAGCCTGTTTCAGGTACTCTTCTGCGGGAATTTAGGAATTATGCTGCGATGATAATGTACCTTGAAAACCCCTCAGGCATTGTGTCCGTTGAACTGAAAGTCTCTTTTCCACCACCAATTACCAGGCTATACGAAATCCACGAGGTCTCGGAAAACGAATGCTCATCACGGACAACTTCTTTTTCGAAATATTTTTCCCAGACACAATGCTATGGACGCTTTACTTTGACTCAACCCATGACACGTCACAGCCTGATCACTCGTCATGTCCCAAAAAACTTCATCAAGTTTCCGAATTAAGTCTAGTCGATATATGCAGTGCTTGCAGACGCTGCATGTCAAATGGGGCTGATCAGGCTGAAATCACATATGATGGGGCACATGCAAGAAGAAGCGGGTCGTTTGTCCGAAATGGTTAGTCGCGCTGTCCTACCACTGAGTACCGGCGCTTTCAAGATGTCTCAAATCCTTGTCGGACGACCAAGAACCATGAAATTATGCATCTTAATGTTTTGTCCATATTCTCGTATGACCCAAGACCCATGCACAGACCCCACCTAAACATCCAGCTTCCATTGCTCAATACATATCTCCACGTTATCTAAGATGTTTACGCACTCTCCCTGCTTCTGTCTCCCTATTGGTTCCCTCTTTCCTCCATCCTCTTGCTTCCCACTCTCACCTGCACACTTTCTCGGAATCATCGGCCCCACCACGGTCCGAAACTCTGCCCCTTTGAATATGCTCTTGCGGGGTATACTGATCGTCCCCCTCCTTGTGTCTCAGAACTTTCTCCTCGACCTCGACTTCGCCGTGGCATGTCTTGGGAGGGGAAGGGAGGTTCCGATCAAACAAGCGGTGAAGCCGGAGTGTTGAGCGGCGACGATCGCGACGGGGGTATGGGCGGTCGGCGTGTGAAGAGCATGATGTAGAGATTTGGGAGGTAGGAGCAGTTCTGTAGAACGGTGGGGACCAAAGTTTCATTTGTGGCCAAGGATGTGTGGGTAGCGGCCATAACGACATTGGATAGAGCAGATTTTGTAACGATGTCGCCAGAAAACCTTGGGCTCAAGTAGCTGTACGTCTAATTGGTCGCGTTGTTACATAAAAGTGCGGGCACCAAAGTTTGCAGCCAAAGCTTTTAAGTACCATTTCCAAGAGCCACCTCCCAATAAGTGAGACATGGAGACGACGGGACTGAGTGAAGCGGAAGCCGACATCCCAGATCCTTTTGTTTACGAAGCTCTTCCCAACGAAAGGTCGTTCCGCATCATTGAGCTGCTTCCTGGAAAAGATGACGACTTTTTGTCCTACCGGCTACAAGTTGCCGACTTGAACGAGCCTTCGGAGTATGAGGCGCTGTCTTATACGTGGGGACTCCGACCCAATACTAAGCCTACGATATGTAACGGCAAGCGACTAAGCATTCGGCCAAACCTACATTGTGCTCTGCAGCAATTACGGCGAAAGAGTGAGTCGCGATTTATTTGGGCCGATGCGATATGCATCAACCAAGCCTGCACACAGGAGCGGAATGAACAGGTAAGGCAGATAATGATGGTCTACCGCCGGGCCCAGAGAGTACTGGTCTGGCTTGGACCTAACGAGGACGGTCAAGCTGACGTAGCATTTGATGCGATTCGAGACTTGGATCAGAGGAAACTTTCAGCGAAATCGAGCGGTTCTCTCTCATCGGCTGATATCAAGCATAACGCGCAATCAAGACAATGGCATGCTCTCAAATGGTTACTGTCTCGACCTTGGTTTTCGCGGATCTGGGTTGTTCAGGAGGTCGTCAGTCACCCTGAAGTACTCGTTCATTGTGGAGCGTTGCAGATCCAATGGGAACTACTAGCTGCTGCTGTCGAACACATATGCTGTTTCGCGAACGACCAAGTATTTCACGTGTACTGTTTCTGGGAATCTGAGGTCTGGGGCGGGCGATTTATGCAGAAACTGAAGCATTCACGTCAGCCTAATGACAATTACGCCAAGTTACGGCTCCTGCATTCTCTTAGGCGCTTTAATGCCAAAGAGCCTCAAGACAAAGTATTCGCTGCTTTGGGGATGAAGACTTTTCAGGATATCGACCAGACAGGTTCCAGCATGGAAAGCAATTGGATTAAAGTCGATTACGAGAAGAGCGCCGCGGAAGTATATCGCACGGTAGCGGAGAAAATAATTTTCAGTGAACCACAGAATTTGGCGCCTCTATCATACGTCTTGCCTGAGTCCGATGAGCCTTTGGTGTTCTCGTCTTGGGCCCCACGGTGGGATCAGCCGGATAGCGTCCATGTTCTCCTCCGAACCATCCGGACAAAGAGTCCAGAGACCAATTGCAGCAGAGGCACGACAACTTTCATAAGCCGAATTAGCGGGGCAAATACGCTTGAAGTCTCCGGCATACAGTTTGATAGCGTTGTGAAGTCAACAAAAATAAAGAACGAGCGATGGTTCGCACCACAAAAGCATAAATGCAAATCATCCCCTTTTCTCAAGTTTTGGAGGACGAGAAGCGGTCTTCCCTTTGCCTACCCAAGTAATGAGGATATTCTGACCGTTCTATCCATGGTGTTCACGTGTGGTAAGGATGACACTGCCATGATAACTCTACAGGACCATACAGCAAATTTCAAGGAATGGCTTGTGGAGCTTGAAGCGGCGTTTGCTGACCCAGAGGGCTCTATTGTCCAGAAAGATGGCCCTTCTGCATACAAGTTCGACAGAAATGGCGCCAAATGGGCAAATGAAGCCCAGAGTTGCGCTTGGAATCGGGCTTTTCTTGAGACAAAACGCGGATTCATGGGTCTGGGTCCCAAAGATTCACAGGAAGATGATTTGCTATGCGTACTTGGTGGAGGACAAGTTCCATTTCTGCTTCGCAGTGTAGGGAATAGCACCTTTCGGCTCGTCGGAGAATGCTATGTTTATGGTATCATGAACGGGGAAGCGGTTAAAGCGACGAAGGAAGATGATCTGAAGACCTTTCGCATAGAGTAGTGACAAGGAGTATGTGAGACCAGCCCTTCTAGTCTTCGCAAAGGAAGATTTCGGGGTTCGTTGGCGCCATGTAAACGTTAGGCCAGAGTTTATTTCCAGATAATTGATTCTCATCCATGTAAATGGCCGCTGGTCTGTACGCAGCCATGTGTCGAACTTCTGTCAGGTCCTGTTCGCCACGATATACCGCCAGGGAGGTGATATACGGCCAGTCTTTGTCGGTGCAAACCCGTGCTTGTCCAGTGCACCTTGCCAACGGTGCCCTCCACAGATTCTGAGATCCATTCAATCCCGTCTCCTTGGCCCCATTAGATTCCTAGTAGTACCCTGGGTATCTTCACGTGACACTACTGAGTAAAGTGGCGTGATCGACATGTAGAAGCGAAAACGAAAAGACGCTCACGAATTGCGGGCGGTATCTTAATCCTCATACAATTTGTGTAAGAAATTATGTGCCAAGCAACTTAAATAGGAACCGTTGAGCCTGAAAACACAATAAGTCAGAAGGAGGGGAATCGTAATTGTAAATACTCGAAGTCCCTTCGTAGCGTTTTCTATTTTGTCCTGAAATAATTTACTCAAGATGGGCAATTGCAACGTTACGGTCACCGAGAACCAAGGCAGTGAGAAGTGGGCAGAAAGTCGGGCGGCGGCTAAATATCGGCATTGAGCCCTCCGTAGTAGGGTCCTCGGCGTCTTGCGGTACGATGAGGCGGCAGTCTTGTCGTTTTAGACATTGTGGCCATCAAAAAACCGCGATGGGGATCTGGCTCGATGGGCTAGGATCATTCTCTCTCCGCCAACTTAAAGAGCTTTGAACCTGGATATAAGTCATTTGTTCAGAGGCCACCATGCTCTCTTCGGCCCACGAATTTTCACGAACTGATAGATAAATGGGAAGTCGACATCATGGCCAGACATTCCATATCAAAATTGTCGCTTATATCAAAGACTGTCAAATATTTTATGGAGCAGGTGCAGTCGATCTGCGGCAAATCTGCCAGCTTTCACCCCAATCACCGACCCTATCTAATGGCTACCTCGCCGCTACACCAGAGACAATGCAACCCGAGTGGCTGACTAGAGCTGCAGATCTGAAGGCTGTCAAGCGGATGGGTAGATCCTGTGGAATTACACTTAGATTGAACACTCTACTCCCTTTCAATGCCTGTACCGGGCATGTGGCGGAGTGCTCTCCCACAATAACCAAGACCAAGCTATACATCAGGCGCAACCACTTCGAAGGAGCGAGACCACTAATTGTCGACCTCCTATCGATATCACGGAAATCACAAGGTCACTGACCTTTCTGACAACCTCAATTTGCAGTGAATGCCTTCGGGCAGTTTGCACTATAGGACTCTAGCCTGAGTTTTTTATCTTGGGGGCAGGTTATCCGAAGAGTCGAAGGGAGATAACTCTTCTACAACTCTATAGCCACCTGCATCATCTGGAAGATACCTGCTGTATTTCAAGGCCCACCCATGCCCACCATTTTCGTTCTTCCTCGAGGTGACTGCAACGTCGGTAATCCTGTGCGACTCCGGAATGAAAATCTCCGGTCCCTTGCCATCCCCTCGATCTATCAGTTCTAGTCCAGCTTCCTCGATCCTAACGATCTTTGTCGCCATCATAGCGTGGGAAGCCGACTGACAAAGACCTTGGACTCTTGGGGCCTCCCAGAGCAGGTCTAAGGCCTCATGGCGAACGCGATAGTCGCGGCACTTGATCACACAGACATAGAGCGGCAATGCAACGCTCGTCTCAAGCGAAAAGGGCGGCTGTGTCCCATCCGGGTACCGAGTCGCCGCAATACCGTATCGTCCGTAGTACAGGATCTGCTTGTAGCCGTCGATTTGGTCGTCGTGCACCATCTCGGAAAGGCTCGTTGAGGTTGCTATCCCAACGCGAAGCGTCGCATGTGCTTGGAGCAGTTTTGCAACGACGACCTTTTCGGCACGGGATGCATCGCCTTCCAGGGTGATGCCTAACGCTTGAAAATTTTGTAGCCATTCGTCTAATGCGGTGCAAAGGAAGTTTTTTTGCGCTTCCATTTCAGCCATCCGATGTTTCTCAAGGAGTCCTTTAGCAAGAAGTACTTGTGCCGGAGCCTGATTCTGGTCTGCAAATCCGGGTAATAATCGGTACAAGGCGAGCTCCGCTTCCTCAAGGGTCGAGAAATGATCGTGCAATTCCGCAACCGGTTTGACAGCTTTTTCTGGTGAGATATAATCCATGACGATGGCGGTGGAACTGAAGTTGTAAAATAAAGGCTCAATACTTTCCTCACGTAAGGATGCATTGCCGTTTGAAATAATGCCGGCTCCGCGATGGTAGAGCTGAACTACTTCTGTAACATTGTCTTGCAAAAGCTCAATGCAGATGTATAGAACGCAGCTGATTAAAGCAACGGTATCGTTTACCGTACCTTTCTCGAGGCTCGTTCTAAGCTTTGATAATGACCGATTGTACCACATCAATGCTTGCTGATGGGTCCGATCCTTGACTGGTGTTCCTGGGCTGCGGCGTGGGGCTCCTCTCAAGCCATGCACCAGCTCATCAGAATATCGTGGATGCTCAAAGAGAGTACTGAGAGATATTACCTACAAGACCACTCAGTGATAGCGGCTATCGATGAATGATTAAACTTTACCGCATCCCAGATGATAGGCTCCGTATGGCAAGCCTGCAGGACACAAGTTTTCCAAAAGTGATTGTTCATAACTCGAGGAAAGATCGGCATGCCTCTCATGGAAAGATACTCGAATGCCCGGAGCTCTAGGGAACAATCTAGGAGTTTAGATGAATACGAACTCATCACAAAAAGCGGGGAACCGTGAGAACTCGAATTACGGCTCCGGAGTCCAAATTCGTGACCCCTTCCGATTTTGTAGTCGCATTTTCGACCGGTGCTGGTACAGCGATAGCACTGAGGTTTCTTTTCGTCACACTTGACGCGCCGAATCCTGTAGCACGTGAGCAATTAGGGCACGGTGACGGCCGCGACGAGAAATGGGCTTACTTGCAAGTCGGGCAACCATTCCTAGACTTTTTGTGGCCAATTCGACCCTGTCTGCGGACCGATACGTAGTCGGCTGCCATATTTGCAAGATTAGACGACAATAATTATTCACAGTCTTCGTCGCATAGAATCATCGTTGCGAAGAAATCCAACTAGTCAGAGTCATCACGGATATTAAGGGGTAAATGATGTGGGTCTACTTTTCTAAATTTAGTTTCCCAATGGGTACCTAAATGCGGAGGAGGCGAGAACACCACAACTTACCTTCCGTTAGCCTCCTTCGGGTTTAATCTATCTAGTATAATCTAGATAGGATCATTAGTATCTGCGGGTTGTAAAAGCTACAAAACCTCTTCCTAGATCAGCTGAATGACCTTAAGGACACCGGTTCCGCCAAGTTTTTTGCAATACGGCAAAGAACGCTCTAAGATGACGACACAAATGGTTCCATAGAATCCCGGTGTAAAGCATATTCGTAGAACTATCTTGACGTGATTTGAATTAAAGGTGACTAGCAACAGGCTTACTCCGAGAGGATGAAGACATGTCTATCAACATTTGGCATTTGCATGTACCGCTCTGATCATAGTTCTTCGTCATTGCCACTCTATACGATGCAGCACGAATCAATCTAGACATGAAGGAGCCCATCAGACATCCTGGCTGGACTATTTACTTGCACTTTCCCACACAGCTTCTCCTTTTACTGTCGCCATTCTAGTCTGCTTGCAGAGTTAGCTTTGCGCATTCCCAATCTGTGGGAATAAATGGTGTAGCCGCGTCAGCACGACAATAGCCGGCGCTCGCCTCTTCGTCCGTGCCATTCCAGAAACCCTCGATATTTCCAGGGCAAAAAAATTTTCTTTCCTCATCTTAATGCTAGATGCATTGAAGGATAGCTATGGTCGGAACCATTTACTTCGCCATTGGTTCCGTATTGTTAGAATACGCTCGAAGCAAGTGAGTCATTCGTTGTGCGAGACGGGCTTTCATCCTCTTATAGTCAACACTGATAAGGCAGGAATGCCGGTATATCAAGAGCCTTGTCCGACCGAATTTTGGGCAGCTCTTGCCATAAACCAAAATCGATAGGGACGCTTTGTGTCCAAAACCAAGATTTCGTTCACCCTCCTTTTGTCCCATTCGTCCAAATTAACATCCAAATAATCGAAAGCCTTGAAACCACCTACTGTCTCGTACAATCTTTTCGCCGTCGGAGTGGTAGTGACTAGAGTAGGCAGCCCTAGCAGGTCTACACGCTCACAGCCATAACGCACCAAGGCGGCACCGGCTCCACAACGTTGGTAACAGGGAAGAACAAAGACAGACCGTAATGATATGAAAGCTGCTGCTTCTGATGATTGATAATTTTTCAGACTCCGTCGGTTCCAATTCGCGTAAACTTGTCTCTGACGTTGGCGGACGAAGGTACCGAGGCCGGGTTCGAAGTCGATAAATTTCCTTTTGCTGTCTTCGCCGAGGTAATCTTTTTTCGCACGAATTTGCGGCTGTGACGGGATGCCCGTTCGTTCTGCAGTTTCACGGAGCCAACTCGCCCATCCCAGAATATCTCCACTTGATTCATGATCGTTCGAGCCTTTCAACATCGCTTTGACAATGTGCCAGTCACCACCATCTCGATCTCCTTCTTTCGTCACCTCTGCTTCGTTACAGTCATTCATTGCTGCCGTATCGTGTTGAGTTCCTAACTGATCTCTGAGCATTTGTTCCACTTTTCCTCGAAACTCTTCTTTCGTGGCAAACTTCACGGCAGCTGACTGATCATCTTCCAAAGCATCGACGTGAATCCGCGCTAGCTGCTCGATATCATCCACCGAGATCACAGGAGCGATTGTAAATTCGATCTTCCGACTTTGAGCCATCTTGTCTCCGGCAGAATCACGTCTCGCATACAAAGTCCGCACATGAAGATTTTGGAAAGGATCTTGTTCGTTTTGGATAAGCAGTAAATCCTGACGTAGGTCACGAAAAGATTATTTTCATTTCAAAAGCCTCAGAGTTTCTCACTTCTTTAGTCACCAGAGCATGCAGCTCTTACAAAGCCACCTGCCTGGGTAGGCTGGTGGGCGTCAAATCAACGAAGATCTATCAGCAAATGCCAAAGATTCCGGCGAATCTTTGTTTGGCAACCAGATCGGGTAAAGCGTCATCTGAGCATTGACCCTCGTAGCATCTGCCTGTTCAACACAGTCACTACGTCTGCCTAGAATACTTGAAGCCCCAACGAAATCAGATCGGTGAGGATTCGTTTTTCGTGGCGTTGACTTCCCCGCCTTGTTCACCTCTTTGTTAAGATCATGGCTGCCGATTGTGGTGCTAGGAGTACGCTAGTTTTTCTTCCTCTAGACACTGGTACGGTCGCCCGTGCCTCCCGGATCCAACATATAAATACGTTGTGTTTTCTCACATTTTGACATTTTTTTACCTCTCAACATTCAGGCAAAGGATTGGCAAATACCACTGTCTTCATAGTGGCCACCGCAGCCAATGAGAGCCAACTTATCTACCGAGTGAAAAATCTGACACACGTGGAAATTCTTATCTCTAAATCGACCTCTCTTCAATACAAGAGGCCTCGTTTAGAAATGACGAAGACGTTTGATCCAGATACTGCCAACGTCGCGGCATATTACGATTCACGTGCAGCTACGTACGATGATTCGTTCCACCCCCAACAAGCAGCAGACTACCTCGAGCACATCTCACCACGTGGAGGGGAGAAGTGGTTAGACTTGGCCTGTGGCACTGGGCTCGTCACAAACCTTGCGGCAAAAGCCGTTGGACCCGAAGGCGAGGTCATCGGCGTCGACGTCTCGACCGGAATGCTGGCCCGCGCGCGGGAAAAGTCGGCCGCTATGGGGACCACCGTTCTGCCCCGTACGAAATATGTCCAGGGAGACGTGACGCACCTCTCATGCTTCGCAGTAGATGGAGTTCTTCCTGGAAAGTTTGACATTGTCACCTGCTGCTCTGCGCTGCCGATGCCAAAGAATATTGACCACACACTGCGACACTGGGTGGGTTTCCTGAAACCGGGTGGACGGTTGATCGCAGACGTGCCGAGCACGAGGGCATTGCTCAACACGGGGATCTTTGCAAAAATTGCACCGCTTTGCGGTCTGCGTGATGAGATTCCAGACGATCGGGGCTGGATCAAGTCGTTGGACTCGCTCAGAGAAAAGTTCCAGCTCGCCGGGTTGGAGTGCGAGCAGGTTTTCGTCAGTCGTGAGTATGGGTCGAGGATCTACAAGAAAGATGAGATGGACGATTGGTTTCAAAAGACGGTTAGCGTTCCTTTGTACTCGGAGTTTAGAACCGAGGAAAGAATAGAGACTGCGAGAAGGGAATGGTTACGAGAGCTACGATCGCTCGCAGATGAGAATGGGGATGTTCATGAAGCAATGGAGTTTTTCGTAGCGATCGGACGCAAGCCCTTCTAAGCTTCTGCTGCTGCCGCGTTGGAGAGGGCGTTCTGGATCAGAGTGTTTTAAGTAGGAAATATGGCGATGCAAACATTCATTTTTCTTCACCGTGGTCAGCAAGAACCGCAAGTCTCGCTTGAAACAGCCCTCCCCGTGACTTCCAAAGGTCAAAAAAAGGCATAAATGCAAGAGCGACACCCCTAAAACGTAAAGAAGCCATGGGAATGAAAGGCGTAGGCTAGATGCACTACAATGGGACCAAAGGTATGCCCAGATGAACCCATTTATATTTGTGAGTTGATGAATTCTCTCTTTGAGCATATCGTCAGTACGGGCGACACTCTTGTGCGAAGACAAGTCCATTGATACGAAACTCTCAGAAGTCGTTATAGCTCTCAGCGCAAGCTTAGGATTTCCATTTGGTGAGTACTTTAGGCTACGGTGCGCACATTCGAGTAACATCTGAAACCACTCAAGGACAGTCACACAGTACTTGTGGATTTTATGAAAGAGTACATCTAATCAACGACAAAAATGCCACCTTTGTATCTACAATTTATTTCCAGATACCAGGCTTCAAGAGAGAAAGCAAGGCTGTTTGTTGCAACCTTAATAGTCTGCCAAGCATACACGTGGATGGCGAGGCAAAATGGGTTTCAAAAGATAGGGTCAATTACCACCGTATGCGGGTTTAAGATGCCACCGCTGAAACATGTAGCGTTGAGGTTATGCGGTATATTCTCACCTAACCACTGCTTTGATATCACAAGTCACCATGACTCCTACCTATCAAATGCAAGCTTTTTTATGTGATGTTGTTGATTTCATGATATCTCTCAGTATGACATCAAGAGGCGCCACTGCTGCAGGCAAGGCGGGGTCATCGGCAAAGCATATGTAAGTGAGCAATGTTGCTATAAGAATTTTTGCCATCAGGGTTTGCACCGTCCTCAATAATTTTTTAATGAGCCTTGTAAGCCCTAGCTATCTTTGCAATGAGCAGAATGAAAGTTTCAAAGCCCGATGAGAATGAAGAGGACGGCTACGTCTTGCAACGTAATCATTTCGCAACATCAAGGTGTGTAAGATTGACAGAGTGCAAGGAAGCGCTTTTGAATTAATTGGTCCACAGACTTAACTTTCAATACTACCTCTGGCAAGACGTCCTTCATTTTCACCTCCATCCCAACATTCCCGAGCTCGCCCCTGATGCCTGGGTTGCAGATATCGCGACTGGATCTGGGTTAGTCCGACTGTTCAGACTAGTGGTGGTTGAAGCCCATAAAAAGATATGCCTCTAATACTTTCCCAAAAGAATCTGGCTCCTAGATTTAAGCGAAAAAGTCCCTTCAACAACTCAGCTCGAAGGCTTCGATATTAGCCTCTCTCAGAGCCCTCCAACCTCCTGGCTCCCTTCAAATGTCAAATTACACCAATACAATGTTTTTGAAGACCTACCAACTAAGATTTCCGGACGCTTCGATGTTGTTCATGTCCGACTCGTTGCACTGTTGATCAGAAAAAACGACCCTGACATTATCATTCGTAATCTTACAAAGATGTTAAGTGAGTTTCGCAAGATAGAGCGCAGCTCAGACAATGATATGAGAGCAGCTAACCGAACAAGAACCAGGGGGTTACCTTCAATGGGAAGAGTATTATACCGAGCGCTCGACTATACGACATGCGCAGGAGGGTCTAGAGACACCAGCACTGGAGGGATTGAGAAGGATTTTGAGGGATCCAACTAAGGATATGCATGGCGAGTATGTCACATTGGAGCCTTCGTATTATTGCATATTAAGAAGCAATTGCTGGCAATAGATACCTCGTGGGCCCGCGCGACTGGCTCGCCGAACTCCCTGGAAAGCTTCAAGACAATGGTTTTGTCAAGACTGAAGTCTTCTCCTACCGGGAAAGAAAATGCATGGCAAGCTTCTGGTCTGAAATGTTAGTCTTATACCCCTAGCTTCCCCTTTTCATATGCCCAAGCTCCCCCGAACAGAGCATTTTTACATGCAGAGTACAGGTTCATTCTTAGTCTTGATGAGTTTGCAGACCAGCTTGCAGCTCGTGGGAAAGATTCGGCGATGGAGACTAAGATTAGGAAGATGGCAAGTGATGCCGGCGAAGAGGTGAGGAATGGAGGGGCGATCGAGTATGACAAGAAAGTAGTGCTGGCAAAAAGAGCTTCAGCGTGAACCATGTATCGCAAAGGATGTAGCTGTCCATAGCTGTCTCGAACCGGCACTTCAAGGCATGACGAAGTGAAACAGGAATCTACCATATATGCAGACAATTTGAAATCACTCAAATACTCCACTTAACTTGTCTGACCTTTGTTGAATCAAAGCTGCCAAACCATTTTATAACCAAAACTTTCCGTGTCTTCACGTGAAACCAGAGAATTGAAGCGCTGAAACCATAGCGATATAACCGTCGCGCTCATATACGATTTCACGATTGCCAGAATAAGACTTGGAAGCTATCGTTGAAAACGAAGGCTTGTTAGAGTATTGAGCGATGGAGGAGTGTAGAGAGCCAAAGCGCCGTATCAGGCTATTCTCAAATTTAGATTCATATCCTTTGGGATTATATGCATAAAATTTTGCTTCCTCAAAGCTTTGGAAGTTTAAATCCATGTGGCCGATCCGGCCGCTGGAGCGACGGCTCAATGTAGCGTCTGATTTCAATCGCGTAGGTACTTAAGGGAAATGTGAGTAACAGTTCAATTGTTCTCAGATCATAAGATGTTCTGCGCTGCTATGGTACTGCAACCCGAGGCTGGGGCACAGAAATCATGGCGGCCCCCTCTCAAGCCACTGAGGCCGATAATTAGCCGGTAGGGGTCCCCGATTTCTGTCCCCCAGCCTCGACCTCCAAGTGATATGGGACGAGAAGTGCCATGATTTTTCACACCAAGCCCCGCGTGTCTACATGTCAGCTGAATCAAACCACAGCGTATCAGAAATTTTTCCGCATTTTCAAAGTGAACGAATGCAAGTCGCGACTCCTTTCTTTTGGTCTTTCCTTTGCAGTCTTTTTCTCAGCCTCTTCAAAAGTGGAATTGTGAAATAATTCTCCATGGCGCAGCTGCTCGTATCATGCTACGTTGGCATAGTAAAGCCGTACCGTATCTGAATCGCCGCCTACCCTGTTTCGACTATTGCCGATGCTAGCTATGCCCACTATGCATACAGATGTTGCTAGATTTACGGCTTTCCATGCTTATCATCGGGCTTATACGGCACTTGTTGTTGAGAGCACATTTACAAGTCTCCACTTATGAAGGATCGCTCTTTTTCTTTAACTACAACATTAACCTATGACCTCAAACCTCTACTTGATTTCGGAATTACTGTGTTAAGTACCAGGTCTCAAAATGTTATACAGATTTTTCCTTGTTTCCCTCTTAACATTTTGTGGCTCTGGACGATTGTATTATTGGGTTGATCTACCATGCCATGAGGGATACGGTAGAAATCTCCTTGGAGCAATTTCAGACGCTCGCAATATGGCACTCCGAGCTCATAGAAGATTATATCCTAGGATCAATCTTCCAAGGCTACCAGACAAATACACCGCTAGTGTTTTTAAAAGAATTTTCAAGACAGATGTTTTCGATCAAGATGCCGTACAACAAGTCGACGGTACTGTTTTCGCTCATGGTGATCCTCGCCTACTCGCTAACGATGACGATAAGACTTATTAAAAGCTTTCGCAACCATGAGATACGCTCAAAACTCTATGTTCGAACTGGCTAATTACAGGTACTATTGCGATAATGATCCACAAGACCCGAGTCCACAGAGCGCCACAAGATGGAAACTTAAAGCAGATCCACAAGATCCACCTTTATTTTACACGCCTCAAAGGCAGCGAACTACACGCTACAAATACGACGTGAGGCCTTATCAAGAATGGGAAGATAAGGCTAATGAGGTACGCTCGTATCCAGGCCCCAAGGAGCATTATTGTAATACTTTGTGAGTAGTTGTCGATGGGTCCGAGTATGGGCTGTCTCCAGGACAGGGTACAAGCACAGACGTACCTTCCAGGGCCTGGGCAAGATGTCCTTCCTGACTTCCGTACGGAGAACCCTTATACCAAGGATTGGGGGCGACCATGGGGAACCGAGCAACCCTATACCAGGGCCACAACCACTGTTAGTCCTAACCATCTCCCTCTGTACATAAAAGCTGTGTTATCTCCAATAAATATTAATCCTATGATTATTGCAGGTCTGCGATCGTCAGCTACAAGGGCAGCTTCACACCCAGTGGGCGCTGCACGGAGACATAGATCTTTTTAAATTCATGTTGATGCCGGAGGGAAGCATAGATTATTTAGGCATAAACGCCTTTCAGTCTATGACCTCATTCGTCATTGTCTCCGAAGTTCGTCCCCTTGCCACCCGCACGCATTTTCCGCAACTCAACCACTAACCAAGATCCCGTGCCTAGTTCACCCGTTACCCCCCTTGGAGAAGTAAGTCCCCGGCACTCGCCAAACACCCAAAATCCTTCCCTTACCACCCATACACCATCTTATCCATCAACTCATCCTCCCCAACAACAGAGACCGACGTCCCCTTTCCCAACACCAAGGATCCCGAAAGACGCCAGAGCTGGCGAAACATCCAACGAGCCCCAAGCCCGTCAGAGGCCCTCCGGAATGCCAAGAGCTACGCCTATTTCGCCCTGCTCATGCAACTCTACGATCGAAATTGGCAGCTAGCTACAGATCCTCACGACGCAGAGGCGGGCGTAATGCGATACGTACCGCCCGAGATGGTGGACCATGGACCCGTAGAGCCAGGTGGTTGAAGATGATGGCGGTTCGTAAATGAGACCACGCTATTTCCAAAATGAGTCCCTTTTATTGCCCGTTTTGGGTAGATCTACGGACTGGACTCGACATTTTAATCGTCATCATGAAAAGTGAAAAGTAGAAAGACTGCACGATATTCAGATTCGCAGTGTACGCTGGCAAAAATCCATGACTACGTCACCATCAACCTAGATTTTACGGCTTCTGCCTCTGGTATCAACGAGACTTTCAACGTGATAGCCCCCGACCTCTTTGGTCGACAAACCATCGCGGCGTACATCGATTGAGGAGAAAGCTAAGCACTTTAATTACCTAATTTCAAGAGAATAGTGCCTGCGGACAAAAGACTAAGAGATTGAGAGCTAATAAGAAGTATTGAGTATCCTTTGAATCTTGCCCTCTCTGGGCAATGTCAGGATTGTACTCTCGATATCCAGGGCCAATTGATATGTGAATATCAGAGACGCACTGTAGCCTCGCCGTTTTCTTAAACTACCCTGCTTTGAATTTCCTTGAAGATTTGCCATTTGACTTCTGAAGCAGATAATCCCCACCAGTAACTGCCGTGTAGACTCCATACAACCCCCTCAATGGCCAAATACTCCAGAAAATCGCTAACAGCCACGCCGTCCACGACGCATGTATCGCCGTCTCTTCGGCATCGACATCGACTTTGACCTTGTCATACACGCTTGGCAGGTACGACGCCGAATACTTTTCGCGGAGGGCATCGTACGACTTGCGATCATAGTTCGCCCAGAACTCCTCCTCGGTATAGTACGCATGCGCATAGAGCCACTTTTTGCCGCCAAGCTGATGCACTTTCTGCTCTAGCGCGCGGTTCTGCTGGACGGTCTCGCGGCGGTTGAATGATACGGGGCCCCATACGCCGAAGTTGAGCAGGTCGGGAGCGTTCGAGTTGCCAAATTCGGCATGTAGGCCATAGTGAGACTCCGGAGAGTCCCGGCGCAGCCGGAGCGGACAGAGCCATAACGGATACAGTTTCAGATGCGAGTCGATCCATGAAATGAAGTCGCTAGCCTTATCATAGGGCACGCCGACGTCTTGTACCATGTAATAGTCGGATAAACCGCTCTTGTGCATTGCTCTGTACATAACGCTCGTGTGCATGAAAGGGTTTAGAATGAATCGGGTAATTCGATTGAATGGGGTGATGAAGTATTTGAATGCATACCGGGCGGTCCAAAAACCTCCTCTGTCGTAACGAAAAATATAGTCGGCTAACGGAACAAATTCAGTGATTGTTCCAGGGCTCCGATGCATCCGTTTTCGGATTCTTTCCACATGGACGTAGAACCATGGATCCCAACTGCGTGTAAAATGGCGAGGCAGGACTCCATCGGGAAGCTCGTTCACGAGGTGACCAGTACAAATGATGATTGAATTTGAGGTGAATGCGATTCCATCAACATAGTCATTAGTATCTTTTGCGATCTCTGCTTGCAATGTATCCACTGCCTCCGACATACTCAATACGTGGTTATACGTGAGCTGGACATATTTCTGGGCATCTCTAAGCTGGACTTCCAGGAGAGTGACGATTCCAAGTGTGCCAAAGGCCGATGCTACGCCCCAAAAAAGATCTGGCCTTCCCTTTTTTGATGCTTGCGTAATTTCGCCAGTGGGTAATATAATTTCGACCCAATTGATTGTTGCGTCAAAAACTCCATAACGGAAGGAGCTGCTCTCGCCAGATGTTCCACAGAATGCTCCCCCTACAGTGATACCTCGGAACTCCAGAACGACCAAAGGGACTAAACCATCTTTGATTGTGCTCTCGAGAAGCACATCCATCGAGACATTCGGTTCCACGACTGCGGTTTTGGTGTGCTTATTAACATGGAGGACACGATCAAGCCTGCTCGTATCCACGGTGTTGTCCCGCCGTCGCTGTGAGCGACGTGTGCTGTTTGTAGTACCATGGTAAATGTGGAATGGTATTTTTTCTTCATACAATTGCTGCGTCTGTGCGGCTACAGATGCTACAGCGACTTGGTGAGCATCCATGGTTTGATTCGCTTAGTGCGGTAAATATGTGTGAAGTGGAGTAACAAGGCGAAGACCGCACTGAACGTGGGCAACACCTGAGACGCAGAGAAACCCTGTATATGAAGTCGCCTTAAGAAAAATTAAGGCCGATCTATCCGTTCTGGGAGCTTCTCGCTTTAACAAGCAGTACTCCGCTGTTGCTTAATGCACTTTAAGATTTGGTTAAATGGGTTTGGCGCGATACTCCGACGCCTCGCGGAAAGTTAGCCCAATTTTAGGAGCCACCACGGCGAAATTAACGGTTCGGAAAATTCTGCTGAGGATGCAAGACGGATGTTGAGCTGATCAGAGAGCCGGTCCATGTATATCTCGAATCTGGGCGAATTTTTTCAAGGGTGTAGGATCTGGGTCCCAAAAAGCCAATCAATTAACGCCTCTAAGCGCCAAGGCTTGCGGCACAGTGCTCGGCTCAGACAAAGCTTAAGCGAGGCGAATCGTTGGGCATGACAATGTTCCACAACATCAACTGAAACTTGGTTCTCGACCCGTTGGTAAGTTTTCAGCAATTGACCTCAGAATTTTCGGCACTATGGGCGTTTTTAGTTCTTTCTCACCCCTATACTATGTAGATCAATGTGCCGCACCGGTCACCTCCCAGCCAGCCCCGCCAGCCTTGTCAGTATCGTGGGAATATGTAGTGTCATGGCCATGAAAGATGCTTCTGATCTCTCTGTCACAAACGTCAACTTACACTGCTCTTCATGTCGATATGGATGTTTCTCAGTGCCCTGTTGAATCATGCGAGATCTCTTCAGCTGCGAATGCGATTATTGATCCTAGTACCAAATCTGGCTGGACGGCTTCCCCAACTGGCCGAGGGACTGTTGACATTATCTGGAGCTGCTTCATTACTGTCTTTCTCTGTTGCTGGACCACACTGTGCGTGAATGTTCCTCCACTGAGATCTGGAAAGTTAAAGCGATTCGAGCGAAAACTATTGGTTTTCTTTGAAACACTTGCAGGGCCTGAGTTTATCTTCCACACAGCGCTTGGGCAGTATATTTCAGCCCGACGCTCGATTGGAGAGTTCGAAGCATCCGGTTTTCAAGGTTGGACCCTTAAACATGGCTTCTACGCTGACATGGGCGGATTTGTGCTGGACCCTCCTGATTTTGTACCGTTCCCTCTGACTGTGAGTCAAGTCCACTACCTCGTCTGCAACGGGTATCTAGACTATGCTACAGTGCACCTCGACATTGCGGAAATAAACGACAAGAACAAAATTGACGGCATTAGCCGGATCGTAACAACAGCCCAGTTGTTGTGGTTTGCCTTAAATATCATAGCTCGCATTGCTCAACATCTGGCTATCACGACACTTGAACTGAGCACAATAGCATTCGTTGCCTGCTCTCTGTGTAATTATCTGGCCTGGAGCCACAAACCTCAGGACATCACCGAACCTGTGCGATTAGTACCCAATACGTCTCTGGCAGAGATCCTTATACAAGCAGGGCCGGCAGGTGCATATCCTTACATCTACACTCCAATGGATTTTGCAAAGAGAAAACCGCACTGGTTCGGTAATATGTGGGCATACGCTCTCCGAATGACTCGGTTCTTCGGAATACACTTTCATGCGCGTAAGCGGCCAATTGATAAAATATGGGATGACGAGTTCGGGGAGCTTGGGCTTGTGGGAAATCTCTTGTTGATGTTTGTGCAATTTTCATTTGCCGCTGTTCATATTGCAGCATGGAATTTTCATTTCACTACGAGAGTTGAAGCGACCATGTGGCATGCATCGACCGTGTATATCATTGGCTCCATGATGGCCGCTTGGATCATTCTACCATTGGCATTTGAGCTAGTCCCTAGGCTACCAGGGTGCTCCAAGTCAGTCCACTTCGATCAAGAGAAGGCATCATCACAGTTCAGCGTCGTCAAACCACCCTCAGCGGCTCTTCCAACGATCCCGCTTGGAGTTCTCTACCTTATGGCTCGGGGCTACATAATCATCGAAGACTTCGTCAATCTCCGAGAACTACCCACCTCTGCTTATCGAGCAGTCGATTGGAACGCCATTTTCCCCCATGTATCATAGCAATAAGGCAGTACCAATTTGAGGCAGCTAAAAAAGGAGATACCTACGATGTATGTGAAGCGTAGGGACGCTCAAGTCACTTCGACTGTGTCTGAGAGATGTGTCCCAGTCTTAGAGAAAGGAGGCAAGGATAGAGGAATGAGTCACCGGCGGCTTCCAGAGGGTAAGAAGCTTTCATGCAGAGGAACGTTATGAGGAAGCCTAATCACATGTCTGAACACATGATACATGGATGAATATGTACTGTACCAAAAGTTAGGCTCTATAATATGAGACTGGTGCCCACCAATTTACACCATCCGGTTCACTTTGCCCGACAACCGTGGCTTGGAAAATGATTACAAGCATCAACAACCACTACTACTAGTCCAATCATCCTCGATTGAGTGTCTTTGAGAAAACTTGTACCATCGTCTCTCTTGGAGGTACAGTACAAAATCTTTCGTTCCCACAGCTACTTAGATGCCTGTCTAATGGGAAGAAATCGTGACCTACCTGCCTATTAGCATCAGCGTCCGTTAGATACGCTATGACTTTTGGCACCCAAGCCTCGGATGAGGCCAGTGCTCAGTATGACCACTTACTGTGCCTCAACGGTCTTCAGGGATGATGAATAGATTGTACAATGCAGGCCGTTGGGCCTCCATTACTGATGAGTGTCTCTTGTAGTAGGTAATCATTAAGTACGCGCCTAACAATGCTCGTGACAGCCCGCTTCGGTGAGCAGCAAGATTACCTAGGGCACAAGACGTGTAAGAAGGGGGAGAGGTGGCTCTGAAAGATCATTAAATCTCGCAAGCATTCAGAAGCCTATTGAAGTTCACATGGCCCTGTCCTCGGCACGTCTTGCGATCGTAAACCCAACTTTCGCTAATTGTTCCGGAGGTAATGAATTGCCTTTCTTCCACCAGGCCTCGAACTGCTTCATGCACAGATCATTGCATCGTCCGCCCCGTCTTAGGAGATTTTTGGCCGACGCTGCTGTTTCAGGTCCTTTATTGCTATACTGCACTAGTAGTAATAAGCATATCTGCCCTAGACCTATGCTGTAGCTCAGCGAGAGAGTACCGCTTAGTGAAGCATAATTGCAGCTACCGTCTATGGTCGCATGGGTATCAATAGAACCATTTTAGATCATTCCCCTTCGATGTCTCTAGTAAGCGGATCGACGCTACCCGGAAAGAGAGGGGGACTAATTTCTACAAGACGAAGCCACTTCCAGATGGAGAAAACGATCTTGCTTCCCGGAGGACGATAGACGCAACAGTGATCTTTGGGGAATTGCGGCTCGAGTCTGCACAGATTGAAGGTGTTGCGCATCAATAGCGACTTGAGAAATTTGACAGCAAGATGTCAATTTTAATAACAATGTTTTGCATGCATAATCGACTAATTTCGAACAGGTTCAAAATGAACGCACGAAGCTTAGTCTCTGTCAAGGTGAAAAGATGTAGAGTTGTGCATGGGCTTTAGGTCTAGAATACGGCGTTTTTAAGCTTAGAATTCAACGAGGTTTATGCGTTATATTTCCTTCGTCGGCACGAAAAGATAACGATGTGCAGGAGTTTATCTCGACGGTTAGGCTTGCAGCGCGGAAGATATTGCACCTCCTCTTCAATACTACTGGGTTGTTGACCGATTCCTTGAACTGTCATACAGGAATTCAAGTATGCTGGAAACTTTCATGAAGGGTCGTAATATTTTCGTATTGACATTCGGGACTCATTCAATAACGAAATAGCGTCACTCGAGTGCTCTTGGACGCGGCCTCAAGCGGCGCCAAAGTCCAGACCAATATATAGCGCACAATGTGACAGCCGTCAAACACAGACCCAGCCCTACCAGGATGGGCCACACAGCCTTTTGAGATATCCTTGTTGAGACCCCAAGAATGGCTGCCGTAAGGCCGAATGGGAGATAAATCACGGTGACATTTGTCAAGACACCGATCTGATCAGCCTGTCTCGTTGCCCGGCGACTCTGCAGCCCGTCACGCATCGTGTCGAAACGCTGCATTCGCTCGGAGAGTCGGCGGCGCCACCGGCTAAGGTGTGAGGTTTCGACATCGATGATTTTTCGATAACAGCCACACTGGTCCTGAAAGCCTCTTTGATCGCTAAAAAGGTCGTCATTTCCTTTTAGAAATGCCTCAAGACGGTCGAGGGTCGCGGAAAGCGTGTCATGGTATTGACGGAGCATGGATGCGGCTTTGCAATATGAACGGATGCGTGACATTGTTTGATCCTCACGGAATAGGCCATCAGCGGCTTCGATGGTTTGTTGGTAGCGGTTTTCCTACAATGGAACCGTTAGAGAAAAGCTTTGGATCTTTAGGATAGTACCCACGTAGGTGTCAAGCCGCGCCATAAGGAATGTGAAGACGTTACCCCATTCCATGCTTGTCTGCCGTAGTCTGTGGCTTAAGACTAGCAAGAAGTACTCTCTCGGATTCCAGCACGGATATTTGGCAAGTCTCGCTCCTCCACTTGGTCCATCTTGACCGTTGGTGTGGTACTCCTCAACGCTCTGCTCACTCTCGAACCAGGTATCTACGTCACAGTAGGCTTTCCAATTTTCGTTACCTGTGCCCATTATCATGAAGGAGGTTTGGGCGTCGTAGCACACGAAGTCCTGCGCCGTCCCCACTCTAGCATCATAGGGCTCGATCATGTAGACGCGCTCCCTGATTGCCGCCGGATCGCCTCCTGCTCCGGCCCTCCGCAGAGCAACATAAGACAAGTGAAATTCGAAGTCGAACGCGTACTCGGGATTGACATGTCTGGAAGAGCTAAGATCTTCACCTGGAGGATGCGAGGTACGTAGGGCTTGAAACTCGATTTCACCAGCAACATGACACTGGAGGTATCTTCGCAGGGATGGCTGATATGCCGTTTCCTCTTGAGTTGCTACTGTTCTGGCATACAGTGGCGTCATGTTGGTCGTGAATCTTGACACGGAAAATCAGTAGAGGAAGATGCTGCAGATTTCAGGCTCACAGGATCATTCTTTGAGGCCCTCCCGTAGCCTGCCAAACACGTTGTCAGCAGCAAACTTACCAAGACCGGTGCAATACCTACATTATTTTCAAGCCTATCCCGAAGTTCTCGTTCATTTAAAATCTCCCATTCAGCACAATATTCCAGCGGTTCAGGGGCGACGTCTGAATCTCGGTGGGAACTAGATAGGGTACGCTGATGTCCATGCCGTGATTTAGGAGTGAGAAGATGGAAAAGGCATAGGCGACGCGGGAATTGAGCCGAGCGAGAAGATAGATTCTGCTGGATAACTTCCTTCCTCATGAAAATTTTCAGCGGTTGCCAGTTGAGAGAAGGTGGACGGAGAAGATGCTCCCCAGATCGGAAAAAGCCTTCCAACGCTTTTCTTTCATCACTTCTTCGTACAGTGCTCGCTAGCTCCGAACCAATTGTGATGCTATGCGATCGTGCTGAAGCCACAAAGCGCTTGTTGCGTCTCGAAGTGTAATTGGAGGAGTCGGAGGAGTAATGACCGGAGTTATGGGTGTAAGAGCCAGCCATTGAATCCTCAAGATAGCAATTCGGATCCCGTAACAAAGTTTTCCGCGCATCAACAAGAGCGTGCACAATTTTGGGCAGTTGCAAGAGAAAACTTGTAAATTTCGACTGCAACAGTATCTCGAGTAGGAAAACCGGCCTGGATGACCCCTTCAACACAAGGCAACGACAAGGCAAAGACTGCTAGGCATTGACCGTGTCAGCCTTGAGGCGGGGAAGTACGTGGCCTTCCTCCGCATTTTCGTTGTTGACCAATCTCGATCTCGAGGAAAGGTGCGATAAGTTTCCTCGAGTGTTCTCGCCAGCCTGACCATTTTTGTCGTATGCGTCCCGTCATGGGTTGTCTCACTCATGCATTGAAGGATGCTACGGGGAGAAGTAGCCCTGAGAGCCTTCCCGGGAACAGTAACCGAGCAGGGAAGCGGAACCGGGCCGGTCCGCAAAAAGAAAGTGGGTGCTGAAAGTGCGAGCAGATGTAGTACGACACCCACAGACCAACCCAGATTTGATCTCATTGCCAGCAAATGTTTTAGGGCTACGATTCTTCGTATCAAGCAGGCGTAATTTTCGATCAAAAAAGTTAATATTCATCTCTCGAGATTCATCACGAACATAATTCAAACATCGAGCCCTAGTAGGCACCGAGATTTGGCTCCTTCCTTTCGAACTGTAGATAGTTCCGTTGTCGGACATTCAAATCCGTCGGCAGCGAGCTTGAGGGAGTGCGCGGAGCCTGATCGATGAATTCTGTTGACCAGAAGGAGATGCCTATCCGTTCGGAGTCCATTGCTCGATCCTCAAGGTCTGTGATCAACGATGCAAGGGCCGGCGAGCCCGAGATGACATGCCTGGGAGTGAAATGCCAATATCAATAAGGGCTGCGACGGGCTATAAGTCTGCTAATCCTGCGCATTAAGGGCGAGCTTTGACCGATCTAGGAGACTAGAGAGGGAAGGATGAAGGCTTTAGATAGTGCGAATTTTCCAGAGTCGAGGGAAGTGGTCACAGGCCTTGGTAGGAATGATCCGGTGCGTTTCGTTTCGGCCTGACGATGGGTCATGGCGGGATGTGATTATCATCTCTGGGTGCATTGTGATTGAAGGAGATGCGGAGGGGAGAATAATTAGGCTGGGAAAGGTCAGAGCGATTGTTCTCCATACAAAGGAATCTCCATGATGAGTGTCAAGTTTGCCGTACTTCGTGGCGATTGGAATGATATTGAGTGATTATTCTTGATAAGACTATCTAGATGGGGTAGGGTAGTATCAACAAACTTTGTGCATGGAAGTTCAATTATACTATTGCCACGTAAGGGTCCTGCTGTCTAAGATATCGGTGCTGCTTCCTTGAGATTATTCTACTTCCAAAACTTTTGATTCAGTGATGCTGTCAAAGCCAGAAGAACGAATCTAGTTTCTTCGGGGGAGGTTGTGCTCAAGATTCTGCTTCAGATTATCCCACCGAAATTTGAGGTATCGAGATTCGCTAAAATCCGGCCGGATGGCCGCTTGTAGAGACACCAGAGCATCGAGTGGCGTCGAGCTATAAGAGTGGCACTCCGCAATTTTTGGAACTTTTGCTATGCAGGAGAGGCAACTGAAATCAACTTCATCTGGGCATCTCCAAATACTCTTGAAGATGGACATCTCGACGTTGGAAGGGTACTGCTTTGCAGATTTTCTCGTTTTATCGAAAAGCAATTTTTTTGCATCTTGTCGAAACAATTTCAAAGGTGCTTCGACGTTGATGAAGGTCAAGTAATCAAGTACAGGGTCATCAACGCCAGCTTTGACTTGACCAATCACCGCATTCCACCACGCAGACCGGCCCTTGAATGCGGTGTTTCCACAGAGGTGGCATGGCATAGAACTTTTGTACAAAGAACCGTAAAGTTGGTCATATCCGGTAGAAAACATCCTTGCAAGGGCTAGTGGAGTCCATCCAGTCCCTCGCCAACTGGTTTGCTGAGAGCTCAAGGACACAAATTTTGCAGGTTCAACTTGACACTCCCGCAATGCTTGTCGCCAAATCCAGAACGCATCCGCCTGCGTCAGGGCAATTTGTGTCGGATTACGGGGGTGGATTTCCAAGGACTCAGTATGAGGATTCGCACCGGCCGCAATCAAAATCTTTATGCCGAGTAGTGAAACGAAGGTATCGCAAGATAGCGCAAGATGTATTAGCATCCGTCCCTCACTATTCACTGAATGACTGAGATCGAGATCCGCGGCAACCAGAAGGTCTCTAAGAATTTCCTTCCCGAGATCCAGGTCCACGTCTCCGTGAGAATGGATCACAACTCTTAGCACCAGCCACATGATCTGATCTCTAACTGCCGCGTCCAAACGTTGGTCTTGAACAGACTGTCGCAAGATCCAGCTAGTGTAAGAAGCAACCTTGGTCAACTCTTCTTTGTTAGAGTGTTGGTTGCGCTCGATTGGCCCAAAAATTTGATAAAGGGATTCGATGTTACTAAGACCCAGACTATCGACGTTGATGAAATCCATTGTTGCCGAGAAGCATCTGATGAGGTCGATCCATTCTAACACATTTCCATCAGTGGTCCAGGCTACCCCCATAAAAGCCAAGTCGAAGGGAGTGTATGCTATCTTGTGCGATTGAGGGTAAGTGAGAGCGTGCGGATCGCTGTGACACTCTAGAAGCACCCTACATAACTTTTGATGCCGATGCCTTGCTGCCCAATGCAGAGGTGTCCATCCATTTTCATCAACATCCCATGGCGAGGCTTCCCCTTCTTCGAAAAGCCTTTGGATCGCTGCAACGTTACCTTGCTTACAGTAATTAAAAATGAGCGAATCGTTCGGTACAGCGTTGAAGCATCGTAACTTCTGATTCCAGCCGTGTGAGGACTTGCCTTCCAATTTGACCTGGATTGTGTGATGCAAGCCACGCAATATTGTCAATGGGGAAGGGTGGAAGATGAAAGTTGTGCGTACGACCGAAGCAGGCAAAAGTGTTTCTTGAGGAAATGGGCTGCAAAGGTTTTCGGTCACAATATAGACAGCACCAAAAAAATATTGTTTGAAACATTCGTGCCGTCGGGGAGATTTTGCCGTTTCCAGAAGTGTCAAGCTTAAGCCGCCATTTTTCGTGAAGTCCGTACTGACACCCAAACTTTGAAGGACTGCCTTGAAATGGGATTGCATCAAGTCATAAACAATGTGTTGAAGGTTCATTCTCATCACATCGTCCCTGATGCTGCTAATTAGGCGGTAGAGTTCAGCCTTTAGCTCTTCCCAGTGAATCTCAGGTGTCCACTTTGCAGTGACTGGAGTCGAGACCGAAAAAGACTGCACGCGTGCATCAAGATCGTCGACACGAGAGACAAGAGAAGCATGACGATTGTCGTTCTGAGAGACCAGCGACTGTGTCCAAGTTTGATGAGATCTTTGCTGACTTTCAAGCATAGCCATGGTGTGCGCGCCCTGTTCATACAAATCATTGAAGTTCTGACCCCATGCCTGCCCATCATCTATGTTTAGCCTATACAGGTCCTCATTCAACGAGGTGTTTCTTTGTGCCATGGCAATTAACACCGTTAGCTTCGTGCGGGCCAATAGCTCCTGTAGTTGAGTCAAGGAGTCTGATTTCCGAGCATAGCGAAATGAGGTTCTTAATCTCTTGAAAATGCTTTGCGCCAAAATTCCAGATTTCATAGTCGCTATTGCGTCGTCGAGCTGTTGTATTTTGGCATTACAACTGCATAAAGCTTCAAATTGACCCTGATCAAACAGCGTAACGCCGTCCAAAACGGAAGCCAAGGTCACAAGCTCTGCAGCATTATCTTGAATGTCTTCACGAGCGTTTTTCATTCTTGTTACGAAATTCAAGATCTTTGAACAGCCTGAGAATATCTGGTACCCGAGGGATGCAAAGCCAGCTGCGCTTGAAAGACCATCCATGATGATCTAGATCGGTTCGCGAAGCGTAGATTCCGGAGGCCAAGAGTAAAATGGAAGGCATGGCATCGATTAAATATGATGAGAATTAAACATGCCGAATACGTCAAGATGGTCGGACTCTTGCCGATGTATTCTTCTTAACGAAAGTATAGCTAAATCTCATATAGGATGCTGAATATATCATCGCTTCGGAGGGTGTCCGTGCCAGCGGCGGATGGATGGCCCCGTCCTCGGTGAGCTAGAAAACCGTGAATTTGGGTTACTTCACTAGGTGGTTATCATTTAGCACTCGAGTTGACTAATACGCGCATGTTCAGAGGCTGAGGCAAACCTAGGGGCATCTTTAGGTGCTAAATAGTGCACAAGAGGAGAACAGTCTCCGTGCTAGCAGGTCGTGCGGGTATTGGATTTTTGTGGCTCAACGTAAAACATGGCGAGACCTGGATAGAAACTTGCAGGTCTATATGGCTAGAAGCTATGGGAATGTTCTTAACATGACAGCGCATTGATTTGAAGGCTTTCGGGATCTGTATGGCGCTGTCTTGTCCATCAAGCGGCATACCTTTCAATCGGCCGTTTAGATATCCGAAAAGCTCCCGACTCAACAAGAACACAGCAGACATCACGCCTACCGTTCGTTCCCTCGATCTCTGCGAAAGCTACGTAGAGAGGTCCGTTCTCTACAAGACGGATAAGAGCCGATATCTCACATGATCTCATGCAACAATGAAGTCGGGGAGCATTATCAGACGTACCTGCAGGAGATGGTGGGGGCGGATTGGTGAAACTTTTCTCAGTGACGTCTGCGGCGCTGTTCCAGACTGGGCGCAACAATGTGAACCGTTCAACTGCGCGGAAAATATTTCAGACCCGACGCCTTTTACAAATAACAAAAACTGTGCTCATCTACCTGGAAGCAGAGCTTAAGGTGGTGCTGCCTCTTAATTTTCCACTGAAAGCATGAGGAATGTGGAATTGATTTTGAAGAGGCACGGTTCCCTGGCGAGGCTGGCTCACCGAAGTCGTGGCGCATCTGATTGTTCGCACTGGCGTCCGCCCAGCGTATATTAGATGCGGCACGGCTGCCGCCCAGCCTCGAGATGCCAAGGACCGGTTCCACAGCCGGGATACCATTTCTGGACAGCTAACTCTACGTCAGGGTAATTCCAGGAGCGCCGGGCTGGTGGCTGAGTCTCCGACAGGTTTCGGATAATGTGAGTCTCCAGCAAGTTCGGACCCCGCGGACCCTCCCCGCAGTATTCTTTGCCTCTAGATAGGAACTCGAGTCAGGGTGGCGTCCACAAGCGTTCCCGACCGAGACCTCCACGACAATGTCTCCATTCATTGACCGAGTCATCCAATGCTAACGCCGTAAACCTGCTGTCTACTTGTACCCACCATTGCCAAAATGCCGCCTTCGCCTTCTACCCAGCGATGCACACATAACTTTGGCACAGTGTGCAGACTTTCCTTGCCCATACATTCTGGCAGTGAATTGTGTGTCGATCCTCGGCCTATCTAGGCACTGTAGCTGAAGGCGATTCTCCGTCAAAAACAGGGTCGGGGTAGGTCGTATCATCCGTTGCTGATACTGTTTCAGACACTTGCTGCCGTAGTGTACCAGCAACAGATACCAGCAACAGTGAGGATGTTGTCCTCGGATCCAACGTGAGGGGATAGGGAGGCAGCACGGTCTAGTCAGGTACCAGTCCGAGGGCAAGCTTGGGCATGGAAACCATCAGTCTCGATGTTTTCTCCCGGGTCTGTACTGATTTTTAGTGACCTTCAATTCTGAACTGGAAACAATTTGAAAACCCATTATATTATCGATATATTTCACGATTAAGCTGCGGGATATGATATCGAGGTGCTCTAGTCTCCATCTCCACCGGCCCAACATCCCTTCTATGAATCGGTCTTGGGCCGGCGTAGTCTAATATCCCCTCGTGAGCCTCGTAATCGTCGGCGGCTAGAACGAAACCACGATCGGCAAGCTTTGCGAGCAACGCGAAAAATGCGACGTTGTTTACGTTCGCAAGGGAGTCATTTGTGGATGGGAGTACTTGAATGTCACGCCAGGTGTAGGCTAAATGTTTCTCAGGGTCATTTGGGGATCTGATGTCGGCGACTAGACGAGGAAGTTGGTGGGTCAGCGGAGAAGAAATGTGAGAGTGATTGGGATAGAAATTAGACGATTACAGAGCCTAGTAGTGCTCAGGTTGAGGGAAGAAGATGGAATGTGGACTGACGTCGCCAAGGATGGTAATGACAGAACTGTCGAATGTGTAAGTGATCGGTGTTAATAGACCAAAGCTTAGGATCAAGAACGACAAACCTCGTGAAGGATAGTAAAAGCCGTCATCGAAGGCAGTGAGTCTATCAGCGTTGGTCCGTAGACTTGAGCAGCCAAATCTGTAACAGCAGGAATATCTACAAATGAATGAAGATCTCCTAAGAGCTGACGGTCACAGATCTGTAGAAATATTAATTGAATTCATCTGACCAAAGAAATCGAGTCGGCCCATTGGCTCTACCAACCGTTGTTGTAGTCCTGGGCTCCACTCCTGGTAGTACAATGTTAGGATAAGATATAGCCAATGTGAAACCGATCGGTTCTTGACAACCCATGGTTGGACCCATATAGATTCCGTTGTCAATATCTACCCATTCCTGAATTTCAAATCGGTTGCTGATGTAGGGATTGGAATTGGATGGGCCTCTCACAGAAGGAAGCCTGGCTCGCTCTCTCTGGGGCACGTAACCGGCTGGAGCCTCAAACACAGGTGGGTCGAGGCGAAGCTTCCATCTTGAAGAACGATCCTGTTCCTGGGGATCGTTATCGCAATAATAGCGATAATTCGCAGCGTTTCGGTCAATTTTTAATGCCATCCATGAAAGTGCCTCAAGAGTTTCTTTAATGTAGATTTCAGATGAGTATAAAATCAAGCTTATCGTTCGTGAGAAGAGTACTCGCCTTCGACTTTGTCGACAGCGTTCTCTGCGTTTTCAGTTATGCTGGTCTTGAAAATTCGCTGGAATACTGCAGCCTGGTATATATCACTATCGTCTTATAGTCTTCTCAAGCCGCTTTTGGCCATATCTTTAGCTCCAAAAAGACCTTTTCTAAATGCACTATTGGGGAAGTCGAGGCATGAATCATGGAACCAAAAGGTGTAAACGGCGGAAACTTCAGTGACAGGTGATATTGAAACAAGACTTAACAGACTTATTACTTTCTGCATTGGCCTAGAGTGAGACGGACAGATTAGATTGAAATTTGGCAAATGGTGTGAAGTATTCAGGCTTTTCTGGAAACTCTCTTGTCCGACTACTATTTGCATACACGGTTTGCAATGGAATCACGAACTGAGATAAGTCGGTAATACACAGTATTAATAAGCCTTTAGTGTTAGCGCAGCCCATCACCTTGTCAAGCCGAGAAGACAACGTGTTGCTCGAGACTTTTCAATGATAGATCAGGAGGCTTAGAACACCGAACTTCGGCGCTGAGACGACGTATTATTCGAGAAGCTCTCAAGACTTCAGACATCTCGTAGAATAGGCACGGTTTTTAAGAAACAACTTGACAGCCTCAAAGAGCAACGCCGTTCCTGTAGATGAACAGCTATTGTCAGCAGACAATGTTCCGCGAACAGCCTTCCAGCCAGCGCATATAGGAAGACTCTTTTATTGACAGGCGAGCAGAATTGGTACTTTGTGTCCTGTCAAGGTTCACGTCATCAGTAGCAAGTTCTATACATATTAGTTCTTTACTTGAAGGTAGTTGCGGTGATGTATGGACCAGTGTCTCTCGGTTCGCCAGTGTATAACAAGATTCGCGTAGTTGTATAAGTCGAGGGATACCTACTTAGTACCTTAGGTTTGTAGAACCTCTCATGCTTGGCCTGGAACCCGCCAAGATTTCGGGAACACGCCTCAACGTCGCGTCCACCCCGTCTGCCCCGCTTTAATGCTCCAAACGGTCCCCCGAGGCATCTTGGCGAGGCACCTTTTGAATGATAGTCGCAATCCATTGACGACCCAAATTTAGATGGGTTCATTCGTCGAGCCATCTTCTAATCGACACCGCTACCGCCCAACTCAACCAATTGACCCAACCTTCTCCTCACATTTCTGGACCTATGTCGAAGAACGGCTTTGTATACACTCACCCTCCCTTTTCTTCTGCCCCTCTATCACCGTTTCATCCCTCTAGAAATCTCGAAGTTGTCACTGATCATCCGCCTCAACAGATACGCAAGCCCTGCAAATCCTAACCTCACACCTGACCCCATCCTCCTCTCAATATTCTGCTCGTCCCCTCTCTCTCCCTTCTCCGGACCACCTCTCCCTCCTCGCGACCCTCGCTGTTCTTCCTTCCCTTACGACCCGCACAACCTCCTCTGACAAGCAAGCCTCAGCCAATACCGCGCTCCGCCTGCTGCGACTTGTTCATTCTCTTGCCGGTCCTATCGCCCCTGATTTCGCTCGTGCATTTCAATTTACGCAGCATGGAAAGACGAGAAGCGCCGGCCGGAGACAAGAGAGTCTTGATAGAAGCACAAACGGAGCAAAGCTAGGGAGGAGCGGGAGCACGAGATCACTTGGTGATAAGGTCAAAGGTGGAGCTGACGTCCCATCTAGGGAGGACGATGACTACGCGCCACCAGCGTCAATCGATATCGCGCATTCTGGTGCAATTTGGGCCCGTGGAGAAGATTTCTGGCACGTGGTTGGGTGGGCCTTTAATTGCTCGGTCAAGCATCCTAATCGGTGGGAGCGATGGGGTCCGTGGACAGAGTTCATGTGCGATGTTCTCGAGGATGACTGGAGGGAAAGGGGCAGCGAGAAAGCAGCTTCTGTCAAAGAGGAAGGGGCAACTGAAGAGGAGGGAGAAGACGCGAAAGAAAGCTTGATTCTGTGGTACATCACGCACGCATCAGGCGGGTACGGAAAAGTGAGGAGGATCATGCGAGCGATCTTCGCAGACGGGAGCTCGAAGTCAGAGAACGAATTCCGAGAAGTGTTCAGGAACGAGCTAAAGGATCCCAAAAAACAGGACGAGAAAACCTTCAAGAAAAGGGAGGTCGACGTCAACATCGAAGCCGAAGTCTACGGCGACTACCTCGCCAACAACAGTGAAAACACCTCAGAAGACGAACAGCAAGCACAGAACTCAACGCGACCCTCCCGCCGAAGAGCAGCCAAAGAAAAACCAACCAAACACGACCCAGAAACCGACGGGGAACAACCAACCAACCCCCAAAACCTCGGCGACCTCCTCAGCCTAACCCTCCGCATCCGCCTCCTCAACCTCCTCTCCGCCGTCTCATCCCGCTTCCCTTCCACCTTCACCCCCCTCGACGACCTCTACACCCTCTTCACCGAATTCATCCGCCCCCTCCCCCTCCCCACATTCTCCACCTTCATCCTCCCCTCCACCGTCCACCCACACTTCACCCCGGACGCCCACACCACCCTCTGCGAGTACCTCCTGCACGTCCTCATCGACTCGTCTTCCCCGGTCACCGATGAGGCCTACCTCACCCAGGCCAAAATGGAAACATGCTTCCTACCTTTCGCGGCGAACGGAACGAGCGTGGTGGAGAATGCGAAAGTGAGCTTGCTCGTGGAGAGTCTGCTGAGGCACATGGCGCTTCGGGGCACATTGGAACCAGGTGATGGACTGAGCGCAGCGGTTGAGACAGGGATCAAGGCTAGAGAAGACAAGGTCGGCGAGAGGTCGGAGAGGAGGCGGGTTGGGAAAGATGAGGGGGATATGGGGGAGGCATGGGCAGTTTTGTGGGAGAGTGGGCAGAGAATGAGGGATTTGGTGGGACGTTCGTGAAAAGAGAATACGCAATGGTCGTGCAATGTCTATGAGAAATAGGTTCGCGAAAGGTACACACAGTCTATGAGATACCCATTGGTGATTATGCCAAGAGCGGCAATAGAACAATATATTCGAGCAGGCTAGATAGATCACTAATCGTCCGGCGGCTCTGAAAATAATCCCACCCTCATCCGATGGCTCTATTGTCATGATTAGTATTCCGTGTTCGCAAGTATCCTTTAGGAGAGCTTTTGTACTCACCCAAGGCAGCTTCGGGATCACAACACACATCAGCGCCAAAAAGTTGATGGTGAAATACGTCAAATCATAATGCGTGTAATGCGTGCTCAGTAAGAACAACACAATCGGCACCGTGAGCAAGAACTTCTTGGCCGGGGTATACTGGTCTCCATTGTCTATCTGCTCCCACATGTTCAGGTTGTCGTAGGCGCCGGCGTTGAATTCAAAAGGTACGCCCCGAACCCAGTGGAACATAAGATACGAGCCGAACATGTAGGTAATATTGGTAAGGGTCCAGGAGATCTCCTGTGTGACGCCGGGGAAGATGTCGAAGAGGATCTTAAGGGCGGCGATGAGGACGAAGTGGATTGTCCATGCTCCTAGAGATTTATTAGCTAGCTCTTTCAAAAATTTCATTGGGGTAGTAACGAGCTCGGTGGTAGCTCACCTTTAGCATTAACCCATTGTGAGTTGAGGTTCGGTAATGCTGCCTGGTCGCTAATTTGCTCTAATGACTCTTGTGGCTCTTGATAGATGATGCTACTAGATCGCCTTCTCCTTCCCGTCCCGCTCTTGCTCATCCTTGAATCTGTGGGCGAGTCTGGAGCCGGTTTTGTATCCTCCGGGAAGGAGATAGTCCTTTGAAGCGTGAGGGAAGACAGTTTGCCGGTATTGCAATTATGAGGTGAAGGTCAATCTCTAATGCGGCAGGCAGAGAAAATACAGCTGCTGGCGACGCGTCTGTGGATTAATGTCCGGAAGCGAACGAGGCTACTGTAGGCGTCAGCATTCAAGTCGAACATAGTAAGAAAGAGGCCGCCACCATACATTTGAAGGCGTTATGGGTATAGGAACAAGGCTGCGTCAGATGGGTCCACCAGGAAGGATTAGCTTCCGGTGGATGCGGGTGCCTCTGGATGTGTGTAGGCTAGAGAGGATTTTTGGGGGGAACGAGGGAAGGGCAAGTGTAGATTTGATGATGGTGATGAACGATGGGGTCTCGCTTCCCCACCAGCTGTCTTCACGGAGCGTGTGAAAGCTGCCGAAACCCCCAGCTGTGGAAGATTGAAGCTGCGTCGAGGCTGCTAGTGAGCGACGATCGTCGCAGGTCCACAGAATCGAGGGTTTGTGAAATAATACCAATCGGAACGGTGACTTTTGGACTCTGTTGATCCCGCTGCACAGATGAGGCTGTGGCGTGCCGTAAATTTTTGGATTCTTCCGGGGCGGAAGGGAATAACGATGTGTTTTGAAATCTCTAGATTCTGGATGACAATGTCAGATAAAAATTTTGCGTTCGTCGTAAGACCAAATGCACAGAGATGGTGACAGCAGTTGAGCATTCCGATAGTGAGTCCCGGACGGCGATTCTTGGGACGACGCGGCCTGCTGGCAACAATGGGACGGTGCGCAACAGACATGGCAGGGACAACGCTCGCAAGCGTCGGCGAGGCAATCGCGTAGGGCGACGGGACGTGAATGACTTTGTGCCCAAGGGCGGTCAATTCCCCTCCACTCTTTCAGTTGATGGCTCGAACTCCAGCAGCAGTGAGGAGGGCGAAGTCTCAAGTTCGAATGATCAGAACCCACCGACCGGTAGAATTACCCTTTTCTTTAATCCTTACTCTTCGCTATGGTAACTACGCGCCGGTCTATCTTTCCAGCTGTAGAATGGATAAAAAAGCGCATCGGATCAGTCATGGCATACGTTGATTTGACTGAAACAGGTCATGAAGGCACCGAAGTTTCTGCAGAATCTTCCTCTGCTCCAAGAAGGAGGCATTATCTATCACGCGAGACAAAGATTGCGGGTACGGAGGAAGTGGTCGATTTGACCTCATCCGACGCCGGCAGCGCTTCTGAGTACTCTCCGCTAGGCGGGACAGACTTGATCCTGAACGTCCCAGGCGAGGCACCCGGAACTTCTCACAATGAGCCTCTAGAGATCTCCGACGACGAAACTGGGCCGTCTTTCTTGATCGACACTGAAGGCTCGAAAGCTGAAAGTAGAGCTTCGGCCTTAAACAGCTCCATCCAAACTACAGCCGAGCCTCACATTTTAGGCACGTCCTCATTCACTGGCCAAGTTTCCGCACATGACAGCCTTGATTCTGCTCCTGCAAGAATAAACAACAAAATGCCTACCAGACTTGCGGACCTCGACACTGATGAATTACAAGAGCAATTCAAATATGCATTATTTTACATGGACCGAGAGAAGATTGACTTGGACGGCCCGGTACGTGTTGTCAGTCTTTAAAGGACTGGAAGAGCTGACCAAAGTCGCTAGGTAACGTGTTTATTCTGCTTGAAGCAGGGACATCTGGAGGATCGATGTCCCTTAAAATTGGTATGCCTGTTTCGTTTATGCTGCAGCTATTACTAACGCCATTTCCTTGATAGTGCGAGCACTGCGGGCGTTTTGATCAGCATCTCAGCAAGGATTGCCCTCGTTGGCGCCGATGTCTGAAATGCAGAGAACGGGGCCATGACATGTTTCAATGCCGTGCGCCTCTGAAAGAAAACGGAGTGCCCTGTGACCTCTGCGACAGTTATGGCCATCTCGAAGACAAATGTCCTTCACGATGGAATATACCTCCGCCTGAAGCGCCCACCGACAAGCTTGAATTGTATATCAGTTGTGCGATATGCAGTCAGAAGAATCATCTCTTCGGCGACTGCCCTCAACGTAAAAATACAAATGGTAGCAATTGGACACTAAAAGATATCGACCCCTCAAGAATAATCAACCTCTCCTTTCAGACTGGACCAGGGAGGAAAGAAAGCTCATTTGCCTTCAGACCTCGACCAATGGAGCTTCGAATCAAAGGTCGAGCCGGACCGTCGCAACAAGAAGATACCGAAATGGGCGACGATCCAGCAGAGTTCTTTGGTCCCCGAGTCCCACCCAAGCAGCCCAGCCATATTCGCTTCAGCGATAATAGTTTCGGTGGTTCTTCTCGTCCCACCGTTGACCGTGGCCCGCCGGGCTATGATTCGTACCAGCCAGGTTCATCTCGGTATTCAACAACGGTTCGTCGAGACAACTATGGCCCTCCACCACGCGCCGACAGCTACAGAGATGATCGCCATGACCGCTACCACAACCCGTTTGCAGACGAAAGACGTCGCTCACGGTCTCCTCCTCGCCGCCGAGGGGGTGACAGTTGGCAGCCACCGCTTCCGCCCGGTCCACCTCCAGGACCTCCTTCGAGAAATCGAGGAGGGAGGGCTGGCAGAGGTCGAGGTGGTGGCGGTGGATCGAACCAGACAAGAGACGTGTATCGTCCAATGCCCAGCGCCGGCAAAAAGAATTGGGATCGACATCGTTTGTGAGAGTTGACCTTGCATTCTAGAGACCTGTACTGGGCAGTGATGATTCAGTGAATAAAGGAAATGACAATCTTGATGTGGATTTGCGCGTCAACAACGCCGAATACTTCTATCTCCGAATCAAGCTTCCAATGAGTGGCGAACGCCAAGATTGCATCTCCAACTCCTTCTCCATCAACCTCCAAAGATTTGTGAGTAACGGATGTTTTCGTAGCCCTTACTTATAACATATCTTTTTCAGTTCCCATTCTGATCGAACCAAGCCAGCCTCGTAGTCGTCAAAATAATGTCAGATCAAACCTCCGAATCCCAAACACTCTACATCCGCCCTGCATCCGCCTTAGCCTTTGCCCAATCCCTTCTCGAAGCCCACGAAGTCCCCCAAAATCATGCTCAAATCGTAGCCGAATGCCTGGTCCATGCAGACCTCCACGGCCACGACACCCATGGCATCAATCGCTTAAGACCGTACCTGACCCGTCTCCGCAAAGGCCTCATCTCCCCCAGCGCCATTCCAACTATCACAAATATCACCCCCGTAGTTGCCCAGTGCGACGCCCACAACGCCTTCGGCTTCATCGCCGCTCGCCTGTCTATGTCCAAAGCCATCGAGATCGCACGAGAATACGGCATCGGCATGGTCAGCGTCAAGCACTCGAACCACTTCGGCACCTCGGCGACCTTCGTCCAGCAGGCGGTCGACGCGGATATGCTGTCCCTCGTCTTTACCAATAGCAGCCCCGCCATGCCAGCCTGGGGCGGCCGGGAGAAGCTCCTCGGCGTCAGCCCCATCGCGGCGGGGGCCCCTGGCGGGAGGGAAGGGAGGCCGTTTGTCATGGATATGGCACCCAGTGTGGTGGCGAGAGGGAAAGTGCATCGTGCTGCGCGGCGGGGGGAGGCGATTCCCGAGGGGTGGGCGTTGGATGCGGAGGGGAGGGCGACGACGGACCCGACGGCCGCGTTGGAGGGTGGGGTGATGTTGCCGATGGCGGGGCCGAAGGGGAGCGCGCTGAGTATCATGATGGATGTTTTTTCTGGGGTGTTGGGGGGGAGTGCGTTTGCTGGGGAAGTGGAGGGGCCGTATGAGAGTACGAGGGAGGCGAATGTGGGACATTTGTTTGTTGTGATTCGGCCGGATTTGTTTATGTCGCTAGAGGACTTTAGGAGGAGGATGACGGAGTTGTATACGAAGGTAGTCGGGAGTGAGAGGATGGAGGGGTGCGAGCGGATTTATTTTCCTGGTGAGATTGAGGCGGGGAGGGCGAAAGAGAGAGAAAGGTCGGGCCTTCCGTTTTTGAAGAGTGAGGTGGAGAGATTGAATGAGGAGGCAAGAGCGGCCGGGGTTGCGGAGTTGGAAGCGACTGTGAATGCTGCCTAATGGAGAGTGAAGTCGCAACTGGAATATTCGCAGAATAAATCGTGAAGCTGCTTTATCACTCTCAAGGACACTCTCGGATTGCGACGGCTATCACCGGACAATAATATCGATATCAACATTAGCAATTACTTCAATCTCCGGCCGATCTCTCTTTAGCCCACTTGATTACGTATCAATCACCACATGTCCATCACAACACAGATCAGACGAGACTTTGAAAAAAGACACATCAATCTTACAGCTTCATTTGAGATCAACAGAGACCCTAGTCCCACAAACTCCACCCACACATCCCCAAAACCAGCACAAACGATACAAAAATTGTTCACATCCACCCACGACGACCAACTCTCACGCCCACATTGGCGCCCGGCCCTAAGTCACTTCGACTCTACATAACTCGAAAAGAATCCCAACTCATCCACCTCCAAACGCCCCACAAATGCCGCTCCACAAACGCCTCCCCAACCCCCCCTCAACCGGCGACCTAAAAGCCCACCGCAACTACACCCTCCACGCAGAACTAAAACAAAAACTCCAACCGCCACCGCCCACTCACACCGAAAAGCTGCCGGACTCGACGACGTGGGCGGCGCTGTCGTCCACGTTGGTCGCAAATCTTGATCATGAAGCTAAGGTGCGGTATGTGATGGAATTTTATCGGGCGAGGATTGAGAGAGAGCGGGAGGAGCAGGGGGAGAGGGTTAGGAGGGAAGTTGAAGGGAAGGGGAATGCGGGGGTGGGGCGGAAGGGAAATGAGGTGGTGGAGGGCTGGCTGGATGGACAAGGTGAAAGAGCGGTGGATAGTGCGAGGACATCAGCGGACTCTAAGAGTGGTGATGGCCTGCGTCGGGAGGAGGGGGCGCGGTACAGGACGAGGCAGCGGGGTGGGTTTGAGAGCGCGGACAATTTGCGGCGGAAGGAGGAGAGGGAGTGGGTGGTGGTGAGGGGGAAGGGGGATGAGCTGCCGAGGACGTCGGGTGGGGTGGAGGTTGTGGATTTGACAGGGAGTGATGGTGAGGGGGAGCGGCTGGGTAGGAGTATGACCCGAGGAAGAGCGCGAAGAAGGGGAAGAGGAGAGCAGGCTATTGATGGGCCATGAGGTGGAGCGGAAATAGCTGCTTGAGACTTGCGGGGTTTATAAGTACGCAAGATAGGCAAAACTCAGTTAGCTTTAATACCATCCCAGGGAGGGAAGCGTGTAACCGCCCTCAAGCACTTCGGGAGTCAATAAACAAAGAAAAGGGAGAATTAAATGGTGTGATAAGCAACGGTAGAAACTCCAACATTTACATAGTATTGTATAGTACATATCCCTCAACAAATTGCCAACATAGATGGGCCTTCAACCCGAAATCTTTCCTCACACCTCCAACGCCTCATCACGGAATAGAAATCTATAACCCTCTTACATCTCCAAAACATAGCACATTCCACCACCATCCACCGCATCTCCCCATCCCTCTACACCTACGACTTGCCCACCCTCATACCCCCATTCCTAAAACACAAAGCGTCAGCCATCCATCCCGCACATCAATCATCGCACATCACGTACGCATACTGCGGCGGATACCCCTGCGGCGGCGGCTGCTGATACGCGCCGCCGCCCTGGTACTGCTGGGGCGGCGGGGCCGCCTGGTAATCCTGGTCGAAGGCTGATTGGTGGCCGTTTTTGTGCTGCTTCTTCGCGTCGCGCTTGTCCATGGATTTCTTGATGCGTTTGTAGGCTGCGTAGGCTAGCATGGTGGGATTTGTGCGTTGGGGAATTGGGGGATTGGGGGGGTGTGCTTGTAGAAGAGAAAAGGTTGGTTGGAGTTGGATTGGCGCGTTGAAAATATCAAGAATGATTCTTGTAGAAGAGAGAGTCTTTGTGGTCAAGTTGGCTTTTTGGAATATGGGAGAGGAGAGTAGATAGCTAGAAAGAGGAAGATGTCATGAAAGGGAGGAATCAAGGAGACCTTTATACCACCTTTGCTGGGCTATCGTGTCTGACGAAATCCTCCAGCCACGAAGCTGATCGGCTGCACAGCCTTCTCCAAGTCATACGTGCAATGCCATCAGGGAAACAGATGCTGTCAAGCAGGACAGAGTTGGGCATGAGATGACATCCGGCGCAATATTGAATTGGCTCTTTGGCTCCTGAAACAATGCGATGAAGATGGGGAAATGATGCGCGGTCGTGGAATGGCGCCTTTTCAGGCTTAGGGGCCGGAGGGTTCCGGCCTCTTTGGGGAATCGAGGAATCCTTCCGGTTGGGGGGCACTGCTCACTGTGACAACTGGTTTAGGGATTTGCGCATGGTTTAGTATCGGTGTATTTTCTGGAGTTCTTTTTCAGATATCTTGACGCCGTGGGGGTGACGCAATGGGTCGGTGATGAATGGACTACATTCAATGCCGAGGTTATCATGCTTGGTTTCAAGAAAGTTGAGACGCGTTCAGCATGGCTGGTTATGCTATGATCGCAGGGCTGTGCAGAATACTGCAAGATTGTGGTAAGGGCTCTCAATTGGCCATAGGAATTCTGCAGAATGGCACCTTTGAAGCACTAGGCAGAACGATGGAGTGCAGTGGTTATCGACTAGGTGGGAACATCGAAAAGCAGAGTTGCGTAAGTCTTAATGGGGCGAACACAATTATTGGCGATTAAACAAACATCTCGCACATGAATGACGGCTATCAGCCTGCCACTGTTCGGGGCCCTGCCATGAGCCCACTGACGCTGCGAAGGTTCCCTTCTCGGTGGAGGCTGTCATGACGCTCTTGGCCTCTTCCTTCTACGTTCTGCTGAACGTGGAGCTGGCCTTTTCGTTGACCCGTGTCTTGTATGCGAACCATGTCTTCCATCTGACGCACCATTTCCGTCCGAGCTATTACCTTCTTCCACATCATCTTCTCCTTCCAGTTCGTTTCCTGCTTCCGTTCCATCTCCACCTTCAGCTTCATCTCCTTCTCCTTCTCCTTCTCCAGCTCCATCTCCTCCTTCTCGCCCATCCCTTCCTTTCGAACGATGCTTATTTGAAGATTTGTTACGTTCCGACGACGGAAATCTCTCTGATGGACTGTCTCTCCCGGACAGACTGTATCCTCCTGAAACCTCTTCCGCTGCAAGACCTCTATCTTCAGCAGTCTGCCGCCGTACCTCTGCCCAAATAGGACTACCACCGCTATCCGTTCTCATGTCGCGAACCCAAACAGTCCTTACATTATCACCTTCTCCAACGTCCAAGGGAAAGTACGCCGTATCCCGTGTGGTGTTGTGTTCTCGAAGGACACCCAAGCGCAACACCCGTCCGTGCTCCAGACCCCACGCATAAAGCATTATCGCAAGCTGTCGATCGTTGTAGGAGTCTGGATTCAGCACACTGGCATCTCCATGCGCGTACGCATGGAACGCTCGAAGTTCCATTGCTTGGTTGAATTGTGTAGTGTTCCACGGGCGGATATGCATCCGTGCGAGATACGGCAAAGTCGCATAGTATCCGCGCATTCGGCCACTCCCGCCCGTTGGAACAATTGTGTGACCGCGGCCAAAGCTACGAGTATAACGAGGCTTCACTGATGTTGTAATTCGGTCGCTAGGTTCCCTCAGCATTGGGCTGGACGGCTGTAGATGAGTTACGTCCAAGTCGTCCCCATCGTTTTCGTCATCTTGACTGCCGTCCTTGTCATCTTCACCGAAGACATCTTTTGGTCTGAATCGTGGGTCTACATCTCTTTTAATAGCGTCGAGTGTTGATTTTGACATATGGAAATAAGGTATAAATTCCAACGGATAAGGATCTACGCCAGGTGCCAGTATTACACATTGTCGGGTGGCTGGATCGACTGCCGGACTAGGTCCATCGAAGCTTCTCTCGAAAATCCCATCGAGTCGATAAACATCGTAAGCAGTCTCGATGTCATGCGGGTTAGGCTGTATTGTTCCAAGTTGAAGAATACTGAAGTCTTCGGGCTTGAACGCCACGTAATCGTTGGTAAGTTGTGTCCTAGCCAGTGCAATCTTTTCCCTGTCGATTATGCGTCCAATCTCCTCAAGCGGTGGCCTCTCGTCAGGGTTTGCTCGTAGGCATTGGCGAACGAGATCTCTCAACTCTTTGCTGTAATCTGGTTTCTTACCTGTCTTGATTTCTTTTACTGTATTCCCGTCGTCGCGGTGTTCAATATGCTCCGTTTCTGGCCACTCGGCGACATGCATAAGCTCCCACATCAGCATTCCTATTGCCCATACATGGGCGGGCGATTCTAGTTGGGCATTTGTATCGATGCTCGGAAATTTCTTCTTGATATCTTTGAGTTGTTCCTGCTCATTCGTAAGCTCCATACGTTACCGAGATAGCTTGAATTTCAAATCGGCTGTTGAAAAGGCGTGCAAGAAGCATTCTCGATCTCAATAATGCAGGCTGACAAGATTTTAAGGTCACAAATGGGGTAGAAGCACCGCAACCGTTAATGCTAAACACGCGTTACGTGCCTTTGCTCCTGTCTGCTTGGAAGAGTGTAGTGCAAGCAATGGTTGAGAGAAGGCAAGAAAGCCAAAGAGGATGTAGGAGAGGAGATAGCTTACCGGCAGAAAGTAGGCTCTTGTACCGATCCCCCACAACTGTGTAGGGTTGCTACTATCTCTTCTTGAGGTTAACCGCGACAGCCCAAAGTCCCCCAACTTTAGTACGGGATACTTTTTCTCATACCGGTCTTCCGAATCTGGAAGTGCGTCACCTAAGAGGACATTCGAGGCTTTCACGTCAAGATGCAGCATTTGCAATGAAGAATCGTGATTCCATGCCGCGTCCCGGAAAGGGCCGTCCTTCATGGTCCTGGTCGCGTCCAAGAGGCATTTGAACGCATGCCAGAGAAACGACTCCGATAGATAGGAGCTGTGGAGTATTAGTGTGCCATGAAACCAGGATATAGCTCGATGAACCTACGCGAAAGAAAGGTAGCGCTTCCTGAATTGCGAGAGGTCGCCGTTAGGACAGTACTCGAGGTAGAAACGCCAAATATTCTGCCTTCGGAAGCGCTTGAAATGTTTGATTCGCAGAATGTTTTTACAGTCTAGCTCGTTAAGCTGGTACATGTGAATCATTTCAGTTGGAAGTTTCGTAGTGCCAAAGAATCGCCTATCAGATAGTTCCATCTGCTTGACGTAGACTTGCTTGATGACGACATTCTAAGGTTCTGGTTAGTCAAGGATATCCAGAGACGATTTCAGCGTACATCGATGGGATTCCCTTCTTCGTCAAGCTTCTGCCAGAGCCCGGCGGTCCCATAGCCCCCAGCCCCAAGGATGCGTTTCCCATGCCAGCTTGCGTCTCCTAGTCTTGCGCTAGAATTCTTGAATCGTTCGTATTCTGCGCTAGTAATTTCGCCTGTGTTCTTACCTTTCAGTTCGTCAAATAAGAGCGAAAGAGAAGATTTTGGGAGGGCTTTAGGATCGTCAAATTCTTTGAGCGTTGGAAGCTTGTCGTACTTGCCTTCCAAGCGCCACTGTGTGGTGGACATTTTGTTATGACGCAGCTAGGCTGTTGTACATGATTTGACTTCGAGGCCTCGGAAATTGCTACGAGCTGTGTATGGGTACCAAAGAGACAGTGGCTGAAAGACATTCTTTGTTCTCTTGTCAAAGGCGTCGCATTTGAAGAAATGTATGAATGTATTTTCATACTGGAAGGCTAAGACCTAGCTCATACAAAGGGATAGGCGAATCTGTGGGCACTTTAAAATATCCTGAAGTTCTTTCTGATTTTATGACAGCCAATGGATCGATTTGCATTCTCCGGTAGTGCTTCAGAAGAGAAGATCAGAGTACAAAGAAATGATACTTGTCAAAATTGGCAAGATCAAAGTGGCTAAGAATGATAAATTGCTTTTATTTTCAATTTTTCCTTTGAAGAAAGAGGCTCGGCAAGACTGATCTCGTTACCATCGTAAAAAAACACATTTTTCGCGGACAAAAAGCTAAAGAGCATGAATCATATATAAATTTCTGTTATGCGAAGATGAACGTTGCAAGATTAAGACTGCTGTAGAAACCTCTATGCGTATAGATCTTGTATGGAGAGAAGCACTTCCACATCCATGGCATGCACGTGTGCAACGCTAAGCCATGCGACCTCGCTATAGCGCATCGTGGATAGAGAGCAAATTTCGTTGTTGTCGCTAGTACGATGAAATGATAAGGATCTCAAATGGGTGTGTCAAAACGGTGTCAGCACAGGAGCAGATCTTGGAAGAGGCTATCTATCTCTTGGATTTTAAGGATCCGGGAAGGCGCTTCGTACTAGTTCAGCGAGTAATTGCTATAAAGCTAGATTACTCAAGCTCTGACTCCGTAATACTGCTTTTTCATGGCTTGTAACGATCTGGTGCTTTGGGAGTACGTTTAGGATAGGTTCGGGGAGGTGATAACTTAGCTGGCGGTGGAGCCTTTGATTTCTTTGTATCAGGCACCTCGTCGTCATCAGTCGGTCTTACGCCTGCCCATACAGGATCCTCTCCTTCAGATGCCATATTTTGTATCCAGACAGTATTCACGAGGTCGCTTTCCCCGAATGGATCTGTGAGAGGGAAGCGAGCTGTATCAGAATCATTCCCCTGCTCGTAAAGTACGCCTAGTCGCAGTTGCTTCCCATGGTCAAGCCCCCAAACATAGAGAAGTAGAGCAAGCTGACGATCGTTGTAGCTTCTATAATCTAAAACGTTAGTATCCCTGTGTGCATATGCTTGAAATGTGGCTTTCCGAAATCCGGCCTCAAAATTCGGATTTTCCCTAAAACCGAGATTGATTTGATCAAGATACTTTCGAGCCGCTACATATCCACGAAGTCTTCCTCGTCCCTTTGTTGGGATAATGGTGTGTCCGTGCGGGAAGTCGCGTAAGTATTGTCTTCTTACTGCGCGAGGGATATTTCGCCCGATCCGGCGGTGAATGAACTTATCTGGTGTAGGCGACGCGTCATCTTCGGTGTCTTCACCAGCCTCTCCTTGACTGTCAGTCTCGTCTTCGCCAAAAGTGGACTCTGCACCGTTTCTCTCGGCAGGAAGTACGCATTCATCCTTGTCCTCAATCTTTCTTAAGTCAACAGTGTCTTCTGGCCAAAGTTCACCTTCTTCGGGAAAGCGTAATATGATCTCGTTGGCCTTCTTATCGTATCCTGGCTTAGGAACAACGAAACTTCTTTGATATTCCTCATCCTCGTCAGCGAGTAAGAGAACTTCCAGTCCGTCGCGTGGTGATAGCTGCAAATCGCCAAACTCCATCTTGTCAAAATGACTTGGCTTGAAGCTAACTTTTGGAATTTGGCGATCATTGATGAATGCTTCATGTTCCGACTCTTTTAGATTTTCATCGATAATTGCTTCTAGATCTGGGAGCGCTGGTCGATCGTCAGGGTGAGCTCTCAGACAACTTCTGATAAGATCTCTCAAGCTCTTGCTGTATTCTGGATTCTTTCCTGAGCTGATTTCACGGATTGAGTTGCCATCGTTTCGGCGCTTGATTCCCTGTGTGTGGGGCCATTGCCTAAGATTGATAAGATCCCACATCACCATTCCTACCATCCACACGTTCGTACGTGAATTGATTTGCTGTTTGCGAAGTTGGGGAAGCTCTCGTAAAAGTTCTGGCAACTGCTCCTATCAAAGTATCAGCTCGTGAAGATATTGAAATGAAGAAAGTTGCCTCCAACTGCATCTCTCAGGCAATCAAGCACTACTACCTCAAAAATCGTCTTGCCGATCTTGGGAGATTTATTCATGTCAATCTACAGAAGAAAAGATATGCAACACTTACCGGAGCATTGTATATTGGTGTACCCATCTCGTAGAAATCTTCTGGATTTGTTTTGTCAGACGCTTGAGTAAGCTGAGCATGCCCAAAATCTCCCATTTTCACCGTTGGGTATATTTTGTCAAAATGATTATCAGATTCTTCGACTTCATTGGCCAAGAATATGTTTGATGGCTTGATATCCAGGTGAGCGATTTCTAGCGTCTCATCTATTTCCCAAGAATGATTTCGAAAACGGCCACTCTTCATCGCTTTCAATGAATTGATGAGACCCTTAAAGGTATGCCATAGGAATGGCTCCGGAAAAAAGGTTCTATCAGATTTTGTGAGCGAGGACAGCCATCGGGAACATGCCGTGGGAAGGAAACGTACTTGAATGCTGTATAGCGCTGTCTTAGTGTGCCCAGATCGCCGTGCGGGCAATCCTCAAGGTAAGTACCATGCTTCTTACCATCTGGACTTATCGCAAAATCTTTGATGCCCAAGACGTTTCTATTTTCCAGCGCATTTAGCTGAAACATAAGGACCATTTCATTTGATAGACCAGTCTCTCCCCAGTCCAATTTAGGGTCTCGTTCTTCCTCAGAAACATTTGTCGTCTTGAACACAACTGTCTGCGGTCATGATCAGCATCACGTTTCGAAATATGGACATAGCACACCTCAAGGAGATCACCATCCTTGTCGATTCTTTTTTCGAAACGCCGAACAGATCCCTGGCCTCCTCTGCCAATCACTCGATGGAAAAACCACTGCACCCCGTCACTTGAGCCTTCGGATGAATCCCTATCCCAAACAAAGCCATTGCTACGAAAGTCTATTTGTTGTGGATTCCTATCGTAGTGCTCTTGTAAGCGCCATCTAGTGGTGGACATTTCACTGAATGCAGATAAAGCTCGACAATCGATAACTATCCATAATTATTTAACACTATCGATTCTTCCTAAGTCCGTCTCTATGGCGCAGCCTTCATGACAAAGACCATGATGAAAGACAGTCTTTGTCTCCTGGGCGTAGGTATAGCACGACGTAATCATAGCTCGGTCCTAGGATACATTGCGAAAAGTGAACAAAGGAAAAATCGATTTCAGGCGCCCACCCTCCTTACGCAAATGCAACGGCCCGGGTTGCTAGCATGAAATTTTGCCTAGGACCGTTCGAAAGGGCATGCTGCCGTCCGCCGGCTGTGAGTCAGTGGAGTACCTTGTATGTGCGTTGAAGCGCTGAAGATACACATTCAAGATACGATGACAAGCTTTGAGCAGAAGAAGCCTATCCACGGACACGTACAAGGCGGCGCTGAAAGACGAATGTGAAGAAAAGCAAACCAAATATTCAATGCGTACGGGTTTCAACAATTGCTGCTCGTCCAAGATTCAAAGACATTGCGAACTGCATTGGATTCACTCATAAGTTTTCAAGATTCCATGTAGACTCTCCCCCATAGCCTTTTTTGCCGTGCAGGAAAGGCATAGCCAGAAATCCTCATTTGGCTGACTTCTTGGTTAGAAAATTTTTCTAAAATTGAGTGTCCAATTTTCTGACCCACATGGATATCTCCTGGTAAATTCGACGCGCCATGAAGTAGTTTTAAAAATTGCACGTGTTACCTTCAGAGAACACAAAAGGCCAAGACGAAACACCAAAAAAGATCGACGACGCCAAAAGCCGAAATTTAAGCGGGCGGCTTTTCTGAGCACCATAAAATGGAGATTTGAGATAAGTAGAATTTGAAACGTGTTGTCATGTGATCCATCTTTCACTGCTTAAAATCTTCAATCTGTCTTTGAACTTGATTTCCAATCGTATGTGCCCTCTCTCAACGGCTTTATCAACAGCCTTGGGGTGCATATATCACATGGTGCTGCTGATCACGAAGTGAGCTTACTTACACGGAAACACCTTAACAGGCGTGCAAGATGCCAGTGTCTTTGTATCATCGCATTACTAGCCTAATGAAGTGACAAGAAGCGACGACAATGAGGTCGCGGGTATAGTGCATATTCGGGCAGGCGTCCATCTACACCCCCTCGACTGTTTCACCAAACGGCCTCCATCTCCTAGTTTGGTCCTACCTTCATTCGGTGCCTATGATCTTCATTTTTGCGACCGTTGGTTAGATGGCCGGGTCAATGGTTCTGGAGACATGGGGCCGGAATCAACAGAACGGGTATCAGACGCGCCGGACCCTTGGATGTTGTTATTATTGGGGGCCCCCGATGGGCTGAAAAGACTCCTTGCGAAGGCAGGAGCCTCCCTCAAAGCGCACCTTCCAAAACTCGATGTTTGGTCGCCTGTCAACGTAAAGCCTAACTAGGCCGAAAAGACGCAGCTCAACCCGAAAAGTTTGCAAAAGTCCACAAAGCTCACTAACTAGACGTTAAGAAGTAAGCTTACAACTCTGTTCAAAATCATCCAAGTTGCTCTATAAAACGGTGAGTTCCTTCCATGACCCCGAATGCATTCAGAATGCCACTCATACCTTTAAGAGCTGTCGACGAATTCAAACTCTTCTAAATTCTCTGCGATACCGAAAGTCACCTAGCGCTTCATACCTGGCCTCTACTTCACACCTGTATAAACATGCAGCTCTGTAGCGTCGTGACCGTCCTCGCCACCATCGGCCTTGTCTTCGCAACGCCTTTGAGTCCACCAGAATCTCGCGAGATCGGCACGGACTTGGCGAAGCGATGCGTTACGCCTGCCTGTTCGACGACGGCGGACTGCGCAGCTTTGGCTGCAACTGAGAACCTTTGCGGTCGTGCGTGTGTGTTCGGAGAGGCAAGTCGATATGAAATCACCTATGAGTTCAAAAAGGGCTGACCTTGATTGCGAGAATAGTGCCGGATCGGCCGTTGAGCAGGCACTTAGCTCCATGTTAGGTGGTACCAAGGCCAAGAACGCATGTCCGGCACGATTTCTTAGTACTTGTCAACGGCGGAAGTCAAAGATAAGAAGTGGCATATGGTGCACTCAAAGTCAAAGGAACTGCTCAGAACTTCTCTGACGGGACAAGAGGGATTATGTATTATCAAGGCAAGCAGGAATTCTCAAGAAATAGAACAAACTTGTGAAAGCGATATGGCGCGGAACGCGAAAAAGGGTCTGCCAGTTATGAAAATCACCGTTCCAATCTAGAGATTCCGCTGTATAATGAATGAGTCACGTAGGCCACTTCAATTCGCAACTAGATCATGGGCAACATCAACGACATCTGCCTTCTACAAAGTTTGTCGGCACGCTATGGTCTAGGCAACGAATCCGCAAGGTAGAGATATACGACCCAAAAATCATATTGAACACTAGGCGTTAAAGCTAATCTTCGCGAGGACCCAAATACTTGAGCCTCATATTCTGCATCAATGGCGGTCCAGATCCAGTCTATCTACAATAGCAACGTCTTCAATTGACTGTCCCGGCGGGGAGTTGGGGTGATGCGTTGGCAAGCGCGGGCTGTAAGCGCCTATCACACGCATCAGAAAGCCATCGCCAGGGGTCGTCTCCCGGTCAACCTTTCATCGACAAGGGGGCCGTTTGAAAGGGATCATGGCCACTTGGGGCGCTGATTGGTTTCGAATCCGGGGCTTTTGGCGCGCCAGGCCGCGGCTGGGGGGGAGGACCCGAACACCAGAAGCGATCCACATAGCGGCCCAGATTACGATCGTGCCTTGCCTTGGGCTACCTGAGCTTGACTTGGACCAAGCTCCTTCTGATACATTAAGATGTCGGAGAGGTCAACGAGGCGGTGAGATACCTCTTTAACGGCTCGATGAATTCTTTCACCTCTCGATGGTATTGATATTGCAAACGAAGCACGGCAATTGGTGAGATTCTTGAACGTGGCCCGGCTATTGCTCCATCGTCACTCGTCAGGGACGTGCTGCACGGCGCAGGAGTTGCAGGCGGCGGCAGGAGCTGAAATCCGAACCAGCTGCTGTTCCCGCAGATTCGCACGCTTCGCTCCGCGGATTGGCGTATGGCTACTATAGGCTTGGGGGCAGGTCAGGCTCGTCGTAGACGCAGGGTGGTGTGCTTCAAATCTTGGGGGATTCCCTGCTAGGCGATCTGTCACAAACGGCGGCAATGAGCTGAGGGTGTAGACGTGCATATCGGCAGGTCATGGAAATAGATTGCTGCACCCCCTCAACGGCACGGTGGACAGTAGCATGATGGTAAGGTTTCCGCCGTGCGACCAGACAGAGGTGGTGCGTGGCGGGGCACGACGAAGCTAAGGCGTAGGCGCATCCGTTTCCGTTTCCCCCCCAAACAGCAGCGTGGGAAACTTGCACAGACCGTAGCCTGGCAATTATTATTTGCTCTCCCTCACACTGGCCGACGACTTTTCGATCTGAGCCCGCTGAACCACAGATCTCTGCTAAACACACCCTATATCGCTCCGTCCAGAAACATTGTCAGCACTGGACATCGCTATCCATTGCGGCCGACCTTTATCGCTAGAGTTGTCGTAGTGCCCTATCCACGGCGGTCGCCCGAAACACCCAGCCTCCCCGCCGAGAGCTTTGCGTAGCTCTTTTCCGACTGTACAAGATTTCACGCCCATACGGCTACACAGCAGCGGATCGCTCAATACATCCTACGTTCGTCAATATTGTTGGCCGTTGGTCACACAGCTGCTTCATTGGCTTTGATCCACAGACGTCGCACGTCTCCTCCCGGAAGAGCGGGCAGATTCCTTGATTGGCCTCCCAGAAAACCTTCCACCGGCCTGCTTTCTCACCTTCCAGGTCGCTTCCAATCGTCTACCCTTCAGCCGTCTAAGGCGTCCTCTCAATTGAATCGTGAAATTGCTCCATTGCGCTGACTGTGAGCCCTTCCTCTATTAAAATGCAAACCTGAAGCCAAGCAAAAGATGGGTGTGGACGCCCGCAAACCGACACTACCTGCGCCAACCGACTCGTCTGCGGCTGTCGACACGTCCGGTGGCAGCGTTACTGGCACTGATCTAGCGACCGACGTGTCAAGAAGAACAGACAAGACATCTTACTCAATACCCGAAGACGGCAGTCCCATTACAATTTCTACTCGGAAAAAGCGGGAGAAGGGCGAAACGAAGCTCGGCCGATCGCAAAACCGATCCCAAACGTCGCTACTGATCGAATATTTTGAAGGAGGCAAGGAGGGATCCAAGTCCCAAACTCGGCGACCAAGCGTCAGAGTCAAGGTTACTCCTTCGGCGGCCAAAAAGCTTAAAGACGAGCACGATCACATTGTCGTAAGTGAATCAAACGGTACACGCAAACCATCTTACAGCAGACGCATCTCACTTGGCTCGTCCGTGTCTCCTAAGCGGATTACAGAAGATCACAGCATTAGCTCCGCTACCTCTCTTGCCGAGGACTCGAATATAGCTACACGGCCGCCTCCGGTAGAGATTGAAGTACTCAACAGAGGACAAGGAAGCGATTTGTCAGGAACAAGCGTATCAAACGAGCCAAGATACATTGTTCCGCCCTCTGATATTTCCTCAATGCCTCCAGACAGCGTGCTAGATACGAGCGCTCCCATTCAGACCACCCGTCCTCACCGCAGCCGAAGCGCGAGCAGGGAAGAGATCATCACAGCCAAGGATACGCTCAAAGCGCCAGCACGACGACGCAGCCGAAGTCTGAGCCGGGAAAGGTTCGCTCAGAAAGTAGTAGAGAAGCTTGGTAACAAACCACGAGAGGTCTCTAGTAGCAAGAGGAAGCACAGCGACAAGAGCAGAAGTCGAAGCGTCAGTAAGGAGCTTCTTGAAACAGAAACAAAATCGCCACGACGAAGGTCTGGCAGACATCGTGAAGATGAATCCTTTACAACGGGAGAGTCAAGCGTCCTGACCAATTCCGCCCTTGACCCACGTCGACAGTCTGATGCGTATTCTTTTCGGTCAGGAACATCAAAATCTTCAATTAACAACCCAAAACTCTTGGAGACCGTAGAAGATGCTATTCGGCGACTTATTCTCCCCGAACTTAAAGAACTCAAGAAAGATTCAAGGGTACAGTCAACACGGAGCAAGTTTGAACGTGCGGGAAATCCTTCAGACCTTTCAACCAGCAGCATCTCTCTGGAAGAGCAATCTAAGCGTACAAGTAAATCGGGGAAGGACGCAATTTTTAAGAAACCTAGAGTTGTCCGGCGAGACAGTCGGGAATCAGAAGAGATCCTCTCTAGTGGGTCAAAGCGCAGAAGAGAGAGAAGAAAAGATAGGGATGGAGAGTCTCGGTCAGATCGAAGCTATAGTCGACGAGAATCCGGCGATAGCACGATTGTTGAGGATGACAAGGGACATCGCAAGAAGACCAAAGATCATAGGGTCCGAGATGCGGCTGCAGGCGCCTTACTTGGTGGGGCATTGACAGCCGCTGCTTTGAAACACCATGATTCGAAATCGAGCGTCGACACAAGAGAAAGAAGGAAGAAGAGACGAAGCAGCAAGTCGAGAAGCCGCAGCGCCAGCGTGGCTGAAAGCGAAGAGATCTTTCACAAGCACGATGTGCCCCCGATGCCGATGAGAAGTGATATTGACTCGGAATTCACTCGAACGTCATTATTATCTGAGCAAACCGCGTCAACGACTAGTCCAACACATCGGGAGGTGCGAGAAGTAATGAGAGGTTCTCCCAGGGAGGTACATTCTCCGGGTTCGAGTACGCCTACACGGACTCCTTTATCTCCTGCTGGTTTACAGGAAGGGCTCGACACCCACCATAGCAATCTTTCCACAGGGGACTTGAGCAACCACAAGAGCATAAGCGACCCAAGTATTCACGAAGCAAAGCATGATCTTGGCAAGGAAGCTGCATTAGCGGGGGCAGCAGGAGGTGCTGCAGCTTTACTTGCACGAGCAGCCCGCAACTCCCCGCGCGATTCCCCTCGTGACTCTCCTGTGATCGATGAGGAACGGGTTAAGGAGTATGAGAAAAATCTGCACACGCAGCACCCTATTCGACGCGGCCTCAGTCCCATTCAAAGCGTTGCGAGTTACAAGACAAGCGAGCCGAATCGAGATTCCATGGAGCAGTCTCGTGACTCAATCCACTACGCTCACAGTACAGGGTCTCTATCATCCCCGACCAAGGAGCAGAATGTTCGAGACTCTAGAGCCTCGTTTGAATCATATAGCTCGGCTGCAAGCCCGATCGCCGCAAAGTCTCGGCGTCCAGAAGGTATCAATTTAGAGAACCGAAGTGAGATTATGGGTCAACATCACTTCCCGGACGAGATGCAAAGTCCACGAGGCTCATACCAAGAGTCTTATCGCGAAGGTGATGAAGATTGGTATGACGAACAGCATCGTGAAAATGATAGGTATCGCGATTCATATGCTAGCAGCGACCCCAAAGTTGAAATGCACCGGATGACCAATTACACCGATGATAGCCTTGACGCCCCATATCTCGACAAGGTAACTGCTGGTCAGCAAGTCGCCAAAGGCTCTGCAGCGAATCCAGAATATGTTCATACACCCGTTGCGGTAGAGTCTGCCGTCGCCTCGCTTTACGAACCATCTATCCTTGACGTACGTTCATCACAGTCCGCCAACCACTCTCATGCAAACTCGCCCGATCGTCCAGATAGTGGCAGTCCAGCATCTCCTGTCCAAAGTGCGCGAGACTTACCGGTGAGCGATCGTGGAAGCCCTCTTAAGCAGGAATTTGTTCTCGAGAACCATGATGAGAAGTCCTTCCAACAGCGCATCGGTGCGACATCGCCGCCACAAAGCGTCACGCAGTCGCTAGAGGAGCGACAATCCATACCAGAAATGGGAACCAGCGCTCTACCTCTTGACGGTGACCACATACCTGAGGTTGGGCATGGATTTGGATCCCCAGAATCAGATATAACCACAAACCCTTCGGTGATTCAGGGCCCAATTGGAGGAGTGTCTCATGAAAATCGAGATCACTGGCCCTATAACCCGACGCCTCCTAGGTCTAAAGGCGATCTGTTTTCAGGTGATACGGAAAGACAAGGCTTAAGCGCTACTGAGGCTGGAATGCTTGGTGCAGGGTTAGCCGCGATGGGCAACAGGATTGCTGCAAACGACAAGACGTTCCCCGACTTCAATGAACGAGGTGAAATGCTATCGCCGTCAAGAGACATACATCTGGATCATCAAGACAGGTTCATGTCGCCTGGGTTGAAAGATGAAGGCTATATCTCAGCAGCTCCCAACCGATCTCCTGGCGCAGTCACTCCTGAAATAAAGCGTAAGCCCATAGGGAAAGGACCAATACATGTCAACGACAGGCTTAATGTGGACGATCCGTTCCTCGGCCAGGATCGAGCTTTGAGCAGTCATTCGCATGGCATGGCTTCGCCAATCTATGATAGTGCCACCGGAAAAGGTATCGACGGAATTCAGTCGAAAGACATTGTCGCGCTGATGGACCATGTAAGTATGATAAACTTTGATCGATAGCTTCACTAACGCTATTCAGTTAACTGTAAGGGATGCTCAACGAAATGCCAGAGACACCGAAATTCTAGTCACTCTAGTTCGCAGCGCAGCTGAAATGCGAAATTCTTTCGAAGACATGAAAAAATTTATTGCCGAGCAGAATGACTTCGTCATGGACACAGCTGATAGACAACACGAAAAAACTCAGAAAGCTTTGGGTGGTCCTAGACCTCAGCCTTCTTCAAATCGCCTTGGCCGATCTTCAACAGAAGATGGAGAAGACCTTCCCACGAAGCGCAAGAATGTCTTCCGCCGTGCTCTTAAAGGTCTCAGCTCCAAGAACACAGCTGAACTTCAGAACATTGAGGGTATGCTGGTGCAACTACTCGATGAAGTGGCAGGTTTGAGAGCTGGTCAGGACGCTCGTCCAACAATGAGCCGGTCACAACCAGGTAGCTACGAGTCAGCCGACCGGCTAAGGGAGACTGCCGAGGATGGCTACGAGCCTGAAGGCCAAGCCGGCACCTCATCTACTGGTAATCGCTCTGGATATTTCTCAAACAATTCATCGCGCCAAATGGACGAGCCTCGAAGATTTGCAACTGGTCGCAGGGAGTCCGAGAACAGAATCAGCACCGTAATGGAAGGAGACGAAGAACAAGAGTATCTCGAGCCACATGAACAACAAGTAATGGACCAGCAGGTGACTAACGAAGATGAATTACTCAGCCCTCAGCGAGATCTACGTAGCTCAAGAGAGGATGTTCGTGGGGGCGCAGTACCTATTACCAGCCCTCAGCGCGAGCGAGTCCCCGCAGCTCCGCAGAGCGCCGAGAACACTCCTCAGATGTCTGATGGAAAGGGTCGAAGGCATAAATCTAGCTCTTCCTCGTTCTTCCCGAAAATTTCACGGTGGTCCAAGACCACAGCTTCGAGTGTCGGCGATACATTCCGCAGCAGTGTCCAAAACACCCCGAAGAAGGAACGCCCCCTTTCTGGCGCATCTCGTTCTGGATCAGACCTTGGACAATACACATATGACCATAACCCTGATGATCGTCGATCGAATGAATCTTTCAAAAATCAGGAAAACCGGCCGCCATCACCCCTCGTCCCATCTCAAGTATCCGATAACCCCAAATATCAAGCACACCGTGACAGCCTCAATTTCCAGCACCCTCAGCCCCGACAAGGTCCAACTGGCCGATACCAGTCACACCTAGAAAGCGAAGCCCAAGCCTACAGCATGTCCCCATCGTCCCCGAATTCGGACCGATGGGAAGGTGAGCTACCCGGCCTGTTGCCAATGATGGCTCCAGCCAAGGGATGGCAAGACAACCGGCATAGTTATGGCACCAATCCAGGTCACCTATCCCCTATATCAGATGCTGGTTATTCCGAATCATCTTCTGCGATGATGGAAATGGGTGAAGAAGAGGAGACGAACCGATTGTCTTCCACTTCAGTAGATGCTGCACCACCTCGGCCACCAAAGGTCAAAGACGAAGGACCATTGGTGCCTGAACGGCCGCCAAAACTTGCACTGAGCCCTGGGAATGTTCAGAGAGGGCCGACATATGCAGACCACGTTGCGGCGGCCCGAGGAGGGAGCCCAGCTTATCATAATGTACGTAATTCTCTGACCGATATTCCGTTTTCATTGAGTATCCGCTAATATCCTCCCAGAGCAGTTCCCCAACCGTCCGCTCAGCGTCCGGCCAGACTCCACCATCTCGAAAGCCGACCGGACCAAGACCAATCACCACCTCTGGCCAGTACAGCCCGGGGAACATGAATGCGGTGAAGCGGAATCGGTATAGAGGGAGCCCGAACCCAATTGATGGGAGCTCGAATGAGGATCTGGGATATTGAGCTGGCCTCTGAATTCCTTGATAATGTGTATATGACCTGTTTTCTGTGTACATTTTCCTGCTCTCGGTCTGTCTGCGATGTCTTCGACCTTTGGGGGAAGACAGGGTTTGGGAGATAGACGCTTGCTCGGGCTTTGAATCTTTGGCGATGGATCGAATGATGTCTGGGCATCAAAAGTTGGTTGACGGCAGTAATGGTAGTGTAATCTATGCCATTGCTAGTGCATGCCGCTGGCCTGAAATTGATTTTCAACAATGGCAACGTTCGACAGCAAAGGTTTCTGCGTTTAGGCTGTGATTAATTCTTGATTGGTAGCAGTGCAGGACGACAGGAGTCTGGATAAGATCCCTATATTATGATAGAATCTTTTATATTTAAAGGGGAAAAAAGACATGCCGTAGTAGCTATCATCCAGCAGCCTAATTGAAGACTTAGCCTCACCTCAATCCGTAGAATCGTCGCTCCAATTTTAGCTTACCGATCAAACTCTGGTGACGACGTTCACAATTCCGCACCGTATTCCCTCCACCCCCATCGATCCCGTGTACGCCCAACTTCCCTCCAAACCCGCCGCACCTGTAACTTTATCTTTTCTCCCGTCCCAAATCGCAACCCAAGCCACCCTTATGCCCTTCCTTCCCAAAACACCAACATCACCAGCGGCCACCCACCGCCGTTTTCTCACTACAATGTCGCGGCCGCGAAGGTTCGCCCCCTTGAATCCCGGTGCGAGGGCGAGAGGTGAGGGATTGCAGGCGCTGGAGGGGATTGTGTTTGATGTGGTGAGTTTCTGGGTGTGAGTTTGATGTGAAGAAGGGGTGGGTGCTGATGTTTGAGGGGTTTTTGGGGTGTTAGGATGGGACGCTGTGGTGAGTTCTGTTTTTGAGAGTTTCTTTGGGGGGTGAGGGTGATAGTTTTTTGGTGCGAGGGGGGGATTTGGGGTTGGAGGTATCTGGACGTGGAAAGTCACATCGAGTGCTTGGTGGTGTGGGATTTCTTGCTTAATGAGGTCAAAACATTCAACTTTTTTTCCTTGTCGATTGATTCATTTCTACATCCCTTCTTCATTTGGCTTCTATCAGACCCTCTAGCTATCAAGCCTAAGCTTATTCCGTCTTCCCCCACCTTTTCTCATCAAACCACCAGAACTAACACCCGACCCTCTTCGATCCAGCCTCCCCCAATCCTCCATGTTCCGCCAAATGCGCACCTCCCTCTCCATCCCCGCCGGCGTCGACATCCTCTCCCACATCCGCGCGCTCCCCACCCGCCCCCAGCGCGCCTCCGCCGTCGCAACGCTCCGGTCCATCGAGCGCCGCTTCATGACCCAACAACAGCCCCAACCCGGCCTCACGGAGCTCATGTCGTATCTGGAGAGGAAAGCGGTGAGGAAGGCGCTGTGCACGAGGAATTTCCCAGCACCTGTAGAGCATTTGAGGAGGGAATTTCTGGCCGGGGTGGAGTTTGGGCCGGTGGTGACGAGGGAGACGGTTGGGGTGAGTGCTAAGCCGAGTCCTGAGGGGATTTGGTGGTGTGTGGCGGAGTGGGGGTTGGGTGGGGAGGTAGGGAAAGTGGTAAGGGAGAAGGTTAGGAGGAAGATCGAGGGGGGTGGTGGGGGCGCTTTTGATGGGTTGGAGGAGAATGGTGGGGAGGAGGAGAGGGCGAAGACGGACGGGGGAGCGAAGGAGGTCGAGAAGGAGGAGGTCGAGGGTGAAGAGGTGCTGCAGGAGAGGAGGGAAACCCTTGGGAAAGGAGTAATTATGGTGGGAGATAGTATAGATGATATGGAAGCTGGGTATCGGGCTGGCGCGGCGACGGTCTTACTGCGCAACGACGAGAATGGTGCGGCAGGGGAGCATGAATACACTGATCTGACGATTGAGAGGCTGGATGATTTGGTGCGAGTCCTGGAAGAGGGATTTGTCGGCCGCAGCTAGTTTTCGGATATTTTCGGAACCTGACAAGTGAAATTAGCGAGCATAGGTAGAAGAAGGCGCGTGAGTCTCCGTTCACTCTTATATTCATATTACTAATAACTTGGTAGTGAAGGCGATGCTCCAGGGCTGCATCGATGTTGAAGCTTTACATGCTTGCCTCCGCACTGGCCCCTCCAAATTTCTCTGGCAGACGGCAAAGTCGCCCACCCGTTTAAGGTAAGTGTACTGCACAAATCTGGTCTAGTCACATCCTCCACGCTAGGCTCTCTTGTGTGGAGTAAACACGATCTTTCTCCATCTGCGTGTCTTCTCAGTTCTGCATCTGCACCATTGCAACTGCTTCTACCATCGCAATTCGATTAGCATCAGCACATCTCGCAGCTTCTTGTATTGCTCTATCGGCTTGCTTATCGCGCCCAATAGCTTATCCGCTCCGGTTTTTCCGCCGCACAAGCAAAAATTCCCCACGATTTTCGAAGCCGTTCAACGCAGCTTTTCGCGATGGCTGAATTCTCCCCTTATACCACGTCCCACGGCACGATTGGCACCTCTACCTTAGCCGACAATTCAAGCGCAAACAATACTCTCAGCGATGTCGCTTCTTTCGCGTCCGATGACTCTACTTCTGACCTCATCGCCGCCCTCATCGCAAAACAGTCACCTCCTCAAAGGAAACCTATCAAAACCCGCAAAGTTCTTGTCCCTAAAAAGCCGTCATCCCAGGGCAAAAGAGGAGCTGGATCTACTGTCGGGAACGTCAATACCAATACAAATACCAAGCCTGTTGCCTCTGATAACGTCGCCGCCCTCCGGGCAAAACAGCCCAGCGTCGAAGACGTCCCAGAAACACCACCTGCACCAACCAGAGCCCATACTAATCGCCCTATGACCCCTCTGCTACGAGAAATCCACGAATCCGAGCTCGGCAGTCCTATCGACGAGTCTACACCGGAGAAAGTCACGTCGACACTTGAGGCTGAACTAGCAGCAGCGAGGGCTATCATTGCAGAACAAGCTCGCACCATTGAAGCTTTGAAAAAGGAGAACACTACACTGCGGGAGACTGAAAAGAAGCAAGCTGCTGATATGGCGGCTTTGGAAAACAATCTACACACCCAATACGGAGAGGCAACCCAACGTGTTGAGGCCCTTGTTGACGACCTGAACGCTAAGATCGTTCAGTCTGAAAAGGAACATGCTGCCGACAAGGCGGCACTTGAATCAACCCTTCACAACGAGTACGGCGAGGCAATAAAGCGGGTTGAGGACCTCGTTGACGGGCTGAATGCTAAGATCGCTCAGTCTGAGAAGGAGCACGCTGCCGATATAGCGGCTTTAGAGTCCAAGCTACACAGCGAGTACGGCCAGGCTACTAAACACGTCGAGGACCTCGTTGACGACCTGAACGCTAAGATCGTTCGCTCTGAGAACGATCTCGACGCCGCCAACCTGCGTGCCGCAGGATACAAAAAACAAGTCACACAGTTGCGCAAGGTCGTTTGCCAAAAGGAGCAAGAGGTGGCCCAAATCGGGCAGGTTCTCGTCCAAAAGGAGCAAATTGAGAAGGAAATGGACGAAAGATTGACGCGTGACTTGCGTGGGATGATGAGGGAGCGTGAGAAGCTGAAACAGGCCCTAATGCATGCGTGGGCAGAGAAGGAGTGCCCCGGGGAGTACGGGGCGGATGGGAGGAAGGTCTACAAGTACAAATATGTCAAGAAATAGGGGGAGATGGCCGGAAAAGGGCGTTTTTAGGCGAATTTTGGGCGTTTTAAGGGGGTTTTCTGGTGTTTCTTGGTGTTTTTTGGCTTGTTAGAACGTTCTTTTGGCTTGTTTTTTGTGTTTTGGGGGGATTGTGGGCCCCTGCAGGGCTCTCCCTGGCGGTCTTTCGCCGGGAAGCCTTGTGGGGGACCTGCCCTGCGCGTTTGACGTTCGTTTTTGCCGTTTTGGGAAGAAAAGAGGCTTTTTTCTGCGGGTTTTTGGTGGGTTTTGGTGGTTTTTGGTGGGTTTGGGCGGCTCTGGGTGGTTTGGAAGGAGTTTTTAGGGCTTTTTGGCCGTTTTGGGCTGGTTTTCTTTCTTAATTGGGCAGGCAGTGGCTTTTTTTGCCGTTTAGATACCCCTCGTTAGCCCTAGAACGAATGAATAAGAGTGTCTCCAAAATTTTCACGCTACTTCCTAATTAGGCAATATCTCTATAAGTTTCCGCATGCCACTTCTAACATTGAACCCTTTTGAGAAACCAACGTCAGACATGAAGCTATTTCTCATAGATGTTTTGAAGTCCGATATACCCTCCAGATAGACGTCTACTCTGTTTCATTGAAAATTAAGCCTGTGTAATGGATTTGAGCTTATTATACCAAATCCTGTTAAAGGACCAACTTTACACATGAAGTTATCTCTCATAGACAATTCGAAGCCCGATATATCCCCCAGATGGACGTCTGCACTCTTTGAATAGAAATAAAGCCTGTGTGATTGATTTAAGCTTGTTCTACTAAATCCTGTTGAGGAACCAACTCCACACTTAAAGTTACTTTTCATAGATATTCTGAAGCTCAATATATCCCCCAGATGGACGCCTACCCTCTTTCTTTAATAAAAAAGCTTATGTGGTTAACTTGAGCCCCTTATATCGAATTCTTTTGATGAACCAATGTCACGTATCTCGTTACTTCTCGCAGACATTCTGGACTAAGATATATCCTCCAGACAGGCGCCAGCTCTCTTAGCATAAGAAGAAAGCCTATGTGATAGCTTTTGGCCTCTTTCATCAAATCCTTTTGAGGAAGCAACGTCAAGGGTGAAGTCACTTCTCGCAGACATTCCGGAGTAAGATGTATCCTCCAGACGGGCGCCTACTCTCTTGGTATAAGATACACGCCTATGTGATTCATTCTAGCCTATTGCATCGAATTCTTTTCAGAAAGCAACATCACACATGAAGTGTCGAGGCATGGTGACAGAAATCGTGGCCGATCAAGAATAACCCGCAGCTAGGCGTTAGATGTCGCGGCGCATCTAAGTATTAGCACTAATACCCGTCTAGGATATATTGAATACACCACTACTTCTGATACCTAGTATCGATCGGCCATGATTTCTGTCACCAAGCCTCATATTATGGTGCTAGAGCGACCTTCGGGGGACAGCCCTTGAAACATTCCTAATTGGGAAGAGGTCTTGGCACACCTTTACCTGTGCATCTGTACGTCATTAGTTCCTCAATCCTTCATAGCTAAATGTTTGTAAAATGGCCTCATATTCATAGCGCCTTACTCCTTCAGAGCGATCCATTACATGAAGGTATTTCTCACAAACGTCCTGCGGTACAGTATATGCTCTGGACAGGCGTCTACTCTCTTTCCATAAAAGCCAGGTCTGTGTCATTGAAATGTGTTTCTCGCATGGATCCTTTTGAGAAGTCAATATTACACGAGAAATGATTTCTCACAGACATTCTGGTAGTACAATACATTATCTAGACAGGTATCTACTCTTTTTCTTTAAACACAAAGCTTATGCGACTGACCTGTGCTTCTCGTAAAAATCTGTCAAGAACTCCGTCTCGAATATGAAGTTACTTCTCACAGACATTCTAATATTAGAATATATCCTTCAGACGCAAGTCTGCTCTCTTTCTATAAACACAACGCTTCTGTCATTGTTTTGAGCTTCTCGCACGAGTCTTTGCAAATATCCATCACAGAACTCTTAGCTAGAGCATGATAATAGCTGGCACCCGCTGGTGTTACCAAAAGACTAAGTTGACAACTCGCTAGAAGACGAATGTTGGGGGGCCGATACCACTAATCGCGGCTGGGAATGTTTTCGGAATCTCATCCAATATAAGTTTTTTGATCTTATCGAAGATACCGGCCTTCTGACGGTGGGGTTTTCGGAGATCAGTTTCCCATCTGAAACTGTAGACATTGTAACGATCAAGGTCTAGAATGAATATATTAGGCTATATAAGCAGTTTCTGGCCTGGATATAGCTATACTAAGTTAAAAAATTACTTTATATACGCGCGCGCAAATAAAAATTTTAAAAATATACACTATATATTATATAATATTAAAATTATTAAAACTGTATAAAATACGGCACCATATTATCTTTTTTTAAAATAAATTTAAAATAATTTAGTTATAGTTTAATATTATAAATAAAAAAAAAGAATCCCTAAAAAGTATCTTTTATTAAAATATATAAAAAAAATAATAATTTAATTTATTTTCGATACTTTTTTAACTTTATTTTAATTTTAATTATTATATTATTGTCCGCAATGATAATCTTTTTTTTTTTTTTTATATAAATTTTTAGCTATTTTTTTAATTTTTTTGGCAGTCCGACAATATTTAAATAATATTTATAAAAAATTTTAACTATATAGAGTAAATCTATAAAATTTTTTATTAAATAATAATTTTTATTCGAATCGAATTTTATTTATTAAATATAATATTATAATATTTTTTTTAGTATATAACTATTTAAAATTTTTTTAATTATTTATTTTAATTTTCTATTAATTTCTATTAATACTTTTAATTTCTAGGCTTACCCAGAAAAAAGATTATTAATAGTTTTTTTTAATCTGTCTATATAAAATACCGGGTATATTTTTATATATTTTAATAATTATATTTTATAAAGATAATTTTTTATTTTAATAATAGAATAAAGTCCGCAATTTTATTAATTAAATTTATTATTTAACTATTTCAAATTTTAGTTTTTTTATTTAATATAGACTAAATTTCTAATTTTAAAATTAAATTTTTATTAATATTTATTAATTTATTTTATTTAATATTTTTAAATAATATTTAAATTTTTTTAAATCTATTTAATTATATTGTGAGTTTGTTTAATAAACTATTAAATTTTAATATAAATAAATTATTTTTTTATAGTAGGCAATTTCTTTATTTATTTTTTTTAATTAAAATATTATTTTGCGGAATAGTTAAATTTTAGTTTAAATAATAAATATTTTATTAAATTATATTTTAAAATTATTTAAGTAAAATTATTTAAGTAAAATTAATAGCCGGTAAAAATTTTAACCAATTATTTTAAAAATAATTTATAAAAAGCTATAAATATTAATCGATATATTATATTAAAATTTTAAAATTATTATTTATCTGTGAATAATTGGCCGTACTAAGTTTTTACTTTATTTTTATAAATAAATATAATTTATTTATAAAGGACAAGATAAATTGAAATTTTTAATTAAAAATAATAATTTTAAATATACTATATATATATTAAATATATATATAATATAATTAAACTACTTTACTTGCAGTAACTATTTTTAAATAGAATAAAATAAAATTTTTTTTGTCTAAATAATTTATTATTATTAATATATTATTAAAGCCTTGCTTATTTTTAAAAAATTTTTTAAAATTTATTAAAATATACTGCTAATAGCGCTCTGAAATTAATAAAAAATAAAAAAATTTTAAAATTTTATTTTTAAAAATTTTTTCCTATTTATAAAATAGATAATTTTAAATAAATTATTTTATATTTACTGTTAAACTATACTAGTAATATTATTTTATAATTAATTTTTATATTTTTTTCTATTTTAGATATGTCGCGGTAAGGCTTATATATATATATTAAATTAATTAAATTTAAAGATCTATCATATTCAGTATTTATAATTTATTATATTTTAATAAAAGTCTCTCTAAAAGATTTTATTTTTATTTTTTTTTTCTACTAGCTAGCAGTATAGCTGTGCAGTAAAATTTTTATAATTAATTTTAAAAATTTAATTAATTAGTTTAAATAAGGGTTTCTGGTTAATAGATTTTAAATTTATAATTATTATTAATTTAATTAAAATACTAGTTTATATAGCAACATTTTTAATTTTTTATATTTTTAATTTTTTTATTTTATATAAAAAGGTATTGGTAATAATATTTTTAATTTTAAATTAATAAAAAATCAAAAATTAATAATTTTTTATAAATTTTTACCAATAAGCTTATCGAGAATTAAATAGATATTTAATTATAAAAAATTTTAATATATAATAATCTATTAGAATAAAAAAAAATTTTTACAATTCTATTAGTAGAAAATACTATTTTTTTAAATTTAAAATTATAATAAATATTTCCTTATCGTGGATTTTATAATATATTTTTATAAATTATAATACTTTAAAAAAAAAAACTATTAGCTTTCAGTTTTTATTATTTTATAATTAATATAAAATTTTTATTATTATATTATTATTAATATCTATCTCTATATATATCTATTAATAAAAAAAAAGTATATAAATATTTAGTCGGATATTATAAACTCTTTAATATAATTAAAAACCTACTATTTTTTATCTTTAAAATAATACTATTTATTTTTAATAATAAATTTTTATAAAAAATATACTATATGCTCCATCTCGAATAGAAATATATTGTTATATAAATACTTTTAGATTACTAAAAGGTACTTGCGTGAATTGATTCTTAAGGAATAATTTAAAGTTAAAACAGGAAAAAAATATTTGTAAAAAGTTCACAAAGATAATTTAATATTTTTATAATTTAATTAAATGTTTAACTATTTAAATTGAATATATTTTTTTATTTGGAAGGAAAAAAAAAACACTTTCTATATACCTCAAAGTAATTAACTGTAATTAGTTTAATTTTTATAAACTTTATCTAATTACTCACTATTTTGTTTAAAAATAATTAATAATATTTTTTTAAAACGCTTTTAATTATCACTAGTTTAAATTATATAATTATCTTTAAATATTTTTTCTTATAAATAACAATTAATGTGCCTTACTTGGTGGTTGCAATACTATCTCCCTTTTTTATGAAAATGTCTTTATTTGCAACTATACTTAAATCAGTTTTGTGTTTCATTTAGATTCATTTTGTAAATATGCATTATACCTCCACACATTATAAAGTTAACTAACTGTTGTAGGAAGTTTATAGCTTGTTTTTCCTCAATTTTTTTTCCTACCATAATTTTTTATAAACAGTGTGTGGTAAATAACGTTTTTTATGTTACCACAAAAAGTTCATTTAAATGTTTAAGTTACATCAAAAAAGGGTGTCAATGTAACAATAATATTTTTACAAATACCTTTAACAACATTATTCAGCAATAATAGTGATTATAATACTTTATCTTTAAAAGTTGTCGGTGTATCACTCGTTTAATTTAAAAATTTATATTCACTCAAAATAAGCAAACTGAAGTGAAAAAAAAGTTGGAAGATTTAAATTAACAACAAAGTGAAATGATTACTTAAAAAGTGAATATGGTTACCATCCTAAATAATTTAATTAATGTCTCTATATCAATTTAATAAAATGACATTTTTCTTTGCGCTATTAATAATTTAAAATTGTCTTTTTGCAATTAACTAAATTTTTTAAAGGTTTTTAAGTGTTTTTTAATGTAGGATAACCTTTTCATTTAACTAAATACTTCTAATCTTGTTTCTTCAAAATTTTCTTTACTTTATGTATATTTTCTTTTTAGGTTTTGTATTAAAACGTTCTTTAAATCGGTGTTTTAAAATATATAAATTTTAAAAGTTTAATATTAAATATAGAATATATTTGTGTATCTTTAAATAGTTTAAGTTTATAATTTATAAATTTTTTATTTTGTTTAATTTTAAATGGACCTATTTAATAGTGGTCCATTTTTTTACTAGGTTATAAAGTTTTTAAATTTTTTGTAGAGAGGTAAACCTTATCTTCCTCTTTTAACTAAAGACTTTATTCTTTTTTAGCTATTAGTGGTTGCCATAATTTTTATTAAATTTATTAAACTCATTGAATGGCTGCCTCTGTAGTTTCTTTTTAAAAAAAGTTTCCTGGAAAATTTAAATGTTTTTTAAAGTTTATTTTATAAAAAGAATATTTAGTTGTGTCATTTCTCCTATTATTATAGTATAACTGTGTTATTGGCAATTAGTTTTTTTATTTATTTATATTTATAGAGAGGTAATAACATAACCAATTTTTCAAAATTTAGTTTGTTCTTTTAGTTTATTTATTTATTTATGGATAAAATACCATTAATATCTTCAATTTAATTTTCAGTTTAAATATTATCATTTTTTAATATTGTAAAGTAAACAATTTGTCTTTATTGAATACAATCTATTTTAAGAATTTGAAATATTGTATCATTGTTTTCATAATAAGATTTATTATTTGTAATATTGTATATATTTTTTTGAATAATTTAAATATTGCATACTTAGTGTATCTATTTATTATTATTATTATTGAGTTGTATTCTTTCAATATAGAAAGTTTAATAATGAAGTTAATCCCAACATTATTTTAAAGTTTTTAAAGTTTTTTCTATACTGTTATTGGTACAATTAGGGTTTTGTTGATTTTGTTCTTCTAATAGGATGTATATTTATTAATATATTTTTTAACCTTTTATTGTAACTGTTGCACAATATGATTTTATTATATAAATTTAACAATGTTATTGATTTCCAAATATTTATATAATAATGAATCATAATATTGTTTAATAACTTTTTTTGTTAATTTTTTTAAAACTATAAACTTTACTCTGTAATTTTATTAATTAAAATTTTAAAATTAGTATTTTTATTTTTGTATGTAGATATTAACGATTTGGTTTAAACTATAATTTTTATTTGAATTTTTTTTCAGTATGGTTTATTTAATGATTTTTTTTATTATATAATTTTTTTCTTCAGTTAAATGTGTTTATTTAATTATTTTTTTTATTTAGTTAATAATATATTTTGAATTTATATTGTTTTAAAAATTCCAATTATTAAATTTACCTTTGATTTAACTGTTTCGTAGTTATAAATACAATTAAATTTTTGTGGTTTGTAAATATATTAAATTATGAAACACTTTTTATATATATTTATTAATGTTTAAGTGTTATTATTATTATTAACAATTTTTTATTGTAAATATTGTAATTTTGTTTTGTTAAAATTAACTTTTTAAAGTAATATGTTATTAAATATCTTTTTTTATTTTGAAGCTGTATAAAATAAACTCTTATAATTAAATTTAATATGTTTATTTCAATTTGGTTTGGTTAATTTGCCTTAAATATAATTAATATTGGAATTTTTACACAAAATTGTACTAATTAGTTAAACACTTTTTGTTGCTTTGAATTTTATCTGTATTTATAATCCTTTTTAATCAATTTAATCAATGGTTCTATTTTATAAAAATATTTTTTAATAAACTGTCAATTGAAGTTACAGAATTTAAAAAAAATTTGTACTTTTATTACTGTGGTTAATTTAAACTATTTTTTAATCGTTTTACTTTTTTTAAAATTTATACATATATTATTTTGTTCAACAATATATTTTAGGAATTTAATTTCTGTTTAATAAAATTTACATTTTTTTAATTTAAACTGTAGTTATACACCGGCTAATTTTTATAATACTTTTTTAACTTGTTCTTTATGCATTTTGAGGTCTTTTAAGTAAATAAATATATTATTTAAATAGGTAATGACAAAGTCGTCAAGGAAGAATTTTAATAAGTTATTTATTAATATTTAATAAGTAGTTGATACATTTGTAAGTCTGAACAGTATTATTTAATATTTATAATATTTATATCTTATTTTAAAAGTTGTTTTTCACTTTTCGCCTTTTTTTATGCGTATAAAGTTGTAAACTTTTTATTAATTTAATTTAATAAAGTATTTTGCGCCTTACAGTTTGTCTCTTATTTTTATAATATTGAATAACAAGTATTTATTTTTAACAATAATTTTGTTAAACTTTTAATAGTCTATATACAGTTGTAATTTTTCACTTTATCCTTTAAATATAAAGAGGATTAATAAGCCTGTAAATAATTTAAATTTTTTAATAAACTTTTTTCTCAGATTGTTTTAAATATAATTTTAAAAAATATTAAGTTCCTTTTCAGATAGTTTATATATGGATTTAAATATAAGTTTCTTTCTTAATTACAGTTTAATTTTGTAATTTTATAATTAATATTTTAATAATATATTTGCATTTACTTTTTTTTAAAATAATTCACTTCATACAGTGTACTTTTAAGATATTATTAAAATTATATGTTTTTTTAATACTTTGTCCTCATTACAACTTTTTTTTTTCAAATTATTAAAAAAAGTTGATTTTTGTTTTACGAAGCTGTTTAATTTTAAAAGGAAAACTTTTTAAAATATTTTCTTATTGCTTTTTTTATCCATCAATATGTTACAGCATTATGTAAATTTTTGTATAGTTATATAACCACACCTGTTAAATTTAAACTTTTTTCTTTACTAATTAATGTTCAAATTATGTTTTTGTAATTATAATATACCAAAAATTATTTAATTAATTGTTATTGTCATGATGTTTAAATATATTATTTTAATATAGCCATTCATTTTATATTATAAAGATTTTATTTCAATTGATACTTTTTATACTTTTATTTTATTTTCTTTGAAGATCAACATATTGTATATCCTTGTTTTCTTTTTTATTGAAATTTTTAATTTGTCTATACATTTTTAAAATATAATATTTTCTGTAGCTTTAAAGTTAATTAAAGTTTTTATTCTTTGTTTATAAAAAATAATTTTTTTTTTTATAATATATGCGCTTTCGGTGTTTGCTAATTGTTTTGGAACCATAATATAAATTTCTCTTTTTCAATCTGTTAATCAAAAAATTCATTTTTTATTTTTTTAAAGCTTTTTTCATCCAATTTCTTGAAATCTTTTTACAATTTATACTTTTAAAAATATTACTGTATGTCTGCGCTGTGTTTTTGACATAAAAATTTATTTATATAAATATGCTATAACAACTAAGTATATTTATTGTTGATTTAATTTTTTTATCTTTTTTTGTACCAGGTTTAAAAATTATCAAAAAATAAATCCTGAATGTATTTATTCTCTAAATAATTTTTATATAAATTGATAGAACAATAAATTCAAAATATTTTTATATATTTTATTTTTAAATGTGCCTTTTGATATATGGCCTATTCTATATAAATTTCTATAATTTAATAATATTAAACATTTAATTTAAATGTTATTTTTAACTTTAATTATTGTAATGTAGCTTCTTAAATTTATAATATTAATCTTTATATTATTTTTTATTTTTGTTGATTTAAAATAGCAAAAAAATATTATTGCCATAAATATACTATATTATTTTGTTATTTTAATATTAAATATTTATTTTTAATTTTTCTGATTCTATATATAATCTTTTAAAGTTGATAAATTTTATATTTATTTAATAGATATAACTTTTAGTCTCCTAATTAATATTTTTAAAATTATTTTTGTCCAATGGTTTGTATCTTCTGGTTAAAAATTTTTATTTTTTTTAAAAAATAAATATTAATCTTTTTGTTGTGTAGGTAGTATAAACATTTTTTATTTTTATATTTTTTTTATATTTTTGTGCACGCTTTTTTATATTTAAATTTTTTAAACTCCTTTTTAGCGGTTTAATGAAAGGTATATTTTTTATATATACATTTATTTTAGTGAGTTTTTTTATGAAATAAATTTTATTTATTAAAATATAGATTTTTTCTATATTATTTTAAAATGATTAAATAGTGTTCATTTTTAATATATATTTTTCATTTTTTGTCATGTCGTTTAAATAAATTAATTTTTTTTTTTACTCTTTTTAATTACATAATTTTATCATCTTTTAATACTGTATAGTTGTATAACAATAACTTTTTTTAAATTTAAATTTCTTCATCAGTGAACTGACTTAGTATATTTCAATTTTTTTCTTTAAAATTTGTTTTATTTTCAGTTTCCATTAACTCTTTAAATATTTATACAACTTTTAAAATATTTGTTTAATAAATTATATTAAATTTATATATTGATTTACTTCAGCAGTTTTAAACTATATAATTTTTTTTTCTATATAAATAATAACTTTTAACTATGTCTTTATTTATATCTTTTTTTTTTAATAGTTTTTTTTCCATGTTGTCAATTTGCATTACATTTAAATTAAAAATTTTTACTCTCTGTGCATAAAAACATTCGGGTTTTTAAAAAATTCCTTTAAATATTTATCAACATTTTATATTGTGTTAATTATAGAATTATTTCAATTCACAATTCTTTAACTGATTATTTAAATGTATTGTTTTCTTTGTTAAATTTTTTAGTAAAAATAAGCTCACCTCTATTTACATAAATTTATTTTTAACATTGTTTTTTAATTTAATTTTAAATATTGTTATGAATACTTTATTTTTTTATTTCAACTTTATAAAAATTTTTTTAAAATATTGAATATATTTTGCCGCAAAATATATTTATTTTATTTATTGTATAGTTTTACCGGCATTCTCTTTAATATTTATTGTTTTAAATACTTTTTCCATTTTTTTTTAAAAGACATTAAAATCTTTAAAAATTTTAACAGCAATAACCTCAAAGTCATTTAAATTTTTTTTTCTTTTAACTTTAATTAATAGATAGTTTCACATTTGTGGCTTAAACTATTTATAAATTTTTTCTTAAAATAACCTTACTGTAAATATAACATATTTGTTGGTAGCAATTTTGTTTTTTTAAAATTTAAAATAAATTTAACATTAAGCAAGTCAGTCATTAAACTTTTAATAATTTTTATTGTATTTATTGAACAAAAATCCCTTTATCTCTTTGGTATCTGTAAAATTAATTAAAGATTCTTTTTATTTTAAATGAGCCATCTTTAAAATATTCAAAGTGTTATATAAATACTTTTGGATTATTAAAAGATACTTATATAAATTGATTCTTAAGAGATAATTCAGGGTTAAAATAGGAAAAAAATATTTGTAAAAAGTTCACAAAGATAATTTAATATTTTTATAATTTAACTAGGTGTCTAATTATTTAAATTAAATATATTTTTTCATTTGGAAGAAAGAAGAGAGCATTTCTTATATATTTTAAAATAATTAACTGTAATTAGTCCAACTTTTATAAACTTTATTTAATTATTTGTTATTTTGTTCAAAAATAATTAATGGTACTTTTTCAAAACGCCTTTAATTACTACTAATTTAAATTATGTAATTATCTTTAAGTACCTTTTCCTATAAATAATGATTGGTATGCCTTGCTTGGTGGCCGCAACATATATAATAAAAATTAGCAAAATTTAAAAAGAATTATATAATTTTTATTAAATAAAATTCCGGCTAATCTTAAATAATAAATACTTTTTCTAAATCTATTTATAATTTTTTAATACTAACAATAAATTCTAGAAACTTAATTTTCTATATATAAAATTTATTTTTTCGAATATCTGTTTGTAAACCTACCTTTTTAACTATTAAAATATCTTTTTTATATATATTTTATATTTAAAGGGATTTTCGGAAAAAATTAAAATATTATTTATATAAACTGTATAGAAATTATTTAGATAGTTAAATAATATTTTATTTATAAATTATTAAAAAAAAGCAGAATTATTATATAAGTTAAAAAATAAAATTCGATATTTATATAAATTAAATTATATATAAAATATTATAAAATTTTTTATTTTAAAAATTATTCAAATTTAATAAAAAGTCTATTATATATTTAGTTTTATAAAAATTTATATTTACTGTAATCGAGCTAATATTTTACTAATAAATAAAAATAAATATTAATTTTTTTTAATAAAAATATTTAAATATTAATAATTTATACAGAATCTTTACCCTTTTTTAGACTTTTTTATAAATAGTATAAATAAAATAAAGAGGCTGCTACTAAATATAATAAATTTTTTTTTTATATTTTTTTAAAAATATATTTTTATAAATTCTAAATATTTCAGCGACATACTATATAAAAGATTAAAAACTAATTTATTATTTTTAATAAGTTCAATCTAGTAGTCCATTTCTTCTTTTAATAGAAATAGTTTATTTAAGGCTATTTTAAAAAATATATTTTAATAATTTCTAATAAATATAGAAAGCTTGTTCTCTATTATATATTATAATTTATTATTATTAGTCTTTAAACTATTCTCTATATAGCAATTTTTAATAAATTTATTAATTTTATAAATATTTATAGCCCCGATTACCGCATCTATTTTTATATTAAATAGATAAGCCGGTCTATTAATTATATAAATATTTATTTATAATAAGTTTTTAGTCCGATACTTTTTTAATAGTTTTTTTAATTTATTAAATTTCGAATTTTTTAAATTCTGGGTTAGTTTTTTTTCTATTTTTTATTTATATTTTATCTTTTAGTAAATAATTAAAGATCTTAATTTTAAATTCGAATTAATATAATATTTTAATTAAACTAATTAATCTATCTACCTACTTTAATAGTTAATTTTTTTAATTAATATCTTTTTAATAAGCTGCCTCTACTGAATAAAATATATTTTATTTTTAATATAATATTATCATATACTATTTGGTATTATATATAGAATTATTTTTTTATATTATTCGGTATTTTTTACAGTTAAAAAAAATATAATTTTTAATAAATTAAATATACTTTAATAGTATATTATATCTTTCTATATCGTAAAAAATAAATTAAATAAAAATATATTTTAAACTCAATATTATATTAATCTAAAAGGTATAGAAAAGTTATTCAATAATTTAATTATTATATTTCAATACTAATATTTTTTGGGCTAATTTATAAAATATAATTTATAAATACTTTTTTAGCTTCGCTTTCTATTTATAATATATAAAAATTTATCTATTAATTTTTATATTTAATAATATCTTAACACGTAGTTTTACTTCTTTAAAAATAATTTTATTTTTAATTATTAATACAGTTTTTTTTATTAATTCTATTAATAAAAAAATATAGCCTTCCTTCTATATTTTTATTTTTTTTAATTTTAAAATAACGACTTCGTCCAGAGTTACTTATTTTTTAATTTTTTTTTTATTTTATTCTAATTGAAAGTTTCTATCTATTTAATTTATATTATTTTTTTCAACTTAAAACAATTACAGGCTATATAGCCTTTTTTATTATAATTATAATAAATAATATTTAAAGTATTTACAGTTTTATTTTTAAAAATAAAAATAAATATCGATAACTTTATTAAAATATTTATTTATATAAATTGACGGGATCCCGTTCTTATTTTTATTATAATAATTATTTTTTTTATTTATATAGCAATTTTTATTTTTTTATTTTACTCGACTTATTTTAACTGACATATAAAAATACTTACTATATTATAAAATTTTTCGAAGAAAATATCTTTATTTTTTATATATATTATAATTTAAATTTTTAGTTTATTATACAGCTTTTCTACTATATCTTTCTTCTATTTATTTTTGCAAGTTTTATTTTTATTAACTAACTATATAAATTCTACGCGAAAAGTATTAAAATTTATAAAATAAATTATCTTCAATTTTCAATACTAAACCTTAATATTCTATTTTTTATAAAGATTTTTAAATACACTGTAAATAAAATTTATTAATTTTATAAAAATAATAACCTTTTCTTTTTTTTGCTTCGTCTTAAAATAAAAATATATATTACTCATTACTAAATTTATAATACAAATAGTAATATATACTATTCTCTTAAAATTAATAAAATACTAATCAATATTAGCAGCAAATTTTTAATTTATAGTAAATTTTTAATTAAAATAAATAAAATTTTTATTATTATCCAATTTGAAAAAATCTAGTATCTTTATTAAATAAATTTTTTTATTTTATATTAAATTAACTATTTAAGTTCGAATTTTAATAATAAATTTTTAACAAAGTATAAAATAAGGCCGAAGAATCTTTAAATATTAAATTAATTTTTTATTATTTTTTAATAAATCTAATAGGTTATTAAAATTATTACTTTTAATAATAAATTAAAATATATTTATATTATTAATTTTTTTTTTATCTTTACCTCTAACAGCTTATTATTTGCTAATAAAAATAAAATTTATTATTCTATCTATTAGTATATTTAATATAATTGAAATATTTATTTTTAATATTTAATTATTTATTTTATACAGTTTTTTTTTAAGTTCGGCAATCTCTTTTCTTAATTAATTTATTTTCTTAATATAATCCTACTAAATTTTTTTAAAAATAATATTTATTATTTTAACATATTTAGCGGAATTATTTAATAATTAAATAAAATACTTCTCTTATTAAAGATATTTTTGCAGTTTTATTAAAATATTTTTTAAAATATCGATTAAAATTTTTTTCAGTATATTATAATTAGCTATTAATTTTTTAAATAACTTTATATTTTTAGTAAACTTTTATATAATAAACTGTGATCTAAAACTGTAAAAGGTCGCTATACAATATATAAAATCTACAGTTATTATATTTTATATAAAATATTTTATAATTCAATTCGTTTTCAATTCTTTTATTATTTTATAATAAATATTTAAGTTTTAGAAATACTCGGATTTTAATTAAAATTTTATAAATATATTTTCTTTTCTTTGCGGAAATTTAAATAGAATAATTATATTAATTAATCTATCCGATCTGCCGTTTAATATCTTATAAAATATAATTAATTTTAAAAAGTAGTATAGATAGAGAGGTAAGGGATTTTAATTTAATAATATATAATTTTAAATATAATTAATAGATTAAATTTAAAACCGCTATTAACTTAATATCAATTACTATTATATTGTCTATAAAAACCTATAGATAGTAAATTTAATATAATATAATAATTAAAATCTAAAATAAATGTATTAGACTATATAAGCAGTTTCTAGCCTAAATATAGCTATACTAAGTTAGAGAGTTACTCTATATACGCGCGTACGAGCGAAAATCTTGAAAGTACGCGCCGCGCATCACGTGACGCCAAGACCGCCAAGGCTGTATGGGGCGCGGCGCCACAGACATGCTGATTAACTGCAAAAAGCTCCTGAGACGATGTAATGGATTTCATGTGTCTGTCTGTAAATGTGTTTATAAATGAATTTGTATATGTACATGTCTTGAAGACGTATTGCGGACGAAGAGGAGAATTTACTAATATCAAGATGTCGATGACGGAGATCGCAGTAACATCCTTCGGCTGGATGGCTGCTTTTCTCATGAAACTGAGCAATTTAAAGTTCCTTGCACTTTCTCTATGCGCGTGAGAATGCGGACCCGCGCCCCACTTCGCAGGCTCGAAATGTCCCCGCCGTTGAAAGGATCTCTCGGTAACCTCTGTTCGTAACAGACCCTAGAAAAATTTGATGAAGGAGTTGGACAAGGCAATCCGTTCATACAAGCTGCTCTGACTTCTACTGCAGTCTCCGTAAATGGACCAGCTATTACAGTCAACGGTACTGAAGGACAAGGTCTAGAACCACCAGGAGCTCCAGGAAATACTCAACAACCCATGCCGCCCGTCGGGTCGGGAGCAGGACCACCAGGAGTCCTAGTAAGTCCTCAGCAGCCCACCTCACTTGTTCAACCTGGCAAATAATCTCAATTCCGACTCCTTTATATCATCTACGCTCAATGACATTCTCTATCTGATTCACCGCTATCAAACTTCCCTAATTTCAATATATGACGCTCATGACACTATTCCCTTCTTCTTTAGAGCTCGTCCCAAGCTCACTATATCCAGTTTCCTTTTTTACGGAATCGTGTCAAGGGCACCTAGCCTGCTGTAATATTGAAGGCCACTACCCTTCGGGATGTAAACTGAACTAACTCTCGCCGACACACTACCGGTTTTAAGCGACCGACCCTGAGTAGCTCAAGTGCGATCCGAACTTACAGCTATTTAAGAAAGGACGGGCTAATAATGTGTCACGGAACATTCAGCCAGAGTAGGTAACACTAGCGGGCACCAGCCAGTACACTACTCCCGCTAAACGTTCCGTGACAATATCTATCTCAAACATGAGATAATTCTCTACCCCCTTTTCAAACTCTTTTTCACAGCACAACATATGCTCCAGACAATCGCCTACCCTCTTTCTATGTTATCAAAGCCTCTGCTATTGATTTACAGCTTCTCGCGTGAACCTTCCAAGAAACTAGTATCAAACATGAGTGATTCTCCACTCTCTTTCCACTCTCTTTTTCACAGTACAATGTGCCCTCCAGGCAGCCGCCCGCCTTTTTTACGCTGGAGCAAAGACCGTGTTGTTGACTCACATGGACTGTTACAAGAAAACTCCAATTTATAAGATGCATCTTTATGGAGCAAAAGTGAGAGCGGTACTGCGCGAAGAGCGGCGTGCACCCGTGAGATATCAAGCGGAAGATGACGAGCCTGGGGGTGAATATTATCTCGGACGTTCTACTAGCGTCCGGCGTGAGCGACATCACGGGGAGCTTCCGGCTGTGTAGGGGGGCGGCGCTAGTGGAGGTGGTGCAGCGGGTGCAGAGCCTGGGGCACGACGTACGAACACGATCGAAGAGAGCAGGTACTGAAGCTCCACCAACAGCCACGCTACACGGAGACCAAATCTTAGGACGAAGAGGAACTAGTTGATTATATTGCTTACAGATTTTTCAGCCCAAAAGTGTCAAAGGCCATGTGGTAAAGCGTTAGTGAAATCTACAGTCTAGCAGGATCTTCTTCTCACGTGAACTTTTCGAGAAATCAATGTTAAATATGAAATCACCCTACACACTCTCTGATCGTAGAATGCATTCTCCAGGGAAGGCGTCCGCCTTGCATCCGCTGAAAAAGACCTGTGTTGTTGGATTACAGACTCTCGCAATTAATCTTCTAAGGAATTAGCATCAAACATAACACCACTCTACATAATCTTTCTGGCTGGGAATCTATACCGTAATGGGTCGCCCACCTTCTTGTTACTTAAACTAAACCTTTAGTATTAGCTTCTAGCTGTTACATCTAAAGTTTCAAGGCACGAACATCACACACAAAGCCACTCCACATAGCCTCTTGAATAGTGGAACCTACCTCTAGAAAGATCGCCTGTCTCCTTTTCGACTTGAATAAAGCTTATATTACTAGTCCACAGCTTCTCATAATGAACCTTGGTGAGGAAACAACCTCACACATAATGCCGCTCTACATAGCCTCCTCAGCAGCAGGATATGCCCTTCGAAAGATCACCTGCCTCCTTTTAAACTAAGACAAAGCCTATGTTGTCGATCCGCAACTTCTCACATTTGAACTTTGGGGGGAACCAAGATTACGCATAAAGTCACTCCTGGCACAATATACGACGGTAGGATGTACCCTCCGAAGGGTCGCTCGGGTTCCTTTCAAATGAGTCGGTGCTCGTGCTATGAGCTTACAGCTTCTCATTTTAAACCTCTGTGGAGAACCAACGTCATATATGAAACTATTCTACATATGCATTCTGACAGCAAAATATATCTTCTAGATGTTCGCCTGTCCACTTTCTACTCCAAAAAGTCTCTGCGGTGTTATCCTACACACGCATTGTATTAGCAGAATGCATGCTCCAGGTGTCCACCCGTCTTCTTTCCTATCGTAACAAGACCTCCATTATACCATTCCATACATAGGCTCTCCGAAAGAGGAAAATACCCTCCAGGCGCTCACCTGCCTAATTTTCTATGGTAATAAAGCCTCTATAGTGACGTTCTGTACACACAAATTCCCATTGTAGAATGTACCATCCTGGCACTCACCACTCATTCTGTACCATCACAAACGCTCTGTATCGTCATTCTACACAAGAAATTATAGACTGGAATGTATCCATCAGGTATCAGGGCTAAGGACGAGGCCGTAGGTGGATACGGGCAGTTAGTGCAAGTAGCCGATCAAAAGAGTACTTCTGACGAGCTGCTGCGCAGTTTCCCAGGTTTCCTTCACGATAGCAGCCGGATCAGACAAAAAGTTCAATAGAGCCTCTTTGGCGCGACCAATGTAGTTATCGCCCATTTCGAGCTTCGCATTGAAGTCCTTCGAAGTCATAATGTCGCCGGAGTATTCAAAAGGGCGTATGAGGGACCAGAAACTAGAGCAGCAGCGACAGCGGCAAGTTGAAAATGCGTCCGCGACATTCGCTATGGTTGCAAATAAGAGGAGTCTCTACCGGCGAAAAGATGCCATTCAAAGGATTTAAACTCGTGAAGAGCCTGGAATGTACGTCGGATCTCATGTGCAGCTTAAGCAACCTGATCATGGCTGTGGGCCGAACCTTCGGAAGCTAGGTGCCGGAAATGGTGGCACTTCCGCACCTGAAACTTTTGACGATCCCCTCTAAAATATTCATTATTATTATAACTGTTCAAAAGCTATTAGTAAGCTATAAGTTTGTAGACTAAATCTTCTACTAATTATCTCTAATTATCTCTAATCTGTGTAGATAAAGATATCAAAAATAATGCGTATTTGATTAATAAATGTACATAATAATCTTTCTGTTAGCTCTAGGTGCGGAAGTCTCACTATTTCTGGCACCTAGCTTCAAGCTGAGCACGATCTGGACCTTTGCTCCTAAAGCACTAGCATCTGGCGACTTATGGTGACTGCCTGACCGGATTATCGCTTCGGAATCCAGACCTCCCACCTTCAGAAACCATTCCACGCCTTAAGAGTAATTGATCCGGACCCAGTTTCCCACAGTTGGAATGGAGACGACGTGTGGCTGGTTGGTTTCAGGCGCCGAGATTGGCACTGTCACGCATGGTGCGGTGTCCAGAAGGGTGGATTGAACCCAGAATGCAACAGACTGATCTGCTTCCCTGATATTGGTGCCATGGGACAGAAAGCACATCACTGGGAATATAATAAACTGGGAGAATGAATCGGCACTAGTAACAAGCTTAGTGCTAGAATTTTGCTGAAATTTTCGAGCAACATGATCTTGAACAATCCTCACCAAAGCCAGAAAAATTTAAACTCATCCATGTCGTCATATCCCGTCTCGTTGAAGAAGCAATCCCTGCTCTCTGTATGAGACTGGTCTCGGCCGCAGCCATGCCCGGTCCTACTGTAGTACCTGGACACTAAACAGGCAAAAGAAAGGAGGGCAGAGCGCCACTGGCGCTTGGTGGCTTGCCGGTGGAGAGCTGAGGACATCTCAATCAGCCAAATCGAGACAGCAGACAGACCCGCTAACCTCATCGAGCTGAGCCTCCGCAACTGATATGACAACTTTGACTCTAGCAACGTCCGCCAACTATCAGATCTACTTCATTTTCAGCCAGCCGTCAATTCATGGTGTCCTGTGATTGACCAGTACCAGTTCGCATTTCATCAGTCAGCCCGGTCTCATAGCATTTTGGGTCTAGCATCAGTGCCTAGCGAAAGTCGACAAGCTCCATCTACTCATTGCAGCGGCCAAGGCTAGATCTAAAAAATAATCTGGTACGCTATGCAAGATGTCTCGCAGGTACCACCAGGGGCATGAGCCTCGCTAGTGAGGATGATGCAGATATTTATGCGTTGATATTTCCGCAGCTCTCGGACTCAGGGAATCTTTACAATGAGCATTCGTTTTTTCAAATTCTCTTTCAAGCCAGATTTTGTGTCTGCCACGCCCGTATCCCAGTCCCCTTGAATTCAATTGCCCCTGGATCGTGTCTTCCATCCCTTGCTTACTGGCCTGAGTCTATACGTTGACCCAATGGCCACAGGAACTCCGTCCGCGGATCATCCGCAAGGTACTTCTGCCACGTCGCCGAATCGCTTGATTCTCTGTTTCGATGGCACGGGAAATGAATTCAAAGGTACCCCTGGCGACACAAATATCGTTAAGCTATACAATATGTTTGACCGTGGAAACTTGTCCCAGATGCACTATTACCAGCGTGCGCATTACTACCCAAGACTTGTGAAATTTCGCTAATGGTAATTTCTAGCTGGAATTGGCACCTACCCTGCTGAAGGACCCGTCAATGTGAACATGTTTCGTACGCTGATGCGCAAAATCGAAACCATTATAGACCAGGCCCTGGCAACGAGCTTCGACTCTCATGTTATAGCAGGCTATAAGTTCATTATGCGCTACTACAAACCTGGTGACCGGATTTACGTCTTCGGCTTTTCGCGTGGTGCCTTCACTGCTCGCTTCCTCGCTCGTATGATCTCGCATGTTGGGCTGCTGTCCATGGGTAATGAGGAGTTGGTTCCTTTTGCGTATAAAGTATACCAAAACTACGAACGAACCAATAGCGGCGCTACTGATAAGCAAAAAAATGACGTCAAAAAATTCATGAATTCATTCAAGGAGTACTTCTGTCGCAGTGAGCAGGACGAGGCTATGAAAGCAGGGGAGAGAATTTTGGACGATGAGAGCGGCATCAAGGTCCATTTCCTTGGCTTGTTCGATTGCGTCAGTTCTGTTGGCAATCTCGATGTTCCATTCTTTCAGAAAACGCCGCCCATACCAGCAGTGCATGGCACGGCTAAACATATTCGGCATGCCGTTGCCATCGACGAGCGCCGCGTGAAGTTCAAAGCTGCGTTATTCTCACAGGAACCGGATAATGAAAACGAGGATATCAAAGAGGTGTGGTTTCCCGGTAATCACGGAGACGTCGGTGGTGGTTGGGATATTCCAGAAAAAGAAGATGGAACAACTCATGTAACCACTCAAGATGACTACTTCCAACTTAGCGATATCGCTCTTAAATGGATGATAGATGAAATTGATGACGTCGAGGAGGAAGAGAGTATGGCGCACCCGTCGAAAATTCCTGTCCGTCTCGCATGGAACACCAAGCAGAAGTACGACTTCATCCATCGGTGCCAATTGCACCAGGATGAGATGATCTCCGCTCGGATGCATGACACTATGAAAATTGGCGGAGGCCTTTCTTTCTTCAAAGTTGTGCTCTGGAACTTCCTGGGTAAGTAGCCTCTATTTTGCACTCTGTTTGCCCCTGGCTAACAGAAACCATGTAGAATACCTACCGTTCGTGATCAAACGCTGGGAACTTGTCCAACGGCCTCACAAGCCAGAGAAATGGGTATGGGAATATATTGGGTGGCCGCCGAACCGCGGTGGATGCCGTGATATCCCCTCCACGGCGTTCTTTCATCATTCGGTTATCAACCGAATACGCCTACCATCATCGAAGAAAAAGGAAGATCATCGTCCGAATCTCTATACACCGAATAATTCCCTGTGTATTGAGCCAGCCACTACCAGCCACACCGAACAACTCCACACAACTCCCGGGATCCGCGAAAATGAAGTGGCGAACAAGAACTTAGGTGAGCCGGCTGAGCCGTACACACTAAAGGATGTCAGACCTAGCCTCGTCAGTGGGATGCAGCCTCTAGCGAATAAGCCTCCGATATGCTTCAAGCACGAAGAAAATCTGACAACAGGCTCCGCGCCCATAGGGGGCAAGAAGCCGTTCGGTGCGCAAGAATGGGACCGAATCTATAGCGCCACTCTGGAGTCTAGTGGTGATAATACGCGCAATGGGTTCTAACATGGCTATTCGGCATGAGAGAAGATCGTAGAGGCTTGTGTTTGGGCTTCCGGGAGTCTCGATTCGGAGTAACTTGACAACGATCAAGTATTCGAAATGCTTAAGGAGAGACCTCCAGAAGACGCCTCAAGGAGTAGGTGGTGGCAGTAGGACCGGCGTAAAGCGGCGAAGACGTGTGAGGGAGAGGAGTAAAATGCAGATATTTCAACTCTGCAGCGCCAAGAATTAGACACTGAAATTACCCTCCAGGTGTTTATCAACCCACTTTCTACTATTTTGGAGCCTCTATATTGTCAGTCCATACACACAAACGAATACATATGTATTGAGATACTAGGATCTACACTTCAAATAGGCACTTGCTAACATTTTTACTGTATCAAAGCCTCTGTGATTGTACTTTCTAGCTTCTCATATCGAATCTTCCAAGAAATTGTCATGCATTCCAAACGCATATCTAGATACTAAAATATGCCCTCCGGAATCTCATTCATTGAGCTTTTCACTATAATAAAGCCTCCGTGCTGATATGTTATGCCTCCTGACATCCGACCTTTCGAGGAGCCACAATCGAACATAAGCTGTTTCACACATACACTTTCAGCCATAATATACCCTTAACATCCTGCCGTAGAAAGCCGCCATGTTGACGGCTTAAGTTCCCTCTATTAGAGTTTAGATCAACTCGAAAGCCATTCCGCACACCGAATGAGACACTATAGTACATCTTCCAGACACTCGCCCGTCTACTTTCTAAGACAATAAGCCTCCATGTTGACAACTAGCATTTCCTCCTGTCTAGGTTTTTCAAGTAACTCACGTCAGATGTGAGGTTATTTCACGCAGCCGTTGAAGCACTCAAGTGTATGCTGCAGACCCTGGCCTAGATATTCTCCTTTGTGATAAAGTCCCAGCGAAAAAAAGTCCACAATCAACATAAGGTCACTCCTTGCAGCTGTGTAGAGCAGATTTTGGATGTAGACCCAAAACCTGCCTCCCTACTTCTCACTGCAACTAAGTCTCTGCATGGAAAACTTCATCGTTTGAGCATCACAAAAGCGGCCAGGTTTCACAACCGCTTGAATAGAATGTACTACAAAACCCTTTCAAGCACCCAACGACCGACTGCCAACAGTAAATAAGCCTTTAGGGCGAAGAAGAGTGCAGTAAATGATCTACATGACCATATGGGCGAGATTACTCCGCGCTGCTCCAGAGCAACTCAGGACCCGTTCCATATGCTTCCTTGACACCCGCTCGCTGCTGACGTACAATTCACGAGAATGAGTGCGAAATTTCACATTATTCACGGCCTCAATGCTAAGAGATGTGACCGATCAATATAAAGACCCGCATTCAGTTGTCTAAATCCACCTTCTGGTCAACAACTCGCCTCCCAGCCTCTTATCTCAACGGTCTTTCGTGTCCTTCCAACAGCCCAATAGACGCCAGTGCTCTTTCCGGACGCAGTCGATACCCACGATCTGCAAGATATGCTAGCTGAGAGATACTTTTCGTTAGCGGAAAACGTATATCACAAGCAGGTCAGGAGAGGGAGGGTAAAATTACAAGACTCGATAAAACGTAGCCATTGATGTTATCGGGCCTCTTGCGGGCGGGGAGGTTAAGTATGTTTTCCCACCGGAAGGCGAGGCCGCCGTCGCGCATGACGGTGTCGTGTCCTATGCAAGCCGACCGGTCAGCACGAACGGTTGTTGTAAAGGGTGGAGCTAACTGCATTGTGGAAAGGGAGGAGGAAAGGCTTGGTGATGAGGCAATCCCTGGAAAGAGCAGTGGGCAGAGCCCGCTACTTAGTTGTGGCTTACGGTTCCAAGGTGGTAAGCGGCACATCTAGAATTATGTTTGTCAGTGCTAGAAACATAGTAGAGGCTTTGGAATGAGGATATCGCGAACCTCACGGAAGATCCAGAAGGTGAAGAGTTGCAACGCAATGCCTTCGACAAAAAGATGGCCATACTGTCGCTCGCGGAACATTGGCCGTATGTCACCGTCAGGTACCCCAGCAAGATCAGGAAGAGGTACTTTCTCAAACATGTAATTGCAGAGCTTAATCACAGGACAATTAAGTCACTATTAAGCCTAGGCATCAAGGATGGAAGACTGACCGTGATCGTAGCTCTTGTCTCCGGTTGCCGTGTATAGCCTTCTAATTTACGAGGATATACGACGGCCCGTACCTCATCTCTATGGCAGCCTGACAGCGGGTCCATAATCATTCCATTGTCTCTATCTTCCCACTCCGACCACGGGCTGTTCAGCGGTGCAAGATAGAATGGAGGACGGTCTCTCATCAGAACATAGCCCTCAGGCCGCTGAGATGGGGGAGGATCTTTTCGAAGCTTCCACCTGGAACGACCATTTGGGTCTTGACGATCGTCATCACAATAAAATCGGTAATTTGCCCTATTTCGATCTCTTGCTCCACTTCCCATCACCGGCGCTACTCCAGATACCCCAGGCTCTGAGGAAGGGTGACCAAGGAGATCTACACTTAATTAGACAACGAAACTATGAAATTTCTTGAGATGTCGGTCTGTGCTCACCCACAACCTCTTTGAAACGTTTCTCGTAGGCTCGTTCCCCTGGCCTTCCTCCTGGCGAGAAAGCCTGCTCGAAATAATACACCTGTTGTGGATCCCGCGGATCCGACATCAATTTGTTGGTTGCAGTACTCGCCCACGATTTCATATCGTTAATAGCTTCTCTGATCTTTGTACGGTGAGGATTGCATGATTGATCGATCCAATAAGTGTTGGGGTCCGTGCAGGTCGCTGTGAAGGCGCACGCCAAGAAGACAAGTAAGGAAATAACGTTCATCATTATGGAACCAAGAAATGGAATGACTTGATCCAGTTGTGACTTAGACAATCAAGACTTAAAATCAAGGAATACTATCGAAAAGCTCAAGAGCGGCTCATGGAGAGAAGTTAGGTTGTCGCGCATTTACTTGCTCTCACAGCCGCGCGATGGTGGCTAAATGGCACATTACATCAGTGAAGGCCAACAAGCAGAACAGGGAATGTAGATGTGGTTGATCTCTAGCATCATTCTATTCCCCATCATCGGGATTGGATATCAAAGGGTATTGTCTTCAGTTATCCAGTATGAGTGGGTCTGGTGGCCGTCTTTCGGTCATCATCCGACTCACGGCCGCCTATGCTGCCAATGCCACCTCGCAGTAACAAGCCAGCCCCCCAAAGAAGCCTCGTTGGTGCAAGGAACGTGGATGGCGCTTGATTCGAGAGCCAGATACCTTGAGGCATGAAATGTAAGCAATGTTCCGATGTGTAGTTGCACAATAAAATTGGGTGCTGTAATCAAGGTCCTGTTTGGTGGAGCAAGACTATTCCAGGGACGGGGCAATTCAAGCTTGGAATCTATCCTCCGCGACAGTAGTCATGAAGTCCCATGTCCCTCACCTGCCGATCGCTTGCGACCTTGCTAGGCTCGTTGCGCGGGCATAGCATTCAATAGTAGACCTGTCAAATGTGAAGGCAAATACGAAAATATCGTAGGCTGACCATGGGCTTGGACAACTAATCTCGAGTGCCAAGACCAACGGTCTTGGCAAGAACTCGTCTCCGTCGCGCGTCAACTCGAGGATTGTTACAACACCTCCACGATTGGACTACTAGGAAAGTATTCCTCTTTAAGCGACGAGGAATCAGGATCTATACGTTTGCATTGGTGCAGAGACAATGTTTATGTACTGCTTTCAAGCTCGTCTTCCGCCCAAAGTCCCTGTCGCTCGCCTCATCAGCCCTTTCTGATTGACTGGCTGCAAAATTTCGTCCACCGTGTTGGAATACTCAACGCCGATATCCGCCTCCTCGGACATTTTTTTCCCTTTGAACCAGAGCTCAAAATTCACATCACCGGGTCCGACGACTAGTTTGATCCTGTATTTAGCGACTCGATGTGTTTCTCCCCTTTGCCATTTGTGTTTGCGCTCCAGGTCAAAATCCTTGGGATCGATCATGCTGAAGTCGGATTTCAGCACAACAAATGGCTTCCAGCCATCTGGTTCCTTAATTAGCATAACGCTAATTGCTCATAATTACTAGAAATACTGACGCTCGGATTTATTATTAGGCCGTTCATCAAGCTCACAATCCGAAACTACCATTGTCGATGTCCATGGTTCCTTGGAGGCATGAATGGCCTTCGGGAACCTTCGGCGTGTTTCAAACGATTGTTCTGAGTTGGCGTCTAGAAGCTGCCCCTGTTGTCGAAAGAAATGTCAGACGGATGGACTGAGGGAGGAAGGCGGTGTTCGTACCTTATCAACCACCCATCTAATTTGGTCTGCTACGTAAAGATTTCCGGTCTGCTTCTGGACCTCGTCATTTTCAATCACATCCTGCCTACTATGCTTGTTAGGGTTATATCTTTCGATACTAACGACTCCATAACTGCGGCGACTGATCCAATTCTTCAGCGTCTTATTGCTTTCATCGATCACAAGACCTCGGCATACAACAGTCTGCGCTTCTGCAGCTTGAAGTACTTCCATGTCTGCTGTGTGTCGTCCACCAAAACGACGTGGTCCCGAATATCTCTTCTCTAGTTGATCCCTAACGTATTCGGAGCTCCCAAGGCCTCCTGAGAGGATGAGATAATCAATTCTCCTTTCAGAGACGCTTTTGATGTGCTTCATGTTGTCAATCTGCTGATCAATAGCGCCATTGATTGTCTCTACATGCCTGTCAAAGAGGCTAGCCATTTCTTTCGGAGAGAATAGGAGGTTGCCAAGCTCGATGCCAGGCTCTTCATGATCCAAGTTCTTCGAAAGTTCTGGAATTGGTATCCGGAAAGGCACGTTAGTCTTTAAAGCTTCCGGGCTCAGGTTGCGTTTATGGCGCTCAAACTCTCTCTGCGCCGTCATTATTCGGGCTGTGTGACCTACATTGGAAAGCAACGCTTCGTCTCCCTTGGCTGTAGCTTCTCTGTTGAGCTTTTCAAATTTTTCCTTTACCAATGTTTGGAAGTCCCGGTCAATCAGCGTCGACCCTGCGGATTTGCCTCGCACGCTATCAATGGATTTCAAGCTCATAGGCTTCCCCTGAGCAGAATCCACTTGCAGCAGTGCAATATCTGTGGTGCCTCCCCCGGCATCGCAAACGAGGACGATCTGACCTTGCTGGAGTAAATGGTCTTTTTCAGTAGCAGTGGCAACGGCCGCGGCTTGCGCCTCTGTCAACGACACGTCGGCAGTGTGACTTCCCCGGTCGAACCCGGCATCATGAATAATGGTCTTAAACCTGTCAACGACTTTCTCCTCCCTCCAAGTTGTTGGCACGCTGAAAACAAATCGCACACCGCCCTTCCAAAGGTCTGGCCTCGTCTTTTTGAAATACGTCTCGATCTGATTGTAGATCTTCTTCAGATAATCTGTGTACCATTTGCAGACATCGTCATGGGTAAAATCAAAGTCGTCCGGATATTTGGCTTGTCCCTTGAGGAGGTAGTCTTCATCAAGACATAGCTTAAAGAACTCTCTTGTTTGCTTATCGGAAGCGTATCTCTCGTCTCCTTCGAAAGCTAAAAATCCCCAAGAACTGGGTGTCCAGTCAGTACCTTCTCTTGAACTAGACGCAGCCCGCGATCGACTATGTCGGGATACACTGCCTTTCTTTCGCTCTTCTCGGCTGTATACAATCATCGTGGGAACTTTGCGGCGTGTTTCTCCTTCAGCGCCAGGCCAATCCTCATCGAGAATACGCGGACCTGCGCTCTGCGGGAGAGAATACGCCACCCCTTTACCAATTACTATCAGAGCTGAAATGTACTATGCGAAATATTACTCACCAGTGAAGGTCATCCCCACGTCAACTCCAATGATCAATTTTGAGCTCATCTTAGAGACTTGTTGTCCTCGGCAAGAATTTACTGGCTCTTCTCTCCTTGACGTTCGTGATTGAACAATATAAGGACTGCCGATACCCACCCGCCCAACAGCCTGATTATCAATCTCTCAAGTTAGAGCCGCACATGTTGCTTGTTGTACAACATTGACAGGTTACGAGCGTGCCAATGACTCAACATTCGAATTAGGCGATTATGCGGCGGTTTTTGTAGACGATGGTTGGATTACTGCTCGAGCTGAATACTCAGCCTTGTCAAAATGCAAGCCACGCATAATCTCCGCCCAAGCCGTTAGTGATACGTCTTACATCCTCGCAATTATGTACGAACTATTTCTCTATCACCGCCACAACATGCTCTAGTTCTTACAGCAGCAACGCCCCATTATTTAGGTGAACAAAAAGTTAAGATTATCTCAATGATTAACGATCAAAGTCACTCAAAGTTCGGGGCCTCAATATGAGCACATCCCAGTACAAGTTTGAGAACACCAGTAGTGCACCGCAAGCTCGAGCTTCGGTGCAGCAACCGCAGGAACGCCGTTTACCATGGAGCCTATTCAGCCGCGGTCATCTATCTGGAGGAAGAACAAGGCCTGAGGAGCCGCGCATAGACAGCCCTGAACGACATGTCATCCTCTCAGATTTCCTGCCTCAAGCAGTTGAGGATCAAACCTTGATCGATACGTTTCAAGATATTGAAGGTTCGCTCGAGGAGCATGTGAACTGCTTCTACAGCAGCAGGTTTGCATCTTTTCAGCGTCTATCCAGCCTCGGAATAAGCCCTACTTCGGGCGTGTATGGTTCTCTCATGGCGCTTTTACAAGACGGGATGAGCTTCAGAGATACTGTTTATCCGACGAGGGACCCATCACTTCGGAGCAATACGGAAGGTATGCAGACGGATTCAGCAACGACGAATCGGCTTCAAGAAGAGAATTTCTTGAAAGCAATCCAGGGAATCATTGGCCAGAGCCTCATCACCAGCATCCAACCTTTCTCAATTGAACCCCGCGCAGGAAATCTACTACCGATGGATATGACGCGCTTTCTCTGCAACGTTCCTGCTCCTCTAGATGTACAGGACGATCCAGGTCAGTAAGTAGAGATGAGCAGAGCCAATTTTGCTAACCACTGTTATTCAGTCTACATCAAAGCGCTCGGTCAATGGAGGAGCCTGACGTGGTACCTTTGGACTCATCCGCCAATGAATCACGACAACGAAGAGTTTTTCAGAGAACGACTTGACAAAGAAATCAAGGCTAGTATCAATGCCATCGAAACTCAACTGAGACCATTCACAGACCCCCATGAAGAAGACAGACGCAGGAACAATCTCGCGCAGCTGCTTCGCAAGACGGCCGACTTAGGACGTTTGCTTTTATCCCAAGTTGCCGAATACGACTTCGACTGGGGATCGGGATCTGCAAATGAACCTTCAAGCCCATATAGCGGTATAGAAAGCCGCAGGCGGAAACAACGCCAAAGGTCTCCAGGAAGCCGCGACTCTCGACGCCGGCAGAGGAAGAGGTACTCGGAAGCCGAGACTGCAATGACGGTCTATTTCCCCGGCCTGGTCAAGTTGTCGGATCATAACGGTAACAAGCTCCCTCGGGTCAAGCGCCTTTGCGAGCCAAGGGCAATATCGGTAACAGTTCAAGAGATGAGAAGGCGGAGGACAGACATGTCGTCAGCCTCAAACGAGAAGTTTTATCCATAGAGTAGAGAGAGCAGTGATTTCACCTCGCTAGTGCTGGATCGCAAGACCGACTTCTCCGCTGTCTATCTTCGTCCAGCCGGGCTTTTAGCTCTCCAAAGTAGTCGTCCACATCGTCGTCAGTCTTGCTCGCTTCCAGGCGTAGCAGACCTCTTCTTGAGCGATCGTCATTGCGACGTGCAATGAATTCTTGTTGCGATGCATCGTCCTCTGAAGAACTGTATGACAATGTTTTGAGACTCCTTCCATAACCACCTTTTTCCATAACTAGACCCACACCCGTCAGTGAGGACCGGTGATCCGACACATCGGCAGCCGATAACCTGCCCTGCGGCTCTTGACTGTAACGCCGTAATTCCTTTGCCCGCATCGAATCTTCATCTGTAGACGCATGGCTCTTGCGGTGAACCCTCTTCCGCTTGCGATGCCCAGACTTCCCAGCGGAGACGACCGGATGTGGCTTCCCCTGCTCGTCCGCAAACCTCTCCCAGAACTCCTGATCTCCCATCATCTTCTCCGATATATGATGCTCCTCATCATGTGCGAAGCCCTCACCCGCCCCATCATCACCATCCTCCTCCTCCTCCTCATCCTCATCCTGCACCACAATCTCCGGCCCCCCACCACCCCCCGCCAAAACAACCTGAATCATACTCCCCACACTCGCCTGACACACCATGAGCCTCGGCATATACATCCCCACCTCCCCGCCATCCCTCACCGTCCACAGAATCCGCCTCTTCAGCGTCACCGTCCCGTACCGCTCCACATTCCGCGCCGACGCCCGCACCGGCACCGCCATCTCGTAGATGACCGCGTTCGCGTCGCGGAGCGTCTGCTTCACCTCGCGCCTTGTCGCGTCGCTGAGGTTCGGCCAGCGCCGGCGGGCCTGGCGGCGGAGCATGTCGAGGTCGCGCTGGACGCGGGTGAGGGTGTGCTGGGCGTTGAGGGAGGCGGAGCTGGCGGATTTGAGCTCGAAGATGTAGAGGATGGAGGTTTTGAGGGTGGAGATTGCTGAGAGGAAGGGGAGGTCGGCCATGGCGGGATTCTTTTCAATTGCTTTCTTGCCGATGGACGGGCTTATTTTTTTAAGGATTGGTGGGGGGGGTTTTTTTTCATCGTGGCATCGTGATTGAGGTATTTAACATACTCGGCATCTGATAACTAGGCATTCGAGCTGACTGACTGACTGACTGATTGCCTTGGAGTGAGCCCTGTCCAGGGCAAGCCAGCCTTGCGTTGGCGTGCCTCGCTGAAGAAGCATCGAGAATATTCTGACGGTGGGGAATGATGCTCAACGGCCATGCTAAGCTGAGTCTTTGTAGCGCTGACTTCTTGTGTAACCACAAGTCTCCGTGGCTTGCTCCGGATCCTCGCGTTTCGCCGCATCTTGGGCGATAGTAACGATAAAGTCAAGTTATTCAACCTTAAAGAGTAATGCCACTTTCGTGAGTTGGCATAGTTATATGGATGACTGTTTCTTCCATTTCTCGCAGGCGTAAACATCATTCTTTGTACTTTGAGACCTTTCTCAGTTTGCTACCTTAGATAGCTGACGTTGCGAAAGCCAGTGATAGATCTTATTCTGGAATCTTGTATGTAGATTCCTTGCCGAGAGATTGGTTTTGGAGTAAATTTTCAGGAGATAGGCGGAGTATCATAGCCATTGTCAGGGAGTGAAGACGTTTCCACCTCTGAAGAACTTTAAATGACGATTTAATGCGGGCCTGCTTGGTCTCCCTGGTGTTAGAAGTAGAAAAAGTTCTCGAGAATGACCCGTCCTAAATCGGCAGGATATCTTTTCATAATACGGCGAGAGCCTCTTGTGTGAACATGTTCTATGTCTATAATTCTATTCTTCACCGTAACCGAAATTACATAAGAGCGACCTCTAGGACAGCAGACCTCACCCAACAGAGATAACAATACTGTTCCCTAGTTTCTCCTCCCTCCTAAATCTCTCTCGCCCTCTAGACACACTCCTTTCCAGCCGTTTTCCCTCCCGGCTTTCCTTCCTCTTCAGGCTCCTCTCTCTACTCCTGTCACTTCTCACCAACTTCCCATCCCTGCTCTTAGCCCTCTTTGGTTTCTTTATTCCAGCTCCATCGATACCCATATCAACCCATCCTTGATCCGCAGGCGGAGAGCTATTGAATGCGAAAGTTGCATATTCATCGTGCCCCTTCCGTGCTTCGTCTTTGTGGCCATAGTGGTCCCGAGCATCAAAACCGTACCCAAATCCAGCACTGCTTGCTCTATTTGCGGAGGAGGGTCTTGTCGCTGCCGCTAAGGCGACTTCGAAAGGTCCACCCGAAGGAGGGAGAAGGCGTGAAAAACTGTGAGGCATCTCAAGGTCGGGCATCGCTTCATCGGACGTTCGGGGTTCGCGGATGGAGGAAGGGGGTCTAGAGGCATAGACGGAAGCCGACTGAGAGCTAGAGCGTCTTAAAGGGCGAAAGTTGGCACGGATAGGAAGGGGAAGGGGCGAATACAGAGGAGCTGGGGTAGATAAAGGAGAAGGATCTTTGCGGAGGGACTCGTAGGTTTGGGCTGGGGGATTTAGATGGGTTGATGTAAGAGTGGGCAGGGGAGGTGGATCGGAAAGGGAGCGCGGGCGAGAGCGGTGGCTAGAGAAGGATGATTGTCGAGAAGGTGGAGGTGTCGGGGAGCGCGGCGCAACAGCTGGACTTCGTGAGAGACGTGGCGTGAAAGATCGTTGGAGCGGTATTGGCGGTGGGGAACTAGCAAAATCAGGAAGCGTAGGCGAGAGGGCATCAATGTCTGGCCTTAAAGGCTGGCTCCAGCTTGGCTTGGCAGTGTGACCCCGAGCTCGCACTGGTACTCTTGGCTTTGGGGGTTCTTTTAGAACAAAATTCGAATCAACAATTGAATCGACAAAGTGAATATCTCCAGTGCCCATCGTGTTCAACCGGTTGCTAGAAATTCGCCTTGCAAAAGCAACCGACAATCTCTTCGCGAAGGCGTTTGACATGGGCGAACTGTCGTTCTCGAAGCGATCTAGGTCAATACTAAACGCTTGAATCAACGGGTCGGCGCTGAGCGGTGGATGCATTAGAGTTGGTGACCACGTAGCGGGAAATACGGATTGCCGTCTAAGCCTCGAGTCGCTTTTTGTCCGGCGAAATCTGTCTGGTATTATGGGAACTTCGGGTTGAGAAATGCGATGCATGGTCGATAAAGGCGACTTCAGATTAGAACTTTCATTTGTAGATCGACTTGACGACGAATGAGACGATGTCGCTCTAGTAGGTGCACTAGGAGGGAAATACGAGCCTGTCGTGGAAATTGGCGGAAATCTTCGGCGGTTCATATTAAGCGATGTTGGGTACCGAATATTAGGAGAGCTTGCGCCTCCCAGATGGTGTGGCGAAAGTCGGCCATGGTTAGAATACCGCAAACTCGGTGGGAAGACTGCTGCTCGAGAAGAGGAGCTGTGCTGTCGCTGCATCCATTCTCTTCGGTCGACGGCGCTCATTTCGGGATCTTTTATGCGTGGATGGACGGCTCTTGGCCGCTTGACAGATCGTGAACTCAGGTTCGATGATCGGCTGGACCCCGACGGGGAGTACCCCATGCTAGAGTGAGCTTCAGGGTCTGGGTCGAAAATTCCAAAGAATGAGGCATGATAAGGTCGATCAGACACTTGAATAGCGCAAAATAAGACGCAAGAAAGTACCCTGTGGTCTATTAACATAGTTCTTTTACAACAATAGAGAACCCACATTGCAGAAACCGATAGACCAACGGTGGTCCGATGAAGCAGGCAACTGGCGCCAAATTTCCAGAACTCTACGCCATTTCGTCCAGGAAGGCATTCGGGCTGGCGCGCAGCGACAATGAGACCAGTAGCTGATGCCGCAATCCACACTAACATCATTGTCTGCGATAGTATCCTGCATACTGAATGGAGAAAAGATCTGGGTGGCGGGAAGAGGCCCGCTCTGCGGTACCTTCGAGCCAGCAAAGAGTGGAATAAGATATAGAGAAATGTTATCTGTGCCTACCAATCATTAGTAAGGCTTCCACCACAATAAATCTGGTACTCACGCCAATAAAGGATAATATCAAGCTCAGTAGGATCACATCATCATACTGCCTGGAAGCGTACAAATATACGATTATAGAGCTTTGGCCAATAGAGACATAGGGTAGAAAATAGAGGCTGAAGACTATGATAATTAATGATTTGCTTCTCTCCCCATCGCGAAACATCCTGCTCTACCCTGAAGAGATGTCAGGCGAGGTTCGCTGAGAGAATGTGAAAGAAAAAATCATGTTACAGAGCCCAGCTCAACATATGCCAGCACAGATACTTGGGGGAAGATATCTGGCCACAGAGTACCTCCATCAGTCATGAAAAGATGGCTAGCCTAGTGATTGCGTAGGCTAGGGAGGGCTGTCCTACAGAGGACATGATTCTCGACCTGACTGCCGTTCTTGGTACATTTTGCACGTTGACAGGTACTAGAGCTTCAACCACCTTGCATCAAGGTTGCTCAGGCAGCCGTTATGAGGAATGCGGCTAGCGGAACAGGTGAGCAGAGCGGAAGTGCTTGCATGAACATTCCACAACGGCGCCAAAAAAGCGGAAGATAAACCCCGAAAAAAGCTTTGATTACGGAAGATCAGGGAAGCTGCATGAAAAATCAACACACATCTCTTGAGCCCCATAACGTCTTTCTGCCGCTTCAGGCTGTCGTTGCACTGCAAAGGGTCCAATTGTATCGGTGCAAACGCTGCTTGAAAATAGGACAAAACGGTTATGAGACACTACGGGCAGACTTCGGAATTCCCGGTGCACGGTTCAGGCATTGACAAATCGTGAAATGGTCTCGTATCTCAGACTTTGGCGGTGTAGCATCGACGGTCAGAAAAAGTAAGGGGGCTTAAGATAGAAAGCATCCCTTCAAGGGAGAACCTATTGTTCACCTTTCATCAGCGGCCACATTAAGGAGATGGCCTGCAGCCGGGGGCTAGATCATTCTAAAGGCGTCCAATGGGAATTTGTAGCAACCCTATAATGATTGGAGATGCAGCAATGGACATCAAAAGCAGAAAACTTCTGGCCTTGGTGCAATAAGTCGAGATTTGGTTATCTGTTTCTGTCGATGATTCGCGGCTGAACTTCGGCCTAAGTACTCGACACGCGGAGACGCGCTCGAGGCGATGGCTAGATCACGTGCACTCCTTCGAACGCGCGGACAATGACGTTGGTGCCAAGCATACAAAGATCGAGTTACGTCGTTTCAAGATGTTGGCAAGATCGAGCATTTGAAAAATATCTTTCCTCATCAAACAGGTTCAAACTCCCTCGCTTCTTCACAATACCAATGATCTTACTTATACTTTCTTTCCTGATACTCCTTGTCCTCATAAAACGCTCCTTTGACCCGAACTCAGTTCAAGTCATGATACCCCACCACCATCCACGCCATCGTCGCATAGTACCTCCCCCCGCTGCAGCCGCCGAAGCCTCGGATTCAAATACCGAGGAATTCGACCGAAAGGACGTAGCTTATTATCCCCGAGATCAACGCGACGTATACCACGTGGACTTCCTTCTTCGACAAGTCTTAATCCCAGACTTGGTACCAACGATTCTGAATCTCGCGGGCTACTGGTTGAAGTCAACGACTGCCCGTGCAGAAAGAGTCGCCATCACTTCACGAAGCGCTGGCTTTGTATACCTCAAGTCTCACGAGATCAGCTCAGAGCTACCTCTTCCTGTGCGCCGGGTCGAGTTCACGGTTACGAGCAGAGATCAAGGCTGGAGCGATAACAAGCAACACCATGGCACCTACGTAAATAGCTGGACCTGGTTCGAAGCTGGAGTTAGCAGAGAGGTTGAGCAAGAAGACGGGAGTACCTCGAGGAGCATCGTAAACAAGAGGGAAGTGTGTCGCAATGTAAACGCCGGGAAAGAAGACAGGACGCATACTTTGGTCTTGAGTTCTGATGCAGAAGACGAAAATGAGAGGGAATGGGTTCGCGATCTGAAAAATGGAGACTCGATTGCACTTGCAGTCCATGCAATGTACCCTGGTTGGACGAACAACGTTCACAGCGCCGAAATAAATGTGTACACTGCTGGTGCAGTAAGATGAATGAGCCCGCTCCCCTCGAATGCATCGCACAAACGAATACCAACACTTCGACAATAGACCGCATATCAGTCTAGAAGCCAGACTTCACATAATAGCCACAGAACATTTTCAAACATCAGCCCGTCTATACAAAGCCGTGGTCGGCGCTTACATTGTACAGTACGTCTTCTACATCCTCTTAACAACATCGAGAACACTAGAAACTCTTATTGATCGATACACTTTCAGTCAAACTTGTTGCTCTTGTCATCCTGCAAGCCATGACCTGAGCATCTTTCTGGACCACCGTTAAGGAGGAGCATAACTTATGGATATCAAGACGCAGGAGGGAAGACCAAGCAGGACCATGTCCCTCGCATGCCCGTATTTGGGCGTTCCAATTCTCAATGTGTATATAGCTTTAAGCACTACCCATGCAAATATGACCCACACCTACCGCATCTCGCCTAGATTGCTCTTGAACATCATTCATTGTTCATTATCATATCCATCCGTCTTTCACTTTGCACCCTCACCCTCACCTTCGCCCACCCCCTTCCGCCGAAAAACAAACAACCCCTCATCCTTCCCCGCAAAACTCGGCAGCGGAACCTGCACCACCTTCTCCCACTCCCCCTTCCCCCCCTCCACCAAAAACTCCTCCACCGTCCTATCCCTGAACCCCGTGTGCCGATTCGCATTCTGCGTCCCCGCCACCACCACCGTATCCCCCCTATACCCCTCCAGCACGCGCTGCGTAAACCCGTCCCCGCCCACGATCGGATACACCAACAGTAGCAACATATCTCTGGCGCCCTTGCGCTTCGCCAGCCACGCCGCCCCATCCGCCACCACGGTGTCGCCGATCCAGAGCGTGCGCCAGCGCGACTGCAGGCTGTCGACCGCGGTGACGGGGACGCCGAGGCGGCGGAGCAGGAGGGCCCAGTAGCCGTTGCCGGAGCCCATGTCGAGGACGGGGCGGGCGGCGGCGAAGTGCTGGATCAGGTGGAGGGACTCGAAGGAGGGGCAGACGCAGCCGAAGTGGTGCATGAAGATGGGTTGGAGGGGGTGGGAGGTGGGGACGCGCGGGGAGTGGGTGGCGGAGGGCCCGGCCCATTCGAGGGTGTGGGTGGACCAGGTCCAGTAGTCGAGGTAGGGGTTGGGGAAGGGGGTCTTGAGTTTGGGGGGTTTGAGGGTGGGCGGGCACAGGCGGTTGGTGGAGAGGTGGGTGGAGATGTGGGAGCGGAGGGAGGACTTTTTGGCGTTGGAGGTGAGGGCTGTGAGGGATTTGGTGGGTTGAGCGGTTGAGGAGAAGAGGTGGGTGTAGGCGGCGATGTCTACTTGGGGAGGCGGTGGGAGCTATGGCTTGCGGTGGTCAGTCGTCAGTTAATCGTAGTCAATATTTAGATACGAAGATAGACAGTCCTTGAACGAGCTCAGTATTGGAGATTTTCAACCCACCGGCTCTCCATTCTCGTCTTTGTACCAGGTGTGCAGGCCATTTGCGGAACCAGCATTTACGGCTTTCTGGACATCAGACAGAGACACACTAGCGGTTGCATGATAGACGAATGTGTCGTCCTGTGGCAGACCAAATGCGGCGATAATAGATTTCCTGAAGCCATCTGGATCGCTGTCGTCGACCACGGCAACTTTTGATCGGTCAATCCAGTCTTCAAAGAAGCGCTCGGGGTTGAAAGTTTTGGAATCGGACGTCCGCGCTCGAGCGACAGCCATCAAGCGCTGGATAGAACTCGAGAGAAAGCAATCTTCTCAGAATCACATGTTAGTTGCCTTGTGGAGCATTGTAGTTGTGGCGCATGCGCATTCGCTCATTTGCCTTCGAAAAAATCGCGTTTTTTGGCCTCTGGCAGACGCCAAACGCCATGAGCTACAGATTGGGCTTAGTGCTCTTTTTCCAGATCCTTCATCTCCAACGCGCCGCCGGGTTTCTTTTTCAAAGGCTTGTATTTCGAGTCCTTCAAATCATTATGCAATTTTCTGTCATAGTCTAGCTCTTCGCTCAAGGATATTCTTGGTCATATTCACACTTAAGCCTTCATTCTTATTTCTGGAGCCAGTGAGGTGTCTTCCTTGATACTTTTTGCTACGTTTTCTGAATACATATCTTGGACCGTCTCTATGCCTTGGAGCAAGGTCGATACCTACTGAACTAATGATCCATTCCTTTCAATCCCATCCAAAGCAGTCTGTCCGTCTCCCTTCTCAATCATAAATCCGCTGAAAAATCGGTCTATCGAACCAATATCATCGACATCTCCCAGCCAGCTAATGTACTGGTCTGGCCGAATGATAATTGTGCAGCCCCTTTCCGGATCAACCCCATAATTCTCATATGCCTTCCCGTGCCCCTCGTGATAAGACTCGTCATCCACGTATATCTTCCAGTAATCCCATCCATCCCTTTCATCCCATGGTCGTAGCTCCTCCGGGAAGTCAAAAATTGTGAAATCTTTCCTAGGGGAAGAGTGCAGTGTCAATACTTCAATGACCGAATCGTACCGCCCTCCTGGTGATGTGAAGCGTTTCAAGAAAGAGTTTGGGTCTGAAAGCGATTTGCCAAAATTGTCTATCCTGTGCATCTGCGACGAGTTGGCAACATTGCCTGCAAAGATCACGACGCGCCAACGACCATCGCTCTTCAACAGCTCTTGAAACTGCAGCGGCCGAGCATCAGCTTGATTTAGAACTTGAAATGAGGGCATTCGCATTCCGAGCTTGATGTTCGTGGCCAGCTCCTGTTTGCTGGCAATACGCCGTGCGAGATCTTTACCGAGAACGTTTGTCCCGTCGCCTTGCTCTGCAGAATCTCCTTGTTTTGCAACAATCATACTTGCGCCATAGTCAACGGCTATAACGATTAGTCACAATTCATTGAAAATAGTTTCGACGACTTACAAAGTCCGCTCGTGAAAAGGTTGCCCTTTTCAAACGCCGTTTTGAATTCGTCCATGCTAATACCTTCTTCGTCCATGACATCTTTCGCAGGCCGCCCCGAAAACAGCCTGGAAAAGCGGTGGTCAAAGTCGATCAAATCTTGGGCCACGCGACGCCGCTCCGACTGGTATGTCTTGAGAACGGATCTGTCGCAAATTCCATTGACCACATTTGCCACTTTCCAGCCGAGGTTGTACGCTGACGACAGTTGTTAGCCAAGGGTCAAGTAAGTTCAGAAAGTACTCACCATCTTGCATGCTAACATTCATTCCTTGACCTGCCTTGGGACTATGGGTATGTACCGCATCGCCGGCTAGAAACACCCTTTCTTTTAATGAGAACTTCTCGCCAACCCGTTGCCCGATCTGGTAGGCCGTCCACCAATCGCAGTATCGATATGTCAACTTGTACGGAGCCAAGATCTTCTGTGCAGACTTGAGAATGACGTCAGGATTAATCGTTGATCTATCAACTTTTCCGCCATCGCCTTTTCCGATCGTGGTCAACTGAATGTACAGTCTGACCAGCTTATTTTCCCTGGGTATGACCATCACGCTGCCCGACTCCGCTGAGTGGATTGCACAGCGCATCCGAATGTCCGGGAAGTCGGTGATAGGTATGATGTCCAAAACTCCCCAAATGTAGTCCGTCGAGTCCCCTTTTAGACTGAAGCCTAGTTGCTGTCTTACCCATGAATGCGCGCCGTCAGAACCAAGCATGTACTTTGCTTTTACCACCTCAGTTTTATTTGCCTTACTGTTCAACTCCTTAGCTTTAGACAGCAGCTCCTGAGTATCATCTTCGCTCAGATTGCTTCGGAAAATGCCGTCTTGTATACCAGAACCATTCGCGGAAGTTGCGGTTTGCTTTGGGGTCGCCTCTTCTTCGCTCAGATGTCTCAAGGTAACCGTGATGGGATAGGCATCAGAATCCTCAGCTTTAGACTCATCGAAATCGAATGTCTCCGGCAATACACCGTGCTCGACGCTGATCTTCCCCTGGCTATGCTCGTGGATGGCGTCGAGAAAGAACCGTTCTATCCTTCCTTGGTGGAGGACAACCTCCTGGAAGCGGCTGAGTCCCGGCATTGTATCTGGAATGCGATCCGATCGCTGGATTACACCATCTTTGTCGGGATTCCAGAGGCAGATCTCGAGCATGTGGTTTGACTCTCTCCATGCTCGATGTGCAAAGTCAAAGGAGTCAAATATCTCCAGCGTCCGGCACTGGAGACCGTCCGCTTGGCCATTGTAGATCTATGGCGTTTCTTCTGGTCAGCCTTTTATTCAACGCAACTTATTGTCGAGGGCCTAAAATCCTACCTCACCTTTGTACCTCGCTTATCAACAATCCGCGTCTTGATCCCACATCTACTCATCCAGTTGGCCATCATAAGCCCCGCGGGCCCAGCGCCAACGATGAGCACACCAATCGCGGAATCTGCTTCTTTCGGTGCCATTTTTATTACAGCGTGACTATCCACAGCCCTTTCTCAGCGAGACCAGAGTCTGGGACCGGGCTGTCTTTTTATAAACCAACGTGACTGCGAAACGATGAATCATAGTCAAAGACATGGTTTCTAAGAATTTCATAAGCTCACAGATCGACAGCACCACCCAGCACCACGTGGAGCTCCGAGATTCATTCCCGTTCTGGTCTTGGTGGGGCTTCCGAGGAAGGAAGCTCCACCCCCGCATTGGTTGGAGAGGTTGAGACTTTTTTCCAAGACAATTACAGCTATCGGTCACCTTAGTAAAATGTCCCTGGTTTTTATTGCATCAGCCACCCCGTATCTGCAATGACACCGTCCAAATAAGCTTGGCGGAGCCACTCCTACACATATGAAGAAAACATGGATGTTCGTACCAATATAACCGAGTTCTTACATCAGCTGCGTTGAACTGCCTTGACCGCCAGGTGTGGACTTGACAGGCTTGCCTCGTCGCTCGATAGATGGCCGCGTCGCCTTGTAAAGGTGAGCTAAATTTTGCTCGATTGGTGAAATGTTGTGTATTCGAATAAGGCAATTTAGCGGTAGGTATCATGCCTTCCTCATATCTCTTCGGGTTCAGCCCATCCATAGATGATAATGATAACCACAACTGCAATAATGCTGCCAGAACAAGCTCTGGAAGAGTCTTCAGCATAGAATATCAGAAAATTAACCTAGATATCTTTCGTCTACTCCATCATCCCGATCTCTTGGCCGGAGGGAATAGCAATCGTCGACTTCGTGATCATCACAGTCCAGGCGAGATTCCTAGGGCTGCTCATCCTCCGGATGCCGTGCACCAGACATGTAAACATCCAAATTAGCACCCTGCGGTCGAGAATCCGAGGGTTGACGATGCCCGGATGGGTATGTGTCAGCTTCATACAAGACAGGCGCGGGCCGGCCTAGATCGACGTGTCTCTCAGACCTCCGTAGGTCGCGCTCATAGCGAACGTCTCTAGATTCGCGCCGAGACGGGGCATGTATCTCGACGACTGGTATCCTGCGGCCGGTCGGATGGAGTTCAGATTCTGTCTTGCGCCTGCCTTTCTTCTCTCGATGCGATATCTCCCTCGAATCTCTGAGCTCGCCAAACAGGTGGTCGTCTCCGCCCAAGGGGCCTGGTCCTGGACCACGGGGCTTTGGCATGGGACGAGGAGGACGCTCGAAGCTGTCATCGCTATTGTGACTATCCGGGGCATCACCGTACGCAAAATCACCGTGCGGCGGTGGCCTGTAGTGTGAGCGATACCGATGGATGTCTGGTGGACTCCTTGGATACGGCGCAAATCGTCTACTACGTTCTGGATTGTGATATCCACTTCGATCTCTCCTCGCATGGCTGCTATACCCGTGGTTGGCTCGAGAAAAGCCAGGCGTTGATCCTAATATACTCGTCTCTGCTTTCAAGCGATCAGATCGACCGTGGCTCATGCTCTTGACAAGTTTTTCATCTTCTTCCTCGCTGCTCTCATCTTCACTTGAGTCCAGAACACGTCGGCTATGTCTAGTATGTCGTCTTTCTACTACTTCTTCAGCCACCGGCAGCGTAGCTCTCGCTTTTGGGCCGTAGATGGGCTCTCGTAAGCCTTCCGGTAGTGGCTCAACCTCAACTCCATACTCTTCAAACAGTATGTTGCAGATGTCGTCCATGTCGTCTTCCTTTTTCTCAAGCTCTTCCTGCTCATGTGTGCGCTTGAAGTCTTGATGATGCAAGTGCGTCCGGCTATGGCGGCGATCCACGCGTGAGACGTTCAGTTTTTCCTCCAGCTCCTCGACTGCGGCGTCAGCTTCGTCTTCCATCATGCGTTGAGTTGTGCGGCGACGGTCGTTAAGCCCTTCCCGGGATGTCGCGTGCCAGGCTGCTTGGCTATGTGCATCGGTGTATGGTCGGTCGGCATGCATGTGGCTATCGCGTCGGCGGCGATCTGCCATACGTGGTTCCGGAAAGTGATGTGCCCCAGGCACGGGAGTTGCCAAAGGTGTATTTGGTCCTGGACTGTGTCCACCATGTTCGGAGCTACTGCTTGATGATGAGCTAGATGATGAGCCACGGGCCGGATTGATCTGAACATATTGAGCGCCGGGAGAAGAAGACTCTGGAGCAGGCAGTGCAAGTACTCGGTGGCCTTCTGAATCCGATCCTGATTGATATTCATTCTCCACGATCACGACCCGCTCGGAGGACGGTTGGCATATAGATTTCTTGCGGACTAGATACATTCCAGCTTTGTTGCGCTTCCTGAGCCCAAGAGGCCCACGAGACTGTGATCTTGAGCGCGTTCGTGTTGTCGTTACCTTGGTCACTCTGTGATTCGGCCTGGCGGCATTGCCGTTGGCATGAAATGGCGCGCCACCTCTTATCAAATGTAAAGCGTACATGACAATTTCCTCCTCGATGTCTGCTGTCAGCTCCGACCGCTTGATCATGTGGCCCTTGAATGCAACTCTCCTCCCCACAGCCTCCCAGCCTCTCATCGAGCTCGCTTTGACCATTTGACCTCCTCCAACCTGGCCACCTCCATTTCCTCCCTGAGGGCCGGTGTTAACATTGCCCACCCCGCCGTCATACCCTCCATCTCCGCTAATCTGCATCAAGAACTTAACATTCACCAGCCCCACATGCGTCAACGCCGTCAAATAAATATTAATACTCTGCGTCGGCAACACCAACTTATCCCTAAACGCCTGCCTATCCGTCATCGTAAACCGATACCTCGCCCACCCCTTCGCCACCTTCTCCTTCACCTTCCCCGCCAACCCCCTCCACCCCTTCCTCCTCACATCCCCCCTCCCCACCTCCCTCTCCACCAACCTCCAGCATTTCGCAATAAACTTATTCAGCTCCACCATGTTGAGCTCCGTGTTCCTCACGAGCGCGTCCAAATCCTCCGCCTGCGAGCGCGTGATGTAGCGGTAGAGCGTGTCCTGGCAGGGCGGGGAGTTGAGGGAGTTGATGCAGATCAGGAGGCACTCGGCCTCGGCGCGCAGGCCGATGAAGTCGTCTTGGGCGGCGCGCAGGTCGTTGGCGAAGGTGGCGACGCGCACGGCGACGTCGTAGAGGCCGACGACGGTGGAGAGCCAGTCGGCCATGTTGGCTTGGGATTAGGTGCAAGCTTGATAAAGTGTGGTGAGGCAAGACGGGTGCTTTTTGATATCAAGATCCACCGTACCGGCAGGTTAGACACTTTCTCGCTAGGGTGATTGGCTTGCACTACGACTCTACTCAAGCTGCACTATCTACGCGCAGTAAGTAAAGTAAAAGGCACCCATCCAGCATCTAGTGTGTAAGAGACAGGCGCCGCTTAAGACGGCAATTCGCAGAGGAACAAGGTTGAACATTTTTAAGCCTCAGCCTGCTTGAAACCTTGTGCAGCTCGTTCTGCCGAAGCGCAAGTCAATGGGAGGAGCTAAGTGGTTGGCTCAGAGAGCTAATTCATCACTCTGCAGAGCTAGCGCCAGCGAGAAAATCAACATCCACGAAAGTGTAGAATTTGACGTCGGACTAGCAAGCTTACCATGCAGAAAAATTCAAGGTCGTCTCTTGTCACGCTGAAGAGCATCTCCAAGAGCTTTTTGCGCCGATAGGACTTGCTTAAAGTTATCGATTCTTGTTATCATATTTCGGCGTCAACTTATGCTATTTCTAGATATTATTGGGCATTCCTGATCGGCCCCAAGGTAGAATAGGCCGCTCAGGTGCCGGGTAGACGCTGCCATGTCAAGAACCGAGTGAACCCCGATCCAAACGGACCTAGCACCATGTGGCAATACGAGGAGGTCCAGTTACAGAATGTTCAAAGCACCAACACCCTCGTCGTACGTGTGATAATTTGGAAGGTCGAGAACTTGGAAATTCTTCTCGGAATCCTCCGAGCCATCCCTGTCATTCAGAACGATCAGGGATGGAGATGTCGTACCTGGTGCGCGAACGCTTTAACAGCCATCGCACAAGATGGCAGGGCCGTTGGTACTTCAGTGCTAGACTGGCAGCGGATCGAACAGGTTGCGAGGCAATACGCTGGAGCGAAGACTGCGCAGGGGCGATTTGAAAACGCAGCTCCCCTAACGAGACCCAAGCCAACTTGGGATTTGATAGAGAATAAAGAGACAGTACCTTAAAGGTCTGGTTGGGGGAAGAGAGGCAACTTATGTATAATCAACTTTATTTCTTCTGATCCCATTTTGCCATTAAAATTCTCCCCACCATTTTTGACGGATATTTTCCATTTTCAGCTCCTGGGGGAACGGTTCAAGGCATTTATTTATGGAATCTCGCCATCCTGTTCTCGTGGCGCTACCAAGCCATGCGGATGTATACTCCCAATAATGCGGATACCAGCCTGACAACTCCCAGTCAATAAGCCCAACAACCCGGTCTCCACGGACAAGGATGTTGAACGGGTTCAAATCGGCATGGGTGAAGACTGGTGGCGGCCATGATTTGTCCTGGGCGGCAGCCATGTCTAGAATATCCTGCCAGTCTGGGTCATTTTCTCGACCCTCGACCTGGGATGGCTGTAGATCCTCTCTTAGCCAAAGGTGGAACTCTCGGGTCGTCTTAAATGGGCCAAAACGTGGACAGGAGCGTGGATTGCGAGAGTCACGTAGTGACCCGCCAACACAGCTCTCGACCCCTGTACCTGGTGGAGGCTTCAGTGAGCGTAGCTCTTGCACCATGTTCTTTACCTGATCCAAGACTTTCCGGCGAGACTCCTCGGATAGCTTCTTCCATGCGGTTGGTATTTCATCACCTCGGACTCTTTCCATGACAATGTAGGCGCGATTCTTATGGACAAAGGAGCAATATACCTTGGGTACTGGGATGGAAGTGCTCTTGGCAACAAACTTCATGGTAGCCCCTTCGGTAAGGTGAACATATGGGCCGGTCTTAACTATTTTGTTCCTTGTGATCGGAATACATAAGTCCATCCTTTCATAGAATCTAGCTGTAAGTTTCAATGCAAGAAGGGTCAACGAACGATAGATAAAAGTGTTCTGGATAGCTAAGTGTTCGGTGCCTTCGTGTTGAATGCTGCTCTTATCAGCGACAGATAGACATTGGATATGTTCGGATACCATCTTTGGCTAGGTATGACGATTCTTCTCTAATGGCCCGTGTTTTTCGTCGAACATATAATCAATGCAGAGGTAATGCTCTTGAGATAGGGTGGAGAGTTGGATGCACAGAACGCCGTCACTGTGTGGGGTGGAGTAACACAGTAAAGAGGTATCCGCATGCGAGCATATCTTGTTTGTTAACTGTCCATCAAGCTGTCCTAGTGATGGCTACAGAGACGGCGTTGGAAATGTTTGAAGGACTAATCAGCCATTTTCTCCGAAGTCAGTTAGGCAGGCAAGAGATGTCGAACACGTTTGGCTGAGTCGAGGTGTAGCGGAAGAAACATCGTTAGACGATTAGCGCCAGTGTGGAGGATGGGACGGTCTGGGATCGCTTGTATGAGAAGGGATTCAGCACATCGAGAGCAGGCCTGTATATATCATATTTATTGATGGGAGCGAACATTTGATCTCGTCTGTTGTCGCTTCGACAAAAAGGTATAACTGGAATGAAATTCTTAATTCGATAATGTTCAGAAAGCTATATGCTCCAACCCGTGACAAAGCCTGTCGGGGCTGTGGGATACGGCCTCGGGGAAAGGTGGCGCAGGCTCTTGTAATTTATTATGGACGCCTTTTCAGGTACCATGCATATAGACAATTCAAGCAGTGCTTATTCTGCTCGCTGGCAAAGCAGGATGTCTAATTGTTCCTACGCGAAAGACATACCCTATGCTCATCTTGACTCTGATAAGAACTACTCCTTTATACTAGCTCCATTTCGGTTCTGATCTATCTGAAGGCACCGACCTTGGCACACTTTCAGTCTCGTCATTTCCCACCGTATTCGCTCTTTGCTAAAAGTACACCATGCGCGTGTCACTTATCTTAGTCCCATGAATATTCTCGTGCGGTATAAAGACGACGTCCAGTTCCCCCATCAATTCTTGTCTCCCACCCTTTTCATCGGTGAAGAAAGCCTTTTTTACAAGCCTTTAACATCTTGTCCCATTCACCACGTCGTTGGTGCCATTACAATTCCCGCCTATCTTCAAGCCCTTCCCCACTGCCAGATCTCGACCCACGCCCTCCCATTTCCCTCGTAACAAATCCCAGAAAATCGGAATCAAAGCGGCAACAACCGTATTGCATATTAATACGAACTTCAGAACCTGCGTGGTCTCCGGCCTAGATAGCCGGTCGAGGTAGGCGAACCACCACGCGAGCCATCTGGCAATCATGCCCGCGGCGATGCAGTGGAGTAGGAGAAAAGAATCGTCGTCGTTGAGCGGAAGATTGTTATAATAGATGGTGCAGATGATGAGCGTTAGGAGGATATTGGTGACGAAGCGAAGGGCTGTAAATAAGTGCGTAGTGCAGAGGAGGCAGCACGCCTTACTGAGATGGAATCTGAAGTCGTCTTAGGTGGGCTGCAAGGTGTAGAAAAAGTGTTAGCGAGGATGACTTGATGTCCAGGGGTAATGTGGGGGCAGGCCTATCATGCTTTATGCAAAAGTAAGAGAAGGATAAACGTACATCATTTTGTGTTGCTGACGACGCTAGCGGCCTTCGCCGGGCTTGCTCTTGCCTTGGACTAGAAGAAGCAGCAGTGTTATCTCTCGTAGCTGGCGCTTGCCATGAGGCTGATGCCGCATGATTGCGCTGCTCCTCCTGGCTAGATGACGAGTCGTTTACTTGCACCGAGCCTTCAGCCTGAGATGGAAACGGATATGCGTTCTTCCGCTCACAAGAAATTCATGTCGATGAGGAATGAAGATTCCGATGGGGTTGAAACATCGAGGTTTCCACTGCTCGACGCGGAGGGTGGTGAGCCTGACATTGCCAGAATATAACGGAAAGCACCAGCATGAATACAGTGGGCAAAAATAGATACAGACAGAGAATGAAGAAATGAATCGGAACCGATTGTGTGCGAAGTAGTCCGCAATCCCGAACCACAGCAACGTCCCGAAAGCTTGTTGTCCTAGTCGACCAGCTTCTAGTATTTCATTTTGGGTATCTTGGCTCAATGAACAAGTTTACCTCCCTCACAGAATGCCCTGCTTCTGGAGATCCCTGTATATCCTTTCCGGCATGACATTCCCCTCTCCATCCTCCATCTGCACAATCGCATCATCCTTCTGCTCTTTGTCCTTCCTCTCTTTCTTGATCTTATCCCACAATCCCACTGCCTCTTCAATCCCTGTGATCTCCCTGAACAGCCCTCCTCCCGCTCCCGGCCCACTGATGCCAAGGCACTTCAGCCCATAGATGTGGCGTGCTTCTGAAAAATGCTTGTCGAAGGCTCGCCGGCCCATGTACACAAAATTACCGCATATCTCACATGGGAACTCGACGCCTAGGCCGTGGAGTTTGTACAGCCAGAAGGGGATGGGTTTGCCGTCCCATGCGAGCGGTAACTTCAACGGGTTGTAAATCTTTTCCTCACTGTCTGACTCATCATCGCTGTCAGCCCGGCCAGAGGGATTGTTCAGCGCAGCGTCGTCTTCCGCAAATAGAGCATCGAGTTCTTGCTGCCGCTCGCGTTCAGTCATGCCCTGCTTGCGCTCGACGTTGACCCGTGTGTTGCTCCGCTCGTTCATGAGGATCTTGGCGAGGCTGCGGATGCGGTGCTCGTGGGAGGCGATAGCGCGTTCCTTGAGGTGGGTCAGGTTACTTGTTTGACGAGATGTTGGTTGCGGAGCTGTAGTGGTGCCCTTTGATTGTTTGGCCTGCGCAGCTTTGATGTGTTTTTTACCGGTGAGGTGGGACTTGTAGACGTTCGGGTTATTGAATTCTTTTTCACAATCGGCGCACCAGATGCCAGAGCCAGTGCCCTCAGTCTGGGGACCATCGGCAGTGGAGGCAAAGGAAGTGTCTTCGGCCCAGCCAGGGACAGATTTGGATGACCAGGCCTTTTCGAAATCTTCTTCGATTGTCGCGAACATTCCGTCAAAGTCTTCTAGTGGCTTAGTGCGGCGAAGAAAGCTTTCGAGGTAGCTATTCAGATCTGAGACATACTTAAAGTATTTGTCGGAAAGCTTCTGTTGTCGCTTTATGGGTAGTTGCGGCGGAGCAAGGGCATCGAAATGGTCTAGATATTGGACGTAGTTCAAGCGCTTAATACCAGGCAGGTTGAGGTAGTCCTCGTGGAGAGTCGTAAGGTCCAAAAATCGACCATTAGATTCCTCGCCCATAAACATGTTGTCTGTTGCTACTGAGATGACCTCGCCTTCGGCAGGGTGTCTGCGCTTGTAGGCACGCTCAAGGTTCTCAACGGGCTCATTGGGATAACGCCGGTGAAATTCTTTGGTCTCCTCGAGCTGCTTGTAGAAACCTTCGAATGAGTCGCCTGTGCTTAAATTTCGTACTTCTTTTGCGCGTAATCCTTCTGCATCTTTGTATGTGTCTAGCAAGCGCTGAGACTGTTCGTGTATTCTTGTGAGGAATCCAGCAATCTCATGATCCCTATTCAATCGATCTTTGATATTTCTGGGGTCCTCGGTCACACGATCGCTGATACCCTGCTCGAGTCGCTCGAGATCTTCGTGTATTAACCTTTGATCCTCCAAAAGCATCTCAGGAGCTTGCTAGCCTCCGAAAGAGGCGCACGAGAAGTTAAGTCGTCTTTGGTCCAAGGTATTGTACGTTGACAGGCAAGACGACGTTACGATCAGGTGGGATTTGGGTGAATATGCTAGCCAGAATTCAAGCTGCTTGGGGATATGTTATGAAAGCGAAAAGAACTCGGTGAAGTTATGGGGCATCGAATTCGAAAATACTTCCCTAAGTTCAATTTCGGCCAGCCGCCACTTGCTCCCCGCAGCTCCAAAAAGTTCTCCGTCAACAGCCTGCCGACCCACACAGTATTTGCATCTGCTATACCACCAAGAGCCTGACTTCAAATTCGTCAACTAGCTTTTGAGCTTTCATGTTCATATTGTTAGCTTGTTGTGGTATCTCAAGCTCACATACGCAATCAGAATGGCGGAAGGAATAGATAGAAAGGCGGAGGGTCTGTCGCAACCCTGGATGCTCTCGCATGCAAACTGACAATACTTCACAGACAAGATGGATTTTGAGACGTCAAAAGAGGTAACGGTGGCGCCGACCTTCGAAGACATGCATCTCAAAGAGAATCTTCTTCGCGGCATCTACGCCTACGGATATGAATCTCCCTCCGCCGTGCAGTCGAGAGCTATTGTACAAATATGCAAAGGCCGCGACACGATCGCTCAAGCCCAATCTGGCACCGGCAAGACTGCCACATTCTCTATCAGTATTCTGCAGGTCCTCGAGACCGCCGTTCGAGAAACGCAAGGTGTGCAACCTCCAAAGCTCTGGAAACCCACTCGTGCTGATATTCAGCTCTATAGCCCTCATTCTCTCCCCAACCCGCGAACTCGCAACCCAGATCCAATCCGTCATAATGGCCTTGGGCGACTACATGAACGTCCAATGCCATGCCTGCATCGGTGGGACCAACGTTGGCGAAGACATCCGAAAACTGGATTACGGCCAACACGTCGTCTCAGGGACCCCAGGGCGGGTAGCAGACATGATCCGCCGCCGCAACCTCCGCACTCGGCATATCAAGATGCTCGTCCTTGACGAAGCTGATGAGCTCCTTAATCGGGGCTTCCGCGAACAGATCTACGATGTCTACCGGTACCTTCCACCGGCCACGCAAGTTGTGGTCGTGAGCGCCACGCTACCCTACGATGTGCTTGATATGACGACCAAATTCATGACAGATCCAGTCCGCATCCTAGTCAAGCGTGATGAGTTGACACTGGAGGGACTGAAACAGTATTTCATTGCCGTCGAAAAGGAAGAGTGGAAATTTGACACCCTCTGCGATCTCTACGACACCCTCACCATAACCCAGGCGGTTATTTTCTGCAACACCCGTCGTAAAGTCGATTGGCTCACCGACAAGATGCGTGAGGCCAACTTCACCGTCTCTAGCATGCATGGTGAGATGCCACAGAAAGAACGCGACAGCATCATGCAGGATTTTCGGCAGGGCAACTCCAGGGTTTTGATCTCGACTGACGTCTGGGCGCGGGGCATCGATGTCCAGCAGGTCAGTCTGGTGATAAATTACGACTTGCCAAGTAATCGTGAGAACTACATCCACCGAATTGGGAGGAGTGGACGATTCGGTAGGAAAGGCGTCGCAATCAACTTCGTGACGAGCGAGGACGTGAGAATCCTTAGGGACATCGAGTTGTACTACTCAACACAGATCGATGAGATGCCGATGAACGTCGCCGATCTACTGAATTAGGGATGAACGGAAAGGGAAAACCCAAGCGACCCAAAAAAGGAAAATAGGATACAATTTGTAAAAAGGTCATAAGAAAGACTTGAAGCACTGGCTCGACAATGGACGTGATCGGAAATCACAAACCTTTTAAGATGCGAGACATCAACGGAGCCCGTCACTACCTCCAGAACCTCCCGTTCTATAAAGCTCTTCAGACTCAACATTGCGCAAGGCAATCCAAGCGTGGAGGAAAGGGCAAATACATGTCAAAGGCAAGCTCCACAACAATCACTCCTGCACTCAAGAAACCCGCGCTGACCATTCTGACAAAGACAAATTGTTGAACACTGTCGATCCTATTATATCAGCGAGCGCGCGGCACCCGGCGCTACAATTTTCTTCACAGCTTTTTTGGCAGTCCAGTTACAATCTTGAATTATTTCTACAACCTGCCATGGTTTTCCCATCTCAAAGATTAGGTCTCGAAGTTGGATTTCTATAGTCCCCGTACTGTGCTGTGCTATGCCGCTCCTAAAAATAAGCAGATCGCTCGTCCGATCCCCATGCAAATGCCATTCATTATGCGAGAAGATGCACCAAGCGCCTCAGTAATAGCATGCCCTAACCCATACCCAACTCCCACAAGCGCGCAAACAGCCAAAACATCGCAGTCTCATTCCTGCGACTCGTCGTCAATCGCGTACAAACTTTCAAACAGCTTCTCTTTCTCCTGAGTCAGCTGCTCCCTGTCATCCTTACTTCTCTTCTCTGTTCTATTCCTGTTATCTCCCTGCACTATCCTTCTCTCTATAATTCTGTCGATTTCCTGACGGTCTGCCTCCTCCCTGTCCTTCGCGAGGATGTCTCCCGTTAAGCTCGAGTCCTCCGCGATCTTTGTCCCGGACGGAACAGCATGAAATTCCCCGAGTCTCCGCCCTAGCTCGTCATCAAGTCCGCCCTCACGAGCAGCCCCTGGTGACCTCTTTTGCCCCGCAGCCTCCTTCACCTTTCTTCCGCCCCTCGACCCCTCCCCATCACCACCCATACCACCCGCAACGCCTCCACCCTCCGGCCCCTCCCTCCCCCAAACCAAACTCCCCGCAAAACACACCCCCAAAGCCCGCTCCATCTCATCCTCATCCTCATCTCCACAATTCCACATCGGCAGAACCGTATAATCCAAGAAAACAACCCGTCCTCTCCCCCGCAGCTTCCCCAACCCCCGCTGACGCGTCAAGTCCCACCGCATAAATTCCATGCTGTACGCGACGTCTTCCGGCTCGTCCTGGCGAACCAGCGCGACCGCGGTGATCGCAGCGTCTGTTTGGCGGGATGCGGCGCAGATGGAGTTTACGAAGTAGGGATTGGAGTAGGTGAATGCTATTTCGGCGTCTCGAATCGTGGTGTCGAAGCCGCGGGGTGGACGGTCCGATAGGGTTCTGTTGAGGAGGAAGGGAATGTGAGGGTGGGTGCTGAATTTTTCGGGAAGTCCGTCAAAATCTGCAAAAACGGGAGTGGATTGAGTTCGAACTGGTATCGGTCGTGAAGGCGGTGGAGGGCTAGGGAGGGCCGGTTGTTCTTGTTGCATTGGAGACGCTGGCTGAGTCGGAAGCGTTTCTGGTACTTCTATGGGTGAAGATGGTGGTGGTGCAGGAATTGGTCCGGAAGGACGACGACCAGAGTCAGAACGATTTGCTTCGTGGATCATGCTTCCGGCCACCCGCTCAATCTGCGAAGTAGAATTTGGGGGTTTGATTTGACGTTCTGTCTTTGTAATTTGTGGATGAGAATTGCTCGCTTCCTGGCTAGGAAGTTTCGACACTGCTTCCGCAAGGTTTTCTGACTTCGACCAGCTACCTGGCAATTTTTGTGGTGTTCTGTCCTTGTCTCTAGACGGAGAGGCTACTGAATTTGAGGAAGAATGTCGTCGCCGAGCTGTGGAAAGATTACCTATCTCCTGCAATGGAAACCCTTTTGAAGAGGCCAAATTTTTGCTTGCCTGAGCTGCAGAAACTTCATGCCATCTCTGGCAGATGGGAGGAGACACTCGAGTTTTCTTTGTCGGATGCAGGCCAGCAAACGGCGAATTCTTTCTCTTCTTTGAAGCATTTTCCCTGAGTGTAGATTTACCTGCGTACTCTGCGGTCTCTACGCACCCGTGCAAAACTCTGATTTCGCTAGAGCGCATTTCAGATGAATCCATCCTAACGATAGGCAACGGGCAAGGAGATGAAATCGAAGCTGTGTGTCTGGAAGAGACTGAAGTGACCGAAGTGATCGTGGTTTGTGTACTCCTACCGGGACTAGTGCTTTGAGACTTTTCTATGAGATAGCCTTTCCGTCTGTCTGTCTTCTCTAGCATCTCGATCCATTTCCTGTCTTCTTGAGACTCGTGATCAGGAACTCTAACCGCTGTTTCCGCCATTTCTTGAAGTTCTTGAAAGGTCGTAGTATCTTCAAAGCACCGGTCAAGGTGTAGCCGAGATGAGCGAGGGAATCGCAAAGTTTGGAAGCTTGCATTTGCCGGTCTCTCAAAGCCTGCACCCATCATCTCAAGAACAAAGGGTTTCTTAAACACGGCTGTCATTGGACGTAATCTGAAGGGTCCCTCATCGACACTGAAATTGCTAAAGGCTTCATTCGAGGTGACAGCAATTTCTTCAAACTGCCCAAGTTGACTCAATGTAATAAAGTCTTCCTTCGATAAATTATGCTGACCAACAACATCCATCACCCGAAAATGCGGTTTCTCTCCGTACCGCACATAAGCATGTTTGTTCGTCAAACAAGCGATATAAAATGAAGTCCAAGAAAGCTTAAGGGGGTGGATATCTTGCAAAGTGGGGGCATGCTTCGCGTCAAAGCGACCTCCGACAACAGCGAAATCAACAGTGTCTCCCAGATCGCCAATATAGTCTTTCTTGAGCTTTATGCATCGATGGAAACCTATAGCTGGCGAGTTGAGGGTAGGAAAGTATGAATCGTCACACCCTTTTAGCACGAATCCTTCCCACCTATCACTAATACACTTCGCGAATGCATTTCGAAGGTGCTTCACACCCTTTTCAGAATTAAAATTAATGACTTGCCGAGCTCCGATCTCTGCATAGCCAGGTATTATCGTGACCAAGTCCCGTAGTAGAGAATAGCGTTTAGTATGTGGTTGGTATATGCAAATTTCATTATCCCAAAGCAGAATATCGTAAAACATTATCATAAGATGTTCACCGTCTTTTATAGGAGAGTCCTTTTCGATACCAAGGAATCTTCCGGAGCGACAAATGTGCTTCCTAATCTTTCGAAATGGTTCAATTTCTTTTTTCTTGTCATTATAAACCAAAAGTTCGCCTTCGAGGATACATCGATCCTTGATTTTGCAATCTGGCTGCCAGAGCCTCAGACCCATCTTTAAAGCATCGCGTACGCGTTCTCGGTCCTTAGTAGAGTCCTTGCCACTTTTCGAGAAGACTTTGATCGTTGGACTGTCGAGGGGCTTATCTGGAGATGTGTTGATGTGAACTTGGCAGTATTCTCCATCATACTTTCGCTCCAGACTGATTCTTCGAGAAGCGGCAAGATTGCAGCAATGCCTGATGCTCCTGGCTTTCTCGTACTTTGGGCGCTGGATGGGCAACCCAATTGCAGGCGCGAGTTGCTCCTGCGCTTGTGTTCGAAATCTCTGAGCTTCTTCTTTCGAGCATCGGCGTGGTATACCGAGCACCTCAATGTTCTCCAGCCGAGCCACGGCACTGACGAACGAATGTTGAATACGGAGCATATCACCTAAGAGGAAGTGATATTGTCGCATGGTGAACACCTCATCGAGTGAGACTGATCCAAAGTCTTTCAAGATAAGCCTAACAAGCCATTTCGCCTCCCAGCCTTTCAACCTCAAGATGATGCCAGACAAACACTTCTTCGGATCAATGCTCGAATCCTTGATGCATCGGATCTCCGGCGACGAGAATTTGGCCCTCGAAGCAATCTGTTCAAGCACATAATCGACTTCTTGCAAAGTTACTTCGCACCCACGCGGAGGATCAGGAAACTCGGTCTCACGCATGACGCTTTCCACACAGGAGGCCACATCTCCGCCGCCTGGTCTCTTCCATCGATTCAGTTGTGCTTTTCGAGCGGTGGATAACTGTAAACATCGACCGAAAGTAGAAGAGGCACTGGCTTCTTGCATCTCATACACGCGGTCCACCCGTCGGTGGGGAAAGAGAGACGAGAGGAACGCAACGGCCTCAGGACCTTTGCGTGGAATCCTGGCATCGTGTCTTCGAAACCACGCTTCAACAACCTTCTTGTCTGGATCATAGCTGCGGGACCTCGACACGACTTTGTTGATTCTATTTGTTTCGAGCTCTTGAAGGAGTTCGCAAAAGGTTCTGAACTTGAAGATCATCTCGTCTTAGACACCTGCGACGACCGGCCCAACAGTGCGGTTTCGAGGACATCTCAGCTGCTATCGCTAACGGCATGGTACTCTCAATAATTAGAATCAATTATCCGCAGTCCGGCCGCTTCTTCAAGTCTTCGACTCTTCAACGCGGTCGGGTAAGGTAAGGTATACAAAGTCAAGGATCACATCACCGGGATGATGTCTTGCATAAATAGTGGGGGATGTCGAGCATCTGGCGCGTGCGGAGATGAGCGTGCCGCAAAAAGACACGCTAAGGGGGGCAGGGGCACGCGATGTCACATGATTGGGACAAGGAGCGGCAGGAGGGCGGATGGATGACGAAGAGGCCTTCTACGATGGTGGGTGGTCTGCAATTCTGGTAGGCTCCTTGCATGCTTTCTTTGCCGGGTAGAACGAACTGAGATGCGATGGGATATGTGGCAGGAGCACACGAACATTGCGTCGGATGACCACCCAAGAGCCCAGACCACAGCCTCTCTCTCACCCAGACTGTCTCTCTCTTCTTGCTCTGATGTCCCTCATAAGCGCCTTGGCCTCCTCGACCTCCACATCATCCTGACAGAGCTCGCTCGCAAGCTGATCCGCACGGTCATAATCCTGATTCTGCGCAGCCCATCTTGCAAGCCATAATCTTGCCTTTGATGTTGTGGCCGTTACGCCTGTCCCAAACTGTCCCTCATTATCATCATCGTCGCTCAAAACGTCCGTCACGTCATCGTCTAATGGCTGCTCCAGTAACTTTGCCGTTGATCCGGTCTCCTGCTGAATCGTGAGCTCCATGTACGCTGCCGCCTGGTCATGATCACCAATGCGTTCATAGAGTGTAGCAATGTGATACAGTGTCTCTGGGTCAAGAATCTTTCTACCTGTCGCAACTTGCGGCTTCCTTCCGCCCTGTGAGCCAACACTGCTGCCGAAGGAGCTTCCAGCGCCGACCGTTTCGTAGTAGGTACCCGCAGCCAAAGCTCGTTTAAGAGACTTGATACCTTGATCGACCTTACCGATCTTTGTGTAGCATGAACCAACAGCCTGCCACATCTTTGGATCATAAGGACGCAGTGCAGCTGCCTTCTGATAGTAGAAAAGAGCGTAGAATGACATGTCAAGCACCTCGTAGGCTTGACCTAAGCCGTACCATGCTCGATAATCTTTACGATTAACGTCAACGGCTCGACGGTATGACTCAATGGCTGCATGAGTATTCTTCATCTCGACGTATTCATGGCCCATGAGCGTCCATGCAGAGAGAAAAGTTCGGTCCAGGGTCAATGCTCGCCTGAAATACATGACTGCTTTCTCATGTTCAGATTTCAAGGAATAATAGTTTCCAACCACAACGCAGGTTTCTGGCCGGAACTTGTCGGTAGCTGTGGCTAGTTGTGCAAGAAAGGAAAGCTGAGGTCGGTTTGGGAGAACATAGAGGATGTTTGAGTAATGGTCTAAGGCTTCGAGCCGGTGAGGGTCCTCTTTGAGAATATCGCCGAAGATTTGACACGCCTCTTCGAGATCTTTGGCATGATAATAGAGCATTGCGCGTTGCGTGTGAAGGAAGTACGAGCGCGGAAATATGGCGAGCAATGAATCAAGGGTGTTGTGGATTTCTGGAGTCGTTTGGAAAAGCTCCTGAGAGCTGTAAAGGTGAAAGATTAATGTTACGATATTTTGCGGTAGCTGCTGATAAATTTGTTGGGCCTGCGTAAATCATTAATATAGTGCGCATAGCTGAGTACATCTTCTCACCTCCTTTGCATCTGCGAGTAAATCGTTGAGTTCTCGCCACGCTCCCCAATGAAATGGGGCTCGATGCACAGCTTGCATAAGCCAATATTTCGCCTCTTCTTCATTCTTTGACTTCGCAAGAATAACTCCGTAAAGATATTCAAGCCACCCTTGATTCCTATCTTCTGACCCTTCCTCTCGTCTTTCCAAGAAGTATCCTTCTAGACTTCGTGCCAATCCGGCGAGCTCTCTGTTCACCGTCACGCCTTGTTCAGCTGGCCCAAGAACCATTTCCGTTTCTTCATCTCGTCGCTTCTCACCAGAGAGGTACCTCGCGTACAGCGATAGAAATAGTGACTTCTGACTGAGCTTGGGAAATGGATTAGTTGCCGGCTTCTTTGCGGTCGTTTCAGCCCTTCCACTCGGCTTGAGGGGTGTTGTTGGTGCCGGTCCTCTTGATTTTTTGTCGAAAGAAGCTAAGCCCTTCGATGAGGTCGGGAGAGGAAGAAATACTGCGGCGCATCTGTCATATTCTCTGGTATCGAAATAAGATTTCGCCAAAAGGTATTTGTGTGCTTCTCGAGCTTCGAGTGCAGCTTCGGTAGGGTCTTCATTGTGAACCGTCAGGATAGGGTTTGAGGTCGAAGGATGGTCATCTCCCTTCATAGGCGAGTCTACATCGTGGTCTGAGGGGGAATTAAGCCCGTCGGGTGTGTTAATCGAGTCCAGAAGCTCGGCTGCCCTTACAAGATGGCTATTAGACAGGGCTTCATAGGCTAGGATATGCATACCACTTAGCCGATTGGTAGAGACATCTTTCGGAACATTGAACTATCGCATCTCGCAGCTGCTCTTGAAGCTCTTGGGCTTGCTCTGCTGTGAGAGAACTCATGCTGGGGCACTTCTTGTGAGAGGCACAGCTAGCAAGTATGGGACCTTATCATCGTCGAGATTCGCGGGTCATTATGGGCGATGCCGCAGGCGACAAGATGGGTACTTAGAAACTTGCGATGTTTCACCGCAATTGATCTCTTTTGACAATGTGATGAGGTCCAAAAAGTCAGGTGAATAAGGTAATCAATTCAATATCACGGCCGCCTCAGGTACGAATCGGCGAGTGACGCGCTTTCCGCTCAAGACGCGCAAAGCCGAAGATCAGCCGATCCCAGAGCAGCCCTCGGCCGCTGCTCCTTGCTGTCGATCTGGTCCTTTCCTTCTTTCGATCTGAGTTATCGACGAAGATGTCTGTATTCGGCAGCCCTGAATGAAAATCAAATACGAGACAAGAAGCTTATGTTTCGCCAATTACAAAGCCAAATTCGTCCCCACATGTCCATGAATTCCATGGATAGACTTTCCCTTTTGCCCACCTCCTGATCAAATCCAAGGATGCCGCCAAGAGCCAAGCCGACAATCCTCCTCATATCCTTAGAAAAAGAAGATCTTCTAAAGAAACTCTTTGCAGATCATTTAAACGCCCTCGAATCCTGGGCCAAAGTCATAGAGGCCACAACCAAGAAGGAAGCTCTCGCAGCCCTGCGAAATAAGCCACTGGCCGCTATTTGCACGGACGCTGCCATCACCAATCCGAAGAACGTCAACTTCGCCTGGCAAGTTGCTTCATATGCCAACGACGGAGGCTTTGTCGTCTTCGGCGGTCTATTTAGTCTACGTGCGGAGCCATCAAATGTCGACGAATTGCTAAAAACTGTCTTCCAGCTGCCATGGCGCACTGGCGCCTATGAAGAGGACGCCTGTACCTTTAACAAGAACCTAGCCAACGAAGTCATCACTGTGGATGACGCTCGGCACCTTGTGCGTGAAGTTAGACTCAAGGCACTGTTTATGCGGAATGTGAGGGAGGTGGAGAAGGTGTATCTGCCAGGGACGTATGCCCAAGGGCAGACACCCGTGTGTATTACGGATCTTGGGGCGGGTTGGGTGAGTTTCGTAGGAGACTGCGAGGGAAGGGAGGAACTTGGTGGATGTTTAGTCGCGGCTTGTGGGCTGGTGGCTTGGAGTTTGAATTACTCGGTTTAGACAAAAAGGATGAGAGAAGGCTGGGCTATCAGAGGGAGACCGCGAGGCTCATTCTCACAAACAAGGAGGGGTCGATGCTAGAATGCTACTTAGAAAACGCATGAAGAAAGACCCTTTCACATGAACATTCATTTTAGAAAACTCTTCCCTTTTACATATGGCCAACGGGCTCCCTTTGGCTCCAATGACTCGTCAATAATTTTCTAGGACGAAACCATGCCAATACTAGATAGCTTTGATCTGCCCTTCATGCTCATAGTGGATGAAGGGACAGCTCGTTCCCCGTATAATTCTCGACGGCGTAGCTGAACTCGCGAGTCAGAGCGAGTCGGGACCGCATGCGGGCTTGAAATAGGCCCTCCGGTCAGTACTTTCGTTTATTCCATGGTAAGTCGCACCAGTACTACCTCGTAGGTCGTACTAGCACTATATTACAAGTCGCACCAGTACTACGTCGCAAGTCGTACCAGCACTACATCTCACCGACTTGATATGATTGTCTCCACGTCGTCTTAAAATCTAACAGATCAAATAATGCTTAGCGCTATGCTCAACGACCCTCTGTCTTGCGGTCGAGCATTCTTATTAAGCTCTTCAAGAGAGAAAGACCGCTGCCAGCGGTCAGTCTTTCTGTGCATAGGTACTAGTTTATGCAGTTGAGCTTGTGTTGTGGTCGAATCAGGGTAAATATGCAGGCCAGACATCCAGATCGACGGCGAGACAACCCTTTCAATCTTAGATTCGGGTCTGCTTTTGTTTCTCAGCTATCCACAGTCCTCGGTTCTGCACAAATGGTAGCTCCAGACCCAAGGCAGCTTTGATATCCTCAGCTCCAGATTCTCTCGTTGCACCGCCCTTAGGCCTTGGCGAGAACTCGTCTCGGTTCTACGGTCACTGATATTGGTAGAGATTGTCAAGCCTTGAAGATCTAGATGACTATGACACATGCATGCTTCAGCTCTGGAGAATGTCCACCTCAAATCTGCATTCTTGTGGCTACCTGGTCGACACGCCAAAACATGAGCCCAGATAAGGAGCATGCAGGAGCATGCTGATAGCCGTTGAATGAGTCTATAAATGAGTTGTTTCCTCTTCCATCCTTCGCAACAAGCAGAGGAACATTCATTTCACAATTGGGCATACCCCTCAACATCGCCATCAACAAAAAAGACTGCACCATCACCACCATCATGGTTGGCCAGGGAAGGCAAACTATTCGTGGACGCTATGCCTCACGGCTTATGCGGAACTATATCACGCAAAAGTACTTGGACCGGATCAGAGCAAGCAGAAGTTCCGAAGTCAAAGAGCTTCCACATTACTCTATCTCTCCTCTGAACGATATTGACAGAGGCGCAGCGACAACTTTTGAGGGAAAAGTCTGTATCGTCGGAGCGGGTGCAGCTGGAATATACCTCGCTTGGATGCTGACCTATCTTGGTACTGATTACGACCTCCTTGAGGCGAACGATCGTATTGGCGGCCGTGTCTATACCTATGACAAATTTAATGGTGGTTCGCAACACAACTACTATGATGTCGGAGCAATGCGGATTCCCACGATCCCCTCGATGCAGCCGTAAGCTAACCCATTCGATGTATTTAATGCATTGCGAAATCGTTCTATAATTTGAAAGTTATCTGATAATACAGCATAAAGGACGCTTGACGCGATTCAATACCTGGATGTACCAACTGCGCCATATTACCTTGATAATCAGAGTGCGCCAAACTACTACGATCGAACAGCAATGACGCCACAGTTTGTACCCTCCTCAAGGCCATTTCTGTGCCAGATGCTGATTCCCATGCAGGGCCGTAAGCGTCCTTCTGAAACCATTCGGAGATGCAATACAGGAATGGGTCACAGGTCTAAACAACGATTTCGACCAGGGCTTTCAAGCCCTTATCAAGGGGGCCGGCCAGTACAGTACTCGAGAATACCTTCGGACACAATTACCAGATAACATGAGTTTCGACGATATTCAGAAATTGGAGACCCTAGACACGTATGTGCCTGACTATCTAACGCGCTTATTCCTTGCTAAGGACATTGTGCTGCAGCGGAACTGGTCTATTCGACCAAGCTTTCTCAGAATCGGTTCTTGACTGGGCCGACTTCCCTGATGATGTAGACTGGATTCGAGTGGAGAATGGAATGATACAATTGATCAACGCGATGGACGGGCAGCTTGCGATCCACGCCACTCTGAATACCGAAGTGAAATCCTACCAAATGAATGGTGAGAATGTGAACGTGACCTACAGCGATTCCAATGGCCAAGTGCAGACGTACACATATGGAGCAGTCTTCAACAGCACCACACTTGGAGCCCTTCACCGAATTGAATTAAACGGCCTTGGTTCCCTTGAGCAATTGACAGCGATCCGCTCTCTTTCGTACGACAATGCAGCCAAGGTTGCAATCCAGTTTGAGACAGCTTGGTGGATTACACAAGGAGGAATGGATATCAAGGGGGGCATATCCGGAACTGATCTGCCGATTCGTGTCGTTGCTTATCCACCATGGACGGACACAGACAACCCAAAAAACAACACAGTGATTATTGCATCATATACCTGGCACCAGGACGCTACACGAATGGGATCGATCATTACAAACTCAGAATCCCCACCAAGCGTCCCACCGAACTCGAGCGAAGTCGTGGAACTAGTTCTGCGCAACATGGCCAAATTATTCGAGAGCCAAAACCCTGCCATCACCTATAGCTTCCTCCAATCGCAGGTTGTTGACTACCATCCCTGGGCCTGGCAAAATGACCCGTACAGCTCTGGTGCTTTCGCGCTCTTCGGCCCTGGCCAGTTTAGCAACCTCTATCCCGCCCTATTCTCGCCGCTTGAAGGTTCCGACAATAAGATCTACTTGATCGGCGAAGCAGCAAGTGCACACCATGCGTGGATCTCCGGCGCCCTTTACAGCGCCGCGACGTCTTTGTATGGCTTCTTACTCGGCAATGGCCTGGAAGCTGACGCAGCCAAACTCGCGGATCCGGGCTCACCGTTCCACGGCTCTATCGACATAGGGGAGGAGTATTCGGAACCTTCAGAACAAGCTGGTCGGCGCGTTCCGGACGAAATGGAAGAGGACGTGGTGTATTGGATGGGACAGCTGGCCAAGAAGAAGCCCACCGATAGGCGACTGCCACCCCCTTCATGAGGGACAGGCTGGAACCGATGCTGAGATCGATTCGCGTCAAATTAGTCTTTTGCCCCAGTGCGAAAGGTGGAACATAGGTCCCCAGTGGTTCATGGTAGTATTTCTTTCAAGCCTTAGACGATCATTTTAGGACCAAAGGTATACGGTATATAAAGTCTGAAACTTGCCCGGATCTTCAGTCACATGATTTTAGGAGCTGTTTGTTTCCAGCTGACGAATAAATCAAGACGAATAGAAATTTCCGTATTGTCCCCAGCGATCCCTAATACCCCAATTGTCCTTGAAGTTGGAAAATCCGGCTTAGTCCCGCTATCTTGTAAATGAATCGCCCGCTGATGCCCACCTAACCTCATTTCAATGTCAATACCAAGCGATGTGCCAATCTAGATCTTACTAAACAGAGGTGCGCCTAGGAACGGTGCAACCATTCGCTCCCATGGCCTCCACTTCCCCTCCCGTCCCATCTCCTTGCCCCACCCTCTCCCCTCAACCCTCCCTACCACCCTCCCCCTCCCCCACCACCGCCCACCAAGCACTCAACGGATCCGCCCAAATCTCCCAACTCTCCACCCTCCACCCCCCATCCCCCTCCCCCTCTGTCTCAACACATCCAAGCACATAAACAAACTCCTCCTCCCACCCCCTCCCCGTCCCCACGCTCTCAAACCTCCCCCGCCCCCTCACCGTCACACTCCCCTTCTTTCCCCCAACCTCCTCCAAGCTCACCCCCACAATCTCAAACGCATCCTCCGGCAGCTGCACCTTGAGCGTCTGTGCGAGGAGCGAAAAGTACTCGAGGCAGGCGGCGCGGCCGGTGAAGGGGCGGCCGAGGAAGGGGAGGGCGGTGTGCGGGGGGCCGTGCTCGTGGATGGTGGGGTCTGGGGTGAAGTGTTGGGAGAGGATGAGGGAGGGGGGGAGTTGGGTGGTGAAGGAGGTGCAGAAGGAGGTTGTGAGGGTGTGGAGGGGGTGGGGGGGTGGTGGGGTGGACATTTTTCCGCCGCGGGGGGGGTGGGGGTGGGGTTTGGGGTGAGGAAAGAGAAATAGGTGGGGAGTGGATAGAATTTGTTCGTTCGGGATTTTGAGAGGAGTAGGGGTGATTATTGGTTCCAAGGGGGGGGGACTGGTAGGTTTGTGATTTTTGTGAGGAAGGATCCGATTGATTGTTTAGTTGGTCGGGTGTGGATCGGGTGTCGACGCAGTTTCCAAGGATGCTCAATGTAAGGCTTTGTTTTCGATTCCCTTGGCGATATTCTACGCTGGTTCCAACGTTGATGCCTCTTCATTTAAGCGCGGCATCTTGAGCTACATAGTCAAAGACCGCAAGTCATAATGACGTGATTGAATGCTCCTAGAAACGGAGCCGATGAACATCTAAAACGGCGTATTTTATTCCAGATACACGTGAGCTTTTGAATCAATGACAGCTATCGTCGACATCAATGTATAAGCAAAATGCTGCTATTGGAACTATATACAAGAAGCTTAAATACAAATACCATCTCTTTCAATCCATATCGATTCTACCCGTTATGCCTCTTTAACTCATTTAAAACTTAGGATTAGCGTTCACAACCAGCTGGTTGAAGTACGCCTGGAACCAAGTCCCTGCCTCTGGAGCAGGCTGAAGCGCATCCGAAAGACCACAGTGGGAATCGTAACGGGCAGCGGAGGTGTCACTTGTACCGTCGCACTCACCACCAGGCTTGATCCAGACAAAGGCGTCCTCGAGCGCATCACCAGTGTTGGAGGTCGGGCGGACACCGAAGCCGGTGCCGATGACGTTGCACCAGTCGCCCCAGGCTTGTTGCTTGGTGGGCTGGACGCCGTTTCGGGCTAGGAAAGAGAATTAGCAAGTCTGGATCAATTGGTGAGAAATATTCGACTTACATGTGTCCATGATGAAGTGGGCTGGGAAGCCAGCGGACTGCAGGAGAGGAGCGAGAGCGTTGATGTATCGCTTCTCGTCGCAGTTGGAGTCACCCTGTGTGTATGATGGGCAAGTGGCAATGGACCAAGCATTGTAGTTGGCGACGTTGGTGGCGAGACCACGAACAGCAGCGGGCTTTCCGGCAGCAGTGTAAAGCTGACCAAAGAGGGTGGCTGCGGGCTGGATGTTGGCGGCCCATCCGAGCCACCCGGCGTGACCTGCGTCCAGGTACATGGAGACATTTGGAAGGTTGAGTTGCTGAATAGCGTACGTGACGCACTCCTTGTACGCTGATTGGGCGTTAGAGCATTTAGCAACGTTTAGGTTGGTAACCAGATTCGCTAAGCTGTCGGGCTCAATGACCAAGACCACATTGACATCAGGGTAGGCTGTGAGTTGCTTCTTGATGGCGTCAATGTACGCCTTGTAGTTGGCAACACCGTTGTCGGCAATTGAGTACTCGCCGTTGGAAGCAAGAGCTGCACAGTCACGGTCGGGAAGATCATAGACAACAAAAGCGCCCATAATTGATGGAGAAGCACCGGCTGCGTTCTTAGCCTTGATGTCCTTCAAATAGGTACCAATGGTGGGAACCTTCGCTGCGGTATCACTGCGTAGATTATCAGTAAATCATAATTTACGAATTAGAAGAGAAACATACAGCCAAGAGAAGGTTCCAACTTTTGCCACCGCACTAGCAGCAGTCTGAGCAGAGCCCGTCATGGATGGGATCGCGAGGGAGAAAATCTCTGATGAGTAGTAGGGGTTGGCGTATATCTGATGGTTTGCAAAGAAGTTCCCTGCTGCTGCTGAAGCTGTACCCGTTGCTGAAGGTCCAGTAGTTGTTGGCGAGGCGGCCTTAGTCGTTGTCGTTAGAGTTGTCCCTGTCTTAGTTGTGGTTGGTGCAGGTGCTGCAGTTGTGCCAGGAGCTGCCGTGGAGGTTGCGGCGCCACTGAGACATTGGTAGTAGTCTTTCATCCGTTAGATCAGAGGTTGCTATGCTGAGGATATCCAGTCCTTACATGCATTGATCGAGCTACAGACCAAACCAGCTCCGCACGTTGTGCCACCGGAATATCCGGTTCCACCACCTAACATAATGCATCAGCCCAAGTCTGAGTATTGAGCCCTAGAGATAAAATTACATTGCTGGTAGATAGATTGCTGAGCCTTGACAGGTGCAAGGACTGCGAGAAGGGCAACCAAAGGGATAGCTTTCGAAATCATGGCGGTGGGTAAATATTGCTTGATTGAGATCTGACGGGGATGAAGAAAGTAAAAGCAACTCAGGGAAGACAGATGGGATATATAAAATGCGAATGGATCACGAAGAACTCAGCAAACATAATCTCTGGGAACGCAAAGGGTCCTCCGGGCCATTTTACCGAGCTGCCGCGTAAAGATTGCTTCTGGCAGTTCTTGGGATCGATTCTAGACCAGGAAAAGCTGGAAGATCGGTACTCTTCGGTTCGAGATTAAGAGAGTCACAATGGCCACTTTGCGTGGTACAAGAGTCGGACTAAAAGCCATGATATGGAGAAAGATATCCCGGGGTCTAGAAATGTGAGGTGGCTGATTACAGAACGGCGGCTGTACCTTGAGCCTTTGATGAAGCGATATGCAGGGCAGAGCGGAATGCGTAAATAGGATGGCACTTGTCCCTGTAGATCATCAAGGAATGTCCCAGAAGCCACAGATGTTCCGCTGGCCTCGATGGCTAAGTGAACCCATCGGCCCGGCGGAGAGGGTCTGCGATTGATGTCCTTTTAAAGTGTGATCCTCTGAGATTCAACGACCGGAGAATTGACATTTCAATTGTGCGTGTCAGAACAGAGACCAAGAAGCCAAATAAGCCCCTACAGAGGCTCGGACTGTCTTTGTGGTCATTCCATCAAGGCAGCTTTGGTGAAGACGATTGGAGAGATGAAATTTGATACCTGTCCTACTTTATCGTTTACCAGGAATGAATGGTCGGCCAATCGGCGGCGGTAACATCCTGGGCACAGATCCCAGAATTGATAAATGTTACGGCAGAATTGGGCCCGGAAGAATCGCGCCAAAATGCCAAGTCGTGGGTTTTTTGTATGTCGAAAGTGGCAACCTTCTCCAGACCCCGCAGTCACAGTAAATGAAACGGCGAATAAGCAACGCCTACAACCTTGTTCAGAACCATGGCAGGAGATTGCGCGTAGGTCAGACGATCAATGTATAGTTTCTATCCTCGAATCCTCTGGGTGAGATGCTTCAAAGGTCTTGTAAGGGCTTCAACGGTTCGGCCGGGTCGACATCCGGTGTCAAAAGATGCTGCCGAGGCTCATCGCAACACCTGGCGACCAAGAACCTTGAGTCCACGTTATCGTTTGATCTGTTCAGCTTGACCTAGCCACAACGGTCTCAACCCATGAAAGATGCGCTTTAAGGCCAGCTGGAAAAAGGCTACGAGATTTGCGTTTAAATGACAAGGTGGAATCTCTAACGCTTTAAATAAGTTCATCGTCTGTTTCTATTAGTCACGTGGTCGTTCAAAGGAAACCCAAACTTCATTGTATGTAAACGAAGGTGAATCTTTATCTTTGCAGCAAGTCGCTAGAACCTGTTCAACATGTCGCCGAAGAGCCTAGCGGATCTGTTCTGATTCCTGAAACTGTGGTCCTATTCAATTTGACCTGCAGCTAGCCTTCCTCATCCTGTTGCTTTGGGTTTACCATCCCATGACTTCTTGCTCCAAGTCCTAGCTATCCTTGCCAAACTGTGGGTCCAGGAAAGGTATAGGTCGTCTAGAATCAGTCAGCTTTTACATAGACCTATTGCTGTTTGATTTGCTGCGTCTGTACAAGATCGTCTGTACAAGTGATGCAGCGGGTAAATGGAGAGGGCACGAGTCGTGAAAAAGTTTCTTCATTCAAAACTTACCGGGATCGGATAATTGATATTGATTAGAATTCCAGGATCGGTAGCCTGAAGCATTTGTTAACGGAGTTCAAACGATCCCACGAATTGTGAGTATATAGGACCAAAGTAGCGTACCTTGTATGCACCAGGGAAAGAGACCAATGGCCCTGGAGATCCATTACCTCCACCTACAACGTTGATCTGAGCACACGACAGCTGTTCGAACCGTTAGATTTGATCCTGCACTGCCAGTAGGGTTGGAATCATACGTAGAATTGCGCGCCGCCCGCTGACTGGGCTACGTGAAGGGCAATGTGTTCAGCTCGGAGCAGGTACTGCCCTGACGGCAGCGATTTAGGAATCGTGAATGTATATTTCTGAAGATTCGTTGCGGGCCAATTGATTGCGTTGGTCGAAAATGTTGGCGGAAGTTCTGCGACTTTGAACCATTGCGTGGACCCATCGGCAGTAGCCCCATTTGACACCTTTGTCATATAGAGAGATGCCACACCAGGGTGATAAATTGGTTGATCAAGCGCAAGACCGACAACGGAGCCGGCAGTCACGGTTCCAATGTGGGTGTTGGCTGCAGCTGCTTGAGTTCCAGTATTGCATCGAATGTCCGTGCTTGTAACGTCCGTGACAGGCTGAGTGAATTAGTACCAATATACTTAGAATGCTAGACGAGTCCTTACGCTGTTGTAGTTGGTGTTCTGTCTCACGTAGTAGTAATCAGCTGTCGTTGAGCCGTTGGCATAAAGGTTAGTCCATCGATAATGGGCAAAGGCACCCTGTACTAAGAAAGCAGCAGCAAAAGCGAAAGCAGACTTCATGTTGGTTTAAAAAAAATAGTAACGACAGCAGTGCAAGAAATGAACGGGTGGGGATTGAGCCTTAGGTAAGGTTTCTAGTTCCTAATCGAGGTGAGCAGACATATATATGAGAACCATGACTTGAACATCAGCTTCTAGTCTAAGCGTTGTCCGCTATACTGGGACTAATGAGACATCGACCACTTAATCAAGACGCTTGATTAACACTTCTGTCGCGGAATCTAATACAGTTCCAAGGTCTTATCGGTCGATATGAGGACGGCGGAAGGAAATAAATTTGAATGACTAGCATTTCAAGGCATTTTACCCGGTCAAGGCAGAACCCATGCATTAGCATATGACCGTCCAACCTTGCATTGCACAAGGGCTCGGATCTCACGGCTTGGCGGCAGTTCTGAAGTGCTCTAATACAGTTGAGGTCATTATCATCCTTCCTTGTTGGTGTGGTTGCAGTGTGCCCAGAGGGGAAATTCTCCGGAGCCCTACCTACCCTCATAGCGTAATGGTTCATGCCATCCCATTGGCGCGGACGTTTCGGTCGTCTGTATGAAATGATTTTCTAGCAGTCTACGGCAGACATAGAAGAGCTTTCAAAGCTAGAGTAGAAGAGATTCCTTGAGTCATTCTAGAGAATGGCCATAACCGTATCCTCGCTACTCTTCTCCGTCTGTAACGAACATAGTGTTGAATCATACGCTATTCCGTGCTCATTATTAATAAGAAAACGGCTGACACCGGATCCATGGCACTCTAGAGATAGAAAATCAAGAGCTCGACAGGAACGCTTACCGGGCTTTGAAGCATACAGTTCCGATGCGCTCAGTTGCATACTACGATAAGCAAAAGCCAAAACCCAATCGGCCGGTGAACACCCGGTCAGCAATGATAGGGAGACTGAAGTTAGGTAGTAGAATGAAGTTGTCAGGCGTAGCATATGTTTTCATCTGTACGATCGATGAAAATTGATATTTCATTCCATGCTTCTTGGATTTGTGCTGATGCATCGGTCGATCCCGTCGACCTAGGGAACGGAGTCACAGCGGAATCGCCACGATAGTCACACCATCAGTTCAGCCGCCACCGTAATGACCTAGTTGGAACGACATTGGATGCAGAACACATTCTGGACGAGAATGACATCCTTGCCAAAATGTTTAGAAAGTGATAGAAGGACGCGTTGACTCGCGAAGTCAGGTATTTAGACTAGCGGTGATCGATTTGATTGCATTCTAAAAGCGGGGGGCGGAACGGAAATTTGCCCAGACAAGCGCCAGAAATCACAGTTTAGTCCGTAATGGCCCCATGGGCGGCTTTCCACCAATTGGGTAAAGTCCGATACACTTTTGAAGACTTCCATCTGATTCCCCTACTCTTTGAACATGGTCGTTGCTCAACTTTTTCCAAGATGGATTTGGCCATTTCATTTACAGCCGGTCTATGTCAGGTTACGTGGACGGCGGCCCTCTTTCCCTGTTGCAATCCTGACCTACCCTCCCAGAGTGGTTCATCAACACTAAACGAGGCCTTAAGCCTCGGCATATATGAATTTCAACCAGATCATCTGGCGATGAGGAGGAGTACAGACTGTTTCTTACGCAACCAGAAATGAACTCTCGTTCCTATGACGTTCGGTTAGTCCCGAACCGGCGAAGCTCTAGAGAGACTTGCTTGTTCCAGAACACGCAAAAATACAGATGAGGCTCCGTGACGGCTAAGCTTCTCAGTGATCTTCACACTGGCGGGCCGTCTCTCCTAGACGAAGATATCTCATCGAAGATCGGCAATATCAGGTACCAGCATGCTGTTAGACAGAGGCTTGTTAAGCAGAGTTTGATATAAACTACGATACCCCTTGCTCATCCGATTGATTCTTTCTTTTGTTCATCTCCTTCTCTATCTTGTCACACCGTCTTCTTTCAATATCTCGATAATTTTCTTCACCATGAAGCGGTTCAGCATTATCCCGTCTCTTCTATTTGCTTCGGTAGTGTCTGCTCAGCAGTCAGCTTACGGCCAATGTAAGGAGCTCTGAGACACAACATGATCCACAATTAATGCATCATAGGCGGAGGCACCGGCTGGACCGGTGCGACTACGTGTGTTTCAGGCTACACTTGCCAGGTCATAAATCAATATTACTTCCAATGCCTCCCTGGGACCGGTAAGTCAATTTTACGAACTCTGAAAAGATACTATGATGACCATGTGCTGATATTTTCATAGCCACTACCACGCTTGCCACCAAAACATCGACAAATTCGTCTCCTGGCTCCTCGACTCCAACGGCGTCAAGCAAAGTTAGGTTTGCTGGTGTTAATATTGCGGGCTTCGATTTTGGCTGCGGAACCGATGGGACTTGTGTCACTACCAAGATCTACGCTGCTCCAAATGCAGCTGGTCAGATGCAGCATTTTGTCAACGATGATAAAATGAACATCTTCCGTTTACCCGTAGGCTGGCAATACCTTGTCAACAACAACCTTGGCGGGACCCTAGATTCCAACAACTTTAATACCTACAACCAGGAGGTCCAGGCCTGTTTGAACACCGGCGCTTACTGTGTCATTGACGTGCACAACTACGCGCGGTGGAATGGCGGCATCATCGGGCAAGGAGGGCCGACCAACGATCAATTTGCGAGCTTGTGGAGCCAAATTGCGAGCAAATACGCCAGCAACTCCAAGATCATATTCGGCGTCATGAATGAGCCACATGATGTTCCCAACATCAACACGTGGGCAGCATCTGTCCAAGCTGCCGTGACGGCGATCCGTAAGGCTGGAGCCACATCTCAGATTATCCTCCTCCCCGGAAACAACTACACATCGGCACAGCTATTCGTATCTAACGGATCCCTTGCAGCTCTTAAGGGGGTCACGAATCTTGATGGGTCTACTACGAATCTGATCTTTGATGTCCACAAATACCTCGATTCGGACAATAGCGGCACGCATGTCGAGTGCACAACCAACAATGTTGCGGACACCTTCACGCCGCTGGCCTCCAGTCTGAGAGCCATCAACCGCCAAGCTCTTCTCAGCGAGACAGGCGGTGGGAATGTGCAGAGCTGCGTGACTGACATGTGCCAGCAGATCGCCTACTTGAAGTGAGTTCTCGATCTGACTTGCTTCGATTGAAAAGTGAAGCTAACAACGACCTGTAGTCAAAATGCAGATGTTTACGCTGGATATATAGGCTGGTCAGCGGGAGCTTTCGACCCTACCACCTATGAGCTTTCAGAAGTGCCAACTCAAAATGGTAATCGGTGGACAGATTCTCTGTTGGTTTCTTCGTGCTTGATTCCAAAATAGATTGCCTAAGTGGGGAATTGGAGATTAGATGGGAAGCTAGGTGTTTCTGCACGTGGGACATGGGTACCCAAGCATTACTTTGTCATGATAAAGGCGCGGTTTTGTGCATGCTGAAAAAGCTCGACGTCTAACCGGAAGTTGACAAGTTCATGTGTGCAAACAACATCTCTTTCCTTGGCCTCATTACCTGGCTGGTGGTGTAACTAAATGTGTACCAAAGCGTCCCAATAGAGAGGGCCAGAGACCCTGGAAGGGGGCGTTTGGCCCGTTGCACCGGAGCCCTCGCTTGCCCTTGCCCAGCGCTCGGCAGCCTCGGCACGAAGCCCTTTCGGCTCACATTCGCCGGGGTCTTCCCGTTAAATCTCCCGCTTTCCCCTTTCTAAATTCTTGCCTCCCTCGCCTCCCTGCACTGTACTTTGGCTATGGAATCGTTTGGGCTCCCTATTGGGAAAACCATCAAACGCCCTTCCACATCTGATTCCGATTAAATGGGTTGGATTCCTTTACATAATGACGGATATGTCCCTGCGTGGCAATCGGCGCCTCCGGGCGAAAGGCGCCCTGTCAAGCACACCGCAATTCCCTTTCAGCGAACTCTTATCACCAAAGGCTTACTCGATACACCTTTGCAATCCATCAGATACCACTGTCCACCCTGTGGTCAGAACTCTAGCCTCAAACTTGTTCGTTTCAGGAAGGGCCCCCGTATGATGGATAATGAAGGGCCCCTGGCGGTCTGGGATTGAGACAAGGGGTTTCTCGTGGGCCGATAGGATTCTTTTTTTGGATGCCAATTTAATGACATCCTAGATGATCTGGCCTGCGAACTTCGTAGCTTCTTGGTCTTGTCTATACTTTCTATCTGGCGATATCTTCAAGCAGCACATCTTTTGTACAGTACATACTTGCACCTTTCTAATCTTCTTAATCTGTCTTATTCGTCCATGCCTCGCAGCAGCGTGATCTACCGGGAGAGCGCCATCGCCCCCACTACCACGTGTTGATACTTATCTTTTCGGCGGGATGCCATTACTGCATAGCCCGCTTCAAACGTCGATTTCTCTTGTGTCAATATGGATAATCTATTCGGTCGGCGTTGCGCTCTATCGAATTTATTTCAGCCCGCTTAGGATATTTCCTGGGCCCAAACTTGCTGCCCTCACATATCTTTATGAGTTCTATTATGATATCTACCAAAATGGCCAATTCCACTTCCATCTTCGGGACTTGCACAATCGATATGGTGGGATTTGCAATGTGAACGCCTTGGTGTACGAGATCGCTGACGATGCTCTCAGGACCAATTGTCCGCGTTAACCCGAGCGAACTCCATATTGACGATCCAGATTACTGGGAAAAACTGTACTCTCGAGATGGCAAATGGGATAAGAGCCCTCGATATTGCGCTCAATTTGGTACGACCGAAGCCGAGGTATTCACAGTTGGCCACGATGCCCATCGAGCACGCAGAGCCGCCCTCAATCCATTCTTCTCGAAGCAGAAGGTCAATGCCGTGGAACCGATCCTTCAGTCCCAGATCGACCGAATGTGCGAGCGCATAGCCGAGTATAGAAGTACGAGCGAACCCCTTCCGATACGGCTATGCTACACGTGCCTTACGATCGCCGTTACATGCGAATTCACCTTTGGGCAGAATTATGGTGTTTTGGAGATGGAGGGCTGGGGTGTTTCAAGTGCTCAGACTACACAGGAAGCTTGGAAGGGTGTTCACTGGGCCAGGCTATTCCCTTTCTTGTCGCGAATCGAAAATGCGGTGCCCAATTGGCTCATTATTTGGCTAGCGAGCAAGAGCGAAGAGACTGTTGCCTTTGCTCGCATCCTCGAGGTGAGCTTATGTCCGTACTACCGCAACCACAAAATTAACCGTCTATAGGACTGTCAAAAGACGTTGCAGGGAGAGAAGCCTGTGTGCAGGAGTGGAAGATACGAGAAGACCATCGACCGACCCACTATCTACGATGTGATCATGGCATCTTCGCTGCCAAAGTCAGAGAAAACCGCGCAGAGATTCCGTAATGTTGCGGGCGAGCTGATAAGCGCCGGAAGCGACACCACCACTCACACATTACACATGATGACCTACCATATCCTGTCGAATCTCTCGATCCTCCAACATCTTCGTAGCGAGCTTCGATCAGTGCAACCGAACCCATACTGCCCAGCTTCGTTGAAAGAGCTCGAAAAATTGCCCTTCTTAACTGGATGCATTCTCGAAGGGCTAAGGCTGGGCTACGGAGTAGCGCAAGCCTCGCCGAGATCAGCTCCAGATCGCGTCATCAAATACGGTGAATGGGAAATCCCGCCGGGAACGCCTGTTGGGATGAGCTCGGTGTACATGCATATGAATGCGAAGATTTTCCCAGATCCCGAAAAGTTCAGACCAGAGAGGTGGTTGGAGAAGGTTGAGAGGAACAGGCTGGAAAAGTATCTGGTTTCTTTTTCAAAGGGGACAAGGCAGTGTTTAGGCATTAAGTGAGTATTTTCATTGAATTCATCTCAGGGTTTGCTAGGGAGTGCTAATCTTTCCATTTTGTAGTCTCGCTTGGGCCGAACTATACATGACAACGGCCGCTATTTTTACACGATTCGACTTCGAGCTGCACAATGTCAATTACGATGACCATGTGAAGATGGCAGCAGTCAACTTTTTTCCTCAGACGAAGAAGGGGTTCGAAGAATTCCGGGTACTAGTGAAATAGGAGGTAACTTATGAGAACTATGGCAATGAACAGGCGTATAGGAGGAATGCAGGTACATCATTGAGCGTATTGGCGGGAGCCGGTATCCGTGGTAGGGCCTGTGACGACCGATTCAATACCATAATGTTTTATTTTCTTTTCTAGTTTATACTTTAATCACACCAAACGAGATTCCCAAGAAGCTTGATGCCCTGTCCTCGCAATATTCTAGATGTGCGCCTTTTTCTTGCAATTAGGGAGCGCCTGCATTGGAGTCTAGTCCTGATTGTTGAACTTGCTAAACTTAGGTGTCACTGTTGCATATGTCGGCGAGTCAGTCCCAATGGAGAACATAAAATTTATTCGCAGAACTCATCGTCCATCCCTTGAACATTTCACTTCCCTTTCACCTTCTCAACTCATGCGGACCTTTTCAGCTTTGAATAAGGTATATCAACCCACCGCGATGAATTCATTCTCGGCCTTTTTCGATCTTCAGATTTGGAGAGCAAGGCAACGGATGCGATCCAAGCACATTCATAGGATTGAGCAAAATAGTCGCGAAGGTCATAAACTTACCCAAATCGAACAGCTGCGAGTGGATGTTCTTCTTGGCATAGGACTTCTGCCCACCTGAGACGGTAGTTGCCCTAGGCCTCGCTTCGAAACGTCTCTACATGGACTTCTTCGTCTAGGTCAGACAAGCTTACGATGGTTCCATTGCCAAAGAGGCCGCTATCAGCCCCAGCTTACCATCAAATCTTTCAATCACAGCTCTCGTCCACCAAAGCAAGCAGGCCGTTGAGCTTTGCACGAAGCTTCGAGTGCTTAATTTTCTCGAGCGCGACTGACCGAAGTGTATGACATGCCCTGCTTGCGCTCGCCTGTGCAAGTAGCAAGCTTCAAAGCCATATCTTCACCCCACGCGTGTCACCTTAACTATGCCACGAAGGCAGGTCTTTGCGACACTAGAGCCACAAGCTTCGAACTGTTAGCCATCGAACAACGCAAATTTTGTTTGCAGGCTTTTGCATTGGGTCCGAAGTTTGGCATTCCTATATGTTGTATTGACAAGACCTTTAGCTTACATAGATGCCCCTGACCTAGGATAAATAAGACACGGCATGCTCGAATCAGGAACGGCTTTCTGATGCTCCGAAAATCAGCAACAGTTGGCATTGGTCCGACAGATGCTATCTAACCTCGATTCAATCAGCTATGGTGGTTGGCCTACGAGCATTCCAACCTCTTGATGGAAGGCGTCATCCAATGTGCCTTAGATTATTACCACAGGTCCTTTCCTACCCGAGCATATAATAGAAAACTATAGAGCACCGAATTATTCTCAGCTGATACAGTGTAGCTACTGTGCCACAGATATGCAAATTGAAATCATGCGATGGTTGTCTCGCAGGAAAATTGCGCTGTATGTCCATGCTTGGATGGATTCTGGCGACCGTGACAGGGCTCTGGTAAGCACGGAAGGTACACATGACATGCCGAACGATACCCCTGACAGGGTTCAGCAATGACACGTCTGGTGCACAGTGTCGAATCTGCGAGAAAAGGTTGGCCGAGATAGTGATCCATGATGTCGTATGCCCACTGAACACAGGCTTTACCCTTACATTTTGGATGATCATCACTTTTCGCAGCTATTTACTGCGCGCCGATTAACAAAGTGCTATTATCGGCTGAATTGGACCGAAAAAGGACCGCCTGAATCGGTAGCGCCAATCATGCCGACGTAGGAAAATGTTCGACGGACGGCGAGACCTCAGTTGTACCGCAACTCTGGCCGGTAAGAGACGTGTGTGAATAAAGGTCACCGGATCTTCTTTGCACGTTTGCAGTCCAACGGGCCACCTTCGACGCGGTCAGTGCAGCCACGGAGATTTGTTTTTGACTTTTTGAAGCTTCGTGCGCTGGAGTGTCCGAGCTCTGAATCTGACACGCGGGTGGCGTGTGCGACGGCTTGTGCGACACGGAACGCCATGAACCATTTCGGGAATTTTTGCTAGAGAGGTTTGCTTTTTGTTGTAGAGAGATAGATGCTCGGATTGGTGGTGTTGAGAATCTATGACCTGATCTAATCTGAAGGTTTGGCCTAGGGATTGAATTTCTCGCGACTCCCGATGGTGCGGGTGGCTTCTGCAGGATCTGGGCTAACCGCCGCACCCCGGCCCTTAGCATTGCGTCGGTTACCCTCCCCTTCCCACCCGCACGGATTATCCTCTACCACCGCTGCAGGCATATCTCGCATCCGATCCTAGACCAATTCGACACCTCTGCAGATCCCCGCGCATGTATTCCACCAGAATGGGAACCACCTTCTTCGACCACTCGTCGTCGCATCGGTGCCTGACAGATCTGTCGCCGTGCCCCTTCGTGATGAAAGTCTGTCCACCAGGCCCAAGTGTGATAGCCGCGGTCCAAGCCACCAATCTCACTGGACGGTCTATTGCAAGCCCACCCACAACACGCACTTTTACTTTTGCTGGATGGCTGGGCTGGACCACATCAGACGCAGGATACGGGCACAGAGGATAGACCAACCCTTCGCGGTGCGGCGCGTCTTCCTTTTCCAGAGCTCAAGCGTGTCCCGCAGATTTTATTTTCGGCCTCTGCATCACACTGCTGCAGGACCCAGGATTGTCCATCCGGCATGCATATTCAGCTCCCCAGTCCCATCCTGACTTTCATCAAGCCATTTCTCATGTCTTCCCTTCTTATCAAGCCCAATGTCCTATCTCATTGCAGCTTCTTATTACTTCCAGGTTCACCCTCGATGCTTCTCTCAGCCCTAGGTATATTGTGGTGAACGCCGACATGCCTGGGGGACCTCATCCTCCAGCTTCTGTCGTTCTCACATGGCCGCCTTCGAATCTTGTAGACCCAGTGACGAGAGGACCAGCATTGTTCTCTCTGTCTATCATTCTTCCTGCGATTACGATACTTATAATCTTGGCAAGACTGTGGGCGAGGTCTTTTATTACAAGAGCTCCAGGCATTGACGATGCTTGTATTGTGCTCTCATGGGTACTTTCCTGCTCTTTACCGCGTCTAAAGGTTTTCTTAACATCATTGTAGGGCTTGGCTGTTGCAAACTCGGTGTTGGTCATTCTTGGTAAACGATGTGGCGTCCTGGATGATATCTTGTTGCTGACAAGCTTGCGTAGCCGAACGGCAGGATGGTATGGGAAGACACGCTTGGGATGTACCAATATCTCATTGGAGTCCTCTGCAAAAGGTTTGGAACCAACCGGGCTCAAACAACGTCAGACTGACCCAATTCAGAATCAGTACATAAGCACCTGGCTTAACCTCTTTTCATTGACTCTCACTCGCGCTTCCATTCTCCTCTTCTACCGCCGGCTTTCTGTCTCATTTACATGCGCTTTCATCAACGCAACCTTCTTTGGCATTGCCTGGATCATTGTCGCCTTTCCGATTGCTATGATCGTCTCATTCGCCGTAATATGCAGGCCACTCGAAGCATACTGGCTCCGGAACTCCATATCCTGGCTGGCGTCAAGCGAGAGCCAGAAATTCACCTGCCTTCGAGATGACATTTTGCTTCCAACTAGCTCTACCATTGGAGTCGTCGCGGACTTATACACCACTCTCGTCCCTCTCCTACTCATCATGCGCCTTCGGCTTCCCCCCAGCCAAAAGCTCGGCCTATACGCCTTGTTCGCGGTTGGATTCTTGTAAGCCCCCAACCCTACAAACCCTAACCCCCCACTATCTAACCTCCCACCCAGCGTCATCATCACCGGCATAATCCGCACCGTCTACCTCTGGAAAGTCTTCTGGCAAACCTACGACATGGCCTGGTACCTCTGGGACTACTGGCTCTGGACCATCCTCCAGATCTACCTGGCCATCATCTGCGCCAGCGCCCCCGCCCTCCGCCCGCTCGTCCACCGCCTCTTCATCACCCCGCTGCAGGGGGTCCGCCGCCACCACCGCGCCAAGGCCCATGGTGATGGTGCCGGCACCCCGGACTCCCGCCAGCAGCTCGCCCGCTACGCCGCGCAGTACCCCGGGGAGCAGCTGTCGGAGACTATGTGCGACGACAACGAGGCCGAGCTGGACTTCATCACCGTGCCGGACGAGATGAAGAAGGCAGAGAATGTGCACGAGGAGATGACGGCGACGACGCTGTCGCGGGCGAGTACGTTGGGCGGTGGTGGCGGTGGGGGCAGGGAGCAAGGGGGACAGGGAGGACAGCAGCAGCGGTGTCAGAGCACGAGCACCGTGGGCATCACGACGATCAGCAGCACGATCGCGATGCTGCGGGACATGGCCGGGGAGGATGCCGAGTTGACGGTGACGAATCCGGATCCGAGGACGCCGGGAAGTGTTGTGGGTTCGCCGGCGGGGTTGAGGTCGCCGGTGTCTGCCTCGTCCGGGGGCGGTGGTGGTGGGTTCAGTCCGTGGCCGAGGAGTCCGGATCCGAGGACGCCGACGGAGGAGAGGGGGTGGCCGTTGAGTCCGGAGGCGGTCGAGGTTATGCGGGCGAGGCTGCGGTCGCCTTGAATCGGGCGAGGAGGTGGGTTTGTATATTATGTTGTGGCTGGGGTTTTTGTGTAGGAGAAGCTGGATGGAATTAAGTAACGGCCTATTTGCGGATGGGGTAATTCGGAATTTGGCGTTGAGTGGTGTCGTGCTTGGCATACGAAAGGATTTACAATATTTGTTAGTTATCGGGTTCTGTATGAGATGGTCTCGTGCTGGGTGTGGGAGGCTTACAAGTTTTTGTCATGCTTTGCTGAGAATGAACTGGTCCATAGAGTGGGTGTGAGAGAACGGAAGTGATTTTACATTCCTTTGAGACACAGCAGCGAAGGAGGAGGGGATATCAATTGAATGCAGCATGTCCTTCGAATAAGCCTCCAACCCAGGAGATCGCAACGCCATTCCCATGCCCGGCTAGACCCAATTAATGCAGTTGTGCTCGCTCGCTCTCATCCCTTCTCGTCCTCCTCATCAGGTCTCAACGTCACGCATCGCTCTCACAAATCCATCCTCCCCCAAAAATTCCAAACTCCCCATCCCCCCTCCCCCTACGAAAACCGATCCCCCTTCCGACTCCGAAACGGCTCCGCAGCCTCATACTTGCTCCTCTCCCTCACCCTCTGCCCCTCCGTCTCCGGCGCATGCCCCACCGGCGCCGCATCCTGACTCGCCTCGCTCGACGGACTCCCCGCATGGTCCAACCCTTTATGCCTCTTCCCCTCCTCCTCTACCTAACACATCAGTCAAATCTCCTCCCACCCCCCAACACTCATCAGAGCCACATACCTGTCCCTCCTTTCCTCCGCGCCTTCGGCGCGCTACTGGCGGGGGAGGCGACGGGTTCGAGGGCCTGCAAGCGTTGCTTTTCGGCCATGCGCTTGTCGTGCGCGGACTGGCGGTCGCTGTTGATGCTGCGCTTGGCGAAGTAGTAGGCGCCGCCGCCGGCGACGCAGAGGGCGGCCCAGCCGTACCACGTTGAGCGGATCTGGGGGTGGGGTGTTAGGAAGGTGTGGAGCGGAGGGGCGCTGGGGGGGAAATAGACGAGACGGCGGAATGGGGAGGGGCGCGGCGTACTGTGTTCATGGCTGTTAGGGAAAGGTGGAGTGGGATGGGGGGAAGGTGGGGATAGGGTGGGAATTGTGGGAGGAGGAAAGAATGGGAGTGGAAGGTTGATGGGTTTTGTTTCTGGGTAAAGCGCTGTAGAAGCTACTTCGTCTGGTCAAGCAGCATGGGTGCGAAATCGAGAGCTTGAGAAACTTTCTCAGAGCTTTGTATCGGAGTAACGGGGTCGGGGCGACATTGGGGGAAGCTTGACCGAGGTGTGGGGCGAGGCTGTAGCCTTGCTCCGCCCTCGCCTGGTCTTGAAGCTTTTTAGGATGCCTGTGAGTCAGTTCAATAATTCCTTTTCACTCTCAAACATGGCATTCTCATAATGGAACCTCCCTTACCCTCCTCTCTCTTCCTCTTGCTTTGAAATGGGCCTGTTAGACTTCCAACTCCGCTTATTTAGATACTCTCGAATCTGGCCTTTGAGTGTGTCGAAGAACACTGAAGGAGATATCCTGGGCTGGTCTTAGGACTTTCAAGTTCACTTCCACAAGTGCCTTACGCATTCAGTTGCTACAGCGGTCCAACGAGACATTCATATGAAAGACAGCGAATTCACCAAAGTCTTCGTACTAATCTCTAAATTCCTCGGCTTGACAGTCACTGGTTCGACCATGGCACCGAAACGCAAAGCCCTCAACATCGGTAACGACAGCTCCTCCAAACGCTCCAGCGTCGCCCCTTCCACCCCGCGCAGCATCGACAGCGATGATGAATTCTCCGGTGACGACGCCGAATATGCCTCCGGCTCAGAAGAAGAATACATCCGCAGCGACCGTCGCAAGCGCGCCTTCAAGTCCTTGTCCAACCCAACGACCGCCACGCGACCCCGCGGCACCATGTTCGGCTCGAAAGACTTCTCTTGGCTAAATTTGAAGCCGGATCACGATAAGCGGCCGCTCTGGGTTGATCCAGGGGTGGCTGACGGGTCGAAAAAAGGTCCCAAGATCACGCTGGAGAGTTTCTCGCCGCTAGCGCCTCAGGCTGAGGATTTTCTGATCACGATTGCGGAGCCAGCAAGCAGGCCGGCGTATATGCATGAGTATCGATTGACGGAGCACAGTCTGTATGCGGCGTTGAGTGTGGGGCTTACCGGGGAGGATATTCTGAGGACACTGGCGAAATTGTCGAAGAGTCCGTTGGCAAAGAGTGTGGTCGAGTTCGTGGAGAAGAATACAAAGAGTTACGGGAAGGTGCGGATAGTGTTGCGGGAGAATAGATTCTTTGTTGAGACAGAGGAGTCGAACGTCATGCAGATGCTGCTTGCTGATCCGGTCATCGGGCCTTGTCGAATCGAGGATTCTGAGCAAGTGGTAATGCAAGGTACCGCGCCGAAGGGTGGGATCATTATTCCTGGAACTAAAGATGCTGCTGGGATACGGCAGACGGAGCAAGGGAAGGAGGCCGAGCCACGGCCAGCTCAGAATGAGAACGAAGAGATCATGATGGCTTTAAGAGATGAAGACGATGAAGATGATGTGGCGAAACCCACTCATAGCTTTGAGATCAATTCTTCAAATCGAGACAAAGTTGCTGAGCGGTGTCTGTTCTTGGACTATCCTGCGTTATCGGAATACGACTTTTTGAATGACCATATCAACCCGACTCTCCAGATTGATTTAAAGCCGAATACTTCCATCCGATCTTACCAGGAGAAGGCTTTGGGTAAGATGTTCGGCAATGGCCGAGCAAAATCCGGTATCATTGTGTTGCCATGCGGAGCCGGTAAGACGCTGGTGGGTATCACCGCTGGGTGTACTATCAAGAAGGGCATCATCGTTCTCTGCACGTCTGGCATGTCTGTCATGCAATGGCGTAATGAATTCCTCAAATGGTCAGACATCGACCCAGGAGACGTTGCTGTCTTCACATCCGATAATAAGGAAAAGTTCCGCCGAGAGACTGGTATTATTGTATCGACCTACAGCATGATTGCCCAAACTCGAGCTCGGGCCCACGATTCAGAAACAATGATGCAATGGATTATGAGCCGTGAATGGGGCCTCATGATCCTTGACGAAGTCCATGTCGTTCCTGCGAACATGTTCCGCAAAGTCGGCCAGAATGTGCGTTCTCACTCCAAACTTGGCTTGACGGCGACTCTTCTGCGAGAGGATGATAAGATCACCGATTTGAATTATATTATTGGGCCTAAGCTCTACGAGGCTAACTGGATGGAACTGGCTGATCAGGGGCATATTGCTAAAGTGCAGTGCGCGGAGGTTTGGTGCCCAATGTCGATTGAGTTCTACAAGGAATATCAGCGAGAGTCGTCCAGAAAGCAGGCGCTTTACTACATCATGAACCCGACGAAATTCCAGGTCTGCCAATTTCTTATCGACTACCACGAGAAACGCGGTGACAAGGTTATTGTCTTCTCTGACAACGTTTTCGCACTCGAACAGTATGCCAAAAAGCTAAGCAAAGCCTACATCTTTGGTGGGACGCCGCAGCAGGAGCGTCTACGCATCCTCGAGAACTTCCAACACAACGAACAGGTCAACACAATTTTTTTATCAAAGATTGGAGACACTTCCCTTGATCTCCCCGAAGCGACATGCCTAATTCAGATCTCCTCACACTACGGCTCCCGGCGTCAAGAAGCACAACGACTGGGTAGAATCCTCCGTGCAAAGAGGAGAAACGACGAAGGCTTCAATGCGTTCTTCTACTCTCTCGTCTCCAAGGACACGAGTGAAATGGCCTATTCGGCCAAACGACAAGCCTTCCTCGTTGACCAAGGCTACGCCTTCAAAGTCATCACCCAACTCCAAGGCATCGACTCCCTCCCCGACCTCGCCTTCAAAACCTCCAAAGAACGCATCGAGCTCCTTCAACACGTCATGCTCCAGCAGGAGACCGCCGTCGACGTCGAGAAAGTCACGGACGACATTTTCTCCGAGCGTTCTGGTCGTGTAGGGCCGGCTATGAAGAAAGCGGTGGTGAAGAGGCAGGCTGCGAATCTGTCAGATTTGGCCGGAGGGCAGGACATGAGTTATGCCGAGTTCAATAAGAGTGTGAACAAGGCGTTGAAAGAGAAGGACAGAAAGAAAAAGGGCCCGACAAGTGACTTTTTCAAGAAGCAGCAGAGAGAGGCGGAGCGGAGGAGGAAGAATCGAGAGAAGGAGGCTAGAGATGCGGCGGGGCTGTAGAGAAAGCAGCTGCGCTGGTTACTGCAATATACACGATTTGAATGATTGGAACGATGCATTAGCGTGGCGTTTTGTCATTCGGAATCATTGCCCATATTTCTATGTTGAGGGTACGAAAAATTGATTTACTCGCAATTTTCCCCTATGAGATAAATACCTTGCATCAATAGCAATGGACAGAAGCAACGTCCACAACCTTCAATGTTTAAAATCAAATCAATTGCATTTTCATACCAAGCCCACACAGTCGCTAAATGGTGTCGTTGTTAGCGTTTTAAGTGCATTCGAGTTCAAAATCAAGCATTCGGAAAATTTCACGTTCCGTCCACCCACCCACGCCGTTTCTTAGGTGCTCCGCCAACTGCCAGGGCGGAGACCCTGTACATTGCCAACGTCGGTGAAAAGGAAACATTCAACCAAAATTTCCACTCTCCTCCGAGATCCGCATGTGCCTAACTGTGGGGTCTCTGAGATCTTTACAAGGACCAGACCATTTTCCAGATGTCATTGACGGGTGTTCCCTGCTTCGCTACTTGTTTCTCCGCTTTTGCCCTACGGAGAACCTCTGCCCGTGCCTAATTGGGAAGTCAACATGGCGGGCTCTGCATTTTCTTCTTGCACTTTTTGCTATTCCCTGCGCGGATCTGGGACCAAGCTCAACGCTTACTCTAATGGCGGGTTGATCTAGAACGCGTATCTGAACGATGTGCTGGGCTTCTAGCAATATGTGGATGCCATCCTGGACAGTGGAGTTCATAGCCACGGGTGTCGTAGCCGATGGAGCTATTGAAATCAGGTACTAGCTTGGTAGGTCAGTTACTTTTATATATGTGTTTGAGTGTATCTTTTTTCTGGCGTCTTGAAATGTAGAGGAGGTGTTCGCGCGGTCCCATCTTGTTTCTCAGTTCAGCAAAACGGGGGAAGTTTACCAACATCTTTCCTCTACCCCATCTATTTTCTTCATACAAAGTTCTCCCACCATGTCTCCTCTCCTCGCAACAGCAGCAGCTGTACTAGCATCCTCCATACTCCTCCTTCCAACAGCCCACGCCAACCCCCTCCCCAACACCCCATCATCCCTCTCCTCTTCCTACTCAGGCTTCAACAACATCCACAACCTCTTCGTCTTCGGCGACTCCTACACCACGACCTCATTCCTCCCGAACGGCACCCAACCCAACCCCTCAAACCCTCTCGGCAACCCTCCTTACCCAGGCTACACCTCCTCCGACGGTCCCAATTGGATCGACTACCTCACCACCACCTACAACCGCTCCTACATCCAAACCTACAACCTCGCCTACGGCGGCGCCACCGTCGACTCCTCCCTCGTCGCCCAATACCTCCCCACCGTCCTCGACCTCTCGCAACAGATCCGCTCCGAATTCCTCCCCCTCTACTCCCCCCACAACTCCACCACCCCGCCCTGGTCCCCCGCCAACACCCTCTTCATCACCTGGATCGGCATCAACGACGTCGGCAACTCGTACTATGCGCAAAACTCCACCCTAAACAGCATCATCTTCGCCGAACTCTCCTCCCTCACCTACGCCCTCTCATCCGCCGGCGCCCGCAACTTCCTCTTCCTCAACGTGCCCCCCGTCGACCGCAGCCCGCTCACCACAGCCCAAGGCCCCGACGCTGCGGCGCTCGAAAAGAATGATATCGCAGACTGGAACGCCCGCCTGCAGACCTTCCTGTCCCGGCTCCGCGCTGACACGCGCAACACGGTGTTTTTCTTCGACGCGAATGCGCTGTTTAATCAGGTGCTCGATGATCCCCGGCAGTTCCCAGAAACCTCGCTGTACAAGAATACGACTGAGTATTGTGATGCGTATGCCAAGTAAGCCAGCTTCCCCTCTTTCTTTTGTGGTTGTGTGTGATTGGTGATGTACTGATGGGGGGAATAGTGGCACGCCGAGCCCGACGACGTTCAACGCGAGCTGCGGGTACCCCGTGGACGAGTACTTCTGGTTGAATTCGCTGCATCCGACGTTCCCGATGCATCGGCTGTTGGCGCGGAGGGTGGGGGAGGTGTTGGAGGGGAAGACGGGATAAGAGGATTTGAGCGGCAAAAGAAAAGTTTGTGGGTCTTTAGGGCGTGGGGTTAGTTGGTTAAGAGGGATGTGGGGAGGGAGGATACGCCCTCGTCGCTATATATTAGATATTTTATATTTGACAGATGTTGGACGTTACGCTGAAAGACTGCATGTCATCTACCACGAAGAGCTCTCATGCTGAACAAAAATACTTCTTAAAAATACACTTATCTGCTGGATATCATAAATCGGAAGATACACGTGTAACGATAATACAGAAGCCCACCGGACTTTTCCACGCCGCCCTTACCCTTCCTTCGATTTCCTGCCCCTCTTCGCCCCTCCACCCCTCCCCGACGGTGTCCCGTCATCCTCCTTCTTCCTCTTCACCGGCCTTGAATTTCCCCCCTTCGGCCTATAACCCCCATCTTGATCCCGTTTCCTCTTTCCCCTTGCCGTACCCCTCCCCACAGAGACTCCTACCGGAGGTGTATCCACTGCAATCCCATCTTCGTCATACTGCGGCTCCGGGTCTGCCTCCTCCTTCTTGATGGTGGTAGCGTCGCTCTTGCGCTCTCGTTTGGATGAGCGCGGGCCAGCCGCGCGGGAGGATTTTTCCGAGTTGGCTTCGTTGTCCTGGAGGAAGACTTGTGGCTGGTGGCGGCGGAGCCAGTTGTAGACGCTGACCGGGTTGCGGAGTTGGGTGTCGCGATCGCGTTCGGCGGTGCGAGGGTCTGTGCCGATGCGGGCATAGGTGTTTTCTTTGTTGGGTTCGTCGGAGGGAGGGGGAGGTTTGATGGTGGAGCGTAGGTCTTGGGCAGTGGGTTGTGAGTCGAGGGCTTGGTATGTCTGTTCTTCCTGGCGGGGAGTGGGATAGCCGAGAGGTGGTGGGCGGTCGCCAACTTCTCCAGTCGGTTTGTGATCAAGGGGTACTGTTTCGCTGTGAGGGACGTTACGGGTAAGGGTGCTATACGACCGTCGTGGTTCAAAGCCTTTACTGTTGACAATGTCGACTTCGAGCTGGCGGTACGCTGAAGGGCTCGTCGCACCTGTCTTTAATTCTTGTCTTGCTTCGTGAAGTACAGATCTAACGCCTCGTATCTCATTATCGGTGGGAGGAGCGATGTCTTCATGTTCACGTTTGGGGAGCTTGGTCCCCAGCGGATCCAGGTCGTAGCGATGGTATGGGTCGACATGGGCGGAAGCATTGACTTCAATGAGCATCTCTAGTAGAGCACTACTCGCACAATTAGTCACTATCTCTGATGGCGGATAGAAGACTGACTCGGTCTGTTCTGCCAACCTTCTCGAAATCTCCATCATTTTCTGTTCCTCCTTGAACAAGGCATTGCTGTCACGCATTTTCTCCTCGAATTTGACCATTTCCTTGCGGTATTTCTTCCTGATTGATATGTTAGTCCATACATCCAAGGCTCATAAGTTCTTCCAATTCTTGCCTCCATGATTTGCTCGAAGTCTTCGGAGGCGCATCTGGCATAACCTCTAGATCAGCTGCCTGGAGCCCACGGTCAGGTGTCTGCTCTTCAGACATCGTGAAAGGGATGGCGTCAAGTCTCGTTCAGATGTCGAAGTAGGGATCATAAGGAAAGCGTAGATGATATAGTAGGACCCGTGTCAGGGAGTTATCACCATCACGGTCCAAGAATGACAGGCTTTACGAACAGGGGTTGCGGAACAATTCCGGATATGCTTGGCATTTTGCGGATGAATTCGATATTGCTTTCATTAGACAGATGATTGTCTTTACCGCCGTACGAAGGAAATTTGGGATAAGCACACTTCGAATGCGATATCCCGACTAAATTGAATATCGTCGCGTCGCCATAATTGTGTCCAAAACGCTGCATTCACATTAATTTTACTTATGTGCACCTGTTCATGTCAAGCCTTAGTGGTTGAAGGTGACTTACGACACTACTAAATTTAGCCAGCGTCCGTTTGAAGCTTTTACGATCTCATTTTCCTTTTTTGGACTACTTTCGAGCACTACAAGAATATTCAATTTGGCTAGGCGATACACCACACCTACTAAAGGCTGACTTACAACGCCGGATGCTTTGGAGATGAGCATGTCCCGGCTATCATACAAGCGCAAGCGAGATGTAGATGATGAGGGAAATCGGAGCAATGATATTGAGGTAAATCTTGACGCACCAGAGCCGCCGTCGAAGAAAGCGCTGCGAAAGGCTAAGAGAAACGGTGTTTCAAATGCCCCTAGCAGAGATATGCCAGTTAAAGACAAGCAGGACGACGCAGTACAGATTTCAAACAAGAAGTCAAAAGAAAAAGGCGGCAAGACTTCTACGGAGAAGCGTTCCCCCTATGGCATCTGGATTGGTAATCTCCCATTCTTCGTCTCCCAAGAGAATGTTCGCACCTTTCTTTCTACAAATCTCAAGCTTGACAGTGAATCAAGTGGCCAGATTACGCGTATCCACATGCCCCACGGTGAGAGTAAGCATGGAAAACCTCAAAACAAAGGCTTTGCGTACGTTGATTTGGAAACCACCGACGCATGTCAGGAGGCTCTGAAATTGTCAGAGTCCCTGCTTGGTGGGCGCCGGATACTCATTAAGGATTCGAAAAATTTCGAGGGCAGACCTGAAGAGCATAAGCAGCAATCTGAATCAAAGCTTCCTCCTAGCCGGAGAGTTTTCGTGGGCAATTTGAGTTTCGATGTCACTACTGAAGAGCTCCAAAGCCACTTTGAAACATGCGGAAGCGTCTCCAACATCCACATGGCCACCTTCGAAGACTCGGGGAAATGCAAAGGGTTTGCCTGGGTCACCTTTGACGATGTCATGTCGGCCGAGAATGCTATGCGAGGATTCGTGTACACTCGAAGTGGAAGCCAAACTGGTCAAGAAGGCGAAGTCGGAACGTTAATGGAAGGCGAGGACGGAATGTCGGCTGAGAAAGGCAACAAACGAAGAATTTGGGTCAATCGTATTGGTGGCCGGAAGCTAAGAATGGAATATGCGGAAGATGCAACCATGCGATACAAGAAGCGTTTCGGCTCTCAAGCAGCAAAGAAAGGGTTTAACCTGGAAACCACAAATGCAGAAAGCGCCAGATCGCCAGGGGCTCAAGAGACCGCAGATTCGCATCGGGAGGTTTTTAGAAGGGATGAAAACGAGCCTAGATCGTCAAGAAAGAAATATGTGCGGCCTGGATATGGACAGTCTTCTGTTGAAAGATTGCAGGGGGGGATTGTTAAGGGTGAAGGAAGGAAAGTCACATTTGGATAGAAAATGGGGAGGGCGTATATTCGAGTGTACTTGGGCTATTCTTATCGAGAACTTGTACCTCGCTCACTCGGCTTAGAAGTCGCGAACAAAACGCTTGCATAGTTTCTGCTGGCTATGATCATGCTAGAAAAAAGGTGCACCCGTGTCCGCGTTCTTTTTTAGTGGCATAAGATCTCCAGGCCATAAGGTTGATACTCTCTTCAAGAGGATAGACATTATTATTATGCCTGTTACTGTTTTTGCAACTAGCACGATAAAGGCCTTGGAGCTCTCAATTTCTGTTCGGCTCCCGTTCGATGCTGAAGTTAGATGATCTTCAACGAGAATCTTCAAAGTGCGAGGGCTCCGCTCACAAAGAAGGATACCTATCATTCAGTTCAGTACTGTTTCACGTTCTATCGCAACCGATCTGTCAACGAACGTCGATATGGAACTGCGCGGGATGCGGAACGGGAGCTTCCGCGGGCCGGGAGTTTCTGCCAAGACCGGAATGACCTAACCTGAGAGGCTCCTTCGACAACTTTGCAAGCGTCTTAATTTTCCTCAACATCCCAAAACCATACCTTTTTCCGCCCTCTATCACTGCGGAATAGGGACAACTTCCTTCTTTTCCTAGTGTTCTTTCGAGTTTGGCTGAACCTACAGCACAGCCAGTGCCCGCCACCTTTTTTCTTCCAGTTTCACATTCGGGCAGCATCTCCCGACCTGCCGTCCTTCTCGCCTGACCTTTCAGTGTCTTCCGATCTACCTTGACCTACTGTTCCTGCTGTCATCTATCAATGGCTCCGGCCCGCCGCAAGAACCTCATCTCCAGTAGAAGGAAACGTGAAGACGAAGGGGAAGAGGAGGGTTCACAAGCGGGCGGAGATGTCGAGGATGACTCTTTGAGTGAAGGCTCAGTATCTAGCAATGGCGAAGATGATGCAGATGTAGAGGGGAGCGACATCAGCGAAGATAATCCTGAGACAGTGTCTCCATTAGAGGTTGACAAGGCTAAATTACAAGTTAATGGTCATGTTGGGCATTTTCACACTGGAAACACGAAAGAGGCAATTCAAACCCACTTTACGGCATCGAAGGACACCGAAGCTATGATGAATGGGCTGAAAATATCCGGAGCCGAAGCGGAAACCGTGAACGAGATCAACTTTGATGATATGACGGCCGATCTCGAAAATGTGCCCCTAGGAGTTTCTCAAAGTCAATCTACAAACCTCGAGAAGTCTCTCAGTACTGCTCCCTCAAAGCCCGCAGATAGGCACCAAGGATCTGTGCAACATCCTGCATCTGAAGAGAATGGAAATAAAGCAAAGTACGCAAAAGTCGGGACCGAGAATCCAGCTCATGTGCCCACGCGAGGTGGCTTCTTTCTCCACGACAATCGAACTGCACTTTCAGGTCATAATGGCTCCCGGCCATACGGAAGGGGTCGGGGACGAACCTTTGGACCTGGACCTGGGCCAGGTAATGGCATTGGGTAAGAATCCTGGGCAATGATTTCAAGACGCCTGACTAACACGACATAGAAGAACACCTTTAAGACCTGAGCGATCAAGTCAACCATGGACCCATGACTTACACGACACAGTTAGTGCAGACGAACCCAACAACTCGGGTACGGCTCCAAAACTTGGGTCAGCGGTTGTAAACTCGGCGGCTTTACCGCCACGACCATCCGCACCATCGTCCTCCGCTCCGAACCGATCATTCTCAACAACGACGGTACTAGGCAATGTCTCTGTTTTCATTCGCTTTCCAGGGATGACGTCCCGCAAACCATTTCAAAATGTGTCAAAAAAGCAACACACTCTCCTGCCTCAACACCGACCTCCACTTCGTCGCGATAAGCCGGTGCGGATTTCGATAGCTGGACAACCACAACCCAAGTTTATATTCCCGACATCCGATCGCTCCTTTATATTCATTCCTAGGGCAATGCGGCCTAATCAACAAACTTTCGCTCGTGGTCGTGGCCGAGGCAGTATTCACGGTAGTAGGCGAACTAGCGCTTATGGAGGAAGCGTCTATACACCAAGCGTCGCTATGAGCAGACGCTCTTCAGTGATCGGTCCCATTTCTAGGGACAGTCTGAGATCTCCGACAGGCTCTGCTTACTCACGTCCGCAAGTCGCGCCAGCCGATACCCGCAAGCCGGTCGTCAGGCTTCCTCCAGCGGCTTTAGTCAACGGCGGAGGCCAAGTACCAGTAGCGACACCTGCTCAAGCTTTTCAGACTGCTACAGTCCCATCCAAACCCATGTTGCATGAGAACCGCCCAGCTTCTCTCCCCATGCACCAACCTAGACCCCAAAAGGCCGTTTCCGTCGCCGATATTGAATCTCCTGCCTCTTTTACTTTTCATCCGCCTCAACAGCAGCAGGAACAGCCGTTCCATCAGCAAGTTCCACAGGTCCACAACTCGTCGGTGTTCGCCGAAGATCCGGCAGCTGTCAATCCTCACAGCCGACAACTTTCGCATCCTAGTCAGCCATCTGGTACTCCCTTGTCACAGCTTCCTGATCGGGCTATCCATGCACAAACTTTCCAGCCGTACCCCGTACCGCAGGCGCAAGGATACTTCGCAATGGCATATCCGCCCGGGACCGTCTTTTTTCCTCAAACGGTTGGCGGCGAATATCCAGCCTTCACGGGGGCGATGACGCCTTCTGCCACTGCCCCAGCTTTCGTTCCTGTCAACGGACATCCAGGAGGTTTCATAGTGCCACCGCAAGCGCCGCAGCCTCCACCCACAGATCAAACTGGTCAATCGGCCACTGTAGCCCATGAATCGAACGGAATGGTCTATTATTTAGACCCGACCCAGCTACAGCAGCAACAGGCTCATGGGTTTGCGCCAGCGTATGGAGTCCCGGGAAATGGCGGTGTTGTCGGCATGGGCGGTATGATGACGCCACCCGGTGGCTATTATTACCCTCAACCACCACCTGGCAACGGTCCGGTCTATTATACTGGGCAGTGATCAATCCAACTTCCTTTCCATTGGACCTTGAACCGCTCCTTTTCATGAACGTTTACTTTGGTTACTATGTCGTTGCATTTTAGCGATACTTTCATTCCCTTAGAATTTCCGCACGGGTCGGGTACAGGAGCAAGCACTAGGAGTTGGCATGGTTGAAGGCTTACTATTTTTAATTGTGGCGCACTTTTTATCGATTGCCATCGTTTGCGTGATGGGAGGGTATTTTTGGAAGGGGTCCAATGGATACACCTGAGAGGCGAGACGGAGGAGGGCATTCAAAAGCGCTATTTTCGTTCTTGTCCTGTCCTGAAGATAGCGTTATTATTCCGCGGGCAATCCATGTGATATGTGCACAGAACCAGGCGCGTAATCAGTCGAAGTACGTAATCAACACAACCACCGGAACGGTCGTCGTCGGGCGAATGTGGGTGAGCAAAGTTCACGTGATTATATTGAGTTACGGACCAAGCTGGCTTCGGTTAGCGCGACGGAGCGTCGCTGTTGCGTCTGCCTGCAGCAGCTTTCCCCACCTTTCACCTACTCACGACCTCACCTCTTTCCCACCTTCACCGACTGCTTCATCCTCACCGCAGAAAGACCGCGTATGTAAGGGTCTCCGATTTCTTTTCCCAAAATCTATCTCATCCTCCACCCTTATCCTTCAATATTATCCCACCAGCTGCCCCTGCCTCTATTGACTAAGTTCCACGCACAAGGCTCGCCATCATGGCATCATCAAATACAGCATCCACACCCGTGACCCCCGATACTCTCATCACCGTCAAAGTCGTCATTGATGGTAGCAACCGTAGATTCAAGCTAGCCTTGAGAGATTTGTCGGCAAGTTCACTTCCGAACAAGGTACGTTCCGGCTCTTTCCACTACGAAGACAGTTTTTAGCCTATTACTTCAAAACTTCTGCTATCAGAAACTAATACTGTTTTTTAGCTCCGCGGCCTCCTCAACATTCCACCAAATGCTGAAGTCCTCCTCGAACGTTACTCCGATTCTGCGGGCTCATACATCATCCTTGACAGCACAAACCCGGCGATTTACAAATCCCTTTACCGAGCAGCCAAAGCGAAACTAAAGCTCCGGATCAAAGCTACCGTTATACACCTACCCAAAGCAGCTCCTGAAACTTTTATTGAGCCAAATGCCTCGGTTGAGCCTCAAAGGACAAGAGAAACAACTACAGAGACGCGTCGGAACTATCTTGAGACAGTGCTCGGGCCGGACGCGGACCAGTCGAACAAAGAGAATCAGCCTGTCAAGACTGAGCCAAGTACCCTGACAGCCGAAGCTTTCCTCACAGGGCCGAGGGTTAAGATTGCTTCTCTGCCAGTGCCACCTGGTCCTCCAATTCATTCCCTTAGCCGGCCGACGCTACCAAACTTTAACGATTTTCCTTCCGCCAACTATTACATTGACTGTAACTATTGCGGTCGCGGCATTGAGAACGAACACTATCACTGCAGCATCTGTCACAACGGTGATTACGATCTCTGCTTGGAATGTATTGACAATGACATAATTTGCGAAGGCGAAGGTCACTGGTTGATCAAGCGGTCCTTGAAAGATGGAAAGCTTGTCAACAGTACTACAGAGACTATTGCCCCAAAGAAGCAGGAAAAGTCTATTCCTAAAGTTGAGATAGCAGAAGAGCCACAATCCCTCCCATCTGTTCCCGATATCCCAGATCGCACATGCAATGGCTGCATTGGAGGTTAGTTCTCAATGCGTTTGACTCTTAAGAGTTTTGCAGCTAAAAATTTTCGCAGAATTCAGCAGTGAAATGCTCGTAACTTGCCTGGATTGCCCCGACTTTGATTTGTGCTATGCATGCTTGTTCATGGGCTCTCATGGGCATGATCCCGCCCACACATTCCAAGCACTCTCGGACTCGGAGAAAAATGATTATGCCTCATCCGCCTCTCGTCTCTGTTGTCCTGGTCGAGACGCTATCCACGCTGCTATTTGCGATGGTTGCAATAAGGTAAGACATCGCATGCCATTTCGACTTTGCTACACACTGACCATTTTAGTCCATCCGTGGTGTTCGTCACAAGTGCCTGACATGCCCAGACTGGGACTTCTGTTCAACTTGCATTCTCAGCGCTTCAGATATCCATCCCGGCCACCGCTTTGCCGAACTCTATAAACCTATTGCTGACCCCAAGAGCGGTCCACCACATATTCACCATGGAATCTTTTGCGATGGACCTCTTTGCCAGGAAGCATCACGAAAGACATATATCAAGGGTGACCGCTACAAATGCGCTGTCTGCCATGATACTGATTTTTGCGCCAACTGTGAAGCACATCCTACGAACCGTCACAACCGCACCCACCCGCTGATTAAGTTCAAGACTCCTGTACGAAATGTGTCTGTGACTACATTGGGTGAAAAAGGGAACGGTGAAAGGATGGCTCCGATGGGTGACAGGCCAGCTGCTAAGAATGTAGCAACGGAAACAGCCAGCGTGGACTCAGCCAACGCCTCTACTCAGGTGCAGACACCTGAGGTTAAGCGTAGCCCCGAGCCAGCAGCTCGAAAACCAACCGAGACATTCTTCAAGAAACCCGACTTGAACGCTCTGTTTGTCAGTGACACTATCACTGACGACCTTGAGGTGGAACCTGAGATTGTCATTGAACAAACTTGGAAGTTGTACAATCCTGGTCCAAGTGCTTGGCCAGTTGGATGCAGTGTTCGCTTCGTCGGCGGAGACGACATGTTCAACATATCGCGAGAGCATCCCTCAAGTGTCGATACTCTCACTGCTGCTATGGAAAGCAATGTTCTACGCGACGAGGTTGCACCTGGCAAATCTGCTGATTTTAGCATCCAGCTCAAAACGCCGAAGCGTGAGGGCAAGGCTATCTCATACTGGCAATTGAAGACGGCCGAAGGTTTGGGATTTGGTCACAAGCTCTGGTGCGATGTCACAGTCACAAATATTCTATCCCCCAAAGAGGATTCTGCATTGCTCGCCGATCAGGAGACCAAAGAAGAGCCCAAGGCTATCTCAACTTCCGAAGAGAGCTCAACTATGATCTTTCCGAAGCTAGAGAAGGAATCCCCGTCCTCAAGCACGCATGATGTTGCTCGAGAAGCCGAGGCTGAAGAAGCTGTTGAGCCTCCTGCTCCGAAGGTCGAGGAACAAGATCTTGTTGATGACATTGAGAGCCTCGAGCTTGACGATGAAGACGATACGGATGCTGGTTTCCTCACCGACGAGGAGTATGACATCCTTGACGCTAGTGACGAGGATTACTTGCTAGCCGAGGCCGAGAAAGCTATCAACAAAAAATAATCAACCATTCATAACAGTCACTGATCTTATCGAGCTTCGCCATACACAAACATCTCGACTCAAAACTCAGCTTCCTGGCAGCAGTGAGCTATATGTGACTACCTGAGGCTGGCTAGGTAGATGCTCCAGACGCATCCAAGAAATCTTTGACTTTTATTTTCGTGAAATTGTATTTTCGGGATGGGTTCAACAAACAACTAGGGCTTGGTACATTGGGTGGGGAAGGACATTCAACACCAATGCATGAGCCGATCGATCATTATTATTTCCACGTGGACGACGATGCTATTCATGCTTTCCCCGTGTTCTCCGGCCCCTGACCCTGACCTGGAAGGTGCAAAGTAACATGCGGGTTCGCGGTCGAACCTCAGGACTCCTTACTGTTACGGCTTGCGGACTTGCTCCTGCTTCGTTGTGCCCTGTCATCAACATCACTCTCTTCAAAGCTCGTCATTTGTCTAGTTAGGTGGGGAGGGAAAAGGGGAGTACGGCTTCTCCCTTTTTCCTTATACTTATGTCTCTTGGTAGTTCCCAATACTGATCATGTTCTCACGAAAAACAACCGTTTCGAGGACATTCCTGCATTGGTAGGCCATGAGATGAGCAGCATGCCGTGAATATAGCCCTAGCCGTAGAATCGGTCGCCGTATCTATTGGAGACTTTGACAGCAAGTAGGCAGGTAGTTGCAACTACGTGGACCATTTCCCACCGCCGACGCATTTACACCTAGATGCTCGCCGCTTAGATCACCTCCAGCCGTTGTCTTGTTCACCTCAACTCTCTTATGCCTCTATGCCAGCGATGTGATCAGTCAGCTCAAGCCAACAACTATTGCTTGTAACATACCAGATCCCTTTTCATTTGTGTGAGCCCTTTTCAACGTCGACTTCAAGCGAGGTTGTGAAAAGCATCATCTATGCCGCATGGTTGGCTCATCACCAAGATTCTAGATGCCTTGGCCTCTATGTCGGCGTTGATTCCAACAATTCGTTTCCTGCTCTCATTCTAGTCACGCCCCTTTATCATAGAAACTTGGTACTTCTGTAATCTCGCGTTGTGTCTAAGTTCATACTGCGAGTCAAGGTTCAAGCTTCTTGTCGCAGACCAGAAGCAAAACCCGCCAAAATGGCGCGTTCATTAATCAGGAAGGTATGAAGGGCCATGCATAGAGATGCTGCAACGCGTATTTGCCCATGACCGAAACCCTTTCTAATGTAACTTGGTCGCTCAACGTAGATCGTGTATGCCTCAATAAATTTGATTAATAGCAGCAAACGTGGCTTCCTAAGTGGCGCCAAAACTAGATTCTGGACTATTTAAATATTCCATACGCGGACACGTCGGAGAGATTTCGTCGACATGGGTATCTCAGCCATAAGCATCGGTTCCAGCCACGACGGTCTAACCACTTCGCATGAAGGGGACCAGAAACACAAGTTCGAACGAAAACAGTCGTTATCAACGCTGACAGGGTATGATAACAGACCAGCGTCGGTGACTCTGATAGGCATACCCTCTAGATAGGCTAATTCCGTGGAATTTAGGCCCCCAAATCATGCTTTGAAACACAGCCATCTATCAGCAATTTCTAGCCCGGGTTTGCCAACAGAGGTTTCAAGCAAGCGAAGGTCTCTGGTGTAACGTCAGGCATCAATAGCGATAGAGCATGCGCAAGCTCCTTCAGCTTTTCAAGCCATCAAGAGTTCTAGACACTCGGAATTTGGCCGGTCAAAGAGCCTTGCGTGCGCAATGCATGGTGACAAAATCATACCTCTGTTCTTTCACCCAATTTACATCGACGATGAAGCTGAGGGTCCCGAAGGGGTGCCACCACTTTTGTCCGCCAGCCTCGATAGCCCCCATTCTTTTCATCTTTTGATTCTAAATTACAAGACAAGTCTTGTACAGACTCGATTACCTGCACGGGCCGAAATGCATACAGAAATGGAGCTTTACTAGAGAATCGGTGCAATCATGCTTGAGGTCGGCGGTTTAACGCTTCAGACCTTGCATAAGAACAAGGTTTCAGGCTCAGCTTTCCTTGCTTTAGCTCTCGATTCTTCGTAGAGCAGAATACGCAGATCATTCGATAAAGACTGGCTAGACAGTTGCCGAAAGACACTATCTAGTGCCGCCCAAGGAAAGCTGAGCAAGGAGCTCATGATCTCGATGTTGAGACTAGGGATCTAGGATGGAGAGGCGAAAGCCTACTTATTATAAGCGATCCATCATTCATCCTAGCCTTCTCGCTCTCCCATCTCAGCTTCATCCCTTTACTCCTACAACTTACAAGGCGAAAGAAGCATGGCTGATCTTGGCTTGAGTACAGATATTCCAGTCCACCTTGGCGTCTGGACAAATTGGTCTCGCGGTCACTTGGCAGGTGTGACACTTACTTTAACTCCTCGGAATGGAGCTCTTCTTACTGCATTTCTCGCTATATTTGTTGCATTCATAGGTACCGGCTTCTGGCACATTATGAGCTTTATTTTTCATCGTTTTCTTTCTTCTGAAGCACCGAAAGATGGGCTCTATCATCAAACGCAGGCCATACTGCGGAACTCTGCAAATGCGACAGCCGGCTTTATACGACTTGTCCGGATGGGATATGCATGGCGTCATAAAGCTGATAGACCGTTCACTAGAACCTTCCCCTTAATTGCAGCTACCGCTTTATGTACAGCAGGCTTTACAGCAGCAAGTATTCTCTCAGCCAAGATCAACGCTGGGATGGGCAATGAAATACTTATATCAGGTGATTCATGCGGTCAGATCTATCCTGGCGACCCAAATGTTGTTAACTTCAACATGGTCAATACCGTATTCAACCCATATACAACGAAGGAAGCCAATCAGTATTCAAATTATGTCCAAACTTGCTATTCGAATGATTCCAGCACGGATGGCTGCAGTTCATTCATCAAACGGCAACTCCCCAGCACCGTCGATCGTAATGCGACTTGTCCATTCGAAAAGACAATTTGTCGACATCAAGACCGAAATATTAAACTCGATACTGGATATCTACGATTAGATTCTGATCTAGGATTTAACGTGCCTTCGGATCTTCAATACACTTTCAGAATTGTCAATCATTGCGCACCGTTGAAATCTGAGGGTTACAAAGAAGTATATAACTACTCTGAAGATGTTTCCTACATGAGATACTTCTATGGACAGGAACAGGTTGATGTAAAGAAGAAAAAACGTTACAACTATACTTATGAATCTCAGATACCCTCAATATCTCGCTTTCGATCGGAAGACTTCAGCGCAGGAATGGCAAATTATAGATTAGGGTAAGTTTATATGAGGACTATTTCACGTCTCAACTAAATGAATCCTGACAACATGAAGAAGCATATACACGGTTACCTATAATGGATCTTTCAGCTCCGATGATTCTGAATTTCTGCCCATTGAAGAACTTTTGCCAGCAACAGCAGACAGCGACCTGTCAATATTTTTCCTGTCGGCTGGCGACATTGCCTATGCGCAAGAGGTCAATGATGATTGGTATGCCGCCCATAAATTTATCAACACGTCATCGAGTGACGTAAATGTACGAAATGGAAGTGTCCCGATCTACTTCTCCGACGAACCTGCTTCAGCCTTAGGATGTAAATCGCACTATCAGTTTTGCAATCCCACATCTCCTGCAGGGCAAGACTGCCCTATTTCTGGCGGTTATCAAGACCTCGTATCTCCCAGCATCTCACAGGATGATGAAGCCTACAGTATCATTCCATGGGTCACAAACTCCCTCCTCAGTCTCGTTATTGTCGTTAATGAGCTGAGTACATCATCCTTGATATCAAGATATGGTCTCAGTAGTGGCTATCAAGGTCCTCTCCCAGATGATCAATGGCAACTAGAGGTTGAAAACTGGCATAACATAGGTTTGAATTCTCTACAAAGAGTCACAGATTCCGCGACAAGGCCCGCTGATCCGAACATACTCAAGTATTTCTGGGCGGCTCCTAGCACTGCCGCGCAGAAATATCTCTGCAAGAATCAGGTGAGTATGGCGGTTTCTCAAAAGTACGCTGAGAAATTCTACAAGAACTGAATGTCAACACTGGCAGCAGCTACTGTGGCGAGACCTGCGCTATCACTCTCCGCATTCTGTCTCGGGTGCTCGTGTGCATTCTTCTCCATAGACTACATCTTTGCGACTCCATCAGCGGAAAGCTAACTCGGTTCCAGAAAATTCGATCGGATTCCTATTCCAACTTCTCGGTCCTCGGATTAGCTCTCGTGCTGGTCATCGGAAGCCTCATCATTGTATTAGGGTACACACTTGAACCACTTGTACACATCATCGACGCTCGGCTCCGGTCTAAAGTCAAATACTCACGTCTCGAATGGTGCGCCAACGACATCCTCCAGACACAGCGTATGGCTCACGAGGAGCTGGGCTTTGGCCCGTGGAGTGAGTGCTCCGATCCCAACGCTGTCCCCGTGACCACGGTGAAAAGCGAACGGCTGGCTGTTTTGGATGTTCAGCAGCCCAAGCGCCCCCAGCTGAAAGCTCAGTCTGTGGCTAGGAATGAGAGCACGATGATTGGAAAGATCGAGTCAACATCTACTTACGTCGACAGCCACGGGGAGGGCGGAAAGGCTAGTATGGAAAAGGCAAGCACCGCGGCGGGTCATGGCAACGGCCAATAAATCATAGGCCTGGATGCACTGAGGACCAAGTCTACATCACCAACGCGGCAGCACAGGACCACGGTCCGCCGACGAACTGAGCCGTGTCGCCTTTGCTTACGCTACATGACCGCTTCTATCATGTCTTTCGCCTCAGTGTCGATTGCCCACGGGGTTGCGTATCAGTGTTGTGAGGCCTTAGTGCCTTGGCTGTTCAATGATCCTGCAGTCATTCGAGAATTTGTCGTCACGAGATGGTTAGGAACTAGTAGCAAAGGAACGGTCTTTCACTAAGTAGATAGTATTGACATTCCGTTGAGTATCAGTTCCAGGTTTACTCTCCGAGATCACAAATCACCGAAGCCATATCTTCCAGTGAGACGCAATTCAACAACAAAGTCTGGATCTCTCAAGCCTTGCAAACTCCAGTCCATCCTCTACGCGTCCAGCTTTTAGTAATATTATGTCGTGGCCGAAGGAAGCAGCTCACCCTTTCAAGCAGCGCCTTCCCAAAACGCTCCATGCCAAGCGGTGCATGCTCACTCGCTATCTTATTATAGAGGAAGAAAAATGCTCATATTCGTCTTTTCTCTGCGAGTTAGAATTATTCATCAGTCCCCCGATCGGGGGCTTAAAATGGCCTTCTACCCGCAGAAGCATCGCATCAGCTACGGGATTGCTGTTGATACATGGAGTCCTCGTTGTAGATGCTTCATTAAGTTAGAGATAGGGCGCGTATTATAGCAAAGAGGTCTAAAGAATTTAAGAATGCCAAGGTAATGTGCTGAATGATTGGATGAAAACCCGTGATGGTATGATCTTGTCCCGGTAGGTTTCTCTCAGGTTTCTCTGTCAGGGGAATTTCGAAGAGGATATCTACAAAGGTAGTCAGTTTTAAGAGAAAACAAGACTTTTTTTCTTGGTGTCATAATTTATCGTTATTTGGAATACTAGCTATGTGTACTGTACGCAACTACATGCATGTATACATACGCGTGGTTAGACTACTCCGACGAGCAGCTTTAGCAGGAAAGCCTACGTCGTATACCCAACTTATACTCATCCCCGGAAACAAACGGATCAAGCCCACCCGCCCGAGCCTCATGATGTGGTGGGGCCGGCACCCAACCTCCGACATCAAGGCGTTCTGTTCTATTCTGTGGGGGCCAACAACGATCCCGGAACCAACACAGCGTGAGACACAACACTGTGAGCCGCAAGAAAGCAACACGCGCAGACGCGGCGCAAAAGATACTGCCCGATAGAGCAGTTGAACGAAAGTTGTGAGGGGGAATCGGAATGAATGTTAATCGATAGACTGAAATGGAAATGGAAAGGTCATCAAAGGCGTTAAGGTAACGATCGGAAGGATGCGAGTGTTTTGAAATGATCAGAATGTGTTGGTTGAAAGATTGTATCAAGGAGCGTGAGAAGCGAAAGTGGACATGTCTCTGGTTGAGCGAATATATCGATGATCGTGGTGGAAATGAGTGTGAGATGGTGAAATGATAGCCAAGCCTAAAGCCCGAAAGGAGCGTGAATAATCGACAGATAATCAAAGTGGTTTAAGCGACTGGATCCCATCAAGGTGGTTTTGTATTGGAAAGAATGGTCGGCGTCTATACTCTCATATGGGAATATTGGTTTAGCGAAAGGCGTGGATGAATGAATTGGGTGATCGGTTTGAAGGTTTGACGATTGCAAATGGAGGCGAAAGAATGAACGAGGATTGCAGTCACCGGGTTATCAAGCGATCATTGCTTAGAAGGAACGACTTCGAAAGGACGGATTTAAAGAACGTCGGTAGAGATTTAAAAATGAGCGAATAATACAGATCGAAGTTGGTTGGCGCGAATGGCGAGAAATGCTAGAAGCTTGACGTAGTGGTAGTGTGCCAAAGCAAAGGAGCGTATGTGAGCTTAAAGACCGGAGGTCAACTCGGGTTTCCCAGTGTTGTGTAATAGCGATCGTAATAAACATGTCGCTTTCGCAGTCAGAGAGCGACTAAACGAGTGGTAGAAGATGGTTCCAACGATGTCAGCGCTATGAGACAATCCAATCGCCTCGTTCGTTAAAATGAATGTGAGTGGGTACGCTGTACCTGAATGCGTAGAATGCAAATGAAAAGATGGACCTTGGTCGGATTAAATACAAAAAGATGGTGTTTGTAGTTTATCATGCAAAAGTTTGGCCGTAGCATCGTGGACTCATTACAAAGCGAATGCGCGTGTTGCTTTTAGTGCAACAAAAGCTGCATCTCGGTGGAGCAGCCGAGTATCAAGGTACTAACTCTGTACCTATATATGTGTGTGTAGAGATTCTTTGAAGGGTTTCAAGCGAAAGTGTGTTCGTAGGGAGTAAAGTGAGCAGGGAGAGTAGCCTCTGTGGATGGTATCATGCATTCTGGACAAGATATCCGCATCGTGTAACCTTTGAATCAGCAATTCAGAAGGCCACTTTCCAACCCAATAGCGGCTCAGTTGGGAGACCTCATTCATAGACCTTTTGCGTTTAATGGTCTGAAGATCTCTTAAACAGAAATGCAAGCTTTTCGAGCTCACTTCGCAAGAGTGTTGGATATGTAAGAGGAGTCTGATCCTTTCTTACAGGACAACGGCGACAACTGCCACAACAGCAGCAGCAAGAGAGCCGCACCAGACCGTCCATTCACCCAAGACTGTGGCAGCTCCGTTATCATCTGTCTTGACTTGCGGGATTGGCGGTCCACCGGTCTGGTTATATTTTGGCATTGCCCCCAAGCCAGTGCTGGCTGGGATCCCTGGAATAGTACCGCCAGTGCCTGACATGCCAAAGCTGGTCCCGTCACCGTATAGTCCACTTGTGACTGAGCTGACCATTCCAGAGCTGTAATAGCCAGTCCCGGTTGGGGAGTCGGAGCTGGAGCTGCCATCGCCAGTGGCGGAATCGGTGGAAGAATCTATTGGAGACGTTGAGCCATTGATGACAGTGCTACTTGTGTCTGTATTTGAGGCCGAATCGCTGCTGCTTGTATCTGTAGCGGATGCTGAATCAGTGCTGGAGCTGTCACTTGCGGTGGCGGAATCGGTAGATGAGTCTATCGGAGAAGTGCTACCATTAATGACGGTGCTGCTCGTGTCTGTGCTGCTCGTGTCTGTGTTCGACGCGGAATCGGTGCTGGTAGTGTCCGTAGGTGACGTCGAACCAGTGCTAGAGCTATCACTCGCGGTGGCAGAGTCTGTCGACGAATCTATTGGGGAAGTGCTACCATTGATAACAGTGCTACTCGTATCCGTATTGGACGCCGAATCAGTACTAGGGGAGTCCGTGCTTGAACTATCCGTACTTGTGGTGGGCTCGGAGGTCGTAGAGTCCGTGCTTGAGCTGTCAGTACCTGTGGGGCCCTCAGAGGTGGTAGAGTCCGTGCTTGAGCTATCTGTGCTGGTCGGTGTGCTGGAACTCGAGCCGCTATCGTCAGTGGTACTGGTATCTGTGCTCGAGCTACCACTGTCCGTATTGGATGGAGCACTAGTACTCGAGCCACCGTCGTCGGTAGTGCTCGTGGTATCAGTGCTCGAATCAGTGGAAGACCCGGTATCGGTGCTGCTTGGTGTTGAATCAGAACTAGAGCTAGAGCTGTCCGTAGAAGAACCATGGCCTGTGTCGGATGTGCTGCCAGAGTCGCCCGAGGATGTGCTCCCTCCGCCAATAGCACCCTGCGCCGTGACGGTCGTGGTAATTGTTACAGTCACGGCACTGCAGCCAGAGCCCTCTGATGAAGTAGGCCCCGCGGTTGTTGAGCTATCTGAGGTGGTAGAACCTGTGTCAGAAGAGCTAGAGGTATCAGTTGGTGCTGAGCTAGACGAATCTGTTGAGCTTCCTGTATCCGAAGTGCTTCCGGAGTCAGGTGTGCTTGTCGTGGAACTAGAGCTCGAATCTGATGTGCTTCCCGAATCGGGTGTACTGGACGAGTCTGTCGATGCTGAGTCCGTAGTGCTGGACGAATCTGTAGCCGTACCTGTGTCAGAGGGACTCGTCGTTGAGTCTGTGGAGGACGAGTCAGTTGTGCTCCCCGAGTCAGAGGCACTTGACGTGTCCGTCGGACCTGTGCTATCAGTAGAACTACTACTGTCAGAAGTTGATCCACCTCCAGGTGCACCAGTTGTGTCTGTCGTACTACTGCTCTCGGATGTGGTTCCCCCTCCTGGTGCGCCAGTTGTATCTGTTGCACTGCTGCTGTCGGTCGCGCTGCTACTATCAGATGTAGAACCACCCCCAGGCGCGCCAGTTGTGTCTGTGGCGCTAGTACTGTCTGTTGAACTGTCACCACCGGATGTCGATCCAGAATCGGAAGCACTCGATGTATCAGTTGGGCCAGAAGAAGTGTCTGTTGCGCTACTACTATCTGTAGTGCTGCCGCCGTCAGAAGTTGTGCTAGAATCGGTAGCAGAAGTCGTATTAGAAGCTGTGTCTGTCGAGGTATTGCTGTCCGTAGAGCTGCCACTATCAGATGTTGAACCCGAGTCTGGAGCACTGGTTGTATCGGTTGACCCAGAGCTACTGTCTGTGCCGCTGCTGCTATCAGTACTACTGCTGCCACTACCGGAAGTCGATCCCGAGTCCGGTGCGCTTGTGGTATCCGTCGAACCTGACGTAGAATCAGTTGTGCTTGACGAATCCGTTGTGGATCCGGAATCAGGTGCACTAGTCGTGTCTGTCGGCCCGGTCGAATCAGTAGATGAGGAAGAATTCGAGCTGTCGGTTGAACTCGATTGACCGCCCCATGACACGCTGCCGCTTGCTGATGCAGAGGCTGATGCGGATCCTGAGAAAGTCGAAATATATCCGGCATTCGTACCGGAGGGTCCTTGAATCACAGTGGTGACACCGTTGTTCACGACAGTGATGCCTCCTGCAGCGGAGCCGGAGGCGCCGTTGATGACCACAGATTCAGATGAGCCTCCTGTAGATCCAGCTCCTGTTCCCGTAACGGACGCTGAATCAGCACCCGTAGTTGACGTGGAATCTGAGCTGTCTGTGGCACTCGCAGAACCGGTATCACCAGAGTCTGTCGACGATCCTCCCGACCAGTAGCCGCTCCCAGATCCTGAATAACCGCTATAAGATCCTGAATAGTCGCTGTAAGATCCTGAATAGCCGCCGGACAGCGCATAGCCAGATGGCATATACCCGACTGGGCCAGGACCGCCGCTTGAGCCGCTTGCATACTGGCTTGCGTACTGACTTGCCCAGGCTCCGGCGTCGCCATCGATTCCAGCGCTACCAGACGCTCCGAATGATGCAGAAGCGCTGGCACTCATAGTTTCTGTCACGGTCACGTCTTCTGTGACTGTAGCCGTAGGCCCGCCTCCAACTGTGCTACGTTAGCTAAGTTTAGCCTATTGGAAGTGATGCACACACGGTTAACATTGATGTCAATATCGCCATCACCATTACCATTCCCCTGCCCGTTACCGTTGTGGTTTCCTCCAGGGCCCCACCAATCGCCGCTGTGATCATGAGCATCGGATAGGCCGAGCGAGGCCAGTATTAAGAGACCCGCTGTAAACGAAAGAGATGGCATGTTTGAAAGAGTGACGAAACAAGCCAAGTGTGAAATGGAAAACACAGAAGAGAAGCTTGGCAAGAACGGTTTGAAAGGGCGGCGTAGATATTTATCAATGCGATTGCCCTGCAACGCAATGCCAACAAGGTGCTCAACACAGCTCGAAAAGGAATCTTGCACTGCATGTTGGGCAAGTGGAGGGAGCGAGCAGGAGAGTGTATACACCGATCAGCCAAGATAGTCACCTACAAGAGGAGCCAAGCCTCGAATGTTGGGTTCATTGCCTTGGAAGATAGATATCGTAAAGAGAACATAGGTACGCCGCAAGCTGAATCTTAATGGTGGAGCACAAATCGTGACAAACGGAGCAGAACGGCGTAAACGGATGTTGTGAAGATGTGCCGGCCAAGACCCGACACGGGGGTGGGGGCAGCGAGCAACAACAACAGCACCGCCGCCAACCAGCCTGTGGTGTTTGGTCCTCCGATTCATCTGGGCAGTTGTGGTTTGTCAGATATGTACTCAGACAGCGGTCTGAGATGCCCATATTATAAGCCTGCTGACAGCCATTGCTGCACAAGGTGAGGATGTTTCCATCAACTGGCCCAAGGCAAGATGGATCCAGTATTGTAAGCAGTTGCCATTGCTGCCAGAAATACACGCTTTGCCGACAAGTTCCTTCACCATAAGCGCACGTGTTCACCGATCGCCGAAGGCAAATGCAGCATACTTTGAAGGCTGGTGAAAGTTGAGTGCGCGGCGGAACGAGGACCAACAGAGGACATGGTCGCCTAACCTGAGTTGGTCTCCCACGGTATCCCAAAGCGAGAATATTTTTACAGAGGAGGTTTTTACGTCGTACATTATGTAAGTTGTAGTAAAGATGAGAAGAGCACAATCAAATAGCGAGAAGAAAGGTGAAGTTGGTCGTGGCCGTGGTACTTGTCAAGAACTTATAGGACGGAGCACTACGCGTGGTAAATTGATTCGAGGATTGGGGGTTCCAGATCGCCCGACGTACCCGAGCCGCAAACGAGGAAAGCACGCGCGCCGGCGGTGGGACCGCTTTTATCGTTTTGCTTGCTGGTATCCAGTCAGAGTCCAAGCCGTGATCGTCTTTTCCACTTTGCCTTTTTTTTTTCTCGCCGACGAGACTGGCAAACTGCACACTTTGATCATTTGCGCGATCATCTGGTTCCCATCGTGGACCACACCATCGTCGATGCCTATCGATAGGCAACCCCAACGCCCCTCCGTGCTGCCGGTGGGAGCAGGCATACCTTCTTTGCCTCCGCTATCGTCGAATGATGTCAAGATGCGCGTGCTTTCCGTGCGACTCGAAGAGTTTCATCGCTCTACGGTCCCACGGTTCTTTCCTCTTCCGCACACGGTAAGAGCATCCCATAGGCGCTTCTCGGGGCACGTGTCGAGAGGGCTGGTCTCTGGATCGCGCGCGAGTCGTGCCTTCTTCTATCTCACCTCAGCCTGTCTGGTGCCTCCCCTTCCGGCTATTTGACGCCAGAGAAGGTGCATTTCCTCTTTGAGACTCATGACGGCCGCCATCCCCAAAATCCCCAACGTCTACCTCGATTGAGAGAGGCTATCCTCCAATCTCACTGCTCTCTTTGCTCAGCGTTACATCCCTTCCCCCAGTCCAAGACCCCACGCTTCCCGTCCCACGTGCTAGATACCCTAGCACCACTTAAACTATCATCATCCTCAACGCCTCCCCCCCCCAAATTACTTTCCCTAGCCTTGCCTTATCTCGCGCTTCATTTGAGTTTTCACCTATTGCATTGTTATCCTTTGCCTTGTTCCCCAGTCTCCTTTCGCTTGCCGGCGGTACCAGAAAATTGATCCCACGGTACCAACGACATGGATCGCAAGACCCTTAGTACCTCCGATAGTGCATCCCAAATTGATTTATACATTCCCGTCCCTCGCCCAGCGGCATCCTCTTTCATTCCTCTATTATGACGAGCTCTGACATTGTCGACTTGAACTCCGAAGCGGTAGAATCTGAAGCCATCGTGACATACTCGCGAGTATGGAGGAAACCTCGAACCGATACGAGCCACAGCCCAGACCCATCACATCAGATCGCACCGCAAGCTCTCCTCCATCAACGCCGGAATCGGGGGGGCAGGGCCTGGCAATCCTCGGTTTGCGGACATTGCCTGCGTCGAGGAATGCTGTTCCCCTAACCCCACCAATATCGCCAATCTTTAGCCAAGATCACACTCGTCGATCGAGCGAGCATAGCTTAGAAACTGCCCCTCAAACACCTGGCGGACTTCTCACATATCCTTACAGCATATCATTATGCCCAGACGCCTCAGGCCGGCCCATCGAATATGGCAGAGGAGTTTGGAGCACTGTTTGCAAGGCTACATCTCAACAGGCCACGAACGAGAAAACAATATTTACAACTCCTCCCGGTTCTCCACAGTCTACTCCCCTTATAGTGGCAGTCAAGACTCCTTCAGGACGTGCCGCCAACACAGTTCTTCAACACGAGGCCCGCATCCTTACCTATCTACACCGGCTAGGTTCGACCGCCCACCTATACATAGTGCCCTTCCACGGCTTCGTGGAGACCTCATCATCGCTTGTCATGACGGCTATCCCGCTCACGTTGGCTTCCTACCTGACGTCTCACTCCGCTTCACCAGACCCCGACCTTCACCATACCGATCCGATATTGGGCGCACCTCGCACCTGGCTTGCTCTAGCCCACCATTTGATCTCCGCTCTGAATTGGCTCCACAACACCGCCGAAACATTCCACGGCGACATCAAGCCCCAAAATATTCTCCTCCAATCCTCTACCGACACCGCTTCTCCGTTCCCCTTCAAGCCCCTCCTCGTAGACTTTTCATCCTCGCACCACCACGGCATACCCTCCGCCAGCGGCGCCTTCTCAGCCGTCACGCGGGAGTACACCGCCCCCGAACTTCTCTGCTCTGCCGTGCTCCAAGACCCCAACACAGTCCCCACTCCCGAGGGCGATGTCTTCTCTCTCGGCGTCACGCTCCTCGCTGCTGCGACGGGAAACGTCGGCATTTACTCGGGTCCGTTTTACGTCAAGAATGCGAGAGCCACGCAGGGCTGGGAGGTGATCCATTCCATGCGGAATGAGGAGGGCGGGTTGCGGATTCCGAGGGGTGGGGTCGTCGAGATGTGTGTCGCGCCGGCGGTGAGGAAGGTGGATAAGGGTAGGATCGACGCTCGAGCTTGGAAAGAGATGGTTGAAGAGGTGATGGAGCGTGATACAGCGATCTGAACGTGCTGATCGTTGACGATGTTACGAGATTCAGACGATAAATTTCTTTTCGGTTGCATATCCTGGTTTTTATTTGCATTGCGAGAATACCCCCATTCGTTCCTGGGCTTTGGATAGAGAAAGTCTGCAAAGCTCGGAAAGGCTAGCGGTACGGCATTCGTTTCTCTGGCTGTGTTTGGTTTATGGATCTGAAGATTGGAAGATATTATCATAGGTACCTATCTGGTTGAGATTTGAAGAAAAAGATGGATTACGTGCAAGATATTTAAAATCGATAGGCATTTCGGCCGGAAAGACTTGTGGAGCCTATGTATGTACATGTTATATATATTAAAACTGCTACGTTGCGACTTCGCATGTACATGAAAGTTCTTTTCTCCCCATAAAAACCCTTTTCCCATCATTTTGTCTTGTTTGTTCAAAGACTACGGAGTGGTGGGTCTCTGGGTGCCGAAGAGACGCGTATTCGATGACTTCCGCGCGGCCATTGAGTGTCTTTGACGCAGAGGTCTGGGCCTTGGTGGATGGTAGTTGCCGACACTGGTCGGAAGCTGTACTGTCCATCTTGTTTCTCTGGAACTCCCTAGGCGTCTTCAATCCCGGTGGTTTCGGAGGTACCCTTTTGACCAAGTCCCCGACTGAGAGACTCCTCTTCATTCAAATCTCGTAGCTCACGTCTCGGATCCAAGTAGAATCCAGCTGGAGTATGCACAAATCTCACCCAACCTGACCCATACCCCTCGCCTCCCTCTCCTCTTCACTTAAGCTCAATAATGCTTGCTCTTCCAACTTTAACCTCTCCACCAACTTCCCCCTCAAGAACTCGCTCAACCCAAGAATCCCATCCCGCGTCACAATCCGATACGTCCCGCTGGCCTGATAATTCCCGTCCGGCCCCACAAACCTCCCCTCCCCGTCCACCTCCACGCTGCCAAAGATGTCCTCCGGCTCCGCGATCCGGCCGTAGTCCGGCGGATGGCGGAGGTCAGAGACGTGGATCCATCCGCCGCGTCCCGCGCCGGACTGGGAGGCCATGGCGATGGCTTGGGATTGGACGGCAGGGTCTTGGGTGGCGGAGACGGAGAGGGTGGATTGGAGGATGGGGAGGAAGTGGTGGTTTTCGGTGAAGGACTCTGGGGTTGGGGGGATTTTGGGGGTGGTGCCGAGGGAGAGAGAGGGGGTGGGTGGGGTGGTGGGGAGGAGGGAGAGGGTGTTTGTGCCGGGGTGGGGGTGGGAGGGGTGGATATACTGGCGTAGCCGTGAGTTGAGAGAGTTAGATAAAGAGGGTGGTGGGTGCTTACTATGTGAGGGTTTGACTGGAGGGTTGAGAGGGATCGTTGGAATTTGAAGGTGGATTGGCGGGTTGCTCGAGCAGCTACCCTTCTAAAGGTTGTTAGGAGCATCTTGAGGCCTGAGCGGACATAGATCCAATTAAGGACTACAGCAGGCTGATGAGGGAGAAGAACGTATATACGAAAGTCCCTGCGGGGAAGGAGACTGCTATTGAAGGCAATTTCAAAGACAATCGAAAAAAAGTGAACTTCCGCCGAGGCATACTGACGTCGATTTTCTTAAGCTACACTTCCAGGGGTGGGAGGTTATCCGATTCTGGGGATCTCCACAGGCGCGCGGCGCGCGTTTAGCTGGAGATCCACCTTGAAAGCTCTCTTAATTGTAGAGCAAAGACACTATGACTTATCACCGCAAGGGAGAAATCTTCGACATACGTTCTGAGATCATCTGAAATCTCAGATATTCCGATTCAAAACATGACATGCCCGTTTAGATTCTCAGCGATCGTCGAACAAGCCGCCGTCAAGCTCTAGGGAGCACCGAATTTTAAGATGGCGACTCCTGCCAGATATCAGGGCTCGACACCCAAGTCGGCCCTCGTCGCCACTCCCCAGAATGCGATGTCTTCGCCTTTTCCTGTCCATTCTGCGGCGAAAGGCCTTGCCGGCAAATCACCAGCCATGAAGACGCCTTCGACCATTGGCCATAGCCACCAACACAATCTCAGCACGTCTTCGCATCCATCCTCAACTCCTCTGGCTGCTCTTTTGGCTGGTGATGAAGCTATGGCTTTTAATTCACCCTCCACTGCAGCGGCAATAGCCCAGCTAGGTGGTCGAGGACTCACACCTCTGGGAGCCCATGACGGCCTCGGGATTACGGGAGATGGACTGGCCATGAAGGAGCATGTATTATCGACCACGAGGAATGCAGAGGAAGAATGGCTGCAACGTCTGAGGAAAGCGATTGAAGATCTACAGCCACGTGTGATTGGACGTGGTGTTTGTCGTGAAGGTGTTGAGAATATTGCTCAGCTTGCGGGCTTTCAACCGCTCTGGCAAGACAACGTATTGACCATTGCAGGAGATCATCTGGTTGACTTGGAAATTGAATTCGAGACAGAGCACCCTGATACCGTTAGAGATGTTTCCCTCAAGACGGGGCAGTCAAGCGCAAATGAAGCTGCCTCAAGGGTTATCAAAGAGAATCTCGTGCAATCGGCAGATGATCAGCTAAAGTCTCCCTGGAAGAGTCTGGAGGCCTTTTCGCGCAATCTAGAGCGCTTGGGTGCCCTTGACCGACTCAGCCAAGAAATCAATTGTTTTAAAGCTTTGGATGGCCTTTATGAAAGCTTTCAAAAGATCTGGAATGAAACGAAGAAGCGTAGGTCTGATGTGACAGACCCACGATTGTTGTCGTCAGGCCCTATTGGCCGACCATTCATGCACAAGTGTAACAATATTGGTCTTGGGCTAGACTACTGGGAGGAGAAGAGCCGACTGAGAGAGGTGAAAGAGGCGCCCATCAGTGGCACTATAGATAACAGCACAGGCTTATCACCACACGACTCGCAATCGTGGACGGCTAGAGTTGAATGCGAAGCTGGGTACCCCTCTATTCACATATCTGACTCCTGGATCTCCGAAGAAATACTTGCTTCAAATAACAGTGATCCAGACTCGCCTGAAATACAAGATTTGCACCCTGCTTGGCTCGACGAACCACCACTAGATGCAGACTCGATGGTCGTTGACGAGCAAAGTAAGATACCAAAGTCTCCAAATGTTCGGTTTGTTTTCAAGCTAGAACCTCCCGTTCGAATACCGGGGACAGTTGCAGCGACCATGTTTGAACAAGCACCAACTCTGTGGCAGCAACGGCCCCCCGAATCCTATGAATCCCTCGTCCAGGAGTCTTTTAAAGCAGCCACAAGCTTAGAGCCAGTTTCCCCTTCTTCAATGGAGCCTCCAAAAACACCAGTCTCATGGACGAAAGAGGTACCTTTTTCAGGAGACGATGGCACTATGCAGACCAGGATCTATGAATGCCGTCTGAGGTCTGAGCAGACCATGAATTGTTACTCCGTGGATGAGATCCCTTTTGGCCACCCAAGACAAGTGCTTGTACATCTACCGGTAAGCAAAAAGTTGATGGCTGATCGTCGCAACTTTACTGAAAGTACATTAGGTATTCCGCCAGTACGCTCGCCTATGGACCTTGGTCCGGAGTATCACGGACAAGCCACTATATACAAAGAGGCAACTACAACGTGCATCTCAAAATCCCTCACTACGTGGCTTGCTTGCTAAACCAAACGGCTTCCGCAAAAGCAATCGAACTGGGTCGTCTTATGCGAAACTAGACGCATTGCTCAACGGACACACCGAACAACAAAGCAAGTCCCCTGCCTCCGAGATAGGCGTATCAGCTCAGACGATTGACATTTCTCTCCGGCTCTCCGGATCGACCCATCAGAATCCTTGCATTGATATGTACTTCACTCCCGTGCAGCTTTCATCCCTGAGCAGGCACGCGAAATCAAGCTGCATTGCAGTCGAGATACTTGCCAATGGAGAGCTAACCATTCCCGTGGTACAGAACTTAGCGTCACTGGAATCGGGAATGGCGCGAAACAAGATGCGTGGTATATTAGATCTCAGTGAAGACCTGACAGTATTATTGGCGTGGGTGTTGCAGCACGTGCCGTGAGAACAGAGCTACTGCCCACATGGCCGCTTGTGACTTCTCCTTCAGGTTGTGACACACCCCCACTAGACTTGACTCGCAGCTACCGAAGCCATATGAGGTTCCCAAAGACGTGTTTAGCCCATGCAAGATACCATGCACTAACATAGGCCGTGCATTGTGCAACGACGTAGCTTCAACGTGCTCTGCGCAACTCCAATTCTCCGCCTTGCTAGCGCGACAGCCTCGCTGACCTCTTCCCAGTTATTACAGCGTCTCGAGAAGAAGATTACTTCTTGAAGATCGTCATGTGGCATGAAAAGATTGCCCTCCAGATGATAGACTTTTCGTCAGACTCCCCACCGCTAAAAGATAGGGTAATAGTACTGGATATCAAATCGCAGCCTTCTGGGGTCACACAAGGCTAAGTCGGCAATTGAAGCTTTCGGGTTACCTGATCAGGCAATCCGAAAGCCTAGGTCTGGCCTCCAAGGCCAATCCACAATCTTGGACATCGCTATTCGTTGCATCATTCATCAGGCGCGGCATGGCGGATGAGAAACTTACGCAAGGCAAATTGCATGTGGAAAGTCTGCCGTCCTCTCGAAAGACTAGAAACATGATAAGTTCTTGTGGTTGGCGAGGGATAGCGCAGCCCAGAAGCACAAATGACGTTGGAAAAGAGGAGGCGAGACGCGGACAACTTCCACCCGCCTTCTCCACACTTCTGGGGAGCTCTGGCAATTGTGTTTCTACCAGCCCTTGGCTCGTGGTTACACAAGGTGGAGATAAAGGATGATGTAGTCCCGCCGTTCCTTCTGCAGAGCCCGATAGCCCTGTATGGTATTCTTCTACCCTAGGCACATAATACCCGGGTTCACCAGAACGGGGTTGGTAATGTCCTGGCCATCCTATAGCTCGCTTCTTAAAAGAACTCCCTACCCTTGAGCTTCAATCCTTTCTTTGATCAGACACAGGCAAGTAGATTACTCAGGGCTATTGAGATCTTCAATGCCCTCCTTGATGTCTTGAAAGTGAAGACTACTTGCTCGTTTTCCTACTTTGACCTGTTCTGCTTTTCAATCAATACTTTGCCGCCTTTGCTAGATTGACAGCTATCAATATCCATCATGTTTGGCGGCGGGGCAAGGAATTATTTCGGCTTACGTGGCGTGAAGCTTCAGATCGCTGTGGGCATCATTGCTGGCCTGGATTTTTTGCTCTTTGGCTATGACCAAGGTGTGATGGGGGGTCTCTTGACCCTAGAGTCCTTTGTGGGAGTCTTCCCGGAAATTGACACAACGGACACTGGCACGAAAGGTTTAACCACAAGCCAGAAGAACCATAAATCAACAATTCAAGGTTAGTGTACGTCTTTTGACTGCTATGTTTCGTGCTGACACAGGTAGGGATATCTGTTGCTTCCTACAACGTTGGCTGTTTCTGCGGTGCTATAGTTTGTATCTGGGTCGGTAATGCACTTGGTAGGAGAAAGACTATCTTCCTCGGCTCAGCTATCATGGTTGTTGGCGCAACTCTTCAATGTACTGCTTTCTCACTCCCGCACTTCATTGTGGGCCGTCTGATTACAGGCTTCGGAAATGGTCTGAACACGTCAACGGTTCCTACTTGGCAAAGCGAATGCTCGAAATCTCACCGCCGAGGACAGTTGGTCATGATCGAAGGCGCCCTGATAACTGGGGGAATCTGCATCAGGTAAGCACCTGGAACACGCTCCCCTTACCCTAAACCCTATTACTGACTATTCTCCATCAAGCTACTGGCTCGACTTTGGCTGTTCTTTCATCGACTCCCAAGCCGCGTGGCGCTTCCCCATTGCCTTCCAGATCCTCTTCGCGCTCATTATTCTCGCTTTTATCCTAGAGCTACCCGAATCTCCACGCTGGCTCATCCTCAAAGGCCGAGAAGACGAGGCCATGAATGTGCTCGGCGCCCTCTCCGATGTCCGCACAGATGACCCTTACGTCCACGCCGAGTTCGCCGCGATCAAGGACACGGTCCTCGAGATGCAGAAGTCGAGCATGCGCGACCTCTTCACCATGGGCGAGGAGCGGCGCTTCCACCGCGTCGTCCTCGGCTACGTCAACCAGATGTTCCAACAGATCTCCGGCATCAACCTGATCACGTACTACGCGGCGACTATCTATCAGAACGAGATTGGGCTCACGGGCTTCATCTCCCGCATCCTGGCCGCGTGCAACGGCACCGAATACTTCCTCGCGTCGTGGATCGCGGTGTTTATCATTGAGCGGGTCGGGCGGCGGCCGCTGATGCTGTTCGGCGCCGCGGGCATGTCGATCAGTATGATCATTCTAGCAGTCATGACCAAGATTGGAGGTACCGGCCCGGGCATCGTGGCCGCGGCGTTCCTATTCATCTTCAACACATTCTTCGCTATTGGATGGCTGGGCATGACGTGGCTGTATCCGGCGGAAATCGTGCCACTGAGGATCCGAGCCCCCAGCAACGCGTTAAGCACCAGCGCAGTAAGTCCTTTCCCCCAACTCTCTCATACCCAGCCATAAACTGCCAACTAACCGCCTCAACCACCACCAGAACTGGGCCTTCAACTTCATGGTCGTCATGATCACCCCCGTCTCCTTCTCCAGCATCGGCTACAAGACCTACATCATCTTCGCCGTGATCAACGCCTTCATCTTCCCCGTCGTCTACTTCTTCTACCCGGAGACCGCCTACCGCAGCCTCGAGGAGATGGACATCATCTTCACCAAGGTCACCGGCTGGAAGGCCTGGTTCCAGGTCGTCCGCGTCGCCAAGGAGCAGCCGCGGCGGTACGGCAAGAATGGGGAGGTGCTGATTAATTACGAGGATACGGAGCATCATCAGAGAAGGGCGAGCGTGATTAGTGAGAAGGCGGGGACGAGGGGGATTGGGGTGGAGGATAAGGCGCGGTTGGATGAGCTGTATCATGCGGAGAATGGGCATGCGAAGAATGAGACGTAGGGGGGTTCTGTAGACGATGGGTTGGATCATCTGCGAATGGGAGACATTGCAGCCTTCCTAAATATCGGTATAGATACCTTAGATGGTGGCTTGTGCAATAAGAACGTGACTATATGTCTTCTGAACGATGAACTTTGCATACTAACTAGTCTTCCTCTCCGTCAGTAATCTAATCTCGTCATCTCTCCAACCCTTCTGCCATCTTCGTCTTTCTTCCAGCCTCTTCTACCGCCATGTCTCTCTCCCCTTCGGTACCCTTCTCTCCAAAATAGGGCTCCCGCTCCCCTTTTTGTGGTTGCAGCTACCTTGACTAGTAAGTCTGGGGTGTACCTCGATGGAGAACTTCGCGATATCGACCTTTTCCACGTTCACTAATCCTAGACTCAGCAATTCTGTGGCCAGCCAATCACGTGAAATTGGCGGGATGGTGTCTGCAATGCACCAGCTATGATCTCCGACGCTCATCTGCAAGGTATAAGAACCCCTGCCTGCAGGACATTAAGCACATCCCAGACAAAGTCAGGGATATAAGTCGAACAAAACAGAACATCAGGATTGACGGTGTATGCGCACGCTGGCGCAATCGGCGGCCCCGGAAGATATCAGAGTTTCACTTCCCAAAGAAGCTGGTGATGCGCTGGCTGCCGTCCCCTGCCTTCTTGGAAGGCGACACGCCCTTCGGAGTGGTTCCATTGCTCACCGCGCTGCGCGTCTTTCGGCCGGTATCTTTTGTAGGCGGATCCTTGGGGGTCTTTGGTGGGCTGGACTCGGTTTTGGTTGCTTTTGCGGGTGGCTCGTTGTCTCCGGGGGTCTGGGGTCGTTTATGCCCGTGGCGAGCCTCTGGGCTTGGGACTGGGAGCGGGGCATTGTCTTCTGGGCCGTCATGGTCTTTGGTCTTTCGGTCTTCGTCTTCGTGCTCGCCTTTGACTTCGGTGTCTAGAGGCTTCTGGTCATTGGAACCAGTTTTTCCTTCAGTTTTCCCCTTGGCACCTTTCGCGTTGGCGAAGAAATTGGCGATGTTCTTCTTGTTCTCTTTGCTGTCGATTGGGACAATGAAGTCGGGGGAATTATTCCCAACCTTACCTACATCCTTCATTACCGGGTAGCATTCCAGCTCCCCCTCATAAGGCTTAAGCAGACGCTGCATATCCTTTGACCAGGTGTGAATCGTCGGATCCAGCCAAGTCCTCATCGCATCGGAGCCGATGTCGAAAATTACCGGCATCCGGTCATGCAGAAACTTGAGCTGCTTATTTGAATCCGTCGTAATGATAGTATACGTGTACAGCTTATCTTCAGCGTCCTCATATTTGACACAATCCCATAGCCCCGCGAAGCACATCAGTTGCCCGTCCTTTTTTTTGACGAAATGCGGTACCTTCTCCTTGCCACTGGGTCCTTTCTTCAACCATTCATAGAAGCCTTGACAAATCACGATGCAGCGCTTGTGTTTCTTCATGCTTGTCCACATGCCTTTGTTCTCGATAAGTGAATCGTCCCGACAATTGATTGTACGCATCATAGAGCCATAGTCGGGGCTGCGCTTGGTCCAGAAGGGAATGAGCCCCCATTTCATCGCTTTCAGGTGGTAGGAGATGTTTGTAGCCTTCGTTTGGGAGCTGATAAAGAGAGCTGATCGATCCGTCTGTTCCTGCTGAGGTTCTGTTTGATCGGTAGATTCCTCTTGTTCGCCGTCCCTCTGTTCTTCCTCTCTGAGCCCATGGTCGGGGACATCTGCGCGATAGACTAGCCCATAGTAGCCGGGAGCAAAATTGTAAGACTCTCGGACCTCATCGTCCTCTGGCGCATCGTTCACTGGTAGACCTTGTTGCTGAAGCTGATGACGTACGAAAGCCGCCCTCTGCTGAGGTCGTTAGTAGAAGCTCGGTCAATATCAGGAGCTCAACCGAAATAAGAGAAGTGGGTTGACTGACAATCCCAAGAGCATAACGGCCACACATATTGCAGCAAGGGATTTGAAGAGGTTCCAGAAAGGCCCCCACAAGAAAAGAGAGGCTACATGAGATAGGACATGGGACGCCAGATCTCAGTGTCGCAGAAGACTCCGCACGCGCCGAAAATGGAAAACGCGACTTTTGGTGATTTCAATTGACGTCACATGTAGATTTTATTCTTGGAAGTTTTAATCAGCTCAATCCTCATACTTAACTTTAATGCCGCAGCCAAGACGATGAAAGTATTTGCGATAGAACTCCTAAATTCAAGAAGGTCGATCCTGCCTATTCGTGCTTTCGAGAAGTACTCCGTACGTCCGGTTTCAATATGGCAGCAATCTTGCCCGTATTCCCAGCAGTCTCGACGTTTACCCTTGCATCAACCATTCAATCGACCCCAGAAGCAGCAGAGACCAATTCTACGGCCTAGATACTACAATACCCCTGCAAAGTTTCCAAATCCGGTAGCATGGGTCCGTGACAATTCTCAAAAAGCCTGGAAAGAGGAGCCCGTCATCTTCGCAATCGTCACGGGCGCAGCGGCCTGCTCAGTAGCTGTACTTGGGTATCTGCTTTACAAAGTCTACTTCTACAGCCCGCCCGATATCTCTCCCTATCCGCCAGCTATTCAACAATTGCTCCGCCGCGCCATTTTCCATACCGAGATCAAGTTCGACCCAGATCAAGCGTTCGCTTTCTATGTATTGGCCTTGCAAGCGGCGGACAACAATGGACTCGATCCGCTCAGTGATGAGATTTTGGGCATTAGAATACGCTTGACTGCTATGCTAGAGAAGGCCGGGAGGGTCAAGGCTGAGGTCGAGATACTTGAAGAGATGAGCAGAGACTGTCTAGCCTATATCAATGACTACGATGGTGGCAAGCTCGAGAAGGTAAAAGAGGCGGCACAAGGAGCTGTCACAACGGCTGTTGGGAACGGTGTTGCCACAAAAGAGGAGGATGGAGAGTCTCGTCGGGCCAGATTGTTCAAAAAAATAGTCGAATGCCAGACGAAAGCGGCCGAGCTTTACGATGGCGATTATATCCAGGATCCAAATAAAGCTCGAGACACCCTGACGAATAATTTCGAGATGATACTCAAACAAGCACAGAAGGAAGGTACTGATGTTCCTCGTGGTATGACTAAAAGTGAGGTTGCGTTCATTATTGAGCCGTTGGGTGGTCTTTACCTGCGAGATAACCTTCCCGGACTCGCTATACCATTGTACCTACATGCATTACAATTACTTCGAGACGATGAGGGCCGGCCGTCCTGCAAGCAAGTAATGCTGATGACAAACATCTCATCCGCACTTGTTCTAACAAGGCAAATGGACTCAAGGCTACCGGAGACAGTGCTTACAAATGCAAGACAATGGGCAGATAAAGCACTTGAAGTCTGCGCGCATATCAAGCCGCCTGAGCGAGAGCCGAACTGTGACTTTTCTTGCGTGACTGCTACCTTTAATATTGGTGAGATTGCACGATTGAGTGGCAACTCGAAAGAAGCCAAGAGAAGATACGACGAGGCAATGAGTTTGGCAAAGGCTATAGGTCAACCTGACGAGATTCTACAACGGATGGAGCGGTCTGTACAAGCCCTAAAGTGAAAATATTTAACATATTCTATCTACTACACAGCTTTAATCAAGCACCTTGGAAGGACACTGGACCCTTTGCCTTTAGATGAGACACATAAGACTTAGAATCGCATTGTCAGCGCCGGGGGCTTGTTTTCGAGAATGTCATCAATCTCTTTCATGACTTCCTCCGTCAATTTCGGCACAATATCCAACGCTCTGACCGATTTTGCAATTTGTTCAACTTTCGACGCGCCGGTGATGGCAGACGAGACACGAGGATTCTTCACAGCCCATGCCATCGCCAGCGTGGCCTGGTCGCATCCCAGTTTCTCGGCAACTGGTACAAGTTTCCGAATAGTGGCGATCTCCTTCAGCCATTTCTCATTGCCATAAGTATTCTTCTGGTTCGCGGTGAAAGCGTCCTTAGAATTAGCGATCCTACTATCTTCGGGAATTCCATCATTATATTTCCCAGAAAGGATGCCTTGTTTGAGGGGGCTAAAGATTGTCAGACCAAGACCGTATCTGTCATACAGCAAGGCAAATTCCTTCTCGACTTTATCTCGGGCGAGCATGTTATACTGCGGCTGCTCCATGAGCGGGCCGATGAGATTCAGACGGTTGGCGCACTCCCAGGCCATGGCAATTTCTTCGGAGTTCCATTCGCTTGTGCCCCAGTAGAAGACCTTGCCAGTATTGATGAGATAGTTCATGGCTCGCACAGTTTCCTCAATCGGGGTATGCCTGTCTGGCCGGTGGCAGTATAGCAGATCTACATAGTCAAGCTGCAATCTCTTCAATGCTCCCTCTGTTCCTTCGATGAGATGTTTCCGGGAGAGGCCGCTATTATTGACAGGATTCTCTCCAAATGCCGAACCCCAGTTGATCTTCGTGGAGATGACCAGGTCATTACGTTTCCAGCCAAATTTCTTGATGGCGGCGCCCATGACTTCTTCCGACTTGCCTCCAGCATAGGCTTCCGCGCAGTCGAAGAAATTGATTCCGGCGTCGTAGGCCGCCTTCATACAATCAAATGCAATTTCTGCTCGAGGTCAGAGACAATTCCATCAAGATAAGGTGCTGAGAAGTACGGTCACCAACATGTCCTCCGTATGTTACCCTAATGTATATGAGCTAGCGAATAGGTCCAGGTTTTGCATGCGACTTACCACCCCCCAAGAGATATTACAGAGACTTGGAGACCAGACCGACCGAGGAAACGATACTGCATCTTTGGGAGATCTTCGGTGGACCCCATTTTGAGCTGAGTGTAGAGGAGAGGGTGGCTGATCAGGTTTGAAGAGATCTCTGGAAGTTATTTGGTAACTATCACGGTAGGAATTGAAGAAAGTTTTCAGGAACAGATTGAAAGCTGTGTGTTTTTGTGTTGATCAAATGGCGTCAGGCTGCATGTTAAGGACCAAAACCTCTTGTGGGCGAGCCTTCACCATGTAGGGAAGGTACATATGCAAGCTTTCATACCATTTCATCATCAGCGGCAGCGCCATTATCCCCGGCCAGTGAAGAAAAGGTATCTGCCGTTTCAGACTTACCCCACTCTCTGAGCCTGAAGCTCTTGGAGCTTATTCGTATGCTGTAAATAGTCGGAGACACCGTATCCTAAGGTCCATAAGCATCATTGTTGTCTTTCTACGTTCAGTTTCCAGCTTTGCCTCTTGTAATTACTAAAGTAGTATCGTTCGTCTTGCGTGCCCTCACTGTCAATGGTAATCGGAAATTGGTATGAACTTCGACGCCGGATTAGTAAATACTCGCAGTTAGATGCGGAGTAAGGTGGGGGACGAGACCAAGCTTCGGGGTTGCTGCAAGGCTGAAATCACGTGTCAGCCTTGCCCTCGCCTCTCCGTCTGTGGGTGGAAATTAGGGCTTCACTTTCTCGGAAGCTTCCATGCGACCACTGCGAATATTGAAGACGATTTAGACCAATTCCCAGCCACCACTCTGGTCTCTTTAACAGCGCTCACTCGGAGGAGTTCTCGTCTGTGCCAGCATGGCTGAACAACTCATTCACCGTGGCACTCTGGAGGGCCATAGCGGCTGGGTCACCAGCTTAGCTACCTCGATGGAGAAGTGAGGTCTTCCTACACCATTGAGGGGTACGACTGACAAAACATAGCCCGAACATGCTGCTTTCAGGAAGTCGAGACAAGACCCTGATCATCTGGAATCTCACTCGCGACGAACAAGCCTATGGCTACCCAAAGCGAAGTCTACACGGACACTCTCATATCGTCTCCGACTGCGTATGTTGAGACAACATTGGTAGTGGAGCGCGCGGGAACTGACTCGATACCCATAGGTCATATCATCAGACGGTGCCTATGCCCTCTCCTCGTCCTGGGATAAGACCCTTCGCCTATGGGAATTAGCAACTGGCAATACAACCCGCACCTTCATCGGCCATACCAACGATGTCCTCTCTGTTTCCTTTTCTGCAGACAACCGACAGATCGTTTCAGGCTCACGAGATCGGACGATAAAGCTTTGGAACACCCTCGGTGACTGCAAGTTTACCATCACCGACAAGGGTCACACTGAATGGGTATCTTGCGTACGATTCAGCCCCAACCCCCAAAATGCCGTGATTGTTAGCGCTGGGTGGGATAAGCTAGTAAAGGTGAGTGCTAAACTGACTCTGATGGTGTTTGTGCTACATGATGCTATAACAACTTCTTGTATTTGCTACTTCAGAGCCTCTTGGCAGTGAGACAATCAGACACCTAAATACTGATTTAATGCCGAAATCTGGGCGTCTGCAACCGCTTTCAGAAGAGTTTCCCTGCTGATATACTCATAGGTATGGGAGCTGGCGTCCTGCCGAATTCAGACCGACCATATTGGTCACTCAGGCTACATAAATACCGTTACTATCTCCCCCGATGGCTCCCTATGCGCATCTGGAGGTAAAGATGGTACTACAATGCTTTGGGATCTCAACGAGTCGAAACATCTCTATTCACTTCAGGCCGGGGATGAGATACATGCCCTTGTTTTCTCTCCCAACCGATACTGGCTGTGCGCAGCAACGGCCAGCAGCATCACGATTTTCGATCTTGAAAAGAAAAGCAAGGTTGATGAGCTCAAGCCAGAATACGTCGAGAAGGGCAAGAAGAGCAGAGAACCAGAGTGTGTTAGCCTGGCATGGAGCGCTGATGGGCAGACCCTCTTCTCCGGATATACGGACAACAAAATTCGGGCGTGGGGTGTAATGTCAAGAGCATGAGGCAGGCATTGGGGCATGTGGAGTATATGATCGTGTTGTTCAATTGAGCAGACAATTGCCAGTGTCTCGAAAACATTTCTAACCTTCAAGACGAACTGTATCTTTGGACTTCCGAGGCCGTACAAACGTGATAAGGGTTCGTGATGCGTATGTTGTGGAACGAAAACGTCCCATAAACGAGTTCAAACAAAGCGTTTCGAACGAGACCACAGATCCGGTACGGATTAAATATGCAGGATTGCCTCCCCTTCCGCTAACTCTAAGTCCCTCACTCCGTACCCGCGAAAAGTCACGCTCTTTATCTACGAGGCTCAGTGACGCAAATCGCTACCAGATCCTAGTATAGCGACCGCTGAATACATCCTTAGTGAAATCTGTCACTGAGCCTCAACATCCCAGGTTGTCCATTTTCTACTTTTTTGATTTCTCTTATCACGCAAAGCCATATCAAATGCTACAAAGTCTCCATTATTTGACAAACATTGCGCATCTGAGTAGGAGCAACCTCACGATTCCTTGCCTGTTCTACCATAGGGGACCCAACATAAGTTCAGCATCGTACTGCATTGTCTCTGACAGATACCTTTGATCGATTTGCGTCTAGGCTCCAGTGGCAGTTGAAGTCAATTTTGGGATACCTTTACAGTTGAGCTCCCATTTAGTTCAAATTTTGGTGCGTTTGCCCGCTAAAAGTGAGGAAAGGTTGGAAGCTAGCAGAGGTGGCAACTGGACCGGTAACAACTCGCAACACTGACATGGAACACCATCACCCATATTAACTACCCATCCTCTATCTTCTTTTCCTTCTTCTTTTCCTTCTCCTCCTACAATTAGCTCTGTTCACCTTTCGTTGTCGACGCCTCCCAGCTTCCCACGTCATAACAGCATCAGCAATATCTTACTAACATCTCGCCGCTTTCATTTCAGCATTTATCGTATCAGTGAGTGTGTTTCATCTCACCCTAAAGCAGAATCGTCGACTAATAAACGAAGTAGCGACCGTCCTTCACCTCTACGAACATGGCTTCAGTAGCTAACGGCACAAGGACGTCCATACCTCAGTGAGTATTGCAATGGAGGTCGCCAGATCGCTCTTATTCACTCTCACGTAGATCTAATGGTCCTTCGTATGGAAGCCAAGTGATTACAATCGTTGTCGGAACCGGAGAAGGCATTAGTCCGTTCAACATCCATTACAGCGCATTGTACCAAATGACGACGTTCTTCGATGAGCACGGCCCTCCGAACGAGATTCTGGAAGTCGTGGCTGATGAGAAGAAAAATGCCGAAGTCAAGACAGAACATAATGACCGCGAATCAACAGCTGAGACGCTCTCTGGAGGAACCCAATCAAAGCCTGCCAAACTCACTTGCCACTACTATCTGCGAAAAATCCAGCGCGCTGAATTTGAAGTCTTCGTCAGCTTCCTTTACAATACGAAACCTCACGCTCCAGATGGATTGGAGTCCTCCAGGACGCTTATTCGCGCCTACGTCTTAGCGGTGAGATACAAGATGGAAGGACTTCAGAACGCCATTGTGGACCGTTTCCGCGAATTTCATCAGCACGTGGATTTCAACATTGACATTTTCGCCTATCTTACTGGACGTCTGGAGCGCGGTGAGCTACCTAAAGAGCACCCGGAAAACAATCAACTGGTGCGTTATTTCATTGAGCAGATCGCATTCGACATCGCGGTGAAGGGCTACGAAGACTTTGAGAAGCATAATGAATTCATCAACTGGTTCATTCTCGAGAACACCCGTCCTCTCCGTGTGGCGCTATTCAGAGCGTTAGCTACTCATGCCCACCATACGAGTCGTCTACGTGATCCTGCTGCGTTGCAAGGGTGTCGCTTTCATGTGCATGTTGACCCCAGCTTTTGCACGGTTGAACTTGGCTAGAAATGTGGATATGTGGAAGGCGTCGGTACTAGATCGGGCTTATGGCGGCTTTGGGGGGAACAATGGGAAATGGCATCTTTTTGATTATGGATTCATTCTTTTAGGGTTCATGACATTTTCTCATTGCATGTGGTAGGCTCTTGAAGGGTAGGGTGACGATCGTCATGGGGCTAGCTCACACCCAGATATCAATGATTTCAGTTCTTGCATCTCGAAATTCTAACGAAACTATGATGACATACTGTAATTGATGAAATCTTTCATAAGAGGAGCAATCAATACAAGGTATGAATCATGTGTGTCACATCTATTTAAATCGAACATCTGTGATAGTTAACCGACGCACGGACCAGTTAAATTGGAACCCCAAAAACGGCAATTGGACATGACGTCGTTGGACACAGCATTGCTGAACTCTTCGCTCTAATCTTTCGTAACTCTTTCTCTTAAAGCTCATAAGTCATACCTCTAACTTCATTACAATGCAATCTTCACGTGTTCTTCTACGAAGCCTTCGAGGCTTCCAGTCATCAAAACATGTCAGTCCTGCACGGCTCCGCTTCCTGTCGACCACTACTCCACGCTTTGAAGACCCTAAGCCCAAGGAGTACAGCAATGCTCCCGGACACCGCGAAGCACAGTCTTCGAAGCCAATCAATCCTCACATGACTAATACCACATCAACTATCTCGAACGAGATGCCTTCCGTTGGTGCAGATAAAGCACCCCCGGAATTGATCTCGTCTGTCGACCCAGATTTTGTGCCAAAAGACTCGGTCCCAGAAAATACGGAGCGGATGACGGGCCAGACACAGAAGGGAGAGCCAGACTCGGGAAAAAATAAAGACCTTGGCGTTGGGGAGATGGAAGGTGCAAAATTGAAGGTCGAACCTCTGAGAAGAACGGGAGAAGATCCCGCTACCATGAGAGCAAGGTTATTATGTCCGTAAAAGCACATGAACTGAATCACAAGCGTCCACCAGAACTCATCGTAACTTTGCTATCCTCTCATCACAAGCTAACTTTCTCTTGCAGATCAGAGCCGGAAAAGGGGAACTCTTGAGTCTGACTTGCTCCTGTCCACCTTCGCCGCCACTCACCTTGAGACCATGAACTCTACGCAGCTCAGCCAATACGACCTGTTTCTCGATGAAAATGACTGGGACATTTACTACTGGGCGACCCAATCGCCCGCAGATACCCCAACTTCTCTAGAATACGCAGAAGGCGCACCAGGCAAACAGGGCAATGTTTCTGATACCCAGTACAAAAGTCCTGCGGCACCTGCATCAGCACAAGAAACAGATGCCTGGAGACAAGGACAGCCCCGCAGCGGCGAATGGGCTCAGACTGTAGGTGCTTTCAAGCCTGCATACCGACCTGTACCCCAGCGATGGAAGAACAGCGAGATCTTGGCGTTGTTGAGGCAGCATGTGAAAGATAAGAGTGCAGGTGGGAATGTGGTGGACTTGGAGACATCAAAGCCGAAAGAGACTAGTGGAGCGGGCTTGGGAAGGATGCCAGAGGTCCAGACCTTCTCTTGATTAGCTCCTTCTACTTCTCTGCATGAGCTTTTTCAAAATTCCTACATGAGACTATCACAAACCTTCTAGTTTATGTCAAACGCATTGTCGTGCTTCGGCAAATTCCCATTGCTGCTACCACCCAATCATTTGCAAGTGTAAAGTTTTAAGACTAGTAATTGTGTGTACTACACGATTGTCAACGTCTTTTTGTTCTTTTCTCCCTATCCCTTCGCCTTTCACAAGGATAATGTCAGTGCCCACCTAACATATTTTCTTTGTTTTACAATCCCATTTTCCAGTCTCTTTGTCCACAAAGTCTTCTTCGTGCTGACCGTTTTGACAGCAACGAGACGCCCGTATCTAACATCTTGCATCTCATGATCACATAAGAAACCTTCTATCCACAATCATTCTCATACCTAAGCACACTATCCCTTTCCATTACTGTGTAGAGACCATGTGTTCCCTCTCTCTGGTATCTGCTCAATGTGGCCATCTCTGCGAGATGAGGGTTGACCACCGTTGCTCGAGTAATAAAGTCGGTGAGTATGAGAATTGTATGCTGTCTGAGATGGCGTACATGGATCAGTCGCGGATTCTGTGCCAGAATTGCCACCGGATAGAGAGTGCGCGGATGTTGGGGGACAGAGAGGGAAAGTGGAGGTAATTGGAATATGTTTGATTTGCCTGGTTTTTTTCCGATGAGCCAATTGCGTCCTTGTTCTAATTGACTTTTGATACCAAGTTCTAAGCTGAAGAATATTCTCAATGTGAAAAGCCCACAATCTAGACCTCTTCTAAGTTGGGTTGTTTGTAAGTCTAGAGCTCTGCTAATAAACTTCTTGACGTTTCATTCTTTTTTCTTAGCTTCTAAACAATGCACTTGTTGACCTTCTCATTCAAGATCTATAGAGGACTTTTCCTTTGTTGCTTCAGCTCCTGTACCCAATCCCTCTCACAGATTTCATATAAGAAGATGCTAATATCTGACACCTTTTCCTACTACTCTTTCCCCACTACATCACACTCCACATAGTCGTCCCTGTAAGACCCAATATGTGCATTGACAATGTCTCCGTGGCCCATTGTGGCCACTTCTACTCGAGCAGAGTTGAGCAGTGTGTGCTCAACAAAATGGGTCATGCTTGTCCTGTTCTTAAACTTGAGAGCACTCACAGCTCTGAGCTACTCTGCGGCTATTGTGAGCAGCGAGAGGAGAAAAAGTGGATGAATAGAATTAGAAGGTGGAGTCATATAGGTCGGTAGGTGGAATTTGATCGTTTTAATTTACTGTTTTCTCCCTCTTCAACTTCCCTACAATCCCTCTTCAAATGTTGCTGAGTCCTTCTCAAGTCCTCGAAGAGAATTGCATCTGTCTTGCGATATGACAAGAAACACTCTTTGGACTATGCCCCTTCATTCTATTGAGTATCAGTCTCCTTTTTCTTTCTTCGAGGACAATAGCATTGTCCATTTCTTTATTGGCATCCAGTCCCTTTGGACTTCTGCATAATCCCACACCATTCTACAAATATGCAGGAAGTCCCAGCTATAACGCTCGTTTTTTTCTCTCCGTGTGACACCATCTCCTTTCGTCTATCTTCTCTCTCGGCTCCTCTCGTGTCCCCTTTGATTCCTTCCGACTACTAACCTTAGATAGGCTAGTCAAGATACCTACACTCATCATGTGTCTCCTCCACTACACAGCGCAATGCAACCACACCACTTTTCATCTGGTCGAAGACTGCGCTGCGCGCCGGAATCCCCAGCCCAGATGCTGCCTTGTCTCGTCACCAAGTCTGAACCATACTGCCGCATTCTGCAATTCATGTTCCAGACGGTCTGCCTACAGTCCTGAAGAAGAGTTGCGTCTCCGGGTAAACGATTTCAAACAACTTGGCTATTTGGTTACAGAGAGAGATAGCCAACTACAAAAGGAGAAGAAGGCGGAGAGGGCTGCGTGTGAGGAGTTGAAGATACTGGCTAGGGAGATCACAGTACTAGAGAGGGAACAGGCGCTTGGGATTCTGGAAGGAAAGCTTAGAGCACATTTCGACCCTGAGGAGGCCGGGTTTTCTTCCTACTCTGAGTTTGAGGAGAAGACCCTGAAGAGGATGAGAGAGGAAGGGATTATACTTAGGTAGGCTGTAGATGGTAAGATTTTCTCTTTTCCTGTCGACTTTTTCTACTTTCTTGCGCTTGTTTGATGCTCTATTCCTGCCTTCCCTTCTACCTATAAATTCTCATCTTGAACGTTCCAGTCCGAATATGGCTACCGGGTTTTCCTTCTCTCCGTCTTTTCCTCAGAATCCACCATCTTCATGTTCTATCAAATTCATTAGGGTAGCTTTACCCTGATCACCATTATAAGTTTCTCTATCTCCTATCACATCAATCTTATTGTCTGTTTCTTTATCAATGATCTATAGACAAAGCGTCTCCCCGAGCGACAATAATGACGATCCCCTTCATTGTGTCTATAAACAGACCATGAACCCATCCTCATCCTGATACACCAAATCCTGCATAGTTCACTGCAAGTCCTCTCAGATCACAGCAAGTCACATACTTAACTCACCTACCGCCACGATGTGTTTCGAATGCTTCTTCGCCCCGTGTGGCCACACCTCCATCATTGAAATCTCTGACTGCGGCTTCCGCCAAAGCCGCCGCACGTACTTGTGCCGCGCGATTAGTAGACCAGACCTCAACGGCACCGGACCAGCGTGTTGTGAGAAGTGTGAACAGTGGTTGCAAGGGAACCACGGGCGAGAACGAGTGGCACAGAACAAGCGAGAGATGGATGCACTAATGGAGGTAGCCAGGGCAGAGGAGTTGGAGATCAAGACGGATGTGGCTGTGCTTTGGGACCTGACTCTACAGAGAGGTAAGTGGATGAAGCATGATAGTTATAGTTCGTTCCTATTTCCGCGCTTGCATCAGCTTTTTGGGGTCTTACATTAGCCCTTATCGACACATGTGTAATATAATTCATTTACAAACCAAACTTTGATTGACTCTGCCCATATTTTCGTAGAAACGTAATTGTTATAGAGGGCTCATTAAAAGACTTCAAAATGCGCCTCAACAGGATTGTGGGCATTGACGGCCACTATATCCTGCGGACAAGCGCTCATGACCACAAGAGAGTCTTGCTCTGCCTGCAAGACCACATATTGGCCTTCCTGACTGATCGGAGCCTCGATGCCGACCTTACCCCCTTTCCCGCCTCCTAGACTCTCAACCGGAATATTCATAAATAGGTTGAAGGGGTCTGGTGTCCAGTCCTCTCCTCTCCCCGAGTCAAAGTTTGCCTTCTTAAGTTCTGTGTGGAGATTGTTGCCGCAGCTGTCATGGAAGCCTTGAACCCCCAGCAGTGCATAGCGATGCTTGTCGCACGCGGCAAAAAGCATGTCGTGGACGCCAGGCGTCGTGTCTTCGACCATCTGGAGGATGGGCTGCCGGGTGTTGTCTAGTAGCAAATCGCCCACGTCAACCTTCACTTTCATCCCCGCAGACCGAGTGTGGCTCATCGACATGTACTTTGGCGGGGTAGAGTCTCCAGTCTTGAAGGCCCAAAAGTCCACGACCTGGTTGCCGTGGGTGTTGATGACTTTGATCTTTTGTCCCTTTCGGAGCAAGGCGTGCGCGCCTGAACGGGCGGGGATGACTGGCATCGTAACCACAGTATTGGATTTCTGGGTCCTCACAAGGTTGTCAGTAGAAGTGGTTCTGGTCCACCGGTTCGCGATGCGTTGAAAGTTTGATTCGCTCCGATTGGCTCCGTGCGATTAAGCTCTGATAGCGAATGGCAGCCATCTTTACAGACCGTCCTGACCTGGAACCACCGGGCGCTTTTATACCTTCATTTACCTGATCTGCATCCCTCACGTTGACAGCAATTGAGTCACTGGTGGCCTGATGAGGGAACCGAACGCCCATCGACCTTCTGGTCGTCGGCGGAGGGTTCTAAACACCCGCTGCTCCGTTTCCGGCCCAAACTCCTTCCGCAGCTTCCTGGCGATGATGACATGATTGGTCCAGAAAGCCAAGGCAATTCTACAGCCCCAGATCAATCTCACCCACTGTGTTTCTACAAGCACTTACCATATATATGTTTCGCTTGCATAGACATCGCTTTGCACCTCAGCTTCACACCCGATTGCGCCTCGCCGAACCGTCGCGACGTTGTATATCGCACGCCAACCATCGCGCGACAATCAGAAGCTCAAGAGACTCCTCGGTCCAATTGAGCGCCAACCGCGTATCTCGGCAGCCGTTGCAGCGATCGCCATACCAAGCATCCTCTACCTCAATATTCGTATTCGCAGGTCTGATCTGCGGCGGCGCAGTAATAGTCGGAACAGTCTTCTATCCCCACCTCTACAAGTCAGGCGCAAAACCACCTCTGATTTCTGACCCTCCCACAAACCCCTCTGAGCCTTCCATATCCTCCTCCGATCTCTCCACCGATCTCTCCGCCATGGTCGCCGACGACACCACAGGCCACTTAGGCCATCTCACTCCAGAGCAAGAAGCCAAACTCCGCCAACTCTGGGCTGTGACCCTCGAAGTCTTCGGGGTACCTCCTCCAGAATCCGAAGCCCAAGCCGTCGCCGAAGAAGCCTCCCACGCCGAACCCATAACCCCCACCACTTCTCACACCGAAAAGAAGAAATCAAAACGCTTCGGCTTGTTCGGGCGAAGCAAAAAAGAGTCCGAAGACCATCCCGCAAAGTCCCCCAAAACCCCAGTCCCCCCCTCAGACGAAAACGACAAATATGGGCAAACCGCCGAGTTCCAACACACCCTCGCAACCCAAACCCCCGAATCCCTCCGCCAAACCTTCTGGTCCATGGTTAAACACGACCACCCGGACGCCCTCCTCATCCGCTTCCTCCGCGCGCGCAAGTGGGACGTCAACCGCGCCCTCGTCATGCTCATCAGCACCATGCACTGGCGCCAGAACGAGGTGCACGTCGACGACGACATCATCCGACACGGCGAAGGCGGCGCCGCGTACGCGGCCAAACACGGCGAGACGCCCGCCATCCGCAAGGAGGCCGAAGACTTCCTGGCCCAGATGCGGCTCGGCAAGAGCTTTTTACATGGTACGGACAAGATGGGCCGGCCGATGTGCGTGGTGCGCGTGCGGCTACATCACTCCGGGGATCAGAGCGCGAGCAGCATCGAGCGGTACACCGTCTTTACCATCGAGACTGGGAGGTTGCTCATGAGGCAGCCGGTTGAGACTTCTGTACCTTCCCCCCCCCTCTTCCCCCCTCCCCACACCTCTCCCCTCTCACTAACACCGCGCGCGCAGTGCATAATCTTCGACATGACGTCCTTCACCCTCGCCAACATGGACTACGCCCCGGTAAAATTCATGATCAAGTGCTTCGAGGCCAACTACCCCGAGTCCCTGGGCACCGTGCTCGTGCACAAAGCCCCCTGGATCTTCCAGGGCATCTGGGCCATCATCCGCGGCTGGCTGGACCCCGTCGTCGCGGCCAAGATCCATTTTACCAAGACGGTGGAAGACTTGGAGGAGTGGATCCCGCGGGAGCAGATTGTGCGGGAGTTGGGCGGGGAGGAGGAGTGGGAGTATCGGTATATCGAGCCGGAGGGGGGGGAGAATGGGTTGATGGAGGGGGAGGGACATAAGCCGGCGGAGGAGGTGGTGGAGAGGAGGGAGGGGCTGTTGAAGGAGCGGGCAGAGGTGGCGCGGGAGTACCAGAGGAAGACGTCTGAGTGGATTGCCGCGGCGGAGCAGCAGGCCGATCAGACAAAACTAGATAAGATACGGGGGGAGAGGGAGGGGCTGGCGGAGAGGCTGCGCGAGGGGTACTGGGAGCTGGATCCGTTTTTGCGGGCGCGGAGCCATTATGATCGGGAGGGGATGATTGGGCGGGGCGGGGTAATAAAGTTTTATGGGGATAAGGAGAAGGTGAATGGGGCGGTGAATGGGAGCGTGGAGAAGGCGGATGCGAATGGGACGGTGGAGAACGGCACCGCGCATGTGGAGGGGAATGCGGCGGGGGCGGAGAAGGCTTGATTAAGTGAGTGAGTGGGTGAGTGGGGTTATTTGTATATATTCTTCTGGACTAGGCTAGCGTAGGACTACTCTGAGGGCAGGTGGGTGGTGCATGATAGAGGCAGACAGAAGTAATGCCATTGAGCGGCTGCGCAAGCCCGTTTGAATCAGTTTCTCTTCTTTCAGCCTGCCTCGTACTACGAGGGTAGGTGCTTGGTGATGCTCATCACAACAGAACGAGCGGACCACGGGGTAATGGTCTCAGCCTCGGAGTAGTTTAGTCGAAGGAGGGAACGCATCGGAGCGAGGTGGGATCGGTACATGGAGGATGGGGTGGTATAGCGAAGGATAGGGGTAGTGTTGTGAAGAATAGAGATAAAACTGTGGAATATAGGGGTTAAACTGCGAAGGATAGGGATAGTGTCGCAAAGAATAGGGGTTCAAGCCTGTGAGGAAGCAAATACGTACTGTACATGATGTGTTGAACCATCCGCCGTACCTTGTGGGCGAGAAGATTGTGCCGTCAGGCTAGGGCTTCGAGTACCCAGATGGATTGAGGTACATACAATTGGTGTGTGTGGAGGATGGCGTGTTATTAGGAAGGATGAGGTCCATGCGTGTGAGGAATTGAATACATGGTGTGGTAAATCATCCACCATGTCCTGTAGGCGAGAAGATTATGCGGTCGCGCCCAATTCTCCGAGCCCTGGGATGGATCTAGGTACTGTGAAATGGGGTATGGACGATGGTTGCCACACCCTAAACGCGGGAAGATCATGCCATCGCTCCAAAGCTCTCGAGACTTTGCTCCATAGGCGAAGAGGTCTAGTCAGGATGAGTATACCACCACCTCTCGCGGCGAGCATTGGCCGTTCTGCTGTCCGGGTGATGGAAACGCTGTCCCGTTGGCATATCGATCCAATTCCAAGCCCTAGAGGGGCTTATTTACCCGATCTGGCATTCTGTTTTCTTTGCAGATTCGCCTCCTCCAAGGCTGTAGTGGCAAATGTTCAATGCCAGCCCGGTTCAAGCTTACCATCTTGACGTTCTTGCCACCGCATGGCCGACTATTTCCACCCTCTCTCTTTCTAGAAATCGTTGTATTACCGACCATGAAGCATTCATTGGGCAAAGACGAAGGCGTTGATGGTCTTTGCGAAGATCACGAAAAACCGTCACTGCCTTGTGCATACCGATTTAGGAAATGCACAGCTTCCTAACAGCGAATTTGCAAAGACCGGCAGAGTATGAGCGGGTAGATATTCGTTCCGGGTATGCGTGCAGATATTGTCTTCGAATAAGAGTAGCGAAACGAGGATGTTGCGTAAGTGGACGAACGCCCGAGTGCATGAGTGCAAAAAGCCCAATCTTGAGGAGGATACTGTTCTCCACGACGGGCACGTAGGTGTTTTCTCGGGGGAGAGCACTCTCTGATGCAGCTTGTACGGTCTTACCTGGTAGCATTTCCGGCTCATGTATGAGAATGGCAAGGCGTACTCGAACCGTCAGTTCTCGTAACGAAGCAAGAGGGCTGCAAGCTCTCAAGTCAGCCGGACGGAGTCATCGTCGATGCTCCCTAGCTCTGGTAGTTCTTTGTGGGATCCGTAAGACAGAGAATACGAATGTGGGCCGGCGCGTCTGCTGTCACGCCGGTATCCTCGTCTATTCGAGACGTATGTTATGTTGCGTGCAACAGGTGATCATGTCGGGAATGTCCCGTTCAAATATCGCATGTCCAATTTCGCATCATAGGAGAAGAGGTGACACGGAGCTTCAGCGCGACATAGATAGGCGTCGATGTGACTGCAACTGCCGTAGAGATTTCTGGGATCGAGATTCCGTCACATATCGCCGTCATTCGATGGATATGACTATAATAGGCAGTTGTATGCTCGATCTGGGTGCCTGCAGGTTGGCCTGAGTATCCTACCATACAATCTGCAAGAGTCAACGGTCGTATTTCCTTGATAGACCAATGCAAGCAGGACTGCCAAGGAGGGTCTGACATCAATCGTCGAAAGAAAGATTCAGGATATGTCATTCTGGGATGTACAAACACGGCGTCCCCGAAGCTAACATCATCCATGAAAAAGTCTAGAGCGACTATCGGAGGCAATGTGGAGCTCTGTGGCCTACGAGACGCTCGGAGTAGATCCGAGTATCATTTCTCGGATTGATTCTCAGAGTTTGGAATTCTTTGGTCAAAGAACGCCACAACGACATTTAGAATTACCTACATCACCTTGTCATTTGAGAAGAGCAGTGTTCAAGAAACATAAACAGAGGAGTATGTATAGTTGAGAGCTAGGGCTGATTTGCTGTGTGAGTACGTCGAAAGTTTGAATGTTGAACGTGTTCCGCATTCTTATCCCGCGGCTTGGATGTCCATCGTAGCAAGCAGCCTCGACGTACAGTACATTGAAAAGCATTACTCGAAGTATCAATTAACATTCACTATATAGGAGAATACTTACCTTCGGGTATGTTTGAAATCCTTCGTCTTTGGACCCTTGATGTTAGGAACCATAGGCAAGAGCTTTGACACCAGAGCCGGAATGTGCATCTCAATCCGTAAGATCTCAGCTCGCAATAGAGCAGACGAGCTGATCATGGATCTGCCTTGGGTCAAGGAGACTTCTAGAGCGATCATTACAAGGAGTTCGGGGGCCAAGCGTAGCATTTTTGCCGACGCGGCGGGCTTAAAACGTTGTATATTGAGGCACTATGCTGTGGAGACTGTCTTCTGATTTGAAGGCTTCCGCGACTTCAGATTTCCCCATTCTTATCTTTACTTGACTTCCTGTCTGTGTCCCTTCTCTCTACACTTTATGATTCACTAGTGACCCTTGCTTTTGGATTCGTAACCTTAACGCCTAATGCCTTCGCCTTAGCAATTATTTCCACCCTCTTTCTTGAGCTGACAGCATGAGCAATTTCTGCAGCGTAGGTTCGGTTATGCATTAATAGTAGGTCGACATCTTTGGTGTTGTGGACGAGGAAGGCTCTGTGGCCGGAGGGCATCATATGACGGGTTTTCTTGTTGGAGCCGAAACCGATCTATATGCATCAGCGGCGGACTCGACAGCATTGACAAGCTTTCAATCTCACAGAGGGCATCACAGCTTGGCCTTTAAAGCGCCGTCTCACGCGATTGTCGATTCCTTTCGGTTTCCGCCAATTGCTGGGCACGCATTTGTACATGTCAGACTGGTGACGATTAAAGTGTTTTGTCCCTGTAGATAATTTAATTTCAGTATCGAAATAATGATCTCCTTGTTAAAGCTCGTATAATTCCGCTCAAAGATGAGGGATTGCTGTTAGCTTGGAGGAAGACGTACGTTTCTTGACGATCGGGACATGTTTCTTTGCGGACACCATCTAAATGAGGGTTAGCACGAGACTCCCAGATAATGGATGAGGGTTTTAGCTACCTTGACGGTCAATTCGGATGTCGCAAAGGGAAATAATGTAATCGTCGTCCTTAATCGATGCAAGGCTCACGGCCAGATGGTTGTGGAGTTTCGATGCAAATACTCCACTAGTCCCGATTAAGAACAAAGGGTTTTCACAACAGAAGCCCTAACCAAACTCGACTCGGCCCCCTATTGACCGATAAGCGACTCCTCACGATGGCTAGGCTGAAATACCTGGAGAAAATCTCATGTGGCAAGGATATCAGATTCTCGCATTGCATAGCACTATTTCGACTACCCATTCAACCCATAATGTAGCCGTATAGCCGTTGTGATATTTTCTCGGCCGAGCATGATGGGATTTTCAGAAGCATTATCCAGGCGAATAAACGCTCCTGGCAAACCCAAAATCAGTAGAGTAACGTATCATTTGTCGATTAGGGATAACGTAATGTAGACGCGAAAGTCAATTAACACCACCAAAGCCTCTCTGATGCAGCAAGCCCACCACAGTTCATGCAATAACATGTCCACCCAAACAATAATTCAAACAAACATACGATCGGCCATATTCCGGAATAGAGACCTTGAACACCACCAGCGCACACAATTCCAAACTCGTGGGTCAAGGCAAGGCTTATTGACCAGCAATTCTCGTGCTTGCCTCCAAGCCTGGTCACTCATCGCCGACACCCTTGATCTTCCACCAGCCCTTCTCCAATATCCTTCTCAGTCTGCTGTTACCGCTGCCGATGCTTGTTTTGGTCTCTGTACTGCTTGCGGTACTCACAACGCTCATATCACTCTCACTCCTTGACCGTTCGACGCTTGGGTGACTCCATAAACTCGAACTGGAAGACACTATGTTGCCGTGTCCTCCCCTCCCAATATGATATACCGGAGCGATGTCTCGTTCCTGCTGCATCTGTCTCTCGAGCTCCTCATCAAAACTGAATATCATCCTTTCGGCATCGATCGTGTAATGCACGTTTCCTGCACCGCCACGACCAGACATGTAGGCTCTTGGTCCTCTTGATTCGAGCGATGTTACACTGGCGCTGCCCATAGCATCAGGGCCGCGAGAGATGTTTGAGGCACGGACTTTATTACCAGCGCCGCCTCGGCCAGTATGAATATACCCGGTAGAGGGAGCTGATGGATGAGGTTCAACAAGTTGGTAGCCACCAAAAAGGGACATAGTCTGGGTTTGAGATGGTATTAGGAAGCAGCCAGCGACGTTCCGAAGCGGTACTGGTCTGATGAGGTAGTGAAGAGAAGTAATGTTTGAGAAGCTTAACGGATATGATATTGAAATTGAACAGAAGAAGGAGTTCAATACAGAAGAAGTCCTGTTGATGCTTGGCTTCACAGCAGTTGAGCTTTCTCCAAGGCCACGAACAGGAGGCGGAGCATGTTATATGTTTGATGTTAATCGACGGGGCCATGATAGCGGCATTACCTGACAGGAATTCCATTTTGGGAAACTTCGTAGTGCACTTTGCAGTTAATTGCATAGTGGATACAAGTTTGTCGGTCACGCTGTCATCCTGGCGCTGGTCTTGGCGCTCCTGACAAGGTTCGGTGAGCCGTATCCGGTTAGGGCGCTGTTTGAAAAGACGGCGTACTGTCATCTCTTAGACGGTCCGTAACGTTTCAGCCTGGTGCTGCATTAGTAAATGTATGCTTTTGATTCGGCCGAATAAGTGGGCTCTGAAAAGGAATGGAGTACGACTCGTCTATCCGGCTCGGCTCTGTACTGGTGATACCGGTAACGTAGCTCATGATCAGCGTCAAAGGGGCCAGCCTTAGCTCTTGGCCCGTGAGGAGGCGGTACTGAAAAACGTAAGGAAAACTGGCAGTCCGTCCAGTCGAGGCTGAAGGAGAAGGCCACGAGGACTATGACACCAAGAAACGGCTGGAAGCGGCTGTAACAGAATGAAGTAAGATACAAGGGGGCGGAAACCCGTCAAGATTTTTTGCTGTGTCAAAAGATCAAGTTTGAACACCAAGAAACCAACAAAAAATCTTTGTCGATGACCTCGACCTGATGCTCGGTGCCACTCCGCCGGAAATACTGATTCTCGAAACCGTGCTTGGCTTGTTGGTTTGGATTTCGGCTGATTTCCTCACTCGGCATAAATTTGTGTTGTGCTAGCCGATCGAGAGGTCTCCAAAATATTAGATCAGGATCACGAAGTCGCCATCACAAATGCAGGAAAAGAGTTTGCAGAAAGAGAATAGTGGGCCTAAAGTCATCAAATGTGGTATTCTCCTTTTAGCGGTCATTTCCCCGCAAAATGTAATGCGCTACCAATCATTAGCCCTTGAGTCCAAGCGCCTTCAGGGCCTTACGCTAGCCTCAACTTCTAGTTCCCGGTTTTGATGCCCATGTACCCGAATTGTGATCGTGGCTAGAAAATACGATCTTATGAACTTCTGTTTTGAGATGCGTTCGCCTGCCTTGGACCTGGACATGCTTTTTAGAGAATAAGTGGATTTCTTGAAGTAAAGGACTTTCCAAAACGCCCATCATCCTTGACATCGACCCCAATGCCGTTCGGACAAGCTCCGCAGGGTATCAAAAGTGTGAAACGATAACGCCCGAGAAGAGCCTCAACTCAGTTTCGTATGGATGATCTCCGGATTCTCATGCCAGTCGTCTATGCTTACCCATAGCTATGTCTCGTCAGCATGTCAAGTACCAAATCTAGCAAGATGATCTCACCTTTCTGAAGGTACTCAGGCCAGCCAGGATACTTCCGCCGATCCAGGTAGTGTATTTTCTTTCCGGTGGTGCGTAGATCTTGATCTTCATATCCTTCGCAGCGAGTCGTTGCACCTCGTGGAGGAAACGATCTCCAAACCCCTTGAATAACGTGCTGCCTCCGGACAGCACGATGTTTCTGAAAAGCTCTTTTCTCAGATCGAGATCTGTACGACTTATGGCGTCAACGACCATCTGATGTACCCCTGGATACTCTGAGCCGGTGATTTCCGGCTGAAAGAGTATCTCGGGTGCCCGGAAACGTTCGGGCCCAATTTTGATTTTGCGGCCATCTGGAAGGGTATAATCAACCATCTTGCTGTCAGCCTTGCCCAACGCTCCCCATTCTTTCTCTTCTTTCTTAGGATCTAAGGCGACGTACGTCACCTGTTCCTTCATTATCCTGACCACTTCCTTCTCTGCGCTCGTGTGAAAAACGTGACCAGCTTTCCTCATCAGTAATTGCATATGCTCCGTGACGTCTCGTCCAGCGATATCAATCCTTCTGATACTGTTGGGCATCGCAAATCCCTCATACACAGGTACTGCATGCGCAACACCATCTCCAATATCCAATACTACCCCTGTAGTCCTCCCCCCTGTATACAAGGACAGCACTGCTTGAATACTTGTATACAATGCGGGCACATTGAATTGCTCAAATAAAATCTGCGCTGCCATGTCCCGGTTGCTCTTGGGATTCAGCGGTGCCTCCGTAAGCAGTACAGGGTGCTCCTCGCTCTGCACTCTAAGCTCCTGTTCGTAGACGTGCTGCCAGATCTTCTCCATATCATCCCAGTGGGTGACGACACCGTGTTCCAGTGGCCATCTCAATTTCAGGAGACCCCTCATCTCTTCAACTTTGGATCCGATGAATGTTTCACCCTCCGGTGCCCCGGCCATGGCGCGCTGGTGCTTCGGTCGGCCCACCACAGAAGGGAAGTAACATTTTGGAAGATCTTCACCGGCAAATCCTGCGCGAATAGTGCCACTGCCATTGTCGATAACGATGGGGTTGTTATGGAGCATTGGTTCGGCCATGATTCAAAGATTTAGGGGAGCCCAATATCAAGGGAGGCGTTCGGCTATGGGACCGGTCCGTTCGACCTGCGTAGCCGGGACGCTGGCTAAGGCCACTGACGTAAAATTCGATCGAGAATCAATCGCATTTGAATCTGACGATCGAAGATCGGAGCATGTTGGTGACGCAGTGAGCTCGCACCCTGCACGTTCGTCAAGATTTTTTGTTCACGAGCATTCAGAGGCGCGCCCTTGCTTCGGCGAACGCGACGTGGAGACGTTTCCCCGAGGCGCTTGGCATTCCCCACACACAGTGCCAAGATTTAAATTACAACAGCAGAGTTGACAAATTGAATACACAATTGACAAACTTACTCGAGAACAAAGCATGCACTCTAGGATTATCACATCCCACAGGACAACTACATACCTTTGTCAAGGGTGGTAAACGGTCAGTGCGCCAAGTGTGTCATTAAGTGGAACTTACGCCTTCCCTAAGCAATCTTACCAGCAAAACCTTCACGAAGACATTTACAGCCTCGAAATCATCAACAAATATAGTCTCTTCCAGAATCACCTATGACTCTTATGAGTGGCTGGTTACAATAATTATACATTACGAAGATCTTTCCCATGCGAGGTTCAATCAGCTTGTCTGTGTGACGCACCATTTTTCGTAATGGTTGGCTCTTCCTGGGCCTTCCTAGCAATAGATCTCTCGCGTTCCCGTCTCCGATGTGATGGTAACGTCTGGCTGCGGAAATCGGCCTCCCTCCCTCTCCCGCCAACCTCGATACCGTCTTGATGTTCCAAAGCTAGGTCGAAGCCCCATGAAATCCCACCTGTCTGCCTCCTCCGCTTGTTCGCCGCCTCCTTCCTTGCCCTCTGCTCCTCCTTTACCTGCTTCCGCTGCTCGCGGTCGAGTTTCTTTTCTTGGTGTCTATGCTTCTCTTCTTCGCGATTGTGTACTCTTCGGTCGGCTCGGAGCGAGTGCTTTGCTTCTGCCTCGGCCTTAGCTTGCGCCTTGGCTTCATGATGCGCGTCACGCTTCGCAGCTTTGTCTTCGTGGTGTTTGTCACGTGCCACTGCTCGTTCGGTTGCTTCCATCATTTTAGAAAGCTTTTTCTGAACGCGGTCGCTCATAGTCCTAGTGTAGGTGATAGGATGAGGGTTTGGCAAAGAGGTGAGAGAGTCGGCAGCGGTCTTGGGAGGGGCAAGCCTGAGCGCTTGAGGAGTCAAGATATTCCCCGCTGTGGGCGGAGTTTGACTCTCATGGAGCATAAATGTAGGTGTGGTGGGTGAGGGAAGGCGTTCGTACGCGGATCTAGATGTGCGCATTTTCGGTGAGTTACCAGTCTTTAGTATCAAATATGGTTTCTTAAAAGATTTCGGTGAAAGGTGCCAGCCTTTTTGAGGAAGAGTCCGTGTTCCTACTGTGATACAGATATGGAGGAGGAAGTGATGTGCCAAGTAGGAAATTTTGTGGTGCAGTTGAAGGCACTGTCGACCCAACAGCGCATAGTCATCTGAGCCAGTGCCATTGTTCCACTGACCTGAATTGCAAATAGCTGAAAGAAGAGTCAAAGAATAACGAGTAATGAAGGCGTAACACAAAGAGTGAGGTAAGGAGACCTTTGACTTAGGGTAATAGGTGAAGTGAATGAACAATAAAGGAACAATGATGGTTAATGTCTCAGAACAAAGGCTTGTTGGCTAGGCCGCTATTAGAGACCCGTGGAAAGAGCGACGCATTGTCCGGTGGTTTCCCAGCCAAGTAGCTATGCAAAGTCCGCGTAGCTCATAGCGCTGGATTAGGTAGGTAAGTTTCGAATATAGGGGATTCGAGTGGACAGTTCGCGCATTGCAACTCGCAGCATGTGGCGACTCTTCAAAAGCTTTTATTCTCTTGAGAACCATGCAGCGACAATAGTCGTGTTATCCTTGTAAGAGCACCAGCTTTGCTGAATGTCATTCGCCATCGATTGGCGAATTTTGATATCAGTGCTGCCACCTTCCTCAGTTTTTTGCTGGTAGCAAAACGCCACCTCGGGTATCTTCCCATACTAATGTATATGTAGCCTCAAAAATGTAACGTCACAAAGCCAGCGCCACCTGTATGCTAAGTAATATCCCGGCTGAACACGAAAGAAGTCCTGAACACCTTCGCTTTACCGTTCATTATTCCCAGCCCCTGTTCCTGGAGGTGGTCCGAATCCAGGAGGTGGGCCCGCTACGCCTGGGCTTGGACTAGGCCCTGGAGGTTGCATCCCTGGAGGAGGTTGACCGTTAGGGCCATTCTGAGGGGCAGGAAATTGAAAATTGGGCGGAAATCCACCTGGTGGAGGGAACGGTAGGCCACCGGGCATATTCGGTGGAGGTGGGCCTCCTGGACCATTCGCGTTGGGAGGGATTGGGGGGAACGGAGGCATGCCACGACCGCCAGGAGCTGGGAATTGTCAGTATATTAGCAAGAGGGTACGGTGGAAGATGAAAAGAACATACGGGGAACGAAACCGGGTGGAGGCGCACCAGGGCCACCAGGCATACCGAATGGCGGAGGAGGCATGCCTCGACCTCCTACATGGTGAGTGAGCTGGACGTACTAAAGAACCAACGTAGTTCTCAGGGACTTCGTACCTGGAAATCCAGGTAACGGTGGAGGTGGGAAACCTCCTGGCCCACCTGGTTGTTGAAACATGGGATTCGCTTGACCCTCTGCCGCGTAGGAGCTCGTGATCGAATCTATCACTGACTGTGCTTTCTCATGGCCAATTTCTAGCGCAGGGTGAGTCCAGCACGGCAGGAGAGCTTATCTTTACAACGAACGTTGATAATATTCCACCACGTTCCTCAAATGATTCCTCCCAGCGTTGTGAGCCTTCCTCACGCTCATCGAGTCGTGCGTCAAATATACATCGCAATAGTCGCAGAAGTGTTCTGAGCTAGTTAGCGAATTGTAAGAAGGAAACGGTCCTTGGAACTTATATTTTGGCATTGTGATGAGATCAGCAATTGTCCAAGGACGAAGGAAATATTGAAATGGCGAAATCTAGCGAAAGTGCAAGGATCAAAGCGGTATGTGCAATCAACCACGACATAAGAAACTTGAGTCCAAGCTCAGCATTTCTGGGCGGTGAAGTTTGGCAGAAAGTATTCTTGCCAAGCTTTAGGAACGTCTTTCGGCACTACTCCGTGCATAAACCTATCATAGTTCTATGACCACTCAAGAAGGCTCACCGCACTCCTTCGACGGGTCACGTAGTGAGGACATTACTATCGACACGGGTATTGACTTTGCGATCACGCGTGACGCACTGATAATATCGATATAGCGCAATGAAGGTGCGGATTTCCTGCCATAGCTGCTCTTGACTCAATCTTCGACATGCAAATCTCAATTAGGCAGATGCGAAAGCCGAAGCTACCAACAATATAATCTCTCAATGCATAATGCGTAAAAGCTTACGCGCTGGCTACAAAAACTTGTACTCTTGCAGAATGGTGTTTGTTCGCAACGATAGAGTATTGAAAGCGATGAGAGCATGTAGCGACTCGGCTCTTATAGCTTATTATCATGCAAAGATCCTTAAGTCCTGGACAAGATTTTCGTCCCGAACTTCAAAACCCTACAAGCTGTCCCGAAGCTTAAGGACGCCTACCGTGGCTATACTTGAGGTGTCAGTGTCCTCATGAAATTATGGCAAATGTTTACGACACAGTACCGCCCGGCCTAAAGCTAGTGCCCTGTTCGTCTGCGAGAGAAGGGAACGATTATCGATCTAGGCCAAAACTTTCCAAATGCGCATAGGGGAATTTCACTAGCATTGATCCCGTCATCAAGCGGAGAAACCAGACGATGCCTTCGACGACGACATTCACTCCTTGGAGGCTATACAGCGGCTCCTCGCATCCACTATCTTCCATCCACTCCTACGATACGCGAGTGGCTTCAGATACGAAGCAACCGTAATGACTACTGAAAATTGACGCCAAGTTTTATTGTGCCGGCTCAGGTAAGAGGTTTATCGATAAATCTACACCAAGAAGCTCGGTTGTCTAGAGGTCACCGGTTGCCATCCTCACCTGGGTCTTCCCACAACAAAGACACTAGAGTCTTCGAAAGTTTACAAAATCAATCTCATCAAATGAGATACGACCTGATGCTCCTCGACAAAATAGGCAGCTTCTGCAGTATGCCCCGTCGAAATCTTCAATGCCTTAAAGGTGACGCGCTGTCGTCCCGGGAGCTAGCTCAATGAATTATAATCATCGTTATATGGGTTTGGCTCACTTAAAGAGGTGCCTCTCTACAGCAATACTAGGTACTTAATCTAAACTATGATGCCTGGGCGAGACTGGTTCTGCGACCGCTTCTGGTGGTGACATCCGTTCCGTCAAATATTCACATCTTCCCTCTCGACCATATATTCCTATATGTTCCCTAGCTGCATGCTTTAGCGAGTGTCCTATCACGTAAAAGCCAATACGCTCAAGGTAGAGCAGACTGTACGGAAACTTAGCGGCTTTCACTACAGGAAACTCTAAATATCAATTGCATCCCCCAGGTCAGCCCGAGTTTCATGACTCAGTATGTGCGCCTCTCTCGCCTTGCGTAGGAATAGGGGCAACCTGGGAATGAAGAGTGCTAGGACTTTGAGCAAAGTTTTCATTTGACCACCGTTGTTTCTTTAGCTGAACGCTCCTATCGATGTCTTTACTCAGAGGGTATTGGACTTCGAGAGATTGATGCCATCACTTAGGTAGATTGATATGTCGTTTAAAAACAGTTAGTAGTACAACCCATATGGCGCCATGTTCGTTTAATGATCCTTTGCCGCTGCTGTACGACATCGCACAAAATCAGCTACACGATCTTGCGTCAACTGACCAAAACCGTCAGAACCACACGACGTCCACATTGTAGAACCGCTCGCTCCTAAAGTTTGAACTGAGATGACAGCAGAGAAATCGGAAAAGCTGATGAAATGATGACGAGCTGGCAAAGCAGGCGCTCTCGGCAACCCCAGGGGTACATGCGATGTTTCAGTTATTCTGGGCCATGACGACGCTTTTTTATGCCCAAATCAAGGAACCATGAGCTCTGGCATGATCGGCTGCAGGGTTAGGCGTGACGGGGAGGACGACAAGCTTTCCTCTGGCCATGCGGGCCCGGTCCGAGAAGCTTGCAAGCCACCTGCATGACATTCGCTGTTGGACACATCCAGGGCTTGGAGCTGGCTGAGATTGTGGCACAGCAGCAGCACATGGCGAATTCTTTCTCCCAAACAAGACGAATGATGTCGTCGCTTCTTATCTCGACTGTACGACATAGTCTGTGCCAGATGACCCCACGGCCGCCTGATCCTCCCACACTGTCTCTCTCCAAGTGTACCTTTGGATTGTCATGATACCTCTACCCTGTTCCAGATCGGTGGTAGCAGCCCCGAAACAGGCCCGGTGTATGCAAGTGGATGCAGCCTGCATCTCAGAGGGGTGACTGGAAGACTGCGGGCAACCCTGGGCGTGGGGTGGGCCGCGCCGTTCGTTATCGCGCCCGCAACGTCACAGGTTCTCTCCAATGCCATCCCTCCATAAACAACGCAATCCATGAGGACCGCGTACCATCCCTCTCGCAAGGAAGATGCAGGTGCTCCTGGACGGTGCCTGTGTCAGGCACTGTTTTCCAAGTGGGCCTGCTCCGCCATGCCAGACAGGCATTGCGAATCACCGTTGAGAAATGGTGGGGCCCCGCCATGATGGGAGACGAGGCCAAAACAGGCTGAACGACCTTGTACCGGCGTGTACGTGGAATACGCTGGTGGAATACCGATCTGGCTGCTGTGTCTGCTGGATGGCCTGGTAGGACGCCCCAAAGGTGGGAAAGAGTGAAGGGGCGTCTGGCAGGCATCCCACCCGTCCAACTTCACGGCTGGTATGGCAAGAGCCACCCTACTACTCACGGGACTACTTAATTCAACCCCGGCTGCTGCTCATCTGCTCGCCTGCGCATCTACGCCTGATCCTAGTACTAGCCTACACTCTGCCACCACTACGAGATTCTCTCTCTTCTATTAACTACCTCACTGAACCATCACTCAGGGTATTCGTTCATATATTCTGTAAGAGTACCTCTGAGCTTCTAGACCATTGTGCCATCATGGCTGAGAAAACGAGTTTCACTGATAAGTTGAAGAACACCTTTTTGACTTGTTTCAACAAGTCTTCCACCAAAGACGATCCTCAGCAATCACCAAAGCCATCTCAACCCGGCAACATGTCTTCCTCTTTTACCAAGATTCGCATCATCCAAAACCCTCAATACAAGGCGTCTGGCCCGAAGAGCTATGTCTATATGCTGAGGAAATGGGCCTTTACCCCGACTCTGGAGGGTCCATACCATTATGGCAGCAAGATTCAGCAGCAGGGCAAGCATTTTCCTCATTCCCAACATACCATAGGAGGCAAGGCTCGCGTCCGTAAGGTCCTGCAGAAAGCTACCTCTGATGGCCAGGCTGGAGAGGTGAGTGACGTGCCAGCTTGATACCTGCCGAAGCTATTGTGATGACGATTTGTGTGCTGATGAGATCTAGGTCACGGCTGAAGATCAGCAAAATGACTCGTTGTATCTCTGCGCCGTCGATATCGGCACACCTGCTCAGCACTTCAAAGTACGTTGTTGATGCGGAAGAGAGATCAAACCATTAACCGGAAAAATAGTTGGATTTCGATACGGGCAGTAGCGATTTGTGGGTAAGTAGAGAGAGAGAAAGGAGAGGTCGCTGGAGCTTAAAGACTCTGACATTAGACTAGATCTGGTCTACGGAACTTTCCAAGTCTATCCAGTCCAAGAAAGGCTCCCATACCTTATTTGACCCTTCTAAATCAAGCACCTTCAAGAACGCTTCTGGGTCGAGCTGGAAAATCTCCTACGGGGACCAATCTTCGGCTTCTGGCTCTGTCGGAACCGACAACGTGACCATAGGCGGCTTGCAAATAAAAAACCAAAGTATTGAGCTAGCCAAACAACTCTCTGCCGAGTTCTTACAAGACAATGGAGACGGTCTGCTTGGACTCGGTGAGCTTTGATTCAAGAACCTAAATTGGCACTTCAACGCTAATGAATGAATTAACAGCATGGGGAAACATCAATACCGTTCAGCCTACTCCGGTAAAGACTCCGGTCGAGAACATGATTGCTCAAGGTGAGTGACTTGCGAATGTTCATGACACGATGAAGAAACTAAAGTTGTTTCGCAGACGACATCTCGAAAGAGCAGAGTCTGTTCACAGCCAAGCTTGGATCTTGGAGGGACGCGGACGAGCCCGACAAGGGAGAAGGTTTCTATACTTGTGAGTACTTCCGTAAGCACGTACACTTTTTGTTAATTGACAACAACGCAGTCGGCTACATCGATCAGCCGACTATCCAGGCGTCGGGCCAGGACATCTATTATACCCCAGTAGACAACAGCCAAGGCTTCTGGCAATTTGACAGTGCCTCCATGACTGTCAACGGCAAATCCGTCGCTCAAACAGGCAATACCGCTATTGCCGATACCGGCACAACTCTCGCCCTCGTCTCAGATGCCACTTGCAAGGCGATCTACGATGCCATCCCTGGGTCTTCATACGACAGCCAGCAACAAGGTTACACCTTCCCATCCGATACCACCGCCGATCAGTTGCCAGTGGTGACCTTCGCGGTTGGCGACAAACAGTTTGCAGTCCAGAAGGAAGATCTTGGCTTCGCTGATGCTGGGAATGGCATGGTCTACGGAGGAATCCAGAGCCGTGGTGATCTCGAATTCGACATCCTTGGCGATACTTGGCTAAAGGGAGTGTATGTCTCTTTCACTAAGATTGTGCAAATTATGCATGTTAATTTAGGATTTTAGCTATGCCATTTTCGACGTTGGCAACGTCCAATTCGGAGTCGTTCAACGCACGGAGCAGAATCAGAACACCAGTGTGCCCCCAAACACGTCTTAGATGACCATCTGAGATGAATTGAGGGTGGCACAAAGCAGCAAATCGCATGAGCAACCGGTTGGGTGGTTGGGAGACTGTAATGATCACTTGTTCCTATTTTGCCTGGTGAAAGAGCTTAGCTTGGGAGGCTCTGTACACTCACTCATTTTCACTGTGCTGTGCTGGAGTGTAATGGTAAATCGGACAGGGCGACACAGACAGACGAACGGAAATCCTTAGGCACCTAGGTAGAGAGCTAGCAGCAATGAGCAAACAAGCAAGTACAGTACATACCCCAGCCTATAATTACTTGTTTTGTCTTAGCCACCGTCACTTAATGGGGTATTCGTCTCCCGACACTGTACCCTGTACTGATGAAGGCACATGCACATGTTATCGTATAGGGCGTCTATCTATCTACTGTGTCTACATCCTCCCTATAGATTGAAAAAGACACTCTTTCGGCGTTTTGGTAGCTTTGTCTTTCCTGTGTTAAATTTTTTTTCACTGCAAAAGGGGAAAAAAGGGTTGTCAGATATAAATAACCCGCACCGCACCGGAGCCCAATTGCAGGCGTGCGTGCGTGCGTATATACACCATCCCGCCCCCCCGAGGACATTAGAACACCCTTCCAACCCCACAAAACCCATAGAAATCTTATTCAAAAAACCTCCCCCACCCCCTCCCCCCCCTCCCACATCCCAAACTCCCGCGGCCCCTCACACCCCTCGGGCGGCAGCGCCCACGCCGGCATCCCGCTCCGATACGCCCACCGCCCCTCGGACAGATCGCTGTACGCAACCGCGTGCAGGTAGATGCCCAGCTCCGCGGCGGTCGGGTCGGAGTACAGCTCCGTGCCGCACAGCGCGCATTTTTGTCCTGTCATCTTCTCGCCCTTTTTGCGGTTGTAGTCGGCGACCATCTCGTCGTGGGCGCGGACGGCGGCGGTGAAGGAGGGATCTTCTTCTGCTGATTGTGATTGGGATTGGGATGAGGTTTGGCAGTCGGCTTCGTAGGAGGTGGCGGTTTCGGTCTTGCCCATGGCGGAGAGGCGGGAGATGATGGCGGCGTCGTGGGCGGGGGAGGAGTCGTGGCGGGCGAGGGTGGGGCCGAAGACGCGGCGGTTGGCGTAGATGGGGTCTGAGGTTATGGGGTGGCCGAGGAATTGGAGGTGGAGGCGGATTTGGTGGGTGCGGCCGGTTAGGGGGAGGCAGTGGACTATGCTGTAGCCTTCGTTTTCGGTTTCTGGGGAGGGAGGGGGAGGGGTTGCTGGTGTGGAGTTGGTGCCGTGGAGTACTGATCCTGAGGTTTGGAGTATATTATTCTCTTTTGTTCTTTGCGGCTCGTTGTGAGAGCTATTGACAGCTCCGTTCTCTTGAATACCGTTAGTAGTCCCGTTGCGCTGCTCCTCATTGATCAACCCCTTTCGCTTCCCTGGTGGTGGATAGTAGGCCAACCTCCTAAACAGCGTTTTTGCCTTCTTTCCACTCGCTCTCGCCCGGTTCAAGCCCAGTATGGGACTGATTTGCAGTATCGGCTGGTCACAGCTCACAACTCCCCCTTCAGTCCCATCATCCCCATCTGGGAACCGCCCCTTTACCCTAGCCAGATACTCTTTTCTCACTGTCCTCCCTTGCAGCTTTTTACTCATTTCATCTGCAGCCCGCCGATTCCGCCCAATGAACATCACGCCGCTAGTCAGCCGGTCGAGCCGATTGCAAGGCAGTGGGTTGAATTCATAACCCCTCTCCGCGCGCATAATCTCCACGATGGAATTATAATTGTAACGTCCCGCTGGATGTACGGGGACTCCCGCCGGCTTGTCGATCACAATCATATCATCGTCTTCGTGTATTATCCCGATGGGTTGCGCAGTCACCGGCGGCTCATGTCGATGCAGCGTATGGCTCACAACGTCACCGTTCCTAACAAGGTCGTGGACGGAAGAGCATTTCTTCCCATTGATTATAATCTCCCCCTCGCGGATCGCGTTTTCGTAGTAGGATGCGGGCCGGTCGCGGAACTCGGCGGAGAAAATGTCGAGGATGGAGCGGTTGCGCCAGCGTTGCTTGCAGTAGGTGTTGTAGGTGTAGTGGTAAGGGGCAACGCGGCGGAGACCGGACTCGAGGTAGTAAGGGCGCGGCCAGGGGTCACAGGGGGTAGTGATGACTTGGGAGTCGGGGGGAGGAGGGGGTGGTTTTTCCCACTTGGAGTCATGGAGGTGGAGATGGTCGACGGGCGGGAGGGTGGAAGGGACAACGGTCATGGTTGGGTTCGTGAGAGAGACGCGCCGCGCCAGATAGGCGAGGAGGCGGGGGGAGGGCGCCAGGGGTGCAGGATGTAGAAGAGAATATGGGATCTACACTTTCTGAACATTGGAGAAAATTTATGTTGGAGAAGTTCAGCGGAGCGGGAGAACTTGTGGAGAAGGGGCCGAGGCTTGTGATGTCCGATGTCCACCATGATTAACCCAATCGACTACAGCTTTTTCGATGCTCTAATCCAAGAAATCTGTAAGCAGCCCATGACCAAGTGGCTACCTTAAGAGATTTGTTCATTCAGTATAGGACGCGATGCTCGGAACAGATCTTACTGCGAAGCGTAAGAGAAAGCGAAGCGATTATGGTTACCATTTAGACTACAGAACGAGATGGTAAGTAGTCTCAATTCAAGTACAGCAATGGTCTCGGCTTTATTCCATAATTCTTGGGCACATCAGTCATTGATTCCCGTCGATATACACCCATAAGTTTTGATCACATAAACAAGACGTATCTGAACCTTATCCAGGTCCGACAACGACATGTACGGCCATCTCAACAACAGCGTCTACCCTCTCCTCATCGACTCCATCACCAACGCCTACCTGATTCAACACTGTAACCTTTCGCCCATGACCTCCAACCAGATCGGCCTGGTTGTGAGCTCCTACTGCGACTACTTTGGCTCTCTCGCCTACCCAGCTGTGCTAGAATTGGGCTTACGGGTCGTGAAACTAGGGAAGACAAGCGTGCTGTATGAGATCGGATTCTTTGAGCAAGGGAAGGAGGAGGTGAAGGCGGTGGGTGGGTTTGTGCATGTTTTTGTGGGAAAGGAGGGAAGGCGGCCGGGGGCTTCGGGGATGGGGAAGGAGGTCAGAGAGGGGCTTGAGAGGTTGGCTGAGAAGGGAGAAGAGGGGAGGGCGAAGCTGTGAGGGTGCATTTGAACATGGTGATGTACGAATGAGCTCGAAAGGGCCATCTTGGAGGCAATATGAAATGGTCGTAAGGCTTTAAGTGTCATGTGATTTGTATGTCATCGATTCATGCGGATGCTGTGCACGAACGGGCAGTTCTCGGCTAGCTGTGTTCGTCGGCAGCGTTGCTCTGTGCAATCACAGGCATCCGGTCCGATTAAAGGGCCATTTCGGTTTCCCAGTCTCCATCCGCCCCCAAATTCTGCTCCCATGGGTTCGTTTATTCGCCTTACATCTTCGCTTTTAGCTCTGCGTGCAATTGCTTCAGCAGATCCATGTTCGTCTCCTGCGCAGGCCAGCCGATCCCGAGACCCGCTTTGTCATCTGGCTTAGGGATCTAGACCGCGTGAATATTCGTAGCCTAGTCAAGGGAGCTTTTCGGAGTGTTATATTTACCATGTGGAAGTGGACCTAACAATCAAACTCGAAATTAATCCGAAAGATTCATTCCAAGAGCATAGGCTCGTTCGAAGATAGATAGAACTTGACTTACATGATCAACGACCTGGTGTGCCAACCTCCCATTATTCTGCAAGAGATTCCAATTCTCTGCTCCACTCGCCCTGGCAACCTTCTTTGTCACAGACTAGAATTCTATGTCAGTCAACTAATTCACCGAGGACAGGCTTCAGTTACGGCAATCTCACCAAGACTTCAAGCAATTGGTCATCAGGAATATCGGTCAATTTCGCGCCGTGGTATTTAGGGATGACAAGCTATGCAGATATATCAATTTGGTCCATTAGAGACAGTAGAGGATGGACGTACGGTATGTCCCCTGCTGAGGGGCTGAATGTCGAGGAAAGCGAGGACTTTGTCGGATTCGAAAAGCTTGAAAGATGGGATGTCCCCTACATAGTCATAAGTACCTATTATGAATAGTGGGAAGCGCAGAAAGTGAGGGAAGGAGTAACAAAATCATCGAAAGGTAGCCTTTAAGAGAGACAAGAGGAATTCAGAATGAACTTTCAAAAACCGCCTGAAACCAAGTACTACATGCCTACCTTTGATGATTTTGCAGAAGATGCACGCGGCCATGATGGTGAGAACGTTTTCAAGTGAGAAGAAGCAAGTGCACCATGGGCTGAATGAAGAAAGGTCAGACTGACAATTAGGAATGGTTAGCGGCGCAAGTGTCTCCGGTGAGCTACGATTGATAATTCAAAGAGCGATGACATCAATTTGGTAACCGGCGGAATGCTTGAGAAATTATGTTATATAATTTGTATTTACTGCCAAGCCTAGTTGGAGCGCGACGACCTAGTGCAGAATCCATTTCTTGCCTTTTACCAGAGATGGCCGTGGGTACGCGCACAAAGCTCCATTTCTGAATCTTTGGAATCACACAACGCTCGGTTCGAGCACCCTTTTTGGAAAACTTTAATAAATTTTTAGGTCGGCTCTGTAAACCTCGATTGAGGGATTTGGAATTTTAGGGCCTATGATGAATCTACTGTGAAGCTATTTTCGCGCTTACATCCGAGATTCCACGCGAGACCGAGACACGACCCTTTAGAAAAGTGCAGCAAGCTGGGGCCAGAAACATGACCCCAAATTATTGCAACAAGTGGACTTTTGTCTCTGTGGCTTAGTCATTCTCTTCTGAAGGCTTTTCTCCACAAGCTTTACGATCGACGGTAATCTATATTAGGCTATTTCCTAAGACCCTAAAGATCGTTCGCGATGTCCTTTTTCCAACGACCCGCGTCAAACTTCGTATTTCAACTGGGCTAGCTTTGCGGCTATGATTTCCTTTTCCTTCAACACTAGGTCATGCAATTCGTATCTTCATCATATTATTGCTTCAATTCCCCGGGGCCCTTCACGTGCGGCACCTTCGGTGGCTTCGACCACCGTGTCTCCGTAAACACCGGGAATGAACCCTCGTGAAGGAAACATTTGATCTGGCCCGGCGGCTCTCTCTCCCACACGATCGTGTCTGTTAGATCCGGGTTCTCCTCTGCGATATCTAGATTCTTCGAAACCGTGCCAAAGACTTCCTTAGCGGCGGATCCTTCTTCGATACTTTTGTAGCCCACGTTCACGGATGGCACGACACCAATCTTACCATAGCCATGGCTCCAGAAATCCCGCGCCATGACCGTAGGTTCGCCTTCGTAGCATTCTCCCTTCTCGACGTTAGCGCGGTGGAACTTGATCCCGCCCTTCAAGAATGGCTCCGCGTTGAGCGTAGTGATGCCGTTCCAGCACGAAAACACCTGGAACGGCTTCATCTTGTCGAAACGCTCCCTCACCCCTTTATCATTCCAAAACATATTGTACGCGTACGTCCACTGCGCATCCTGCGAGATTTCGAAGAAGGTGTCCCCGTTCATCCCTCTCGCAACCCATGTGTCGTAGAAAGAATCAGCCTCGTGCCAGTCCATGCCGCACATCTGATCTGCCTTTTGGGTGACATGCTGGTGCAGCATTTCGAGGATGTCCTCGGAGCAGGTCCAGATATCGTTGATGAAGGTGACGATAGTGTCTGGAGCGTAGTCCTTGGGGTGATCGATCAGTGGCTTCAGAGCTTGATTGCGAAGCGAAGAGAGGGAGGCGATGCGGTCATTCTCTGGGTCTTTTGGATCGATAGAGTTGTGTGTGAGGTAGTATTTTGTGCCAATATCCCGTAAGACATTCTTGAAGTCTCGCAGGATATCGATCGTGCCATCTGTTGAGCGGCCCTCGACAATTGAGACGACGCAGTTCTCTGGACCGAGGAAGGCGATAGTTTCGTAGAGGGCGCTAAGGAGCGTGGGGAGGAGTCCTTCGACTTGCCAGAGGTCGAGAGCGAAGACGTACTTGGGTTTTGGAAGTAGAAATCTGAAGGCGCGTGATGGGAGGATAGGCGTTGTGCGCATTAGATGTTCATAGCGGCCTTGCTTCGGCTGAGGACATTGCATCTGCGGCAAGCTAGAACCACCCGGATGGGTAATGGCCCATGAAAACTCTAGGACTTCATCAGGTGTCAACACAGGATCGAATTCCAGCTCCTCGTCAGACTGGTATAGATCCGGAACATTGATATTGTCGGTGATTTCAGGTAAGCTTTCGTGCTCAGGAGTAGCATGGGTGCTGCCTCGCTCTGGACCAAGGCCGGTCTCTGGACGGGATTCGAGGGTTTCATTGAACGAATGAATGGAAGGCTGGGTGGAAGGAATGGAAAGAGTCCGTGCAGGGTCATACAATTTGAGAAGCAGTAAAAAAACGAAGAGAACGACAGCTACTCCCTCAAGAAGGAAAATATTTACTCGCCTCATGGTGAGGATATGACCTGGAGAAAGAAATGATTGCGCATGATCCGGCATGCTCTAAATGATTATATCAAGCAATCCCGAGACGTCTCTATTTTGTACAAATCGACCAAGCCTCAGAGCAGGAACATAGAAAACATGGCCAGCAGCCTGACCGAGTTGGACCAAGAAGACAAACGTAGAGCAACGAGTTGACAACTCAAGAGAAGTAAAAGCAACGAATGCCAACAGAGTCAACGTCTATGGCACGATGGCCATTGCAACGAGTGATGTGCTCAGATGAACAAAGCCACATCTACCAACATGATCAAGTCCTGGGAGCTGCTACCAACCACAACAGGCGAGACTCTGAACAGAATCGAAGCTAGGAATGCCAACAACCCCAAGTAACCGCAGAGTTCTGGCATGTACCACTGAGATGAGCCAGACCGGGTCCATATAACATAGTTGAAGGGAGGACCCCTAACACGGGGGTCCAGAGGTCGACTGCTGAGCCTCTCGGAGAAGGTCCGTGGTTACCAAATCAGCTGTGGCCGCAGCACCCCTTCGCCGTGTGGAAAGTTGAGAGACCCAATTATAATGATACACTGTCTAACCGTCGCTGTCACGGCGTGGGAGTATGAGTGTTGCTTACCAGACCAGCGTGGGGAAAGTGATAGGAAGACTGGGGGTTGAAAGAGTTGGGATTTAAGAATGGGACGTTGGCAGTACCGAGGGTCTGCTCATGAATTCGGAAAGCAGTGTGCAGGAAGGCGTGCCACTCGCCGAGTTAGTCTGAGGGACTCAACGTGGGCTTCGAGGAGAGAATGGACGCCGCAAACGGTGACAGCTTACGCCGCACCGACCGAGGCACCAAATCAATGCTGTGTGGCGACGAGTCGCAACTCAGGCTGGACACATCTCAAGGCGTCCTGAGCAAAGTATCCCTATGTCCTTTTGGTCGAGTTATAGTCAGATGCGAATCCGGGACTATGGTGGGTTTGGATGAGAGAAGTACGCCTGATAGCGCTAGTCTGAAATGGGAAATAGCATGTCCTCTGAATGACGGCGTATAGGGGAGCCACAGGAGCTCAACTGGGGGGCCAAGTGGCGTCGACAGGGAAAGGGCAATAGGGTCCAAAATAACCATCCGCCGCCCCAAGCGCTTGACTCCATAAACTCGAGACTGGAATCTAAGCACCAACACAACACCTATAATAGGTCGGTTCGTGCCCCCGGGCTTCATTCCTTTTTTCCGGTACAGCACTGATGCTTGGCACTCCTCAGCAGGTGAACACGAGGGGAGCTTTCCCAAGTTTCCCACCTCCAAATTCATCTCCCCATAAAACAAAGCTCAGAGCTCGTGTCCGACTCACTGTATTTGGGAGCCGAATGCGTGAGACAGGATCCGAATGCGGCGCACTCGGATCCCTCATCGTCAAATATGATCTCACAAACCGGCGAGAGATCAATCGTAAGATAATGCGCGACTACACAGCGCCGTCTCACGTTGAGCTATCTCCGGAGGGGCCCGTGGATAGACGCCGCCGGCGAGCAACATGACAAAATAAACCAATCGAGATGAGCACCTTTTCGCACTAGGCAAGTGAACGGCGTACATCGTGTTGGTGTTGAGGCTCTGGACCCATCGGTCACCGACAATGCACTAGAATCAGACCACGATTAAACCGATCCCGTCGACCCCCGGCGACCATGCAGGCATTGTGCTTTTTCATCAACCGCGTTTTGGGAAATCAAATCATCGTGCGTTCGTCTGTTACACGGACTGACGTTCAATGAGTTTCGCCCGGGCCAACATCGCCTTCCAGGAAGATCGCCTAGCGTAGACGCATTTGGCGACAACCTCATCGCTCTCGGCGACTACAGCTCCCTATAGGAATTAGCCTGCTAGTTAGTAGAAACAAGAAATTGTATTTCGTGACGCAATGATACTGCAGAGCTACGTCTCCCTAATCGAGTATGCTTTGCGAACGGTGCCCCTGCTCTAAAGAGCGAATGGCGGTGTCCTCCACGACCCAACACGAGGTCTGCTAACAAAAGTCGTAGCACCTCCTCAACATGATATCTCAGCTAGTCGCGTTGCTACGACTTCTGTCATCCTGCCTCGACATCAAGGAGAATGAAAAGCGCGGTCTGTCCTATTTTAAGCTAATCTTCTCATCTACTACCCCTTTGTACTATGTCCGTTATCGAAATGGTCAACATTTTGCTTCTCAAAGCTGAAAGGCACGATGTAAATGATGTCCGTCTTTGTCTTCCTCTTAGTGCTGATATCTGTCCTTTTGCCTGGGAAGTGTCATCCTCTGAACACATACATCTTGCACATTCCGAACCAGGGAGATGATGCAGTCCTGTCTGGGTACCAACATGATTGTCTATAATTTTGTATATCATGCCCTAATCTAAAACAGGCTTTCAGTGTCGACGCTTAGAAACAAACTTTACAATACCAGGGTATGATGCCTGCACTAGGCTTCTAGGAGATTGTTGCTTGGCCCTTTGGCCCCAAAATTGGACCCAAGGCAACTCTAAATGACCTTGGCAGAACATTCAGCTTATTGAACAGTAGGCTTAGGGAACGGCAAGCTCAGCCGAGCTCCTGAGACCCTTAATGTAGCTTGAGCCGGTAGACTGTGTTCGCAGTTTTCGACTAATGCAGCGTGACCGCCAAAACCGACGTTTTGATGCGGTAACAACATCCGCAGTTGTAGGCCTAAATAGCACAGACAAGGCTCGTCATAGCCCTAGCAGCACCATCCCTGATCTCACACCGGAAGATCAAGTGCTTTTGTGATCGTGTTGTGTCAGCTATATGTTATGTCATAGACACGATTTATTATATCCGGCGCTCAACTCCCTTCTTGCTAACAGTAAGATACTTGACTCCTTTGTACGGTTTGACACCGTCACCAAGACCCTTGGATCTCTTGACATCAACCACAAGACCGTCAACTTTGATCCCGCTAGGTAGCCAACCTCGCACGCTGAAAGACACCACTATCGACCTTGGCATCAAGGCCTTGCATGCCTCTCGCTTCCGGGAAGTAGGTTCCAAAGCTGGGGCGGGCTTTTCCTGGGTCTGTTGCTGCGGGTTGGATTTGGTGGCCTCTTGGTAGGAGTCTAGCGTTGCCACTGAACCTTCGTCGTAGTATCCAAGCAGGACATTTGTCTTTGCACGAGATTCCCCGCCTATATCGGATACATCTTCTTCGTCCAAACTTGTTTCGAGAGGGCCAACAACCGATCCATACAAAGTAGCTGTCCCATTAATACTCGACGCATCCTTAGTGGACACGCGCCATTCAATGTTATGATCCCATGACACAAATGTAGCATCTCCCCGGGAGGTGCGTAGATCCGTAACATTTCTAACACCTGTTGGCATAGGAATATGTACCACAACGGCCTCTAGGGTAGGTGATGTAGAGCTCCCTGAGCTTGCACCTCCAAATGAAAATGACGGAACGGATGTATTGGATAACCCAGGACGAGCATTTGGTCTTGTTGTGGGTGCCGAACCAGGGAAGCTGGTGCTGAGCGTCAAACGGGCCTCAAAATCAGATCCTGACGGGCCGAGTGATGTCCGCATATCCACACTGGCTGGCAGAAAGAGCTTCTCCGTTTGGCTGGGGGCGTTGTCGACATCTGAGGTGTTAGGAAGAAGGTCGACTTCATAGCCAGCAAGGACAAATCTTCCATCCGGAGGAACGAAAGATAGCTCGCCAGGATTCTCCTTCCAGCGAGAAAGCCGCACACAGGGGTGGAATACCGGCAATTGCATTGTCCTTGCAATGCCCGAGCCTCTCGTACTGCTGCTACCCCCAGGCGCCGATAGATTCAGTAAAAGATCTGGAACTCCAGAGATCTTCGCAGTGAAGGCTATTGATCCTGTCGACAGTGCCGACAGGGGGTTGCCGGATGGGGCTAGAATCACAGAGAGCGATTCGATTATATCGACATAGAGCTCGTTTGATGTGTGGCGAACGTTCGATCTCCGCCAAGGGATAGAAGGGCCGGCATTGAGGTTTGGTGGCTGTTTGAGAGCGGACTGCTGTCTCCCAGAGCTGCTTATGGCGGACGCAGAGCTTCAAGAAGCGTATTAGTTGGCTCGACTAAAGAGTCATGGTCCCGACTCACCTCGAGAATCCTACGTTACTTAATAACTTTCCTACTAGGCCAGGAACCTCAACGGTCTCTCGTAGGGCATTAGGCTCCGTATTGCAAATGAGACCTCCATCACATATCTCCCCAAGTACTTGAGCTACAATGTCATAGCTGTTCTCGATTTTATGGGCGAGGAGTGGAGCCCCGAGGAATTCTTCCAAGGCATCCGCTACTCGATGCAAGAATTCCAGCACTGCCAGTGGATCCGTTTCTGAGCTGCTCGGACATAACAGCAGGAGTGTCGAATGGTGAAAAGAGAATAATGTTGAAGGAGGTGAGGCATCGGGTAGAAGGAGTACTGACGGCCGCGGGGATGAATGGGCGAGGTAGAGGTCTAGAAGCTGTTTGGGTGAAGGCGGCCTGGATCTGTATACTTGTTCTACGATTGCTTTGCTGTCTTCGACGTTAGTGGAGTGTTCATTGCTGGAATTCTCGCTAGACTCACTTGTGTTCGTCAAATACATAGAGCGCCTCGATGATGGCCGTCATTTTGGTTTGGCCTTCTCGAGCAGCTGGGGTCAGAAAGCTTCACACTAGCCTGTTCCTTGCTTCCGGTTCCCCAGATGTAGATAATTTTCTGGCTATTTTCTGGCCCTCCAATGCTCTCTGCCCACCAATCCACCAGTAAGCGCGAGATTATGGCCTCATAGCGCGGTCTTTGCGACTCACTTGCGAGAAAGGATTGTGGCCCCTTCGAATTACAGATCTTGCTGCAGGCAGTCTGCCAGGCTTCGGATCCTATTCCTTACCTTTGAAGAAAAGCAGCAAACTCAACTGGTCCCATCTACACCAGTCATGATGGTGTTGAACCGTATAATGGAATGGTGGAGCAATCCAAATAGCTCTATGCCAGATCAGAATCCAAGAAACGTCCGGAGGGGAGAGTCACGGGCTGATTGCGCAGCTTGTCAAGTATTTGGTACGAATACATTGGTCTCTGCTAGCAACAATATTTGCCCAAGTGCTTACAAAATCTAATATAGGTTCAACGTCCCTAACACTCTTGGGTATCTACAGCTACTATTCGGGAATGAAGAACCTGCGTGGGCAACGTGCTACAATTGCCAAAAGTTCTACAAGGTTCGGATACGCTTCGCGACAGCTGGGCATCTGCACTATTGCAGCATCGCTGGTAGGCATGGGACTTTATCGAGGCTTCTACTAGGACCTGCGATATTTGGACCTCAAACATTAAATTCCTGGTTCAGCAGACTCTATGGCTATATATATGGGATATCTCAAACGTCGTTGCCAAATGCAGTCAAGACCATCGTGAGTACGCATGCCTTCAATCATAAACGTATCTGAGTAGAACAGTCCGCTATGCAATGCTCCAATGCCGGAAATGCTGGATACTCGCTTTCTCCAAAGAATCGTCACGCTACTAGCGTCAGACAAACCTTCCTCGCTTCCCTCCTCCAGATCCTTCCCGGACATTACCAACGCTCGAAATGTCAAAAAATTCAGAAAATTGAAATTTCCTCTTAGCACCGGTCGTTAGGTTCGAGTCACGAAGGGATGAAGTTCGATTGCTGTGTTTTGAATTGCTGTGTCGATTCAACGGTCGGGTGTTTCGGATCGAATTGCCTGTGCGAGTTTGCGTACTCGTTGACACTTCGGACACAGGTTGAGCACGCGATGATATAGTCTCCGAACTACCCATGTCAACATCGACAAAAGGAAGAGGTGGACCGGCGGTGAATGTGAACGTTGGCGGGCTTGCGACTTCTTCCACCAGCGGTTCGTTCTTAATGCTTGTTGAAGAGGCAAAATCGGTGGTGGTAGGAGAATTGTGTCGGCCTTCAATGTCTTGACTATTCTGGCGATCTGGTCTTTCAGAAGTTGTGTTCTTGGAATCTTCTATCTCTGCTCGGTCGTCATCGCTCTCTCCTGTTGCTGTTCCGTGGCCGCCTCTTTCAAACCGCTCTGTAGCCCACTGCCGGACCTTCCAGCCCTCTCCATCACCCAAACCCATATTCTCCCGATCTAGAAAGGAAAGTAAGTCTTCGATTGCATCTTGGTAGCCTGATAGACGGGCATTCGATTGCTCAGACACTGCTTGCTTGTAGAGAGTCGTTACCGATAAAGCTGCATTTTTGAACGCCTGTAAAAGTTGCTCTGGCGGTTGATCGGAGTGAGAGCGAGAGGAATGGATGCTCGCTGGAAGGGAGGTATTCAGTGACCTCATCGAGTCCATGACTAGGTTATTCGAAAGTTCGTAATCCAGCACAAAGAGCGTGGATGGTCGCTCCGGGGTAAACGCCAACAAAGACAGATCAGGCCGGGATGCGGCTGATGTGGCTGACAAACACAAAGAGGGTAGGTAGTTGGAAGCACCGCCTGTGACACGATATTGGAAATTCTGAGGTAAATATGGAAGGCTGCAAAGTTTGTGTATGCAATGTCAATGTCCCAGCCAGCCGTGGGAGTTGTCGTCGTGTGTAGTGTGGATGGTGGATGATCGGTAGTGCCCAAACAAGAATGGTACCTTGGCTGTTTGTTCTTCATTGGGGGAGCGGGCGGCGTGAGACTTGGCATCATCGCCGTCCGCTAACAGCCAATTAGTGGCCGATCATACTTCACAATCCGTCAAAAAGAAAATACAGACGGAACAGGCACAAACGGGGAAGCTCACAGGCTCCTAGGAATCGAATGACAATCAAAACCACAGCCCAGCCTATAACCTTTACTGCCGCCCTGATCCTGGCCACCGTCTCATCCGTCTATGATCCCCCTCGTACCACTTTAACTTAGTTATCGTCAGGCTTGGCTTCTTTGGGCAGGAGAGCATAGCTCCCCCACCAACCCATGGCCAGAGCACAGCAAGAGTCATCTCGCAGAATGACGTTTTCTGTCCTTCTTTGGCAGTGCATGGGTACCTGACATCCACCTGCCGGTCACGACTAGGGTAAATCTGCCTTGTGCTGCAAGATGCAGTCATTCGAACGCCATGGGGGGCCTTGAAAAACACGATATATATCGCAGCCTACCCAAGATGCTCACCTATCACCTGGACCTCAGGATTCGCTCTCGAAACTCGTCTGAAGATGCGTCCATTCTTGGTGTTGGCCACGGTTATCTCCCTTTGCTCTGCAGCTCCAGCGTCTGGGGTTACCAACCACGTCCTCCATGAGAAGCGCGATGGCTTGCCTCACCAGTGGGCAAAACGTGACCGCGCAGCAGGCCACTATGTGATGCCAATTAGAATTGCTCTACGTCAAAGGAACCTCGAGAATGCCGATAAGTATATATACGAGGTTTCTGATCCACGATCACCAAACTTTGGTATGATTCCGCTCTCTCTCTGCTGGATGATACCCTTTCCTTACGAGACATCCTCTTGATAGGCAAGCACTGGACTGCAGACCAGGTGGCAAACACATTTGCGCCGCACCAGGAGACCAAGGACACTGTGACCGATTGGCTAGTTGAGTCTGGAATCGACCGTTCTCGTCTCTCATTCTCGACAGGTATGTACCCTTAGATGTAATTGGTCATGTAAGCGCTGAAGGTTTTTTGGTACCAAGGACAAAACTGGGTGCAGTTTGACGGCACTGTTGAAGAGGCAGAACGGATCTTCGCCACTGAGTATTGGTTCTATAAGCATACCGAATCTGGGGGGCATCGCTTAGCCTGCGACTCCTACAGCCTGCCTGAGCATGTACAAAAACATGTCGATTTTGCCATGCCAACAATCCAGTTGGATGGTCTCCGGCCGGTCGCAAACTTGAACCCCTCTGCTCATCAACTAGCCCGATTTCCAAATGGAGCATCGTTGGGTTCGCTGCCCTGTGGGGTTCTGATTACAGTTGAATGCTTACGCGCTCTATACAATTTCCCTGCCAGCAACACATCGGCGGAAGGAAACCAGATGGGTATTGGCGAATGGGCTGACTATCTCTATGAGCCTGACCTTCCGATATTTTTCAAAAATTTTACAGATCCTCAAATTCCAAACAATACAGTTCCAGAATTTATTTCCATCGATGGCGGTAAGACAGCTAATCTGTCGACCGTTGCCGAAGGCTCAGGGGTGGAGTCAGCTTTGGACTTTCAATCGGCATATTCCATCATCTACCCTCAAGGACTGCGGCTCTACCAAGTCGGTGACGGCGTCAACGTAGACAGTGTTGGAACTTTCAATATATTTTTGGATGCTCTGGATGCCTCTTACTGCACATACGCAGGTGGAGATCAGCCCTATGTCGATCCAGAATATCCAGATCCAAATGATGGAGGTTACACCGGACCACTTCAATGCGGTGGCGCGCCTCAATCAAACGTGTACTCCTTTTCGTATGGCCAGATTGAGGGAGCTCTCCCCTACTTTTATCAGCACCGTCAGTGCACTGAATGGATGAAACTTGGTCTCCAGGGTGTCAGCGTTTTGTTTGCCAGCGGAGATTCTGGTGTTGCCAATCGATACAATGCCGGATATCCAAACTCGTGCCTCAACGCCGACCAGGATTACGTTGACAATAATGGCACTCGCTACTCGCCCTCGTTCCCAGTCAATTGCCCATATGTAACCGCCGGTAAGTTTTCCTCCTTCACCGCTGTGGTGTTACGCCTCTTCAAACAATTTAGCTGACCTACAATACTAGTTGGAGGAACCACTCTGCTTGGCAATGATACCACAAGTGGCGAACGAGCTGTCGCCCAGCCCAGCGCTGATGGAACGACCGATTATTATTCTGGCGGCGGCTTCTCGAACTATTTCGAACTTCCTTCATATCAATCGTCCGCCGTACAAAACTTCTTATCCAAATATGCTCCCGACTACGGTCCGAATGTCTATAACGATACGGGTAACGCGCGGGGCTATCCTGATGTTTCTGGCATTGGTCTGAATGTTGCCACCGTCTTCAATGGCAGGACGCTAGGTGTTGGTGGTACGAGCGCCAGCTCCCCCATTGTAGCTGGTATTGTGACGTTGTTGAACGAGGCGCGTATTGCGGCTGGTAAAGGGCCTGTTGGCTTTTTAAACCCAACGTTCTATGCAAACCCCGATGCATTCAACGATATCACGATTGGAAACAATCCTGGTTGTCGAACCCCAGGCTTCAATGCTACTCCTGGCTGGGATCCCGTGACTGGTCTTGGAACTCCGAACTTTGGGAAGCTCAGGGACATCTTCTTAGCCTTGCCTTGAAGCAGTGAAGACTTTCGCTGTGTGAGAGCTCCAGCCTTTGTCCATAGAACGACAGACTTGAACGGTAGCATTTGTATATACAAACTAGAGCTAAGCTGCACTGGCAGTCTAGACCATACCGTCTATCGTTTCGTGGATTCCCGAAGCTAAATTTCCTCCTTGTCTACTTCTTCGCGGTATGTTGAAGACTTCAAAATCGTAAGATCAGCTAGCACCAACCCCAACGTTGAATATCACGTTGAGTACCGATAGCACTTTTTCAATAGTCTGCACGTGAGCCTTGGCATCACCTCCCACTGCCAAGAACCAATCGGAGAGTCCCTCGGAGCATGTTATGGAAAGTGCTGCTTCACTCCACCTGAAATATCGCATCCGGCTTGAATTGTCTGGCATACGCGACCAAACGCGCTCAAACTTCATCCTTCAGGCGCGAAAATCGGACCATAGCCTCTCATTGCATAAAGACCTGCTATTGATCTTGAACACGACGCGCGGCTTGTCGCGCGCACTCTTTTTCTTCGATCATGGCCCCTTCGCGCCTTCGGCAGCCAGAGTCAGAGTCGACGTCTCAGGCAGATACCCCAATGACAGATTCCAACTATCCGATGGCTTCAAATGTGAGTTGCCATCTAACGCCTATCCAAACTAGTCCCGTCAGCGTTTGCGAGGCACACAATGCATTTGCTTGTGATTTCCCGCCGCACCACAAGCATGCGAGGCTAACTTCACCCATGATCAGGATTACCAAGAAACGCCTGATTATACGGTACAGTATCCTTCTGTTTGTGATATCTAGCACTGTTGCTCACATTCCCACAGGAAGATTCTGATACCAACCCGAATACCACAGCCAGCAGTGTCGCTGGTGATACAGTACACATCGACGGCAGAAAGCGTAGGTCAGAAGCCACACAGCTACGGAAAAGTGTGTTAGGCAAGAAACATGGGCACCTCAACGAATCTAAAGTATGTCATTGTTTCGCTTGCTACGCAAACTCTTGCTTAAAATTAATAGGAGGACGACTCGATACGACGGTTTCGATACCTTCTCGGTCTGACAGACCTCTTCCGTCACTTCATCGACTCGAATCCCAATCCCCGTCTCAGAGAAATTCTAGCAGAAATTGATCGGCAGAACGATGAGAACGCCGAGCGGGCAAAGAAGAGTATCTCGCGCAAAGGAGGTGCCACAGGAGGCCGAAGACGGACAGAACAAGAAGAGGATGCGGAGCTGCTGCGAGACGAGAAGCGTGGTGGTGGCACCGCTCAGACCGTATTTAGGGAATCTCCGGCATATGTTCAAGGTGGCGAGATGCGAGACTATCAGATAGCTGGCTTGAACTGGTTGATCTCACTTCATGAGAATGGGATCTCTGGGATATTAGCAGATGAGATGGGCTTGGGGAAAACCTTGCAGACAATTGCGTTCCTGGGCTATCTGCGACACATTTGCGGTATCAAAGGACCTCATCTAATTACCGTACCAAAATCGACGTTGGACAACTGGAATCGTGAATTCAAGCGGTGGACTCCTGAGGTTGATGTGCTTGTCCTGCAAGGGGACAAGGATAGCCGCAAGGAGCTCATTAATGAACGTCTTATTGATGAGAAGTTCGACGTCTGCGTCACAAGCTACGAAATGATCCTCCGAGAAAAGACCCATCTCAAAAAGTTCGCGTGGGAATATATTATTGTGGATGAAGCTCATCGGATCAAGAACGAAGAATCTTCACTTGCGCAGATAATTAGGGTCTTCAGCTCCAGAAATCGACTTCTGATTACTGGTACACCGCTACAAAACAATCTCCACGAACTCTGGGCGCTTCTCAACTTCCTTCTCCCAGACGTTTTTGGAGACTCGGAAGCTTTCGATTCGTGGTTCTCGACCCAGAAAGAGGACCAAGACACTGTCGTGCAACAATTACACCGGGTACTCAGACCTTTCCTCCTCCGAAGAGTCAAAAGTGACGTCGAAAAAAGCTTGCTGCCAAAGAAAGAGATCAATTTGTACGTCGGCATGTCTGAGATGCAAGTCAAATGGTATCAGAAAATTTTGGAAAAAGACATTGACGCGGTCAACGGTGCTGGTGGCAAGCGAGAATCGAAGACGAGATTACTCAATATTGTTATGCAGCTTCGAAAATGCTGCAATCACCCGTATCTTTTTGAAGGCGCCGAACCTGGTCCGCCATACACCACTGACGAGCATCTAGTCGATAATGCAGGGAAGATGGTGATCCTTGACAAGATACTGAAACGGATGAAGCAACAAGGAAGCCGGGTCCTGATTTTCTCTCAGATGAGCCGAGTCCTCGATATTCTTGAAGATTATTGCGTTTTCAGAGGCCATCAATACTGCCGCATAGACGGTGGGACGGCACATGAAGACCGAATTGCAGCGATTGACGATTACAATTCTCCCGGGTCAGAAAAGTTTGTCTTCTTGCTTACCACACGTGCTGGTGGTCTTGGGATCAATCTAACAAGCGCCGACATCGTGGTGCTTTTCGACAGCGACTGGAATCCTCAGGCGGATTTGCAAGCCATGGACCGCGCGCACCGAATCGGCCAGACGAAGCAAGTCGTGGTATTTAGATTTGTCACCGAAAGCGCCATAGAGGAGAAAGTTCTGGAAAGAGCGGCGCAGAAATTGAGATTGGATCAACTAGTTATCCAGCAGGGCCGGGCACAGCAGCAGACAAAAAATGCGGCTTCTAAAGATGAACTTCTCAATATGATCCAACACGGCGCTGAGCAGGTTTTCCAGACCCAAGGCGGCACTGGTATAATGGGCAAGGGCGACTTCACGGATGATGACATCGATGCTATTCTCAAGCACGGCGAAGAACGAACAGCAGAGCTTAATGCAAAATACGAGAAGCTCGGTATTGACGACCTCCAGAAATTCTCATCTGACAACGCATATGAATGGAATGGGGAAGATTTCACAAACCGGAAGAAAGACATTGGTATCAACTGGATCAATCCCGCAAAGCGAGAGCGAAAAGAGCAAATCTATTCCATCGACAAGTACTACCGCCAAGCACTCGCGACAGGAGGTCGCACCGCCGATCCAAAGCCCAAAGTCCCACGAGCCCCGAAACAGATCGCCGTCCACGATTGGCAATTTTTCCCTACCGAACTCCAGGAACTCCAGGAAAAGGAGACAGCCTTCTTCCACAAAGAGATCAATTACAAACCCCCACTACCCGACGGACCGGAAGAAGATCTCAGCGAGCGCGAGGCGGAGCGCGAACTCGAACAAGTCACCATCGACAACGCCGTGCCCCTCACCGAAGAAGAACAGGAGCGCAAAGCCAAGATGTCCGAAGAAGGCTTCGGCAACTGGAACCGGCGCGATTTCCAACAATTCATCAACGGCGCGGCGAAATTTGGGCGGACCAACTACGAAGGCATGGCGACGGAGGTCGACAGCAAGGAGCCGGCGCAGATCAAAAAGTACGCGCAGGTGTTTTGGCGCCGGTACACGGAGATCGCGGACTACGCCAAGCACATCCGCACCATCGAGCTCGGGGAGGAGAAGCTGCAGAAGATGAACCACCAGCAGAAGATGCTGCGGCGGAAGATGGAGATGTACCGCGTGCCGTTGCAGCAGATGAAGATCAACTACACGGTGGCGACGACGAATAAGAAGGTGTACACCGAGGAGGAGGATCGGTTTTTGCTGGTCATGCTGGATCGGTATGGGGTGGATGGGGAGGGGTTGTACGAGAAGATCCGGGATGAGATCAGGGAGAGTCCGCTGTTTCGGTTTGATTGGTTCTTTTTGAGTCGGACGCCCGTGGAGATTGGGAGGAGGTGTACGACCTTGTTGAATACGGTGGCGAGGGAGTTTGATGGGGTGAATGGGGATGCTGGGGGTGGGAAGGGGAGGGGGAGGGATCGGGAGGAGGATGAGGATGGAGAGGAGGGGGAGGAGGTGGAGGGGCCGAAGAGGAAGAAGGTTAAGAATGGAGTTGTGGTGAGTTTCGTGTTTTGAACATCATGTCTTGATGTAAGGGAATTTGCTAACTTGGGGTGCGTGGCAGAATAAGCAGATCAAATCCGTCAAGTCGTCGGCACAGAACTCGAGAGCGACCAGTGTGGCGTCCACCGGGGGAGGGGGACGAGGGAAGGGGAAGAAGAAATGAGTTTCATGCCCGCACGCACGCACTGTTTGTCCACCTAGATCGGGGGACGGAGGCAGTATGGATTTCTCTCTTGAAAGGGGGGCTCTAGTTGGCATGTTTAGCGGAACACCCTTGAGGACCTACCTAGGTAGGTGTTCTGGCGTTTTCCGAGTACGGACCTAAAGCATCCTGTGTGGTTGGGGATCTTGTGGACGGGGGCGTTAGGCGTGTACATCTTAGCCAAACGAGATCAGCGAGGGTGGGTGGATAGATATTCGTCGCCTTTGTTCTGCTGTAATGAAATTGAATTTTGAGTGCTGTCAGGTTTGGTGGGGTGGCAGGTGTCGCTGGTGAGTGGTTTGTCTATCATAGTAGAGTCTATTGAGTTTGTTCGCAATGCTCGATGGGAAAAGAGCTCTGCGTACACTGAGTTTAGGTTGCAGTTAGGAATGGGTACGTTTCTGTAGCTTTCGGTAAGGTGACCTGAAATTGTTCAAACGGATGCTGGACGTTTAGGTTATTTTCTAACTAGCCGAGATATCCGGGTTCGTTGACTGGATGAGAGCACGCAGGATTGAGGTTTGACGTGTAGTCTGCAAGTATCTCGAATGTGGTAGCGCATTGGAGCACGCGATGGCCATGCTAGCTTGTGAATGGAGGGGAAAAGCGAAGATGCAGAATCAACTCAATGTTATTCGTATATTACTGAGAATTCTGGCCTTGTCTGAGTGGTATATATAGCTTAAGGCTGACAATCTTTTAGAAAGCTATGTAAATTAATTTAGTGAATATCATCCTTAGGAATATTATTTCAACAACCAGTCCTTTGTGCGAACTCTAGCCTTTTCTCTGCGGCGAGCTCAACACGGTCAACGAATTTCAACAGCATCCACCGTCTCCCTTCCCATACATATTGCCATATCATGACTTTGGCGTAAAGTCCGTCTCCGTCAAATTCGTACTCCCCGGTTTAATAAACGTCTTACTCTTCGGCTGCCTATTAATAACCTCATCCGTCAAGTTCAACGTATCCTTAAAGATCTGCGGCGGCGTCAACGCGATCCACTGGCTCAGACTCATATCCGTAAACTTGGGCGCCTGCAGCACCTCCAGCACGACCAGATCCTCGTCGCCGACGTTCTCAATGTAGTGCGACTCGGGGACGGGGATGTAGGCGACGTCGCCGGCCTGGAAGTCAAAGGTGCGCGACGCCTCGGGGGCGGAGAAGACGGTGACGCGCGCGGACCCGGCGATGAAGAAGGACCACTCGTCCGAGTTGAGGTGCCAGTGGACCTCGCGCATGGCGCCGGGCTTGATGGTGACGAGGGCCGCCGAGAACATGTCGGCGATGGGGAAGGTGGTGGGGTCGATGATCTTGACGGAGCCGCCGTCGACTTCGTAGGGGTCCTGTTGGCTGAAGTGGTAGGAGTAGGATTCGTTCTTGGGGAGGAAGCCGGCGGGGCCGGTGATGTTTTGCTGGTCGATGTCTGAGGGTTGCGGGGTGCCGGGGAAGATCCAGAGTTGGTCGTCGTAGAGGTTGTCGAAGGCGGATACGTCGGTTTGGAGGTTCTTTGCGAGGACGGAGGTCGGGTTTCGGAGCATGAGTTCTGTGGCGAGGAATGTGCCTTCTTCGGAAAAGTCGCCTGAGTCGAAGACGAGGAGGAATTCGGTGCCTTCGTCGAAGGCTTGGATGCTATGGGGGATGCCAGGTGGGAAGAACCAGACGTCTCCGGCATTGAGGTCGTCGACAAATGTTTGGCCATCTTCGTTGACTGCAGTAAGGCGGATACTTCCGTTCAGAATGAGGGACCATTCTGATGCTTTATGCCAATGTAGCTCTCGGTATGCGTGAGGCGAGAGCCTCATGTCCACGCCCGCCATTGCAGTGGCTTCAGGCAGAACTTTGTCATTTTGCTGTCTGGCCCAACCAGCACCCTGGAGACCATTGCGGTTGTGACTCAAGCCCATTGGCCACTTTGCATTCGGGACGTCGCCCGAATCAGTGCCAGGGGGTGTGAAGAGGTCGCTGTTGATAGAATCATATCTGTAATTTCTTGGACCAGGATCTGTTCCGCCCTTTGATCCTCTAATCGGCTGTGGATTCTGCAGCTTTGTGAAATCAAAGTAGAAGCCCAAGTCAGGATCCTCTTTTTGTCCCGGAGCCAAGTCATAGTTGTCTACCAGAGCAGATTGAGACGTATCAATAGGTTGACCAGTCACTCCAAGTAGATCCTCGCTACCTCGTAACTGGGGCGGACTCTGACGACGTTCGTGACGATTGTCAACCAGTGGTGTCGGAGCGGAGGCAACGAAGGTCGAGAGTGCCAGGAAGGGCAGAAGGCTAGCTTGAAAGCCGAGACACAGCATCTTGAAGGTCGCGAATCAAAAAAGCCTTTACCGTTGTGGGTAGCTGGGGAGAAAATGCGCAAGAGACCAGAACTTAAGCCAGTCTCGCCCATTGCAGACTTTATAGCAGCAGTCCTCCATTCTCCCGTGTGTACTCACCTATTCATTAGCTTGGCCATGACGCGGATGGAGGAGAGATCCTCGCCCTACGACGCGATCTCAACGGCCAATACCGTGGCATTCGGAGAGACATGACCTCATATGAACTAGGAATCTAGACTGGTCGAGAGTCTCCAAGGGCGTCCTACGAAGAAATCATAGCTATTCCGTCAAGGATCCCTGGGTGCCAAGAGGTGCAAGGCTGTGGATGCATAGCGGTGGTGCAATGTGGGAGACATCAGCCAAGAGTCTTGGGAAACGGATTGTCACGGACCGCCATCGCACGGGAGTAGCACGGCAGATGCTATCCTATGGAAGGTATTTGACCTGCCTCAGGAGGAAGCTTGTGATCACGCTCAAGCTGACAGTGGAGAAGATCCCTGCTCTCGATGGCGGAGAAAATGGATCCCTGCTTTGCCGACGAGAAAGCCGAAAAAGGCGCGAAATAGTTGTTGCTATCATAAGCAGGGAGGAGTCTTCTTTTGGAAATCGTAGGCAATCATTTCATATTTGGGAATAGCGGATTCAGCATTTATTTCAAGACATGCCTGTAACGATAGACTTTGTCGACGCTATTTGACTAAGAGGCTCTCATAGATGCCAGTACAAGACACTAGATCCAGAAGCCAAACATCCGACACGAAGCTTGGGAAAACATGGAGGATGATGCAGGTAAGCTTCGTTAAGCTTTCGCCAATGATGGTTGCCAAGGCCATCTCGCATGACGTGCTGCTATTTTTTCGCTTCCCCGCAGAAGCAGGATGGAGCCGGGGGGATGGTGTAACGGTCTCCCATGATCCCAGGAGGCGCCGCTAGTTCTTCTGAGATAGCTTTCCCCAATGACCTCAGTGGGAATGAGGAGAAGTTGACATCTCGCAGTGTCGCTGGTTTTCCTCGGTGTTCGGGCGATTTGCCCCTCTTGGTCGAGCCTGAGCGGCGCTATCATTGAGCGCATCGTTCCGGCCCATGTCTGGCAGAGAGCTGTAGCCAGTACTAAGCGTAACGCTGACTCGCGTACCATAGGGTTCCCAGTAGAGCGTCAAGACTTCAGGAAGAAACTTATCCTCTACCTAGTCAACCCAGCCCATCTCATCGTCAATGACGCCGCCCAAGCCTCGTTTGGCTTTATCTTCCGCTGCGGCACGGGGAGGCCACGCACGCATCTGTGTACGAAGGTCTTCAGCCTTTGCAATGGCCGACGGAAGGTTCCTAAACATAGGATCAGCAGGGTTGTATGCGTGCACAGCAAGAGAATCGTCGGAGATCCTCACATGAGCCTCCCATGTACCACATATTTTGCCTTTGCCAGCTCCTCAGCCAATTCCTTTTGGTGATTATTCATAAGTTTAGGATTAGGGACGACGATGATAGGTAAGCCAACGCGAAGGCCATCAAGGATGGAGCCAGATCCTAAATCAGTCAGACCGATTTCGAACACAAACGACAGAGACCCAGCCTACCTGCATGACTGATGATAAGCCCATCCACGGAATGCTCCTTCTCGTTCATCTTCATGGCGATCAATTCATGACCAAGTCCATTGGTATCAAAGTCAAATCCATTGATGTGGATACCTAGCTCCTCCTTCACCTGCTGACCTCGCGCTTCCACGAACCGATCAAAGATCAGTTTGCCTTCCTTACCGTATTGGATCCTAAGGTCGTTGTAGCCGTGCGCTTGTAGAGATTCTAGAAATTGCTTAGTGAGCACGGTCATGACCAGGTCGTCGAAGGGAGCTGTAGCCCCGATGGTCACGAAGCATCTTTTTCTGGGTGGCGTATCCGCCATCACGTAGGATGCAGTGGAGAGGTCAGAGCTTGCCAGCAAGCTCTCTAAGCCAGTCGTCGAAGTTAAGAATACTGAAATCTGGTGAGTCTTGTTTGACTGCTGGGAAACTGCTCTCTGGCTGCCCAGAAACATGGGCTTCTCCGGCCTTGTCTTGGCGCCAAATTGGGGCGGCTGGCAGCGCCGCCGTCATCATGGGTCCGTTAGCTGTCCGGGTGTGTGTAATGGCGCAAACGCGGGGCCGAAGGGCCATCGTAGCAAGCTGCCTAAGCCATTTGCGCGGCGTGTTTCGCCACGTCTGATCTCGAAGTTCCTTCAGCTAAGGGACTTCGTTTTTTCATTGATAACTAAACCTTGAATTGCAATGTAGACCGCATTGACAGGGACATCGGACACAACCGCAAATGTCCGGCGTTGCTGGCAAAACCTCCACCAGCTTGACCACCTAGATTCGCTCCATGCCTTTCAATTTGGGTCTTTGCGCCAACGTCCCTGAAGTCTATCAAGTACTGCAGCTCCTCCGCTCCCTTGTCCCATCGCTCTCCCTACAGCAAATTGTTGTCGCAGACAAGCGAAGCCCCGGACCGTCCCAAGAAAAATATCCATCTTTTTCCACTCTCATGCCTCAGGGTTGGCATCAAACATTGTCAGCCCTTTCAACCTATCAACGTAGAACGGTACATGACCGCCAAAAGGCCGGTAGGTGTCGCGTGGAGCTTCTGGCGCTGCAGCTGCCAGCACGATCCTGGAAAACATAGACAAGGCAGATTGCTGCACCGGCGTCCAGTCGTCCAACCTGGCTTCCCGGAAATTTGGCGATCTCTCAGAATTTTTATTTCGGCCCAAACCCGCGGATCACCCTCCGCCTCCTCTCGGTCATTAACCTAAGATCATTGTTGGTAACCAACGAACAAGGCGGACGCGCCTGTTTCTAGTTTCTCAGCATGGTAACAATGTGACCCGTAGGATTTCGAGTCATACGTAGATGTGATCCCATGAAAAGCTCAGAACACTGACAAAGTTTGAGGTTGTCGAGTAAGGGGCGGGTTGGAAAGGGCGGGTGAAGGTTGTTGACTATGTACAGTACCTTGTTCACCAAGTCATGCTTGGTGGTCTAGCCAACGGTCTGCCGTCGCTCACAGCTACTCATCCTATAAAACAGAGTATCTAGACCCTGTTGTTACTGCATTTCCTTCGTAAACGTTACAGGTATTAAGTTGAACTCCTCTGTAGCATGTTGCCCTAGGATCGGCGACTTGCCGTCTCAGGTTAACTTCCAAGCTGCTTAAACAAATCTAAAGAGGTTTCTGTGTGCATCTACTTGATTGAGTTTGCTTGGCTATTTGCTTATTGTCGAGATTTGGTACGAATTGTTTGCCGTCGCCACCTTTTGCACCAACTGGGTGCATTTCTTGATACCGACTGCGTGACTAACCTCTTGTTTGCTCATGTTTTCCGGATGCATGTTTTGCCTCGGAAGTCCTGCTATTGCGTATCTTTGAGCCAGACACTCCGGCCTTGTCCAATCTGTCGTTCTAAATCTAGATAACAGAAAAGATGACTAGGTGGAAGTCGTCCTTAGCCTTGAGCTCATGAGGATGTATTGTTTGTGTCAACTGTCTTTAAATAACTACCAACATATAAGACATCGTGTGTGGCATCTACGGTGCTCTGCCTCGATGTGTTCGTTGTTCTCAGCCACCCTACTTTGCCTCTTCGTCAACGGCCATCATTGACACAATTTGCTATCTCTTTTTACAAATATTATTGAGATGATAGGCATGAAGACTCTAGGTTTCAGGCAGTGAGATCCAGCAAGTGTTTCCTATAAAAATTAATGTCCCCAGCGTTTGCTTCAAATCAATTTGTTCCTAAGCCCCATTACACGAACCAACCCTCTCTTTCCATCTTCCGGACATGAAGCAGCTGCTTCTGATTGCGCTTTTTAACGTGATAAATCTTATCGTGGCTGAAAAAGTATCCTGCAAACCGAATGACACGTTTATCGAGCTTTCAAATGAGGCGAACCTCGACTTTGCGGCCTCAATGATTGTTAACGGTTTATATAAAGATGATCCGGCCCAAAATAGTCGCATTCGACGGGTTGAGACTGGTGAACCTGCTGAGTCTACCGAACTCTACGAACGAGGCTCACCAGAAGCATCTCCTGCAGGTGTGTTCCCCTCGAAAGCGTCTCCCGCAGGAGTATTTCCCGCAGGAGTATTTCCTGCAGGAGTATTCCCCGCCGGAGTGTTTCCGGCTGGAGTTTTTCCTGCAAATGACCAATTCTGGCGTACGCTCGTTGCTTTCCCGTTTCTAGCCTTGTATTTTACTTACTTTTGTAGACCAGGTGCGGCCGTCGAGGCTCCGTCAATTATTGAGTACTCCATGTCCTCCCCCTCCAGCCCGCATCGTTCAGCGCGGCCAGTGTCACCAACCGAGGTGCAAATCGAATATTCCAGCCTTCTCGTCCGCGACAGCTCCTGGATTTTCAAAGCGTGCTCCTGCCCTGGACCATGCTTCCGATCAGGAGCTATGCAATCAGGCTATAACGAACATCGTCAAGGCAAATCTTGATTTGACAAAGAAGATTGCTAGCGGTCAAAGCGGAATCTCTCCCAATGCAATAGAATGGCAATGGTTCATTGATTTTGCTCAAGAATTTGGAGAGTCACTTCCAGACTCCTCGGAAATAATTAAGAATCTGACAATCGCGAAAAAGGCGGCGAATGCTGACTCCGGTCCGCTTGCCTCGACTTCACAACATAGCAATGAACCACTCGCAAATTGGGTAAATGGAGATTGCACGTGGGCACTCTTCTGTCGTCCAAATCGATTTGATGAGGTTGTGAGCTGCGTGGGCCAATGCAATAAAGGTGCAAACGATGATCCTAGGCGTTTCACTCCTTTCAAAGACGCTATTAAATCTATGAAATTCTGGAGCTCTGAGAGGTACGTAAATATGGTGCTATACGTACATCTGTCTAACATGGCCAAAAAGCTCTGATATACCTTTCGCTGTTTTAGCTGGGAATTTGTATAATAGAACGAGCCATGAAGGGAAACAACGCCATGTTTTTCCAGCCGAAGGGAAATCTACGTTCACAAATATTAAAATTGAGTTCCCAAGGGGCAGTATACCGTCAGGTCTGCTCAACCCACGGAGTCCTTTTTCAAATTGTCGAATGACTAACCAACATGTCAGGTATCGAGCAACACAACTTGAGCCAAACAGCCTCCGAAGACATTCTCTCAATATTCGAGAAAGACTGGCATCCTCCAGAGGGATGGAATGCGAGTCACGACGACAATCATCCGCCAAAAAGATATCAGAATCAGGCCGGACGCGGAGTGGAGCTAGCCCAGCGTGATAACCTCGAGGATATCAGCGGCATTCCACACTCTGAAAACGACCTGAGGATACTTATTTATAACCTCTGGCTTATGCTATTTAGACCTGCAGTCGAAGCTGGAGAGTCTCCTTCAATGGAGTTCAGCGCCTTCAGTCCTAAATTTGGTCGCCCCGACCAGATTCAAAAAGGCGGGCAATTCGTTGTGAAAATATGGACGTCTGCGGTACCTGACTGGAAGAGTCTGAAGGATCCTCATATTGAAGATTATGACAATTCTAATTCCAATGATGGTCCTAAGATAAGCACTAGCGAGGGAACTCTAGATGCTTACAATCACGCAATCGCTGCAGGAGCCGCCGGGGTCGCTGGTGCTGTCGCTGCCGCTGCGGGCATTATCGGGAGCAACCCTGAGAGCATCACAAAGCTAAAGGATACCGATTGGATAGACGAATCGTGCCTTCGCCTTGAAAATTTCCAAGCTGCTGTTGAGGAAAGCTTAGACTTTCCAACAAAAGCAGTGAGGCGGTTGAGGTCAGGAAATAAACTACAATATGAATATTTGGAAGGACTTTTTTTGCCGCCAGGCAATCGAGGAGATCCCGAATATGAACAAATCGTTGATTATGTTATAGGTGATAAATGGAAGCCAGGTCTCCTAGTCTTTGACTAACCACTTCAAGATATACTGTCTAGTGTACCCCATGATCTTGAGAATTATCGGCTATATTGCGACAATGATCGTCAAGTACCATTTGGCAGATGGAGTGTTCGTCAGGACCCTGGCGATCCTCCGAAGAGCTATCCGTTCCTTCGTAATCGACCTTCATTTGAATATATTCGTCAGGAAGGCTGGCAGGAACTGGAGGACACTGAGAACGGAATCCTGATGGGAGAGAGCACTAGCTGCCGTGATCATCGATTACTTGCTGCATCCTACACCCAAAAAATACCAGGCTTCAAGCAAAAACCAAAATCTGCTACTACTACGGTATGCTGCTGCTGCTTAGTCCTTCATGAGTCACTCATTTAAGTTTATGTTAGATCTGTGATCGGGCCTTCGAACCCTACGTCACATTGTTCCCGTCCGCTGAAGATTTGCTAAAGCTGAATCGAATGTTGATAGACAAACCTGTTGGGCTTCTTGATCCCTTGCGTTACGGAATAACTTCTATCATTATCTTACGCGAGGTTTGCCGACACTGTTACTAGGTGTATCTGATATCACATACTAACGTATTCACTTTAACAGCTTCTTACTCTTGCGCCTCGAAAGCGTAAGTTTAAACTCATTTGTCAATGACAATCCTCAGAAACTAACAGCGCGTGGAAGCAAACTTCAAGCCTTCCCAGATATCAGACACCGGCAGCTCTGACCCCACTCCGTTTCAGCTCCAATTTCAGCATGAACGTACTTCGAATCGCCTCCTCTGTTTCAGCTTGTTGGCTGCACTTGCAGACCACGGGCTTCGTGAGGCTACGAAGGGTATTTTTGTACCTTGTGAGAAAGGAGAATGCGACGAGGAAGACTCTACCTAAGACTTCGTTCTGGCGGTGCTCTGTACTTCTTCAACAACTATCAATAATGAAATTTATTCAACCTATGTTTCCTGGCGGGACTGCATTCTCCCCTGAGTGAAATTACTACAATCACTCCATTATAATGCCATACATTCACCAGATGAATCTTGCTTATCTTGATTATAAGCACATGTGTAAGAGATTCTTCAGAGACGCTTGGTATTTCGAAATTGCATAAAACGGTAAGCGGGTAATGATGAGCTCCAGATGTAAGTCTTCTACGGCGGAGCTCTACTTGATTTGAGATGCCGCACAACGCGTCGAGAGCGTGCTTTGTCGAGAACCGGCAGGCCGGGTACAAAGGAGGACTGCCGGATTACAAGGTAGGCTGCTGCTGAAATCAGGTAGCCGTGAATGGACGCTGGCCCTGCTGGGTCTTCGGTGAACTCCAGATCGGCAGACGGGTCAACATCCCCGCGGAGAGATCGCCTTTCCCCCACGATGAATGACCAATCGGAACGGTTCGTGCAGATTCCGCAGGTCTTGGCAATTACACTTTCTCTCTTGCCGGTTTTCATGTTTTCCAACCTCCCCTTCTGTTCGGAAAATATCCTTTCTCGACGTCAAGTTGCATAGTTGCTCAATCTTGACTTTCTATGCTGCAGCGAAAGAGAGACGGTGTAGCTTCGTTGCAATCCTAGAAGGTCGTCCCAGCGCAGTCATCCTTGACCTTGTCGGCAGCCATTTCCCCTCTGTGAGTTTAGTGTTCAAGCCTAATGCAACGTTTGCGGATGAATTACAGCGCAACTTGGTTGCAGTTTGATAAAAATGTGGCCTTGGAAAGTCCAGCGAAATCTGGCTATGTTGAACTTCGGCGTCAAGGCTGCAGCCATCGTTGATGTCGGTTGAATTCAAAAAATTGTTACGCTGGGATGTTGGCATTTAGAAAGGTAACTGTTTCGATCTCGGAGCGTTCTGCCTCTGCAAGTATCTAGCCTAAGCTGGATCGTGGCAACTTCTGAGCCGGCCTTCAGGATGAGATCAATAGGAACCGCTAATCTTGGTCAGCGCGTTCCGAACGACCAGAATCCGATAAGATATGCCTTGGTCAACAAACGTCAAACGATTTCAATTAATTTGAAAGGAGATCTGATGTAGCCGCTCATATGAAAATCAAAGCAAACGACGGCTGCATCGAGAGATCCAAACCATGCTGATGAACTCTTTTGACAGCGGTACTCGTCCAACGGAAATCAATCGTACCGGAGAGTGAGCGATGTACTTTTCTTCCGAATCCTATTTGTTTGATGAGTCTGCTTCCACGTCAGGGCACCCAATCGTGACGAGCCCATTTATGCCACCTCTCTGAGGGTGCAGTATGGATTAAGGGCGGCGGCGGAGGATATCCTCGTCGTTGTTTGCATGGGGCCGCGGCAAAGGTCTGAAACTGTGGCGTCCAGTAGGTAGCCTATGGGAGATTCAGCATGCAGTAGGAGAAGGATGGCATGGCCTCCAACGTGCGCAATGTTTCACCTGATCTGCCCCGGCTTGCATTACAAGTTCGAAAAGCTCGGCCAGTCCGGCCAGAGCCAGGACGTCTTTCGGAAAAGTTCCGAAGGAAGTCATGAGCCTCGCTCTGCGCTCTTCTACAGATTTCTTTTGAAGAATGTTGACAATGGCTCCTGAGCCCCTTCGTCGGTACACTGCCGCTTCTTGCATGTCGTTCAAACCCTTTACTAATGGGATATAGGTCAATTCAGAACCGATGTTTACCCTAGAACTGTTTCGTGGACAGGGGAAGGCGGCTTTCTGTAAGCGGATCTCTACAATCGCTGCGTTGTGGCCCAACTAAAGAAACTCAGGAAGTCAAGTTATGGAAGACTATGTCATGAATTCAACTTTGACCGCAATCTCAAATGGCATAAGCTTATCTCTTCCCACGATGGACCGGATTCTGCACTTATAATTATTCATCGACTCCATTCACCGGCGTTTATGTGTCATCTGATTTCAGTAGGGCAAGTCTGGAGTTTCTTGAAGTTTTTGGGTCGACTTATCGTGCCCGTCTAACAGGGCAGATTCTCGGAATTTGTTATATATGAGCGAAGCTCTAAATTGACTCTTTCTAGTTGCTAAGCTATGTTTCACAAGTACACCGCATACGGGGCATTTCCTTCGATTAAATCTCAGCAGTTCTAGGAACGACGCAGAGGATATGGCTGAAGTATTGGGAATCGTAGCGAGCATTGTCACAATCGCCCAAGTGACTATCGAAGCTGTGAGACACGCCAGGACATTCTATCGTGCCCAGGAAGAATTTGAGACATTGCAGGCAAGCAGCTCCTTGTTCCTGTCTATCCCCTGCATTCTTCCTGCTTGCATATCTGAGAAAGCCTCGCAATGAAGAATCCAATTTATTAGACTTGCTGTCTCTGGGGCGCTTCTTTCATCAGAGCAAATTCGACGATCTCTGTGGCAATTTATGGCAGGGCTAGTCATATGCTGAGGAGTAATATCTCAAAGATTATTTATCAGCATTTACCAATCCGACAATACGTCTCATTCCCTACACGAATGCTTCGTGCACGTGCACGCAATTACACTCTTTCGGCTGAGACTCCTGGAATTGGTAGCAAATAAAATTGGCTTGCTGATTTTCTTGTCTAGCAGGTGCCAAGGTGCTAACATTATTCTCTAGGAACAACTTGAACAATACACTACTCTTATGCGGGAGATTGAGAGGAGATTTGAGCATATCGCATTCCCTCCGTCCTCTATCATCGCGACAACTCTGTCACGGCCGAAAGAGATAATTGAGCAACTGAATCACCTTCTGCGGGCAAAAATACTTAAAAAGGTTGACGGAAGTCCTCATGCACGTCGGAGAGCCTGGTTGAAGCACAAATCGCGGATCTACACCATCAAGGATGCTCTTAAGGAGCACTGGCTTCGGATTCATGCTGCCATTAGTGCAGAGACCCTGTAAGTACAACTTCGCACGTGCTTCAGATACCGCTACTAACAGAATTTCTGGTCTTCAGATTTGCCACTTCTCGTCCGAGTGATGTACAGCTTGCAATTTTAACAGAAACGCAGGCTGTTAGACAGATTCTCCAATCTTATCCGCAAGTCATCAAACGCCAACTGTATTCGGAAGACCACCAGGTCTTGTTACCATGGCGGTCCAGAAACACATCCTTGCCTGCTTGCGTCGACAACACAGTGGTTCGGACCCAAGGAAATGATGAACCAGTAGAATCATCGTCCCAATCTTGGGCACGTGAACTACAAAGCCGTTCCCATAAGTCTGTTATTCTAGCCAGCTGGACGTACAGATCCTTACCGAGTTACTAGATCCCTACTCCCGTCTGAACCCGCAAGCCCTTTCGAGCTCTCCTCAAATTTCTTTCCTGAAACATATAGTACAGATCATCGGCTTGCCGTTTTTGGAATGCTTGTAGTGAGTTCTTTTGAAGAACACTGTTCTTACGAATCAAGAACGAATTCATACAACGTTGTATTTGGGAAATCGCCAAGGGAATGGATTACGCTTAGTATCTCCATCAAAATTCCTTGCTCATCTTCATATTATAATGTGCTCAAGCTGCTTCGTCATTGTAATGATTACGAAAACAGAAGTGTAATCATTGAAGGGTCGCTTCCACGTACGCTTCGAGATTGTGCTCTGCAAAAGCTCCATGACGCCCCCGAAGATGTGCATGATGACAGTCGTCTCCTTCTGTCAGTGCCAAAGGAGGGATCCGTCAACTGCGAAATCCATGGATTTCAGACACTTCGGTTACCAAATACTCCGGACATCATCTCACACCAACAAATTCTAGCATTCCTTGACGATTTAGGCTGCCCAAGGTACCTTGAAAAAGATGTTCTCCAAATTTCAAACTTCGGGAGGATCAGTTATTATCTCAGTTCTGTGAACGGAAGAGTAGTTTGGGAGATAAAGTTTTTCAAGTCTTTACCAAGCCCTCATTGGATTCAAAATATCGAGGTCCTTCGCGGCATGGCTGGCGCACCCGGCTTTGTGAAGCTGTTTGGTATAACCGTAGATCCTTTTGTTCGATACCTCAAAGGCATCCTCATTGAATTACCGAATCTGAAGTGGAGACATCTGTGGAAATTAGTTGCACAAGACCGAGATCAGATAACACCGTGGGACGTCCGGGAAAGTTGGGCCTGGCAAATTGTCGAAGCAGTTTATGAAGCGCATGCTCGCAGCTTCACTATTGGCACATTATGGTATCACCGGCCATGCATTCTTGTTGATGATCTAGATCAGCTCTATTTTTATCGGTTCTCAAGCGTCTTTGAGAGGGGTAGCCATGAGCGCTATTACTACCCTCCTGAAGTACGCCGTTGTCAAGATGTATATGAGGCCGCTACAGCGGCGGAATTCCCGAAAAGGACCTCTAAAACAGATATATTTTACTTGGGTATGATTCTTTGGTACCTTGTTGAGGGGTTTCCCGAAAAGGCCAATTCTACGCCTATCTGTGTTCGGGAAGGTTGTGACAAGGACTCGGCCAATGCGTGCACCATCGGATCTCATAATTGCCCAGTTTCCCTTCCACCCCTTACTAATGTACCACGATTCTACCAGGAGATTGTGAATGACTGTCGAGCTTCAGACCCGAACGATCGACCGGCTGCTCACAGGATCCTGCGGCGATTTCCTTCCGCATCAAGGCATCACGGACATGACCCTTTCGAACCTCTGCGGCCAAAGAATGTGGATTTAGGCTCGGCTATGACAGGTCTCGTTTCGGCGATTGGTTGTGATGTCTGTGGAGTGCACATCAGAAGCTCTTGTTTCGTCTGCAATCTCTGTGCGGAGGGCAATTTTGCCATGTGCCCAAAGTGCTACACGAGCGGATCACATTGCACGAAGGAGGACCATTTTTTAGTAGAGATCACCGAGAAGCCAGCTACCCAGTGGACCAATTCGGGCCACTATCATTCAAGTGTTCAGGGTTCTGGAGGCCGACAGATCATTGATTTGTGAGGTATTTCAAGAGATTTAGACGCTCCTCGAGGTAAAGATTCCGCTACGTATGTTTCGTATTGCGTGGAAGAGGACGAGCGAAGCGTACAATCGATCTCATTGACACTTTTAAACGTTGATGTGTGATTAGTTCCAATAACCGTTGACGAAAGACCGATCAAAATAGATCGATTTACTACAGTTTAGTGACACGTTGTAGGGTCTACACAATAGAATCAGGTGTAAGACAGGGATACTTGTTGTTTAATAATGGGGGAATATCAAACAACAACCCCCCAAAGCCCAAAAAGGATAAGGAGAGCGCGTACGCAAAAGATCTTGGCGCGAACTCCGCAGATTTGGGGGCAGCTCTCCTAGCAATAAATTTCTTTGAAGCTCAAAAGCTACAGAGTCCACCTACCACAACCATAATCATGGCGTCTGCCTCGAGGCTTCTTTACCGCAGCTTCCTTCCAACAAACAGAATATTGCCTTTGAAGAGAAAATGGCAATGCCAATTACAGATAGAGCGATACCTCTCCACTACGGCTTCGAGGCCACAGAAGGATGCGAAAATTCCGACGAGGATAGGGTCCAAAGAGCTCAACCAGGAGGAGCGAGACGCCTTTATGTCTCTGTCACCCGAGGAACAAGAAGAGATCAGAACACGATTCGATGGCACGCCGGACAAGCTAGAGTATGGTGATGGTGACTTTGAGTTCGACTCTGAAGAAATTCTTGAGTTGCCTCAGGAGGAAGCACAAGAGATGGAAGAATTCACCACGGCCTTAGAAAGAGAAGAAAACCTGAAGGGCATTGATTATGACTTTCCAAAAGTTCGTCCAAGGGCGAGGGATCTGGGATTCTGGGCCGAGGACGAGGGCGATGATGAAGATGCTCTGGTTGAAGACGAGGACGAAGAATTTAAGAATGATGATATCACTAGCATTGCACATGCAGATTTGGAATTGCACAGGGAAATCAGAGGCTACACCAGGCTTGCAGCATGGGAAATGCCATTTCTTTCCAGTATGCATATATCACTCGTTTCTGTGCTCCCGTCTTGTAGATTGCTGACAACTCTCAACAGAACTCCATAAACCTTTCTACCCGCCTAACACCGCCCGTAAACCCCTTCGCTTCCGCTACACAACCTATATGGGCGAACACCACCCCGCCGCGAAAAAAGTTGTTGTCGACTTTAAAGTCAAAGACCTACCTGGCCTCTCCGATTCCCAGCGTTTAAAGCTCCTCAAACTTCTCGGACCACGCTACAATCCTGATACCGAAGCAGTGAAGATGTCCTGTGAACGGTTCGACAATCCAGCGCAGAACAAAAGGTTTCTAGGCGATACAATTCAGAATCTCCTGACAGAAGCACTAGATGAGACGGATACGTTTGCAGACGTCCCACTCGATCTAAGGCACCATAAGCCCAAGGTGAAACCACGTTTCCCTGAAGAATGGAAATTGACCGCTCGGAAGGTATTTGGCGAAGATGGTAAAGAGACATTATTGGGAGCAAACACGCAGAAACTGCTGTTAGAAAGGGCTGAGAGAAAAGAATTGGAGGAGCGAAGAGAGATCGTGGATGGGAATAAGGTGCTAGAACATGTTCCGGTATCCGCTAGACAGCCAGCTTTGAGGTGACACCGGCGAGATTATGGACATGATTTCTGCCTCTTTTCGGCCCTCTCTGAAGGCGTTCCACACCTGTTTACGAAATTAGAGTCTAAACCCTTTCAGCGAACACAAAGTCTCCAGACTCCCGCAAACTTTTTTCCCACGCCGCGCATTCATCCCCATTCATTGCCTTCCTAATTCATCTGAATTGAGATTCTCAAGCCTCAACCATCTTTCTTCTTTCCCCTTCCCTTCGTCGCCGCACCCCCCCTTCCATTTCCCCTCCCACCATTTCCCTGGCCCCTCCCGCCGTACCCACCCCTCCCCTTCTTCATCTTCGACGCCGCTGTCGGTCCCTCTCCATCTCCCTTCACATCCTCTGCACGCTTCCTAACCAAAACCTGCTGGATGTCTCTAGTCGCTGTCCCATCTTCTTTGTCCCCACTACTACTTTCGTCACTGCCAGAGGAAGCCGTAGCAGGAGGAGACGACGATGGTTCCGCCGGCACCAATGGAGGCCATGCTTCGAGGAGCTCGAGGTCAAGCGCTGTTTGTTTTTCTTCTGCGAGATCGTTCTCCACATGAGTATTAAGGCCTTCGGTCGTCTGCGATGTCGGAGTCGGAGCGAGCGTCTCTGCGTCACTGGCGGCCTCCAAACCCGACTTTTCGGTAATCTCGTTCCCACTGCGCTCTTTCCCCTCTTTCCTCGTGGTACTCCGCGATGACGATGTGCCGGTAGAGAAGCCCGCCCACACACCACCCCCTCCCCTCTTCCCCTCTAGAACCCTACCCTTCCCCCCACCCCTCCACGCCCCCCTCGTCCTCTCCGCCGTACGCTCCCTCCACGACCCCTCCCCCACCCCCCGTCTCCCCCCACTCCCCCCCGCCCCTCCAACCTTAAGCAAACTCCCAACCCCATACACCTCCCGATACCACCTCGGCACATCCCTCAGCCCCAACCGCCCCAGCGTCTCACGATCCAGCGGCATCTCATGCCGAAACAAGCACCCCTGCTGTGTGTAGTCGCACTCGCCGCTGCGGAGCCAGAAGGAACAGTATTCTTTCCTCCTAGTACGCTCTTGCGCAGGCGGGGTGATGGAGGTTTGGAGGGTGTAAGGGTGCGGGTGGGGTTCGGCTACGCCGACGCAGGTCATGTCGCGGGTGTCGCTGGGGGAGAGGAGGCGGGGGGTGTGGGGGAGGAGGGAGAGGGAGAGGGAGGGGGGGAGCTCGTCGAGGGGGATGAGGGGGGTCATTGTGCCGGTGGGGCGGGTTAGGTAGAATTGCGGTTTTGGGGGTGGGGTGGGGGTGGAGGGGGAGGGGGAGGTTGGGGGCATTGTGGTGGTTTGGGTGGTGGGTGAAAGGGGGTTTTTGGATGGAGCGGTGGGGTGTGGATTCGAAGGTGTGAGGTGTAGTTGTGATTTGATGGGTGATGGTTTGTTAGGATCTGTTTTGGAAAAGGAGACAGCGTGATGGCGGGACGTGGAAATGGTGCTGCTTATTTATATTTATGCTCCAGGTGTCTTGTCTTCAGAGCAATGTAGAGAAACAAAAGTTGATGGAACGGAGATATAAGCCAGGAAAGAAAGACTTGTACATTATCTAGAGCCAGCCAGCTGGCACCTGCAGAAGAATCAGATCGATAAAGTTAGAAACGGATCAGTGAATGAAAGCCAGACAATTGCCGTGCATTGAGGCGCATGCTATTGAGTGTTTGCCATGAGATTTGCGACGCTTTCTATGGCAAGCGGTGAATGAAATAATTGATATTTGCTCGGTGTTCTAGGCCATCTTCGGGAAGCCGCGTGAGAGATATGCATTGAGGAGGCGGTCAAGATCTCCCTCATTCTCAATGCAACGCAGCAGGAAATAGCGAGCGTATTGAAGCAATTGCCATATCGGGTTGTTTTATCCGAAAGAGACAAAGCGAAGATCTTTAGTGTGCAGGATGTTGCATGTGGACATGAAACGTTATTGCGCATTGTGACTATACTTTGTATGCTATTCAAGGTACAGATCGATGTTCAATTATGGCTAGAAGCGTGTCCGTTTGACCGCTGATAGCTCGGGATGCTTCTCGCCAAGCTTTTTTGCTGTAAAGAAGAGGTCATGGAAAGCAGGTAGGGAGGTGTGGAATCCAGGTCGGAATCTAGGCGATGGGGTGGGGATGATAACTGCATCTTGAATAAAAGATAGGAAATATGTAGTCATAGGAGATAGAGCAAATTATTGGACGTCATACCTGATTACCATATAACGAGCGCAGATACTTGTTTTTGCTTGTTTGCCTCTGTAGCTTCCTGCAAAGCTGAAAGCACTTCTTTGAAGGATGTTTCCAGCTGGAACATGCATAAACTGCATAGTGAGTTACGCGTTGTTGAAAGAGGGCTCCACATGAGGAGCATAGATATAATTTAAGCGTATTAGAGTACCGAACTACCATTTTCAACCGAAGTACCTTGAAGCAATCGCCTGCCTCTCACTTGCGCAGATCATCAACTAGTCCTTCTCGAGATGGGAGCGCTTAACGAGGAGGGTCAGAACATCTGTTCATTGTTGCTCGGCAACGATGGAGAGTTAGCTCCAATATGAGTACGGGTGAATCGATCGCAAAGTAGCGCTGCAGCGACGCTGACATTCAAGCTTTCTAAGCCAAAGTTGATTCCACCTATTCTCTTAATGCCGATTGTAGAATCTGCAAGTTTTTGATGCCGCTCCTGAATGCCACTACCTTCCTCGCCGAGTATGAGCACACTTGGGTGACTCTGGAGAGCATTCTCAATATCGGACAAAGGAGTAGCTTGCGATCTCTTATTATATGTCCAAACAGATTCAGGGGATGCGGCAGCATAGAAGTGCCAGCCGCAGTTCTGCGATTCTTTGATGAAGTTTGTAGAGTTCCTCGTTCTCAGGATAGGCATGTGTTCAGCAGAGCCTGCGGAAGCTTTCACGGCAACCGCCGACAACGGAGCTGACCCGTGATCGATCAAGACAATTGCGCTGACTCCGAGGAAAGCTGCAGATCGAATGATAGCGCCAATATTCCCAGGGTCTAAGATCTGGTCCAACATGAGCACCAGCGGAAATTTCTTGTCAGGGCTTTGATTAGCAAGATGTGAGTTGCTGCCGTTGATGGCTTCTTCTTCTTCAGATTGATGGTCTAGAGCAACTGTTACCTCCCCACCTAATTTAGTCTCTGACAAATGCGTTACTGGAAGTTTGGGAAGTGGCGATGCTTCCAGAACATAGCCATTGTGTGGTCTCGAATCGCTCATTTTGTCCAGCATCGGTACTCGGCGTTCACGTACTTTAACAATGTCCACATTGCAAGCGAGCGCAAGTTTGAAAATTTTCCTATCATGCCGACTTTCCACGCCACTTTGCCTTTCTTTCATGTACAGCTTATAAAGCCTTCGTCTGTGAGATCTCAGAGCTGCCTCAACACTGAACGTGCCATACACAAATTCTGAGGCAGGCGTTGTATATGGGATTGAGATGGGTACGGCGGACTTCCTTCCTTTTGGTGGTTCGGGCGGATCGCTGTCACTTACTGGCGATGAAGGAGAAGATGGATTTCTAAGAGGCCCTTTCAATACCTCAGATTGTGTTCCGGATTTTGAAGTTTGATTCATGAAGCGTGATCGACTGTGATCTTTCAGCTGCGCGCGCCTTTCTCCATAGTTCGCCTGCACGCTATCTTGACGTTCTCGATTTTTGCTTTGGTCATCCTGGGTTTGTTGGGAAAGTTTATTCTTTGAGCGCCTCCCGCGACCAATCCAATGTGCCTCATTTGATATGGGAGGCTTGTCTCTCTTGCGCTCTCCTGCTTGCCATCGAGGCTGATTTATATTGTGTTGAGATCGACGGATCCCACGACTAATTGAGGATGTCAGGGAGGCATATCTGCGCGTGTTGTAGTGTGGACACGAAGCCGAGGTGAATTTTGACAAGACCAATATATTCAGATATCCATTTTGAAGGGGTTTAAAATGCTGAAGCAGCATGAAGGGAAGAGCTGCTGCGAGGTCGTCAATTGGGCGTTCAAACGCTGTCGAGGCAACGAGATGATCTATGTATACCAATTGTGGGAATCGTTTCAAGGAGGACAGGGCTTCAAAAACATCAGAGCCAAGACATGCATAAGTGAAGCGTTTAGTTTGTCGAAATCGATCGTCGAGGTTGCTAGACGAAAGATTCATTTTCGGAGGTCGTCTTTTCCCCGAAAATCCAGCGGTTTGATTGGCCGCGCGCGCAAAGCAGCTCTCCCACGCCTGCGACCGCGTCGAATTGATTCACTCTTTGAGGTCCCTCGGTGGTCACTTCACGGCCTTCAGACGCCGATTATTGTCGTCATTGATTTGAACCGCTTGCAGTACTTTCTTGTTCGTTATGACTGAAGTGCTTTCTCGTTGGTTATAACACGTGAACGCGTGTGTTAGTGATTTCATTCAGAACCTCTGTATCACCACTTTTGCGATGACCCTGCGCTGCCCCTGAGACTATCTTGTCTCCTACGGTACCTACTGCCTTCGCTCGATTTCTCTCATTGCCTTGCTGAGGTGATGGACTCTGTGGATCTCTCAAAATGGCTTGGGAAGCCTCTAACAGTGAAGGAGAAGCGCGACAAGGCAACAATCAACGGGGGCTTCAAGCACGGTGCGAGTGCTACCCCTTCGATAAAGTCGAAGTCAAGCTTCGGTGAAAGACCTAGTACGAGTGATGACGAAGAGAGTACATCCACAATTTATGGAGAAGATACACTCCCATTTTCCGGCCGCATACATCCACCTCATCCTCAGATACAGATCCAGGTGCCGCCGGTCTCCGACTCTGGCGAATATGAATATCTGCCTGGACATTTTACGGTAGAACGCATTTTGAACAAGGTCCAAGACACGCATGGCGTGAAGGTGAGGGTCAAGCTTTTGAGCGGCGAAAAGCAAATTGTGAGTATGGACTTTCAATATTCCGATACCGGACTACTTCACGTTAATTTGCACCTCACTACTATTTCTCTCTACCTGAACTTCTACTCATTTTCATTCTAGATATCTCGCCGCGATGTCATGAGACTCGATAACGGACCTAAAGCTGTGAAAGATTTCGAGAACAACGAGATGGAAGGCAGGCAGAGTCGAGGGGCTAAACGCTCACGGCCAGCTGGATTTGTTGACTGGGAAAGTCTCGAGCTCTCAGATGCCGAGGGACCTGCTCTTAGAGGCTCTAGACGTCGTTCGCGTCGGGTAGGCTCAATTTCCAGGTCTAGTTCTTCGGTCGCAAATCCCGCGTCCGACAGTACAAGCAGTCAGGATGAATTGGCCCAGACTGAAACTTCAGACGAGTCTGAAGCCATCGGCAGGCGCTCCAAACGACTTGTGACTCGCAGAAAGTTACGTATTGAAAGAGATGGGTTCGAAGAGGAACTCTCAGATGATTCGATTGATGATCTGGCTCGACAACCCTCAAATCAAGGTGGGAGGGGCCGGCCACGACCGAAGCCTTCACGCCCTTTGAAGCAAAATCCGGAAGGAACACGTCGATCTGAGAGGGCACGAGCTCTACCCCGAAAGAGCATGCGGGAACGTCAAGAGAACGAGATCTCGGAAAACGAAGAGGAGCGTTCGGGACCAAAAATCGTCGCAACGAAGGAGTATTTCACAAGAGTATTGGATGGCGATCCCTTCCGTCGTCGCCATTGCCAGGACTGTGACGTTTGCCATCAACGTGGCGACAACTCAGAGAAAGGCCCTCTTGTTTTCTGCCAAGGTTGCACGAATTGTTACCACAAGAGCTGCCTAGGCTCTCGAGGATCTCGAGAGCATCTTGTGACCAAAATTGCGGATGACCTCTTTGTTTTGCAATGCCGGCGTTGTCTAGGAATTGCTCACACCAAAGACCATCTTGCACCGCATCACGGCCACTGCACTGATTGCAAGGAATGGAACCCGGCTTCGCGACCCTTCCGAGCTCGCTTGACGACTCGACAGGAGCAGGTACACAGAGAGGAAAACGGGGGTAGAGACCCGATCACTTTCGTTAAACCTGAACTCATCGATTCGGTTCAAAATGTTATGTTTCGTTGCACAAGCTGTCAGCGGGCATGGCACATGCATCATTTACCTCCACGTCACGGCGGTCCAGATATCGATGAGGATGAAGACCAACAGGAAGATGACGAAGCATTAGCGCAGCGACGTTTCGACGTCTATCATCGCGCGTGGACATGCAAAGAATGCTACACAGAGAAAACTGAAATCGATGCACTGGTTGCATGGCGGCCTCAGGATGCCGATAACTACATTGGAGGCTACACTGGTGATATGATGCAAGAAAGTGAAAAGGACTATCTCATCAAATGGCACCGACAATCGCATTTTCATACCAAATGGATGCCAGGTGGATGGGTCTTTGGTGTTGCTGCGGCTGCTATGCGAAGTGCTTTTATGAAAAAGGAAGAGAATAAGTACCCGAAAATGACCACTACGGATGCAATACCTGAGGAATACTTGCGGATCGACATTGTTTTTGACGCCCGATATTCCAGCATTGTCTCCACTAGGAGCCTCGACATTGACCAAGCTCGCATCAGGGAAGTCACCGAAGTGTATGTTAAATTTAAGGGACTTGGATACGAGGATGCCATTTGGGAGAAGCCACCTAGCCCTGAGGATAAAAACCGATGGGCTGATTTCAAAATGGCGTACGAGGATTGGTGTTTGATGCATTATGTTCACCTGCCTCAGAGAACCAGCCTTCAGAGACGTCTTGCTGCTGTCAGAGAAAAGGATTTCGAAGACAAGCTCATGAAGAGTAATCAGCCATCCTCAATGACTGGCGGTGAAATGATGGAATATCAAATCGAAGGTCTCAATTGGTTGTATTACCAATGGTATAAGGGCCAAAATGCAATCCTCGCTGATGAGATGGGTTTGGGTAAGACGATCCAACTGATTGCATATTTCGCTACCATGATAGAGGAGCACAAGTGTTGGCCTTTCCTTGTGGTCGTGCCAAATTCGACCTGCCCGAATTGGCGGAGAGAAATCAAGAAATGGGTTCCTTCAATCAAAGTTGTGACCTATTACGGCTCGGCAGCTGCAAGAAAATTGGTCCACGACAAAGAGCTCTTCTTAAGCGACAAGAGCGATTTGCGAGCTCACGTTGTCATTACTTCATACGACGCCATGGTTGAGGACAAGACCCGTCAGAGCCTCCAGAAAATTCCCTGGCAAGGACTTGTCGTTGATGAAGGACAACGATTGAAGAACGAGAAGAACCAGCTCTACGAGGTTCTAACCAAGATTAGATTCCCTTACAAAGTTCTTCTCACCGGAACACCGCTTCAAAACAATACCCGGGAGCTTTTCAATTTACTTCAATTCTTGGACCCGAAAATCAATGCAGCAAAATTGGAGGTGGAATACGGAGAACTGAACAAAGAAAATGTCTCAAAATTGCACGACCTTATTCGACCATTCTTCTTACGACGGACAAAAGCCCAGGTCCTCACCTTCCTACCACCGATGGCTCAAATCATTCTGCCGGTGACGATGAGCGTTGTCCAGAAAAAGGTGTACAAGTCGATCCTCGCGAAGAATCCGTCCTTGATGAAAGCAATCTTCACCCGTGATGTTACTGTCAAGAACGCTGAACGTCATACCTTGAATAACATCCTCATGCAGCTGCGGAAAGTATTGTGCCATCCCTTCGTCTACAGTAGGAACATTGAGGAACGGGTCAACGATGCGGAACTCTCGCATCGTAATCTTGTCGAGGCATCGTCAAAGCTACAACTCTTAGAACTAATGCTTCCAAAGCTTCAAGAGCGTGGCCACCGGGTTCTGATTTTCTCACAGTTTCTTGACAACCTCGACATTGTGGAAGACTTCTTGGACGGTCTTGGCCTGCAGCACCATCGGCTTGATGGTAGCATCAACTCGCTGGAAAAGCAAAAGCGAATCGACGAATTCAACGCGCCTGATTCGCCATTTTTTGCCTTTTTACTGTCAACTCGAGCTGGCGGCGTTGGCATTAATCTTGCCACAGCAGACACTGTCATCATTATGGATCCGGATTTCAACCCTCACCAGGACATTCAAGCCCTTTCTCGTGCGCACCGTATTGGACAAAAGAAGAAGGTGCTTGTCTTTCAGATTATGACTCGCTTAAGCGCCGAAGAAAAAATCATGCAGATTGGAAAGAGGAAAATGGCCATGGATCATGTCCTGATACAACAGCTTGATGCAGAAGATGATGCCGGCTTGGATTTAGAGTCCATACTCCGACATGGCGCTGACGCTCTATTTGACGAAAATAACACCGATGATGTTAAGTATGACGCTGCCTCCGTAGAAGCATTGTTAGGCCGATCGCAAATCGAAAACACTAACACGGGTGACGATAACTCGGCCGAGTCGCAATTCAGCTTCGCTCGAGTTTGGGCAAATGATAAGGCGGCTCTACAAGATAGCCTTGGTCAGGCTGAAGATGCTATGCCGTCGACAACGATCTGGGGCAAGATTCTCAGTGAAAGAGAAAGAGCTGCGGCCGAGGATGCAGCCGCGCGAGCACAGGCCTTCGGGCGCGGGAAGAGAAAACGTGAAGTAAGTCTTGCTTTATCTAGGCAGCAGTCAAAGCTAACGAAAGCAGGCTGTGGATTACCGGAGCGTGGATGCCCATGACAAAGCCAGAGCAAACGGAAAGCGAGATCAAGGGAGCGACGCCGATTTCGACTCGGAAGGTGTAGAGAGCAATGATGAATCTGATCCTGAACCGGAGGACAATGTCTTCAACGCCACGAAGGAGTTGGAAAATGGATACTCTGAACCCAAGAAATCGAAGCGACCAACCGTGAGAGGTAACTGCACGCTCTGAATAAAGGCGTTCCCTTGCTAACCCTTACCAGCTCGTCCTTTCAAACGTGTGAAAGTCCCGGAAGGCGAGGCCCCTCGCTTTGGTGGCGATGGCCCGGCAGATCATAACCAAAGCGAACTGCTACCTCCACCACATCATTGCCGCGCCTGCCAAGAGTACCATCCGCTGGGTTGGTGCAGGCTCAAAATCGCAGGTGTCGAGCATTGCGGTCTTTGTGGTCAGGCCCACCTCGGAAATGGCCGAACATGTCCGCAGCTGAATTCCGAGACCCATGTTGCAACTATGCTAGGCACTTTGAAAGAAAGTACAGAGTCACGCGAACTTGTCGACGCTGCTACAAAGTACTTGAGAATGATCCGCGGCGACTTGGTGCAACGAAAGCGAAACCAAGAAAAGAGAAATCGGGAGCGACAGGAGAACATGATGCCCTTTATTGCTCCTCCGGCTGCTACTCTCAACGGTGCCACCGCGGCCTATTCTGGAGCCTAACAATGGATAGGGTGCACTACAAACGAGGTCTCACTATCGAAAGCGGTACTAAGGTTGGAAGACGACTCGGAATTGCGATTTTTGCCTATTAAAATAGCCGGCGTCTAGGATATGCTAGAATCTGATAGACTTGAGCGTGGAGGTCGTCAACGTTCCACGGCGTTGTGGACCATACACATTACTTTTAGGTCCTCATGACTGAGGTTCCTGGAGGGTGTTGGGGTTGTCAACTAACGTTCTTTGAGCGCGAAAGATGGTATTAGTTCTGGTGCTGAACTACGGCTATCATGCGATAGATCAGAGATTCTTTACTGGTCCTAGATTTCTCCATGACAAAGGCAGCGTCTTCCGCGATATCACCAAGTTACGGACTCATTCTCGTCTTCTAATCACACGACCCCGTAGAATTTGCCAATGCCTAAGAGTCTGTCCGAAATGTAGTACTCATGGCGGTTGAAAGACAACATGAACGCTTGCCTGACTCACCTACTCTTCGCCTACTAAGTGCTGCTTTCAATTGTTTTAAAACCCGTTCAAAGTCATATTGTTTTAATTTAATCTAGGTTTTCAACAAATCATCAAACCTTGAATTTCCTCTCACACTAGCCGACGTTCTCTAAATAACTCCTAGCTCCCTGAAACTTATTAGTACTCGGGGCCGTATCTAACGACGAGGCTGAGGATCAGAAATCGTGGCGCACCCCGATCGAGGCCACAACTTCAGCCTTGCGCGCCTTGCAAGGGTTTGAGATGCCAAGCCAGCACCGGCTCCACCACTGGTCATCTCAAAAACCATGTCGAGTACAATCACATCATACCAACCTTACCTTACATTCAATATTCTCAGACGCCACCATGGCGGACCTTGATTCCTGGGAAGGTATGCTCTATCTCACACATGCAAGTGTTCGCCCTGCTGATGTTAGAAATGCCAAAAAGACGACAAGGATGCCCAAGACCAGCAACTCTCCCAGCAGGCTCAGCGGAGCCTAAACTTCAACCCAGCCAGCGCCAACTTCCGTCCAGGAGTGCTTCCCTTTCAACCGCAGTATCAATCGATACCTCAACAACATGAACATTATGGACAGCAACAATACAACACATTAGGGTCTAATTACGGTCGTGGAGGACAATTTCCATCAAATGGAGACTACAACCAGCAGAACCAATACCACTATAACCAAATATATCGGCAACCGCAAATGGGGATGCAAGGACAACAACCGCAACCATATCAGGTACCTCCGGTCATTGCGACAAGACCAGGTGTTGGACAGGGTGCTGGAGCTCCAAATACCCAGGCGAATACCGCCCCCACGCCAGCAAATCAGAATGCGTCGACAGCTCCTCCGAAGGCCAAAGTTCTCTCTATCAGCGCCGATTCCGCACCACCAACGGTAGAGAAGACGGGTCAGACAAAGGTTCTCACCATCGGCTCCACCACGCCCGCGGCGTCAACCGCAGGAAAGCAGAAAGCAGACAAGACTGCACCGGAGGAGGGCGCGAAGGTCACGGCTGGCAAGGCGTTGGAGAAGACCGGCGAGCCAGCTAAACCTGCGCCGACAGCTGCTTCAGGCAATACATCTCCTACACCTTCATCTGGAAGACAATCTCCGAGCAGAACAGAAAAAAGGGTTGCAGCAAGGGAGGCAGATACTGTTGCAAAGGAGCAGGCGGCAGATGTTGACGAGGAAATCCTCAACACGGTTTACGGCAAGGTATGCCATTCAGATAAATGAAACCCGCACTTCCTGTTAATTTGCTTTTCAGGAGCATGTCAATGTGATCTTCCTCGGGCACGTTGATAGTGGCAAGTCCACGCTTGGCGGTTCCATTCTTTACGCCACCGGTATGGTCGACGAACGGACAATGGACAAGTACAAACGTGGTGAGTAGCGCCTTGGGTCACATTTGAAAATTTCCGACTGATTATCCACCAAGAGGCCAAAGAGGCCGGTCGGGAGTCATGGTATCTATCTTGGGCGCTCGACTTGACGAAAGAGGAGCGCGCTAAAGGTAAGACTGTTGAAGTAGGACGAGGTTTCTTTGAGACAGAAAAACGAAGGTATTTGGAGTTGCAGACCTTCCTACTATGATGGCAGTACTAAATATTCCAAGATACTCGATCTTGGATGCTCCTGGTCATAAAACATTTGTACCTCAGGCAATCAGTGAGTGCTTTTTTATCGGCTGAAATGACTGTATCTCTGACAAGGTACGATAAGGTGGTGCCGCTCAGGCCGATGTGGGTATTCTCGTTATATCGGCACGTAAAGGGGAGTACGAGACCGGTTTCGAGAAAGGCGGACAAACCCGAGAACATGCCGTGCTGGCTAAGACTCAAGGAGTGAACAAGGTCAGATTTAACAAATAGGAAAACTAAAAACTGTTATGGAATACTGACGCCTCGAAGGTCATTGTTGTTGTTAACAAGTGCGACGATGGAACAGTGGAATGGTCCAAAGATGTAAAAGCGATCCACCTAAGAACAGGAATTGCTCCCGAACTAATATTATTATTAGCGTTTCACAGAGTGTACGACCAAGCTCACAGCCTACTTGAAAAGCATTGGTTACAATCCTACGACCGACCTCTTTTTCATGCCTATCTCCGCCCAGACTGGCTTAGGTGTCAAAGACCGAGTACCGCCGGACGTTTGTGCTTGGTACAAGGGGCCCAGTTTACTCGAATATCTCGATAGTATGAAAGCTCTGGAGCGCAAAACTAACGCACCATTCATGTGCCCTGTCTCGGCCAAGTATAAGGACATGGGTACAATGATCGAAGGAAAAGTAAATCATAATACCCCACCTTCAACACAAGCTAACACAGACAGATTGAGGCAGGGGTTGTGAAGAAAGACGGGACGTATCTTGTAAATTGATCAATCGAAATTATGTAGAACAGAGAACTGATCTTGACTAGATGATGCCCAATCGAGAAAAAATTACCATATCTGCGCTTTATGGTGAAACAGAAGAGGAAGTCCAAGTGGCTCAAGCAGGCGAGCAGGTTCGAATACGCGTAAGAGGGATCGAAGAAGATGACATCCTTCCCGGTTATGTCCTTTGCTCACCAAGCCGTCCCGTGCACTGTGTCCGCACTTTCGAAGCCCAGATCGTCACCCTTGAACTCCGTTCGATCATTTCCACCGGCTTCAATTGCGTCATGCACATTCACTCAGCGACTGAGGAAGTTACATTCAGTGCGCTTCTTCACAAACTCGAAAAGGGCACAGGTCGCAAGTCAAAAAAGCCGCCAAACTTTGCAACCAAGGGGATGGCCTTGATTGCTCGACTTGAAGTCATTGGAGCAGCGGGCGCAATATGTATAGAAAGGTTCGTAGACGCTGTACTCTGCTCGGCCAGGTCACTGACTGGATACTAGATTTGAAGACTATCCGCAGATGGGCCGCTTCACCCTTAGAGATCAGGCTAGTCATTAACCACCAGACGAAGACTAGGGTTGCTAATCATGAACATAGGGTCAAACGATTGCAATTGGAAAGGTTACGAAGTTAATCACAGACGCGCCGGCGGCTCCAGGCGCCGCTACTGCGACAGTCGCAGCAAATACCGCTTAAGCAGGTGATAGGGACTGTGTCGCCGCGGAGGCAGCTGCTGAGTCGAGATATTCCATTTCGAATAAGCGTCAGCCTCGATGAGCTGGACTGGTATACTGTCCTCAGCGAGCGAGGACACGACTGAGCATGAAGTAGTCTGGGAGATGGCATGCCTAAGCATTCACACTTTTACAGATATAGACGGGAGCATGAGACATTTTTCAATCTCTACTGGGAACAGGAGATTTGTTTTAGCAGGATGAATAGATAAAAATTGGACACCGTGACATGTAAAGCCACGATGCGCAACACCAGGTTTCCTCCCCAAGTTCAAGTACCAGCAGACTAAGAGAATTATTCATCACTTCATCTCCCCTTCTATGCAACGTTCGGATAGGTTCATCTAGAGCACGCGGAATCAAATAAGCTCAACATCTCCGTGCTTACCACGTAAATTAGAAATCTTACCTAAAAACCTCACCCACTTCGGGTCCTTCAGCAGGCCCCAATCTCGAGAGTCAGCGCGCGCGTGCGCGGTATCGGATCTGGCCCGGGATATCCCTCACCACTTTTGAGTCGTGAGGTCCATGCGGCTTATCTCATCTTTGCGAAAGAGGATTCCCCAATCTCACCCCCAAAAGTGCCCCTGGCAAGCCACAGCAGGGTTCTTTCCCGGGCCTGTACTAATAGTATTCTTCGCTTAGCCAAGCCGGCCAGCCAGGCTGTTGGAAACACGAACCCCGGCACCCGTGAAGCTTCCAAATCTCTCTTTCTCTCTCTCTCTTTGTGGCGCTCGGGGGGCCGTGGGAATGGGATACGAAGACGTTGAGGAGCAACGGCGCGTGGTGTCCTATGGATTGGGCCGAGAACCGGTGCGCCACACGGGTGAGATGCATGGCGATTTGCGAGGGTTGTGAAATAGTGGCTACCGTTTTGAGCCGCACTACTGGTTTCTTTGGTTTTCTGATGCGGACTCGACTTCTTACGGCCGCTCGTGTTTGTGGATGGGATGAGACGGGACAGGGTGAGATTGGTGTCTTACCAAGGTAGGAGGTCAGATTCACGGGCTCGTGTTGAGAGGAGGAAGGAAGGAAGGGGGGTGTTCATGGGTCAGGGGAGGAATATAAGTAGGAGAGACCGATTTCTCGTTCTTCTAGAACAAAAGAAGACCTCAATCGCACCTACTCCCACAGCCCTTGACGCAATCGTCCCATCACACCGCACCCCCTGTCCCAAACTCATCCAAGATGCACGCCACCACCTTCACTGCGCTCCTCCTCCCCCTCGCCGCCTCCGCGCTCACCATCCCCCGCGACGCCCCCTCCTTCAGCATCCCCTCCATGACCGCCTCCTTCCCCGTCGGGCCCCCCTACGGCACCTCCTCTTCTTTCTCTCCCTCCATCCAGTTCACCCTCGACTACCCCAACTCCGCCGCCAACGGCGACCGCGTCCTCTCCGCCAGCTGCAGCTACACCTGGCCCGCGGGCTCGCAGGGTGGGCCGACCACCTGGACCGCCTGCGACGATGAGGTCTCGTTCCAGTTCCCCGCCGACGGGTACGTGGGGTTGGGGAACTTTGTGCTGGAGGTGCAGCAGAGTTCGAGGTGAGTTTAGTTTTTTTTTCTCGTTTGTTAGGAGCCGCGTGATGTTTCGTTTTTGCAATGAACCACCCGTGCTGATGAGGGATTTTCGTTTAGTCCCAAGTTGGAGGGCAGCGTCAAGATCACGTCGAACAACCCGTCCGACCCGAACGCCTATCTCAGCTGCATCCAGTACGGCAAGTTCCAGCCCTCGTCGTGTCAGTTGAATGGGCCGTTGAGCGGAGGGAAGGCGCCCATTGTGATCCCGGCGACTGTGGTTCCTAACTAGACAGTTCGGTCGACACTTTTCAATTTTTTTGGCGCTCGAAGTTCTGGATTTTGACGTAGGGAAGGTTTCAGGGGCGGCGTTGGTGTGGTAGCTTCCTGGGAATAGCACAGGGGCTTAGTCGATAGGAAATGCGGCTAGAGAATAGAGATACTCGAATATCATCCATGCTTCTACAGACTTTTGAGCGGTTCAGGAGGGGAGATATTTTGCAGAGGAGGGCGGGAAGTCGTCTCCTCGTCGAGCTGAGAGAACGATAATAGCCTGTGCCCGCGCATTAAGTGGCGGCGACTTGGGTGAAAAGTTATGGCGGTAATCCCCATCAATCTCTCGGTTGGCGCAGGACGAAATGTCGTTTTCGCGACTGTTGATCTGGTCTTTGATAACGTAACTTCCATATCTAATCTCAGGATCCTTCTCACCCAACCGTGCGCCATTGCTGATGTAATGGGAATCGGATCCAGGGTCAACGTCTGTGTCATCACCACTCTCGTATCCCACCCCTTTTTAGTGTCGGGATTGCTGTGGAGACAGTTCTCGTGACCTCTGCCGGCGCCGAAGATAACTACGGAACATACAGGTGCCTTCTATCAGAGAGACGAGGTTTAGAGAGGAGGAAGCTTTAGGCTGTAGATCGATGGGATTGCTCGATTTAGGAAAGGAGACACTCTTATTACAGCCGATGGTGGAACGAGATTGGAACGCCAGCGTGTCCTGGACGGAATAGCCGAGACTGTCAACTCACAGAAGGCGATCCGATGGAGCAGATTAGGCATGGAAAATGGTTGTTAATCTAAAGTGGGAATTGAGGTTGGTCTTTCTACCATATAGCTGTTAGGCGCGCGGCAGACGGGAAGAGGGTGCAAAGAGGAGTTGGTTGGCAACTGATCAAAGTAGATACTTACGAATATTTACAAAAGGATAAGATTTTGAGTTTTAAGGTAGCTTCTGTAATGTAAAATTGGAAAGTAGACCATAGTATGTATGTTAAACAAGGATCAGCGTAAATATCACAAGACGAATCCCTCGCAGGATATGACTAAAGAAAATTACTGCATAAGCTTTATGTCCACCACGGTATCTTCAAGAAGGTTTATTCATCCTACAGAGTGTGGTGGAGGCGAAGAGTCAATACTACGCTGATTGCAAGAGACGTCAAGTTTATCTTTGCTGTCAAAGATCAGATCTGTAGGTGCCGGTGATGCAAGATTTAAGGGCAGGCTAAGGCATGGATCCAAAGATTTTTGGTAAAAGTTCGGGACGACTTTGGCTGCTCGAGACTGGCCAAATAATCGCAAATTGGCTATGTTCGAATCACGTGATTGATACAAGTCTGGGAGGACTGCTGCGCCCAGCAACGTGGGATTTTCAGCGCATTGACTCAAATTCTCATTGAAGAATTATTCTGACTAGCCACTGTAGCTGTTCAAGCCTCTCCAATCACAGTCCAACTACCCATCCTTCTCAGCTCGTCGCGATCCGTATAGATGGTTCTACCCATCGAACGAAACCGCCTGACTAGCCTGGCCTGCCGCCGCCGTGTCCAGGTTGATGTTGTTGGTCAACTTGGTGTTCTCCTGGTCGATCTTGTCCTGGTTATCCGCGCCCTGGGCTTGCTGGACCTGGAGGGCGGTCACTTCGAGTGTGAGCTTCAGGACCTTGTTCTTGATCTTGCCGTTCTGGAGGGCCGTCTTGGTGGCGTCGTCAGTTGCCGCATCGATTGCAGGATTAAATGCGTCCGTCTCGGCCGACTCAGCCGATTCACGCTCCGTCTGGATGGTCTCGAGGTCTGCGGCAGAGACACCGGCCAGATCGCTCATGTCGATCGGGATTTTGGCAAGGGCTTCGGCTTGGGCGTCGCCGGCTGTACCAGCACTAGCAAAGAGCGTGTCAGCGAACATCTAGGTGAATGAGCAAATAGAAGAGAAACATACCTGATGGACAGGTCATTGTAGGACTGGAGAGTCAAAGCCCTTTTTTGGGTAGGGGCGGACAGAGAACCGCATGCAAGGAGGGACAAAAGGAGAGCTGAGTTCTTGAACTGCATCTTGGAGGCAAAGAGGTAAAGGTTGTAGGCTTTAAATAGAAATAGATAATATATCAACAAAGAAGGTGAAGCTAACGAACGATACCGGATCGTGAAAGAACGAATGTAAGTGCAATATCAGACCAGCTTAGAGAATGAAGGCTGTTGATAAAAGAGGAAATTATGAACAAACCTTCCTTGGGTGTTCACTTACTTATACCAAAGTTTCCATCTCCCCTTGACAGAGCCCGCCGTCTCAAAATTTCTCATAACAAAACCCGCTCGTCGCATAAAGCTGGGCCTTCGGTGGAGATCGGTTTCGAGCAGCTGTATGACTTGGCGTACCCGTAGAGCAAAGCAGCATAGCGTCAGTCCTGGTCAGACAAGCAAATAGATTGCAGGCGCCTTCCGAAGCGACCGGGACAGGGCACTTTTGCCCCAGGACAGATGCTGTTCCGTGCTGAATATCGACTCAACGAGGATTCCGAAATGATCGAAGGCTGAAAGCTTGGTGCATGCGTTTGGCGCTTATGGCCTGGCCCAGGAGCCGAAATCTCCGCCATCCAGCGTGATCGACAAGGCCGAAGCGCGTTGTGTCTCAAGCTTTCTGCCAGCCTTGCTGAGGCGCTCTGTTCCGACAACGATAATTAACGTGGAGCACAAAGTGCCGAAAGTTTCGCTATCCGATTCGTGGGAAATTTACTCGTGGAGATGATCAAGCAAAGCGTTTGGAATTTTCTCAACGGAGGTTTTTGGGATCGCCTAACAAAAGAGGCATGCATGCCAAGACGTCCCATCACAACGAGCCCACGTCTCCACAATGATGAGCTATTCCACACTCTTATAGCATGCTTCTAACCCTAGCTCTATTTTCGACCTATTCGACAGCGTGTGGGCTCCTTTCCAATCTGTGGAAATAGACAATCCACTTGTTGAGATCCTATGTCATCAAACTCCATTCACTATCCTGCTCGGACCATCTCACATCCGTCCTGAAATTCTCGCCTACAACTCTCTTTTCCCTCGCCAGACCAGGCTCTTTAGACATTTTTTTCTGTATTAGCAATCTCTTCGTTCAAATCGTCCAGCAGGCTGCTATCCCACGGAATTCTGCTAACCATGTGTAGAGAGATCTCCACAAGATTATAGCCAAAAGTTTGGCCTTTTCGTGCAAGAGAGATGCGTTTCATAATCGTTGAATAATCCACAGACTGAACGCTCTTAGAATCATGCAGCAAATTTCCCAGATGTCTTTTTTCCCGTGAGCTCCTAATGCCATGGTCCTGGTAAAACAAGCGCCAACATATCAACTACTATGATTTCGGGTTGCCTTGCACATCACCGACGGATGAACAAGACTCGATCGACACTGTCTTGCATCCTCCAGCTGAGTGAATCGAAATGAGCTCCAGATGAACGATTGAAATGTAGCAAAAATTGCTCGTAGACGTTATAGTCTACCAAACATCGGCTTTGCATGTCTTCACGAGAACGAGGGAGGAAACCAAAAGAGTCGTGATGGTAATGTGTCAAGCTGTGGCGTTGAGACTCTTCATGATTGAGCCGCATCAGCAGGCCGCCATCATTGCTTTCTTGAACCTCAATAAGGAGCTTGAGACCATCGTTGACGTAATTGCCTAAAAGATCAGAATGGCCTGGTTCAGCGGTTCCCTTTTCTCTGTGGCGACTGTACTCCGTTGCCATTTCATCATATTTCCTCCGTTTTTGATCTCTCAAATCCCGTGCAGCTTTGCAAATGTCAACTTTTGGTTGCATGTCAAAGAGAGCTTGGATGATCGCATGAGCACTCAGATCTGCTCCACTAACTAGACCCTCTGCATTGCCGATCGCAAATACTGCAGATTGAGTCTCGGGAAATAAGTATATAGAAGCAAGATATCCCGTTATCTGCCCATTGTGATAGAGAACTTGTCTTAGCGTCGAATCTCTTCCAATAGTGTGTTCACTATGCTTGCCATTCACTACACCAAGGTGCGTTGCCGGGATAGTGGTCCTATGCCAACCAAACGCGTATGAACTCTCTTCGATAGTGGCATCAGCAACTGGAATCTTAGACGACACAATCATTGGAACCTCCTTGAGAAAGTAGTCTTTTCTATCGGCCAAATACGCATGCCCAGCAATTGCCTCAAGCATCGCTTTTGTCCAGAGGAGCATGTCAGGAACATTTGTCCAAATTGCTCCGGCAGCACCCAGAGAAGACTCATCAGAGACCTCAGGTTGGGGGAGCCTAGCGGGCGTTGCATCATCGGAAACCCAATGTGGTTCAGCAATATTTGTATCTTGTAGTTGGATACGGTTGGTAGCAGAATTCCGCATTTGCAATGGTTCGAGAATACGTCTTCGGACACTCTGACCCCAGTTCCTTCCGTCGATTTTCTCAATGATAGAAGCAACGAGACAGTACATGTAGTTGTTGTAGTGCCATTTCGCTCGGAATTCTTCGGCAACCGGGAGATTGTTAGCAGCGTGCAGAAGGTCTTCTTTGGCCAGTAGAGACTTTCCGTACGCTCCATACCAGGAGAGGTCGAGCTGAGCAAGGCCAGTCGAATGTGATAGAGCATCGCGAATGGTAGCTCGTTCTCCAACAACAGGGTCATGGACGGTCTCAAAGTCAATGAACGAATTTAGTCTATCAGACCAGCGAAGTTTCCCTTCTTCAACTAGTGAGCCGCAGCAAGCAGCTATGAAAGCTTTAGTAAGGGACCCGATCAGATACTTAGTGTTGACATCAGCAGCTGACTTTTCTTCAGCATCTCGAAAGCCGTCATTATGCGTGAATACTGCGCGACCTTCGTGAAGTACGCCAACAGCCACGGAAGGGGTCCCGGTAATGTGCCTGATCTCCTTCAACGTAGGGATCACATCTTGAAGTCTCGGAGACAGTTAGCACTCTTGATGCTTAGCCGAACAAGACTTCCCTACCGAGACTCTAATGAGGGTGCTTTGATTTGCATCCTCAACGGTACGTGCTTGTCATCAATGAAGTAACAAAAGCTTTCAGGTTTTAAGGCCGATGAAAAGTTGCTTTGCGATTAGAATCAAGTTTTGGTAGTGCAAATGAGCGACGATCTGCTTAGAGCTGTAAGTATTTTTGACTCTGCACTTATCTTATCTGTACGTTGGAAAATTGCAACGATTGTGAGATGAGATTGCATGATATCAAACTAGCGGTCCGGTCCCCAAAAGCTTTCACTAAAATAATTGGGAAAATTAAAGCCATCTCCGCCTCTATTCTCAAGGTTGCTTCACCAGTGCTTTTTTGCTAGTGACAACCGCGTGCTTCAATCTCTACGCTCGATCATGAGACAACTTAAATGACGCTAGAAATCTTACAAGGCGATTGTTGAAAGGCTTCATTCTCAAAGTAGTCCACTCTATCGATGATGAAGCTAAAATTATGCTTATCCTAGGTGGCCTTTGAAATTGCCATCACTTGCAATGGACGCCTTTGATCTTCTCGTCGTCAATGGCATCGTCGCAACGGCTAGTGACATTGCTAAATATGACATCGGTATCAAAGATGGGAAGATTGCAGTACTCGCCTCCCCGGGGTTGCTTTCCAACGCAGGACGAGTAGTAGACGCAAGAGGTGGCTATGTCACACCCGGAGGAGTTGACTGTCACGTCCATCTCGAGGAGCCTGCCCTCTTTGGTGGCAAGGGTCGAAGCTCCGATAATTTCGAGACAGGCAGTCGTTCCGCCGTGGCCGGGGGTACAACAACGATCGTGGCCTTCGCGCCACAGACAAAGTCCGATAATTCAGTCCTTAAGGTCATCGAAACTGCCCAAGGGAAAGCATTCGGTGCCTGTTATAGTGACTACTCCTTCCATCTACTATTGTCAAATCCTACAGAAAGCGTACTTTCAGAGTTCGCCGTCTTACCAGAGAGAGGCATTACTTCCTTGAAGCTGTATATGACCTACCCAACCCTACAACTGCGTGATGATCAGATTCTCAGAACCCTCCTCGCGTCCCGTCAAGCTGGTCTTACTACTCTCATTCACGCCGAGAACGGCGATATTCTCACCTTCCTCACCGACCAATTGACTACCAAGGGTCACCTTGCTCCGAAATTCCACGCAACGTCCCGCCCACAACCACTCGAATCTGAAGCTACTCACCGTGCCATTACCCTTGCCCAGCTAATGGATACCCCTATCCTACTTGTCCACGTGTCTTCCCCTTTAGCCGCCGCCCACATTCGTCGCGCTCAGACAGCTGGACTTCCTATATATGCTGAAACATGTCCGCAATACTTGTTCTTGACTCGCGATGACCTTGGTACGGAAGGCTTCTCTGGCGCTAAATGTGTCTGCAGCCCTCCTCCGCGAGAGAGCGTCGATGATCACGACGCTCTCTGGCGCGGCCTCGCAAATGGAACTTTCACAATCCTGTCCTCCGACCATTGCCCGTTCATGTACGAGGACACCGATACCGGAAAGAAGAGCGCGATTTCAGAGGAATACCCAGAAGGGCGATTTGACCGTATTCCAAACGGGTGTCCTGGAGTTGAGACGCGTCTACCACTTGTTCTCTCAGCGAATAGACTTCCGGTGCAGAAATTTGTCGAGGTCTGTTGCACGAACCCAGCGAAACTCTATGGTTTATACCCACAGAAAGGTGCCATTCTTCCAGGCGTGAGTGACGCTGATCTGACGATCTGGTACCCTCCTGTAGGAGAAGAGGGATCGTTGGATGTATTTGAGTTGAAGAATGATATGTTGCACCACAATGTAGATTATACGCCATTCGAAGGAAGGGGGCTCAGACAATGGCCACGGTATACAATTCTACGAGGCAAGGTGGTCTGGGACAGAGACAATGGAGGTGTCGTTGGGGAAAGAGGGTACGGTAAATTTGTGGAAAGAGGAAAGAGTTGTTTGGCAGGGCCATTGAAAGAAGGGGATTTGGATGTAAAGTCCTTGTGAGCTGGACGGTCATAAGGATGAACTAATGGTCATACAAACCTCTTAGGCTGTCTCCGGTTTCTTATTTGTCGTTCTATTAAAGCTAACGGCACATTTGATTTCTCAATAGATAGTAGCAATAAGAAATTTCGATCGCTTGGTATCGACGCTTTTGGTATATTTGAGGTATATTTGGCTAGGAGATTTACTCTGTCTATAACGAAGCAAGGCAAAAATGGAGGTCAGGAAGAAGTCCACTAACTCCAATTGAATGGCTGCTGGTTGTATTCCTGTAGATCAAATGGATGCCTAGACTCAGGGAGACATCATGCATCCCTGCTAATTATTCATGTGTCGCAAAGACGCTCTGATCATCACCTACATCGTTTATACCGCTATTATCCCCAGTAATGGAAAATGCCTTAGTAGGTTACACAGCGTGTTCGGCCCGTGCCTAGTTATATTCTTGGTTGTACATGAGTGCGAATCTAGCTGACCTCAATCGGCCTGGAAATTTGCGTTATCGATGCCACGCTCTTGTGCCCGTATATAGCAAAAAGGTGTCGTGTTGCACCTGCGATCAGCGTGGGATTCCGTTTCTCAAGAAAAACTTGTCGAGATGGTGTGAGAAATGAGCAAATCAATATTCCTGCTTTGAGAGAGAATCCAACCGATCTAAGCATCGAGGTCAAAATAGGCATGCTGACATGGCATATGATGTGGTTGATCTGCTCCATCAGCCGCCCACCTTGGGTTCTAAGACTTTATCAATACCATGACGCCGGATTCTGTAAAAATGACCGCCGCTCAGGGAGACAGCTTTCATTTTGAACAAACAACAACCCCAGTATGAAGTCAAACGAATACTAATAATTTACAAAGTTTCGGATATCTTAAATCACCGTACGTCGGATGGGTCCTGCCAAGCATCTCTTAGGTGGCTAAGAGCCCAGCCTCCCAGCGGAGAACGGATGCCCCGATGCTGACATTTCACATTGATATCTTACATGACCGTCTGCGCTACCAAGATGCATGAGAACATGCTTGAATGTCCCATGTACAACGCTACAATGTCGGAACAAGCGATCAAATCCTTCATGAGACGCTAAGACCGCTCGTCGCTTACGATAAATACAGGAATCTAACGCTCACTTCATCCAACCAGAGGACATCTTCTAGAGGCCAAAATAGGGGGAGACCCGTTTAAGAACACATCTAGGAATCTTAGAGGGATCTACATGACGTTGCTAGTGTCTTGCTCATCCTGAAATCACGGTTGGAGGTCATCAATTTCTTAGCCGGCCTGGCACGTCCGCGCCTGACGCATGCACTTCAGCTGCCAGGCTCGCTTGAATGGCTACATTTGAACACAACACGGCGGTCTGTGTCCAGAATCTCAGCAAGTTTCTTCAATAGCAAGGTTATTCGGTAAAAAAGAGACATGTGAATAGACTTGGTCTACACCTTTACACCTGCGGAAGCGTCATCAAAGTGGATAATGAGCCTTCCATGCTGTGAAGACTATGCTAAAAATGTTCCGGACATTCGACGAACCTTAATGCAGCAGTTTCTTAGCCAGAAATGGGTCTTCATGCACTTTATCGTCTGAATTTTGAAGGCTGTGTGTTCTTAACGACAACATTAGCGCCGATACTTCGTATGGCCCACCTTGGAGCCGAGATTTCAATGGGTTAATGTGGTTCATGTCTTGCAATTAGTCGTCTAATGAGGGACGAGTCTCCTTCAAGCAACATACTAACTAGAGATAGAGCTCTCCTGACCGTTCTCGTTGGAAATGAAGGAGCCGTGTGGCGTCGTTCGGTCTGCTACTCTAAACATCTTGGAATTCTGCTTATTCGTTGACCCATAAGCGACCCACAATATGCACAATCGACACCAGGCAAATGACAATACTCCCCAGACCATACCATTGACATTTAAACACTGATATGGCAACTTACTTGCTAAAGATGGGTACTCCATTGCCTTCGTTATTCGAAAGAAAACCCCGTCTCACCCGCGCCGAAGGCCCAAAGCAACACTTCGCAAGTTCTCTTGTAAACCTGGATGTACCCTTTCAATAAAGGACATTTCTTCTTCTCGACTCGGCAACCCGCTAGCCAGATCAAATCTCCCCATCCGTTTTGTTGTCCTGATGGGCCGGTGGCCGTGTAACGCACCTCGAGGGGAATATCAATCTAATCAGATCCACGTCACCGACCCGAAAACCGAGTTCATGCTCGATGCTGCAAATCAACGCAAAGCTTCCGAATCTGACTTCTGGACCCTTATTCCAATATCTAAACGCTCAAACCAGACACGCCATCCAACTCTCCAACCCAGAGCCCTGAACGCCCTCTCCCTCGCTCTGATTGGAAGCCCCTTCCCAAGTCCGACATCAAACTCCCATCCCACCCTCAGTCGGGCAAGTGACCTACCACCTCCAGCCCAGCTGTGCGCGCGCACTCACGCTCACAGATCTTAAGAACGTCAAATTAATGCTCAAACATGCACGTTTCCCTTGAATCGCAACTCTGCATGGTTTGAAACCGATCATTGGCTGAAACATGCTGGGCTGGGGATGACCTCCTTTTCGGGCCTCGTCCGAGCCACACCACACCAACACATTCAGCCCTACCTGTGTCACGCACGCACGTGTCACAGTGACGACCTCTTTTCGCGCAGGTCCTCGTGCCAACCGGTGTACATGCTACTTGTCATGCGCTGTTGGAATCTGCACCTATTGCGTCAACGGGCAAGGAATTCAGTGTAACTTAACACCCTCGCTGCTAAGAGCCACACCGTTCAGCCCTACCTGTCACACCTCATACCGCTTGGAGCATCTCAGCACAATGATTTCTCGCGCTGGTACTTGGGCTAGCGCTATACATTATACTTTGACATACTTTGGCCTGGATTCACTGACGTGGCGGATCGACAAAGAATGTCTGCACCTACTGGGTCACGGGCAGATCCTCGCTTTTAAGAGCCACCACACTGTTCAGCTCTACATGTCGTCGCAAAAATACCTCATATCGCATAAACTAGGGCATCCCAGTACAACGTCTTTCCGCGCTGGTTACTTGGGCCAGCGCTGCACATTATACTTGTCATTGGTTTGACTTGTGTTTCCAGACGTGGTGCGTCTACAACAACGCCTGCCGCCTGCACATCATAGGATGGAAGGCAGGGTGATCTCCTCGCTGCGAAGGGCCACCATACACCGTTCAGTCCTATCTGTCGTCACACAAGCACCTCATATAGCTAGGGGCATCTCGGTACACTCACAGTCCTTCCGCACCAGCGCTGTAGATTGTCCTTGCCATGCCAAACTGGGCCTGTGTTTCCAGACAGACCTGGTGGATCGACTAGAGCGTCGTGCGTCACAGCGAGGCGATCCAGGCAACATCCTCGTCGCTGAGAGGGTCCTCTGTCAGAGCTGCCCTCTGTACCAGCTTCACCGGATAGGGTTTGCCTAGAAATCGAAAGATTTACCCTGCCAGTTGCACCCTCTAGAGTTAGCTTGGAACAACAATCTACATCGTTTTGTTCCTCATCGCTAAGGCTATAATTTACGAATCTTAGTAGACACTTCTGCATCCAGCGAACACATGCGCTTGTTATCCGTGCTGTTGTACGCCGAGATGTTATCTTTCAATAGGGTGCCGGTACGGAACGCTGATCCACGACAAAACATGCATCAAGGCCTTGCGGCGGACTCTTGTCTTCAATGTGGGCTCACCGTTCTCTATCTAATGTCTCGTGCGTGTTGAAAAAAATACTTTGACTTAGTCACCCTTCAAGAAAAAAACCCCAGAAGTTCCTCCCTATCCTCGCGTTGAGCGTCCCCCATCTTTCTATCTATCAATCTAGTCAAACTGATCCCAAAGAGCCAACACCCCGCTAAAATGCAACACATCAAGAAACATCACTCCCCGCCCTTCCCCCTTTCCCCCTTCCCCCTTTCCATCCACCACGCCTAACCTAACCTAACCACCCAAAATCTCCCACAGCCTCCCCCCACTCCCCCCAACAAACCGCTGCCCCACAACATTAACCAAAACAACATCCCCCTCACACTCCCCCAGCACCCTCTCCTCAACCGACCCCCTTGCAAAAACCCTCCTCCACTCCCCCCAGATCCCGTACGCCTCCTCGCTCCACGCGCGGAACGACTCCTCCTCGATGATGGTCGGCGTCACGATCTCCTTGCCGCGGAACACGCCCCACGTCACCGCGTTGCTGGTCGTTGCGTTCTTCGACGACGCCGCGCTCGTAGCAGCAATGGAGGGGCGACGGCCCGACTCGGCAAGTGCAGTGGTCGAGCTCTCAAACTCGCGCTCGCGGTTGATCGCGAACCAGGAGATTTCGTCTTCGCCGTGCTTCAACAGCTTTGGACGCAACTCCTCCTTCCACGTCTTGGACGCGACGAAGAACTCGACAAAGGCCTTTTGAAAGACGAAGCCCTCACCCGGCGGACCCCAGCCAAAGACCGGGTCGTCGGACCGCCGGCCGTTGACGGCGGGCTGGCTGGCGAGGGTCCAGAGGCCCTTTTCCTGGATCAGGTGGAGGAGCTGGGTGCGGATGGTCCGGGTTTCTTCACGCAGGGCGCCGCCTTGGGCGGTTGTCGTGTCATCGCTCTCGTCGGACCAGGGGACGCAGGGGATCGAGCCGTTGACGTGGCGCGTAAAGATGTTGGTGATGTCGGAGCGGGACTTGGGCGAACCCCAGAGTTTCCGGGCCTGCGCACGGGTGACGTGGAGGCTGGGCCCGTAGCCGTCGATCTCGCCGAAGGCGGGGGAGCTGCTGGGGCCCCAGCGGCCGTTGGGGAAGTCGTCCCATGTTGCTTCGCGGCCGAGGGAGCCCATACCCTCGGATATTAGGAGCGTGGTGGTGCGATTGGACTGAGGGGCGGCAGGGATTCCGGAGCCGATGGCGGGGGCTTCGTGGATTTGGGTGTTGTTTGAGCTGCTGCTGCGGGAAACAGGGCGAGAGGAAGCGCGGTCGACGATAAGGCGATTGTGGGGTTGGGAGTTTAGGACAGAGGAGCGGCGGCGTGAGGAGCGACGGCGACTTGGTAATGTGTCATTTGGCGGGGCTTCGCTGATGCTGACATCGATGACAACGTCAGAGTCTACATCAGAGGAGGCGGGGGACGGAGATTCGGTGGAGGGAGGAATAAGTTTGCAGCGTTCGAGGATAAAGGAGACGGATTTTTCGAGGTTAAGAGTGAAGAAATGGAAGCCTCTTGGGACGCCAGAGGGAGAAGGAAGTGGTTTCATTCCTTCAACTATCTCGGATATAATGTCAACGCCGACCTTTTTCACGGCCTCGTCATCATTCTTGACTGCTTCTATACGAGCTGACACGGGTCCTGGGATTCTGACGTGGCTGAGCTTGGTGATTCTTTTGAGGATTTGAAAGCTTTGAATGGGCATCAATCCAGGTATGATAGGTGTGCTTTTGAAAGCACCAGAGCTGTGGCTCCGCAGCGTCTTTTCGTATTTTGTGTAAGCGTTCAGATCGTATGTCAACTGCGTCATGATGAAATCGGCGCCAGCCTGCGTCTTCTCCACAAGATATGGTAGATCTCTTTCGACAGACTGATGCTCAGGATGGGATTCGTCTGCATGCCCCTCAGGATATCCTGCAACACCAAGGCAGAAGTAATCTCCGTGAACCTTCCTTATATATCGAACAAGATCCACAGCCCAGTTGAAATCCCTATTACTATCCTCCTCATCATCGACGTGATATTCCTCACTCCGTGGTGGATCCCCACGGAGAGCCAAAATGTTGCGAATGCCGAGGGCTTTTGCTTCCTCCAGCGCCTCATCAACCAACTTCCGGTTCATGTTCGTGCAGGTAAGATGCAGACATGTCGTCAAGCCCAGCTGCCTCTGGCATATATCTGCCAGTTCGAGCGATTTTGCCGCCGTGCTTCCCCCAGCCCCCCATGTGACCGTGACAAAGAGAGGCCGGAGGGCTTGGGACATGCGAGATAGTCGAGCTTGGAGGTTTGCGAAGCCCTGAACTTCAGTATTAGCCATCAAACTAAAAACATGGGATTGGAGGACGGTACAGCTTGTGTCTTGGGCGGAAAGAACTCTAAAGAGAAGTAATTGGCATCATGGGGCAGGGCAGCAATCTTGTCCGTAAGCTTCTCCATGGCGACAGTGGGCACCCCGCAGGTCTGGCAAATGTCAAGTGACGATTCGAGGCCTTGATAGTATCACGTAGGGAAAATTCGTGGAGTAGCTTTAAGCTTGGTAACTGTATCTCGTCATTGCCGTTTCATCGGTGACTTTATGAGCTCAGAGAGCAACAGAGTGTGGGTCAGTGGGCGTGTGCGCTGTGGCGTTTGGCAACGCGCGTGGCCGCAACGTCCTGCAACGTTCAGAGTTGAGTCGTGGCTAGCTCTGTCCAGAAGGGCAGACGAAACCGCTCTGAAATATCCGTATTCTAAGAGGCAGATACCGTATGAAAATTTTATAGTCGAAAAGTTGCGGATTGAATTTACATGGTGTCTACAGAAAGATGGTCTCAGTGTTGATTTCACGCATTAGAGATTCACATATCATACACGCCTAAATACTTTTGCAAAGCCCACCTTAACGGGACGACGCAATCTAAAATGTCAGAAACCTAATTCCCAGCCACTCAAACATTCGTGAAGGTTCTTCAGCTGCATTTCTCGATTTTACGCCTGTGAATGATAACTCCGGCACGCTATGACTTGGAACTTGTAACATAATAGCAAGGAAAAAAAGTCTTGGTTAATGCAAACCCTTTAAACGGAGCCGGGACTGGGAACCCTAAGTCTCAAGGAAATCGTCGACCCCTTCCTTATCGCCTTCAGCTCCATCGCCTGGCGGATCTCCTTCCTGTGCGTCGTTTAAAGCATCTAACGCTTCGCTTGCGTGACTCGTTTCGTGTTCATCTGCTGCTGGCATTTGACTGCCTGAAAGACCTTCACTATGATTCTCCTGAGTGTCGCCGTCTTGGTTCGTCATTTCAGCAAACATCTCGTCGACATTGCCTTGAGGAGGGGGTGAGCTGTCCATCATCTTCTCAGCCTTCGCTGCTGTATCAGCTAAGCCTGCTCGCAAATCTCGGTCATACTCAGGCTCCTCGAACAGAGGCAAAGCGTCATGGTCGTTCTTGAATCCATCTGGCGCAAAACGCGTATCGCGCAATGGGCCGACCGATGTATTAGACTGCGTGAAGAGGGGAGATCCCGATCGTTGGACTCCTGAGTAAGGGTTGCCAAACGCATTATCTGTCTGTGACGTTCCCAGGGCAGTAGACGGCATCTCGTAATCATTCAGTGGCACGTTGCCTGTACTGTCCTGCCGATTCATGCTCGTTGGACTTGTTGTTCTGCCTACGTTATGTTCGGTAGGTGAGCCCTGAGCATTGGGTTGTAAATGAGGTGGATTTTGCGACTTATTCAACGAACTTTCGGTGCTCTTGCGCTTGTGGAAACTATGGGGTCTGGTTCTGTATTGTTGCGGAAGCTCTGTTGGATCCGAAACGCCCATCGAGGCCATCATTTTCTGTTGCTTCGTAGGACGCGGTTTGCGTGTTGAGTGCGAGTGTTCCAAAATCGGCGGTGGTTCAGTTGCTATCGGCTGCCACTTATGTAGCTCTTGCCGGAAAAGATTGGTCTCATATGCGAGCAGGACTTCTGCTCCTTCAAGTTTTCTTAAGTAAAAGAGCATCGTTGGCATCTCTTCGGTCGATCCACTGACGTTATTAGGATTGATGAACTGGCCCACAAATGCTCTGAAGTCGGCTGCCTTTCGTATGATTCGGTCAAGAACATCTTCCTCATCCGGCTGGAAAGGGAGGTGCTGAATTTCTAGCTGCCATTCTTGCAGCTCTTCTAGTTTAGGTCGAGCGGCATCGCGAGGTATCTTTACCCGCCAGTCGCAGATCGGACAAGTAAATTCTTCACCGTCTCTGACTTTGCCTCGGGCGATCTTCAAGCATTTGCCGTGATACCTAAGCCACTTAGTATTGGATTCACATGAGATCAAGATTAACTTACCAGTCAGAGCACACTTGGCACTCGATCATCATCCCTGCTTCTGGCATGCGACAAATACAGAAGACGGCTCTCTCTTCATCCCCTAAACCCCCCTTGATTCCTTCGACTGGGCTCGCACTTCGAGATGCGGGCTCGACAGGAGGCCGATAGGTGTCATTGAGGTCGAAGCAGTAATTATTCCGATTTTCAACGTACTCCATGTGAGACTTTAAGATGTGCAATGGAGCATTTGCTTTGCCAAACAGCTTCTTGCCCTTTCTCATCCAGTCTTCGTGTTTCTTCAGCTCTCGCTCCAAGTCCATTGTACCAGCGGGCTTGCTATTCATTTCTTTAAGCGTCTCCATAACCTCACGTACTTCCTCGTACGTAGGTCTTTCTCGTAAGTCGGGTCTTTGACTCTTGTCGTACATTGCAATGATACGCTGATGGGCCTCACGATTGCGGGAGAGAATGCGATCCATGTGCTCTAGTGTCTTTGGGTTGACCGGGAACGGTGAGCCGGACGTGATTTGGTTATTGAGTGCCTCAAGTTGAGGATAGTGTATCCCTTCAGCGGACATGATCTCATTTGCTTTGATTTCCCATACATCTCCTTGACGACAAGCGTCCTGATAATAGCGAAATTCGGGGGTCCCTTCAGTTATCTCCAATTCAATGGCTCGTTGTAGAAATTTCTTGCATTCTTGTAGCGTTTGCTTCATGCCCTTGTCTTTCATATCTCTAGCTTCCTGAAGCCATTCCATTCGCTGAACAAAACCTTCGAGTTCATTGACTTCTGCCATGTCAACCTGAAAAGCTTTACCTTGCTCGAGCAGATCTCGAAAGTCGTTTATCGTCTTGTTGGCCGGGGTTCGTATTGCCATTTTAGCCTCATGCCTGAAGTCGTTGATCTCCGCAGCACGTTCTTGAAGGGTAGTAATCTGAGGTGCATCAAAAGACAAATTGTCGGCTTCCTGAAGAAGTTCGGTGATCTTTGTAATACTTCGCAGCTCCTTGTCACGTTCTTCCATGTTGGCTGTCTTAGTTGACGTTCTACGCCAGGCTTTTTCATTTTTACGTCGGTTCTGCTGCTTGCGTGTGATGTAGTTGTTGGCCTCGTCAACCCATCTTTCGCATCGGTGAACAAATTCAGCTAGATCTTTCAGACCAGACAGGAACAAGGGGATCTTTTCTCCTTCGATCAGAAGAGAATGCATGGCCTTGAGAGATGGTTTTGGCTCATTCTCGAGTAGGCTATCAAGCTTTTCTTGCCATGCTTCTGGTATTCGTGCCTTATCGACGACCTTTTGTACAGTGGAGACTAGAGTGTCGTTAGACAAACGATGTCTCAATGTGTGGTTTGGGCCAAGAAGTCGAGATTGCCAATCCTCGGCGCAACAATCAGCATTGTCAGCGTGTAAAAGGCAGTAAGTCTTCGACGAATGATGACATCGGAATTGTGATAAGAAAAGATATGCTTTACAGTACTGGCATTGGGATTCGTCCTCGGGCAGGTCGTCCTCATTGATGACAAAATTCAGAGCACAACCGGTTTCAGATCCTTCTGAGTTGGGATCAATCTTACATATATGGGGATGAGCTTCGCGATGTCTTATGATGAAATTTTCCCGATTACTTAGTTCACGGTCCCTCATTCTTTGAAGAGCCGGACCTAGCCATTTCGCAGTTTTTATCGTCAGATCAGTGGCAGCAGCAGTCAAGAGAAGTTCATCATGAGAAAAGCAGGGCTGTCGTCGGAACTCCTGGAGGCGCTGCACGCCCGCCTGTCCAAAGGGTTCCCAGTCCGCTGGGGCAAAATTGACCGCTTCGTTAAAATTGAAACCATGATTAAAGCCGGCGTGGTAAGCTTGGGGAAACGTGATGACGATTTGACCTGCCCGTTGATCGAGAGCATAGACATTCACACCAGACTTCCTTAATTGATCAGGCGGAAGTAGTGTGACAAGTTGAAAAAGTAGATCTGGCTGGGTCTCAAATAGCTCTGGGACTGCCCTACGCATGGCATCTTCGAAAGCGTGTGCGTCGGAACCAGGAATGCCGTACCATGTCTTTGTCGCCCCAAAATGCTGGTAATTAGCAGAGTACGTGTAATGGTCTTCGTTGTGCCAGCAGAATGTCGAAAAGACCATACCGACGTAAAGCCAAGGCACAGTCATTCCTGAGACATCGGTTTTGATATGTCGAAATAACGATTCTTCATGAAACGGCAGAACGTTCAGATTCCAAGGATCTTTCGAATAGGGATTGAGTGGTTGCTTCTCAACCGTTGGGAAGCCGCTGCCGTGAGTCGTCGAGTGAATGTCTGCGCCATATTCGACTTCCACTGTTTCAGTGAGACTTTCTACCAGCCGCCAGAATTCTCGCTCTATATCGTCTTCGGTCTCTTTCTTTCGAGTGTTGGTGATTGGCTCGTACGGCATCCGCAGGGCAAAGTAATTATCTTTGAAATTACTGGCTTTCTCTTGAAATTGTTTAAGCGAGTAGATGCCTCCTTCTTCAAATCCATACTCACCAGTGCCAACCAAGCACTTGGAACATTGCCAGTCATAATCGGGCATTTGAGCCAATGGAGGGTCAAGACAATACTTGTGATATCCAAGGTCACAGCTGTCACAAGCTAGTATAGATTCTCGGTCCTCGGTCTTACCACAACTCTCACATTTCTCGCCTGACTTGCGGTTGCCATTTTTTGTTCGCATCCTTGGGGTCGAGGGCCTCATTAAGCTCATGTGAGAGCCAGCAACGGTAGGGGGGGCATCTTTCTTGATCCGCTTGCTACGTCTTCCATTAGCAGCATCACCCTCGGCGGATCCAATATCTGAACCGGCATCGCCATTCAGACTGTCGTGGCTCATTGTTCTTTTCAAAGGATTTGAGACATGGCCATTCGACATCTCATTCGGTGGTACACTGACAGGCGTTACTTTTCCTTGTGCAGACGGCGTTCCCCCTAATGAATTTGGCGTTCCGACGCCATTCTCTGTTTCACGTTTGATGAAATTCACAGGTGTACTGTTCACAGCCGTGAAACCGGAAGATGGAGCATTGACAGCGGCGAACCCACTCGAGTTGACCGCGGTGAAACCAGAAGAAATGGGTTTTGGTGCCTCTATTGGTGGCACAGGATTCGGCGGTGGTGGATTGAAATCAGCGGGTTGCCCCACCGTCGCATTGAGCGCTGCTGAGGCCTGCATTACTGGATATTGAGGCCGTATACTGGCAGGGGTGAGGTCTTGTGGCATTGGGTGATTTCTGGGAGCCTGTGCTGGAGAAGGCGAAAATGGCCCCCCATGCTCGAACTCGAGTTGTTGATGGAGGCCCGGCTTGGCCGTTCGTAAGTATTCCTCGTATGGATGAAGCCAGCGTTGATATGAATTCTTGAGAGACGTTGATAGTGAAGACATTATTTTGCCACTGTAACCCAAATCTCGCCCGATTTCAGCCCATTTTTTGGTCTTGCACACCTTCTCAAAACCACCGCGTACCTCGACTGCCTTTTTCAACTTGTATAGATCAAGGGGTCGCTTGTCTACACTCGGAAAACGATTCAAATTTGTTCCGTACTGCTTGTGAAATTTTGCAAGTTGATCAAGGTAGTTGAGATTAGATCGTGTCCCTGCAGGTGTTAGACCGAGCGTGATCAATTGTGACATCAATCTCACCTCCTTCAACCGAGTTGAGTTCCTGTCTTCGAGTCTTGAAATGAAAGCGCTGTCGACGGGTTAGAGAGATTGGCCAAGAATGGTGCTCTGGAGCGTGTCGCCATTGTACGTACCTCCAAATCGATTGCAAAGTCTGGGTTCCATGAATCAGGCGGGATGATCTTGCAGATGCCATATCTGCTAGCTTCTGGGCTAATCTTGCGCATATATTCCATCGGATCTTTGAATTCATCCTCTGATGGTTTGTAGACGGGAGCCTCCGGCAGGCTATGTGGCCGGTTCCTTTTTGGCGGGTCTCGACTAGCCGGATGGCCTTTTCTCTCGACTGTAGAAAGGTCGAGCGGAGGTCCCTTCCGTGCGCTGTATGGGATGTTCGTATGAGGTGCACTGCCATTTACACCATTCGGACGAACAGGAACGGGTGCTTTGGCCGCCGGTTGTGCCAGGGAGGGCTGAACCCCCGTTGACGGCGGCACAACCATGCTCTGCGCTCGATAACTCGATGTTTGGGATGAGGTAATTATAATGAAGATGCCGTCGAGCGCATGTAATTGTAATTGTCGGAATCGAAATAGTTGAGATTTTGAGTGGTGTTCAATAGAGTTGAAGCAGTGTATTGGAGTCCGTTCTTCCAAGTGTACTGTTTCCTACCGGCATCAGGTTAGCCAGGCGGGGTGACACCTCGCAGTCACCGGCACTCCCGCAACGAGGGAGTCGATGATAGCGATCATGCAAGAGTGTGGACTTGTGAGGTTTAGAGAAGTCTGCGGTGCGGGTGAAGACAGAATGAAAGCTAGACGACATAGGACGAGACGGAAGCAGGGCGGCGGGCCAAGGTGAGTGAGAGTAGTTGGAGCAGCACAGTTGTGGTTAGTGTGGTCAGAGTGGTTTTGATAGGCACCGTGGCCGCATCCCCAGCAGTCGGCCTCAAAGGGCACGCACTCCAACTCCCCCACGACCATTTCGTCCTTAGCGCACTCGCCCCGGAGAGATCGCCGGGAGCCGCCAGAACCTTTCCAGCCTCAATTCCTCACGACATGGGCATTATGATCGCTTACGTCCCCAGTTTGAATCTGCCTCTTCGCAATAAGTCGCGTCCGATTCAGAATAGGACCTGCATCACTATCGCAAAGTCGTGCCCTGCCCTCTACCTGCCAAATATGAGTTGCTGCCTTGACCCTGCATCGTGCGCTACTTTACTAGATCGCGTTTCATGCAGCAACGCCCCGGTCGATAGATAACAGCCAATCATACTCGGTCTACCCCAAACGTCACTTACTCCATTGTCGACAGCGACACCCTCCCTTCGTCTTGATTGATTTTTCAGATTGCGTCTATGAATCTTAACGTTTTGAACACCATCATCAGCGTTCCCTACCGATCAAGAAACTGCGCCAATGTAAACAAGAATATTTAATAGTTTGCCTTAGCTATGGAAGTAAAACCTATTCCAGCCTTTTACGGCTGTTATCTCCTCCGTTCTACAACTTCAAACGTCTATATTGGTTCGACGCCTCACCCCGTCCGGAGGCTGGCCCAGCACAATGGCATTACAAAAGGAGGTGCCTATAAGACTTTCCGCTCGCGTCCCTGGGTATGGTAGTACTTGTGCCACGAGATTCCTCATACTGATGGGAAAACAGGAAATGGCCTGCATCATTGCAGGATTTCCCTCAAACATCGCCGCTCTGCAATTTGAATGGGCCTGGCAAAAACCCCATAGATCCCGCCATCTGGCTGATATCGAGGTGAAGCCGGGTCGACCAAGGAGAGCAAAACCTCTAGAGAACCCTGCGAAATTGCCAAGGCCACCGCGAACATTGGTCGAAAAATTGATAGCTTTACATAAGCTTCTTCGGGCATCGTATTTCTCAAAATGGCCTCTTCAAGTGCACTTCTTCGCACAAGATGTCTTCCAGGAGTGGGAAAGTAAGAGCGAGCGCTTCGACGCCCATATTGACCCCTCGATTAGATGCTTTTATCATTCTGACGCGTTGACATCCACACCTTCGGGCAAAGAGATTCCGGATCAGACTCTGTCAAAGATGACTCTATTGAACGACGAAGGTGTAAAAAGCGTGGATCCGACATATAGGTCATGCAAATCTTCCTTTGAGAAAGCGCAATTCCTCCTGCACAAGCATGAAAAATTAGATTGCTCCGTCTGCTTCTCCTGTCTCGACATAGAAAAGGATTTGGTTGTTCTTTGCCCAGATCCGGAATGCAACGGGGCATTCCATATCAATTGTCTCTCAAGCAAATTCCTAGCTGAAGGAAGCGCGCCAAACGCAATTGTGCCGACGATCGGAAGATGCCCCTCATGCGCTTCGGCCTTGAAATGGTCGACCCTGATGAAAGAGCTCACAGTTCGGTTACGCGCACCTCAGATTGTGGACAAAGTACTGATGAGATCAAAGAATGCGAGGCTCAAGAAAGATCTGGAAGACCTCAGCGAGTTTGACGATGAGTCTGATCCCTACGAGAGCGATGCAGCTACTGCCACGTTAGCGAAGGAAGACACAAGCCTAAATGATGATGAAGATGAGGACGCAATCTCGACCATTAGCCAAGAGGCAGCGAGTGTAGACTTTTCCAGAAGGAACTCAATCGATTTTAGAGGAAGACCGAAGGCTCGAATTGAAATCGAAGATAGCGAGGAAGGTGGATAGATCTATTTTGGGGAGACGGCAGCAGGCTGACCACCGGGAATGAAGGTCCACGGTCCAAATTTTCGCAACGGACCTATAGAATCCAAGTTCTTGATGCATTCAAGCACCGGCTCGAGGATGTCTCTCGAGACGTCGTCTAATGAACGTCCAGCGTCGATAACACAAATCTCGTCATTGTGAGGCAACGCGAGAAGAGACTCGAAAAGATGGCGTACTCTGGTCTGCATGGAGTCAGTCTCGTACCTTTCCTCGCCGTAGTCACCCCTGCGTGCCGCTTCTTTGGGTGAAATGTTTAGAAATAAGCAGATGTCAGGTCGTGGCAGGCCAACTTCTGCTTGCCACGCCCAGTCCAAGGACAGGTTTGGGTTCTCCTTGGCCGCAGAGTAGACTGCTCCAGAGAATGAGTAACGATCGACAATGACTGTTATGCCTTTGGCGATTTGTGCGCGGATGGCGTCCGCTGCCTCCCATCTATTTGCTGAGAATAAAAGATGAATGGCGTGGTCGTCCAGAGCAGACTGTCCGCGTAGATATCCGTCTATCATTTTGCCGATTGTAGTCGCACGATCTAGAAGAGTCAATTGATCAGCACTTCCGACATGATTTCATTCAAGGGTCTGACTTGGAAAGCGAACGTAGGTCGCAGAGTGGCCAAGACTCTTCAAATTCTCAAATAAGAGCTGGCATTGGCTCGATTTCCCAGCTCGGTCGAGACCCTCGACCACGACCAATGCTCCTCGATGTTGTTGTGAACCTTCTGAATCTTCTGACATTTTCCAGGCACCCACGGGGTTTGTCTGGTTCCTTCTACGAGTTCGAAGTTGTCCGTTGGCATGATCCAGCGCCTACTTACGAGCAGCTGGGTCGTTCGGCCGAACAAGATCCCCCGAGAATCGCGACTAGGCCGAATAGAGGACCGCCTTAAGTGACCCACTTTCCAGCCCTAAACCTATCATAGTCACTTTTCTTCAACAGCTCTGAGAATATCTGCGATCGCGTGAATGTCGCCGTTGGGCCATGACGACCCGGACATGCTAACCTTCAAGCTGATCCAGGGCCAGTCTACTTCTCAGGGTCCTCGCTTAGGAACTCTCCTATTTGCCTCGCGCAATCCTCTCTCTACCCCACATTATGTTGTTACAACGTCCCGCGGTGTTGTCCCTCACGTTGCCCCAGACCTGCTACGCAAGCAGATCTCGATTAAGAGCGTATACATCGCCTTAGAGGACTGTACAACCCCTTCATCCGCCGTCTACGGCCGTACTGACAGTGGGCTCACGACAGTCCAGTTATAGAAAAGACTAGCCCAGATGTTCCACCAATATTCTCCCTCCCAAGTCAAGCATCAGGGTCTGCATTCCGAGATTTTATTGCCCTACATGATGACACTTTGCTCATTTTCGGGCCACGACGTATACCTGCTGTACCTTATCCGGCCCAGAATAGCGACTCGGCGATTGGCATCTTGACTTCCGTCGGCTTTCGGCAATTACAAACTGAAGACTACAACGATGCCGTCCAGAAGCTCTACCCCGATGTAGCTGTTAGCATCTCAGATGTGATCACAGCGGAGAAAGCTAGCCGAAGGCGCGTTGAAAAGAGCGCCGATAGGACGCACGCATGGCTACGAGACACATTTTCCTCTTTTCAGAGTGAAAATGGCAATCCCTCGCCGAAACCGCCGGTATTCGCGTCTATCCCGCCCTTAGAGAAAGAGCAGCAGTCGTTCTATCTGAACGACCTGGTTGAGGAGTACAAGCCTAACATTAGTGGTCTTGCGTTGTCGTCCCCCATTTCCGCGGATACAATCCCAGCCCCACTCAATCATCTCCCACGCCTATGCCTCTCAAATCCGTCCAGCCCCCATGAGATCTTACAGGCAATTGCTCACGGGATTGACCTCGTCACGCTTCCGCTGATCTCTCAATATTCAGACGCTGGCATAGCTTTTACCTTTTCCTTTCCGCCACCATCAGACGGTATCTTGCAACCGCTCACTAATCTCCCGCTCGGTGTGGACATGTGGTCTCCCAATCATACCGAGGATTTATCTCCACTGGCTCCCAGCTGTACTTGCTACACATGCTCTAATCATCATCGTGCCTACGTGGCCCATCTTCTGCAGGCCAAGGAGATGTTAGCTTGGACACTCCTGCAAATTCACAATCATACTATCATGGAGGAATTTTTCTCGAGTATTCGCCAAAGTATTGCAGACGGAAAGCTTGACCAGCATACGGAGGCGTTCACCTTGGCGTACGACGATCGTCTTCCCGAGAAGACAGGGATAGGACCAAGAGTAAGGGGCTATCAGATTAAGTCCACGGGTGGAGGGGAGGCGAAAAAGAATGCGAAGGCATATGGCAAGCTCGATGATGCCACTCAGAGGTTGATGGAAGCCGGCGAATCTAGTGTAGGCCCGAATGATAGTGCTGATGCGGCAGCTCTTGAGACGTCTGGCTTTGCAAAAACGGTCGACAAGATATGACCGGATAGACATCAGATTCCTTTTAGGAAACGTTCTTCAGAGCTTCTGGACTTTGTCGGGCACAAAGTTATTCTTAGATTAAGTTAAAACGACTTGGATTTTGCTGGTATCTAATGGCATTTGATAAAGCTATGTTGAGGCGAACCAACTGTGGCAGTATTGCGGCCACGAGATTTAAGTTTGAATTTGAAAATTCGCAGGAGGTAAAAACAGGTTCTCGTAGACGTGAAAGCTTGATAGTATTGTCGACGTTCATGCCCGGAAAATCCTCGGTAGTATCTCCACGCCAGACTTCCTCCATTTCTGCCCCTTCAATCTCGATCAATCAACATCCAAAAATCGCAAAAGTCTCTAAGGGGCATAATATTTCGTATGTGTTCATGGACGAAAACATGGGCCTACTCCGTATTCCACTAAATTTTTCACCGCCAACCATCCTGAACAGGAATGCCGAACGAGTCCTCCGAATTCAAACCTAGGCCAAATTTGTGAGTTAGTGCTCAGTCTTACCACCAAATTTTGCATCAAGGGTCCGTGGACCGTTCTCATGGACATGACCAATGGCCAGACTAAGAATAGTCGTTTGACACCGACTCTGAATTGCTCCGAACCCGAGCCATTGACCCTATTTGTCTGCATCTTTTCGCCAATATGTCGCCGTTCTTGGCAAACATCAGTTGGATCTACATCAAGTTCCCGAAGCCTCAGCATTCTTCAGATTTTCTTTTCCTTCCCATAAATTAGACTCCAGAGTCACACAGAATCATGGCTATTCAGCTATTGCCCTGGTTGGTAGACAACACAGAAAACAAGACTAGCAGAGTGATTTGACGGCGGCCCCATATATGACAAATGTTCCATCCGGACATTACCCGCCCTATTGGAAGCACACTAAGGCCGTATGAACTTGAGCCTCCTGTTGGTTCTGATGACGTGGCTCACGATTTCTGTGTCCACTCGCTTGTGGCGGTCTCGCTTCTGTGTAAAATATGATCACTAACTCCGCCCCTCTGTGTTTCATGTTCCCTAGAAAGAACCTCCACATAGATGATAAATGATAGGTGTGGCATTACGGGCGTAGGTCCGCTACAGGATCTTGTTCCTAGATTCTCTCTCTTGCTGACTCCCATAGCTGGAGGCTTCCGGTCGTAGCAGTCCAGGTATTCGGCTGCTCCTCAGACTGCGCTTTTTCAACACACACCACAAGTCATTAGGAATAGGTTCTAACTGGCCCCCGGTTCCTTTCAAAATTTCACAGAAGGCAGACAAAAATATGCTGTCTGAAGAACCAACTTGCCGCATCTGCGGTGTCAGCTTCAACATCCGGCGCAAAAGCTTACCAGGAGGATTCTGCAAGAGGCCTCTGCACGACATACCAACGCCGAAAGAACAAAGCCCTACCAGCATCGGCCTCAAGACCCAGTGCGAATCTGTCAGCAAAATTCTCTACCTCGACGAAGACCTCCGCACCTACTCCGGCACCCGCATCCTCGAAGAAGAGATCTCTTGGGCTTCCGAAGTCCAGTGCCTCGTCCTCAAATCCTCCGCCCCTTCCTTCCACCGCTCCCCATCCGACCCTCCCTTTGAACAGACAAGCACATGCTTCCTCACCACTCCAGGCCGCCTCGACCCCTGCAACCCCTTCACCGCATCCTCCTTCACCCTACCCCGCCACAACCTCAAATCCTGCCGCCTCTTCCCCTCCAACGACACTCGCCCCTTTCTCCGAACCCTCCCCGCCACCACACACTATCTCCCATACGGCATCCCATTCCACCCCGCCTGCCTCCAAATCCTCTCCAACGCCTCCCACACCAGGCTCAACACCTTCCCCCTCGACGCCCTCTGGTCCCTCTTCTCCACTACCCCGACCTATACACCGCAATTCGACCAACACAACCCCGCCCTCTCCCTCTGCACCCCCCTTCATCCCACTGCAACACACTGGCCCCACAAACTCGGCACCGAATACCTCGCCGCAGACCCCCTCCTCTGTGTGCCCCCGCTCCTCACCATCCTCACCCAAAACTACCCCGAAATCTTCCCCTCCCCCGCCACCACCCCCGCCGAACTCTCGCCCCCTTCCCCGCCCGAAAACTCACCTCCCTCCCAACCCGCCGACCACCCCGCACTCCCCCCCTGGCTCTACGAACTCGAGATCATCCAGCACGCCGCGGCCGAGCATGGGACAGACCTCGATTACGACTTGCTACGCACCGTCGTGGGTGTATTGAAGGACGACCTGAAGGGCCTGAGGAACCGCGTGCGGATCTGGGGGATGTGTCAGGGGATCGTTGAGAGGATGGGGCGTTTGCGTGTACAGTAGGGTGCTGAAGGAGGGGATGGGTATGTGTGTGCATGTTTGGCATGGAAGGCATGAAAGGGAGAGGAGAGGACACGCACTTTTACTTTTACTTTTACTTGTCGTAGAACCGAAACAGGAAAAATCTTGAAGGTATCTGCATTGACTCATCGAACCATCACGCATAAGAACATTTCTTCCTTTCTCTCTATGGACATCTTCATCTCATGCTCCCCAGTATCTATCTTCCAATCCCATCCAAGCCAAGCCCCTCCTATGTACACCATCGATGCCCAGAAGCGCCACCGCTGCCAAACGAGCGCAATGCAGCACAGCAGAGAAAGCAGAAAACCCTCCAAAGAGAACCCGCCGCCACAAGTCCAAACGGCCCAAAAGCGAAGTTGAGAATGACTTTTGGTTGCGCGCCCGACGCTGTTGAAAGAAGTAGGGCAGCTGCAAGTCGTAAAATCCAGGAATCATCGTAATTAGCGTAGTCGTCGTCAAAAACCCCCCCAAAGTTTAGGAGTGAGTCGGCGCCCTTCCCACCAGGGTCAGACCCCGAAAAGGACAAAACCCCTTTAGAACGTTTTGAGGTCGTTCTCCGACCAGCATACCAGCGCCGAGCCAGAAAAAGTCCAGACTCTAAGAACCAGAACTCGACCCCTGATCGCTACTCCCCACAACCGCGTTCCAATTCACCACCCCATCCCCCGGCGTCACAATCGCCGGCCCCACCGTACTCACAACCGCCTGCCCATTCCTCTCAATATCAAAACTGACCGGGCCCTCCTGCCCGTTGAAGGGGACACTAAAGTGATTGACCCCCGTCGACGGCGCGTTAAGCAGTGTGGGCTGGTTGGACCCGATCTGCACGCTGACCTGGCTGGGCTGGTCGACGAGCACAGTCACAAAGACCCTGTCCTGGGACACCTGCGAGGGGGAGATGCTGGGCTGGCCCTGGCCCGGGTTGTTGCCCGTCGTGCCGTCCGTCGACCCGCTGTTGCTCGGGTTCTTGCGGTACCAGTAGCTGATCAGCTCTTTCTGCTGGGGGGCGTTGTTGGTCTTGGCGGCCTTGATGGCCATGTTAGTGCTCACGTTGCCGTCGTTGGATTTGTAGGCGTCGATGTACGCGGGGAGGATGCTGCGCCAGCCGTCGTGGGGCATGCCGTCGACGTAGGTGTTGGCGCCTTGTGGGATCCCGGATTCGTGGACGGGGCCGATGTAGCTCGATTCGCCAAAGTCGTTCCAGGTGAGGATCTCGACCATCGCTGGTTGGAGTGCGACGACCTGCTGCCATCTTTGGAACCAGAGGTCGTCGCCTCGCCAGAGCCAATTCTTACCCCAGTTGGCCAGGTTTGTGTAGAACCAGGGACTGACGGGCATCATAAAGGGTTTCGAACCGAGGACGCTCTGGTAGGCGGAATCGGTGTCCGTAGACTTGTCCTCTGCACCGTTGGGCCATGCATCCCAGCTGAATGCGCCGTCAATGACATCGAGATGGGATTGAACTCCGCTTGGACCAAGAGACGACCAGTCAGGGATAAAGAAGGCGCCGGTCTGGGCTTTGATGCTTGGCCAATCTCCGATATTTGAGGTGCCTTCAAAGGTGGAGACTAAGGGTTGGCCATTTTGGCGGAAGTATGCCGGAGAAGTGGCATGGGCGTTGATCTTTTGGACCACAGAGTTTGCGTCCCAGGCTCCCCAAGCGAGATAGTCAAAGGAGAGGAACAACTTGAAACCTTTGCTCTCCGCGGCGGAGAATGCGTTCGCAAGAACATTATCGGTATTTGGATCTTGTGCGGCGATGTTCATGGCAAAGCCATCGATGTGTGCTTGTTGTGCGAGGTCTATGTCATTCTGGAAATCACTCAAGCTCATCTGTGCGGCATTGCCAGCCTATACATCTATTAGCGTTTGTGGTGCTAAAAATCCAGGATACGAATCGTACAAGGAAGTGGGCGAAGACCGGCTTCTCGATATCCGTATCCCCTCGTGGGATGGGGTTGGCTCGAATCGATACAGCTGCCAGAGCGAGTAAGAAGAAGGCTTTGAGAGTCATGATGGACTTGAGGGTTCTGAAGATGTGAAAGTAAAGGTAGGGAGGTGAGCTGAAGAAGCGCGATTCAGAAGAATTTTATATTTCTCAGGTCATAAAGAGAATTTGCTATTTCTTTGGTCATAGAGTCATTGGGTCTTAGGGAGTGACGTCCTGCATCCGCAGATATCTATAGCAGCTCTAGGAATATAGGGAATCTGGTGGTACTGTGGAACTAAGGAGGTTGCTGAGGCCGTAAGACCTCTTGGAAAATTGCAACAGATGGGATGAAATTGACGGAGGGAAAGTGCAAGTGACTGGACTATCGCGTGCCCGCCAGAAGACGCTGCTGAAATGAGAGGAAGGAGGTAGGATGCCACCACTTTCCTTCTCAACAGCTGACAATCAGGGAAACGGCGAGCACCAGGCCGAAGAGGAAAAGATTGCAAAGAAGCACGATGACCTCGGACACCCAGTGCTCATCTGAAAGACGTACGCAGAGAAACGTGAAGAAGCAGACTCGTCAAATCCCGGACCTGAATTTTGTGTGGCCAGCACTGGGCGGCATCGCGCCTTTCTGTATCTCGACGGTCTCATGGCGTCGAGCAGTTGGCCGCTAAGGGGATAGAGAGAGGAAGGTGTGAGGACAGAGTGGAATGGAAGTTCTCTTACAGATTTCTCCGGCTGAAGGCTGCTGCCACCGCCGGGTCCCTTCATCATGGACCCGTGATAGGAAGCGTGAGAATTTGCCCATCTGATAGGCTCGGTACCTGGTCGACTAACCTGAAACACTTCCTGGTGTGCATTTCAGGATACTCAACTTCTGACAGGGCCGATTCGACAACGTACCTGTCCCTGCAGATACCCGGGAAGTGGTTGAAGGATTGGAGCAACGTGACACGCTGGAGCTCTAAGCTGCCTGTGAGGTTATCACCACGATCGTCTCGGCTTCCGTGATTGGTGCAGCACCCAGGGCTGTCGAGCCTCGACCGTCAAGAATGGTGGGAGTTTTGCACAATCCGGAAAAATTCGACTGTACGAAAGGAGTACCGGTACGGCGCCTATGCGGGCACAGAGAGTTGAGGATCAAAGTCACTGATACCTTCTAATCGCCGTTAGCCCGGCCGCCGGATAATGCGCGGCTACGCGCTAGGCGGTGCCGTCCGACACGCCCAGATCGTGCTCTTTTCCATCCCACAAGGCGCCGGATATCGGTACCTCGTTACACCCTCCTTCATTTGGGGCAGGTGGAAACGGACATGTCCTCGCCCTGAAGCAGAATGCGGCCATGACTGCAACATGTGACTGTCTCGGTAGCTGACCGAATGCAACGTCGTCCATGAAAGCACGCCGCTGACTCGAGGGGAGGGATTTGAGCCATAGCAGAGGAAAGTTAAGAGAGACATCAGCATTTGAATGGGTAAACCCGTCCTACACGTTGTGGGGTCTGGGGTTTGGGATTTTGAAGAGGGGGGCGGGCGGCCCGGTAAAAGAGCCACGCGCCCAGACCTCCGCCCTGGACGCCGCCCATAGCTTCCCTCGTCACATGAACTGCAACCACCTTCCCAAAGCATTCTGCAGCTTTCATACCCCCTTTGGAACGTGATCCACAGCTTAGGTGACGCTTTGGGCTTTATCGACAGTCCAGCGTCGTATGAAGGCATACCTTCTCCTTACGACAGCAGACACCTCAACTCTTCGAAATCTCATCGAAAATTAAGATGCTTGCCTCTTCTTCCGCCGGTTTGGCATACTGCTGATACGTGCCCTGCGGCTACACCCTATGCAGCGCACATGCTCTCGATATACTGACGTGTCTGATATCAGTGCACGTCCAACATACCTTGGTCCCTTCTGAAATCACACTGGCCAAGACCTTGATCATGTTGTCACACGCTTGAACTTGATCTGGGATTCAACCCCGTTTCCTTGGTAGAGTGATTTTCAGTCGAAAAGTAAGACTTATCCATAATCTCGTCTCCGCTGTTTTGCAGGCCTTCATAATGATGAAGTGGCTTGAGCTTGATACGTGCATGCCACCATTCATCTTCTGGAGGTATGGCTGCGACTTTTCTTACCTAGCGAGAAATTTAAGTCTTTTATAAAATTGCTCACTTAGCAGTCGCTGTCTGAGACCTAAGCAAAGTCTCCTAAGTCTGGTCTATGAAGATAAAGAGTCGTATCAGAATTGCTTGCATAGCAAGTCAAACTATTTCACTTGTCTTGACTGAAATGAATGCTGTTGAGAGCATGATTAAGTTCTCTGCCGTGGCATGTATCAGGCGACGTCGATGGACCCAGTTAGTATCAGCATCATAGCCATTTTATACCCCAAATCCTCAAAGTCAAGATTACTACAATGTTCTATCAATTTTATTCTACCCCAAATGCAAGCCATGGATCCTTCCAGCTTAATATTTGCAGAATCTAATAGTAGCATACCTAGAAAGAGCGTCCTCGAACAAGAATTAGAGTCTTACTCGCCTACTGCTTAGCTTTTCGTCTTGGTCGCGTACGTCATTACCATCGCAACTTTACCAGATCTCCATCGCCCTGCAAGAAGCCTTTGGACGACTATGCTGGTCCCAATCGTCGTTATCGTCCATATGCTGCACTCATTTGTGGCCATTATAAGGATCGACAGCGACATCACCGGGAAGGAAGATCAAAAGTTTAATGCGATTGTTCGTGAAAGTCCCGCTCGGCCTCATCCTGGCTTCGGAATTGACGCTCTTATGCATTGTGTATTAGTTGACACAATCCGTGAAAGTGCATGGCTTTCGAGCCATGCCAATGCTCGTGTGCAAGGGGAGACGGAAGGAAGCGATAAATCTATATGACAGGGAGGTAAACGAAGCAGAGGAATTGGAAATGGGTCCTTCACAGCGCATGTAGGTATTGCCAGGAGGTGGAGCTTAATAGGTGAGGAATGAAGAGAGGCTTCCCACCTTTTTTAACGACTCTTCTTGCAGCGCCCTTTTGGTGTAATCAGGGTGTCGGTACCATCCTACCTGTAGAGAATGGCATGCTCAATACGCGCATTGACATCCAAATACGCGCATCCAATGTCTGAAATCTTCCTCTTGACGAAGAAGATCACCAAAAAGACAGTTTCTGGGCAACCGCTCCCAATACGCAGATACGAAAGTTATTGCTGATTGTGGCGGAGCCTTGGGATTGCGCAATGAATATGCCACTATCAAGCAACAACGACGCCCAAGACACAGAAAGTCTCTTGGGTGTCTGACCAACTTGAAACGGTGTGAGATACCAAGCGCCGAATTCGCCTTGAGATCGCCTTGGGACTTTTCCGTTGTGAAGGGACTAGTTAGGGGTTTTCTCGCAAGTAATACCGAAAACGATTCTCTAGTGTCAATGTTGAGGTGGTGGGAGTCCGGGAGCGGCGTCGGCTCCGAGGGTCCGTAGGGTGGCCGACCAGCGCTGTGAGTGGACGGGTTCGGAGAGAACCCAGTGAGGGCTCCCCAGAACTGAGGCAAGGTGCGGACCGCTTGGGCGTAAACGGCTACGCCTTCACCCGAGCCAGGCGTGTCGCAGATCGGACCTCCTCCCAACTCTGTCACCTCCCCTGCTCCCCAAGAAGCAAAGCGAGGATGTGTATGGATCATGACTTTTCCCAGCTCGCTTGGCTTTCTCTATCTCCTCGTAATCTTTCAGGTAGAGCCTGATGGTGCGCCTGCGCATTTACTTTCCATCTCCAGCCTCACAAGATTGCATTTTATTTTATCTAATTATGTAGTTCGCTCATTGTACTTCCTTCACTTGATCAAGTCTCCAAGGTGATGTCCTGTTCCAGTTAGAAAGCCGCGCACGCAACTATACTACGAGCCCGACCACGAGCCTTAGCCCGACAACACCCCAGGCAGCAGTTTTGTTATATGTCGATTGACCAGATGGATTGAAACTCCCCATCAGCAAGCCAATTGACCATCCAGGCCGTTATGGCCCTGCTCTTTCGCCAGATCTGGACTCTTACAATTAAAAACCTCCTTATTGCTTTCACACGCCATTCCGTGTCAACAACCTTTCGAAGCTTCGTTCTGCCTGTTGTATTTATTGGATTTCTTTCGTACGCTCGCAATCTATTCATACCTGCCTCAGAATTCGGCATTGGCTCCGCCGACCCAGTACGGTCTTTCCCTGATGCCGTAAAATCCGCGCTTGATAGCTCGAGAGACAGGCTAGCATTTGTCAACAATGGCTTCCAAGGTGGCGATATATCACGTGTCATTGAAGAGGTTTCTAGATCTGGACAGGCTGCAGGAGCGACTCCCTATATCTTGACTAACGAACAAGATCTTCAAGATGTGTGTCGTAGCTCCCTTCGAGCAACGTCTAATTGTATCGCCGCGGCAGTCTTCTACTCTTCTCCAACCGAAGGCCCCGGCGAACGATGGAATTATTCCCTCCGAGCTGATGGCGCTCTTCAGACGAAGATTGTGGCCAAATCTAGTTCCAACGATGTGCAGATCTATGGTCTTCCACTACAACATGCGATCGATTCTGCAATCGCTGGATTGAACACATCAAGAATCCATGGCACCTTGCCAGACACCATTGAACAATATGCATACACCTCTAAGACAGCACAGGAACGCCGTGATGATATTAGGGTTCGGTATATGGGAGGTATCATTGATATCCTTGGGGTGGCATTCTTTATCGGCATGGTTGGAGTTACGTACCAGATGACTGGCCTGATCGCCTCAGAAAGAGAGATCGGAATGGCTCAACTGCTAGACTGCATGATGCCTAACACTGCTCGCTGGCAGCCCCAGATGGCTCGCATCATCGCCAATCACCTCGCCTTCGACATACTCTATGGCCCTGGCTGGATCTTTTGCGCGATAATATTGGGCATTGGAGTGTTCAGTAAGACATCGATGGGAGTCCTCATCATTTTCCATATTCTGGCAGGTTTATCCGTCAGCTCCATGTCAATTTTCGGTGCGGCATTTTTCCGCAAAGCACAATTGTCTGGGAGTACCACTGTCATTGTCGGGATGTTGCTTGCTGTGCTTGCTCAGATCGTCGGTAAAGCAAGTACTGGAGCTGTTGCCATTCTCTCGCTTCTCTTTCCTCCAATGAATTATACCTATTTCATCCTCTTGATGGCTCGATGGGAACGACAGAATATGCCAACGGACCTTGTAAAGTCAGCTCCACAAAACCCGTGGAAGCTCCCTGGTATCGCGTTCTGGATATTTTTCATTGCCCAGATACTCGTGTATCCAATTCTTGGTGCATGGGTCGAGCGGAGGCTTTATGGAACAGGTTCTAAAAGCCGGAGTGTTATCAGATCCGACAGCTCTCAAGATGCAGTCCGACTGACCAATTTTAGCAAAGAGTATCGACCTAGTCGTATCAGAAAATATGTTGGGCCATTGTTTCGATCCCGAAGAGAAGCCGTGCTTGCTGTTGACAATGTTAGTCTTTCCGCAATCAAGGGCCAGATCATGGTCCTTCTCGGTGCCAATGGATCTGGAAAATCAACGACTCTTGACGCTATTGCGGGCCTCAACAATATCACTAATGGCCAAATTGAAATCAATTATGGGCTAGAAGGAGGCTTTGGCCTGTGTCCGCAGAAAAATGTTTTATGGGATGCATTAAGTGTGGAGGAGCATGTCCGCATATTCAATAAGATCAAATGTCAAGGGCCTGTCAACACTCGGCAGGAAATTGGCCAGCTTTTGACCGCCTGTGACATAGAGCAAAAATCGAAGGCGCTCGCTCGAACACTTTCCGGTGGTCAGAAAAGGAAGGTTCAGCTGGCTATGATGTTCACAGGCGGATCGAGCATATGCTGCGTGGATGAAGTATCATCTGGCTTGGATCCGATATCAAGACGTAAGATCTGGGACATCTTGCTTGCAGAACGAGGGAGGAGATCGATTATCCTTACGACGCATTTCCTTGACGAAGCCGATTTATTGTCTGACCATATTGCGATACTTTCGAAAGGCAGTCTCCGCGCCGAAGGCAGTGCTGTAGCAATCAAGCACAAGTTGGGCTCTGGATATAAAGTCTACGTCTACAATGTACCTGGTGGTCAAGAACTTTCCCATTATGAAGGCGTGGCAATTGAAAGACAATATGATCGAACGATTTATAGTGTTTCAGATTCTAGACAAGCTGCTGATCTGATAGCGAGACTGGAAAATGACGGGATCAAAGAGTACCAAGTTAGCGGACCTACTATTGAGGATGTCTTCTTAAAAGTCGCTGAAGAAGTCAGACCGGAAGCTGCTGTCGTCAAAGACACATTAAGTGCCGGCGAAAAAGACACCACAGATCGAAACGGCAAGGGGACTGTTGTCAACACCGTCGACACCGTCGATACTAATTCTGATTCTGAGAAGCCACCAGAGCTGGTCACCGGCAAACGAATCAACATGCCGAGACAAGCATGGGTATTGTTTCGCAAGCGCGCGACTGTGCTGAGACGCAATTACCTTCCATACACAGCAGCCTTTTTGATACCAGTCATTGCGTCTGGGCTTGTCACGCTCTTTCTCAACAATTTTCAGAAACTTGGATGCTCCCCAGCAGATTCCGTCTCTTCATTTGACATTTCTTCATTGGCCCGTGAAGCAAGCTTTGACATTGCATTAGGACCACCAAATAAAGTACCAGAAACTACCTTGCGCGCATTCGCATCAAGCTTGGGAGGCGCAGACAATGATTTAGGAGGGTCAAACTTCACCGCTTTCATGAATTCCCTTCACTTTGTCAACACCCTCGACGATTTCAATTCATATATCGACAACAACTTCCACAATGTAACACCAGGTGGATTCTTCTTAGGCGATGACAGCTCGCCTCCAACATTCGCCTGGCGCGGCAACGGCGATATTGCCTACGCAATGATCATTCAAAACGCTCTTGACTCTCTCCTGACAAATATCTCAATTAGCCAACAATATCAAGCTTTTGACGTTCCCTGGGCCCCTGACTCCGGAAAAGCGCTCCAACTTCTCACATACCTTGGTCTCGCCTTCTCCATCTTCCCAGCATTCTTCGCGCTCTATCCAACGGTCGAACGCCTTCGCCATGTTCGTTCTCTGCACTACAGCAATGGCGTCCGAAGCCTTCCTTTATGGCTCGCCTATATCACGTTCGACTTCCTGATCGTTCTTGGCGGCAGTGTTCTCTCAATCATAATCTTTGCTAGCGTTTCAAGCGTATGGTACCACATCGAATACCTCTTTGTCGTTTTCTTCCTCTATGGCCTCGCCGCTACACTTCAGTCCTACGTCATATCCCTCTTCTCAAAATCTCAGCTGGCGGCCTTCGCCATCGCCGCTGCTGTAAATGCTGTCATGTTCCTCCTCTACTTCATCGCATACATGTCAATTTTGACCTATGCACCCACTAACAAAATTGACTCTTACGTCAACATCGCCCATTTCACTATCGCCCTCGTGACTCCTATGGCAAATCTAACAAGAGCCATGTTTGTGACCCTCAACGTGTTCTCCCTGACCTGCCGCGACCGCCACTTCGCTAGCTACCCCGGCTCTATGACGCTCTTCGGCGGGCCCATCCTCTATCTAATCATGCAATCCTTCTTCCTCTTCGCCATTCTCCTTTGGTGGGATTCTGGTCCTCTCCTCCGCGTTCTTCGCAAAACTTTCACCAAGCCAGCCGATGCAGAAGAGAGTGCTACTACTGCCGAGCCTGAGGTCTCCGACGAGCTGACTCGAGTTGCGTCCTCCCAAGATGGCTTACGCGTCCTCCATCTGACCAAATCTTTCAAACGCAACCTTGCTGTCGATAACGTCACATTTGGCGTCCCACGGGGTGAAGTGTTCGCCCTCCTCGGCCCCAATGGAGCTGGTAAATCAACGACTATCTCCCTCATTCGTGGAGACATCCAACCCTCTCGCCGTGGTGGCTCGATTCTCGTTGAAAATGTCGACGTCACAAAACACCGCGCGCAAGCCCGCTCCCATCTTGGCGTTTGCCCGCAATTCGACGCCATGGACACGATGACCGTAGCTGAACACCTCGTCTTCTATGCCCGAGTGCGTGGCGTCCATGACCCGGCGCACAATGTGAGAGAGGTCATGCGTGCGGTAGGATTGCAGCCGTACAAAGAACGCATGGCGCAGAAGCTGTCGGGTGGCAATAAGAGGAAATTGAGTCTGGCGATAGCGTTGATGGGAAATCCGGCGGTGCTGCTGTTGGACGAGCCGAGTAGCGGGATGGATGCAGCGAGTAAACGCGTTATGTGGAAGACTTTGTCTTCTATTGTGGCGGGTAGGAGTCTGGTCCTGACGACGCATAGTATGGAGGAAGCGGATGCGCTGGCTAGCCGTGCTGGAATCATGGCTGGGAGGATGCTGGCGCTTGGCTCAACCAGTTACCTGAGGAAGAAGCACGGTAATGCATACTACGTTCACCTTGTACATCAAAGCGCACCAAACACAACCGATCAGGATATGCAGCGGATCCGAGAGTGGGTTCTGGAGAGTTTCCCTGGTGCCGATATCGAGGAGAAGAGCTTTCATGGGCAGATGAGGTTTAGTGTCCCAATAGATTCTCACCGCGGAAAGGAGAATGAGAAAGAGGTCGATGTTGACGCCATCGAAACGACGAACTCATTGGGAAACAAGACGCAGCCGAGCGGCATCGACAGTCAGGGGATATCCTCGCTCTTCTCCAAGCTCGAAGCGACCAAACACGACCTCGGGATCGAATACTACAGCGTGAGCCAAACAACGCTAGACCAGGTCTTCTTGAATATTGTGGGAAAGCATAACGTCGAGGAGGAGGATTTACAGAGACAGCAGCCACAGAAAGCAGAGAGGGCCTGGTGGGGAGGGAAGAAGAAGAGTTGAATGAATGGGTACCTAAAATTGTCCAGAAGGGCTATGATTCTGTCTGAATACGTTTCATTAGGTAATGAATGAACCAGCTATAGGAGACTAATGTATTGTAATAGTAGATTTGTCTTAATGACTCCAGAGACTTTGCATGATATTCTGCTTCTATTTCGTCGAATCTTTTAGCTTTCCTGCCCTTTTACTGTTTGTGTACCTAGATACTAGCAATATCCTCAAAAAAGGCGGACACTACCATGCCGCTCTAGCACAACCATCTCCCCCCATCAACCCTGACGTGACCCATCTCCCTCCCCATCCTCCACCTTCCGCCCCCTCACAACCCACACCGGATCCCCCCACCCGCCCCCCTCAACCAGCGTCACATTCTCCACCTCCCTCCACCCACCCCACCACAAATAATCCCCCACCATCTCCACCCTCTCCTCCTCACCGATCCGCAACCACCTCCCCACCACCTTTGTCGGAAAACACCGATTGCTCACCACCAAATGCACCACCCCGCCGTCCCTCATCTGCCGCCTCACCGACGCCAGAACCTCCACCGGCCGCGTTAGGTAGTCGATGCTGACCACGCAGGTTGCTGCGTCCAACACCTGCCCCTCGCCGGGAAGCCGCGCGTCGGGCTCGGCGTTGAGGTCCTGCACAGACCAAGCCTTTAGCACCGGATTCCGCCCCAACTCCTCAGCGTTCATGCCGAGACCGAGCACCTCCAGCTCCCCCTCCCGCACCGCGCTTTCCAGCTCCGCCGGGAGGTGCGAGACCCAGCTACTACAAAAATCCAAGATCCTGCCGCGACGGGGGAGGGTTTGAGCGTAGTAGGTGCGGAGAGAGGAGATGGCGGCGTCGTCGATGTGCGTGACGAGGCGGGGGGTGGCGTAGAAGGCGTGGTCGTTTGATTGGTCCGAAGGGGTGAGGTCGGCGGGGGTGTAGGGGAAGGGGGATGGAGGGGGGTTGGGGGGGGTGTAGGGGCGGGTTTTGAATCGGGAGGGGGTTTGAGGGGTGGTGGACATCAGGGTGGAGAGGAGGGAGAGGGAGCGGAAGGGTGTTTTTAGGGGGTTGGGGAGGGGAAAGGGGGGCATAGACGGGAGGGAGGGGATGAAGTGTAGGTCGAGGTTAGAGGGTTTGAGATGGAGAATGGAGAGATGAGGAGAAAAGGAAATTTGCACTGGATGTGATAAGACTAGGGACTTACTTGTTCGCGGCGTGTCGAAGGCTGATCTTTGTTAGAAGTTTCAAGACGGATGACGGCATGATGTGCCCTGGGAGGATGATGGGAGCGCCTAAATTTAAGCTTAAAATATGCGCCGAGACGGTTGACGTTGATGGACCCCGCACCGCACGCACGGCCAAAATAATTTTTGGTTGGAGAGCATCGCCAGCCTTGATATCACCATCCAGACCACCACCATATCTCCATCACTGAACATACGGGACTGATCAGGATGGCGAGCTACGCAGCCGCCGTAGCATCAACCGCCACGGTGCTCGCACACCAACAACCAGCGCCCGACACTCCTCCAGACCCCGTACCCTCACCACCGCTCCCAACCACAACCTCTCCCCTCTCCCCTCCCCTCACAAAAGACCGCCGAAAATCAATCCACACCCTCATCCTCGACGCGACCCCCCTCATCCTCGCCCAGCCCCCGCTCTCCACCCTCCTCGCCCATGCCGACACTCTCACTACCACACCGTCCGTCCTGGCCGAGATCCGCGACCCCGCCGCCCGGACCAGGGTGGAGAGCATTTACCGGCCGTTTTTGCAGGTGAGGAGGCCGAGGGAGGAGAGTGTGAGGAGGGTGAGGGAGTTTGCGAGGAAGACGGGGGATGCGGTGGTGCTGAGCGGGACGGATTTGGAGGTGCTGGGGTTGGCGTGGGAGGTGGATGGGGAGGGGAGGGGAAAAGTGGGAGAGGAAGGAGGGAGGGATTTGAGAGAGGTACTGAAGGCGGAGTTGAAGGAAGAGCCGAGAAACCAAGATCTTAAGGTTAAATCGCAGGTTGGATCGGGCGGCGAGGAGGCCAAGGATGTGGAGGCGACTGCACAAAATTTACGACATTTAAACCTACAACAGGATGTCGAGTCTCGGGTTATGACAGATGAAGCAGCTGTGCCTGAACTACATGATACCAGCCATGACAAGGAAATTTCACCACTAAAGCCAGAAGGAGAACCTGATATTCCTACAGAAGGACAGGTTGAAGAGAGGCCAATTGAAGAAGAGTCTTCAGAAGACGACGCTGGTGGCTGGATCACGCCCTCAAACCTCAAGATTCATCAAGCTAAAGATGAAGGAGCTGCAATATCGGCCAAATCTAAGCCAGAAACCATGAAAGTTGCCACCATCACCGGAGACTTCGCCTTGCAAAATGTCCTCCTACAAATGAATCTCAACCTCCTTTCCTCCGCCACATGCAAACGTATATCCAAGATCCGCACGACCATTCTCCGTTGCCACGGCTGCTTCGCTACCTGCAAAGACATGACGAAACAATTCTGCCCGCGCTGTGGGAAGCCAACGTTGACGCGGGTGACGTGTACGACGAATGATAAGGGGGAAGTTAGAATGCATCTGAAGAAGAATATGCAGTGGAATAACAAGGGGAACGTGTATTCCATACCGAAGCCAGTGAGCGGGAGCTCAAATCAGAAATGGAATGGACCTAGGTCTGGAGGAGGAAAGGGAGGGTGGGGCAGTGATCTTATTCTTGCGCCAGATCAGAAAGAATATGTGAGGGCGATGGCGGAGCATGACAGGGTCAAGGGGAAAGATTTGATGGACGAGGATGTGCTTCCGAATATCCTTAGTGGGGATAGGCAGAAGGGAGGTGGGAGGCCGTGGGTGGGTGCTGGGAGAGGGATCAATAGTAAGAAGAGAAGATGACATAAAACTGTAGTCAATGAGAACGGCCTCCGGACGAATAGTCTTTGCGCTGCTAATATTTCAAACCCGTCTTTAACTATTCAACGCACAGGACAAAAGACAAATTGCGCCAGACGCCATGCTCTCAAAACTGTTACAAATTCACTTTTGTTCCTTCTTGGCTACGTCTGGGACAATGTTAACAGGCAATTAGATTACAGTTATTGAACGGCATCACATACCTTGCTGTGTCAAAAGCAGGCCATACCGTTTCTTGAGAGTAACCCGATGCCTATGTACTCGATTAGCGTTGTCCGTCACTTCTAGTGCCTATCAAACGCCCTGATTCAAAATTGCATACCTCGAATACTTGTCATCTGGAGAAAATCGTGCGGGATGGGCAGATTTCGTCACAGTCCCATCGAGGATTTTTTTCAGTCTATTGATATAAGTGAAGTACTTCTCCGCGCATGTGAGCTCGGAATTGCAATACTTACGTGTAGGTACGCTTGCCCGTGGCAGGATCCTCATTGTACATCAGATGCATGGCTTTGAGGTCCTTGGCAAATTGGATGGCTGCGCATACGAGATGGAACTCACTGCAGCAACGTCGTCAGGCTCGCCTCGTTTTCACACGAATCAAAACGGGCAATCGACGAAAAATTTCGGAAGCGGTGGAAGTGCGTGGTAGGGAACAATGCGGAATTTTTACCCGAGGACCCTGGCTCTTTCTCCGACGAGAGGCCGAGAGAGGAGGGAAAAAACGGTCGCTGGGAAGCTTCGTCGGTGACTCCGCCCGCAACTCCTACTCAAGACATTACACCACTTTCAAACTTCTCGGTGTCTTGGAGCTTGTGACTTCTAATACCAAACATTCTCTCACAGCAATTTTTCATGTCAAAACCGTTCTCCGAGAGGGACTTTCAAGGTATGCCCCACATTTGCTTTGCCATGGCACCCCTTGTGATGACCTTTTTGGGAGCCGAGATGCTAGCAGTTTGATTTCAAGCTGGTATCGATGCAGGCTCTTTGTAATTAAAAGACTACAACGGTATCTGAATTCAAGAAAAGCCTTGAATGCACAGCCACGAGCTTTCCTACCTGCACTGACACCTGACCTTCAGAAGCTATCCGCCTGATATGATCACACGATAACAATGGGCAACGCTCAAAACGCGTCTCTGCCTGTGAAGGCACCTACTCCTCCTACCCCTCCGCCTAAGCCTTCAAAGCCACGTCGTCCAAGCTACAACCTCATTCATCGACATGCCTTACCAATCCGAACTTACCCTCTCCCAACACTGATTCCTCACAACCCACTTTCCCTCGTTGCGATTGCTCTGTCATATCTTGTTCAGATCATTGCGCCACCGACTCAACCGATGTATAAAGGCTATTTCTCTTCGGCAACGGGTTCGATACATGTCACGGACCCAGAAAGCATCAGGGCGCTATGGGAGATGGGATTTTTTGGAAAGGGGAGTTTGAGCCGCAGCCAACCATCATGGGCAGAACGGCAGGTGAAGGACAAGAGCACGAGCGAAGAAGCTACGGACGAACGGCGAGAGGAGAGAAGGGCGCTCAAGCTTGAGAGGGCACGGAAAGAGAAGGAAGCCATTGATCAAAAGTTGAAGGAAGAGAGTCAGGCCGATGGTAACATTGAAGACACGTCCCTGATATCAGACACATCTGTTCTCAAGGATGTCAAACAGACCATTCACGAAGAGCCAGATCACCTCGATGCGGTAGGAGAGAGGGTAGAAGAACATCCGGATGGATATGAAAACTTCAAAAACGAACCCGTCGCAAATCATCCTCCCACACCACCCTCGACCTCCTCTTCCGACTCACCCGAAACAAATCTAGACAAACCAAAGCGTACATGCTCCGATGGAAGAGTAAAGACAGTTCGTTTCTCACCTACTATCGAAGCACGAGAATTTGATCTAAGTGCGCCTACCATATCGCCGATCAAAAGCCCAGGTCCTACACCTACTACAAAGGATGCCAAAGCTAAGCAACAAGTTCTCTCGAAAAGCCAGGAACACCTTCAACTATCCCAAGAGGAGGCGTTCTTTCTCACATACGGTCTAGGTGTTCTCGAGATTACATGTGATGATGGCTCCGTCAAACTTCCTCCCACCTCTCTCCTGTCGCTATTCCGACGACACTCTTACTTTCCACCTCGATCAATCGTAGCGCCGGCGGAGCCTGACGATCCTTTTATGGTGTCGTATGCAGTTTATCACCACTTTCGCTCCCTTGGTTGGGTTGTTCGCTCTGGAATTAAGTTTTCGGTCGACTACCTACTCTACAATCGCGGGCCAGCCTTTTCGCATGCCGAATTTGCCGTCGTAGTCGTGCCTTCTTATACTGATCCATATTGGATAGAAGACGAATCTCGTCGAGAAGAGGTAGATAAGAAGAGCAGTAGGAGCTGGTGGTGGTTGCATTGTGTTAACCGGGTTCAGACGCAGGCCTTGAAGAACCTGGTACTTTGTTACGTGGATGTTCCACCGCCAGCAGAAGCGGAATTTTCTGAGAAACAGGATATTGGAGCACTTTTTTCACGCTACAAGGTTCGGGAAGTGAGCGTGAAGAGATGGTCACCCAACAGGAATAGGGATTGAATTCATTCTTCCGGCGTTGCTTTGAAAAGAACGGTTGCTATTGTACCTAGATGTGATTGACATGATTCGATGATTGCATTCGGATGGTGCATTGGGCAGGCTTGGGCAATCAGCACGATTCGATAGACTGGCATTGCGGGAACAGCATGGTGTACTGCACAATCTCGGTGAACGCGTTCGGTTATTGTTATGGGAATACGAATGTATTTTACACTGCAAGTGAAGTTTCGGGAAAGTAAATTTTTCGATCCAATGACAGATCTTAGAAAGCTATCTTCAATGAGTCCAAGGGGTGGCCGTCACTCGGAGGTGATCCGGGAAAGAAGACTACAAGTGTGACCCTTGCTCCCGATTGCGGAGATCACAAGTCTCTCATTGGTCTTGACATTTTTCTGGATCTGAAATGGGGAAGCTATTAATGGGACGAACAAAGTCACCGTCACCTTTTCGTCTGCTTCTTTTTCATCCGCCCCACCTCGGTAAGGCCATTCACCAGCTCTGCGATTGGCGGCTTCTGTCCACTTTACGCGATCGCGTTCCCTTGACGCGATGTGCGGGGATACCCCTGCAGGCAAAAGAAAGCAATACTACTGCGCCAGACTTCAGCTATAATGATCCACATATTCTTTGGCTAGAATCATAGTTCTTTACCAAGTCTCACATGGACACTTGGCCGGATAGCAATGAAATCGCAAGATTGAAAGAACATCTTCTGAGTTCCCAGGTAATGCGAAAGTTCCACGGCCCTGTGCCATCCTGGTCGGACGCCTTGAGCTAATCGCGTCATCTTCCCTGCAAGTAGCCATCGTCCTGGGTCAGATCACAAGACGCGATGTCAAAATCTGGATACCCGCATACGGTCAAAACATACTCCAGAAAACGAGTAAAAGCAAATAACACAGGCTTTAATCACCTAAGACGGTCTCACAGCCCATCCCAGACCATTCGAGAATCTCAAGAAGACGATCGGCATGCGACAAATGATCGAGATACGAACTCAGAGCCTGAGCTGGGGAGTACGGTGCCTGATTCCGAGGTCGAGAGAATAAGAGCTTTGGAACAATCGCAGTTAGCACCACGTCTGTCTGCGGTCGAGGCGCTGCGGAGGAAGAAGATGAGCCAGCGGAGTGCTGCTTCCAATGATACCGAGCCCATCTCACAATCAGTGTTCGACAGCATTGCAGCAAGAAGCTACGAGGGCCGGCTCCAAGTAGAGCGGCACCAGAGGCAATCTCAGGATGCTGGCACGACACAGAAGACATATGAGCCAGGTGAAGCTGGACATATTGACCTTGTGTCTGACATGCACGAGCAAGACGATGAAGAAGATGAGCATATTGGGGGGGATGATGTAGATGAGGATGGGATTTCCAACTTTTCGCCGACGCAGACGCAGTATCAGGTATCACAATACCCCGAGTCGCAGCGCTTTAAGACTCCAGCCACAGCTGGGAAGAAGCGAGACATCCGAGGCGTGACTATTGATTCTCCTCCACTCCCAAAAGTTCCTCAGCTCAGGAATGCTGGCCGGACGCCTGCTAAAGGGCTTGGACTAAGCCAAGTATTCGCTGCGACTCAGGCTGGAACTTCACCTTTGACCAATAAAATACCCTCAGATATCCGATCAGATCGCCCATCGCCCAACGTCGCTGTTCAGACTCGACCCGCAACCTCTGGCTCGCTATCCTCTCCAATTCTTTCAAGAGACAGGGCCCAGCGAACTGGCTCGGAGCCTAATACGCGATATGTCTCCATGCAAGAATCTCAATTGCAGCGCGAAAAGCAATTGGCGCGGCAGAACATGATAACCTCGGCCCCGACCAACAATACTTCAGATTCAGAGGACGAGTCTAGCAGCATCGGTCGGCAAAGATTCGAGCGCGAGAAGTCTCTTCGGCGGCAGGAAGTACTTGTAGCCCAGAGAGAGAAAGAGGCGTATGCTGCTCGGAAGGGGACCTTCAACCCACCCTCGCCGCAGCTACTGAGGATCTCTCGAGCTTCATCTTCTCCGCCAGGTGATCTGCCTTCTTCGCCTCCGCAACAGGAACAATCAGAACCAAACGGGTGGCCGCAAAAGACCGATGGAATGATCTCAGATGAGGAAGAAAAAAGTAGCCCAGATCCTTTGCAAAATGACAGTGAAGCTGAGACGGATCAAGAGGTGGCATTGAAAACGCCGGCTCCTAAGACATCTACGCAAGATTTGTTAGACAATGAGGAAGACAAAGAAAATTTTGAGGGTGGAGCGATGCGAGTCCCTGATACAACAAATCGCCTCCTTCAAATTGAAAATGGTGGAGATGCACAAAGCAGCCCGTCCTTTCGTATTCCTAGAAACTTTGACGATCCGTCAGTCCCTAGTTCTCCACCATCCAACCCACACGCCCAAATTGACATTGCAGACTCTCAACCTTCACAGGGCACGCGCGTGACTACGTCAAAGTCTCGTGGTCAATATGTGCCATCTTCAGATGATGTCAAAGAATATGTGCCTCAGTCACAGTATCCAGGCTCATACGTCCCAGAGTCGACAGGCAGAACACAGCAGCAAGCTGCATCGGAGAGTCATGCAGAGACAGGCACTAAGGATGATAGTGATAATGAAGCAGATAACACAGAGATAAATTTGCCTTCCAAAAAGTTCACGGGAGGGGACGCCAATGCGGCCACTGGTCATTCGAATTCTCAATCATCACCACCTCCACATTCCGTAGGTAACGATCCTCAGAGCTCGAAAGACGTCAGCAATCAAATCGTCTCTCATGGCTCCAAATCGCCCGTTCTCAGCTCTGGTCCCAAGAATACTATTCCTGAAACGAGCTCGTTGCGACCGCAAAATTCGAAAGCTAATAACGTAGCAGATGAACTTCTACAAGCAAGCTCAGCGCCCTCAGCAATGGTCAACGTCCCTAACGTCATGGACACATCAGGTTCTGGGTCGTACGAGACAGCGCAGACTCACCAAAATACCATGATTGCCAGCCCAAGCGGCCGGAAGCGAAAGGCTATGACTACTTTCCGCCATCAGCAATCACCGGGCGATCCTACCAGGGGTATTGACATGAATTTTGCTGAAAATTTACTAAATGGCGACCCTGAATTTGCGCAGGCAATTGGAAGCTCTAGTCCAATTGTGCAGCCAGGCAGATCGCAGAAAAGGAGACGTATAGATCCAGAATTAGCTTCTGTGGAAGAGAGGATCGAGCAGCAGAAGGATACTCGCCAAGGTCAGGAGGAAGAAGGCCGCTCGTCAACACTGAAGACCCCTCAATCAGCTTTGAAAAAGCTCAACACGAGGTCAAAACCTACAGACAAGGTGTGGGAGTTCGAGGCATCTCCTCCACCACCATCGCGGGCCCTGCCATCGCCACAACCATTAATACTATCAAGTCCACTGTCGACGAGCCGTGAAACGTCTAGAGGACGCTCCACTACCAGGACTCCAGCGACTACGTCAGCTAAAAGATCGGATAAATCGCGAAAGAACGCAGTAAAAGCCCTCGTCACAGATGACATGCCAACAGTTGCGGCAACAAATACGAGTCCCAGACTTTTGAGGTCTTCCGCAATGCCTGTCATATCCGGTGATCTTTCCCCTCCGTTGACGGAGGTAGGGACGTCTGTCCTAAATCAAGCTCCTACCTCTGCGGCCCATATGGTTCAAATCTCAGCGCCAGCCCAGACAGAGATCGCTGCTCCCAACCAAGTCTTTGCATGTTTTAATGGCAAGGTTCGCGCCTATTATCCGGCGACCTGTCTTGGCCTGACAGTGGATAACCCTTCTCGTTGTATCATACAGTGGCCTGGCTACGACCCGGATGTTGTAGACGCTTACGGTATTCGGAGCTTACACCTAAAAGTTGGAGATCAGGTCAAGGTCGAAGCGCAAGGATTTCCCAAGGTCGCCTATACTGTGAAGGGCTTCAGGAAGGAACCTATATCTAAAGATAGTGAATCCGGAGCTCCACTTACTGACGTGTTTGGCAATGCTACACTGCTCCTAGCTCCGAAGCAACGAAAGAGCCTCCCTGTCGAAGTCCAATCAGAGAAACTGCACGAAGTATCCATCAAGGATATCTACCTAGACACCAATATGTGGAAGCGGTTGTCCGACCGCCCCTTCGAGTATCATGGCAATCGTCCAGCAATCAACGGGCCCTCCACGCCACGTGAGCGCCCATCCACCCCAATCGGCCAGTCTAGACACTGCCGCGAGAGTTCAATCTCCGCATCCGTGGATTCTTCAGCCTCCAACGGCATATTCGCGGGCATGGCCTTTGCAATCTCATACTCCGACGAGACCCGCCGACATTCTTTGTCTAAAGTGATTCGTAGCAACGGCGGAAAGATCCTGCACGACGGGTTCCAGCAGCTGTTCAGCGTCCCCTCGTCTGCCCCCGGGACACCGAAGAAGGGACAGAAGGGCGACAACAACCAACCCGGTGGTGGTCTGAGTCTGCTACCCAGTGCTGCACAGCGCACGTTTGCCGCCCTCATCGCGGACAAACACAGCAGGAAGCCAAAGTACATGCAGGCCCTGGCTCTGGGACTGCCGTGCCTCAGCGGCAAATGGATCGAGCGATGTGTTGAGAGAGGAATAGTATTAAACTGGGAGCAATACCTCTTGCCGGCGGGGGAGAGCATCGACCTTGAAGGAGCTACAAAGTCTCGAATCTTACCCATGCGAGATCCGTCGACTTCTTCCCTGTCCGATATGCTCGAGCAAGCCCCGAAGCTCTTCGAGGGGCAGGCTGTTGTGCTTGTCATGCCGAAGCGCACGGCGGCGGAGAAGGGGCTTACGTTTTCGTTTCTGTGCCAGGCCCTGGGGGCGGGGCGGGTGGTGAGGATGGAGGATTTTAAATCTGCGAGGGAGTTTGTCGCGGTGCAGGAGGTTGAGTGGGTTGTTGTTGAGGATAGGCATGTGGGGACGGTGAGGGCGATGTTTGAGGGGAGTGCGCAGGGACGGGGGAAGAGAAAGTCTTCTGGTGGTGGAACCGCGGGAGGGGATGGGGTGAGGAAACTGAAACCGAGGATTGTGGGTGCGGAGTATATCTGTCAGAGCCTGATTCTGGGGCGCTTGTGGGATGAGTGAACGAGTGACAGAGAGTCTCTTGTTGCGATACACATTGAGGCACGCATAGCGAGGCGTACTTGTACGTGCTTTGAGATACCCCCCGTAGAGCGAAGCGAAATGCAGTCTATTCTTGCCACCCATTTCTCCAACCAATCATAACATGCTTTAAGCAGGTGGGTAGGCATCACAGCAACCCTTTCCTCGCCAACTCAATCTTCCTCGCCGCCTCCCCCTCCCTCCAACCCCCCTTGCTCGCGCACACCGCGCTGCCCTCACCTAACTCAACCTTATCCTCCACATCGGAAAATGGACACGGGCAGTGGTGCGGGAAGTGCACGCAGGCCAGCGTGCCGGGGCAGAGGTAGTTGGAACATTGCGCTGAGATACATCGAAAGCTGTTAGCTGTGGGGTTTAGAGAGGGAGTGGGAGGGGTGGGGGAGGGGATACCGTTCGACCATGTGTCTTGGTACCACTTTGAGTCGCTGGCTACGTTTTGCTTGCCGCCGCCGTGGTGGGAGTGTTGTTGGGAGGAGGAGCCGCCGAACATTTGCTCGAAGATGTTGCCGAATTGGGCGGCGGCGGGGGTGGTGAGGAGGAGGGTGAGGGTGCTGAGGAGGGCGAGGAGGAGCGTTCGTGGGATCATGTCTATTGTGCTTTGGGACGGGAGGGTTTGCTCTTCGTGGTTGAGTGGTAAAGAGTAAAGTAGGTACCTATTGTAACTTCAAAAAATGCAAGCTGTCCGCTTCCCCCAGTGACGCTCCTGCGGCCCCTACCGAATGCAGCCTAGCCTCTCCTCCGCGGAGTTTTCGCCAATCCTCGCAAAAAAGCTCCCAAGCTCCAATTCCGCTCCTCCATTCCTTCACTCTACAGACACACACAAACCATGCTCCAACCACGACTCCTCCCCCTCCTCGCCACCTCCCAGACCCTCCAACCCTCCCTCTCCCTCCTTTCAACCACCCTCGCCGTCACCCGCTTCCCCATCACCCACACGCAGGCCCAAACCCGCCCCGCCTCCCACGCAACCCAAGGCCGCGCCAACGGCCCAAAGGACTCCGCCGGCCGCCGCCTCGGCGCCAAAAAATCTGCGTCTGAATACGTCGTGCCGGGGAATATTATTTTTCGCCAACGTGGTTTGTCTCCCCCGTTCCCTTTCTCCCCTTCTACCTTTCTTCCTTGGCCCACCTACCCGCCCTCCACCGGCACGCTAACGCGCGTAGGCACGCTCTGGTTCCCCGGCGAAAACACCTCCCTCGGCAAGGACCACACGATCTACGCCACAGAACGAGGATACGTGAGGTTCTATCGGGACCCGGGACTGCATCCGAAGAGGCGGTATATCGGGGTGAGTTTGCAGAGGGAGGGGCGGGGGAGCGTGTTGCCGACGCCTGGGAATGCGGTGCGCAGGCGGAGGTTGGGGATGGTCGCTGTGCCGCGCCCCCCGGTGCCAGTGCCTGTTGAGGAAGGGGTGGGGGGAGAGGGGGGTACTATGTATAAGGCGATGCCGAGCACGCCGTCCGCGCATAGGGGCTTGGGGGCGATAAGGCCGTATGATCCGACGAGTGGGGTGACGACGAGGGCGGCGAATTGGGAGATTGGAAGGGCGGCGGAGAGGGCGGGGGTGGAGGTGGAGGGGTTCAAGAAGAGGGATCGGTGGGTGGCGTGGAAGAAGAGGCAGGAGAAGGTGGAGAGGGGGAGGTTGATGAGGGCGGCGAGGGGGGAGAGGAAGGGGAAGGGGAAAGGGGGGAAGAAGGGGAGGCAGGCGGCGAGGGCTGGGGGTGGAGGTGGGGGTGGGGGGAAGAGGGGGAGGTGAGGTGCGTAGTTTGTTCGCTGGGGATGTTGTTGTATTGATATTGAGACTGTTGAGAGGGGGGGGGCATTGTGTATTCAGATTGGGTTCGAATGGTTGTACCCTACACCATAGCTCCATTCAAATCATTTCCAGAGGAAAGTATTCCCTATATTATATTCCAGATGACCCCCTTGCTCTTCCTTCGTACCAACTTCAACATCTTCCCCTCGCACATCTACCCAAGTCTCAAACTACCCATCTACCCAAGTCTCAAACTACCCATCTACCCAAGTCTCAAACTACCCATCTACCCAACTCTCGCGCCACCCATCTACCGCCGATTATAATTCAAATACCGACTCGCCACAAACAACAACCCCAAATTACTCCCCACAAACGCGGCCAGAATCCCCAAATCCCTCCACCGCTTCCCAAACTCCAGCCCAAACGGCGCGTAAAACTCATCCCCGCTCTTGTACGCGCAGAACTCGCACGCGCTCGTCTCATTATCGCGCAGATAGCCCGCCATCCCCCGCCCAAAATACGCCGCCATGTACTCGCCGCACGTCTGCCCCGCCGGCGCGGAGAAAGTATTGAATTCAGACGGAGTGCAGCGGACGGCGCGGCCGTGCAGCTCGGTGACGACCATGCCCCCGACGAGGCGGGTGAAGGGGTCGAGCTGATAGAGCCAGGCGCGCCAGAACGCGGGGATCTGGGGGCGGGGGATGGCGACGCCGCAGAAGAGGGCGAAGACGATGATGATGAACGGGTTGAGCAGGGACGAGATGAAGGAGCTCGGGGTCAGCGCGGCGACGGCCTGGCCGAGTGTGACGGAAATCAGCTCGGTGAGGAGGACCATGAAGAACTGGTAGCCGGCGCGGGAAGGGGCGGGTTGGAAGCCCGGGATGTAGTAGAGGGGGAGGAAGAAGGTGACGGCGCAGAGGAGGGAGTAGGGGAGTTCGGCGAGGACCATGGAGAGGGCGAAGGGGAATTGGGAGTAGGCTTTTGCCGCGTTTTCGCGGTAGAAGACGAGGCGGGAGAGGTCGTATTTGGGTTCGACCTGGGCGAGGATGAGGGCGGGGAGGACGGTGACTTGGAAGATGACGAAGATGCGGTATTGGAGGGAGGAGCGGGAGTCGTCGAGTTGGAGATAGGCTAGGCCGGTGATGAGAGCGAGGATGGCGTGGACGAAGAGGCGGGTGAAGCCGTAGTTTGGGGAGCGGTAGAATGCGAGATTTGTGCGGTGGACGACGACTTTGATCTGGTGCCACAAGGGGGTTGCGTATTCTTTTTGGGTGGCCTTTGGAGCGTCGCCTACCTCCTTGGTTCGTTTGGCTTTCATCTCGATTATCGCAGTCTTCGTGTTGGCCAGCTCTGGACTTTCTCTCCAAACTTCACCCCAGTCTCGCTCCCCAATTCTCGGGCTCAAGCCTGCACCTATAGCGTCAAGCATCCATTCAGCGGGATTCGCGTTAGGTGGGCACTCGGCTCCATGCCGCCGAAAGTACTCCAGAAGAATGCAAGCGTCTTTGCCAATGTCACCAAAGTACACGCATTCTCCTCCCTTCTGCAGTAACAACAAGCGATCGAAATTTTCGAAAAGCGCAGCATTAGGTTGGTGGATTGTACAAAGGATTGCTTGTCCTGCAGCGGCAAGCTTTCGTAGAAATCTGACAATGTTGAAAGCCGATTGAGAATCTAGGCCAGAGGTAGGCTCATCCAGGAACAGAAGAAGCTCTGGCTTTGCTGCTAACTCCACGCCGATTGTCACCCGCTTACGCTCTTCGACTGACAAGCCTGACGTTGGGTCTCCAATGATTGCGTCGGCAAGATTCTCAAGTTCTAGAAGGGAGAGGACTTCTTCCACGTAAGCGTACTTCTGATCTTGTGAAAGCTCGAATGGTTGACGAAGATCGGCGCTGAATCGAAAGGCTTCTCTGACAGTTGCAGTAGACTCGTGCACGTCAAGCTGCTCGGCGTAGGATGTTCCACGCTGGAACGCAGTTCCAGGCGCTATTCCGTCAACAAAGATGTCTCCCTCCACTACTCCTATATTCTTTCTAGCAGCTAAGACGTCTAGTAGCGTTGTTTTGCCGGCCCCTGACGCCCCCATCATCGCCGTGAGCTCTCCAGGTTGCACGTAACCATAGATATCTCTCAGAAGCCTGAGTTGACCACTTGGAGTAGGCACGTCATAGTTGAGCCTTTCCCAGGTAAGAATAGAACGTGACCGAATATTTAAATCTGATCTTGTGTCTTCCTCGTGTCTCTGCCTTCTCCGCTTCTTCATCATGAGCTCCTGATTAAGCAGTTTGCGGTCCTTGTCTTCTTTTGCAAAAAACGTTACCGTCCGTCCTCCTGCGCCGTACCTAAGCATTTCACCTAGCGTCATATTGCAAAAGAGATAGAAAACAATCAAGACAACAATAATACCATAATTTCGCCAAAGGTCGGGTAGGTCATATTGAAATGCGGTCCTAATATACTGGCTACCGTCGATCCAGTCAGAGCCTGGCTTTGATCCAGGAAGGGTACAAGCCGAGTTACCAATGCTACCATATTCAGGTCCAGATGGGACGAGCGAGTCCGTCGTACAACGTAAGGTCAAGCGACCGAACTCATTCATCATCATTGCTGAAAACCCAAGGCCTAATGCATTGATCCAGAAGATCCACCTTATCCAGACTTGTTCACTCTGATACTGTATCAAGTACCCACTCGTAATAACAAAAAGTGTGATAATAGTGGCCCCAAATTTGATGGCGGAATCAAAATCCGGACATAAACAGCCTATCGTTCTAAAGAAGAGGGTCATGGCAAGGTAACCCGTAATAATAACAAGTACGAAGATGAAGAATGCTCCAGCTTCTCGAACGAGTCCGCACATAAAGTAGACAATGATGCTGAAGACGAAGATCCGCGTTGCAGAGAATGCAAGGTCTACAAGGATTTGAGCAAACCAAAGTGCGGAGGGCCGATGAAAAGTATACGCTCTGTGCTTATTGACAATGGGCCGTCCCAACATAGTGGAGGCAAGCTCTCCAAAGGCTTGGAACGCGTTGAATAGAAGCGCAACAAAAAGAAGGCCACCTCTAGTAAAAGCGCCAGCAGATGTCTTAGGCAAATCAAGCCAGACAGTGCCAAGGACAATAGCAATAACAATTGAGGTAATCCAAGACACGACGAGAGAAAATTTATCTTGCCATTTGATCAGAAATTGACGCTGCATCAGGCTCCAAATTTGAAGATGATATGGAATTGAATAGACCGAGCTTTTAGGTGTATGCTTGCGTTTTGCCTCTCTATTTGCGGTTTGAAAGTCTTCGTAGACATGTCTCTCCTGATCCGTCTGCACTCGATAGGCAGCCATCTCCTCGGAGAGTGTGGTGGAGAAACGCGATTGATTGAAAGCTTCTACGAAAGAATCTGGGGTGGATGGAGCATCTTGAGAGGAGCGCCCTTGTGCATATTCACGCTCAAACTCATCAGTGCATCCCGTCAGGTAATCTGGTGTGGTCATCCTGGGCTTTGGTTTGAATCCGAGATTTTCAAAATATTCTCTTGCTTCCGTAGCAGGGCCAAAGAAAACCTGACGTCCAGCGTCAATGACCAGCACCTTGTCGAACTGACTGTATATCGCCTCGGATGCCTGATAAAGTGAGACGAAAGTAGTGGTTTTATAGATATTGGTCATGATCCGGAGAGATTTCGCATAGTCGACTGCCGTAGAAGCATCCAAACCACGGGTTGTATTGTCCCAAGCACAAACCGTAGCACCTGTCACCATCATCTCGGCAATTGATACTCGCTTTCGTTCTCCGCCAGATATGCCTCTCATAAATGGATCGCCCACTATAGTGTCAATCGTGTGCTCGATGTTGAACATCTTAAGGAGAGTCTTAATGACAATGTCCTTAAATTCCTTCTTACCTAAGCCGCCAAGGCGTTTGCCCGGGGTCTTTGTGTCTAGAGCAAATCCCAGTGTTTGACCAACAGTCAGGCTGGGATGATGGACATCATCTTCCTGATTGTAGACCGCCTCTCCTCTATATTTCTTTGAGAATGTCTCCGAATCGAATGGCCCATAGAGCACGTCGCCATGCACCGCCGTGTAGCCAAAGCGCTGATTGGAGATTACTTTCAAGAATGTTGTACAACCAGTGCCAGGCCGCCCCAGAACAAGCACCATTTCTCCAGGTTTCACCACTCCGCGGAAATTTCGAATTATTTCCAAATCTGTGCCCTTTTTCCCAAGACCAAGAACGCGCATTATGGCACCTGGTACACTGAGGAATGAAACAAAAGCATCAGGAAATGTTCTGACAATATTCTTCGCGCCACCGAGACCCTTAACAGTGACATTGTCCCAGTAAACGCCGATCCGCTTAGGCTTAATGCCTGCCTCATGCTCAGCGCTCTGATTCCCTCGAAGGGTAGACTCAAGGTCCCAAGGTGTATCAGAAGATGCCTCTGTTTGCGCCTTTTCGACGTCTGGTTCATTGCGAGAACGTTGCAGGGATACCCGTTCTCGGTGTTGACTACTGAGTCCAGATAGTTCGCGATTGAGCTCTGCGAATTCCTGTTCCGCCTTCTCTACATCCACTCCAGATTCGACTCTTGATAGATTTTGATAATTTAAATGCCGTAGGTTCTCCGGGTCTTTCTCGTGCTTTTCCAGGTCTGGCAGTGTCTCGGTATCAGATTGATCCTCGGCGTCATGTCTCGGCTTTTCATCGCCTTGTAAATGATCAAAGGTAAGCGCACCATGAGCCCTCTCTGGACGATCTAATCCTAGTGCTCGATCCATGTTTCATAGGAGCTCACGTCATGAGTGACGGCGAGACCATTTGGCTAGACCTCGCCACCAGCATTGAACTTGTTCTTGTTGTTTGGCTCATTCACAAGTCATGGGATTTCTTAACCTACAGCTGATTGGAGCGAAGTAATTTGAAAGGGTGGCGTGGTGTGTTAGGATTGAAGGAACTAACTTAGAAGCGCTTGGATCGATGCTTTCTGGTCTACCTACCTTTTCAATCACAAAAAATAATAGGGCGAATCAAGAGTGAGCAATAATAGGTCAATAGACGCCAGCGTCGCGAAGGCTCGTCAGGGAGAATGGTAATGCAAAGACGCGAATTTTCAGCGCCCGTTGTGCCTAAGTCATCGCCAAATCCAGCATAAAAAGAAATGAAAGAAGAGCGACCTTCGACTTATAAGCCATATGGTAGTGACTCACCTTCTGGATCCAGTGCAGATCGTGGGCCGAAGGGCGTTCCATCCATTCGTGATTAATGAGATCCCTCTGCACATCGGATCACGTTTTTGTGGGCTTTCCGAGCCGGCAAGCCGGGGATATCCCGAAGATTTGCCGGCGGAATCGTCTGGACTTTCCTGCTTTCCCCCTCCATCTACTCAAACATCTACATATGCAAACCAAACGTCAAAGCACGAAGTGAAACTAGCTCCCTGTCTAAGAGTCTCTATAAAAACCAACCTATCACACCCATACATTCCAGTAGTAGCCGTGTTTTCACCGCCTATCTCCCTACAGCAAACTTCATCCCCGTAGGAAAGAAGTGAACCCCGATTTCGGAACTTCCAATGACCTTTCTTCGGAATCTTCGGACTCGTATCGATTTTGACGCTTTAAGCAAGTCGATGCGGCTCGGGAAGACGATTGACCGCCGCCGAAATCCCGAGTCAGCAGATTTGCACTAACTCCCTGCTTCCTTCTCAGCCGCATTTAAAATCCGCTAGCCAAGGTACGATCGAGCTACTGCATTCTATCTGAAGGATTAAGATGCTAGATCCTGAGCACAGAGAGTGGACCATGATAGACACATCCACTCTGGCAGTGGCTTACTCCAAGGCTATGGCTGACACTCATCATGCTTCGGTATCTCATGCTCTCACTTCAAACCAAAGAGTCAGTCGATGTAGGTATGGGTAACGGTCCTGTTTTGAATCACAACTACGTAAGCTTGCCAGTTCAGTGACGGGGGTCCAATTCTTTGCGGCTTTGAACCCAAAATGGGTTCTTTAACAAGCTTGCTTGAACCTTTTTTTCAAGGGCGACCGAGAACAGACAGAACGGACACTTGAACTATGAGGGATTTATGGTAAATGGGGAAAGATGTGGTACCTTCTGTTCATTAAGGTAGCTGACATGCCGAAGCCCAACATAGTCAACGCTCGACATCATGGCCGTACGCGAGCCATTAAGCTCTTGGCAATGCTGATCGCTTTAAACACGAAGATTGATCAGTAGCAGCAATCCTACGGCACACCGCCAATCACGCCATTCACGTGGCAGTCTGTAGCGTTGACGCCGCCTGTCCTGAACCTGGGCAGCGAGCGAGCATTTCCCGCGGCCATGTGATTTAAGCTTAGCCGAAAACTTTTTTTTTTCTATGCTTATTTTGATCGATCCCATCCGGCTTGCTCAAGGATCGTTATGGCACGAGTCAATGCTCGCGACAAAATTCCTCCGCAACGCCAGGGCGTCTTACTTTTCAACGAACACATCTTGTTCTGCTCTTGCTTTTGGAAGATTTCTCCGCGAATCTATTGAATCTTTGCATTAGTCTATCATTGTCGCCACAATCGGCGCCTTTTCTCCTCAACTGCTCGGCAGGCAACCTATCATTGAGATCTGGACACGAAATGAGAAGATCTATAAATCCTCTCTGCGTGGAAGAGGAAACTTCGATACGTTCTGAACATCAAAACTCGACACCGTCGTCGACGCCGTCGATGAATTCAGTACCGTTCTGGCGAGGTAGGATCTGAAAAACTAATTTGAAGGCCAGCAACATGGAGATGTTCAAGGACAATGGATTCGCGGCGTACAATCCCTCCGAGAAGGACTGTAGCACACGACTTGCTTGTTCAGCAACGGGATGAAGAGCTCAGCTAGTCGGCATTTCACCAAAGTACCGTCTGGGTATTGAACTCCAATGAGACAGAGCGACAGCATACCACGTCAGTCGATATGAGGACCAGGCAGCGAGACCAAAAGCTATAAAGCTCCCTCCCTTCCCTCTCATTCTCAATCCCCATCGCCATCTTCCATTCAAACAGGAAATCCCCCCAAACCCGCCCCAACCCAGTCCAAATCCCCATCTACAAACATCGAAAAAATGCAAATTCTTCCCCTTCTCACCACCATCGCCCTCGCGGCAACCACCTCCACCGCCCTCTCCTTCCCCAACCCCATCGCCAACCGCATCGAGGTCCGCGCCACCACCGTGAGCGCCACCACCACCACCACCCGGAACACCTCCCCGGGCACCTCCCCCACCCCGCAGCCTACTAGTACCGCCGTCGCCTCCGTCTACATGTGTACCGACACCAACTGGCGCGGCAACTGCACCAACTTCAACCCGGCCTTCGAGACCTGCCTCAACCTCAACCTGCCCTACTACAACGCCGTCAGCTCCGTCGGCCCCGCGGCCCACAACTACTGCCGCTTCTTCGACTCGCAGGGGTGCGGCTCGCCGAACCCGAATGTGCCGTACTTTGACTTGAATGGGCCGCCGTGAGTTTTTTTTTCCCCTTCTTTCGTTTCTTTCTTTTCCCCTTTCTTTCCGTTGGCTTTTTGATTTCTTCGGGGCTTGGGGAAATATATTTTTGCTGACGGCAGCCGGGGTGGGTTTGATAGGGGGTATTCTGATCTCACCGTGATTCCGTACACGTATGGAGGGGGAAGTTGGAATGATCGGATCCAGAGCGTGCACTGTTCGTCGAATTAGAGCACGGCGATCTATCCGTATCTGGAAAGGGGATGGGATCTGGAGAGGGGAGGGGATGTGAGCATCAACTAAGGGAAAGGCTGAGATGGATAGATGAGAAGCGCAGGAGGGAAAGGACACACACGATCTCTACTTTCTTTGCCGGGATATGGTCATTCGCTTGTGATAATTGGAGATAGACACTATTTCATTATGATATCTTACTGAGCTGATATGTCACGGTTTTCTTGTTTCAGTAGGTGTTCTTTTAAGACTCTAAGAGCGGGTAAGAACCTGTAACGGGATGGAGCACTTATAAAAATAAGCTTCACTCAAGATATGGATTTTAGTCAGCATGCACATCTCTCGCCTAGCAAAGCCTTCGTAAAGCCCTTCATACTACAAAGCCACGAACGAGCTCACTTCTAGTAAATATCAACAAAGCTCACCAGACCCGAACGCCAGAGTACCATGCCAGTCTAAGCCTTAATGCCCAAAGCCCCACCGCCGAATTGCTGACCACCAGGCCTCCTCCCCTGCTGCCCCCCAAACCTCGCACCACCACTACCTCCCCCTCTCCCACCTCTCCCTTGGCCCCCTCTACCCCTCTGCCCTCCCTGGTCCCGCTGGAACGCATTCGTCATGCCCTGAGTCCGCTGCTCGAGCAACTTCTCATTGCCTTCGAGTATACCCATCGCCTTCTCCGACAGCGAGATGACCTGGCTCTGCAGTCTTGACAGCTCAACGCCCTTGCGGAAGATGATGGCGTCGTTGACTTGATCGAGTGCGGCGGCGAGTTCCTCGTGAGAGATCATCTTGGACACGATGGCCATGATCTTCTTGTCCGGGAGCTCAAACATTCCGGACAGGGTCTTGAGGGAGAGTGTATCGTAGTAAGGAGCGTAGGTAAATAGATAGGTCCGTAGGCCCTCCTCCTGAATCTGGCTCGCGAGCATCTCCTTGACTTTCTCCTTGTCCTGGCCGAGGAGATCCCAGATTCCAATCTTGGCAATCAATTCCTGGCAGCGTTTCCAGTCGCCACTGGCGAGCGCCTTGGCGGCTTGCATGACGTGGTCTCGAGTGTTCTCAGGCGGGCCAGTGAACACCTGGCGTTCTGTGTACTCGAGCATTCTCCGGAATGTCTTGGAGATCACCTTCTTTCGAACGTCTGGCGAAGAACCGGTCTGTGCAAGCAGCGGAATCTCTAAAAGCATGCTACAGGTTAGATAAACACATTCCAATAGCTCCAGATTAATATGCATGTGGAAAGGAAGTTGCCTTTGTCGTTCCAAACGCTCTTGTTCTGGAGTCACCTGGGAGTATCGTTGCATCATTACGCCCTGGGCAAGTAGTTCTTTTTGCCGGCCAGATCCACAGATTTCTTGCAGAACACCCTGAGCCTCGTAGCACAATCCGGCCCGAAAAGCGCAAAGGCCAATTTGAACGAGCGTTCTGTTAAATAAGATTTGAGTAGTGACATCAAAGGTAGATATGTTCTCGGTCAAGTGGCTCATAAGTGCGAGATCTCGAGCTTTCCAGTAGTTGTCTTGCAGTGCTAAGAAGTAAATCTGGCAAAGCATAGCACGTGCTCGAATGATGCCCTCACTGAATTGGAACAGATAATTGCACAAACCCTGTACAAATATACCAACTTCTTGGTCGGCATCACGAGGCGTGATAGCGGAATCTTGATTTTCTGGGATAGCTTTCCAGGCGTTTTCTTCTAGGATTCTAACGACTTGAAGCGGTTTGAAATAGATATGCTCGAGTCTCCGTATGATAATACGATTAACATTTTCCTGTGGAGATTCGACACCTTCTGTCTTGCTTAACCGCTCAACGTAGAGCATGGCGCGTATTACGTCGATGTAGAGCGCTTGCTCATCCCCTAACCGCTCGATATATTCGGCTGTGTGCGGATCGATGTGTTGTAGAGATCGCGTGAGTTCGTCATCCAATCGTTCAATAGAGGAAGTGATACTTCCTGGAATTTTGAAGAGTTCGCCCGCCGCCGGTGCTGGTTGTTTCTCGTCATCCTCCCACTCTTCCGCGCCCTCGATCACGATAAGGTTAGGATTCTGATCGAGGGTAGACAGAAGGAGGGAGAACTCTCGCTCAGCAGATCGCCATGATTCTTGAGACATATAATTCTGACTTGACGAGGATATCATGTCAAAGCGAGTAGAGATCATGGCAAGGAGAACCCGTATCTTCTGGTAGGGTGTCTGTGCCACCTCCAGCAATTTCTCCATAACCCGTACTTGTTCGCCACGATCTGTGTTCTTTTTTCCTCGGGACTCCATTACGCTTCGAAGGTGCTTGAGTATACTTTCGGGCGTGTATTGCAAAGTTCGACCGCCTCTGCCCACGGTGGAGAAACCTTCATCGTCAATAGCTTGTTCTAGTTCGTCGATACGCTCGACCTTATTCTTCTTGACTTTTTTGACTACGACAGGCGTGTCGTCCTCGTCGGATTCCATGAAGGCCTCCTTATCTTCTTTGTATTTGTCAAGATCATTTTGATAGTCTTTGTTGTTCCTCTTGATTTTTTGCTTCATAGCATTGAAGCCTTTAGTGTTGCTGGCATTCATTTTCCGAGTTGTCGATCTCTGCTTAATGACTGTTTCATTGATGAAGTCTTCAAGATCCGCGATAGCTTTGACATAGATCTTTGGAATAACCCCTGCCTGAACAATCTTGGAAACCTGACGATTGAGCTTATCGAACTCTAAAGCATGTAAGTGTGATTCAAGTGTCTTGGGGTGAAAAGCATACCTGATGATATGACTGCCCAGTCATTGATCTTCTCTGCATTCTCAATGAGTCGCATAGTACCCTCTAACTCTTCTAAGCGTTTATCTTTGGCGCTCTTTACCACTGTTACCCGGTCTTCATCCTCGCTCTCATCACTTTCAGCAATGTCTCTCATGAACCGGCTGGCGCCGGTTCGACCACCTTCATCATCGGAAGAAGATTCGGATTCTGACTCTTCTTCTTCTTCACCGGAGTCCTCTTCAGATTCCTCTTCCTCTTCTCCACTGTAGAGTTCTTCTTCTTCAGAGGAGCTGCTTTCGCTGTCGCTATCACCGCCGTGGAAAAAACGAGACATCTTGATTTGTCCTGAAGTTGGAAGACTTCGACAATTTAGACGAGGTTTTGCGGTAATGGTGGTACGTCGGTTGGGTAGTTTTTCAAAGCGACTTGTGACCTCGAAGTTTGTGTGGGGAAGCATGAAATTCAGAATCGGCGTGCGGCGGGCGGTCTTGGCATGTCTCCCTGGATTCCTATGTCTCATGCGGAACACTTCTCCTTGGTTGTGACTTAGACAGGCTCTATGCTCCACTTGAGATCGAAAGGCTTTGAAACGTTCAAAATGATGCAGGCTACAGCGATTGTAGTTTAGTCTTGTGCTAAATAACTTTATGCATGAGAATTCACTCGTGCACAAGTTATCTCCTGTCAGGGAGCAGACATTGGTAGGTGAGCTCTCTCTGACCCCTCGAATACAGAGTAAAAGACAAGGCTGGAAAGACGTAAAATTCTAATTGTCCATAAGTGCCTCACAATGAGCACCGCGTCCAATGAAAGACAACCAAAATCCCCACGTGATAGCTATCAAACGTTTCAATTCCTGAGCGCCCTCAATCTTTCACCTAACCCTTCCTCCATAGCCTCTCTCTCCCGTTCCTTCTGCTTTCCTGTCGTAGCTCCTAGCTCTTCGTTGGGAACACTGCCCTCCTCAAGCCCCTGCTTCAATTCCACTCCCGCCTCATCCGCGACCCTTGCCATCAATGCATCTACCTCCCCTTGTCCCTCTACCCCGACCTGTTGACTCTCGACTCCTCCAGCGACGCCTTCGTAGTACCCACCTACTACATCTAGGTCCTCAAATTGTGACTCAAACTTCTCCATCACTGCCCCAATTTTTTCCAAATCCATGTTCTTCAACGCCGCATCCATACCCTTGACTGTCTGCGCCATACTTTGTGTCACACTACGCATGGTGATTGCGGTCTGGACGCGAGCGGCGACGGCATCGATGCGACTGGCGAGGGTAAGGAGTTGGATGCGGTGGTTCGAATGGCGAACGGAGTTTGTGGCATAGAGTTGGGCGATTTGTGGCTGTGGAGGGGTGGTTGTGAGCGCCTTTTTCACCTTGGCCTGCTCATTCTTCGAGTCTTTGTCGGCACGGGCCGCTTGTCTTGTAAGTTGTTTAGATGTGAACTAAATGATATGAGCCCCTGTAGTGGGTCTCTCTGCGACCAATACACACTTTGAGATTGAAGAGGGCCTTCTCGAGGCCGGACATTTTGAAAGTGGTCTCCTCAGCACTAAGTCAAGATCGAGGACTTTGAACAGAAGACCAGAAGATATAAGACAAAAATGCGCTGGGCAAGCGTTTGGTGGGCGCCGAACAGCTGAGCGTTGCGGCCCTGTCTGTGTCCTGTCGGCGTGGGGAGGAAACGACCAAATTCGAGCCGAGGAACTTCAAAATTTTGCGAGGCGTTTGTCAGGTATTCTTTAAGAGGTTTGCAGGGTTTTAGAATGTTACAAAAGGTTAGAATGCTTGCAGTGGTGATGTATAAAGGTGACTATCTAGAGTCTAAGTAATGACTTTGGCCTTGAGGCAGTCTACGTCAAGCTGCTTGGCATTTCACGAGTTGCCAAGAAGCTTGGAGGCTCGCACTAATACAAAACCGCAGGCAGCTCTCGGCCGCCTTACCTTCTGCTCACCCGCCGCTCACCTTCTCGACGCTGCTTTTGCCTACCCTTCATGTCGCTCCTTGAGAACTCCTCATCCCGAAAGGGCTACAAACCAGTTATCCTAGGGTATTCAAGGCTTTGGCTTCGCCGAGGCGGCCTAACTTTGCCAAGCCCTAATCCCTACTTACCTTTCAAGAAGAGCCTTGTTGCCGTTATCCCCTATCCTGTTAACAATGTCGAGGGTTTTTTGATTGGTCTGCCTCGGTCCGTGCCAATTCGAATCTTATTTGTGCCAACCCTGCGCTGGGATAGCACGGACAAAAACAGACCAATCAAAAAACCCTCGACATTGTTAACAGGATAGGGGATAGTACTCGCTCTCTCTCTGTGTATTTACTTGAGCATATAGTAATTCAATTTCGTTCAGAAGGCGACTTTCATAAAATTCAAGCGTAAATCTTGCTCTGACTAGTGTGCTCACCACGCCCATGAGGTTAGGCATGTATGAGATCAACAGCCTGGCACCTGCTCTGGAATCCCTAAAACATTGTCAGACCGAAGGGCCACCGTTGCACTGTCAATCCCGCTAGCAAGCGGTACGATGAACTAATCTCATGCATATAAGATGATATAGTTTATCACAGCAACTCCCAATCGGTGACTTTCTGGACCCTTTCATGACGCTTCGACCGAGCTAATTGATTAGCGTTGAGATCGACCGCGAAACGCCTTCTAATATGCTTTGACCCTTGAGACCCTTCAAAATACCTACGATGCAACGCATTCGCATGCCTAGACGGCATCGAAACTACGAAAAAGGCAGTCTGAATGACCGCCTCGTCATGTAAGCTAAGGCAAATTCGCGTAAGGTCATGGCAAATGTACCTCATATGCTACTTGATCGCTCCCTTGCAATCCGAACAGCCTCACGTGATCCAAACAAGGCATTATTCGGCAGGAGGGTGGAAAAGAGTTCAGAGATTGACAACTGCTCTCTGTTACCCTCACCGTCGCCGTCACGTCTGTCATGCTTGCATCAAGTGAAGAAGCTTGCGATTGCTATTTCCACGACAGGACCCCTAAACATGTCCGGAAACGCCACATTCTTGAATGGAGTCTGATTACCTTGATCGTACTACTCATCCTTATAACCCTCATCGCGTACTTCCTCCCATTTCCCCATATCGCTCCTAACACGGGATCTCTATCAAGCCTTCCACACACCTACGCCGGCCTCACTCTGCACCACTCCCCCAAACACGGTCCTTACATCACTTGCGAAGCCACCTCACCCCTCTCCCCGACTCCCCCTAATTGCACATTCGACCTCCTCGCGAACGGCTGGATCCCCTCGCCATGCTTCGACGCCCCCACGTACAAAACCTACATGTCCGGCCAGGACTTCCCCTTCTACGAGAACCTGAACGGCACCGGGCTCGTGCGGCAAGCGACCATTATGCAGGGCGATCTCGGGATGTTTCCTGACGGGCTGTGGGTCACGGCGGCGCAGCACCGCGCGCATTGTCGGTATCTGGTCGAGGGGGCGGTCAGGGCTACGTCGAGACCTGACATCGGTATTCTCGATACCTTTCTAAATGAGGGACACATGGAACACTGTTTCGGCGTGGTGGTGGAGGACGAAAGGCCGGCGGGGGAGATCTTGAGGAATGTGAAGGCTTTCTTTCAGGCGCACCGGTGTTACGTTGGGCGAGTGATTGCTGGGGAGTAGTTCCAACCCAACATGGAAAGCTCCGAGAAGTAGAGAGATCTACGTCCATTGACGGGAGCCAAATTCTTTACATTCCCCACCAGTACAACACATCGCTTGCTTATAAACACGCCTCCCTAAAACAGCGGCAGACACCTCTCATACCTCACCGTCGCCAGCGTCACCACCCCGCTCCACGGATCCACCCTCCTCTCCGAATCCTCCAGCGCCTTCTTCAGCGTCCGCGCACAGTGCTCCGTGTGCGCAAAGTCCAGCGTCCGCGCATCCAGCAACGGCGCCCGCCGCTGCACCGCGATCGCCAGCCGCCGGCCGATGTGCACGCAGTGCTTCTCGTGGTAGATCGCGTCGGTGTAGAGGTCCGAGTAGTTGCCCGCGTCCGCCCAGGCCGCGGCGTAGGGGGTCGTGAAGTTGATGTCGAGGTACCACATGTACTCGCCGGAGCGGTAGGCGTCGGCGGGCTCCTCGAGGTAGCAGGCGGATGGGATCCAGGCGCCCATCATGCGGTCGAACTGGCAGTTGCGGGAGAGGGCTTCGGCGGGGGTGCGGCCGCAGGATTGCCAGGCGATGCTGTGGTCTTGGGGGGGAGGGGAGCGGGTTGGGAGCGTGGCGAGGATGGCGGATGCGAGGAGGATGTTTGATATTATGGCGATGGCGATGTAGCCTCTCGTGTTTTGTGATCTTGGTTTGGGATGGCCTTGCTCGCCAGGTTCCTGCGTTGCGTCTTCATCGCGAGGCAAGAGGGTTTCCTGAGATGAAAGGCTTTCATACTTGGGTTTCTCGTCGTTCGAGTTTATTCCAAGCATGTTGGTCGGAGCTTGCAATTATAGATTCCGATGCGCATGAGCAGAAGTGTAAAAAGGTCTTAACTTGTGCGGTGTAATGTAGAAGGAAACCCGAACTAGCAAGGCTTTGGATTGAGATAATTTGACAATTCAAGCCACAGCAAACTGGTGCAATAGTTGTCAATGCGAGTCACTGCCTACCCTGCCGTTCGATCATCCTAGATGATGGAGGAGAGAACCCTGTGGGCAGCGCAAATTTTAATGACAAGAGAAATTACATGTGAAAACCGTAATAACACATACGGCTGACGAGCACCATAAGGGCCCGTCGGGAGAGCCCTACCATCGGATGCGGATCGACTGCCCTGTGATGGAAAATATCTGCAGAGGAATGTTTGCTTGAGAGCGTCATGGCTCTACTTTCTGGCGTTTCGCTGGCGGAATAGTGCACTTGACTGTGTGCAGTAGTTGGCAGGTGCGAACGTAAAGATGCGTCCCGGCGCTGATCAATAAAGAAAGGATGAACCAGTGATATCGACGGAAGTCGACGGAAAGGAGAGCAGGCGGTCCCCGCGGAAACGGCTCGATATCACTTCTGGAAAAATTAAGTAGCGTAAGGGGCCGAGCACTAAGGGCTTGGGCGATACGCTGGTGGCTGATATGAATGTAGGTTGGTCGTACAGCAACCGGCCTACATACCGATTTACGACCTAACTAGTGCTAGGGCTATGCGGTAACTGGCACTGGTGGAGAGTGCACGAAGTTGCATTCCTACACAAGCAATTTGGAGATGCGGCAGGGTATTCTCGTGTCCAGCCCTGTCGCTTTTGTTCCCCTGTGTGGTAGGTTGTTAGAGGCGTGAAATGATGCTGTGGATGGCGTAACGCGATGATTTCCAGGGGGGCAGATGGAATATTCCACGAGGCTACCCTGCTTCAGCATACAGTGTGAAACCTCCTTAGTAGCAAGGCCTCGTTCTTCCCTCTAAGATGGCTTACTAGGCGAAATTGCCCACATGGCGAGCTGCCGGATACCGACATTAAGTCCAACATAGAAGGTCTAAAGGTCCGTACAGACCATTCTCTTATAATCGCCCCTAAACCATCACTTAAACCACCCCCTAAGCATCTTTCATATAGGGATTTACCTATTACTTACAAGCAACTATCTAGAAACCAGACCTTTACAGCTAAGTAATTGCCTGTAAGGTGAAACTGTTACTTTTTATACGAGCCAAGAACCTCGTTCTACCTGCTTATTGCCAACTAGCCGAAACTGCTTACGACTAGATTGCTTATAAGTGGGGTTTACTATCATGATCAATGAGGCCGCGCAATACGCAAGGGTAGGCTTGATGGTGTTTAGGCCTCAAAGCTACAGGTCAGCAATCGTTGTCACATATTCATCAACTCCTGCAACATCAGAATAGCAAGAGATCTATCTGCAAGCTCTGAGTCGCGTCGCTCCAGTCAGCTTCTCTCTTGTTCGACCCTGATTGTCTCAGCCACCAGCATCTTTCAATGACCTTCAGAACGTTCGAGAAAACGCCAAACTTTAATTGCCCTGCAGGATGCAGGAGACCCTTGAAGAAGCTATGATGTTGGGGCTGAGCCACACATCCAGCAACGCAGATCGGCCAGGACAGAAACTGCAGTAAAGATGGTTCAGCCTTCTCAAGGAAAGATCTGATCTCATTGACTCCTTTCTCTACTTCGGTAAGACCTGGGGAGGCTCCAGAGACAACCACCTCCAACAACACCAACGCCGCACGAGCGAAGCCGTAAGTTATAAGGTATTTTTCGTGCTGATTTCGACCTGAAATGTTGTCTGCCCTGATTAGAGCGGTCTCGGAATGAGAAAGTCGCATCGAGACATTGTCGATGCCGTTTTGAAGGCTCCTTCTGACATGCTGTGCTCGCTCAATAAGCTCCCAGACACTAAGAGAACCTGCCGCCATGGCTCGCTTCTTCCAAGTGCGCAGAGAATAGATCGATAGTATGGCACTTATCACCCAGTTCTGGCAACCAGTGATATATTCAAAGTCAACGCCGGATTCATCCGACCCCAAGAGCCTCGTATACATATCGCTCGTGTCCGGATCCATGTTTGGAGTACTGCTATCAACTAAACTGGACAAAATATGGAACCACATGACATGGCCAATTCCCGGAGCAGCTATCACGTTAGTAGCTTGCTGCACGTTTTTTGGCGCTGGTAGGTCCAGAGACTCTGGTGTTCTGGGTTCGGCCAGGTTAATGGGATTCTTTTCCAGAAACAATCGTGATCTCAGTATTGATAGGGCTACCTGAAGCTGTGGGCGCCAGTCACGTACCCTCAAGTGAGCGATCTGGTTCTGTGGTAAGCGTTCCGTTAATTTTCCAAGACAGCACGAGCTTACGTTGAAAAACATAAGCATGACAACGGAAAGCAAGACCGTCGAGCTTTCTGGCCCATCAACGGAATGCTCATGCTGCTCCATATAACATCGAAGTTCCTCTACCGCAAGATTATGTTTGTCACATGTGGCTCTCTCTTCGATATGGGCCGAGGCGGGGTTGTCTGGTGGGTGATGCAAGTTCATGTGAGACGAACTCACCGCAAGGACGGCCAGAAACAGCGGACGACTTTGAAAAATCATCCACAATAGCCAGGCTTTGCTGAATGGAGGTCTTGAGTAGTGACGAAACTGCCACGCATATACTTCGTCAAGATAGTGAAGAAGGAGCACTGAGTCAGGAAGGCTGACTAAGTGGGACATCTTAGAGGAAGTCATAACCTCCGAGGATGACAGTGAAAGATTGTTCGTCACATTCTTATCGCTACAGTCATTCCAGATGCTGCTGTTTGCGTTGAAATTGATGACACCGCTGGCTGAAAATTGATCATGGTCCCTCATGTTGGAAGGAAAGCTGGCGATGTTGTCAGGGATCCCAAGCCTACCGCTACCACACGGGTTCATGTATGTATTGCTGCTTGCCGTCGTAAGATCTGAGAGAGCCCCAATACCGGTGATTGGACACATGAAACCTGCCGTCGCATTTATCTGCGGGAACACACCATGTTCTTCAGGGCCAACGTCGTATGCATTGTCTTGGAGGTCAAAGTCGCTTCGATCCTGGAATCGGGGCACAGCGGCAGATTCAGATTGAAGAGCCTCAACCACAGAACATACGTCTTGACCTTTTCTTCTTACTCTTCTTTTCCTCCTGCTTCTTGACACGGCATCTGCCACTTGTTGTTTCAGTGCCGCCGTTTTTGCCTTCTCCCTAGGACCGCCATCCATCCAAAAAGGCCTTTCACCGTAACCATGACAGTCTATTCGCAGTGTTGTGCATTGAAAGCATGTAGGTCGCGCCTCGTCGCATTTCTTTCTTCTAACCCGGCAAGTCCAGCAACCACTACGACAGCGGACTTCCATTGCGGACTGCAGAGGGCTATCGACACATGCTACGTATCGCTCATGCTCATTTCCATTACTTTTGTGTGGCGTTCACGAGGCGGTTCAAACCATATCTGACAACTTTGGAGAGATTTCAAAGGATCAAAGTCATGACTAGCGCAAAGCGCGTTGAATTGCAAAATCTCGATCGATCTCCCGGCTGGGAAAATGCTTCTGCCCTGCTCAACAGCCATCATGGCACGAAGCTCACCAGCGCAATCAACTGGGATCTGAAGCAACCGTGAAGTATCCCGCCCGTGAGGCGATTGTGCTGACACTTATCCGAAGAGAGAAGGAGCACAGAGTCATCTGTGACGAATGAATGTAGAGCGAAGAAAGCCACTTCCAGAACCCGAGAATCACCTTGCGCTGTGAGGCTAGCGGGTGGCAAGCAGATTCGATGAGGAATGGTTAGTGGTGCTGTCTAAACGGTTCAAATTCTGGCGCATGGCAAGTTGGTCTAAGCCTTCAACGTCAGCGTTGCAATTGCCGCTCTCGCCATTGCACTGTCGGTTGGAAATTTTGTAAACATTCACGTACGTTGTAGGTGCTTTTGCCCACTCATTATGCTCATGCTTGCCAAGACGGCACGGCTTTTAGCCAAGCTTTCATAACCCGCGTATTGTATACAACACTGTATCGCACTGAGAGTCTCCACATCCATTCAAGCAATACCAGAACGTCGCTCTTTCTGACACATACTCGATCTGCCAGTTGTACCAGCCTTGTTCGTGACTGAAGCTGTGTCCATCTTTTGCATTACATGAGACATCCCATGTCCTTATGCGTCTATCAGCCCAGTTAGCCCTGCCGACCTTACACTCATGGCACCTTCGACCTAATAGCCCATAGCAAGTCGCTAGACACACATTCTTGGTGTAGAGCATTTACCTATGCAAGGTACTGCTAGCGGCAAGTCACTTGCATTGCCATCAGCCACATACGCAGAGGGTCCAATGCAACCTACACAGTCCGGGATGCCCTGCCCACCAAACATTGTCATTGGTGATGGTCCCATTGACAATTGGCGAAGCATGCATACTGCAGACAGTCTGAGGACAGATCATGAGGCAGGTGGCTTTCGTGACGTATTGCTTCGGCTAGTGCCGGTGCCTGAACGTCGTATGAGAATCAATTGAATGCTGACTCCTGCTTTACCGGCGAGCTTCCCCTCAGAGACAGGCTCGGCTTGATTATCACAACTTTGTCACGAGCAATTAATGAATAGATGCTGCGCTGATGTGGCAAAGGAGGGCTCCTTTCACGACAATACCGAGCAACTGTCAGAAATGATACGAACAAGGGAAGATTTCAGCGTGTGATTGGTTGCCTAGGATGTGCAACAGAACTTGCGAAAACGCTGCTTCATGCCTCTGCCATTTGCCTAGGCTTCAAAAAGGCCAATGAATATTTCTTGCCATGCTCACTACCAACCTCATCACCCGCGCCCCCAACAAGGAAACTCAATGCGAATTCTGGACGGAGTGACCGAACCTGCCGCTTCAACTCCCTTCCTATATGTGTGAGCGGAAATGATAGCTCGAGAACCAGATAGGTTAATCAACTCACCCACCAGGAAGACCGCACCAATCATCTTTGACAGGCCCTGGTCTCGCAATCTGCAATGGCTCTGCCAAGATTTCCCGGACTCTTCAGTCCTCAGGCTCGACGACTTTGCTGAGTTGAATCTGTCGCTTCTCGAGAGTTTCCGGCTCCACAACCTTGCTAAGCTGGATCTGTCGCTTCTCGACGGTCTCCGGTTCAACAACCTTGCTGAGTTGAATCTGTCGCTTCTCGAGAGTTTCCGGCTCAACGACTTTGCTCAGCTGGATTTGACGCTTGGCGAGAGCGTCCTCCTGGGCAACCGGCAGAGCAGAAGTGCTGGTGCTCAGGAGAGCAACAGCCCAGAGGAGTTTGGAAATTTGCATGTTGGAAGGTTGAGGTTAGAAGCTGTGAATCTTCAACGAAGGTAGGAAATGAAGGGTCTGAATTGCAGATATCGAGCTCAGCGATGGTGCGTGAGGGATAAGTCTCGATTTACCCATCCTTTATGAGATTCTAAACCACCTGATTTCTCCCGCCTGAGTCTCTCCCGAATCGCTCTGATCTAACCCGAAACTACATCAAAAGCGATTGTTCATAGCTTCGACTCGTGGTGTGCATCCTCAGAAGGAGACCCTGAAATCCCAGGGACCAGGATAAGCTATCACAAGGTTCCTTGGCCTTGAGCGTTTCGAGATGCAACCTTCTGTCGATCTCCCCACCGATGACCCTGATGGGCGTTCCTCGGTTCATAACCTATGATGTCAGTCTCATTCAGGGTGTGTTGATGTAGACGGCGTTTCGCGCTCTCGACCCTGCCAATATCTGGTATGTCATGTGCTTTAACCCGTTTGTAAATAGTGAAAACAGAATCATGCAAGGGCCAACGCCCTCAGTCGCAATAACCCGGCCGATTAGGTAGAACGGTTCACTGTGGCGATCAACTACCACCCTCGAGATGCATGGGTCGGAAGAAATGTAAAGACATTCCATTATCACGACTTAGCAGGGGAGCCATAGCGAAATATAGAAGTAATGCTCTAGCATCTATGTACAATAGCAATCATGGTCATGCCCTCAAAGTGCTCGAACCAATGCCCATCCGCCCATTCGCACTAGACACTCATGCCCACTCAAGAGGCACACACGTCTGGAACATGATCGGACTATACGCCACCTTGTACCTGTACTTTTCAAAATTCCTCGCCCCCAAATCAAACACCCTCTCCACGAGCAGATTCGCACAGTGCACCGAATGATGAAAATCCGCCGTCTTGGAATCGATCATCGGCATCCTCCGCTCCACCGCAATCGCCAGCTTCCGATAGCAGTAGGCGCAGTGCTCGTCGTGGAAGAACTTGGTCCACGCGTTGAGATCCCCGCCGTTGCGGAGCTTGTCCATGCCGTCGTCGTCCAGCTTCTGCGTGAGCCGCTCGTCGTAGAACCACTCGCGGTCGTCCCACGGGTCCCATTCGTTGTCGGCTTCGGGCGTGTAGCAGGCGTCGGGGATCCAGGAGCGTTGCATGCCTTCGTAGTGGCAGCCGGCGGCTTTGGCCGAGGCGGAGGTGTTGCCGCAGGGGATCCAGTCGAGTTGAGGTGAGGGTTTTGAAACGTGGTTTCGTGGGAAGGAGGAATATGAGAATGCGATGAGGAGGATGAGGACAATGATACATAGGTCGATTAGGAAGCGTTTGATATGTCGTGTGCGTGAGGATAGAACAGGCTGCCGATTTTGCTGTAGCTCGCTGTCACCGGAATCTTCTCCTAGCAGCTTTGCGTAGCTACTCTGATCTGCTCCTAAACCCTTGGCTTCCTTCCACGGATATATCATGCTCGTTCTGTTTGTGTCGATCACAGCAGTGATTGCGCGCGCCTCTAGTCTTTGACTCAGTAAAGATATTCAGGAGTCTTGGAGTGTAATCCAATTCTACATTGTAAGAAGCCCTAAGATTCTCCTCTAGCGTGGAAATGATGGTTTGCACATAGATCCGTACACAATCCCAAGCAGCGTGACCCATGATGGAGAAGCATCGATATTCCAAGATCAGAGTACGAGGTCAGCATTGTCGGCCACGGAAGGATCAGCCGAGCAATGCAACTCCAGATTGCAGACCTTGGTGATATCGTACCACGACGAAGTGGGTGACGAAAAGAGTCGTCCTCGTTAATTGCCGACTAGCATGGCCTGTAATGAGTGACACCGCGTAACGCCCGCCAAGACTTTCTAGTATCATGGAGCGGAGACAAGCCGCGAGCCATCAACTGCTAGTTTCTCCTGCAGTAATGGACATCATCAAAGAGCCTGGATGTTTACGGAAGCGAACGAGCCTGAAAACTCGCTGATGCCGCCAAACGGAAGGTCCTGGCAATCTTTGCCGGAGAGAGCGTTGATACCGTCCTTAAGACAAAGCACGCGATCCACAGAGTCTAAGCGAACCTGACAGGCGTCCATACGCCTCGTATTTCTTTTCCGATGGGCTTTACTGGACCAAGCATGGAGACCTCTGCATATTGAAATGTGTTCTCAATTTCAAAATTCTTTCTCTCTTAGACTGAATTGAAAGAAGCCAGGCAAATCGGTATTCGACCTCGTATAAACGATTTGTCCAAGAAATCCGAGGTATATTCTCAAGCAAAGTATGTTGAGCCATATCTCCATGAAGACATGGCAACGTGGAGTGTTCAATTATGGCAAATTCCCCATTGGTGAAGTCTCAGATGAAAGGGACAGCCGTCCAAAAGACTCAAATGCGAAGTCTCGGAGCCTGCAAAGGTATTTTGTCGCAAATCTAATTGCGACTGTCCTCCTAGCTTTATTGGTTCTTGGGAACAACTTGAAAAGATCTAATCTTTCAACAAGCAATCATCGACACGCCTGGACATCTTGCGGCAACTCTTCCACAGAAGCGCTTTCAAGGGACTGCCGTTTCGACAGAATGTTGATTTCTTGGATCCCTAAGGCCTGCGACTTTGGAGACTTTGAGGATGACTATCCGCCAGGTGACTTTCAATTCTATACCGACAAGAACAGGACCAGAGCAATCTCATCTGAGGAGGTATATGCAGGCAATTACACGGTGGTATATACACATGGCGCCTACCACGACCTGCATTGTACGTATGCCTGGAGAAAATTGTCGTTAGCCCTAGAGAAAAGGGTACCGCTTCTCGACACCAAAACCGCAGACTTTGGACATGCTTCTCACTGCGCAAAAGGCGTCAGTGAAGCGTTAAGGGATACGAAAGCAGGAGACGATCCCTACGCAAGGAGCTATTCTTTTGTGCCGCGACTCTTTGCAGGCTGTGTGCCACTTTTCTAGCAACGTGTCGCAATGATGGTTTAACCCAATGGGGCAAGAAGCGCAGAAACCTTCAGGGCCTTGAAGAGACGTGACGGCCACGATTAATACTTCGAAAGTACGCTCGCTCAAATGGGCGATAAGCCCGGTATGTGATGGCGCACTGCAGTAAGCCTTGATGATGGAACGTTAAGGACGTCTCTGAAACGGGTGAGAGAAGGAAGGGAACGGATCAATGAGCCTTTAGCCAAGAGAATGGGGATTGAAAGACAGGTCTTACGACCTCGAAGAAGATGTTGCAGCGATGACCGTGATCATCATAGTCGAATCCGTTGAGTTATGGCCGGCGGAGGAAGGGGTGGAGGAGAGCTCAGTGTTGTCGAAGGATATCAATACGGGGGAGGCTTCTATGCCACTGCACGCAGCTGAGTCGCCGGTCGTAACGCTATAAGGCGCTTATGAGGTACGCATCGTGGGAGTTCATACCAGGAGGATGTCCCGAAAGTTTCAAAAACCCAAATCTCCGAGATGTATCGATACGAGGGACGTATCAGAAATATCCCGCTTAGTGTAACCAAGAGAGATTTATCCAAATGGATTATGATTGCGAGTTACTTCTTCGAGTTCATGATCTGCCTCATAGCAGCGAAAGCCAGAAGCAACTCAATTGCTGTAAGGCATCGTCAAAGTTTCTTTTGCAGGGAGAAAAGCTCAAAGTTCTCTTACCAGGCTTTCGCTCTGAGATCAAAAGTGATATGAAATAGGCCGAGCGGGAGAGAAAACTTGGGAATGACCTAAGTACGTGAAGCATAGGGAAAATATCGGAAAGTCTTAAATTTACCATACATCAATATGAATCATTCTCCATAGTTCATATGATAAGGGTTTATCGAAGTGAACAACATCATCTTTAGAAAGAGGATTCTCTAGAAGGGACAACTCCGCGTCAGAGCTAACGGAACGCATTATCTTGATGGGAAAACCACTGTCAAAATTTACCACGCCCATCCAGGAGCCGATTGCCACATTGAGGTGTCTGTAGCGAGGCATAGGCAATTGGTAGCGGTGACATGACGAGGCTTTGACCGGATCCAACATGGAATGCCAAAATCATTCGCTAAAAGAAAGCGTCGTCATGCAAGGCTCGGCCACGCTACGCCACAAACACCTCCCCACTCTTATCGTGGCGCAGATTCATGCAGGATTACAGTTCACGTCTCAGGCAGTGGGTACATTCCACGTCAACACGTTTACTTCTTCTCCTGCACGGTTCGACATGTAGAAGGTCTCTACCACTCTCCAGCATTAAGCAAGAAAAGCGGCATAATCTTTCGATCTCACTATGGCGCCGGTACATGCAACTGCTGTCCACCATCTCCTTCGACGGGGCTTGAGCGTCAATCACACCCAGTCCGTGACACTCGGTGTGATTGTGGCCTATACGGTCATCATTGCTCTCCTCTGGAATTTGCCATATATTCGGTGGTCACTATGGCCTTTCAAGGTGAGAGCCTCCCGTCCCTCAAGTCGGTATTCAATCCGCCATGTGAACAGTTCAACTAAAACGTCCCGCCTGCTACAGATGCTCGTCATTGCGTTTCATGAATTCTCACACGCCATTACCGCCTGCTGCACCGGCGGTCGCGTCAAATCCATCTCCCTCGACCCGCGCGAGGGTGGTGTCACCCATATGCGCGGCGGTGCCGACATTATCACCCTCCCCGCAGGCTACCTTGGGTCCTCCCTGATCGGCGCGCTGCTCATATTCTGCGGGTTCGACATTGTAGCTAGCAAGATTGCTAGCATTGCCTTGGGCGTTGGATTTTTGCTCACGCTGTGGTGGGCCCGGAAAGATTGGCTGACGTATCTGACTATCTTTTTGGCTGTTGGGCTGCTTGTGGCGTGCTGGTTTATCAAACATGCCGAGCCGCTGAGATTTGTGGTGGTGGGTATTACCCAAGAACTCGAGAGAGTCCGGACAATGGCTAAAACAGAGACTAACTGTCCATAGCTTTTCATTGGCGTTATGTCCGCCCTCTACAGCGTCTGGGATATTGTGAGCCCCCCAACTCCTATTCTTCACATCTCCCTCCGTCTTCCTCCTCACTAACCTCCCCACCCTCTAAACAGTGCGATGACCTCATCCTCCGCAAAGAAAACTCCTCGGACGCCAGCGTGTTTGCCGAGAAATACGGCGGCTCTTCACAGTGCTGGGGCGTCATCTGGTCGATCGTTTCCCTAGCCTTCATGATTATCGGGATCATCGCCGGGCTCGCCGCGTTCCCGGAGTCTTTCAAACAGCAGGAGGATGCCTCGAAACACGTCATTCCTACACGTTGAGACGATTTTGTTTTGCTTTGCTTCGAGTTTGTGGCGATCAAGGAGGGCTTTTACTGCTTCGAGGGGGTTGAAGGAGTCTCGATGTTTTCACTACTTGGGTCTAGCTGGAGATTGGAGGTCGATGCATACAGATCGCCCATCATCTCTGCACGCATATGCTCCTGGGACGAAAAGGATCACCGATAACCGTTTTTCTGGGCAGAGAGGGATGTGTCGGTATCCTAAATCGCGAAGCTCTGGATACAAAACCACAGCACTCCCAGCTTCAGGAGCCGTCCGACCACATTCGTTTCTCGCCAACGAATCAACCAGCGAAGTTCCATCGTCCCTTTGAGAGCTCTAGGATGCATTCACGACCCTGTCTCATGTCACGGTTTTGGCAAAGGAGTCTCGGTCTCCAGAAATTTCTAGGTAAAAAGTACATCTTGGAAAGCGAACGGCGCTTGGGGGCGTTCTTGATCTTCTGCCTTTTTTAACAAACCCTTACATCTACGATGATGTCAGATGGTCGGCGCGGGCGCGCTGAAGGATGAGAATTTAAAAAACATATACCCAAGCAATGAATTTACTATCTATACCAATGCTAAACATGCAGCACAACGTGCACACTCTACGTGACTGTCTCACTTTATCCATCCGCTCCCCAGTTCATCCCCTACAAGATCGCCCCCCCTCCCCCCCCAACAAAAAGACTGCTGAATTGAAGACCTCCTGTCTCCCTGTCATGTAGATCGTCATCTGTACCTAGCCTGCGCGTTCTCGCGTACGGCAATCCGTCCAGCCCCCAACGATCTCCTCTCTGCTCCCCTGAATCTCACTATTTGGCATACAGGTACTGTCAGATTAAAGCACACGCTAACTGGATACCACTGTAGGTAGACTGGTTTTTGGAAGAGGTCCGGATGGTTAATTCGAGTTGTTGAGCTTCTGATGAGAGGGCGAGAGTGCGTGTGGGTTGACTAGTGAGTGTACAATGTACTGTACTATGTCTGATAGCCCCATATTATGGTCTTTACGTGATGTACATATGTAGATGAGACTCTGGTGAAGGTTACGGGATGGATCTTTGGTAGTGATGAGAAGGGTTTGACCGAATCCTCGTCTTGACAAGGAGATCTGTCAACCGTCGTAGCACTGGTTTGTCGTCTACGTAGTAACCACACAGCTCAGTAAAAGCCCCCTCCTCCCCATCAACCATCCTGCCGCATAATCTCCACCAAACCCCCATCCGGATCCGCCAACGCACAAGAAGTCCCGAAACCCCAATCACCCTAATATTCACCGCCAGCTCCCGCGCAGCACCCTCATCCCCGCCACCCACGCCATACGCCTCCGCCACCGGCCCCCCCGGCACAACATCCTCCTCCCCCACCGCCTTCAGCACCGGCACCCCAAACGCCCGCATCCTCCCCTCCACCCCTCTCACATCCGGCACCACCATGCCCACATGCGCAAACGCCGCCAGCCTCTCCGTACTCGCCACCCCCATCCTCAAAATGCAGCAACTCAACCATCCCCCCCCCGACCCCTCTGCTCCCGCGCCATCTCCTCACCGGTCTGGAAACCCGTCCCGTTCTTACCACCAGAAGGATAGCCCAGATACACGACGGTGTAGCGCGGGGTGGGTGGCGGGGAAGGTGAAGAGGTGGCAGCATGCCGAGGAGGTCGGCGTAGAAGTGCAGCGAGGCGGTGAGGTTGGCGACGTTGAGGGCGAGGTGGTTGAGGGTGAAGCCGAGGGTGGCGGGGTCGGCGGGGGGGTCGGCGCCGACGAAGGTTAGGGGGGGTTGGGATTGGCGGGGTGTGAGGTGGTGGGCGCCGGGGCAGGAGAGGGTTGGGGTGGTGAGGAGGAGGAGGAGGGGGGTGAGGAGGGTGGAGGGGTAATTGGGTAGCATTTGGAGGGAGTAGTTGTGGGTGGGGACCGCGAAGAGCTTGGAGTGGTCGATGGGATTTTGGAAAAGGTGCTGCTATGGGTTGTGCATCTTGCTCGGAGACGTAAAGGCTTTATAGTCTTGCTGAAGGTTCCGCGAGGCTGCGCATGAAGCTGATCCTGTGGTAATCGAAAGGTAATCTTGAGTGGCTGTCGCCATGCACGGGGCGGAGCGCGTGTATGTACATGTTCGTGTCCGTCTCCACTGTAATGTCGCAGGAGCAGCTTCATTGCAGCCAAACGCTTTCCATTTTACTCCCAAGTCAATTTTGGTCTGCGGATTCGCGGGTGGGGGCCAGTACCATAGATGATAGCAATGAAACCCGCTGATATAGTTGCGTTAGCATGCCAAGCTCTTATATGCGCTCCAAAACCCGCCCAAATCCGCCGCCGCTCTCCTTATTCAAACAGCCAAGAATCGATCCTGGCCCACGCAGAAAATGGATCTGAAATTTTGGGTAGCCACTTGCTTTACTTCTGAAGGTGCTGTGTAAGATGTGGCTGGTTTGGGACCGCAAACAAGGCTGCCTAAATAAAAACTACTATTGATCATGTCGATTTCTTTTTGTCCGGTATTTTGGATTATGGAATTTCTTGATCTCCAGTCCAACGCCACCATGTCCCCGAGTCCAGAGCCGAGGAGTCTGGATCCGGGAAGTTGATGCAACTGAGTTCTTGTTCACTGAAGATGAAGTTCTCAGAGACGTTTGGGATAATCGAGGTGACGAGATCAGGGTGATCAATCTCGTTTTCGGCCTGAACCCGATTATGGGCAGTATCATTGGGAATTCTCATTGCGGAAATGAAAGAGCGCAAGTTGTCTCTGACTGCTCTCAGGATAGTTCCGGTCCTTTGTTCTGCAGATGTACCGTACGACGGACCAAAGACATGATCGACCAAAGCGAGAATCCGATCACGCTGGTCCATTTCAGGTTGTTGATATAGCTCTATAATCAAAGGAAGAACGCTATGGTACTGTTGAAAGGCTGCTGAGTACCAAGACCAGGGCGCAAGTCGGGGACTTGTTTCGAGCAAAATGGCATTCTCGATTATGTCAACGCCTGCTTGAATCGCCCTTTCTTTCAATTTTGCGCTAGTTTCCACGTCTTGATCAATACAGTCATAGGATCGGAGAGTCATGCAGTCCAGACGGGCTAATAGCAATTTTCCAGTGACGGAAGCCAGTAAGTGTAATGGAATATTATTGTTGAGCAATGTAAAGTAATTTCCTCGTACTCTCCTTTTCTCAAAGTTCAGTCGCGTCAAGAAGGATGCCAACGTCTGCCGTCCATCCTTGATGCTGCCTCGTTCCCTAAAGACTTTTCGATGTAACTTGTAACATTCGTATCTGATCAAAGCCGGTAAAGAATCGTTATCTGAAATCTCTGGCATGATAGCGTTGGAATCTTCAGGCATCATGTGCTCGGGTCCAACAGCTTCAACTGCGCGATTGTTCAGGAAAAGCAAATGTTGCCACAGATGACGTTTTGTCTGAGCCTCAAATTCAGTGTCCGAGCTGCGCTCTTGATCATGTCTCGCAATCTGGAAATTGCGAATGACGGCGTCGAGGAAGATGGCATGGCTCCGGGACACTTCTCCAAGAAATTGGGGAGTAAGATAGATCGCAAGCGCCTGAAAGATCTCCAGATCTTGACGACGGAAGACGCCAGCCTTACATAATTCTTTCTCAGCCATTCGCTTTAGCTGCGCGGCTAGAGCATCTTGGGTGATTCCAAACAACGCTTGGCTTTCAAGCAGTGACATGCTAGCAGCTGCAGCGTAATAGATCGTAGACTGAAGCACGCCAGGTGCCGTTATCTGATCAGGTTCTCTCCTAGGGAGGACATAACAGACCGGGTGAACAGCAGCAAAGTATTGATCAATCAGCGTCTGACGTTGGACTGTGGAGACGGCAAATGAATCTACTGTATCATTGCTCGGAGACAGAAGTTTAGACCATGGCAGCTGAGCTTGCGGCTTGAACCAAACTAACAGCGGCGCAGAGCCGTGATCAGGCTGATTCAGATCGACAGCCCTTTGCTGCAGGATCTTATCAAGCGTGCGCGGGAGATCAAGCCGCTGAACACCGCCGACATAGTCCGTGATGCTAAGCTTACCAATTCGAACACATACATCCGTTAGATTTGAATCAACATCCGACGGAGTAAAATCGCGCACGCGTTGATCGTTGATGCCGGGTCTTCGAATCCCGCTTGGCTCGTAGGCCCCGGATATGGTAGAAGTTCCGGACGAGCTCGCAGTCCCTATCCCGACAGTGGGATAGACACATTCCCTTGAGGTCTGTTGACAATGTAGACATGGATAAGTTTTAGTACACTTTCTCTTCAATCTTCGGCATTCAAGACAGGTCTTTATGATCTTGTTTCGTTGTCGCCGGGGGAGTGGTTGAGTGGGTAGATTGGCATGTAAATCCATAACATCGATAGCGTACTCAAATTTCTGGTCAGGCGCCCACTTGTACGACCAGACAGAAATTTACAGAGCATCTTTTGATGCCTGTGCAGGCCGCCACATTCCGGATCGACATTGAGGCCTAATGCCGGGGTTGCCAGCTTCATTTTTGAGTTAACTAATTGAATTAGGGGCCGAATCTTCACCGCCACCCGAAGACACGCCGCGCCATGAGGATACGGTGGAGCATTCGAGAGTATACAATAAGTTTGAATGATTCATGCCAACAATTAGATGCAGAGGTCAGATTAAACGCAGGCAAAATGTCGAGCAAGATGCCGCTCGCGCAAAGCTAGTCGCATGTAACTTATTAAGGCACGGTAACCAGTTCGTCGGTATTTCTACGAGAAAAGCCTTGGCATCACCGGGCCATAATAGATGTACCTGACCCCGTCTGAGCGAGGCTGATTTTGTAGCCGAAAGTCTGGCTTACAAAAACGGCTTGCAGTCACGACAAAAGATTTGATTCTAGTTTCTAATCGTCTATTGGAGCTTTCAATGGGTAGCAAAAATGCTGTCGGCCTCATCAGATTCTGGATATGACTCGAGGGCAAAAATAACAATGAAAGCAGCGTAATTGTCTCGTCAAGTTATTAGCTTAAAGTTCGCTGAAGCATCGTCTCGAAGTTTTGGCTTTGAAAAAAAATATGTCCGCCTATTCATCATTTGCATAGTTGTATGTAATATTAAACGGGCCGCTCGCGGTACACCAATCCCCTGTGCCATCGGAATAAGGTGCGCAGGATATCACTCCCGTCGCACCCAAAAGAGTACCCGATTCCGCGAATTGATCTTGTACCAGTCCGTTTGTCGCTGGCCCACTAGAACTTGTCAGCTACATTGTGTCGTGCGTATCCGGCCAAGACGCAACTCACGTATATCGGCACTCAAATTCATGCCGAATCCGGAAATTGTTATTATCCCCAGCAAACTTGAAGCTCGTCACCATCGAGTCCCAGCAGTTGATCCACACTTCTTCCTTGATAGAGCCTGGTCCGGTGCGATTTGGGTCAGCCGGAATGTCGCGCCAGCAGTCGGTCTGGTAGGGTTGGAGGGGCGTGCTAGCATCGGCGAAATGAAAATTGATGCTCGAATGGGTTTCAGTGCTATTGTACGCGGAAAAGTATTGAAATTGTGAGATTGTCCACACGTTAGTTTGTGGGCAGTCGTATTGAGCGTGGGCAAGGAGGGAAATGGAGAGGAAGGAGAAAAGACCGAGGAAGTAGCGAAACATCTTTGGAGCAGGGAATGAGTTTTTGTGGAAGGTCTGGAAAGGCACGAATGATTGCGGTAGACTTTTGAGTTCACGCTGCGCTTTCTGAATTAGGGGAACACCAGGCTTACCTTTATATACCTACCGTTGATTGTAGAGTTGCATTGAGGCTCTTGGAAGAAATGACTCGTTCGCAAATTACTTCCCTTCGAGTGAGCAGATACGAGCCTCAAGTCACCGGTTGTCGCCTTGGATAGTGCAGAAGCTGGCCGAAACTGTGCTAGAAGCGGATATCTAGTGAATTTTAGATTGTAGCTCGAGCCGCCGTTGAATAAGAAGCATGTCATTCGGGACGGCGAGAAATTAGTTCGAAAAGTCGAGATCGTTTTCTGGAATTGGCCGGTCTTGGCATTCACGGTGGTTAGCCTTTGGGGGCGGGAATGGCTGATTCTGAGCAACAACAGGGTTCCCCAGACGCTAAAAGTCAGGGGCTTCGCTGACAAAGGCCAGGGGTAACCGAGCTTGATAGAAGGGTCCCAGGCTGGACCCCGAAATGTTTGATGGTTTTCTGGAAATTCCGGTCCGTGGTTGCGGTGCAGGGCAGCCTTCATCTTCATTGTAGAAAAGGACGGGATGGAGTTTCTAATGAAAGTCGTCATAAGTCCAAGACGGGATTCTAGTCTCTGTTAGGCTATGCATATCTAAAATCAAAGTAAAGGCAGGGTCAAATTGCCAACCCAATGTGTGTTCATTCTTTCCTTTCCACTGATACCTAGCTTGCTAGTCTAAATCCAAATTCTCTCCCACAATTCCAAGTGTTCCTTTTTAATTGATGATTTATAGCTAGCCCATCTTCCACTTGCTCTCACTTATAGCACCCGCCATAGAGCACAGCGCACATTCGCCCCTCTCTCCTGCATCTCATATCTTTTCGGCTATTTGCCCACTTCCGATATCCTTTTCTTCACCCACTCAACCCCCACTGTCCCCAACAGCACGGGAAACTCCGTCTCAAGCAGAATAACAATGCTCTTCTCATCTTCATTGTTTTGCGAATGCTTTCGTAGAGCCTCGTCATGTACCGATGTCCAGACGGCGGGTTTCGTAACGTCGGTCGTGGAAGAAGGCATCCTGCTCGGAATATTCGACGTATAGTAGGATCAAAAGGCTTTGTTGTAGTTGGTAATTTTGGGTGGAGAGAGGCCTCTCCTTTGGATGCTTTGACGTCGTTGACAATTTGATATCGCGAAAGAGGCCGATTGGTCAAAGCTTTGCTTGGGGAGTGCGCACCAAGACAATATCCGACTTTCCGAGACGATTCTTCTTTTGAAGGTCTCTGTTCCCGAGGGTAGGGACAGCCGTAACAATGATGAAAGAAAAATGAGGTCGACGCAGCTATTCAAGGCTGCCCTTGAACGAAACTTCGATACCCCGGCTCTAAGCGGTTACTGAAGGAGACGTATTTTGATTGGACAAAGCCAAATGAAAAGAACGACAGATGCCCCTGTTCTAGCTTCGTGTGAAAGATCTGATATTAATGGTCTTACTTCTAACTTGCGAAGGAAAAGAAAAAAGAAAAAGAAGAGCCTCGCCTGGGATGACCGATATCTCAATTTAACGGTAAGACAAGCAAACACGAGGCTCGAAAATAACAAATTGAAAACACAAGATCTTCATGGCGTTACCAGAGAATGAGCGACGGTACTCAACAAATGAAGACATCCAAAATTGGTTCGCGCAACTTTATGATCTTTTGACACAGCGGATATTGACATCCACTCGTTCTCAATCTATGTAGCAGTGTTCCTCAGAACATCGGGTTGGGCCGCTGTCATTTCCCAGGAATGAATTGGTAGAGATAACGTGACGTGTCGTAATGGATGTTTGCTGCCTGCAGCTGGAAGGGCGCGGTACCGAACGGAACAAGCACACTTGTACTGACCGCTAATCTCGTCAAGAACCAGTTTCTGTCCGGGGGAAGGTCCGGCATCGTAGTAGTACTACGAGGGTGGATCCAGATGTACAAACTCTTTCCCATGAAACTGGCATCGGAATTTTGACAAGGAAATGTGAGGAGACCTGCATCGCAGCCACATAGGACCTTCTAATTCATTATGAATGGCAATCAATCATAGGGATTGACAATCTGTTTGTACATTTCCATATCCATCTTCTTTCCGATTTGATGGATGCCGACCCAAGCTCTTCAACTCCGTGCCCAACCCAATGCAGATGCTGCCATACCCAAAAGATAGAGAGATCGGTTCGATGTAACAAGGCTAACTGCAGGTAAATGGGAGTAAAGAGCGGCTCTAAGATCAGGAGAAAACGCCGAAACCACCAGCAAACCACGTGAATGACATTATGGTAATCGTTATCATGCCGAACATGAAACCGAGGGCGTGCCGTTCGCTTTGTGAAAAAGCGCTGTTACAAGAGGCGCACTTGAATTCTAAATCACGGATTAGTATTTAAGTTAGGATCGGGGCTAATCTTCCCACTGAACAGGTTGAATAGCATACCATTGAGAGGGACATAAGGTTGAGGTGTGTACATCCCGAAGGTGTACTGATCAAAGACTCCTAGGTAACCTGCTTTAGCCGTCGCGCTAACACTGAGCGCAGCATCGTAGATAACCAGGGTGTACGTCTCCACGGCTAGCGGTGGCTGACCGTTGATTGATGCCGCCCTCTGGTAACTTCCTGTATCCCAGGTCACAGCGCCAGTCTCTTTAACGCTCTGGTTCAGCGCCAATGTGTACAATTGGCTATTGAGACTGCACGAAGCCATGACATCCACGGCGGATGGGGTGACGGATAAGGAGGTGTAGTTCCATTTGAAGGTCACGAAATCACCAACTTTGTAGTATTGAGAGCCTTCTGTTGGAGCTGGTGACATCATTTGGACGCCGCCTGGAGGTAGTCGAGGATCGAAGTCGGTTGTCTTGGCCGCTTGGCTGGAAGATTTATCAGTCTTGCTTGCTTTTCCCGTTTCTTTCGAGCCTGAGGCTCCCGTAGTCGCTGCCGCAGAACCACTAGCCGAAGCTGATGAACCGGAGGCAGAAGCGGAATTGGAGGAGTCGGAGGTTATGGTGCTCTTTGCGGCATCTGACGAAGAGTCGCTTGACTGTGCTGCAGTCGACGAGGCAGACGCAGAGGAAGATGCTGTACGTCGTCTGTTAGGTATACCAATCGATAGTACTAAACGAAATGCTTACCATCCGTGGAAGAGCTGTCCTGGCGCAGCACCAAGTTTCCGATTTTGTCAAAAGGGTTTGGCCATGCCTGTGACAGAGCCGGAAGAAGGAGAAGAGGCAGAAGCGGTGAGGATGTCGACAAAAGCTTCATGGTTTTACTCCGGACTTTTGAGAGAAACAGAAAAGTTCCTTTAGGACAATAGGTAATTTGGGTTCGACTGGGGCGACTAGGTTTCGACACGCTCCCCTAACTGAAAACGAGCAACAAGATCACCTCAATCAAGAGTGCCTGAGCCCAACGAAAGTATATGAACGAAGGTAAAACAAGTTTGTACGGCGAAAGGATGATGGAAAGGGTGAAGACGAGATAGGAGGCGCAGACCGGTGGCCAGGTCAGAGGTTGAAAAAGCGTGTTGACAGTGTTTTAGACTTCTGGTGGTGGAGGCCCGAAGCCGGAGTTCTGGCGGCCGCCGGTGAGACCAGCTAAACTCCCTCCGGCAACCGATGTTTCTCCCACCATCCTAAATTTGGCCCAGAACGAGCCCCTCGCCACACCCCCTTTCGGAAGTGCGTTCAATCTACAAAATGTTTATACCATTACAATGGGCATTGCTGAGAGACGAGTGCGATAGCTAAGGACCCTCTGCTTGCTGTTGAGCATGTGTACATGGTGAGTTCGACTTAGACCTTATGCCATTTGCATGTCATATGTACTGGTTTGTGATGCCTATGCATGAGAAGCAACTCCATCTCTAGATCTACATTGTCATGACTATCACCTTCTGGCCGAATGACCACCCTTTCCTCTCCAGGCGCAAGAGAGCTAATGTCAATGCACTTAATTTCTTGGGTTGGGTTAAGACCGTTGTAATAAGGCACCCAATTCAAGCTAACGCTCGCTCGTGGGACGTCCGCCACACTCTCATAGTGTCGATTATTGGTCCTAGAGGTTGGTTCTAGACTAATATGAAGGCTTATCCAGTCAACAGTCGTGTGCACGGAAGAAGTGAATGCGATTGTGCGACCAGTGCCAGAGTATGCTTGACGTGGTGAAGAGGATCTTCCCGTTGTGCTCGATTCTCCGTCTGATAATTCAGATGCTGCAGCCTCTGGTGTGAGCGCCGCGCCAGACTGATGTGCAGGTGACGGGTGAATGGAGGGAGATTCACCCCTGATTTCATGAGCATTTTCGTTGTGTACCATTACCTCACCGCTGGAACGGAAACCTGCTTCCAAAACTACGGGTTCCTGCCTCGTGTACTTGCCGACCGGAGACGCCCCGCGTATTGTTTCGCTGCTCAGAGAATCAGTTGTGGTCACGGACGGTGTGGGAAGCATTAATTTGCGCAAATTGGTGGAGCTTTGATGCGGGACTGGTTGAAAGTGGTTACTGCTTTTTGCCCTCACCAGCTCCTGTTTGACGTTCTGAGCGACCGCAGCTAGCGTACGTCGGAATCTTCTTAGTGTCGGAATGCTGTATTCCTTGAGATCGGGAACAGTCCATCCACGGAAGATCTGGCGGTGAGCTTTTGACAGGTAAAAGTATCCATGAGCCTTAATGAAACAGTCGCAAAGGAAACAAGCTTCTTTAGAAGCCCCAATCGGCCGGGGCCATGGCGGTGTGGTTGAAGTCTCACAGAATACAACCATTTGGATCTCGGCGTGAACGAACTTGTTCAGCTTCTTGTCAACTGTCAGGGACGGACCGTATGGTTCAAGAGCTTCTAGGCGTAGTGTTTTGAATCTCTTCCGGTAGCAGCGACTGAGACTTATGAGGCTCTGGCATATGCGCCAGTAGTTAGCTACCTTATTGACTTCACGGACCACTCTTGTATCGATCATTGAGTTTGGAAATCCCAAGTTCCCAAGACGCTCGTGAAGAGAGAATCCGTCCACTGTAATTGTGAAAGCATTTTTCACTACGGGTTTTATTGCCTCGACAATTTCTTCGGTTCGCGACCTCTCTAGGCGGTCGAAGGAGTCGTGAAATGCATCTATCTGAGCGCACAGTGTCCCGAAATCGGAAATGTCGCCTCTTAATTGATCCGGCTTGGTATACTTTTCGAAGCGATCTGTCAACGGTGGTCGCGGTAGCCCGCCTTCGTGCCGAGGTCGCTGGAAGAATTTAGATGCAAGCCGGCCGAGAATCTTATTCTCGTTAAGTTTGACGATAGCGTCAAAGGTTTCATCAATGCTTTGGGTACGTGAAAGATCTGCATTGCGTAGGATCAATAACGGGACCGTGATCAGGACGCGGAAGGACTAGGCTCACTTTTCTGTGCGCACCTTTCTAGGATGCGAAGGATACTGCTAATGGCCTCGATGACTCGATTATCAACACCTTCATTGGCAGCAAGACGCAAAATAAGCCCTCCAGAGTCACGCTTCTGGGGCTCAACGGTTGCAACAGTCACATATTGTACACCATACTCGTAAGCGGCGATGAAGGAGAAATCATCACAAAGCTGTTTCTCTGTAGCAAAAGGGAGCTCGTGTTCAGAGCTCTGTTCTGGCCAGTCTTCTTCCAAAAGAATGCTTGACTGCGGGACAAATTTGGTTTGGTAAAGGGCATCTACACGCTGCTCGAACACTTTTCTGTCAACGCCATCCCAAATGGATCGCCCAGGGCTAGCAGTGTTGGGAGGCAGCATGATGTCTTGCTATTTAATATGTCCCCAATCGAAATGGTTATGTTGTCTAGTTTCACCCTCCTCTACGCTTACTGAGTCACTGCTGCATTGATGCGGCTGCGAGTGCATTGTGCAACCCTGATTGGATCCACTCATTGGTTGCCACGTTCCTGTCTTTTATGCCAAAAAAAGCAAGCATGTCGACTAGAACGAGATAGCCGTCCAATATTGTGCATGATTAGCAGCTTTTCATTGATGAGGCGGTCTTAATGAGTGGGAGAATAGTTCAGAGAGAGACGTTTTATGGCAGAGTCGTGATGGGAGAACAGAATACCTTTCTACATCGCTGAGACGTTCTTGAATCGTCGTTCCCTGATCCATATGTAATCGGCCCTCAGAGTCTCTCGATGAGGTCCATTGCCAACGACCTCGCTTGGAGCTGGAGTGAATGTGGGTGAGGTATGGAGCGCGCAGAACAGGCTCCCTACGGGTGAAGCGGCAGAGAGCTATTTGAATTTGAAGAAATTGGCTGTGGTTTGAGAAAATTGGTCAGATATGAGAGAGAGGTTGAAAGCTTGACCGAAGCAGCAGAGTGTCTCCCTGTTAATTTCCTTACATTAGTCTGAAGAATTTCATCAAGCTAAGATCCCGGGCGAGTAAGACCACTCAACCCCGAGTATTAGCCGGCTCTGATACTAAGCCTCGATCCCGGAACGAGGATTCACACACTGTAGGCAAAAAACACCGAATGATCAGCAGCAACTCCCAATACGCCCAGAGATACACGCACGCCGTTGAAATAAGAATCAATCGATGTTAAGACCAACCTAGGAATTGATACGCAAGATTTCAGGATTGGAAGAGTTGTTGACGATTAATTTTTCTTCCTCGATCGAAGTGAGAAACCCCATTCTAGCCTACAGAAAGAGATCCCAGGAGCTCCCTTTGCAATGTGAGGCATCTGAAGAGCTTGATCTTGAACGTGATGAACAGCAGCTGCTGCATCATACTGGATAGCGAAACTTTCTGCAGTGGCTGGCTTGGGTCTGGATGTAACTACTACTGTCTTCCTCTGAGATTTCTCCTAAAGCCTTCCCTCATCTCCTCCCATGCCATCCACCCCTCCCCCCCAAGTCCGCGTCGGGGTCGGCGCCTTCGTCCTCAAAACCCACCACGAACCCCCCTCAAACCCCAGCTTCCTGCTCGGAAAACGCATCAACGCCCACGGCGCCGGCACGTACGCGCTCCCCGGCGGCCATCTGGAGTTCGGCGAGACGCCCGAGCAGTGCGCTGTGCGCGAGGTGCGGGAGGAAACGGGCCTGAGGGTCTCTGACGTGCGCTTTCTGACCGCGACCAACGATTTTATGCCGGCGGAGCGTAGGCACAATGTCACGCTGTTTGTGGTGTGTGTGAGGGAGGAGGAGGGTGATGCGCCGAGGGTGATGGAGCCGGGGAAGTGTGAGGGGTGGGAGTGGGTGAGGTGGGAGGAGCTTGTGAGGTGGGTGGAGGAGGAGGGCGAGGAGGGGGAGGGGGGAGGGGTGGGGAGGAGTTTGTTTCTGCCCTTGGTGAATTTGGTGCGGCAGCGGCCTGGAGTGATGCCGGGATCTGTTCTGTGAATTTGTAGGGGAGTTTGTCGGAGGTGTGAGGGTTCCGAGCGTGCTTTCATTGATAGCCTTGACTTAGGCAATTTCAAGGGATGTAAATTCTGACTAGGGAGTTCGAATGATCGCGGCGCAAGGTGATTTCTAGCCATTGATGGCACTATAGGACCATGAGGCATGGTATAGGCTAATTAAAGTACCTAAATTGTTAGCTACGATGAAGTCTAAGCAGGATTCCACTAAGAAATGCTAGACGGTCCCTGTTTGGAGCCATTTCTTCCGTAATTGATCAGGAGTTCGGATACTTAACTTGGTCTGCCTGCTCGCCGTGCCTCTCTCTCTCCGAGAACCAGATTATGGAGCTTGTAACTTAATGCTTCGAAGAATGTAGTTTCTGTAGTAAATGTAGATTTGTAGAGTAGAATGATAGTGATAGCATTCACAAGCAAAAGGCCGTTCCTCGAAATGCTGGCGTGACCAATGTACATGAGAATGTCAAGGGTTTGGAAGAAATCAAGGTAATACGTCCGGCGTAATGGAATTAAGAAACTGCGTAGAAGAAGATTTGGTCGCATGCATGCTTGAAGAGACATTGGAAGGCACTAAGCAGACGTTAGCTGGTCAAAAAGAAAGCGAAAAAGAAGCACTGGAAGCTCATGAGATTGAGTTGAAGCAACAGAGCATTGCACACTGTGCGTTCAGACTTGGCCCGGCCTGTGGCGAAGAAAACCAGCGGTCTTACTGCCCGTTGCAAAGCACACCAGCTCAGCGTCATCTTCGGGTGGCCAATTTGTTCACTGGAAGGCCGAGATGTCAACCAGTGGATGTACGAAGGTCGTCGGGAGCGCTGCAATGCCACACCGATTTGAAACGCCTGAGCTTCTAGATCCGACTAAGCACAAAGCTCTCTCATTTGGGGGGGAAAGAGTGACTAGAGATGGCCAGAGGGGTTTGATCAAACGAATACTGGGTGGAGGACAAATCCAGTTGTGCTTATTCGCGTTATCGGCCTTGTTATTAAAATCTCGTCCTTGTAGAAATGATGTGTCCCTTAATAGATGCTTCCCCTTTTGCCTGGTCATTTGTGGCGAAGTCCTCGTCGTAGCTATAGTGCTCTCTCTCTTCTATCAACGACATAATAGAGCATCCACGCCTCGAGCCCGTACGAAGCCGACCTCGCAACGACCATGCGCACCTACCTGCACCTTCCAGCTCGCGCCTTCCCATCCACGTTCTCGTCGGCAACACCAAGACTGGAAGCCACGACGACGACGCAACGCGCGACTCCCACACCATAAAACCGGCCGCCTCCCACGTCTCCCTTCTTTTCTCTTCTTCTTCTTCTTTTCTCCCCATATCGACCAGGTGAGTCATGTCCCTCCCTGTGGTTTGTACTGACGCTGCACCCCAATCCATTCCCCTTGATACTAACAACGGATGCTCAGAGCCAAAGCTTGGTGTATCTAGTATCAAGTCTTTTTCATTAATGCATCCAAGATCAAGAAATCAGAGCTCAGTTTGCTGTTTCTTCTTGCCTTTGTCAGTAGGCTTGAGGGGCAGCATTAAAACCATCCGGCCTGAGCACATTTATCTAGCGCCAGGAAGGGTGATGATTGTTGGGCATTGGTGATGAGTCGACAGCTTGTCTGCAAGTACGTGAACGGGAGTAGGTAGCTAGGTAGATAGCCAAGCTAGATCCTGTGCTGCCACTAGACAAGCGGTTGTTCCGTTATCGAATAGCGATTCAACTGCTGCAGAAATATACTGGTGGCCCAAAGTCAGTCATAATGCCGCTTGTTGTCTTTCCTCCTACGTTTTGCGACTAAGTACATGCATCGGCGCTCATCCCTTTGAGCGTGGATACGTTATTAGCAGGTGAACGACAAAACCCGCGCCCTACGATGCATTCAGATCTGTGGCTCAGGTAGACAACTTAGCGCAAGTAGAATACTCCCGGGAGACACCGATCTCAGAGCATGAAGGTCTACTGTGCGTGCAAGGCTGATGCTGACAAGGAACCCGGCTTCCGCCGTGAACAATTGCAATTCATTCAAGCTCATGAACACTGACCCATGGCTTACTCATCATTGATCAGCTTTAATACCATCCGACCTGAGCATGGAGAAAGGAGAGGAAAAGAGCAGAAAGGGTGTGCGGGCTATAAGGATCAGTGGGGATTTGGGCGCCAAGGCTGGCGTCTCAGCAACGCCGCCTGCTACCGAGGATTTCTTTGGGCTTGTTTGTACGGTACTGTACTTTACTGTCTGGCAAACACATCGTCCTGGTCGCTGCTCCCGCCCCTTGCGGGTGACAAAAAATGGCACCGCAAAACTTACCTTGGAGATGGAAAATTACAATTCCACTGCCCTTTTCAATTTGAAAACTCACCTTGAACTGTATCGAATTGTTTGAAATCAATGTCAAAAGAGTTAAAATCTCTGACTCTATAGTATTTTAATTTTCAATAATTTCGTCTTGTTTTTTAAGTTGGCTGTATAGGACAGAAAAGCCTGGAAGGATACTTTCGTCTCCGACGCTAAAGTTGCACTGCAATTTTAGCCCACCCAGAGAAGACAGTGACACCCAAGGGCGAACGCGGTCAGCCTTATAATCGATAGAAAAGGTAAACCACCAAATCTTCCCCGACCAAAGCGATAATAAGAAAATAAATCTCATCTACAGGTTTCCGGTGGTACCATCTATTGAAACCTTCTGCGATATCTTCATACCTATTCTGAACTTAATATGAGCGATGCACGGGTTTCTACGGGTTTTCAAAAATGAAGCTTTCAAGGCCCGTGATAGTTTTCTATCATGAACTCTACCCTTTTTGCAAGATGCTACAGAGGACGCGGTGTCAACACGCCCTATATTCTGGTGATAGATCTGAACTTCTGTGCTATGAATACTAGAGTGTAGTATAGCCAAGCAGGCAAAATATCCTTCCTTAAAACGCAATGTAATGTGACCAGGTAGGTATGCAAATGCTCCCGCTCCAGCTAGCTCCGAGGCTGATGGGCCAAATCATGCATCCAAGACAAGCCCTAGTAAAAAGCCCCGTATCAGAGTATCCCTGATGTATGCAATCCAAAGTCAATCAAGATAGCAACCACCAGAACTAGCACCAGAACCATAACCAATCGTACTATCAATACTTCCCATCCCAAACCGCCCTTCCCCAACAGCCAAAATCCTTCCAAAGTAAAAAGTAAACATCCTCACCCCTCCTTCTTCACATCCACACCCTCCACCACAGTCTCGACCGCCCTCTCCCTGCAGTCCTCCTGCGGATGGTGCGCAACCCACACCCACCGCTCTCCACTCTTGTCGTCTTTGACAAGTCCTCTGCGCCGCAGATACGGCTTCCACATATTCCTGTCGAGAATGTGCCCGCAGTCGGCGCATTTGGCGTGTGCGGGGTCGGTGTAGGTTGCGAGGAGGCCCTGCATAACACAGATTAGTATGTGCAAGTGTAGGATAAGGAAGCGCGGAGGAGGACGCGTACTAGGAGGAAGCGGAGACTGTGCATATTCTTTCTCTTTTTGAGGAAGGCGACTGTGGCGTCTTTGCGGGGGGATGGGGAGGTGCCGGGCTTGATGTGCCAGATTCTGCGCTTGGAGGACGGGGATGGAAGGGGAGGGGTAGGCGTGGGTGTAGAAGAGACGTGGAGCTTCATGTCCCCGGCAAAGGCGTCGAAAGATGTTCCGTCTTCGGCGATGTTGCGGAACACGACGAGGCGGTTCTTGTCGGATTCCTGCCAATTTTGGAGGATCGTGGCTGGCGGATCTGTATCGATGAGTTCGAGGTCCGGGTCGGGAGGTGAATTCTCGTCGTCCTTCTTTCCCTCTGCACCGGCATTTCCATCAACCTTCCTCTTGCTTTTCCTGTCCTCTTTCTCTCGGGCCATCTTTACCCTCTTCACAGTCTCCCCATACTCTTCCCGCCATACATCATGACCCTGCCCCACATCCTCGACTCTGGCCCGCTTTCTCACCCGCTCCATCTCCTCGGATCCCCATGCATCCCGAAACTCGCGGATCTCGTCATAGCCGCGTTTGGCGGTCTTGGAGAGCCCCGCGAAGAGCTCTTGTGGTGCGGGCCGTGGAGTGGTGTGGAGGGTGGTGAAGATGGGGTTTAAAACGCGGTTGGGAAGGAGGGCTCGGAGGGATTTAAGGCGCGAGTGGAGGGATTGAAGATGTGAGAGGGTTGTGAGGAGGGGGAGCTCGTCGTCGTCGGCGGCGGCGGCGGCTTTTGCCGGGTTATTGAGCTCTGTAGTGGCGTTTGGGGCCGCCGAGACTTTGGCGGGTGCTGTATTTGTATTTGTACTTGAGGCCTGAGTTGTGGTTGTGGAGGTAGCCATTTAGAGGTCATAAGAGTTGGTGTGATAAAAAGGCAGAGGTCAGTTGGATCGTTCCGAGGGGCAAGCTTGAAAGCTTCGGAGTTGAAGGAAGAATGGATGATTTGGAGGGAGAAAGGAGGTGGATGGTAAGTGAGTTGAGAAATAGGGAATTTGAGATTTGGTGGAACGAAAGGCACATTAAGCAGCCACGGTAGAGCCCCAATGATCTGCATGCGGGTCTCGAGGCTTAAAATGGACAATCTTAGCGTCCTGAGATAGTGGGCATTTGGTGTGCCGGCAGAGTGTGACTAGTCCACCGCAGAATTTGGCATGCGGCAAAACATGACCAACTCGCGCCTTAGAAAAACTGATTTGCGGGCCAAGCTCTTCTGATGTTGATACTAAGCAACACCCGTGTCTTAACCTAGGCTATGCAGATACCTGATTGCACATCGACGCGTGGGCAACGTCAGTAAAAATGCAAGCGAACCCAGCGTTGCCTAGTGCCTCCCCGCGCGACTACAGCAAATAGCACAGGATCTGCGCGCACTGAGTGACGCTGAGTTACACAGCGTCAACACGTTCATTGCCCATGGCGCGCGGGGCTGGTGATCCGGGGGGCGCGTGCACTTTCATGCAGAATAGCTAATGACACAGGTGTACGATATTTCCATAACCATTCTCTGGTCTAAGTACCTAGGTGATCATCGACTCCGTCCCACAGCTTGACTTAGAGGCTCGGATATCCTTAGCGGACGGTAGCACATCGCCATGGGTCAAGGTGATTCGTATCTCTTCAGTAGTGTGTCCCGTCGGCCCTTTCTAGACTCGGACATACTCTTCCCAACATCATCCCGCCCATCTAGCCTGCGGAGCAACGAAGATGCCAGTCATCTGAGCTTTCTGTATTTTTGTGCTACCGCACAAAAACTGCTGATAGATTTCCTTCCGATTTCATGGCAGCCTCGTCTTGGGCTTCTCGGGAAAGGGGGAACAGCAAGGATCCATCAATCTCTACTCAGCCTTGAGCTTAAACTTGCCTTCAAAGCGGTATATGTTTCAGAGGAGATCAATGCCAGAAGTACTGATGGCGAGTCGATGTATTCCGTGCTAAGAGCGGAAATAAGACCTTTCTTCAAAAAATCTGTCTGGAAATCCCTCTTTGTCAGTCATCCTCTTGGAATCTGCTGGAATGTCCATAGAACAACCCCCACTCTTGATCCGGTTTTGGTATTTGAGAATACAGAATACGGAGATATGCATCAATTCTTCACGTCTGGTCGAGGCAGAAGTTTTACAATTTTCGACCGGCTTAGTATGTGCCGAAATGTGGCTGAGGCATTGAGGACGTTACATGGTTGTCGTAAGTGCCTCTTTTACATCCGAGCTGTGAAGCAGACTACTGCGCCAAAAGGCCGACACTATGGTGAATGGAAAAGCTGAAAAGTGCTCATCTGCCTAGACATTATACACGGTGATATTAAACCGCACAATGTTCTCATACAGAATTTGGATAACCAACTTCTCATTGCACAGCTCTCAGACTTCGGTTATTCCACGGACTTCAGAGACGAATCCACCATCGCTCTTCCATGTACGGAGCCTTGGAATGCTCCTGAGCTCGAATCTAAATCAGAGCGACTTAGTCCTCAGGAAGCGATTAAAACTGATGTCTTCTCTTTCGGAATGTTATGCGTATGGGTCCTGTTTTGGGAAGAACTCATGAACGAACCTCTCCATAGCTCAAGTGCGAGCAATGCCACTAAGGCGGAAGGGTTTACTGATCAGTGGGGCTTTCGAAAGCTCGAGGACATGAAGAAAACGGGTCAGATTCTCTCATTCTACCGAAATCGCATTGAATCGCTTGAATCGCTGAGCTATGATTCTAGAAAGACTTTAGTTGAGTTTTTCCAGTCAACGCTCGATGTCGACCCCAACAATCGATGCGATGATTTAGAACAAAGCTTAAAGACTCTTAACAGTATTCCTGATGGAGCTAGATGCAACGCAGAAGTTGACGTGTCCGACTAGACACTAAAAGAGGAGGACATTCCAGGGACGATTGAAGATCACGAAAGTGAGCTGCAACAGCATCATGAATTCCAGGTACATTTCAAAACCTCACTATATATGGTTTCAGCATTAACGATTGTCAGATCTCCGAAAGCATACCACAATTTGTGACAGCTGATCGCAGGATCCGGGAATACATTACAAGGTGCTTAGCTCACGAGGCGCAGTATGGTCAATGTTTGAAGTGCCGCAAAAATTCGGCCTTTCAGCTGGCCATTTGTTTACGCATTGGATTCGGTATTGCTGCAAACCAGCAGTCCTCTCAAGAATGGCTTCAGAAATCAGCTAAGACGGCTGCTGAGCTCGATGAGAAACTAAGGCAGATATCACAAATATCGCCAGCCACTGATCCATTCCTTCACTCCTCGATATTCCTCACCAACCTGCACAACGCGGGGTATATACGACCAATAGACTATTTCGATATCTATAGGGCGCATCATTCTCTTGATCAGCTTCGGCAAGAATACGAGCAGGAGGTGATTGATTTTCAAAATTGGCTGAGCAGTGAATCCTTTCTGTCTCTGTGCCTGAAACAGACGTTTGCGTCTGTTCTGAAAAGAATCGGTGACTATGCAGTAGCGTTCGAGCTTTCCAAAGAGGGAATCGTATGGATTGAGGATCATCCCGAAATCTATTCAAAACATCCTGAAAAAGTAATCATGTTGCAAGAGTTGTCGGAACTAGCATTTCTGCTAGGCAAGACCGAGGAGGCGACTCAATATTCCGAGAGACTATCCATAGAAATCACTCATGTTTACGGAGACGATGGCCCCCTGATGTTGTCCGCTCTTCATAAGAAGGCCCTATTGCTCCAACAATTGGGATCTTTGGAGGAAGCGAAGAGACTTTACTTGTCTGTCCTGTCTCAAAGAGACGCGATCTTTGGGAAGTCTCACGAGGCTACGATAAATGTCATGAACGACCTTGGTGCACTGTATATGCTTCAATCTGACTATGGTAAGGCCCAGGGTATGTACGAAGAAGCGCTCCGTCTGAGCGAGGAGGCTTATGGCTCTGACCACTACGTTACCCTCTCAACTGTCAACAACTTGGCGCTTCTTCATTTGCAAAAAGTAGAAACACAGCCTGCAAAGAAGCTCTTGGAGCGAGTAATGCCAAAGCTTCACATGCTACTTGGAGATGGCCACCCCTCGTACCTTTCGCCACTCACGAATTATGGAACTTTATGTTCACAACTGAAAAACTATAACGAGGGCCTCAGCTATTGCAACCAAGCTTTGACAACGAGTCAGAACGTTCTGGGAGATGATCACCCAACTACCCTAGAAATTCTCCTCTGCAAGGCAGAGCTGTACGAGAATATGGGGGACTTTGAGCAAGCGAACGAAAACTTTGAAACATGTATACGCGTTCAAGAGTGTATATTGGGTCCGGGCCACCCGAATACTTTAGTCTCTTTGCAAGAATATAGTCAGTGCCTACTGGAGCAAGGCAAGTTACATGAAGCCGAAATTTCGTATCGATCACTACTTCTTCGGCAAGAGAAACACCTAGGTGGTGACCATGTGGTACTTGTGGCGACACTATCAGATCTCGGAAACGCTCTGGCACAGCTTCAAAGTGGCGATACGGAGCATGTGTATAGACGCGCGATGAATCTATCTATCAAGCTGCTAGGGAATGATGATGAAGGAAGTTGGAAGTGTATGCAGAACCTCGCCACGTACATTGAAGAGAAGGATCGATACCCCGAATCTGAGATGCTTTATCGGCAAATCATTACGTTCAAAAAGAATCAATTCGGAGAGAGCTGCGTCGAGTACCTCGGAGATATCGACAACTTACATAGATTATTACTTCGTCAAGACAGGATTGCTGAAGCCGAAGAGCTACAGAGACAAGTCCTAGCGCTCAGCCGTAAATATTTGGATCCGGAAGATCCCGACCTCTTGGAGCGTTTGATAGACCTTGCCCGTGACCAGAGCGACCTTGATAATCTAGCGCAATCAGCAGCAACGTATCAAGAATGCATTGTCTCCTCCAAACGGGTCTTTGGAGATGATAGCGAGAGAACCTTGGAGCTATGTGCTGGCCTAGCATGGGTGCTGGAACGTGACGACAAACACAAAGAGGCACGACAATGTATCATGCAAGCATTGGAGAAGTGCAGGGCAAAGTATGGACAGCTCGTTCCTACATTCATTCGTGTAGCATCTACGGCATCAGGCATTCTATTTCACCAAGGAGTCCGCGAGGATGCCATCGCCTTGAATAAATTGGTCTTGGAGGCGTGTCACACAGTCTTGGGCCCAGAGGACGTGGAAACGCGGGCTGCTGAGCGCAATCAATCTTTTTATATCGAGAAATCGTCTAGCTCGTAGCTTGGTCGCTGAAAGTGGCATTGTACCCATGTGGCATCTTCCTACGTGACACCTTCAATCTTATCTCGCCCTCGCTGGTCCCACAAGAAAGCCGCGGCTAAAGTCCCAGCAGTCACCCCGACGGAAGTTAGGAGAAAAACCCAAATATCTTTGCTAACGCGCAATGATTTTCGGGATGTGTCTTGATCGGATATTGCGACAAGGCCAGATGAGAAGATTCCCTTTTGGTAAACGCCGTTAGACAGACAATATTGAACCAGAACAACTAAACGGGAAAAGGAACGAGAACTCTAATTTACCGCTATGAGACTTGCTGGAAGATACGAAATGGCAATGATAGTCAAGATTCTCATTTGTCGCGAATCCTGTTTTGCTCCATGAGCGAGAACCTTCATGTTTCTGTTCTGCGCGTTCCCGATCTCTGCAAGCTCATTAGCAATTCTTCCATAATCTTTCATGACCAAATCGTTTCGAAAGTCGAGCACTTTCAATAGCTGTCCTTCTGTTAGAAATGAAGGATTAGTGCCAGAGGAATTGACAGACCAATGTGCAGGTCCCATGCAATTGACTTAGCAGCAGCTCAGCAGCACGCCTATGGAGTCGCAGATGCGCTATCTGCACCTCAAGATCGTTGCTTAATATCTCTCGCGATTCTCTATTGATACTCGTTTCGTTGACTCTTTCTAGACGGCTACAATGTCTTTTCATGCCTTCCCCTATCTCGATATTTTCTTCAAGAACCGCCATTGCTACAATTAATTTAGACTCAAGAGTATGAAGGCGCTGGCTATCAGCAAAATTGATGTCGTAGTCCGGTTCCATCGGCTCCACGTACGAAAATGTTGCCTTTTCGGTCTAGTAAATTAGCGATGGCGTTAGCTGGATATTCATATATCGGATGCAAGACTCACAAATTCCGCGAGCCTTCGACGCAGATAGTCAATATACCACCTCCAATTCTCAGCTGCCATCGTCAAGAACAGCAGATGCAGAGTCATAGGATGGTTTGGGAAGGCTTTTGAAATGACCGCTTGCAATCTCAATTTGCAGCCCTGGAAAGCCTTGATTAACACCCAATCCGACTTCTTGCGGCGAAAATCGTAGCGCTGATAGGCTGTCATTTGTCGCAAAGACCAAGGATCTTTAAGTTGTTCATTACCGTGTCGCTCAAAGCGACGTAGATGAGAGCAGAAGTCTAAAAGCTTATGTTACAAAGGTTCGCAAAGGGTACTAACGTAGACATTACCGTAATACGAGTACTGCTGTGGCAGTGCATCGTCACTTGAAAACGAGAAGGATCCATTGAAAGTCCCGTAGTACGGGTTATCATCACCCGTTACTTTATCTCCGAAGCAATGGACGAAGTCAAAAAGAAAGGATGAGACTTGATGATGAGCAAGAATCTGTAGGAGCAACTCTGGTGGCACGAGAAGCTTGCTCCATGAATGGCCTTGGCTTATGAAGCTTGGTAGCGTAATCAGCAATGACCCAAAGACAATGGGCCATTCACTTTACAAAAAGCAAGTATCAAGGCTCTGCAGACCGCGAGTCTATAAGAAACAGAATCAGCAACCTAGTGGTCCACTGTGGATGAAAGGAAGGTCCTTGGTACCTACCATGTGAGTGTGTCTGAATGCTTCGGCGGTTGAAAATGTTTGCTTAACCAGATGACGAGGCTCTTGTTGATATTCCCAAAGTTCCACGACTCCCTCCGTCGCGAAGAGGCGGCTTAGGTTTTGCTTCAGCAATTCTCTCTGTTCGTCCGGACTGGAGCCTGTGAGAAGCGACCGCTCAAATATCGACACCAACAAGTAGTCCATATTTAGTATTCTCCCTCGACAATTAACCGAATGGGATACAAAAGTGTAGTAGTACGAACAGACCTACGTAGAGTCATATGTTGCCACAAAGATGTTGATGTCGTGGTTCGTCAGCAAGTGACTTTACCAAGGTATGATAGAGCCAAGCATTTTGCGAGGCTGGACTTTCTGGCTTCTTTTGAATCACGTTTGCAACTCGATAGAACCCGAAACATGGACGCCGATGATCTCCGATTAAGCATCCAGCGTCTTCGAGAACTGCGAGATGTAGATGGAGAGATTCAAACTCTCCCATTTGTGCCCGAAGATCGCCTGCGAGCGCTCTTGACTCTAGAGATGATCCAAAAAAGCCTTTCCATCCGATCCTTCTCAATTCCGGATCATCAACTTCGGTATATTGCAGCTGAGATCTTCGAAAAGGGGCGAAAAGTATTTGCTCTTTTAGTGGAATTAAGATTGGAAGCTAAGCTTCTTGCTTTTTTAGAGGCGTCTGACATGGACTCGGCGCTGCCTTTTTCCGGAGCTAAAGTTGAAGAGATCTTGCCAGAGTCTGCATCGCATTTTCAAAAGCTGCAGTGGGAGTATATTCCATTTCAGTTTCGCGAACACTTCCATAGAGTCCTGGAGCCCCAGCAGATTCTGCCTTTTGTGGTGGACGAACAATTCTCTTCCGGCGGGTTTTCCGCGATCTACAAAGTCAAGGTTTATTCGACGTATCAAAACTGGATCTCGGAGCCCAAGCTTAAAGTAAGTAGGTTGTCACAGCTACTCAGTCTTTATGATTATGGTGTTTTCGTCATCTTACGATCTCCAGGGTATTGATCTTGTGAGAAAAGAAATCCTACAAAGCACATCTGCTGAAGTTCAAAAACGGGAGTCCGATCTACTATTTCTCTTGAGAAGTCTGAAGAACGAGAATATTGTTTGTCTCTTGACATCATATACGCACCGTGGCTTTTGTAATCTCCTTTTCCCTCCAGCTGAATATAACCTTCATGACTTGCTACTAAGCCCATCCCCTCCGAAATGGTCTCGAGACAACATTGCCGTTACCGACTCTGTCCGTGGGCTCGCAAATGGCCTCCATTACCTACATAACTTCCGTCCATATGCACTCAATGAAGAAGAAGCGGATAGGATCATCAAACATGGATATCATCATGACATCAAGCCACGAAATATTTTGGTTCGTGGGAGCCTTCTAATTCTTGCCGACTTTGGCCTATCGCGTCTTAGAGATGTGGATGAGGATACTAAAACGATGTGGAAGCACACATTTCCTACTTTTGGCGCCCCGGAGTCTCATGATAGGGTTACTCTTGCGGCCTTGCATATCGGTCGTGCCTTCGATATATGGTCATTTGGCTGCGTCTTGAGCGAGATCGCTACTTTTGTCCTCGAAGGGGCTTCTGGTGTAAAAGGGTTCAGAGACGAACGTCAGCTCGAAGGTCAGTATGGATGGCATAATTGCTTCCACCATGAAGGACGCCTGAGTCCCAAGGTTACATCGTGGTTTCAGAGAACTAGAGATCTTCACCCTAAAGCCTACTCTGCTGGGTTGTTCACCATTTCATCTGACCTTCTTGTAGCAGATCCTGAACAAAGACCTAGATCTGGGGAAGTGATGAAGAAACTCGACCAGCATATACTTCGTCAACGGCTACAGAGAATTCTGGAGACTATCAATCAAATAATAAGGACCCGAGATCCAGCAATTACTTCGAGTATCTGTTTGGCAAGGACTTCGCTCGAAAGGAATCGGCTGAGGGCATGGAGCCATGCGCTTGGAGTGCAGACCGTGCAGGGCCAGATGAAACCTTACGACATAAAGGGCACGAAAATGTACAAAGAAGTCCTTGACATCCTGTCATCCTGCGGAGATGAGCTAGCGATGTTGCAGGAGTCCAGTAACGAGGTTGAGAGCCGCCAAGCTATCTTATCTTGCTTGACCGCGGCCAACGATTCTCTTGTCAGTGACCTGCCCGAAGTGACAAAGAAGTGCATTGACAACACTTTCCATCTCTTGACCGTGGAAAGTGACGAGTCTCGAGCTTATTCGAAATTTGGACGTGACGTGATTTCATCTCGAGACTCTGTTCAATATCAAGACGCGCATACGCTTGCCGCAGCGAGATATATGTCCATACTGTTGTCAGCTCGACCTCGTCAGTCGGAGAGTCTCGGAGCGAAAGTCATTGAGCCTGCTCTGATTAGCCCAATGAAAGGAAGTGTAAAGCCTAGTCCACTGTCTACTGGATGGTATCACCAAAGTTATTTACCTAATGACAAGAAAATTGTGTTGGTAGAGGAGAGATCGTACAGCGAGCACTGGACGGGCAACCGTATAGATGACGAATTCGCAGTTCGGGGAAAAGAAATTTTTGATCGTGTGCAAGAGTTGGCGCTGCTCCTCCAAATGCAGCCGAAACCAAAGGACATGAGGGTGTTGAACTGCCTTGGAATTTATCACGACCCAGAAGCACGGCATTTCGGACTGGTATATGACTATCCAGACCTTAAGGAGCAGGATGAGGAAAATGACCTCGAGCTAGTGACTCTCTTCGACGTGATACGCAATACCAAGGAGCCGCAAGTCAACCCAACCCTGAACGATAAATTTGCTCTGTCACTTGCCGTCACTGCATGTCTCCACAGCCTCCATTTAGCCGGCTGGGTTCATAAGTCTATATCCTCTTTCAACATTGCCTTCTTCAAGTTGTCGCACACCCAGTATCACGATGTCAGTATCTGCGAACCGTTCTTGGTAGGATTTCAGCATAGTCGCCAAGATCACTCCCAGAGCTACTCAATAGGGCCGTCGTTAGATAAGGCCGCGAAGGCCTTCGTACACTCGGCCTACCATGACCCTCGATCTCGATTTGATCCCGCCTTCGATTACTATGCCTTAGGAGTCATGCTGTTGGAGATTGCGTTGTGGAGGACGGTCGACCGTTTAATTGATACCGCACGCCTGAAGGAGTCCGAGTTCAAGGGCGCGTTGGCTCAGGTTGCAAAAGACTTTGTCCCGCAGCGTATGGGCACTGGATATCGGGATGTCGTTCTTGCCTGCCTTCACTTCTACGACGAACACCTCGGTGCAGACGGAGCAGAGCAGCGACGAGATGAACGAATGCTGGCTTTTCAGAGTCAGGTGCTTGAATCATTACAGAAATCTTGCTTGCTGCCAGGGTGATGATAGTAGTGATACGGTTAATTGTGGCAATAATAATGATTCTAAATTCTTCTCTCCTTCTTTCTCATCTTCAAGGCTCATCCATCAAAGAGCACCACCTGCCATGTCGACGCCTCCTGATTTTAATTCCGAGAATGGGTTCAAGTCTTGTCACCCAAATGAAGCCATTCTCGGGATTGACCTTGTGATCCATTAAATTCGATGAAGTTCTGACCAGAATCAAGACATTGTCAATCAAAAAGGCAACATGATAGACTGGCGGAAAAAGTAGAAGCTACCGTCTCCTTTAGCATCAATCGCGAAAGAAATTGCATCTCTACCCATGACTTTCCCAAATTCCTCCAACACGACTGAATCCCCCCCCCCTTCCCCCCCCGCCCAACCCAAACCCAACGCAGTCACAAGTTCGAATCGCTTTGTATATTTTTGGATAAAGCGTTATCTCCTATGGTGCATTGACGCCTTCCTTCTGCACTGACTTCTCTTCCTCCTGGACTCGCGGAATTCACAAACAGCTTGTCAGCATTCATTCGCCCAAGAAATCATCGGTTCAGATGATCCATCATCACAGACCATAACCATCACTTTAGAGCGCGCACTGCCGTTCGAATACAGATACTAACCAATGAACCATACAAAACCCTCATTTGATAACGCGCCCATTGCACTCGATCTCAAATCGCAAGAAGCATCGAAAGCCGCAATTGCTCACCTTGGTCAATCGCCTCGGCACCTCGAGCACATAGTCGTCATCGACGGTCTGCCAAGTAAAAGCGAAAGGGTTAGAAGCGGGGAGCCAAATCAAGGGGGGCTTGTGTGTGGGCGAAGAGCAGAAGAAAACAAAAAAGGGGAAAAAAGGAGGGCAAGCATGACAAGTCCCACACGTCCACTTCGTACATTTATGCGGAAAGCGCCGGCGCCAAACTCGCGGACCAAGAATTGGAGGAGACGAGCCAGGTCGATGTACTTGGCCTCGAGCTGCTGCTTGATCATGGCGCTCTGAAAGCGCGTTTGATCGCCAGAGGGTAGGGAACAGGGGAGGAGAGATAGAAACGAAGCGGGCAGATCAGATTCTGATCTGCGATTTTTTTCTTCTTGAATCAGCGCTATGCGGGGTGGACTTGCGTCAACTGGAGCGAGCGGTGGGGGAGCGGTCGCGTAGGATTATGTAGATTTGATGGACGAGCACAGGTTGAGACGAGAAGTCCAGATTAGGGATTTAGAAGGGAACGGTGTTGTACGCTGAGAAAGCAATTGTGAGAGATTAAGCGCGAGGCTGGAGGCACCGCGTCACGGTGGCAAGTTTTTCGGATGATCAAATGATCAGGCGGCATGTTACACGAATATGGTACTTGTCGACATTTCCAGTGCAAGATTGCTACCGACGTGCGTTTTCCAAAACAGGCACAGTGACAAATGAAGGGATGGTCAAGGCTGGTATAGGATTGAATTCCACATTTACCTAGATTGTAAAGAGAAGCTTGATAACAAAGCTCATTCTTTGAAAGCTTGCTCATATGAACATGCCATCTAAGATGGAAGAGGAGAGGTGTAGGTAACACAATCGCGTAGCAGCGTAAGGCAGCAACAATCATTGCCCAACGCGGGCGAGCAAGAATGCGGAACAGTGAAATCTTGGCATGATTTTCTGGACTCTTCTTGTATTGGCCTTTACTCTTCTTTCCACATGCAGAATCAACAGATTATCCTTCTCTTATCACCGCTATGAAATACACCTCAGATTATTGATCGTATCATGCAGGCGTAGTATTATCTACATTCGCGGGTCTGCCGACAATTGCACTGCTGTTGAAGCAACATGAAACACAATCACCCCAAACTTCACCATATATTCTACACAGTTCACCTGACCCTTAACATTATGTGCAAAGGCTCCGTGGCGGAGGTGATGGCGCTGTCAGAGCTGTACCCCCGAGTTAGGCCCTAGTGCGATTCCTCTCTTGGGGATTAGATTAGGGACACATATTGTATAAACCCCTTCAGTGGGATTTTCCCTAGGAAGGGGCATGCACTTCGCTAGGCTTTTGCTGTTTTTTGAGATTTTTCTATCACTGTCTCATCGCTGCTTTTTTTTTTTTGGAGTAAGGAAATTCTGTTGGGTCGAGAAGGAGAGTTCTCATCTTATGTTTCCAATTACCGAGTAGACATTATCAGTCGATCGCTTATAGTGAAGCCCGAAAGTCTATCTGGTAGATATAATCACAAAATCTCGAAAAATGTCTCTTGCTCGCCTTGATATCAGTGATTGTCGCAAACAGGATAAACCTCAGCAAGCCAATCCCGAAAGTGACAGACCCACACGCGTAAGAGCCGGAATGCCTGCTGCCCAGGAATTGATCAATCATCAAAAACATCCGAAAGCCCATCGAGCCATCCGCCGCCACCACCTCCGTCTCCTCCCCCTCCTCCACTAGGAGCTCCCCCATCCCCGCCACCCTTTCCCCATGGATCGTCTCCATCTGCGCCCCATACGTCCTCTCCTTCTTCTCCCCCAGGCCCCTCCGGCGGCAACTGCCCACCCTGCCCCAATCCCTCCCCGCCACTCACCCCTTCTTCTCCGCCTCTGTTCCCAAACCCTCTCTGCATCGCCTCATACCCCCCCAAAGTCGCGGCGCCCGCAACAGCTCCCTCACCCGCCCCGCTCGCACCTCCAACCACAGCACCGACCTCCTCCGCAGCCCCGACCCCCGTCGCCGCCCCCTCTGCTCCACCAAACGGAAACCACAGCGGAACCGGAATCCCCCCAACATGACTCGAATGCCGCGAGAAATAGTCAAAGTCAATGCTCACGGCCGTCGCGAGCATCACGGCCCTCTGATCCAACGTTAACGATGGTGCTTTGCCGAGGATGCTTTGCGCACCGCTCTGCTCTTCTTCGGAAGGAGTCGCAGAGTCCATTCTGAGGGCGTAGACACCGGTGTCGGTGAAGAGCTCGCGGCCGAAGCCGGCGAAGTTGCGGTTCACGGAGCCGAGGAGCTGGTGGGAGGAGGATTGGAGGGCGAAGTCCCAGGAGAGGAAGGAGGAGTCGACGTAGGCGAATTGGGAGAAGGTGCCTTCGTCCTTGCTGGTGGAGGGGATGAGGGAGAATTGGGATTTCTGCGTAGGGCTGAGGTCGGAGGGGAGGGGAAGGGGTTGTGAGGGGAGATTGGGGGAGGGATGGTAAAGGTAGAGGTTGTATTTCCGGCGGAGAGGAGCCCATTCTTGGTGGGTCTCACCAATCATGCGCATTGATGATATAGGGTTTGGATTGATGATGTTTATGGTGGGGTTTGAGCTGTCGACTGGGACTGGGGGAGATGGTGCAGGGCTCGGAATGTTGGAGGAGGGAGTCACGGCGTCGTAGACACGGATACGGGAGTTGATGTAGGCAAAGGGACGGTGAAACTATACAGTTGTCTGGTCAGTGGAGCTTAGGAGGAGATTGAAGAGCATTGCACGTACTCTAAGTACCTCCTGGCCTCCGCGATCGAAGACGTGTGTTGTAAAAGCCCGGTGCGTTCTGAACATCTGTCTTCCAATTGCCTTTCCCACGCCTCCGGCATATTCGGCCAAGTAGCCAATATGTTCTCCTTCAGGACTGAGTATCACGTAGCGATTGGCCTGTTCAAAGCCGAGGAAAATGTTGAGCATTTCAAATTGTCGCTGGACAACTATCCCGGACTGGGCAATGATAGAGGTGGATGGATGGTCGCTCTTGAGAACGGCATTTTCGTCTTCTGGTATATGAACCGGTGCAAGCAGGCTATTGTCTTCCGGTTTTGCTGCAGCAAGGCTATCTGCGATGGAGGGAGGAGGTGGAGTGGTGGGCGGCTGTGTCCGGCCATTCTGAAGAGGAGTTCTAGAGCTCGGTCGACGTGGGATCGATCGATTGTGTATTCGCAGAGAGCTCTTGGATGACGCGGGAGATTGTGTTGATCTTCTTTTCGGCGACTGATGTTGTGAAGCTTGTCGAACCCCGGTAACGCTAGTAGACGGAGGTTTCCAATGCCCAAGACGACATAACGACAGCGACAGCATTATGGTCGTAATGGAGATTCTTCAGGAGGAATTCGATGGTAAAGAACGCATATTAGATAGTGAAAGAACATTTATGCGACATTCCGTGTACGTTGAAAAGGTATAGTAATTTGATGCAAGGGCAGTCCAGATTCAAATTTAGTATCTACTTGAGTTTGGACCTTCCTGATTGCAGCCACGACATACTTTGAATGTACTACTCTGCCTAGGGGATTTTTCTAAAAAGTTTGGCATAGCCAAAGAACATCAATCAGGCCACTGGTCGAGATCAGCTGGCTTCCCTTCGAGCATCTGGTCAAGATTCATCCTCGTACTAACGCGAATCCATTCAGTTGAAGCCTCCGTCCGAACGTCCTCACCGCCATCAACTAGCGAGATATCACTGTCATATTTCTTCTTTCCTGCTGTCCTGTGAGAATGAAACAATTGAGGCTGAACAGTCAAGCAGGTGAGCTTGCTTCGTCCATTGATACCTTCGCATGCCGACCTCATCATCAAGTCGAAAGGCAGGTCAAATTTTTTGAGCCCGATCTCGTTGAGTAAACGTCGGGCCCCTGACTGGGTCACAGCATACGCAAAGGTGCATACACCGGTTTTGACGTGGTGAGTTACTCTTGTATGTGGAGGGTATTCAGCAGGGAAATTGTCATCCCAGAGATCGAAACCGAACCATCTCTCAAAATATCTAGGATCTGGAACAGTGTCATCATCGTAGTGTGCTACTATGCCACGGGACAGTAGTTTATTTGGTTCTCTTCCATCCTCGTCCTCCATTCCTGGCCGTATTTGCCCGCAGTGTCCCAGCCATAGAATGTCCCACTCGTCGCCATAGGGCGAGACGTGAGGGGGCTTTGTAGATGGTAAGCTGTCAAAGTCTAGTGGGACTAATTTCTGAAAATTGTCCTCATGATTGTCCTCAAAGGGGACCGGATATGTGTGATCAGCATATTCGTCGTGGTTTGCAGCGAGGGGCTGCGTGAGCGCTTGAACAGTTAAGGCAAAGTCCGAAAGTTGATCTTTGATTCTAACATCCCAATCAATATCGTCCTCCAAGACCAGAGCCGTCGTGAGGTTGCTGTCAATGATTCTGGAGGTAATGATTAAATTTAGTTCATGCGGATGTGTTCACAGAATGCTTACTCGGACAGCGTGTTGAGGTGAGCTCTCCAGCTCCCAACATTATGATCGCCAGTGTCGGACTTTTCTGCCGGATATGGTAAAGCCTTTGGAGATACGGCGTCTCCTTTGATCCCATCTCTGATGTCGATATGGATGTCGGTCACGGTGCTGCTGAGAAGCAACCCATCCCGATGATCGGTTCTGTCTGGGAGGCTGATGGCAAATATTTTTTCAAACTATTACCATTAGCATGAGCTCAAATCTCATGAAGGGCGAGGACTGCGTACACCAAGAGTCGAGTTCCGAATATCTGGATGTGCCTCCTTACTATGTGGATGAGGGCGGACACCCTGGATTCTTGAGCGAAATGAGGATATTGCTTTATGATGATAACCATCCCTGTAACCTCCCAGTAACAAGCGAAATAGAAGGAGTGTGACAACTGCTATGAAAGCAACATGGGTGATGGGAATAGAGCCCTTGGGAGAGCGGATCATGGCTGCTTCCTGGCAGTCACCGAAAAGGAAATGGGACACCGATATTGGGAAAGGACAGCCGTAACCGCAAAGGGTTCAAACGGAAGAAAATGAGAGCATAAGGACAGAGAAACCCCCGCTCCACGAGGCTACGTCGAGGTTTTCTTTAAGATGGGCATATTGAGCCCAAAAGGACTTCGACCTAGAGTGGTACCAGTGCCAACATCAACAAGTACAAAGAACATTTAGCCTCCCAACTGTTGCCAACAAGAGCGCGAACCCGCGGATTATCTGATGATTGAGAGGAGGTGCAGGCTCGCCTTGACGAATACGTCTTTCCGATAGTCGTGGTTGGCATAACATAGCGCACGCACATGCTAAAGATCAGGACCCCAAGGGAGTGGTTCCAAAGGGCCGAGAGGCTTAGCCAAGCTTTGTGTGTTCGGTCGAGGGCGAGAGTCTCAGTGACCCTGCAAACTGTCAATCGTTCATGTTTCCTAATGCTCAGTGCGATGATTAGTATTCCTATCCATTCGGGATTGTCAAAAGAGGATTTGGGGCCAAAGTAGCGATCCTGCTCGGGAACCGACCGGCTACCTAAACTCGTTAGTGAGCCTTTGTGGATTCCGCTAGCACAAAAAGATTTTGCCGGTCGATGTTATCGTCGAAGAGGTGCCTCACAGTCACTGTCGACTGCTTTGATTCCTAACGCGTGGAAAAGTTGAAAACTCGTTATTCCAACTCGCTATTCCAACTCGCCCGGCCCTACGAACCGGTAGCAGGATCTCATTGCCACCATCTGCTTCATTTCGAGTAGTTGATCACGAACGGCCCCACCAGACCATCTACCCAGAAAGGGTATCTACGTAGTAATCGCTTGGTCCACCTGTCCAAGACGCGTGAACCCGAGTCTTGACGCCAACGTCGGTCTATTTAGCGAGTGCCTGATGACCATTTACACCGCGTGATTCGAGGCTGGAATTGTTAGATCGACCGAAACACGGACCGGTGGACCCTGTTCTTCTACGGGTCTTCCAATTGACGTGAATCTTTGATATGCAGGAACAATATTCCAACCCACGAGGCATTGGCCATCAATCACTAAATGGTACAGTAGTCCAAGTCGGTTTCAGTTTCTGGGCTGTTGCAGCAGCCTCAAACACAACATTTATTAATACCACTGACGCTGTCCTACCTTCAAGTCTTTCCCCTTGCTGTCTCGGGGGCTGCACAGGCTGAGAACCTGATTGCCTGCTCTTTCTTACTCATTGCCGTGGTGAGATTCTTGTGCTTTCGTATTCTCGCAAGAAGCACCATATGTAAGAGAGACGGACGCTCTGGGAAGTACCTTGGCCGTGCATCTCGCCAAGATTTCCGGTGGCGAGCATCTGCTCGCTGACTCAGATGAGATATGCTCGGAAGTCCTGGGGCTCGGAAGCCAGACTTGTTCTGATAGCTTGGCGTAAATAAATTCGCGTCTTCGGAGTTTTATTTCACGGAGCACACTGGGGTTGGAGTCTGTGATTCATTTGGCGATTCTGTGATGAACTTACATGTCTTCCTTATCCCTCTCGAGGTACTTCCAATAGCCTAAAAGACGAGATACTGGTGAGGTTGCATACCCAGCTTCCTATCTTGCATTGTGATAAGCGCGGAATCAAGGAATATATCAAGTGTTTCGATTGATTCTATGACGGCAAGCTTCCTGTATTCTCCAACCCATCAGATCCTCGGCCTAGAATAGCCATCCAATAAAATGTCGGTAGAACCAACCCCTCCCCCTTAGGTCTGCTCCTTTCTTCTCTCGCTCCGCTGCCAAGAATTCCTCCTCCTCCCGATCAATGATATCCTTCCCCGTGAACAGATCTGCTGTTAATGGTGTCACGCCTTTGCTCCTCATCACGGTCTTATACCCAAAGATCATGATAAGATACAGCGGAATGCCGAGGTAACCCGTCACGAAATTCGTCGTGTCAAAATTCCCGTACGTCTTTGGACTACGTGTAAAGACGTTATAATTTTTCGTGAGCGCGATGAGGCACGCGAAGAACAGTGCGCCGTAAGATCCATATTTGCCGAGTGGGGCGGTATACGCCAGGGACGAGGTCGGAACACCCTGCGCCTCTCGCGCCCGCACGAAGTAGATGTGGGAGACGAGGATGGAGATCCAGGTCAGTAGACCAAAGATAGTCACCAGATTGACGAAGTACCCAAAGACTTTTGCCGAGTCGTCGGCGACGTTGAGGAAGGCGAGGAGGGCGAACGCGGCGGAAATGGCGAGCGCGAAGATGGGGACACCGCGGCTGTCGGTGCGTTTGAAAATGGCGGGGGCGTTGCCCTCGGAGGCGAGGCCGTACATGGTACGGCTAGCGATGTAGAGGTCGGAGTTGGCGGCGGAGAGTACGAAGAGGAGGATGCACCCATTTAAGATGCCGGGGAGGGAGGCGATGCCTGCGAGCTCGATGGCGACAACGAAGGGGGAGGCGGCGGCCGAGTTGGATTTTTTGTTGGCTTGTAGGAGACGTGGAGAGTTGTAGGGGACGATCATGCCGAGGAGGAGGACGGAGAGGACGTAGAAGAAGAGGATACGATAGAATGTGAGTTTGATGGCGCGGGGGATGGTTTTCCGCGGGTTTTGAGCTTCGCCTGGAGGTGTTTATCAGCTCATGCATGGTACCGTGTGAGGTTTTGGTGTCAACTCACCAACGGTGACGCCGACAAGCTCTGTTCCGAGGTAGGCAAATGTTGCTGTGACCATCGTGCTCCAAAAACCTAGAAACTTTCCTGCTGATCCGGTTTCAATGTAGGGCTTAAAGGCTCCCGGATCTCTCCAATATCTAAAGCCAGTGCGATCATGTCTAGGACCGCCGCCTAGTGCGAGAATAAGGGATAGTATGATCACACCGCAGATGACAATCACTTTCAAGCTTGAGAGCCAAAATTCAAATTCACCGAAGAATCTGATGCCGAAGTAGTTGATACAAACAATTGTGACCCAAAAGACTGCAATGAAAACTCCCGGATTAACTCGGTCTCTGTCACACCAATACTGAATGACTAGCGCACCAGCTGTAAGCTGGTTCGGTGTGGTAATGATATACTTGAACCAGTACGTGTAGCCCAGACTGAAGCCCAGCGCAGGGTCGCAGAATCTGACTGCGTATCCTGTGAATCCGCTGGATAGGGGCAACCAAGCCGCCATTTCGCCCAATGCTCCCATGACTAAATAGACTAGGAAACCGACGACACTGTAAGAGATGAATACGCTGGCAGGCCCAGCACGCGCAAGAGCAGTGCCTGTGCCGATGATCAACCCGGTTCCGATGGCACCGCCGATAGCTATCATAGTAATATGGCGTGCTTTAAGGCCGCGATGAAGCCTGGTATCGGCACTGACTTCAATGCCATGCATGCCATGTGCAGCCACATGAGGGTCGGAGTAGGAAGACGTTCGATAATCATTCTTCGGGTACCCATTGTCCTCTGAGGAAGGAGGACTATGTGACTTTTCGACGTCGATCGCCATATTTGTACAATGTCCAATGGTAGAAGATAGTCAGAAGACACAGTATGCTCAATAAAGCTACCTGAACCTCAATCCGACGACTTCAGCGCCGTGTAAAAGAAGTTGTGAAAATTCGACACAGGTCAGGCTGCTGGGGTTTTAAAAATAAGCAGGGTAAAACAGTCGAGAAATAATGCATGCGACTGTTCCCGATGGTAAGCGCCCAATGGACTGGCCGTCATCCTACCCTCGTGTGCAGGCCAAGGCGTCCCGTCAGTTGATCATTGACTGGGCGGGCAATACCGTTGCGAGGAAAGGCTGGGCGGAAGAGAACCAAGAAGGCGCCAAGGCCCCAAAGATCTTGGATGCAGGACACGTTATCAGGCAGTAAGCAATCCATAGCTGACAGACAGCCAGCCGGATAAGGAAGGCTGTAAGAAATTTTTGTTGGCAGCGGGGATGGCGTGCTCGATGACTGATGAAATGATCTTCCGTTAGTTAGAGTGGAGAGGAGTTTGTCGGGGTCGCACCTTGTCACCAAAGGGCGGGAGCGCGCTCTTAGCCCATTCCCGTTGAGGAAGCCTTGTGTTTCCTCAAACACCTACATCCAAGCTTTTCAATCCCGATATCCAAGTGTCCTCGGTCCCAAACAGCAAGCTTCGTAGGTAACGCAATGTGGGTCGAACAGAACAAAGCCATTCTGTAGTCCAAAGCGTCATAGCAAACGACAAGGAGCCAATGATTTCCGACTTTGGGCAGTTCGATCCATTGTCTCGTGTGCATTCATTCTTCGCAATTGTCACACTTGTGAAAGCCTGATACAGTCGTACTCTGTACTCATGTCGATGTGGCTCCACCTGCGTTTTATTGGATCTAAGCATCGTATTGCGATAGTATTACCGATCACCAAAACAAACAAAACCCGTTCTCACCTCGGCAATTTTTGCTTTGGTATGTAAGGTGCAAGGGTACGAAGGTGAGCTAGATTTCAATGAGATCTGAAAGTACAAACTATCCAGAATTTTCTTTTCTCCTTCCCAGAAAGCTTCTTCCACCCTTGAACACCGGAGGACAGCCGGAGCGCGTTAAGTCTCGTTACTATTTTGAGGATATATGGGATTGGCGGAAGGCTCGTACAATATCTACGTTTTGCGGTTTTTCTTGGGCCGCTCACTTAATACTGCTAATAAAATCCACCTTGGTGGTACGACCGTGCTTTAATCAACAGCTGAAACTTGCATTGCTATAAAAGTTCAAAGAGAGCTGTGGCGAAAGACTTCAAGGTATATTAGCAATAATACGAGAAAAATCGAACATGTGTCGTAAGGGCATATTCGATAGCCGAGTCTTCGAGAACAACACCGAACTAGCACATACCACAGCTATATGACGATCGCAACCATTTCTTACGTACCTCACAGACAAAATTGGGAGAGAAAAAATTCGCGAATAGACCGTCGCCGGCATTTTGACCCTCCATAAGGACTCTGCTATGGCCACTCGCGATCCGTCCTTGGCCGTTTGAGCTAGGAGAATCTCCAGGCATATCCAAATGGCACTTGGCTCTGAGTCATACGGAATGCTTTGATCACAATCTGTACTTGGCTACCCAGGACCTTAGGCCAAAGAACCTGCTCAACGTTGTTGCGACGATCAAAGGGCTGGCGAGCGCCGACGCTGAATTCCTGGTTGAGCTGGTTGCCGTGGCGCTCCTTCTCGCCAGCAACAACTACCAAGTTGAGGTCGTTGGACAGCGCGGCGCCCTTGGGATCTGCGTACGTGAATGTGACTTTCAGGGTGAGTCCGCCAGCTGCGGGGGCACCATTTGGTTGTTGCTGTGTAAATCCAGGGGTTCCTTTTGGCACAGGGACGGTAATTGTTACGGGTTTCTGGTCGTCATGCATGATACCGGTGCCATAGCCCGCGGACTGATTGCCTGGCACGACGACCGAGCCCGCCAGATCGACGCGCCCAAAACCTGAGTGCGGGTTGGGTTCAGACCCGACTTCTGCCGGCATGTATTGACCTTTGATTGGGATAGCCCCATTGATAAGCAGAGCCTTGATCACCGCGGCTGTTGGCTTCTTGATCCCATTCTCAATCTCCTGGTACCCGTTTTTAAGAAGTGTCTCTCGAAGCACCGCGCAACAGCCGGCGACGAGGGGGGTCGCCATGCTTGTGCCCGCGTCATACATGTATCGGGTGTCTGACATAACGCCAAAGGTATCATCGAAGTCTCTCTTATTTCTAGACCGGGTAGAGAGGATCGCTGTCCCAGGCGCCACAATATCAGGTTTAAGCCTATTTTCAAAAGTCTGTCCACGACTACTGAACGCTGCAAGGCCATCGGGATTGTTGGCCATAAGGTCATCTTTGATAGGATTCCTCGGGTAATCTCTGGGCCAAAAGCCTCCGTACGTATAGGCGAGTCCTGGACGTCCGGATTGGAGGCTAGGTCGTAGGTTTTCCGTTGCTCCAACAGTAATGCAGTTTTTGGCCGCTGCTTCCGCTCCAAGAGACCTCTCATTGATTGTGCCGTCGATAGTACCATTCTTTGCCTTATCCTGGCCATCGTTTCCGCCTGCGAAAAGGATCGTCATATCTTGATTTTGCCAAACGAAATCGTCAATCTGCTCGGCACTGGTGTCATAAGGCACCTGATCGCCTGACGGTGGGAGCGGCGTACCCCAAGAGTTGGTGTGAACTCGAGCACTAGCCTGATAGGCTTGACCAAAGAGCTCGCTCAGGTCGTCAGGGATGCCGCCAAGTTGCGCTCCTCCTTGAGGGTCAAAACCGCTCAATGTTGACTGCAGAATCAGCTTTGCCGCGGGAGCAGTGCCCTCGACTAAGCCTTCTGTGTTACACGTGCCGCTTCCAAGTACAGAGCCACAGACATGAGTGCCATGTCCGTCTGGATCGTCTGTCTTGCCAGGGCGCCCCCATGCAAAAAGCTTTTGCACCCTGCCAGTGAATGCATCGTGCACGTCCGTTTGGCTGCCTTTGTCGAACCCAGTGTCTGCCACTGCAACTATCTGCCCTTCTCCCCTGTAGACATTGTTGCTTATTTTCACATTTTCGGCATCGAGGATTTTGCGGGCAACATTATTGAAGAGTTTTCGGGAGTTAACGGGGTGGACAACTCGTATCTCGTCGATTCTCGCGATGTCTTGTAGCTTCTGTGGACTAATTGCAAGCCTAACGAAGCCTTGTCCAACATTGATCGCACTGGCGTCCACTCCGGCCCTGTCTGCAATCTCTTTTACGAGGTCCTCGGAGGGTTCTCTCACGTCATGGTGTAAGAGGACATCAACATTGATGGTTTCGTCCTGGTTAGCGGTTGCAGCTTGCCTACCTGCTGAGCCAATTGTTGATGGTACAACAAAATCGTTCCAGTAAGGATTGGCATAGTCAATGAAGCTGAGGTTTCGGATAGTCTCTAAGGACTTGGGTTTGTATCCACAGAGATAGATCTGTTTGTCTTCGTCTCCCACAAATTCATTGATGTTGACTTCAAGATCCTTCAACTGTGCCTTCTGGGCTTTGTCAAGGGGCTCCCCGTCTTTGGTTTGAATCAGGATATAGTTAGTGCTTGAAGCATCTTCTGCCTGAACAGACTTCGCAACACTCTTTCCATTTATGGCAATACTTCCCATCCTGGGGTCGGTGGAATCTTAGTGCGAATTTCTAGCGGGCTAATTAGTCTAGCGCTGTTTGAAGAAGAGTCCTCAATCGAAGTTTGTGCCCTGAAAGTATGCTGTTATGTCTCTTGGTCTCAGATGGTGTGTGTGTCGGTACTCAGTGAGAAGGCTTTGAGGTACTGACGTGGATGAGTCCACTCTTAAATAGTTCTTGTGTGAGAAGTACCACCTCACCCACCTTTAAGATTCAAGGCCTCATCTACGCCACACAGCACGAACATTGACCCCAATACACGCTCCATGACACGAAAATCGAACCGTAAAGGGGCACGGTCAGGACCTAGGCTGGACTCTTGAAAGTGCAAGACTCAGCCAGCCATAGGAAAATCTTGAACGGCTGAAAGTCCTCATTGCGCAGAATTGGCTTGATGCAGAAGCGCTATTCTCAGTTTGATTCAAGCGCAGAAAGCACCACATGTGAACATAGGCGTAACATGGACAAAGTGGCTACGTGACATGACCTTGGTGGTCCAAATGACCTGATACTAAAGGTCTAGATGTTCGATGCCTTGAAGAACAAATGTGATAGCGACTCAGAGAAACGAGAGCATTAAGCTACTATGCGGCAAGGCGTTGAAACAGGCTCAGCTTGAAATCGTAAAAGGCCATGTCGAGTGTGATAGGTTTGACCAATTTTGAGCGAAAGCCTTGGTACTTCGGGTCCGAACATTTAGCTTTTGCGACCACCGAGTACATTCACGTAGTTGGTCGCCACGCATCTTGATCCGACCTCGTTCTATCGTGAAGAAAGGAAAGCGTTTCCTGGATCCAGGCAGAAGTTTACAAGGCTGAGGCGACAGCCAGCCAAGTAGGGCCAAGTTGCTCGTGGCTTTGTCCATGGAGGCTAAACTCCAAGAGTGGCTGGTTTCTAGATTTGGTCGGGAAGTCGGCAAGCTTGGCGAAAACTATGGAGGGCATCTCAAAATCAATCAACGCGATTCGAATTAGATGGCGTGCTAGAGTGTACACTGATACCAGACAACGAGGACGGAGTAGGTATTTAAACCCATACCCTGGGCTCTGAGGGGTTTAATGTCGGGGGGGGGGGGGATCCACATCCTTCCAAATAGGACTGCAGAGATCAATTATATAACTGGGTGAAGACGAATTACATCGGTCAATGAGCCAAGATCTCCCACCATAGGACGAGTGCCTCAATAACAAGCCTGACCCTGGACTGGTCGTGCATCATCTTCTATTGTGCCAAGAAATCTGTCTTGGCACGAGCATGTGGGACTCACCCCGTTTCTGAGGGATTTGTCTTGATTCTTTAAGCCTTGCTACGAACGTATTCGGAAACCCGCAATCAAGGCGCATTTGCAGTTTCAGGGTGGCTTTTTCAGCTAAGCCACGTCCTTTCGGATTTGTAGTTGGCGCCGGCCCCCCCGCTTCCCAGCGTCGGCGCGAGGCGCCTGCTAAGGTTGCAGCTAGTCTTAGGAGGTGTTCATCCAAACAGTCCTAAATCGACTTATGCAACAAGCTACTCAGTGCCGATGACTTTCCGACTTAGATTTCTACCACTAGCTTGTCAGTTCGTCTCAACGCCAGGTCGTCACAACGACATCTTCCCGTGAATGGTGCTGGTGTGTACGAGGCACAGCTCAGCACATGATAGCGTCTGGGCATTTAGTATGCTAGCACCAAGAAGGTTTCGGGGTCTTTCGGTCTCTGATCTCTCCACAGAAGATCGTGAAAATCTGAAGTTGAGCTCCCTTACAGGGCTAAAGCAATGACTGGCCTCTCAGGAAAATTCTCGGGACTGGGTTCTCTATCGCTTCATTTACAGTGGTCTGTTCTTGCCTTTACGCCACAAAACACGATAAGCAATCTCAGATGGCTGAATCTAAATCTGTGCCTAGGTATACCATAGCTCCATACCCCTCTCTTTAACATCTTTGACGTATGTCATTAAACATTTACAGTCAACGAGCATCGATCGATACGGACCGCCCCGGGCGGATGACCATCCCAGCGGACTTTTTGATCGGACGTGAACTTCCTGCTTGGCATTCTGTATCTTTCGCAACCTCAGATAGTAAATAGACGGCATCTGATGTCAAACCAAGAGGCAATGCCTAGACATTCGCCCAAGCCGCCCTCGAGACAAACGCCGCACCATCTTCAGACATCAGTCTTCCGATCTTCTCTGGCTCTTCGATACGATAAGGTCCTCTTCCTCATTCGACAGGCCGATAGGCATGGCCAGCAGCTGCAGGCTAGCTCGGTAATACTCTCCATGCCCTGCGCGGCGTCTGAGGGTCTTCTGCCATCTCAGATCATCCAACCGCTCCTCTCTCAAGTCGTCCACGTACGTGTCCAGGAAAGCAAGGTTACACCTATGTCTCATGACATGCGGCATCCAGTAAAAAAATAGGAAAACGAAGTACGGCAAGCAGATAGCTGCAAAGATTAACCGATCCAGCAGGCGCAAGACCTGCAGGGGGAAAGCGCATAGGATAGAGCCAAGTAAGCGGACCGTATATTTGAACATTACTGTAAGTATGAGCTCAGAGATGGTCATCGCTGTGGTGCAAGTGAATGCGGTTGTCGGGTGCGAGTCCTTCAATGGGCGTTGACGTTCGGCCCTGAGAAGAGGCGAGCCCGAGATTATATGACCTTTCGAGCACCATATGCGTTGCAGAGGGGGGTTTGAACGGACGTTTTAAGGATGGAAAGGTATTTCAAGTGGTTGAAAGATGGCCTTTGCTGGATTCGGTGGATTTTGAATGTTGAAGGGCGACGTGCACAAGTGTAGGGCCTCGGGGAGGGGGGGTTTCCGAGATAGACGAGTGAAAAAGCTTGTAGTTTTTTACTGAGGTATTTCGCTAACGCCCAAGGTCTGATATACCTGCGAGCATCTATCTGGTTCCCCCTGCGTATTCCCCCATACATCTCCTGGGTGAGATTAAATGGCCTGTTTTCCGATTGGTACATCTGAGAGCGTGCCATGCCCCCGAAAACTTGGTACGGACATTCTGAGCCTGGTACGGCAGATCAATGTGTCGCTAGGTCACAAGCCGCAGACATCAATAATATTCAGTTAACGATGTGAAATACTTTACCTACATAAGAACTGCCTCTACGCTTACACAGAATTTCATGAAACCCAATTTGCCTCTATAATTGAGAACGTCGACCCCGGCGGCGTCCATACCTTCACGTTTTGAAACCTTGCATCCGCTTGATGAAATAATCTCGCCCAGTCGTCCTCCTCGCGCTCACCAGAGTTGAAAGTACTCATCATAACCATATCAAGATCCCTATAGCGGTCAGCCCATGACTCAGCGCTTTGGATCAGACCAATTCACGTAGTCGATGAGAAAGGATAAAATCCATACCGGATCTGTCTCTCAGCCATCAAGGGCACTGAGCCTGGGCTGGGCGCAAGTTGATCGTTCACGACAACCTTTGCACCATTTTTCAGGCCCGGTATCAGGTTCTGAAGGATTTTGATCACGTAGCCGTCCGGCCAGTTGTGAAGAACCCAACGAAGGAGGTATACGTCTGCTTCTCGTGGCTGTGGCGTGAAAAAGTCGTGCGCCATGAACTCAATTTGTTTGTTTTCGAATGGGCGTTGGGCCCCTGGGTTTTTATCTATTATCTTAGGAAGGTCTTGAACAACGAATTTCAACTGCGGGTGGACCTCTGCAATGGCAAGGCTGATGAAACCTTCGGAGCCACCGACATCGACGACCGTACTGTTTTTAGGTAAGGAGGCCCAAGGATAGCCTGAAACAAGGAAAGAGGGCGACATTCCAGGATTAGAAGTAAATCCTTGCATTGCGCCGGCAAAGCGTTTGCGACGTGTTGGATGTGTCTCATAGTGCTCCCATTTGGTCTTATCGGGACAATGAGCGAGCGCATATCCCTGTCTCGAGATTTAGTAACGGAAATTTGGGTAGTGAAATGATTACTGTTTGGTTTGGTTCTTCGCTCCCGTAAAGTTTCAGCGCATCACAAGTCTATCAGAAACAATGAGCCTTTGTATGCATGTCGAAGGTCATATACTCATACACGAGCATAGGCCTGCACATGTTCATCAAACATCAATCCCAAGGTATCGAATGATGAAGCATCGGTTACTAGCAAATAAGACGCAGCCGAGTGGGCGACGTAGCCTGCTTTGGGCTCGCGGAATACTCGATGCCAGACAATCGCATATCGTATAATCCGCCGAAGATTTGGCTCATCCATACCGACAAGACCGGCTAAATCGGTAAACGAAATCTGTCCGTCAAGTGGTACATGTCTTGGAATGTCCCATCGATAAATAGCTTCGAGGCTGGTGGCATTCACCTTTTGTTGTTTAACGGATGAGACAAAATGTGGGAAGCCCGTAGACCATTAGAGAACCTACACAAGGTCGCAAACATGCCATTGGTCCCTGAAGCAGATCCAGAAGCTCTATGGATGCTCCAATTGCTGCAATCCGGGCATCTTCAATATCCTTAACCTTTAGGTTCATGTTCTTTGGGCCATCAGGTAGAAAGGAAGGTAGAGGCAAACCGCTTGAACGAAGATACTGCTCGACTTTTGCGGAGTTCTTGATGATTTCGACCGCTAAGTCGATTATAGAGGAGGATTGTGCCATCTTTAATTTGTCCTTGAATATTAGTGAAGCGATGATTAGATATGTATGGAATGCATGAGGAACAAAAGAAACAGTGACGTTAGTCCTAGTTATATGCGCCTGTCAAGCCTGCCAAAACTTAGCTAAATCTGATTAGGATAGCTTCCGTTCCTATCCTATTATACAAATTGAATTTATCATCATCATTACGTCAATGCAGCACAGGCATTAACTCTCTCCTACCTGTGTAGCGCAAATTGTCCCTGTCGAAGGCGTTGGGAGTAAGACATCATTGGAAGGCCAATCACTTGGTCTTTTAGCATGATTGTGCTGTCCGGACCTACTTCTTCCTTTGCTGTGTGCAGCAAGGATGATTGTAGACGCGATGCTGCTTTAGGTCGGCTGTTGACGTGATATACGGCTGAAATCAGTGATTGCTAGTCGCACTCCCTCGATGGAATGCCGTTAGATCGCGTCCATGAGTTTGACGGCCCGCCACTCTAGCTGTCACATACTTTCATGTCCATGAAGCCGTTGAACAGCGTCGGCAATCTGAGTTGAAATGTTTGCTTCCATCTCAACTCAACCGATGTATTCTCGTCAATACCGATTAAGCAGTCATATTTGCGTCGATGTGGTATTTAGAAGAATGTTTGGGGGAATGAAGTATCTCCGTCGCGAAGTCGGATATTAATCGTGCCAGAGATGAACCACGAGGCGAAGCCAGCATTCGACGACATGTTTGAAGTAAGAGATAGGTGGAAGTGAAATCGAGTGAGTTTGAAATAACTTTCTAAATGAATGTGGACGACCGACACCAGCTGGCGAATTCTGCACGAAAGCGTGGAATTTTCTCCTTTGAGAAGACACAATACTCTGGCAACCAAAGCTCTCCGAACATAAAAAGGACAGCTTGAATGCTCTAGAGCTCGTTGGCCATTGCCCAGAGCGGGATCGGACTGGTTGTGAGTGAAGACTAGGATCGAGGATAGGAATTGAAATGCGGAGAGCGATTTTCACATGTCGAATCGTCGTCGGCGCGTACCTTGGGCTAGCCGGATTGGGACAGCATCGTCATGGTCGATCCTGTCGTCGTCTGTCGCTCTTGTCCGACCCCTCAAACACCCCAAGATTTTGCCATTCATCTGCAACCTTTGCTTAGATTGTCGGTCGTTACATTGTATTGAATTCCTCGCTTGCTACATGCGGTGCTACATCTTAATCTTAAGCATCCAATGATGATCATTGAGCGCAGATCGCGGCTGAAGCTTCCGTTGCTTGGCTGAAGGAAAATGCCACACGTCTGGAATACCTTGCCCAAGGACCAACACTTTCGAAGCCGAAGCCCTGCATACTCCCCACAATTTGTCAAACCTACTGCAGCCAACTACCTCCACTTTAAGCTAGAGCTCGGATCTCGATACCGACAGCTGTAGCGTACCCTTTCCCTTGTCAGTCTCGTTAGTCTCCACTACCGTGACACGATATGGGCAAACCTCCCGCTATTGTCATAGTGGCAAGGTATGACCGAATCCACGTGCTCATTGACTGTGAGTACACTAACGCTCTATAAGACATGGCGCTAGGCTTGACGCTGCAAACCGAGAGTGGCATCTTACCTCTCCTGCACCCTATGACCCTCCGTTGACATTCGGCGGCTGGACACAGGCTCGAGCTCTAGGCACCCGAATCGCAAATATTTTGAACGCACGGGAAGAATACCATCAGAAAGACGTTCGCACCAGCGCAGCACGAGGCGACGATGCCAATTCAAACAATGATTCGACCAACCCCAAGCGAAAGCGGAGGAAGCACAAGATAATCATCCACTCCTCTCCATTCGTCCGATGCATTCAAACATCAATCGCTATTAGTGCTGGAATAGGACAAAACTACAGACGTTCTTCGTGGGATGAGTGTCGTGATACTCTAAAGACATCCCATAATGAATCGGAAACCGAGAAGGATGCCCCACTCCCAACGCAAGAAGGGGGGTCTTCTCCAGCTCCCACCTCACCGCATCATCGACAGACTCCGCCGCCGTTAAGACTTCGTATTACAACTCTGCGTGTGGACGCATTTCTCGGGGAATGGCTTTCACCGGATTACTACGAGCAGATCGCACCGCCTCCAAGCTCGGTCATGATGGTGGCTGGCGCAAAATCGGAGCTCCTCCGTCCTGGTGAGACCCTCGTAGGTTTTGTGCCTTCTGTCTCATCTGCGAGTGATAATTTCCCAGGAGGTTGGAATGGCGATTCGCATGAGCAAAGCTTGGACGATTCTCCGCAGAACTCGGGTCTAGGAAGCTTGGCTAGTCTGAATAACTCGCTGCCATACCGATCACGAGCCAACACCGAGTTTCAAGGGGACACTTCTGCTAGTAGAGTTATTCGCAATAATATTCGATCAGCTGCAGAACACCTGGCTTCACCGCTGTATAATCCTCCGAGTCCCGCATATGCTATCTCATCGTCGGACCCTATTCCGCAAGGCTACGTTGCCCATGCTCGGGATGCATGCGTCAACGTGGACTATCGATGGGATAGCATGAGACCGCCATATGAATGGGGAAACGGTGGAGAATTTAGCGAGGAGTGGAGTAGCATGCATAGAAGATTTCGGAATGGCCTGGAGAAAATGATCGCTTGGTACCAAAGTCAAGATATAAATGCGGACAAAAAACAAAGCGCGAATGATATAGAGGAAGACACAGAAACTGTTCTCATCCTTGTAACGCATGGAGCAGGATGCAACGCACTTATTGGTGCCTTGACTAATCAACCAGTCTTGCTGGACGTCAGTATGGCATCTTTGACAATGGCTGAACGGAAGCCCAATCCGCCAAACAGTAAAGAAAATAGCATGGAGCCATTACCAACCATCTCTAGACAAAGGACGGCTTTGGACAACGGCGTGGCTACTGAATACGATGTCAAAATTATAGCTTCAACAGAACACCTCAGAGGAAGATCAACTCTAGCAAGCCCGGTTCTTGCACCCTCACCACGTATATCGTCCGTTTCCACATCAAGCGGTCGTCCGACATATAGTCCCGTCGCGTCAATGGAAGGCATTAGTCTCGGAGAGCCTCTAGGTACCAAGCTATCAGTTGGTAATATACCTTCTCACGGCCGAAAAACGTCCTTGGGCTTCCGCTGGGGTTCCAGCAAGTTGAGATCATCGTCAGGTCTATGGGGCAGTACCCCAGCAACACCTTCAAGTGAAGAGATCCGTGGATTGGCTGAAGATTCCATGCCAAACTTTGATAATGCAGGCATCGGAGGCCTTGCGCAGGAATTATCACGCGCAAGCGATCATCATAGAATCAATAGCCAGCATAGCGCTACCGAAACGGCGTCAAAGGAAAAGTCGATAAAGCCTCTTAACCCTAGCGGCCTTTGGGGCCAGAGCCCTGATAACGGTGTTAGTAATATAGACGAGAGCACCGACGAAGGAGATTATGTTCCGGACAGTATCACCCCGCCAAAAGGGGCATTCAATGATGGAGGCCTATGGAGCAGCGCCGATAGTCCAGTCAGGAGTGTAGGTTCAAAGCGGCGCTGGACCGTAACACACGAACAGGGGACATAAGTGATCGTATTTGCAAATTCTGATTGACCCGTTCAATTGCAGGACTTGCTACATAGCGAAGGCGCTTTGGGGTGGATTATATCGGGTTCCCAAATGGCAAAAGGATTTCTCGGTTCTGGAAAAGTGAGATTTGCACTCTTGAGGCGGTGAGCGTTTGGCATGCACGTGAAAACTCAATAGCATTTATGATCCAAAGAGATCGCTTGGAATTGATCCCAAATCTTGAGAGCTGCGGAGAGGATCAACGCCCTCCCCCTTCAGTCGTCCTTACCCGAAACGGGTCATTGAGACCCAGTCTCTGATTGGCGCAATCTTTGTGTAACTGATTTAGGACCCTTCTGTGTCGTGGCATTAATCTATGCTGTATTATAAAGAGGTCGTCGTTTCCCTCGATTCTGCGCCGCGTAGAGATGAGATGTTCGCGGACGTCGTGAAACTGCCCTTCATCTTGACCCGTTTCATGGAGCAGGTCAAAACGAACGCGGTAAGCGCCTCGCTGACTTCCTCCCTTCACCAGTGACATTACACACTCTTAATTTTCCCATCTAGATATCTCGAAAAAGCGATGGTTATTCACGTCGAGTCGACAGGCTAATCGGCCTCTGAAAGTGACACAATTTTCGCTGACTGTCCCAACGATAAAACGATCTTCCGCAGAATCAACATTATACCCAATTAGCACAATCGAGCCGATGCCTTTTCAGGGCAACGGGGCTTACGAAACATTGTCTGGAAACTGCCGTGGACGGCCCCATAGAGGACCCGCCGTGGTGGACCTAGTGACCGTTGGTCTCCTATCGAACGGGCCCTAATACGCCTAAACCTTCAGCCCTGCTTAGGGGCATGCCAACGCCATACACCTTTTTCCAATACCTTGGGATAGTCATCAAGAGCTGACTGAGCTGATGATGTGACTTAGTAGGCGTTCTAGTGCCCGCTGTTTAGCATGAAACGAGAGGTCTGTTTGCGGTCAAGTGTGGCTCTGAAACGTCCAAGACTTCTGGTTTGGTGGTGATGGTGATGTTCAAGCTATTCGACCTGCCCTATCAGAATGGTCAGCCTGCAGTTGAACAAATCCCCGAAGTCCCTGCCGAATCCTCAATTTGGCCCTCCATAATCGACCTGCATATCTCGGCTTGCCGATCTCATTTGTACACATTCGTTCTTGCGAGAGCTGTAGAGTAGTCTCCTATGTCTTCTCTTTCAAATTGCGAGCCTTTGAGCATCCGCTCACATGGCCGACAAGACAAATTTCATCTTTGTTGCTCACCAAGGCAAGAAGCGCGCCTCGCCGACCGGTAACGAGGCCAAACTCATCCGCTCGGAGCTGCAGCGGCGGACATGGCAAGAGAGACGACTGAAGTCTGCGCAGAAGCTGCGGAACTCTTCCTCTGTCCCAACCTCCATATCCACGGTCACGACGAAGCCTTGTCGACATACCGGCGTTGTGGGCGTGGGTAGCGATACGAGTGGAAGCGCGCAGAATCGGCTGAGAGCAACGACGATTACTTGTCCGGTGTGCGGGCAGAGGATTGACGTGCGCTCGGCGCCTGTACTGCGGACACTGGTTGATAATGGGACGGTTGACCCGTTTGACACCATGGTCGTAAAGATGACGAAGGATATGCAGAAGCTCCTCCGGATTGGTGAGAGAACGCTCGATTTTTGGCCTAGAATTTCTCACGGCCAGCATTCTGCCGAAAAGGCAATTCGAGACATGAGCACTGACAACCTCTGAATCCAGCTTGCATGGACGTGGCAGGCCGTTATCGCGAGCCCGGCGACCCAGACACCGATCGCTCTTTACGTACGCTGCGGAACAACCTCGACAACAAGGCTACGCTCTACGCAACGTTGGCCATGGGTTCATTCTTCGAAGATCCCTCCTCCGCCCCTTCAAACACCGAAGTCGTGAAGCCGAACCAGACCGCAAACTCCTACCGCTACCTCACGCTGAAGCATCGAAGCATTCAAGAGATCAACAATGCCTTACGAGGACCGACAAAGGGGAAGAGCGCTCCGATCATCTTCGCCATCACGCAATTAATCGCCTCAACCGTAATCCCCCCCAACCCCGTATACATAGAAACATGACAATCTCCTAACATCTTTCCCCCCAGTTCATGGCCGGCCACCTCCAAGAAGTCCTCGTCCACATCCACGGCCTCGCCCACCTCTTCAACAACACCGTTCCCCCCGAATCCATCTGCCCCGCCCACACCTACCGCGACATCTTCGTGTACGCCCCCCTCCCCCCTTCCCCTTTCCCCCCACTAACCACCCCACCCACACAGAATGGAAATGTTCTCCTACCTCACCCTAGACCTGCACCCCCTCCTCCCCCCACCCCCCCTCTTCATCCCCCCCTCCCCCCTCCCCTCCACCGACCACTCCTCCCACTGGCTCCGCCGCCTCACCACCCTCTCCTCCACGCCCTGGCCGCCCCCCTCCACCCTGCTCCTCCTCAACCCCGACCTCATCGACACCCTGAAGGGGCTGCGCCAGTACCACGCCTGGCAAGAGCTCTTCAAGGCGCTCCGCAAGCCGGGCGTGGCCGAGCACATGTTCGCCACCGAGCAGACCCGCATGTATCTGTGGGTGCACCGGCTTTTTGTTAATATGCATACGCCGGGGGTTTGGGGGGGGTGGACGGCGCTGGAAAGGTGTGTGGCAAGGGCGGGGGTGCTGTTGTATATGGATAATGACTTTGTGCTCACCAACCCACTGGTACAGTGTCACACGTACCGCCTTTTCACAGTTATACGCCAGTTTTTAGCACCTAACCCCGATCTTATACTTGATAAGCTGGCGGTGGGGGAGCGCGGGGCGGTGGTGTGGATGTTAATTGTCGGCATCGATGGGTCGGTCCCGGGCAGCGAGTTTCATACGTACTTCGTGGGGACGTGTAGGGGGGTGGTGGAGAAGTGGGATGAATGGAAAGAGTACGGGTGGGAGGAGGTTAGGGAAATGTTGGAGAGGTTTTGCTATGTGAGCGAGAGGAAGGAGGGGCCGTTTAGGGAGGCGTGGCGGTTGGCGAAGGGGGAAGGGGAGGTGGAGAGTAAGACGGTTTCGCCGGGGTCTGGGGGGGAGGGGCAGGGGGATAGTGGGACGGGGGCTAGTAGTTAGACTGGCTGTTTCTTGTGGGGTGAAATGGGCTTTCAAATTTTGGGACGATTTACGTTAAAAGACAGCGAAGGGTTTACCTTTATAAGGAATGGAATATAGAATCGAAAAGGTTCGAATGAGCAAACCAAATCCTTGTGACGAGAGTGAACGAATTTTTGCTTGAAGGAGCGGAAGATAGAGGAGAGGTATACCCTCAGCTTAGCGTTAAGCACTCCACAAGTATTGTTCGCGGGCTATGTCCAGTAGAGATGGATTGTATATTTGTCCATTTGGCTTACGAAAATCTTCGTGCACATTTCCGGTTTCAGTCCAGCCCGCCCTGCCTTGCGTGTTTGTTTGAGGATCTTTTCGATCGTATTTATGTTATTATGTATGGCGACAGCGACGGACTGCCTTTGGGAGTATGTACAAAACATTTCTATCTGGCATTACGTCGTCGGTGTTTGAGAAAGACAGTTCTCAGTCTAACCATAGACCCTTAGGTATCCCAAGAAAAAGAAGGTCTATGCTTTGCAGGCCCCCATTACCAATCGGTTCCAATAGAAACTCCGTTGAAATGCTCGCTGTTCCTCCAAAAGCCAAGTCTCGAACATTATCGCTCTGCTTCACTCCACCTTCCCCGCCACCTTAGCCTTCTTCCTCTCCCGCCTCTTGGCAGATGCCTCAGGCCCGCTCTCTGTGTCCATCAGGTAGTCCCACCACCGGAAACTACTCGAATAGTTTCCGATGAAACGCTCGTGATGGACGTCGTGGTGATCCGCGCCCGCCCAGAATGGTAGGAAATGGTGCAAGCTCCATGGGAACTCATAGCCGCTATGCGCGTCGATGGCCTGGAACAGCCGGAGCACGATCCACAGATACATGGTCAGGATGTGAAGGTCGCCAGTGATGGCGCACCAGAGGATGGGGCTGCTGACGGTGCCGAAGCCGAGGCACATGACTTCGATGGGGCTGGCGTATTCGGCGGCAAGGCCAAAAGGCGCGGAATATTGGTGGTGAATTTTGTGAATGTTCTTGTAGAGGGGCCCCCAGTGCATGGCGCGGTGGGTCCAATAATGCCAGGTGTCTTCGAGGACGAAGAAGATTGCGATTTGGTAGGCCATGGTGGCAAGGGAGGGAAAGGGGACGCCGGTGCTAAGGCCAAAGAATTGGGCCATAGGGTGGAAGAGCCTAATCTGTGAGTGATGCAGAAGTGCGGGGAGGGTGCGGAGGACTGACCAGATTTGAGGGAGTTCTACTGTGAAGTGACTGAGGAGAACGAGTTTGGCGCAGTTCCATTGCTCGGCGGCGGTGGGGATTTTTTGCTAGGAATGCAGTGAACGGCTGTGACTGACATCTTTCGAAAAGTGACCTTACATTTTGGATCTTATACTTATTGAAATACGGCAACCTGTCGACCAAGATCCACGGCAATGAGCGGCCAAAGTAGACCAACTCATGCATCATGAAGGACATGATCCCGGTGGCCAGCACGTCGTTCTGCATGAAGGCATACCAGGCGGCCCACATGCGCTCGAAGAAGTTGAGGTGGACATTGTATTTTGAGATCTCTTCAAACTGGCCCCAGTATGAGTCTGTAGGGTAGTTTGAAAAGGCAAAGTCGGTCGCGTTCCTGTGAGAAATAATGAGCTCGGTTTCGTGGGGATCGCAGGGGTGGTTAGGGCGCACATGTTTGCGAGCACGGGAATGCGACGATGCGAAAGGGAGAGACTTCAGCGGCGGTCTCTGGGTACCGCAAGCTGTAGGATAAAGGCGACTGTTGCTTGGGGAAGTGTTGGAAGGAAAAGAATGTGTAGACATGACAGTACCAGACAAAGGGGGTTTCTCTATCAAAAACACGGGGAAGTGGACGGGGGCCGTGATTGGCCGAGAGCTGATCTGCCGGGTGGTCTGATATTTTTTAATGTTTTTTTCTTTTTGCCGTTCCTGAGATTTACGTTGGGGGGTCCGGGAAACCTTCTGCCGGGGAGGGTTAGCCGGCTTGGCCAGTCCACGCCTAGAACTCTACCATCCCGCAAGGCAATTGACTTCTTCCTGTTCAGACATGTAAGGACCACAAAAGCATAGAAGACTCAGCATGACATCGTTCAGCAATGTGCTACCGGCTTATCATTAACGATATTCTCGCGTTACACGATGGTCTCAACTTTTGACCAAAGTAAGTCTCGCTGTTGCCGCTGATGTCCATCCCAGATCCTGCCGCTGCACCTCATCCTCAATTCCTCCTCAATCATCCTCCAGCGCCGGAGCCAGGACCGTAACACTGAATTCAATATTCTCACCCGCGCCCTTCTCCCTCTCCAGAAACTTCCTCACTGCCCTTGCCAGAACCCCCGGGCTCAGCGCATCCTCTTCCTCCCCCATCACCCCCCGATCCACCGGCCCCTTCCTACCCCCATCCATCTCCCACAAATGCCCATCCCTCCCCCTCACAAACGCCAAAAACGCATGAACATCCTCCCAATTCTCCGGATCCGGCACCGTCGAGTCCCCCATCTGCGCCACAGCCGCATGCGCCGCCTCAAACGCCTCCGAGTTATACAATAGCTCCGCCCTCTCCTTGGGCCTCAACCCCACAGCCCCCTTCAACAGCTTGTCCAGCTCGCTTCCCTCGGCGATAAAGTCCCTCGCCGGCCCGTTCGAGAGCGCGTGGATGCACGCCATGAGCCCGCACGCGTTCCGGATCGTCTGCTTGAACCACACCACCGGCTCCGCGGGCCCGCTGCCCTCGTACACCGGTCTGTCTGCGTCGTCGGCGCGGTTGGCGTTCTTGTGCAGGTCGGTCCAGGGGGTTAAGACGATGAGGGCGAGGGCCGGGCGGGGGATGATGGCGAGCAGGTCGGGGTCGTCGAGGGAGAGGACGTCGTGGAAGGCGAGGGATGGGGAGAGGCCGAGACGGTGGGCTAGAGGGGTCATTACTGTGGGGTTGTTTTCTGGAAAGGTGTGGATTAGATTATTATTGTTCCTCGCATGCGTAGTAAAAGTCTTACCCAGCGGGATGAACGTCTTAACCTTTGGCTTCAAAGTGGCATCCTTGTGCTGAGTAGTTTCGGCCATGGCTCAACTCAATGATATTACAGCTTGTGGGCTTGGATCAAAATTCTTAGTCTTTCTAAATCAGAAACTTTTCACGTTGAGGAGAATGAGAAACAGCATTTAATCCTGAACCTCGAAAACGCACTTCCATTTTATGGCGTGACGCACCCCACACCGTACGTACTATTGAAAACGGGCAGGCATCCGCGTGCTGACGATTCCCGCCTTATGACATTCCGCCCGACCTGCAGGTGGGAAGCGAGATCTCGGAGACGGAGCAATGAATTCAACGCTCCCCAGTCTACACTGCGTACCTAAGGATTTAGAAGGCGGAGTTTGGACTATGTGACGGTTGACCGTTGGATGAGCGCCGACTTTTTGTCGGTAAGTGTGTCACGCATCAGCGCGCAGTGGGCTGCCTAGGTCTGCTATGTCCTGAACCCCTTTGGACGATACGGAAAGGGTGATAAATGTTCTGCTCGTTGTCCCGGAAGAAAGGATAGGCGGGAAAGGCTCTAGACGGCTACCTACGGTAGATGATGGTAACGTCGCTGTCGGCGAAGGCTGGGAGATTATGTGCGTCGCTTACTTTTCTCAATGGGTGTTTGTCTACGTGTTGAGCAGGGTTATGCTATGGAGAGGAAGCGAAGGCTATTTATTGGACGGACGAGCGAGGTTGCCAGATCACTTGCATTTCTTTTCTGCTTCTCAAGGGGTTGTTGAGTGTTTTTGTGTAGGTACAAAGGCAAACTCCATTTCCGTGTCTAAGATGTCTTGGATAAATGTTTGGATTTGCATGTGCGCCTTGGTTCGGTTGGAGATGGCAATTGTACGATTGTTACCGCCTTTAAGCTCTTGTGGCATGTTGATTGGTATTTGGTGGTGAAGAGCTATGATTGTGGCTGGCCGCATGTTACGGATGGAGACATGTTACGTTGTGTAAGTTGGGTTAAGAAAGGCATCCTAGGTTACTCCCGTGCGGGCTGGCGAAAACCCTGCCTTGGACAAGGTAAAGTAAAAGATCTATTGGTATGTCTATCTATCCATCTGTCTCCCCAACGAGCTCCACCCTGTCCTCCATAACAACCTCCATCTTGCCATCCATATCGACCTCCATCCCAACTTCCATGTCCTCAAGACAACAAATCATACAACCCGGAGATTCAGGCAGTTCCATCATAGTCTTTTGCGGTGGACGACCTACACTTTCCCCTTGCGCGACAGGAACTACAGAGTCCGTCCTTCGAGAATCTACCTGCTGTTCATGAGCGTTCCCACCAGATCAGACACGGATCTTACCCCTTATCTCGACGCACCAATGACAGTCCATAAACCCTTCAAGAGCCTTCTGGTCAAGATGCCGCGAGACGAATCCCGACCGTCGGTGGAGAAATGGTTCCAGCTGGTTCAACCCAGAGTACGACGGGTCGGTGCAAGCAATACGATTCATAAGGTATTTGTGGTAGGCGCAGAGCGAGGGGAGGTTGTACTCGGGTGAGGGATCGAGGACCGTTGTGGATGTCCAGCTGCCGATGCCGATCATGGCATTGTTCTGTTCAAGCTTGGACTTGTAGGTATTGATGGGCCGGGCATTACTGCGTTGGTTGGTGGGTAATTGGTGTTCGTGGTGCATTTTTGACCAGTCTCCGATGCCGATGAGCGTACTGCCCCGATGACTGATCGGATAGTTGTACTCGTGGTCGTTGGCGGCCGCATGGTTGGGGAAAGCAGTTGAAGGGCTGGCCAGCGTGAATGGACGACGAGGGCCCCGTATCAGGCTGGGGGTGGCTTCGGAGTGAGGATAATGACTAAGATCGAAGTCCACACTAGGAGGTTTGGTGAGAAAAGCCCGCTGAATTGTTCTGCTGCTATACCAGTTTCCATGGTTATCTCCTTCCTGTTGCTCCCCCGTGCTCAACGGCATTTAGTAGGAGCTAGATGTAAAGGAATGTCGATCACAGAGGAGAAGGGGAATATTCGAGTTTACCCCATGCTGTTCGGCGAAAACGCCTTGAAGAAGAGACATATGGCAGAGGCATAAATGGGTTATTTGTAAATCATGTCGCCAGGTAAGCTACCAAAGTCTGGTTTGAGGCAACTATTCTTATATATTCGCCTTAGAGGACTTGATGAGGCGCTTACTGGTTGATGGCTGCAATGCTGAGGTGGGCTCGAGTCAACGAATCACCAGCCTATGTAATTATTTCGGAAGTGTCTGACCCTGAAATGGCCTGACAATCAAACAGTACGCACCCTTGGATGAACTTTAACATACCGATCGTTGAGACGGGTCCGATTCCGCTGCCAGTGGGTTCAACACAGATCGGGAAACAATGCTGTGATGCCGGTAGAGATGTTGGCTGGGGAAATACGCCTACCTTAAATGACCAGCCGACCTTCGGAGTTGCCTCGGCGTTTGGGTAAGTTCAACATCCGCCCGTCAAAGGGCACACAGGAGACCTCGACATTTGGAAACAACCCCTGAGAACACAGGGATATCACAAGTCCGACTTCAGACGCCCAATATCATTGCGAAAAGTTCGTGAAAACGGTTTTATTGGCTGGCTTGTTAGCAGTTAGCCTACCACTTCTTTGCAACGGTCCATAGGAAGCCATGCTTGGCTGTTTCACTAGTGGCAGGGATGAACAGAACACTTGTGCATGACTTTTGTCGAACTAATACTTCGGTACTCTGCTACGCCATAAAGTGTCGGCGACAAGAGATGGTGCTGTTGTTCAGAGCTTGCGAGGACGGCGACTGTCAGTAGTAACTTATGCCGGCCTTGGCACAGAACTTTTTGCAAATGCTTGGCGGCTCACTCTCTGGAAGCACTTTCTAGAGCTTTATTTTTCTTTTTCTGTTCTCATCTCACCTTTTTAATTTAAATTTCAGTTTTCATTTTATTTTTAATTTAGGTGAGCACAGTGATTTTATATACAATATTTATAGGTTTCAACCCGGAAATATAAATCCAGCCCTTACAATTTACAAGCCCTCCTCCTTCTCCTCTTCTTCAAGCAGTACCCTTATATACACCCTGCTCCGTGACAATCACAGCCTGGAAGAAAATCCAAACTTCAAGTCGATTGATGATTCCCATCGGCCACCAGCCTCTACCGCCTTGGCACGACACCGCTCAAAGAGAAAATTGCTCATGCTTTGAAGAGACCAGAAAGACTAAGATCAGACTCTGCAACTATGCAGGGAAAGAACTTAAAACTAGCACAGAGAAAAGCAGGTATTAAAAAGGACCGTTACAGTAGACAATGAGCGGGGTGAAAGGGAGGATGCCAGACAAAGGGAGAAGAGATAATAGCGAATTCCTCGCAAGTGGCGGCGATATGTACATGAACACCAAAGCATATTACCTATTTGAGCGAGTGTAAGTTGAGTATGTGGCACCTTTTTTGATACTCGCAAAAAGGTTGCTAGGGGGACGCATCAACATCAGATAATGGAGTTTAGAGCCTTCATCTTCCGTCACAGCTGACGGTGCTCTGCGCAAAAAACGATCTCTGCATCAAGCAGACCTCAACGCAACTTTACATCCGTGCCTACTTTCAGCCGTCATCCGATATTCCTCCGCCCACGGCTCCGGGTCGCGGTTCTCCACCGCGGCAAACTCCTGCAAGAGCCGCGCCAGGACGTACGAGATCTCGGCGAGAACCATGTTTTGCGCGGGACAAATGCGCGGCCCGCCGAGGAAAGGCACGTACTCCCACCCGGGCCGCAGTCCTTCCCACCGATCTGGGCGAAACTCGTCCGCGTCAGCGCCCCAGATTGACTTGTCTCGATGGAGCGAGTAGATGTCCATGCGGACTACTTGCCCTTTCTGGACGAGGATGGGTGATTTGCCGTTGGGGCCACCGCCTGCGGGAAGAACAGTTGACTTTAGGCACATGCGGAAGGATTCATTGAGGGGCGAGTGGAGACGTATGGCTGTTGGATTGCATCAGTATGGATGATTGGAAAGGGTCTGGGAACCTCCACCTTCATTAACGGTATATCGAAGATAAGAGAGCGATTTTAGAGATTCATATGTCAAAGGCTTGTCTCCAAGGCTCAAGACATCGGCACGAAGCTTGTCCCATACTGCAGGATGACGAGCAAGAAGATATGTCGCGTTGCTCAAGGCAATGGCAGTTGAATCGCGTGCGGGAAAGAAGACATTCAAGATCTGGTTACGGAGATCAACCTTGTCTGAGGTTTCCTTTGCCATATCGTGGAGAAGGATGACCTTCAGGGGGTTGCTATGGTCGTCTCGCCTTGACTTCCCAGAGCCTGTATAGTTATACTGCTGTGCTTGAAGAGCTTTCTCAACGTAGCGGTCAATGAAACGATGGACTTTGGTATACGCTTTTTTCCATTCCGGATCCCAGAGATGTAGAAACCTGAACCGGCCCAGCCTGAGGCGTTTGCCTACCCCTCTGAGAGCATCATCAAAGGAAGAAAGAAATTCTTTCGCGTCGAAAGGCGATTCCGGTAGTAAGGATTCTACCGAATCGCCTAAAAAGAATTCTGTGGAGGTGTCAAGGTACTATATGAAGTGCCGATTAGCGATATTTAAGTTTTCCCTTTAGCATCTGTGGTAGTATCCACTTACCAATCGCTTAAAAATTGGCTGTAAGTCGATAGTTGAACCGTCTCCAGGTATGACAGCAAGTGCTCTTCGAAAATGCTTCTCGAAAGAATCGAAGTCGGAAATCTGCGTTCGGGCGAAAGTCGGCCGGATCAGGGCTCTCGAATGAGACCAAAAGGCACCGTCCGTATTAAGGATACCCCTATCTATGAACGGAGCACTCAATCCCTCCCTCAGCGGCTGGAGTCCAAAATTACCGAAAGAAGTAGCCGCTATAGCCTGTATGTTTTTAGGATCGCATGTGTGCACCGTCGTACGGTTCCAAGATGTTTCCAGCCAGGTTTTGCCGTATTTACGAAAGAGAATATACGCGAATGGGGCCACTCTTCCGACTGCGTAAGCTTCTGCCTGTCTCTGTCCAAAGGCTTTCTGGCGGAAACCATCTGTATGTTGATATCGCGGGATTGGTTTGCATTGATGGGTGCGAGAAAGCTTTCTTTGCAGCAATCGCTCGGAGACGAGCTTATACACCTGGTATAAGACGGTAGAAAGCAGAATAAAGCTGACAGTATTCGACAACTCTCCCATGACTGATCATTAGGTTATGTGGGAGGATGAAACTTCATAATTGCAAACATTCTGCCAGATAAATCTTCAAGCGATGGCGTCAGCCAGCTTGCAGCCTGAAACTCGTTGTACGCATTTGCAGGCATAGGGTTTACGGTGAACATTACCGTATTTTATTTTCCACTTTGACCGTAGCCCTACATGGTCTTGTAAGGCTGACTGTTCGCTGATATCCTTTCGCGATGTGGGACCGACAGAACGCCGCAGTGTTCGGAGTAATGCATAGCTCATCATAATGCGCAAGACGGCCCGAACTAATCGTCAAAGCTTGATGCCGCGCTATCATCGACTTGAAAGCGGTTCAATTTTGGGGGGCTGGGCGCTAATACGAATTACTTTATTTCGTATTGACAAGTTCATGGGTCAGACTACCTTGCCTTAACCGGAGACTGGACTGCGCCTATGCCGAATAATAAGCCGCAAAAGTGGACTTAGCTTTTCGTGGTATGATTGGCCAAAGCCAGACGGAACCATCGAAGCCTGAAAAGAGAGGTCAGGGGTGAAAAAAAGAAAGATGGCTCCCTGCGTATGAAGGAATATCATTTAGATCTACATCTGTAGGTTTTTTTTGAGCCTCGCTCGCATTGCTTACCTAGAGAAAGAGCAAGAGACTAACACTTTATCATGACAACTTAGTGACTGTGACAGAATTATCCATCAAGGGCTACATCATCACTTTGATTCCCTTCCTCAGAACGCTCAGCACCCTGGTATAGGATACAATAACCGTCTGGATGCCAGGGGCTAGTTCCGAGAAAGCCGGAAGGCTGCGTGAGTTCAACGCCACAAAGGACGAGCAGTAGCGGTGGCACAGTCGGCTTTGCTTGGAAACTTTGACATGGGACCAGGATCGGCTTTTGGGAAGGGTTGCAGCAAGGTCAACAAAGAGTCCCCTGTGTTCGAGTATGCGCTGCGATAGGCACGTTGCAAACCAGGGAGATATGAAGACTGCCGCGTTTTGGTGTGGGTGGCGCATCCCCCTCACCCTGGTTGCTAATGAACGTTGGCTAGGGCTCTGCGGCTTGAGGCTCTCCTAAACGATCTTGTCCTTCTTTGCAAGCGATGTAGGACAAGCTCAGCCTGATACATTACATCGCACTTTTTCCACCTACTCAAGGTTGGGTCTTTTCATTCTGATACAACAGCACTAGCCAATCCCTAGATTCGTCTGTCCAGACTCCAAGACCGTCTCCTGTGCAGGTTGTTGTGTTGGGGCTGCCCCCACCATAGAACGCTTTATGCCATCCCCGGAGAGTGCAGCCTGCCCAGTTACCCGAGACATTCCAATAATGTCGCGGGCTGGGGGACAGAAGTCGTGGCTACTGCCTCGGGCTCCTAAGGCCAATTACCAGCCGGCAGGGGTGGCCACGACTTCTGTCTCCAAGCCTCATGTGAAAGCTGGTGCTTTAAGCTGTGCCAACATACATCAACCTGCACCAAATCTTATACGAACCTGCATATTTCTGCCATTTAATTTTGCAGACAAAATGCGCGTACAATCTACAACGAAAAGCTGTCTGCAGACAGTCGCACGCTATGCGAACTTGTTGCCTCGGATACGGAGCTAAGTTTAGTGTACAGTCATGAGAAGCTGTCAAAGCGGTATGAAACCGCAACATGGGTCTTGCTAGCAAGCTACACATGCTTAAGGTATAGTTGTCAATCTTCAGCACCTAGAGGTGATGTATTGTTCACTTTTTGCCATGCTCTAGATTGGCGGATAGAAGCTTAGATGAATACATAACAGTAGCGACTCCGCTGCTGGGTGATGACGTTGACAGTATTGATTTAGAGGATAATCCTATGATCTTGTCCAGACTGATGAGACACGACTTGTGCGTAGGCCACCGGCTAACGACCAGTTTGGCTCTCTTCCTTTCAAATTTTCTGTCGATCAGATTGCTTCGAGTAGTGTCTATACATTCATGCGAAAGCACGCTCATTTCGATTTGCATAAGCAATACTAAGAGAATTGTGATATGTTGCTATTAATGGATGTGTATTGATACTACAAGTACGGGGCAGAAATCGCTACTATTTCCGATCAGTTACGCTATGTACATATTTATTAATATGGGTAACGTCCGGATCATCATTGTAATAATAGACGGCACCCGTGATCAAATGATGGAAAGTTGCTCTAAGGGGCTAACATGAGCCATGAGCCATGAGCTAGCATGAGTCTATACATATATTGCTGTAGAATCATTCAATTGTCCCAATGGATATGATCGACGACCTCACCTGATCGTAAAGTGTTCAAAGTGAGCGATTCCTCATCTGGAGACTTTGCACAGATGTGATAGTTTCTGCTAGAGGCGGTACAGACAGAGACATGAAATATGTCCATAAGTACTTCACTTGGATAAGCTCAGTAATTGTGCCGAGATATAAGTCCTGGAGTAAGTAAACAGCAGGAGGTGAGAGTTGAGAAATACATGAGCAGTACAACGTGATCAGAAGTGTCAGTAAAGATAGATAGAATATGGAGTAGTAAGCGGAAAAGCATGACTTGAAAGATGTGGAGCATGTGGCATATCGCATGGATGTTTTGTTTACATGACATAGTAGCACTCATAAACACAGAAACGGAGGAGAAGTTTTTGAAGTTGATATTGTGGATAGACGACATACGATGTTGAAATCGAATGTTTTATTAAAAGAGAGTATGTAAATGTACCTCAACCAAAAGATGAATAGATACCAAGCACTTGATGCTAATATCTCAGACTCAACATCCAGCGATCGCCAAGGAAGATCAATAAGAACCCCGACATGCAATCAGAATACCTTGCCGTACAGCTGTGGTAAGCTGGGATGAAGAATTTAAAATGGCAGAACACGGTTCTGTCCCGCCAAGTTCAAGACAATTTATGGTTGGTTCGGATTGTATACGCCGCTCCCATCTCCTCCTTGCTGTTCAGCGGTATTTGGGTGGATGACCATATATCCACATGGATATCCACCTTGGTCTCCAAATGGCGGATCCTGGTTTGGAACCTTAGGGAAGTCATTATTAAATGAAATATGCGCAGCAACTCCACCATAGTACGGATTTCCAGTATTACCCGGCCATTCTGGAGCGTTTGGGTCGCCATGCTGATTAATTTGTATTTTGCACGCGTCGATCATGTTCTTATATGTTCCACCGTCTCCATCTCCCCTGCTTCCAAATAGGTCTGAGCACTTAATGTTCTGATCACACGTGTTGTCAAAATGACCATGCCAGACGCTCTTACTGGGTCCGACGTCTGCGTCAAGATTTTGCCCTGGATGTAGAGTGCCGTCTTTGTTCATGTTCAAGCAGTCGCCGTTTAAACGCGCGGCCATGCCTGGGTAGTCCAGTTCGTAATTATCAATGGTGGCTCCTGCTGGTGCCCAAGGACCGTAACAGACTGAGTCATGAAGTTGAGTGTATAGACCTGGTTTCGGTATGTCTTTCGGGTTGACGAGGCCGGAGCGCGGTGGCGGCATCTTCCAGTTTGGATCCCTACAGTCCGGAACCTTCTTGTCGCCATCTCGACCCATCCACATCATGGCACGATAATTGCCGGATTGGAAGATGTTAACCTTTTCGCTGCCAGCACCAGGATGGTAAATAGCAACTTCAAAAGCTTGGGCAAGAGGATCGGCATAGAGACGAGGCAGGCCAATATTCCCCATAATACTGTCAATTATTTTGTTCTTATCATCACCTGGACCAAAGTCGCAATAGTCATCGAAGGGATAGTCACGAGAAGCTAGTACGTTCGTTTGATCCTCTGCAGATTCGTCCCGACGGTGAAACTTTGAATCTCCTGCTGGGCAAGGAGGATCATTGTCAGGGGGTGGGGGATCTGTTGCCGGTTTTAAAGTAATTTTGCCGTCATAGTTTAATTTTCTTGTGACTGGTGGCGGAGCAGGAGGAGCAACAGGAGGAGGTGTACCTATCCTTCTAATAATGTATTGCTCTGCAATCCAAATAACAAGGCCAAAAGAAGGGGCCCCAATGGTTATAGCAAGACAGATTGCCGAGTTCCTGAAGAGTCTTTTGTTAGCTTCTATAAACCATGTGAATCTCGCATTGGTACCAAAGGGGTTTAGATCAAGTTTTTCTTACGCTGTCAATATCGCTTTGAGGTCTGTCAAAAACCGTCGTGTCGTTCGGGGAGACCCTAGCGGACCATTATGGGGGAGTTCGAGGCGGCTGGGAGCTGTGACCGCTCTGAATACATTGTCAACTAGATTGTGGGCCGTCTGAGCCGATTCCACGTCGGTCAGAGTTGTTCGGCTTGCAGCAGGTCTCATCTGTCCGGAAGCCATCTGAATACCTTGTGGGATGGCACGAGTGCTTCCCCACAGGGTAATTGCCAGCTGGCAGGTTTGATCACGAAGCCTTTGAGCCAAAGTTCTTCTTACCGGTGGTTCTGGCGTTGTCCCTCCTCCTACAGCCCCCGACTGTCCAACTCCTTGGACGGCACCTCCAACTATAATATTAGATCGCATCTTGTGCGGGTGATGAGGAACATCTCGTTGTTGTTTTGGAGGGTCGATTTCGTTTAACACAGCTTGCAATTCATCGTCTGTTGGCGACTCGTAGCCAGACTTGCCGCAGTCCTCCAGAGAGGAGGAAACCTTATCAAGGAGTGATAGGCAGAGGATAGATATAAAAGCTACCTTCATAATGATTTGAGAATGAGGTAGAATTTTGGTAACTGATTGATAGCGATAAATCTTGCGAAATGGCCCCGCAAGATATTTATATGTATATTGTGAGGCTTGTAACTGCAGCATGAAACGATTTCCGATGGTGGCAGATATTGCAATGCACAAGGCGCGGCGAATTTGCTTGGCAGATCACCTGAGATTTTGGGATCGGGTCGACATAAGTTGTTTGCCGTAACGCTTTCTGGTTTCAAATGATCAGATAAATCGATAGGTAGAACTTCCAAGATGTTATACCGATGTGTCATTGTATCACCATCATTGCCACCATTTGAGGCAATACATGAATCAACCTTAAAGGGTACCTTAGCACGGCATTCCATTTACGCGCTCAAAATGCTGTGAAGAAGATAGTGTGAAGAGGCTCGGCATTTGCAAAGATTCCATTAGATGACTGGGCATTTGGTAAGATGGTCATGTTGAGCTGGGAACATAGGAATGGCCCTTGGGCGAGGGAAGACTGTAAGGCAGGCCACCCATGAGGAACCTAACATCGGCAAAAAGACTTGGATAAACCGATCGCAGAGTTCGTATAGATAATGAGTGTATCTTGATCACGTGTCAGACGGAAGTTGTCCGAGTCAGGTATCCCAAGATTTTCCCGGGATCGTTTCCAGATCTTTCTTGAGGGGAGGAGATGCACCAGAAAGCCTCGCAGCAGGGATTGGCGAAAACTAAGGAGGACTTCCGGCCGGAAACTGGACTACCAAAACACGAAGATTCTGCAAATAACAAAGCTGAAAGCGATTCTTTTGCTGGGACACTTACGATCTGTAACCTACATTGACGCAATAGCGAGATAAATCCGCGCCGCGGGGCAGAGCCCAAAGGATTCGTAAATCTTGGCTGAATTCTCCATGTTCCGTCTTCCTGTTACCTAATGTAACGAACATTTGTGAAACAAGCCACTTCCCTGCCATTGTGATCAAACGGTTGCCGCAATAAGGCAAGGTTGCCAATAGGCTCATGGAGATTTTTGCTTTCCTAGTCTGTGAGCCAACTGCGCAACGCCCCGCAGCATCTGCACGACATTAGCTGTGCCTCTGTCTTTTTGGTCCAGTTGCGTAGGGCTGGATCAGCCCAACTCCGGCCGAGACATTCCTAGGGAACGTGTGGACATAGAGGCTCAAGTGCCGAACCTTGGATGTTCTAAAACCTTTATGAATGGCGCTTGGAGCGCCTTTTGTACGCTCTGTATTGTTGCCTTGCTACATGGCTGTCTATGTTTGCTTAGGAGGCATGCCATTTGAACAAATCAAAGGCTCTAAACCCTGCTATCGCAGAAGTTCTTTACTCTACAACTCAAGTGCCGAACCATCTTTCGGTCAGTGCGCCGCATATCCTTGTTCAGATCACGCACTTCGCTGTGTTCAGTTTGGACGTCGTAGCCTGTGCTGCGCAGATCAAGCTGCGCGCTGGCGAGGAAGCCGTGAAAGTCATATCATGCATGTCGTAGGTCGTGTTGTGCCTCAAGGGTGCTGTCGTCACTGTAACCTTCTGGCGGCAGGATGAATCAGAAAAGATGGAGAAAAGGGAGGGGGTGTTGATTTTGTAGAAGACAGAAGGACCGGAATAGCTCAATGATGAGCTTGTCGATCTAGAATAAGTCGGTTGATCAGATATATAAGCTAAGGATGATAAGGTGCTTGACAGAGAAGCACCTCTTAACAAATCTTTCTGCCGCCCTTGTACTCAGGCCCCATCCAGAGAATTCGCCATGGTACGAAGGCCTAGCCGAAACATCGTTTTCTCGTGCGCTACTTCGCGCTAAGCCTCAAAATGCCACTTCCGCCTGATCCTGTGACATTTTCTCAACCCTTGTGCCCCAATATCCACTTTTCAATCTCATTTCTTTCAAAGGAGCAGCGCTGCTTCGCGTTACACCACACGTTCTTATGAGCTAACAGTGCTTACGTCCGATGAGAACCACCCCGAGCGGCAGGAGAACGCACAACGTGAGAAGGACGAGGAGAACAGAGACACCGCTTGCCAGTACATAAGGTATTCTTATTCTTACCGGCAGCTTTAGGGGTGAGGACTTCGCATCCCCAATGCTCGCGCTCGTCTCATTCACTGACTGCGTGACGGCTGGGGGATCTAATGCTGAGTTAAAGAATTTTAGAACCGACTCCGCCCCTACCTGCCTTGCCAGGTCCAGAGGGGTCTTACCGGCAAAATCCGGTTGACGAAGGAGCTCTGCGTTGCCAAGGTCTACGACCTTTTGCAGCGCTGCGGCGTTATCGTACCATGCCGCGTAATGAAGCATCGTACGCCCTTGGTGATCTTCCACGGCGATACTCTTGTAGAGGTGGGCCAGAAAGTCGATGATCTCTATGCGTCGGGTTTGAGCAGCGAAGTGGAGCAACGTCTTTCCGCTCGGGGACGTTAAGACAGAATCCGAAGGGTATGCTAGCTCGAGGAAATGTGAGGTCAATTCGATGTTTCCACGCATGACAGCATATTGCAAAGGAGTCCTTCCTAAATGGTCTCGGACAGATAGACAAGGTAGATGGTCCTTGGCAACTCGATTTATTTCATTTGGGCTCGTCGTTTTCGACCACGACAAGTAGTGGGCAATGGTCATCCCATCACAGTCCTGAGCGTAAATTTCGATAGGGCCGTCATATGTAAGGAGCATCCGCCTCATGATCTGGTTAGGCGACTGATGAAAGCAGGTTCGGCCAGCAGAATTGCGACTGAAAGGATCGCAACCAGCTTCGAGCAGCGTTCGGGCAGCTTCATATAATTTACCCCGAGCAGCCACGATATGGAGAGGTGTGCTGTGTCTTCTTAGTATGCCCTGTAGTAAATTCTTGACTCATCAGGTCACACATACTCGCCATCTTTGTCAGTAATTTCCACACTTGCGCCGTAGCTAATCAGGAGCTTGATCATCGACAGATGGCCATGAAACGCTGCAATCTACCCAATTCAGCATAAGCATTGATGTGACGGAAGCATGACAAACATGTAAGAGCGTTGCCCCGCTCGCTAAGATATCATGGGGCGAAGCTTTCCCAGCTCGGAATAATGACTCTATTGAGAAAACATCACCATTTCTGGCAAGACCAACAACACTTGAATCCGCTGCGATGATTCGCGGGAAGCGTAAATTGAAGTGAGTCGACAGTGAAAGCGTTGCATGCATATCCATGTAGACTCGAACGCTGAAATCCAAGCGCCTATATGACGATATCGGCAGACGGATACACAAGCCGCATGAGCGACCAGATAAGGTCTTTTGGAATAGATCATTCCTGTCCATTTGAGGCAGTCGAATTGACCGATATATAGAACCAATCTCTAGGACTGTGGTGAATATTGATGGGTGCAGATAACACACGTAATCGGTTCTGTTCGACAAATCTGGGGGTCGGTTAGGTAAGAGCGAGACCTGTGGCGTACTCTCCGGAGAATCGATTTTGGGTTCGTACTCTGATGCTTCTGTGAAAGCTAAAATAGGAGATTTGTGTGTCTTCGTAACGCTTTGAGCGTGTGATCGAAACGAAACCGTTTGAAGGGTTTTTGGATCGGCTCCTGAAATCGTGATGCATTCAGGCTCTTCCATTCCGATGTGAATTCCGTCATGGTCCATGACTTTCTGATGTCTAAATTTCTCTGATAATAGCTTTTGTAGAGAAATTTGTAGTTTGCTGGACCAGGCTCAGCCATGTTAGGCATGAGTGTCAAAGCAAGAGCGATTACTTACAGCTGTGCTAGATGGAGCTCTAACCCAAATTCGTTGTGGTAAATCTGAAGTCGATTGAGGAATTTTCCAAGCCAGTTTTCAGAGTCAATGGGCCACTTGAGCCTTTCCCAAGTTTTTCTAACCTGACCATCTCTCATTCTGTGCTGTGACTTCAGTATCTTTGCGTTAACAGCTTGTAAGTCTGTTAAACAGTCAGCCAAGCGCGACGCAAAACTACCAGATACCTGAAAGTAGCCGTCATTTTCTCGTTGAAGTTGGTCTAGAGCCGTAAATGTGCGATGAAGGCCCTTGAGAAGACTGCAGTAGTATTCGATCTCTGGCGGTGCTCCGCAAAAGTCGTGAAAGATTTTGTAGAGGGTGGAGGACAATTTGCGGGCCGTCAGTAACACTGTAAGAGCGCTCACAGAAGTGGAAAATGGATCCATGACGATACATAAACGGACCTGTGATAATCCTCTAATGGGGGAGCAAACCCAAATTAGCGCTGGTTAGGGGGTTCTGCTATGATGAAAAGAATTTGATGAGCACTTGGAAAATAAGGATTCCGGCAGGGGGTGCTATGTTGCCTCTCCCAAGGCTGACATGCGGCGAGAGGCTGGTAGCAAGAAGAAGAGGGAATCTTTTTCTAAACGCCGGACCAATCAATAAGCGTAAATGCATCCAAGGCTTTCGTCAAAGCCGTTTTGTGGGACCCCTTCATGTCGCCTAACCATCGAGATTCGCAGAACAAAATGTTTGGTCTGCACCAAATCAATGGTCATCAGACTACCTTCCAGGACTCATCACACACGGTAGAAACTCCGCGTGCCGATGTGCTGGTACCATGACACAAGTCAAGCGCCGGTCATTTTTGGAGTTTCTACGAGCCCGACTTGTCCCTCCTAATCGACGTCCGATAAGCGATTGATAAAGACTTTAGGGTATTTCCGATGAAAGAGAACACATTCTGGCGGTGTGTAACTTTTTTGGGTGACTGCGGGCAGCCTGACGTGGCAGTTGGGTTCTTGCAGTTGGGCGTCAATAGTGTGTTGAGAACAAAGCGGGGCCTTAGGGCTGGGCGATATGCACCTCTTCGGGGTTGACAGAGACTAGGCACCGCAGTCCGCTTCTAGACCGAAGGACCTTCAAGCTACCAGCGAAGCCACGAGTGCGATGGACCAAAACTTGAACCCGCCTCCCGATTCAGCAGTGAGAGTCCAGTACACAAAGGGAGATGTTGTTTACTATCGGGATAATAGTTAGTTTTTTTCAAACTGTAGACATGAGCTACGTTCATGCCTCATGATTTCTAGATGTCTGGCATTCTGGTGTGATCGAAGGCGAAGCCGGCAGCAGCAAAGGCAAAGGCTTTTATGAAGCAAGATCCTTCTGGTAGCTCCAAATCTGCACGCCACTAAAATTTCGACAGATCAATGTCGTTGGCGAGCTCAAGACAATATCGAAACACGTGGACTTCATTCGGGTCAAGACAAATGACCTGTGACGCTGAAATGTGGCACCATTGTATCGCGAGTGGAGCGATGCCCTGGATAGGGTACCCAGTCTAAGAAATTAGGTTGAACGACAGATATAAAAGATAGCCACTCCTTAAGAAGTAGCTTTTGTGTTAATGTTGTCTATTTTCTCATAGCAGAATTTGTGGCAGACTTTTTCCCCGTCATGCCCGGACAACACAAGGATCCCGTGTACGACATAGGTGCAGAGCTCGAAACGATAGGGAGGAACTCCGCTTGGCTACAACTGAATCACAATCTCTCAATCATTGCCATGGGATAAACATTGTTGGAAAACTATCGCTTTCCTGAGCTAGAAGCTTGGAGACTTGTGTTTGTGCAGCAGTAAAGCACGACTGCTCCCGTTCCAAATACAGCGTATGGACTATTTATTTCATACTGTTAGCTGTCCAGATCTCCTAAGTCTCACAAATTTTCTGTGGGATTTGGCGTAGGACGTCATCTCAAGCCCCAGAGGGGCAGTCTTTCCTCGGTGCGCCACCGGCAGGCTATCTGTCCCGCGTCTGTCATTCAGCCTCGCCGCCATGACCATGGGAACCTTCGAATTGTACGGACGCAACATCTTTAATCGTTCCTTTTCCCACTAAACCAATTCACAGGACCAGCTCTGCTGCGGATAATGCTGGGATGCGCTGTTCGCTAGAGGCCCAACATTTCGACTTGCAGATATATATCTCCATGTCGCTTCCCGCAGGCGAAGGGTGGCCTGAGCTGCTGACCCGCAAGAGAGCAGAGTATCAGAAACAATGTGGGGGCTTGTCAACACCAGCGCTGGCTAGTCGACGTGACTTCGTCCGCAAGCTGATCAAAGCTGCAGATGACCAGGGTGAGCCGGACACTCACCGACAGCTGCATCGGCTTGAAAAAGAGTACGACAGGCATATCAAGAAGTTCGCAGCTGCCGTTGGGCGCCCAGGCGGACAAGTTACCGAGGAAGAGCTCTTAAGCCTGGTGTGCGATGTGTCTTTTGCAACTGTCATGGTTCGTCTGCGCTGACCGTACCATTCAAATTGCTGACCGACTTTTGCAAAGCTAGGCTTTTCCATTCCTGAAAATCCCTTAGAGCTCAAGCTCCTCACGGATTGCATTGTTAACCTCGATCACCTGGTTCCAGATATCAATGCCTGCATCGAAGCTCTTGCGGACTTTCCAGCCCTGCAGATGCCTCTCCAAGCAATCTACAGCCGCTACATCGATTCTCACATTCAAATGATTCGCTTAATCAGTGAGTTGGGGCCTGACACCACGTCTTCTTTTAGCTCACAACAAAGTAGTGGCAGAAGAGGACCTTCCGCGAAAGGCCATCGAAGAATACTTCGAGAAGTCGAAAGATTACTTTGACGACAAAAGGGAAGAATATTCAAAACTTCAAGAGGTTGCGGAGCAAACAGCACGTTGGGTACAAGGTCGAGAGGCAGCAGCTCCGCAATTCCATAAGCTGGAGGCTTTGGGCAAAGGCAGCTTTGGGACGGTGCACAAAGTGAAGGAAATCTCGACGGGTCAAGTATATGCATGGAAAAAAATACCAGCGGGTTCAGGATTGTCACAGGCCTTTACAGATGTTGACGTGAAGAAGGAAATGCATATCTTGCGCAAGCTGAGCCACCATCACATCGCTACACTTGCTTTTGCAACAAAGGACAGTCATGGCTTCAATTTATACATTTTACCAGTGGCCGAATACAGTTTAGACAGCTGCCTGGCATCTAAGTGGGAAGATGGGAAAACGTTTCAGGAGGCGCAAGTGTACAAATGGTTTGGATGTCTTATCGGCGCATTGACTTATGCTCATCGAAGCGATGTCAAGCACAAAGACATAAAGCCTGCAAATGTATTAATTGACAACAGCGGAGGTCGGGTACTTTTGACCGATTTTGGACTAGCCATGGATTTCAGTGATCGAGGATCGAGCCGAACTTCTGGGCCGCGAATAGTTGGAACACCGAGATACCTGGCTCCGGAATGCAAGGAAAATGAAGATCGAGGCACAGCTGTTGATATTTTCGCCCTAGGTTGCGTGTTTACTGAGATTTTAGGCTTCCTTCTAGGTTTATCCTCAGACTCCTTTATCCGCATGCGCAAAAAATGGGGAGGGGATGCATTTCGAGATTCTCGTGACAGGGTCATAGACTGGTTGGCAAAAGCTGCATCAAAAGCCCCACAAAATCGCAAGCAGAGCATTATTTCGAAGGAGACTATGAAAATGCTCATTGATGATCCAAACAGACGACATGATGCCGAGTCTATCTGTACTAGGCTCGAACACGACGAAGATTTTTGCTGCAAATGGTGTTTGCATTGATATATATATATTTGCGTCATGGTCATTTCAATTTCCGTCTCTTGCGCCATTTGAATGGTTCACTAGGGACTGTCTACGTGGAGCTCACCGCCGTCCCCTCGATTTTGCCATGCCTGGAATGATGAGCCAAATCCATCAGGTTTCGGCATGCTGGTCTGAAGAGGACGATTGCTGAGTGAGATCACTTGCCCAGGGTATGCTCTCTTGGCAGCCTATTGTTTGGATGATTTGGGCTGAAGCCTTACAGGCATACTGCACCGTGGATCTGATATTCCATTTGCTCTCTCGCTTTTGTTTGACCCATTGCACGGCATATGCGCCGACAAAGGTATCCCTAAATGTTTGAGTCAATGATAGGATTCGTCTCTGAGAGTAATGTACGAGGGGTGGAAGCAAAGTACGCAGAAGAATGTTCAACGATGAATACATACCCTGCTCCACTGGTGTCAAGGACTTTCTGCTGAGGGACTTTCACCGCTTCAACAAACTCGCCATGGCCTTTCTCCTCGGAGAAGAAAGCTCCTCGGGCACCTAGTGTGATGACGACATGCTCGACACCTAGGTCTATGAACTCGTCCGTAATCTTGACCCAATCATTGAATTCCGGACCCAAATCGTGGATTTTGTTTCCGGTCAAGATTGCTGCTTCGGTCTCATTGAGAATTAAATGTGTAAGTCCTTTGTAGACCGAAAAATCCAGGAAATGGGCAGGGGACGGGTTAAGTAGTGTATCAATACCGGCTTCCTTGGCGGTAAGGAGGATCGCTTCAACTGTCTCTCGGTGTAGCTCAAGTTGGGAAACGAGGAGGTCCGGACGTGAGGGGCCAAAACACTCATCAGGATTTTGGAATTCTTCAGGTTTCATGGCGTGGTTTGCACCAGGGGTTAAGAGGATGCGATTCTCGCCGGATCTTGCTTCCACCCATGTCACAGCAACAGCACTGTTAAAATCTGGTTGCTGAACAACGCGGTCAACGTTAATGTGCTGATTTTTTAATGACTGCTTCATCTTTCTCCCATAGCCAAATTCATCGTTTTTGCCGTCTTTGCCGACTGAACCTACCATTCGAATCTCAAATTCCGGTAGTCCGGACTCTTCGTAAGCATTTTGTGGCGGCGCCTGTTGGTCGATAGGAGTTAACTTCAGCTGTTTCAGTCTATTTGCCACATCCAATGCAGGCTTCATGTGGCTCAAGCGGTATAGAGCAATCGCCGCATTGGCCCCCTTGCCTCCAGGGAGCTGATCGAAACTCTTCGAGTTAAAAGTCTCTCCATCGCTTGGCAATCGATACGCGACTGATATCATGTCCCAATTGAGACCGCCACAGACGGCAACGATGAGCTTCTTGGGCTCATTTTGTGGAGTTGTAATGTTAGTGCCTTGCGGCGAATGGTCATCCCTGCTTTCGCCTTCGGGAGTGACTGCGTGAGAAGGCATCGATAACGAGACCTTGACCAGGATACCAGTCACGACAGAGAAGACTAATGCAATTTCGACTTTGTCCTGTTGAGCCGAGAGATGACATTCGAATCCAGCAAAGGGTCGGTGAGGACATCGTCCGTTAATACCCCACGTATGAACGCCACTTTACTTTCATGTTGTACAAGGCTTTGCAATCTCTTGGCATCCTTTGGTAGGCCAGAACGCCCCGATTATGCTGCAGTAAAGCCTTTTCTAACAAAAAGGGGGCCAAGAGTCCTCTACCGTTCCTTCAATTGGTTCTGCTTCTCATACGTCTTTTTGTGCCGCGGATTCCGCCCTTTGCCGACGCTAGACGTACAAGCGTAGGTATCCGATGAATACCGTATAGGAAATTTACCTTAACAATTTTCTCGTCTTTGCTGTGAAAGTGTACAGTCCCTTTCTTGTGAAGAATCATGCGAAGATCTGGACGCGTTGATTCAACCATTGCATGAAAGGCGGATCTTGCTGTTGATTACAATTCTCTGAATTGTCTCAAATATTTGTTGCCTGAATTGTCCCGCAATTGCTTTTTCAATTCCTTCAAGTTAACAGTGACTTGGCTTTTTTCTTCCCGTACAATACTTCATTTTCTAGCCAAACTTGAAGTTTACAGGATTTACCTTACGGCGTAGCTCATGAGCCTCGCTGACCTCGAGGTGAACACTCTTAAGATCTCAGGCGCTTAGTGGTGCCATGAGACTGCGCCTTTGGTTAAGCAAGCGAAGCAAGCGAGGTAGGCCATCTGTTAAGGAATTCTGGTGTTTTCAGTTGCGGATATGCACACAACTTCCGAAAAAAGAATGTCCAAGAAGTGTATAACCATACTTAATGTCAGACCCTATGCCTCCAATGACGGCTCTGTAAGTTGGCATGGGAGTATGATTCAACGGTGAGCATTATAGAGATCATACCCGAGGATCCTTCTTCCTTTCTTTCGGAGCATGCTTTTAAGCAAGGTAGCAATTACTGACGAATGACATGATCAACCAGATGCTGGTAATTTGATGACCGAGTGAGCCATTTCAACCAAGGATTCAAGACACGAGTTACTATGTGCATTTTAATATGCAGTCAACGATCTTGATATGTATCTTAATCGTCCGCTCTGGTAACAGTACAACTCATGAGGGGAACCATTAAACTGCTGCGAATTCTAAAGACTATGGTTATAGCTTAATGGATACAAACGAGCCCATAATCCGTAGACTTGGAATGCCAATAGGGCTTGAGAGTTATGAAGTATGTTAAAATTGAAGGCATTGTCTGCGCATGTAAAGACGCTTCGGCGTACGTATGGTCTAGGTTTTAGACAGCTCCGACGCATCATCCTAAGAAGCAGTTTTCCTCAACTTGAGGAACGTAAGCTAGCAGCCTGACGACGTAGGGACTAAATACTTTGGACTCGGTAAAGCACTTAGCTTCCGCGACAGAAAGAATCAGATGGTCTCCAATACCAGGAGTTCTGGAGACATCGAGCATTCGAAAGGTAAAAAAGGTCCTCATAGGCGGTGATATTCGATGACAATCTAACACTTGACCCTTGTCATGAGTATTATGCTAACTAATTAGCGCGCGTGGTTTTGGAAGCGAAATTCAAGAAGTACTCGTGACGACTTTCACCTAACGTGTGCACCTTTTAAGCTGATGCTCTACCATGCGACAGTGCACACCTGAAAGAACACAATTGGGACAAAGATCGAAGTACTCCAAATTGCGGATCTCACAGTTGTAGTACAAGTCCTTCGTCATTGTCCCACATTCATCACATATCATTCTGAACCTACCATCGTCCTTTGGTTGATACTTTATCACAAGCTCTTTCGCAAGGTCGGTCGCTCCAGGCGGTGGACCTTTTGTATCGAAAAACTGTAAAAGCATCCATGCCGGTGGCCTTGCCCATGGGCCCCCCTTCTGCAGCTTTGAGTTATAGCGTTACAGTAATCAGGAACCCGTTACTGCAGTGAGGCAAATCAACTGGATTGGAATGAAGAGTTGTGCAAGAGTGGCGCGGCCAGCTTGTACATGCATTGACTCGACAATAATATCCCACAGGGTCCATCTTATGTTCAATCATAAGCCACAGAAATGATCCGAGTTGAAAAAGATCCGTGCGGCAGTTGATAGGCTTAGACGAATCTTTCTCATTTGATTCCTCGCGAAGCTCAGGGGGCATTTGCCCTAATCGATTCAACTGCGAGGCGTTGGTGCAGTGTCATTGAATGGAGCTGATCTGCCACGGGAACACCGCATATCTCTTTCCAACATAGAGAGGTGCCGAAGGATTCCTATCCACGGAAGAGCGTCGAGGTCAGGGCTCTTGTCTTCACGTACCGACAGAGGCCTTCAGAAGACAGTGAGGACAGTGAAGACAATGAGGTTCGAAGTCTGGAGACGAAGTTTTCTCTCCTCAGCTGCGTTTTTAGGAGGCTTCAATTTTCAATACACTTTTAATTGAATAGCGAAGGAGAATGAAGTTTCCCTCACAACATGATTCTAAACAGGCAGAGGTTAGTCAATCACGCATCCTGAATAGACATCAGGGTCTTCCCCTTGACCAACTACCCATTTCCGAACGAAGCGACCAAGATTTCTCTTAGAACCTCGAAAGCTTCCGGCTCCCGACTACTTGCCCGACCCTCTTCCATACTCCCATGTGCATGCCCCAAAGCTACTAATCTACCTCACAACATCCTCCGAGGCCCTTCTGATCTCACAACATCCACGCTCCCTCTCAACCACTCTAAAATGCTCCAAATCCACCGGCCCCTTTCCCCACAGATACCCCATCAACTCCCAAACCAACCACCCTTTACCCCGTGTCCATTCAGTCAGCACTGTCGCAGCGTATCTATCCCACATGGTCGCTCGACAGATATTCACACGCAGCGTTGAATGGATGCCAAAGATGACAAGCACGCTACCCAATCACTGCGTCTTGTGAACATTGTGTACAGTATCGAGCAACTGCGTGGCCGAGCAAGTCGAATCAAGATCAGAAATGAGCGTTCAGATGCTTACCATCGGCTACGATTGTTTGGAAGTATTCTAGGTTTCTGCTACTAAGGGAATGTTTCTGGGAACGAGGTGTTGGACTGTGTAGAGGGAGAGATCGGAGGATGGAAGAAAGGGAGGGATGGAGGGCTTTCGACGGTGTCACCACCGTCCAGAAAGCCTGTGACATCGACGCCGGTAGGATCGGATGTATACGGTTGGATGGCACCGGGAACAAAATAGACTCCCAGTCCTCCCGTGGACGAGATGTTTTGTTTCTCGGCCTTGACTGGAAGAGTACCATCAAGACGTCGTCATGTCACTTTTGGGCCGAGGTTGAAGATGATAACTCCGTTGCGATCTTCTTGTCTCGATTCGGTGCTATAAGCGACTCCTTGACCAGAAGCTATGATATTCGGCCGGAGATCAATAACAACATCATTTATGGAGCTATCGGCGTACGCAGTACTTGTGGAGAGGATGTTGGTCTCTGCTGCGGCGTTGCTAGTCGTATTAATTGTCATGAGCTTTTAGGTCGCCATAAATGGCCTCCGATAGAGTCCCATCCGGAATAAATTTATGTCTAGTGTCGAGGACCTATAGCTGCTTGAGAGCGTTAAGCTCGAGAGTGTTAAGTATAAGGGACCAGACTTGTATAAATCAGTCTTAGTACTTCATCCCGCTCAGTGTATAGGATATATCGTGGAATGCACCTCCTGGAGGACTGTCGGTCTCAGTGTTTGGATATAGCGCCATAAGTGTGCCGTTTGTCAGCTCTGCAAATTTATATCTCGTATTCCTCACATCGGGTCCGGCAGCGTTACTCGGGAAGAGCCGCCCAGCTCGTCTAGCAGTAATGCCAGCAGGGAGATAATTATTGACGGTAAATTTATCATGCCTCCGCTGCAGAACGAAGCTATTAACCGATATCATTTCCTCGTATCACGTATCCTAAAGTATTCGATTGCCGCGTAGAATTCCTCAACGCAAATTCTGAAGGATCGTTTTGTTCTAGAAGTTGTCGATGCAAATTGATGTGACAGAGATCGGATCGTGTTTGCAGCAGCGCCAACTATTCTCGGCGAATAAGGTAAATATCTTCAGTCGCCATAGTCATTTTTGTGACAGCTTGGCGCTCCTAGCACTTAGCTACATGTATCAAGGACGATCAGAGCCTGCAATTGTGCTGTGCTGACCCCTGCTACCCCGCTATGGTACCTCATGAATATTAGGAAGATATCCTTGCTCTCACCAGCGTGGTAGCTGACAGAAACAGTGGCGTCAGGGGTTACAGAAATCCCCCCCTTTTAGAACCTTCCCCCCGTTCCTGGCCTCCACCATTGCTTGAATAGGCCTAGCATGGATATACAATTAACCGTCAAAGTCCATGGGTAAGCAGGCAACGATTCATACTCAACCAGAGTAGTCATGGATAACCGCTTCAATATTACTCCCACCGGGACTAATCACAAAAGCCCCGTAATACCCCGAATGGTAGTGCTTCCTAACACCCGGCGGCCCATTATCTTTGCCTCCACCTTCCAACGCCGCCTTATAAAAAGCGTCAATCTGCGCCTGATCTGCCACCCTATCAGCTTCGATTCTCTCTCCGATCTTTATCGAAGACTCACTTTTCGCTTTGAAGGCTAAGTGAATCCCACATGGCCGGTCGTCCGGGATCGGCTGCTGGCTCTTCTGATCGAGGCCGCTGACCCAGAAGAACCGTTTGTCTTCGTCGTTGCCAAAAGCGATGACTTCGGGGACGACCCGGAATTGCTCTTTGATTCCGAGCGGTGCGAGTGCGGCGTTCAGGAACACAACCTCTGCATGAAGCAGATTGGCTGGGCATGGAAGGAGGATGTGATCAATGGACATGGTTGCAGCGAACTTAGTGTCTGTTTAAGACAGATTTAAGTCAGTATAATTCTGGTCGTAAAGTTGATGGCATCCCAGCTTTCGGAACTGTTAAATTCATTAGTCTGACGCTCTTCCTGAAGACTCATATTTTGTATCTTTCTTAGTGCATTATGATTGGTGCAGCGAGCAAGTCTGCACTGGTGCTAAATGCCGATCGAAATCGCGATGTGCGCAGTGACATAGGAGGCTGTTCTGAGTCAGCCACATCTTGGCATTCTCCGCGGATGAATCTAGGTGAAGATGTCCCGGCCCCTCATTGTTCCCAGAATGGACCCATCTCCTCCTCTAGAGAGATGCTGCCTATGTGCAGTCGATGAAAATTGTGTCATGCGGAGGCTTTGTGGGTCTATATCGGCCAGGCACAGAGTAGGGAGCTGTCAGCCGGCAACAGGTAGAGTATGGAGTGGAAAGACTGAGCTGTTTAGGGAAACGGCCAAAGCCGCGACGATACAGCCTGAATGGGGCTAAATCGAGGTTGAGCCTGGTTCTGAGTTCATTGACGTAAAGTGGCATGGGGCGAATCAGAAAGGGGATTTAAGGTCGGTCAATTTTGGTTGTACTATAGCTGAAAATTAATAGTACCATATCTATATGAGAGAGGTGGGCGGCTCTAAACTATCAAGCAGATTTCTATCTTTCTCACCGGCATGTCGCTTCTATCTAGGTCAACCTTTGTCAGTCTAGCTTACTTCTTGTTCAACTACATGTCAAGCTATCCGAATACCAAACCCTCAGCCCCTTAGGATACTATACATAGGACTCATTGGACAGTACAGAAAGGAGCAAATACGGCATTTATCAGGACATCAGCAAATCCAATTTTGCTGCAAGGTGTCCTTGAGCGTCCGTACGCAAAGGTGCTTAGTGCAAGAGCCAAGCAATTTGAAAATTAGCGGCTTCATGCCGACGAAGCGGTCTGTGATTGGTGCACAGGGTCGAAACTTTGTGCGGTACCCGGCGCGATGAAGCTGATCAATGACGTATCTTGTCTGGGTCAGTTTTGGCAATCTGACAGTGTGCGTAATTTTTATATGGTTTTGATTTCACTCTATGCTAGCAGAGACATTACGATACGTCCCCCAACGAATGCGTCGCTAAGGACCCTGACAAGTCATGTGGGTATTCCAGCCCTTGCAGACGAATGTTCAGGTGAATTTCTCCCTATCGCTCCGCGTACCAAGTGACCATCACACCCGTCGCATCTCGCCGTTTCGTCGACGCGATGAGTGAATGAGGCTCTGCCCATGGGGCGATTAACAAATGCGGTAATAAGTTCAAGAGGAAAGGATTCGATTTTGGCCCCATGGCGTTGCCTGGAATGAGCTTGGCCAGAATAAGCATGTTCGTCCTCGAGACACCTTAAAACGACCCCCGACTAGTGATCTGTCTTCGATCTCGAATTAACTTTATAGCGTGCCTGCCGGACTCTCATTTAGAATCTGTGCTAACTTGCGGAGATGTGCACTCACTGATCCGTACATCTGCATTGACGATAGAAAAATGGCGTTTTTCTTCATGCGACGGAAGATTCTCTTTTCTAATGAGGCTGTGGACGGTGAAAATTGTCGGTCTGTTTTCGTCATATTGCAATCCGTTGCGCGTTTTTGATCTGCAATCGATTAGCCCGTTCATTGATCATATGATTATTTGGTCATTCTAGAAGGTACGGGTCCTCCCTCAATTGTATAGTCGACTGGATTTTATCGTCACTTGGTGGCGTTTCTGCTTCATTCTGCTGGCTGCACCCTTTGAAGCTTCCTTTCTTTCATAGCATTGGATGCAAAGAGGCACTGAAGACAGGTGAAAAGCTTCGGCCTACGGCACAATGTCAGTTTCCAATTTTCCAATAGAAGTTAAGAAAGATAGTTCAAATCTTAGAATCTTTTTTTCATAGCGCAGCTAACAGGTGACAACCTTATTCTAGTTCTCAGCGTAAAATGCTACGCTCGTTCGGACAATTTAGGCGTCATTTATAGATCTCAAGGAGACAATGTCAATCAGCCTAAATAAGAGTCGCTCGCGCGATTATATGAACAGAAGTAAGATGCTGAAGAGCAAAAGAAAGCTTTAGTTGGAGATTCTTGTCTTGCAATGTAACTTGTCAAAATTTGTAGTTGCTCGTTCTTGAGGTGTAACTTATATAAGTCACACTACCTTCTCGTCCGATTTCACTTCCTGTTCAAGGTATAACGCTACTCACATCTGCGATTTCGAACAGGGACGTCAACACCAACTCATTAGAACACGCTCAAGACTTGGGAGTGTTCGTGTTGTACTCAGGGTCTTAAAACCAACAAGCATCCTTCCTCGTGAATCAAGAACCGCAAATCAGAGCGTCATCTGGTGTTGCAATAAAGAAATTGCTCAATCTGAGAAGGAGCCCTGAAGTTTCACAAGAGGGAAAAGGGTCTCTTAGTACTCTTTTGAGACTGAGAGCAAGGCGGTGGCTTCACCTGTGACGCACCAAACGTTGCAATACTCAGGGTGATGGGCCAAGAGGCAACCATACAATGAGATAGAGCATGAGCAGAGCCGCAATCCAACTGTGAGCCGCTACTAGCGTGCAGCCGTAAGTAGCGAATTTGAACCAGTATCAGCGAGTGGCGAAGATGTTTGTGTAACGTTCCCCCTTCCCGTTACGGAAAGCGCAAACGGGCCATTCCTTTCGCTCAAAAATCCCGCACACATCTTGTTCAATAATGCTGAGGACATACTATATGAGGCTGAAGGTAGAGTTTGAACTACTGCCAGCCATTTCAGACCCAAGGCGGGGGCGGAAAGATGGTAACAACTCCGAAAGACCTCTGCCTGGACTGTAACTAAAACATTACTTCTGTTCCGTTACAGAACATTACATTTTTGTTTACAACAAGTCAGAAGACTCAAGGAGGATGAATCAGAACAAGCAAAGCCCTAATGATTGCATTATCAATTTACTTCTATCTCAATAACTGAAATCACTGACCGCGCTGTGATTTAGTTATCACTAGTGCACTTCAAGGCTCCATGTGACGGTCCTCTTGTAGATCTTTGGGGAGACATATCCATATTCCCCGTCACTCCGAACCTGATGGGAGGTAACATTGCGCATCTGTTGTGTTTGCAAATCGAAGCAGCCTGCGCTGACTGAGTCATGGCACACATCATAAAGTTTGTGCGCGCACATATCGCAGAAGAGATTTTCCGCAGTTGAGACAAAATCTGGACCGGCAGATGTCTCGCTCTCGCAAACTTCGCGTGCGGAGTGTTGGTCGAAGTGGCTGATGACAACGCGGTTGTCATCGCAGAATTGGTTCTTAGATTGTCGCCGCTTGACTCCCCGTTTAGTTCCATACTGAGGCTCACTAAATCTTCCGCTGCTCCATTTCTGTAATTCATGCGTCTCACGAACACTTGGCATGACACCGGGAGGCGGGTCGCACTCGATTTTTCCCGGCGCAGTGATCAAGCTAACACCATCGGGATCGGTTCCATCTTCCTTATATGGGAGCACCGGATCATAGACAGGGATGCATTGGAGCTCCATCAGTGACGGATATGTGCTGAACCTGGCTGGAGCTTTGCACATCGTATCTGAATATCAACGTGAGAAGTTGGTGTGCATGTTCAGGAAATCAGGGTCCTACTTACTGGGATTGTTCTGATACCCCAGAGCTCGTGGATCCGTATCTGATTGCGTGAACTGGAAGTCACTAACGTGGAAGCTAAAGCCTTGAGGAAACGCGTCTTGAGAGCCTGGATCCGCGGTGTCGATCCTAAGATAGCACATCAGATTAGCAATTGATCTCTATTCCGTCAAGCTTTTAAGTAGGTTCAGGAAATGTATGCTCAAAAGGGTGCATACCAGACGCAAGGCGGGGTGTAGTTCGGATTTTTATCAGTCGATACTTGCTGTCAAAGTGTTAGTCAAATTCTTCTAGGTAATGACTATACCTACTTGCGTTGAGGGATACCAGGCCATATTACACTGTTGCCCCATATTCCCGTACCTTACCAGGATAAGCAATCAGTTCGTGAGACAATGACCAAGCGTACGTACCACTGAAACTTATCGCCTAAGAAGACCTCACGTTAGTATCCAGCCTTTGAATGATGGCGTAGACATCCTAAGTCAACAGTAAAGTACGTCAACTAGACCGGAATTACTTACCTGTAGCCCAAGTGATTGCCAGGTATGCTATGCAAAGCGCATCAGTTCCACTGCTGGATATAGAGATATAGCTAGCTGGTTTGTTGTTTTCGCCATCGATATGCTCGACTTCGATGTCCGAGTATTCGCCATCAGCCACTCTACCATGACCTAATCCCTTTTTGAACCCAAGTCTCTGGCCGTTGTTATCGAACAGAGCAATGTTGGGAGTATTTCCGCCGGTGCTTGCGGAACTGTCCCCGTTTTTGGTCATCCCTGCACCTATGCGAACCATTGTCGTTGCGCCTTTGCGTTCGGGAAAGAATTCTTTCGCTAAGGGGATTAGGGTCAAGGCAACGAAGGCTGCATTGAAGGCCAATGAGGCCATAGCTTACAAAATTTATGCGAATCAGATGAAGAATGTTTGTGAGGAAAAAAGAAAGATTGCAAAAGTAAAAAGTGGACCACAAAGAAATCCAAAACTTGATAGGGACTGAAATGGTATTTAACGGAGGCGTCGTTGTAAGCAAAGCCCCTTCATGTGGATTCATTTGCCAAACGGGCTCCTACCTACATTTGGCCGCAATAGATCGAGCTATAACAATGGAGAACAAGGCTGTAGAATGATAGCTGCACATCGATGCACCATACACATCCATGTTATTGATGGCTGCAACATCGTTGGGTGAAGGGGAAATACTCAGCCGCTCAGATGCGTCCTCATTTGCAACAAGAGAAGCAGCTCTGGTGTTAGGTATAGGGTAGTTGGCGGAATACCGGGATGAAAGAGCATCCTCGGCCCCGTTAACATGCGCCTTGGTCATGCGTATAGACTGGAATCCGACCACCAAAAATCAAAACGGCAGTGAGTGCAGCTATCTGTAGGGAGCGATCCATCAGGAGACAGAGCCCATGGCGCAATAGTAACCTCAGGATCTGTTGGTATTTGGGTATTGTGAAAATTTGAGCGAAGATCCCTCGGATGTTTTTGGGGTTTGTATTATACCGAAGTTCTACCGATCTCGCCGCCCACGGCCGCCCCCGCCACCTCCACTACTACAAGTAAATACTAGACGCGTAATACTGCTCGTAATATGCTAGGTGAGGCTGCGTCTGCTTCTTGAAGTAGGAGCCGGTTTGAAATCTGGTCTGCGAAACTCGCGTCACCAAAAGATCCTGGATCCCCCCTCAATTCTCTCAGATGGGCCGATTCTCCATTGAGACTGGAACAGGAAGAGATACCAACTCAGCAGACTAGCAGGACATTGGAACTATAATCGTTGTCGACGATACACACAGGCACTCAGGTCGGGTTCAACTACGATTCCACGACACTAAATTGCCAGAGCCATAATCCGCGTGACCGTAACGAGATGTGGCCTGCCTTTAGAAAAGTGCTGAGACGTTCAAACATTAGACTACCTCCATAACAATCGGTTTGCATTGGCCAATACAGGGCACCATGGCGCTAGCTCTGGGCTTTTCCCAACACCCTTATCTAATTGAAGGATTCATTGGTCCTCACTGATTGACGGTCTCAAAGCCTCATATGCTGACAATGATCATCTGCACCATTTGCAACTGCGGATGCTGCTGCATTTGGCAGACATTAATCAGTACGTCGAGTTGGGTCTATCCCAATTATGAGAACCTAAAACCACTCTCCTTCTCTTCAATTTTGGCATGGTTTACCATTCTCGCTAAAATAGAGATGAAGCTTCGTGGACGCTCTCAGGAGAGACAGCTAACATCCAGTACCGTTTCCCCACCGAATGCCTGACCAGCCTGATGTATATACTACGTTGAGCGATTGCAACGGCCTTTCTCGAAAAGGGTGTACCTTGTCACACAGCCTCAAGCCCTTAACACCCGTTGGCAGTCTAGCAGAGACAGATCACGACGCAGCAATGGTAACTGTTGAATATGTTGCTACCTCGACTAGTTTCAGCAATGTTGTAGAGCGAGAATGTTCAATAGCATAGTTTGAGGTTATGTAGGTTATAAAACGGAGGGCGTTCTCGGGGAGATTTCGCAGTACATCTTCCTTAAAAGTTCCAAGCCGACTGTTACTACTGACTCTGCTTTATGTTTTTTATTGATTGATAATTTTACGTTTTCCACAACGCGCACGTACGCTGCTCTTGTCCTGCTGGAGACGCCTTGCCCAGCATCCTCCTCTCCTTCAACTAAAAGCTTTCAGCTTCAAAATATGCGTCCGATCGGGTATTTAGCGCTTTTTGTGAGCGCCTGGTCAGCTACTGCAGCACCGCACAATGGCCCGGTCAGTAGGCAACGCTCCTCAAATCCTAATGCAGTTTTTAAAAGAGCACCTCTTCCGCCGTCACTCGACAAAGTCCGATGTGGAACAGGGGATCAATGGAATACTCATCCGACTTTCCAGGGTTCGTTGAGCAGACCTGACCCAAGTTACGTTTATGATCCTGATCAAGAGACTATTGCGGCGGCCCGAAGAATGTTTGAAGCGGCCTGGAAGAATGGCTTTCGGTGGAAGAGAAGGTCAGCTACCGATGGCCAAGGTGACTATTTGATGTCTGTGATGTACGTCCCAGAAAAAGGGTTCTTCTATTCAAGCATACCAGATGCCCCCAAGATCGTAAGTGATCCTCCCTGTCCGTATCAAGGAATGTGCACCAAAACCTGCCACCATTCAAAGAGCCTTTAGCCGTTACTTTCTAGCATAGATGCAATGTGAAGAGCATTTCGGATCTTTACTGGATGGCTGACTAAAATAGGGTGACTTGAAAGATCAGAATGCCGCCATTAACGCTCCACTTTGGGCACGTGCGATCAATCACAATCCCAACAGAGGCGATCTATACTTTCATTCCGAGGATGGGGCCATGCAGAAATACGAGGCAAGTCTTTCGCCCGCGGAAAGAGCTCAATTGCAGCAGAATGGTGGCCGATACCCGCAGAATACGATTATTCGAACCTACGGGGTCAGGAATTATGAGGATCCACGTCGAAGTCTTAACGAACAACAGAACACTAAAAAGACAGGGCCTGTAAACTACGGAAACCCTCCTCAGGAGGCGACTGAGATTATGCCTTGTACACCTGGTGAAATGAACAAAAATCCAACATGCTCGCAAGCTATGGAGGCCCTGGGTGTCACTCGCTTCACGCCAAAAGCGCAAGTCCAGCAAGATGCGCCTCCCAGCGATGGATCGGATTACTCTGACCCGGACATAGACTGGGACAACATCCAGGTTCAGCGGAGACACGCTGATTCGTCAGGTTCTGCTCAGCAACTCGGAGAACTTCTTCGCCGAGTCTTTTCGAGGAGCCCATTTGACATCATCAGCGGCGGTGGTGATCATCCGACAACCGGCGGCAAGGGCGGAAGTCCAGACTCTAATACAGGAGCAAACTCAGGGGGGACAAACAGCCCCAACGGCGGAGGGACAAGTGGAGGTGGTGGAGGGACAAGCGGCGGAGGGGGAGGTACTTCTGGAGGGGATGCTAATGGCGGAGGAGGCGGAAAAGCTGGTGACCAAGGCAAGCCGGGAGGAACAACGGATCCTAATCCGGCTCCTGCGAACAACAATCCTGATCCTTATGCGGCCGGTCCCCCTAAAGATATGGATGATCTTATGGCTCGTGAGAAGAAGGACGCTGTCTATTCGCCAACCGAAGACCAATTGGGAGGCTTACCGGCTAAAGCATGCGGCAAACCATGAAGGCGTGCACGATTTTCGGAACCTAGCCTCGATGACAGTTTCTAATTTTTGGCGTTACCGCGTTATGGTCAAGGGAGGCCTTGGAGGAAATCATGAATGATCGCTCTGGCAGTGTTTTGGCGCACTGAGAAATTTGTCAATTTAAGTCTTTGCATTGTATTGCAGCTCAATGGTTCACTCTTTCAATCTCGTAATTCTGGGCTCCAGTAAGGCTTATGCGCTTGACTAAGCCCTAGGCAGTCTGTGAGACTGGCTTTGCATGTGAATATGGATCGTGACGGTGGGTGCGGTGAAAGTGGTCAGAAGTGGACCATGAGCGGACGGCGGCGCGAAGACGGGGAAAGAAGCCACGCCTGTAAAAGCTTCCAGGTAAAAAGCACCTGTAAATCATCCTCTTCGTTTCGCCAACTCGACGTACCGTGTGAAACAATTCTCAACACATGTCACAAGAAATTTCCTAGGGCTGTCTGGGCTAACCTCTCGGACGACCCTGTCACAATCTCACAAGATTGCCAACGCAACTGACAGCTGGGAGCTTCCGTCATTTACCTGGGATGTTTTGAAACCTACCAATCCCAGTCAGTACCTCTCCGGAGAATGGGAGACCGGGATGGCAGAAAAGAATCCGGTTCTTTGGAATCTCGGACATTTGATAAGGCAGTCAGCGGTCGCCCGTCAAATCTGCGCAAAGGATCCGTGGCTGCGGGATTGGGACATCAGGGAATGAATGCGAGTAATAAGACACGTGTAGCCTGGAGGATCAACGGTTTATTCGGTGCCGACGCCAGCGACATTGCGGCTGATTTCCGATCAACCGGAAACTCGATGATGAATGATGATGATGATTATTATTATTATTCTGTGCTTTCTATCTAATTGTGTTTCGAAACAACGCCTTCTCGGCTGTGGGCTGCGTTCATCTACGAGCCGCGGATGGCAGCGCCGCCAGACGAGTCAGCGTCCCCGGCACGAAGAGATAAATGTCCAACTTGGCGTTTCAGCCTTGCTCTCCAGATCCACTCTATGACTGCTTGACGACGTGCAGGCGGCTGAGAGGGTGATGCAGCAGGAGGGGCAGGGCGCTTACGATGAAACCGCTTTGCTTCTGTCAATATGTGCGCCTTGCCGTGTTCCCTTCTCCGCCTTTTAACCTACACGCGTTGCTCCACTGATCTTACGAGTCTCCACTTCACCAAAGAGCTTACCACGGCCTAATCCTGGCCGCTTGCAGATCCTCATTAATTGAACGCAAAACTTCGCGCTTCAGATAGACACATATCAAAGCAAACAAAATATTTTCCGAGCACAACTGTACAGCCTGATCGCATCGCTGGCGACGAGGTCAAACTATCGCGGCTGTTGTGGCTGTTGTCGAACGCCTGGGACGGGATTGACAAGAGGCCGTTTGGCCCCTGACCCCCGGTCAATTGACTTTTGGGGGGATATCACGGTGAAACACGCCACCCGATCAGGCACCGCCGAGGATCGCAAAGACGCAGAAAGCGAGCCAATTGTCGCGTCGCTCCCTTTTCCCACAGGAACTGGCGCAGTCATCGGAGGATGCTTGCATGCATGCGTCATGTTCTCAACTCCCGGAGTGTCGCTGTGAAAGGGTTCCCTGGTTCCACATCCTGGTATTCTATCATCTGAATGATAGGGTGGCTTGTGGACCCCAAGCCAGTCATTGTTCGCGGCCGGTCACACCCTGTTCGCGATGCCCTGATCACCCACGGTCTCGAAGCCGTCGCTCGCAACTGGGCACGCCTGACCTGTTTGGGAGCAACTTGCGCATATAATTTTCATGGATTAAGCGGCAGGTTCTCTCAAACCGTACCGTCGATTGTCTTCGGTTGATGACCTCCCCGGCTATGCCGTTGTAACAGAAGGTGGGATCAACACCTGACCTGACCGGCCCCTCCCCACTACAGTAACTGCACCGCATGTAGTGTGACCTCTGGATTTTGGTCTCTCACGCTCTTTCCAAGTTCATCCACAACGATCCCGAAGTCATTTGCACAGCGAACTGGATATCAACCTTACCGCCTATCAATTGTGCAAGTTGTGTTGACAATTCAGCGACCCGTAGCATTCTCTGCAACGGTTATCGACTTCAAGTGACCTAATCCTAATCCGTTCATCAGATTCACGACTTCGAGCATATCCCAGCAAGATTTCGCTTTCACTTCTTTTCGTCTTGATAGAAGAGCATTCCTACAGCATCCATCTCTGGAGTACACGAAACCACTGCGATGTCAGCGAAGGATAACTTTTGTTTACCACCTTAATCTTGCTGAACCGGGTGGCCGAGCGGACGATGTGCATTGCTACCTTCTAATACCCGTGTCGGAAGACTCTAATATTATTTCGATTGTGGTTCCATAACTCGAGATAGACAATGTTTCCATTGTGGCTAATTATTTTCATTCCCACCATTGGTGTTTTGGCAATTGTCACAGCGTTGATTACTATCTGGATATGGAGACGGCGTCGTCAGCAGTCACTTTACTATTCCGACGACGGTGAATCAGATCCTCAAATTGCGAGATACAAGGTTCGGCGAGGCAGGATGGTTCCAGCGTCGTGGAATGTTTCCTTGACCGGTTCAATGTTTGGATTAGGGCAGTTTCAATCGCTCCACGAGGATAATTTGACAGGCGCCCATCGAACACGGAGTCGAAGCCCGTTCGGATTATTCTCTATTGATCGGCCGAGGAGGAATCGGAGCGTGCTTTCCATGACAGCCTCCGAGAAATCGCACGTTTTTGATGATAGGCCGGTCACTTCACCAACCCGCGAAAATAATCGAGAGTTTCTAGCCAATGTGGACGAAGCCTTTCTCAGAAAGGTGCCTCCAGCGAAAGTGGCGTCGGTGTCCAAGTATAAAGATCACGACCCGCTTGAGAGCCCAAAGAAGAAGCCCAAACACAGCAAGCCTGCTGCTGTAGTGCCGCGAAGGTCATCTTCAAATGGTTCACAAAACCCTCATCGCGCACGCCAAACAAGGGACCCTATCAACAGGGTTTTGTCGCCTGTCCAGGCCTCGCCTAGGGATTCGCCTCACTCGTCTCAAAGGGCCAAATCTCCTTTAGCATTCTCTACGACCATAGAAGATACTCAAACCCCGCCTGCTGAATATGTCCGATTAGAATCAAAGTCATCTGGATCTCGACCGCGGGGAAAGACGCCGACGTCTCCATTAGTCCTGGATTCTTCAACATCAGATTCAGGCAAATTATCAGATGTAGAATCCTATCATGATTATCTACAATCATCTTGGCTTCAGTCTTCAACGTCATTAGCACCTCGTAATCAGTCTTCGAAAGCCTCCCTACAGGCCGGCGAAAACGCAGAAAATCCTAAAGCGTCGATAAAGACAGGACCAACCTCCTGGAAGACTCCAAATCCCCCTCGACCAAAATTGCCTGCGAACGCACCGGATAGGCAGCCTACTCCCCGTCCAAAATCTGGATCTTTTACCCGCCCCAAGCCAGCCGGCTTATCCTCGACCTCGATCGCCCGCCCAAAAACATCTGCCTTCCTCACCGTCTCAGACTCAGAGCCTCCACCTACGCCGCCCAAACCCATCTCTACGACCCCTCCGAAAAACTCTCCAACCCGCCAAAGAACGTCAGTGACTACCACCACCACGACCACCACATCCACAACCCATCCCCGCCCCATCTCCACCGTCCAATCCCAACCTTCCCTCCGCCCAACCTCCCGCCCCCTGACCGCCGCCTCCCTCGCCGCCTCCGACCTCTCCTCCACCTTCACCGTCGGCCTCGCCCAAGAAACACCCCTGTACAGAATCCAGCCCCCCTTACCTAGCTTCCCGTCCGCCATCTCCGCGCCATCCGCCGTCTCCGAGCCCTCCGCGGTATCTGCGCCAGCAGCCCTCCCTCCTCCCCCTCGGCCTCCCGCACCGGGGCCTACTGCCCAGCGGTCCTCGAGCGAGGGCGGCGGCAAGCCGCAGCACCTCCCGTCGAACTGGTCGCCGCCCGAGAGCTGGGACAAGGTCAACGTCAACCTCGAGCTGGACGCGGAGGGGGAGATGAAGAAGAGGCTTGTAGCTGCTACTACTGCTGGTGGGGCGGGTGGTGCTTCGCAGAAGACGCCGGTGGTGGTGCGGAGGAATAGCAGTAAATTGGTGAAGAAGAGTCTGGTTAGGAATATGGGGTGAATTTTAGACTGATTGTATGCACGCATTCATGAGCTCGTGGTTGGGGGACTTGTTGTTATTGTCTATGGATATGGAGAGTTTTCTATATGTTTTGATACCCAGCATGGCGAGGGACACACGCGCCACTTCGTTCCTTGATACCGATCCAGATCTTTTTTTTCTGTGCTTTGCATCTATCTACCTATCTATGCATATTGTGTACAGAACAGATGTACAGTATGTATCTTAGCTACCTATGCATGTATGTACATACACAAAACCTGAAACCCGACTTTCGAAACGCACCGGAGCCTCCGGCATCCTCAAAAACCTGATTCCTAATCCGCTCGCTTCGTACAAATCCCTCCCTCCTGATGTAATGATAGACCTGCACGTAAGCTCACCACGCACCTCCCCCTTCCAAACCTCTAAACCTTCCTCTGCCCATTCAGGACTCCGGATCCCGCATCACGCAGGGGAACGCGTCCCTCCCGCGCGCCTCACCCGCGCATCCTCCATATACCCTACCTCGTATCTTCCCTTCCCTTCCCTTCCCTTCCCATACCCTGCCATAGAACCCTCCATGTCACAGTGCGTCAGTCCCGAACGCAGGTACCTGGTACCTGATACCTTATCGTGTGTTACGTCGGGTACCTACCCAATGTAGCAAAGTAAGGTAAGCTATGTATATGCCGCGCCTTTTATACTATACCCCACTACCGCAGGGTCACGCGTCGTCGCGCTCCCTCCCAGCCGGAGCATTCTACTGCGCTGATGCCGATACGAGGCTGGCTTGCTGTCAGCACACACAACAAGCAAGGCAGGTAAGGCGGATGCTGCCGCGCCTTGCCTTGTTTTTGTTGCGCCGCACGATCCAGGCAAGCGCTGGCATAAGAGTGTTTCGGATGGCTTCGCCGGCCGCGCGCGCGGGAAGGGAAGGATTGGGCTTGCCATGACAGTTGACAGTTGACACTTGGGACGTGCTTCGGCGGGAGGATTACTCTGGCATGGCATACTAGAGGTTGGATGGTGTTGATACGTGGCGCGAATCGGGGATTTGGGGTTACATACATATCATGTCATGTATGGCTGGGTATTGGGAGGTGCTGGAAGTCGGAGGGTTGATACTGAATTGGTGAGTGGTGTGGCGGGCTGGTTGCCTGATTTGTGGGGTATGCCTATTACTACCTAGATAGGTAGGTAAGGTATGTACCTGTACCTGTACCTGGGGTTGGTAGGTATATGTACCATCTGTTCGTCGGGGAATAGCTATATTAAGCTATGAATTAGAGAGTCGTCTCTGACGGGGATGCTGTTATGTATCATGTTGGAGCGTGAATTTGTCTCATTATGTGCAAGTATGGCCTGAATGAAATTTTTATTTTATTCAACTTTCTCCACCCTCCTGACAATAACCGCCGTTGCCGCTCCGCCCCCATTACATATCGCCGCACAGCCATATTCCCCAGGTTTTAATCTATGCAAGAGCGTGGTCAGAATACGACTTCCGCTGCTGCCCAATGCGTGTCCTAGACTGATTGCCCCACCTAATGGGTTCACCACAGCGTCCTCACCGAGCCCCAGAATCTGTTGATTCGCAAGGATGACCGCCGCGAACGCTTCGTTGAACTCCCAAACTGCGATGTCGGAGGTCTTGAGGCCAGCACGGTCGAGAGCTATAGGCACAGCTTTTGCAGGGGCAACAGGGAAGTCGAGTGGAGAGACAGCCCCATCAGAGGAGGAGATGATCTTAGCGAGGACACGGGATTGACCGCCGTACTCGGACGCAAGGGTGGAGTTGGTTAGGACGAGCGCGCTGGCGCCATCGTTCATTGTTGAGGAGTTGGCTGCGGTGACAGTGCCGGAACCAGAGCGATCGAATGCTGGAGGTAAGGTTGGGACTTTGTCCCGGCGGAGAGTGTCGTAGCCCTCATCTTTGGACACTGTCGTTTCGGATTTCTTGCTCTTCACTGTGACAGGCACGATTTCGTCGGCGAAAGCGTTGGCTGCCCAGGCGGCTTGGGCACGCTCGAAACTACGGATTGCGTAAGCGTCCTGCGCCTCTCGCGATATCTTGTATTTCTTTGCAGTGTTCTCGGCGCAATTGCCCATGTGGATATTATTGTAGACGTCCCAGAGGCCATCTTTGATGAGGCCGTCCTGCATCTTGATCTCACCGAACGGAGGGTTCTGTGAGGCGCGGGGGACGTAGTATGGGACTTGAGACATTGATTCCATGCCACCTGCTATCTGAGCTTCGGCAAGGCCGAGCTGAATGTTTTGCGCCGCAAGAATGACAGCTTTCAGGCCAGAGGCGCAGACTTTGTTCACGGTTATGGATTCCACGGTTTCGGGGAGGCCAGCGAACAGAGTGGCTTGTCGGGCGGGAGCTTGACCGACCGAGGCTTGCATTACGTTGCCAAAATAGACGTCTGTGATTTTATCAACGGGGATCGTGGATTTCTCGACAGCAGCTTTGATAGCGGTAGCGCCTAATTGAGGCGCAGGTATGGACATAAGCGCGCCATTGAACTGGAATGGAAAATCAGCAACGGCCTCTATAAGATAAGCTTCAAGTGTATGAGCTGACAGACCCTTCCTGTTGGTGTTCTTGCGGCGCTAAGGATATAGGCATCCTGGATTTCTTGCTTCCTCCGTGGGGTTGAACTGAAGTGTCGCTGGACTTGGTTGAGGCGGGGTCTGGCTGTCGACCCAGATCTTGACATCGCGGATCGAGCCGCTGTTGTAAACAGAGAGCTCATAGCTCGGAGAAGTTTGAGGTTTTGGCGGTCTCAGAGTTGCGAGTAGGATGTGACATCAGTCCATCTCATACAAGGCAAATATCGTTGAAGCGTGGACTGCGAGTCACGTTCAAATGTTTCAGGGAGTGTACGAGGAACTAAGGCTGGACGTGGAAAGGGAAGGGGATTAAGAGCTTATACTTTAACGGCGAGGTCGCTAAGAGAAAGAAAAGGCTTCATTGTAGAGAGGTCAATGTAGTCTCTGTCAAGCTCCATCTCCGACGACTCTCCGCATGCTCTCCGCAGCCCGCCGACCTCGGCAGCCTCTTCACAAGAAACTAACCCGAATTCGTCACCGGAATTCCTTGGCGTTGATGATACTCTCCGCAGAATCTCTGACCATCGTCACCAACAGCCAAAATACTCTTCCTTTAAAGACCGTGCCAATACTCTTAATCTTTGTCCAACCCAACCACTGAAAAAGAGACAAAAACTTCTCGACTCTCTAAAGCAATAGCATCTCTCCATTTAGGTCGCTTCATTACGCTAGCCAACCCCGCTTCCACCGCTCACAACCTTACACACCCTCACCATGTCAACCGCTGCTCGTCGCCGCCTCATGCGCGACTTCAAGGTGCGCTTACTTTCAAATACTTCCTAAAGAGTCTGTGACAGTGGACATGATCTTTGCTCTATCGATCCCTTCAGATTAGCTGACTAACGAGAACCCCACAGCGCATGCAAACTGATCCTCCTGGCGGTGTTTCCGCTTCTCCAGTTCAGGATAATGTCATGACCTGGTAGTGAGCCTTATTCCCTCCTTATGCAGCATCCCCTGATCATTAACTAGGAACGCTGTAATCATCGGCCCCGCAGAAACACCGTTTGAAGATGGGACATTTCGGCTCATTATGCACTTTGAGGAGCAGTATCCGAACAAACCTCCGGGCGTGAAATTTCTCAGCCAGATGTTTCATCCAAATGTCTACGGAACCGGTGAACTTTGTCTAGACATTCTTCAGAATCGATGGAGTCCAACTTACGACGTTGCCGCAATCCTAACCAGCATCCAGAGCTTGCTTAATGACCCCAATACCTCGTCACCTGCAAACGTGGAAGCGTCCAATCTCTACAAGGAAAATCGGAGGGAATACACTAAAAGAGTAAGAGAGACAGTGGAGAAGAGTTGGGAGGACTAGACTGTGTTGAAAGTAGGAAGGGGACTTGGGATAAGACATTGGGCGGCGGAATTTGGAGTTGAGAGGCGTCACTTTCCCATGCATTCTAGGCGAATTTTTTACGATCAAGCATGACTAGGCTATGACATTCTTATTGGCGAGGCGCTTATGACGACTACCCTTTGGCAAGCAGGTTTCATTTTCTCCCTTTGTCTATAGCAGCATTTGTGATAGGCCCAAGTTCAGAACCGAGATTCGCACATGCTCAGGCTTTCAAGAGATCGTGCATTTAGACGATACTTGCGAGTGACATAGCCAGCCCATCCGTAGAGTCGCATTTAGGCGATGAACTCCGGTTATCTGGTGTCAGGCTCAAAGTTAACATAGGTTGGGCTCATTGCTTTGAGAAGAATGCATGAATCAGGGCATACTAAAAAGAAAATCGAGAAATTGCGGCGTCGTTATCGCCCCTGATGCATCCCTGCAGATCGAAACGGCAGGTTTCGCGTGGCGGCCGCAAGCAGCGCGCATGCAAATTCCCGCCTTTAGGTTGGCAGCATGTCAACAACCGTTGTCTGAAAGATCGGCACTCCTTCGAGGACGTTCACAGCTGACCATGACTCTGTCAAAATGTGTATAGACTTGTCTCATGAATTATTCTGCCTGCAAAACCTGAAACATCCGCTCCTCATCGCACCAGCCCCTCGAGAACGCGCGCATGACGCACATTCTCCTATCCGCCTTTTTCAGTAATCACTCCCTAGGAGATCCCCTCCTGATCAAATCTACCGCAACTGGGGTCTTTCATACTCACCTTAGCCGGCTCGCCGTGATCCTCAGGATCGTGGAGAGAGCCTAGGCTTTGACAATGGCGTAGGCATCCTCTACCTTGCCATGCAACGGCCCATGACTGACCTAAAAAAAGTACCGCAGGGAGTTCGGGCAGCTACAATACGATCAAAGGTTAGTTCTCACCTGATTGACTTCTAGTCTTTTCTGACAATTTACATCAGTGGTTGCCCGCTTTCGTCCTCAGAATAAGATCGAGTTAGCCGCAGGGGGGGAGCCGATCGTGACGTTTGACAGCGAGGAAACATGCGCTATCAATGTAAGGTTCGAAAAGGTTCATGTCAGACTATCATACTGACGTTCTCAGTCGAACGAGGGCAACGGATCCTTTACATTCGATCGAGTCTTTGGCATGGACTCGAAACAGGGAGAAATCTTCGATTTCTCCATCCGGTCTACTGTCGACGATGTAATGGGTGGCTATAACGGGACTGTCTTTGCCTATGGACAAACTGGAGCCGGAAAATCATATACAATGATGGGAGACATGGATGATGAAAACGCCAAAGGCATCATCCCACGCATAGTCGAGCAGCTTTTTACCACGATCTACTCGGCACCTCCTCATCTCGAGTTCCAGGTAAAAGTTGGGTACATGGAAATTTACATGGAAAGAATCCGTGATCTACTCATCCCAACGAATGACAACTTACCTGTACACGAAGAAAAGAACCGAGGCGTCTACGTTAAGGGTCTCTACGAAGGCTACGTCGCTTCGGTTGCCGAGGTGTACGAGATACTGCACCGCGGCCAACGATCGCGAATGGTCGCCTCAACCAACATGAATCAGGAATCATCGCGCTCGCATTCGATCTTACAAGTAACAATCGAGCAGAAGGATACCATTACTGGTTCCCAAAAGAAAGGTACTCTTTACCTCGTCGATCTAGCAGGAAGCGAAAAAGTCGGAAAGACAGGGGCGAGCGGACAAACCCTTGAGGAAGCGAAAAAAATCAATAAGAGTTTGAGTGCCCTGGGCATGGTCATCAATTCCCTGACAGATGGGAAGTCCACACACATACCTTATCGAGATTCGAAATTGACAAGAATCCTGCAAGAGTCCCTTGGGGGTAATTCTCGAACAACGCTTATCATCAATTGCTCGCCGAGTAGCTACAATGATGCCGAAACGCTCAGCACTCTCCGCTTTGGCATGCGAGCCAAGACCATAAAGAACAAGGCCAAGATGAACACGGAGTTGAGTCCAGCAGAGCTCAAGAGACAATTAAAAGGTGCACAAAATCAGATAACTACATTCGAGAAGTATGTCGCATCATTGGACGTGGAGCTTCATTTATGGCGTAGGGGGGAGACGGTCCCAAAGGAGAGATGGGTCTCACCCATGGGCTCAGATACCACCCAACCATCAAAAGGCGATCTAAAGTCGCCACGCCCGGAGACTCCTTCACGACTGCAAACAGATCTGGCCAGGGCGGAGACACCCAGCCGTCCAGACTCCAGAGTTGGCGATCGCTCGAGCACACCAAGCATGATTATGGAGAAGGATGAGCGCGATGAGTTTTTGAAGCGGGAGAACGAACTGCAAGACCAGTTAACAGAGAAGGAGCAGCAAGCTTCTAGTGCCGAACGGTCTTTACAAGAGGCCAGAGAAGAGTTGAAGACTTTGAAGGAGAATGCCATTAGAACGAACAAAGACAACGAGGTTATGACGGAAAAGCTAAACAAAGCGGAGATGGAGTTCCAGAAGATTTCTTTTCAGAGCAAAGAAGATACAATTACCATGGACAGCTTGAAGGAAGCGAATTCTGAGCTGGAATCAGAGCTCGTCTCTGTCAAGCAGCAGCTTCTCGATGTCAAGATGAGCGCGAGGGAAACTAGCGCTGCCCTTGACGAAAAGGATCGAAAGAAACAAGAGCGCATGGCTAAGATGATGGCCGGATTCGACCTCGGCGGGGACGTCTTCTCTGAGAACGAGAAGAAAATCCAAGGTCTCATTGAGCAGGTAGAGTCTCTCCAGGAAACCAGCGCCAGCGGTGAGGCCGTTGCACCTGATGCCTTTCAGGAGCTAAGAGCCCGACTGCTTGAGTCGCAAGGCTTCATTCGACAGGCTGAGTTGCACATGAACGATCGCAGCGATTTAAGTGAGCTGCAGGATAGCAAAAGAGTTGAACTCGAAGCAAGGCTTGCTGAGGCGGAACAGCGATATGAGCAGCTTCTGGAGCAGAACCTTAGTGAGGGCGACGTCGACGAAATCAAGCAAGAGCTTTCCAAAGCATACTCTGACAGGATGGATACGCAGTCAGGTCTCGTGCAAGATCTTCGAGACGAGCTCAACCACAAAGTGAACGAGATCAATCAATTGCGACAGTCTATCTCTGACATTCAGAACCGGCCTCAAGCCAACGGCGTAGCACCGAATGGCGTGAGCAACAAGACTCTGCAACAGCAAATTACCGACTTTGATATTATGAAGAAATCATTGATGCGGGATTTGCAGAACCGTTGCGAGCGGGTGGTGGAACTAGAGATCTCGCTTGACGAGACTAGGGAACAGTACAACAATGTGCTCCGCTCGTCTAACAATCGGCAACAGCAGAAAAAAATGGCGTTCCTCGAGCGAAATCTCGAACAACTTACCGTCGTACAACGTCAGCTAGTTGAGCAAAATACTAGCTTGAAGAAAGAAGTCGCCATCGCGGAACGGAAGCTGATCGCCCGAAACGAGCGTATCATGAGTTTGGAAAACCTACTGCAGGATAGCCAGGAGAAATTGACTGCGGCCAACCATCGGTATGTACTCGTAGCAGATCCCATCATGCACATGATTACTAAACTTACTACAGCTTTGAGACCCAGCTTTCTGCCGTCAAGGAACGCCTCGAGGCTGCTAAGGTGTCTTCACGAAATTTGCCAACCTCCCCGAACAGTCAAGGCGCTTTTACCTTCGCTGGAGCGGGGTCACGTATTGCAAAGCCTCTCCGCGGCGGCGGTGGAGGTGATCCAGTTATGAATGGAGGGCCCAACATTCCCATCCTCTCTAACTTGCAGAACCAAGAAAGCAATACCTCGGGGAGCGGTAAAAGGACCAGTTGGTTCTTCAACACAGGCAGATGATACATTATTGTTATACTTTCTTTCGACCACTTTTGTTTGCTTTGAAGGGACGAGCATGGTTTTTGTACAGGACGAGGACGATACCCATGCATCTAGACGAAGGCATTGCATGATCGGGCAGGCTCTTAAGGGCATACATGGCGTTTTGGCGCATTTTTGGACAGTAGACCCAAGGCAGCGTTTGATGGTGACGCACCCAAATTTCAGCTCTGCATTGTCCGAAGTCAATGGCATCCTTCTAAGGCTATAAGAACACAATTCTGATTTCGCTCACGATGGGCTATCGCATTCTAATTTTATTCCGCTCGCCGACGCGTGACACGCCTGTTACACGCCCAAAAGAACGCGTACCTATCTCCACGCTGTCCGCGAAAGTAGCCACGCACTATCTAATCCCTTCTATGCTGTTCTCGTCTGGAACGCCAGGGATCAGAGAGAAATATCTTTTGCAACCAACAGTGTCCAATAGAGTGCTTATCATCTGTTTGCTCAATAATAGGGCTTGTCGTAAGTTCCTAGGTATCCGCACCACGGTAAACATCCCTAAGCCTCTAAATCCCTTGACACCAACGGTCAATGAGCCGTTTCTTAAAACCATTTCACCATATGGAGTCTTTGGAGCATTACAAGCAGATGAGTGTATTTCATTAATTTTCTAATATTTCTGGATTGGTGTGCGGGAATCGTTGCCTGAACGGTGGCTTGTCAGGCTCCGGAGCATTCTCCTTAGACTTCTATCTCAGATCGTGTCGGGAAGAGGATCAAAGTATTCGGACACGATAAAAACCTTCTGGCGCATCAGAGTCACTTGTCTTGATCTCCATTACGAGATGAATGAGGTTATCTGGTGAGCTGTGTTTGCTACGTGTTCGTACAAACACCGCTCACGCGCTGGCATCTCGACATATCGCTCAACACCGGCAATTGGCTTCACCTTGGGTCACACGTAAAGTTCAAGTGAACTTTAGCAGAACTGCGGACCCAATTATCACTATGCCTGATATCTTCCTCAACGTTTTCATTCTTAGAACCTTCTCCTTGCCTGTACCAATAACAATAATTTCTTTCCGAACAACAACATGCATGACCGCCTATTCGTCGCGTCGTGGACCTACTTCGCAGTTGTAACCATTATCGGTAGGCTTTTCAAGTAGCTCTTATCTCCACAGTTGGCTAATATAGAGTTCTAGGAATTTTTGGCCTCGTGTCCCGGGCGATGCACTACTCTTATCGGTCCTTCAAGGACTTGCGCCGTGACGACTACTGCATGCTTCTGATCTGGGTGAGAATTGACTTCACCGTCAGCTTTTAGCTAAGCACTTACAAATTGAGAGGCCTTCTACGCCATATTTTCCAGGTTTGTGAGAAAGCTGAATGCTGCGCCTTCTGAGAACCCAACCCTGGTTTTGGGAATACTTGGACTTCCGGAACAGGACTTCAAGTACTGGAATCGTAAATATGTCATATGTTCGTGAACTTGACCCGCGAACAAGAGTGAGAGCTTACTTAAAAATATAGTTGTCGAACAATTTTGGTGCTTGACGATTTGGAGCTGTAAAGCCAGTCTATTACTGCTTTACTCTACGTTGTTGTAAGTGGCGCCATCCTCGCTGGACAAGAATGCTTACAACAGAATAGTCAGGGAACACGATACCGACCATTCGTCCGACTGGTCATGGTGTACGTGTTCATTGGCTTCGTCGTTATCGAAGTGCTCTACTTTGCAGTGTGGTGTCGTCCATTTTCGCATTACTGGTTGCCACCGATAAGTCGATTCGAATACCGTAAGGTCCCTCCACCATCATCATTCGCTATAGATCTTCTGACCAGGGTATAGAGCCACAATGCTTCACGAACAAAAATCATATCATTACTAGCCTGGTCTTCGATGTCTCCTCGGACACTTTCATGCTATTCATTCCATTACCAATTCTACTACAGACCAGGCTTCCCTTCCGCAAGAAGATTGTACTCATCGTCATCTTCGGCGCTGGCATACTTGTTATAGCTTGCGGTATAATAGGGAAATACTACGCCTTGGGAATGCGGCGCATAGAGACGAATAACTGGATTTTCTGGTATTGGCGCGAAGCCACTGATGCTGTGGTTGTCGCTTTTGTTCCCCACTGTTATCCTCTTCTCCGACGCTTGTTCGGCACCAATTCAATCTTCCGTCGATTTTCCGCCTCCAAATCTAGTTCTGCGACAACGGTATCAAGAGCTTCGGCGAAGGCGCAGCAAAAGGGGGATCGAACATGGTATACGGGCACGGCGGTTCCCTTGAAGAGCGCGGATCGAGCGAAGACAAAGCTTTCCAGCAGCGCAGAGGGCGGAGATGGGCTCGAGAGCATGCCAATCAGGATCGTGAAGAACGTGGAATTCTCGGTGGTCGAGGAGAGGGCCGACCTGGCACAAGCGCACAATCGTAATGAGGACGATTTGTGGAGCAGCCGTCGCGGCGATAGCGATCACCCGGCAGCTTGGATGTGAAAGATGGGGAGTTTCATCGTCTGCGGGTCTTGTACAGCCTAGATATAGATGAAGTCTTCTCCCCGCATGCCCAATTCATGCCTTGGGATCATGCATGCGTGCGTTGCTAGCGGATGTGACCAGCGGCCCGTGCCTACCGCAGCAAGCTAAGGGGAACGAACTAACACGCTCCCTGCTTAATGTGATCGCAACACTTCCATGGCGGTGATTGACACGGTAGCGCACCGTGGCGGTTCCGGCAAAAAGGTATTTTCGAGCCCACCGTGAAGGTAATATCTGGCAACCCGGAGCGCCAAGCCTCACAAATTCCGAACCTGCAACCAACGCGACGGCATTTTTTGTCTCATCAAATCATGGACTCTACGCTTGGAGGCATGGGGGAACGGAGTCCCCCTGATTTTGCGCCTCTCGGAGCTCCACTCCCGAAGCTGACCTCAGAATCCATCGGTAGAGCACAGCTCTGAGCCCCCGGTCTTGGGGTGATAAGGTTACGGGAACCAATGTGTCAGAGACGCCCTTATCTACGCAGAGCATAACTGCCGAGCTGAAGGAGCAATGTTCACTGACTGTGCTTTAGAGTATCCTGTCTTTACCACTTACTTGGTTTCTAGAAACACAGAGAACAGAGACTGTTGTACGGCCTGGCACGCCTCTAGGGGGGTTTTGACGAACGCCTTGCCTGTTAAAAACGGTACGGTAATGGCGTTGTACCACATCTCGCGCTAAGTAGGAGGTGGGGGCCAACGACCGGGTCGCTTATTTGCACTGATACGCCTAGACCGCTCGATGGTGCGAGCGAGTGCATGAAACTTTCAAGAGGGGCCGCCAGTCAACGAAGAATTCCAGCACAGCTCTTGTGTCGGCCACTTCGCCAGCAGTGAAGCACTCGCTGCCGATCGCACGAGCGTTACGGTCTTCGGTTGCAACAATTGCCTCCTCGCGCAAACTCCAAACCATCTCGCAGTCTCCATAGCCAAGGACTCTCAGACGTGTTTACGAATCCCAGCTGTTGAGGCAGAGGTCGCTAGCTGCCATAGGCAGTCTCTCTGATCCTCAAGAAGAATATCCGATAATCTCATTACGATTTGGTTGTAATACGACAACAATCCTATCTCAGTCTCCACTTGGAAAGGATCCTGGAATGCCTGCGATGTCAAATGGATCAGACATTTCTGATCGTTCTTCTAATTCATCCTCCTGCTCCATGGCTTGGGTTTGATGTTCGAGTCCAGAATGGCTGCTGAGCCGCAAACAGTCCCGATACATCCTGTGCTTCTCAATTTCGAAAGCCTGCTCAGGCCGTTTGAGTTTCTGAATGCCGAGACAAGAAAGTGCGAATACGAACCTAACGATCGGCTCTTCACACTGCTGAAACCACCGCCAGAAGTTCTCTATGTGTGGGTAGTCTGTCTTCTCTGGCTGCTTACCACGAATAATTTCGGCTCGCATTACTCCTTGTATCGCCCATACCAAACTCTCAAATGTTTTTCTGTCGCGTTTTATCTCCTCAACCTGTCTGTAAAACAGGGCTTCAACCTGAGCCTGCGGATTAAACAAATCAGACACCAGCCATAAGAGAGAACTCATCAAGACTTTGCACCGATAGGTATGCTCGGACGTCTCTTCGCGCCTCCGTTGTTTCTCAAACGCTGCGGCTAGTTCCGTGTGCTGTTCGTCGAGTATGTGTATCATAGTGCAAAGAGATGGGCTCAATCTGATTCTCTTAAATTGTCGCTCAATCTTGTCTAGTGCAGGACTTGGGCCTTTGAGTACCTCAAGGATCTTTCCCAGCTTCTCTTCGGTGTCTCTATCGAAGATTCTTAGCAGCTCCAGAAGGGATTCCGCGTGACTCTCCTGGCTTTTGACCGGCATCGACTTGCTTCGTTTAAGAAACGATAGCAATGCACCAACGTCCCGAAACTTTTTCTTTGGAGCTTCGATTCTTCCAAAATATGCTTCGCCAAGTTGCTCAAGAATTACGTCTCCAGTTAGTGTAATACCTCTGAGACAGTCAAGTAACCGCAATTCTTCCTCGAGTGGACTACCAAATATCGTTTTATAAACTATGTCGTGATCAACCTCTGCCCATGCGATCGTTAGTGCAGTCACAACCTGGATCTCAACGATGGACCTTGTCTCAATTGGCCCTTCATCACTATCACTGTCATCGGTGGCCGCCAGCGAGGGTTTCCTTACCCAGACTCGATAATGTCTTGCGGTATACCCTTGAAATCGTCGCTTATATTGCTCGACAGAGCTTTCGTCGCTCGAATCGTCATCAAGAAGCTCTTTGGATGATGTGGTAGGGTTACCGGTGATTAGAGGGGCCCCACCTTTGTGAGTGCCTTGGCGTACCACCTCTTCTTGTTCGGTCTGTACGTTATGGGTTATCTCGGAGTGTAGAGTGAATTTCCCGTCCCTTTTTTCGAGTTCTTTATTGATTCTTTCTTCGACTTGTTTCTGTTGGCCTGGAAAGAACACGGCGATGCGTACGCCGGCTAGATCAAAGACATAGTCCGATATTTCTTTGTCGTTCGTGAAGCCTCTGCTGCTCTTTGTTCTTTCCTTGAATTGACCATTTGCCTTATTGAGCTTAGCTCGCAATGATTTCCTCCTTTTGGTACGATTGGAATAATTTGCCACAATGCGAGGCTCGATATCTCTCAATATTGCTCTACAGTCCCTCTCGACTGCTTTGGCTAGCCTGGAATACGCCCTCCGGTCGAAGTTGCTCACGAACTCCTCAATAGCAGCGTTCTCGGGTTTCTTTTCTTGTGCCATGGCTCAGCACTTGAATATTTTGATCACAGGGAGGAATCTGGAGCGATACTCTTCCAACTGGGTCTCGTCGTATCCTCATGCCACTATTTTAGACCTGTGTCGATACTGTGCCAATGGCTGCGACTAAAACCACCTATCCAGGAATGCTGTGCCAGTGAGGTGGAAATGATTTAGCAAGACTCAATTTCTGGCACTGATATGGATAACTTGTGAGATAAGCTATACTGGAATGTAGTAGGGCCCAGTGCTCGAAGACACATGTAAGTTTACAAGCAGCACCCAAATAGCTAATCGCAATACAGCTCTGATGTTCAAAAAATATGAGAAGGAAGAAGAGCGATCAAGTCTTGTGGTAGCGCCCCTTTATAGTGATTACGATTACTTCTAATGTTGCTTTAAGCGCCGAGAGGAGTTTGTTCACGGAGGCTGATATTCGCCTCGGAAAGGTAGCCTTAAAACTGTGCACGAAAATACGCCCTGAAGGTGCCTCAAGAGCCTCACGTCTCAGCTTGCAAATGTCTCTCCGAAGCCATTTGGCGAGATTCCTTTCTTTCGAGCAGATGGTGGCAAAATCATTGCGCTGAGGCTGCATAGTGCTAACAAGAATACAGTAACGAGAATACACCTCAAATTGCAGTTCGCATTGGCTAGTGACCAAAAGAATCTCTATGAGTGGTTCTCTTGAGAGGTTTCTTAGAAAGGGGGGCCTGAGAAGCGACAGAACTGAAGCGCGCATGATGATCGGCGGCAAACGTATGCACGAAAGGACCTCGCTCCTGTACTGCGGCCCCCGTCTATACAAGAGCCTCACGTTAGGCTATACTCTCAATCCGCCTTGGCTTCTAGTTGTGCGCGTTGGAACATTTATCTGGACATAAAGAAAAGCTTTTCAGAGTCCTTCGGTTCAGGTTTGGATCGCAGCCAATAGACTCTGACTGTGACTAGGTTTCTACGTTATGCGCTGGACGGGGATTTCAAACGATCATTGAGATTTCAAAACAACACGGGCTCGAAGAATGGGCTTTGTTTTGCAAGACCCGATCCGTACCAAGAAGTTTTGTGACCGACAATCTCTGGATTCAAAGATCTAGTGGACCAAGAGCGGTAGCGCCAGCCTTATGCGGAATCCTACGGTATGAAATCCAACAGCTCAGTCAGTTGTTTCCTCGTTAAGCAAGCGCGACAATCCACCCTCGCGGAACAATCCACTGTTAGTATACATTGTGATCCAATCCCTGATCATGACGACCCAACCTCAAAAGTGGGGTCCTCTTGCAAATCAAGGGTGGATTGCCCATCTAATAAACGCGATTACTTCTCATCGTCAATGATGAAATTCAGGTAATTTCCTCTTTTTTAAAACGATCTCACAATTTCGGAGTTTCTATCAGGGTGCAAGGCCTTTGATAATTCAAAGCTTTAATTCTTGGGCAAGTTCTGAGTCAACCGTTTGACGTGCAGCAACATTGCGCCAGCCTTGTTTAGAAGTAGGCGTTGCCTGAAACATTGCCTTTAATGACTCGCAGAGTCCTTAAAAAAGCCGACACGTTCGAATGATCTGCTGTGTAACCGTTGTTAGTGCTTTCTTTGCGCTTCTTGAGGCTTGAGCCCTTGCCTATTTCGGGACCCGACGAAGTATCTCTGGTGCTGTCTTAACGAATCATGCTCACATTGCGAGGCTTTCATTGTGTGTTACCTAGAGTTGGGGGGCGGTGAAGCCTGACGATCACTACGTTGTCAAAGATGTGCGTAGCTTCTTGAGAAGAAAGGTCTAAGTCAACATCGTCTACAAATGAAAAGAATGGACGATAATAACTTATCATACCCATGATTCCTGACAGCACAGATCGATCATTATGAGAGACACGAGATCAGTTCGGGTTTCAGATTGTCAGGATTCTAATGATCCTGTTCGCTGTCATGATGAGCTCATATCGTACGCTCGTGGAAGGTCTCAGCGTTGAAAATCTATCATTGTCTCGGCTGTCCCAGTTTTTTGCAGAAGATGTTGTCTTTGAGCACCGTTGTCGCTTATGCATGATCAAATTCTGTCCAGGAAACGAAGAACCAACCTTTGCCAGCGTTGAGAGCAAAAGACTGGCTTTTGAAATTGATCGCATACTTGAAACCGGACAGGACCTACGTTCCACCAACAAAAGCAGTCCGAGCGCGGCGGCTGGAAATGAAGGTCAGATTTTAGTTGTTGAGGACCTCACTAAAGAAGTAATCGAAGTACTTGGATCAAAACTTAACATAGATCCTACGTTCTTCGCTTTACACATTACAGACACCGACCGCAATATCCCAGATCTCAGAACACTGCCGTCACAAAAAAACAACACGCAATTTATCAACATCAATTATCACAGAGTCGTCAAACTAACAGGTTCGGCAACACCTGTCATTGAGACGACGCGTCTACAACGAACAACGAACGTCCATCGAAAGATCATGGTACTACCATCTTGGGACGATTCTACCATTGCATTGGTTCAGCATCACTGCTCTGTCTTTCTAAAGACAACCCCTAACGGGAATTGGATTGGCACGTACATCTAGCATTCTTGAGAAATTAAAAGAGCTCTGACGACGAATAGGTCTGTTACTGGTCGACCCGCAGATCGAAGCATCTTATCTTTGCGGCAATAGAAATGGTATCGCTTGTTACTTGCAGCCACGCCCGTTTAAAGACAAATCAGAAGAGAATGTCTTAACCCCGAACTTGCAAAATGGCGAGAGAAGAGGCTTTGGTGCAATAGACCATAGTTTGTTTGATGATCTCAGGCATTATTATCGGGAGCACAGTACGCTAGCAACTGATTTTTCAAGAAACCCACACGTCCTCCTCCCAAATGTTCTTTCTCTGGCCCATCGTCCCTTGAGAGTTGTGGCTGAAGAATGGACCAACTATATGATATTAATGCACCGGCTCGTCAAACGGCATGAATATTCGAACAGTAGGGATATTGAGTCTTTCGACAGGCTGAGCAGACTTGACTGTGATCTTCGCCTCCTGCAGAGTTGGCGCAGGCGCACCATGTCCTCTCTTCACAAATTGGACGCTGTTGTGCGCTTTCTCAACTTTTACCGAACATTGGACGGGCCAAGTGAGAGTTTGGATGGGCTGCTCGAGGACTATCAACACCTTGCGAGAAGGGTAGAGACCTACGGTAGTCGACTCGAGCTCATGCTTCCCGTTGTCACATCGCTCGTTCAGATTGATGATAGTCGGCGTGCCTTTGCTGAGACGGTCAATATTAGCAGATTGACCATTCTAGCATTGGTATTTGTGCCATTGAACTATATCTCCAGTCTCTTCAGCATGGGCGGTGAGATCGCGCCGGGGCAAAGCAAATTCTGGTTGTATTTCTTAGTTGCCGTGCCATTAACGATGATAGTGATTCTCATCGCCTGCTCACCATTGAGGAGGCTGAGGAAGCATATCGGCAAGCTTGAAACCAGGAAGAGTGGCTTCGAAGGATGTAATTGAGTTTCGAGGATGCTTCGGAATCGGGGAAGCGTAGGTTCTGCTGCTACTGTTGGATTAACACTGCGGACGAGCTGTCTCTTACATGCCTGCGATCTTTTCGGTAACAAATGTAGCTAGCCCTTCTCACCTGATTCTCTCGTTGAGAATTCAACAGTAATCAGGGGAATTTGCAGCGGATTGGAATGTGTGACTTTACAACAACCAATGGTGCCAACTGATAGGAGTTGCAACTCGCCATTGGCGTATGTTTTAAACTAGAAAACGTGAAATGGAAATGTTGGCCGAGCCGCCGTAGTCTTCCGCCCGCAACCCTTCAGCCATGGTTCGCCACTTATAAGCTGACCTGTGTGCAGGGTAGCCACTGGTATTATGGCCATGGGACGGCGCAGAGGTCCAAAACTCTCGTAGGAACAGACCTAACGCTTTTTGAGGCAAGGTTTCCTTCACCAAACGAATCGCCCGGTAGAGCACGGCACCCTCGTCTTTGTCGGGTGTCCATCAGCTTGAGATGTGACTGCGTCAGGCATTCCGGCCGTTCGGTATCAGGAAGCCCGCGCCCCGGCTTCTATCTGCGACAATGTACTGCTTCATTGAAATGGAAATATGTTGGCCAGGACTGCTTGATAGCGATTTATATTGATGCCTCAACGAAAACACAGCGTGATAGAATTCAAAACAAATGGCAATGAGCAAATGACGAGAGCAATGTGGTGAGTAAAGATGACAAAAGTAACACGATGGCTCTTGCCCCAGAATACGATAGGTTCTACGAGGGAGTTCTCTCCACAAGATGCTGCGCCCTTCATTCGTGACGCGTCCGTGATGCATCTGCGGTAGCCTGAGGCCCCAACCAGGGTACTTCTGCCAGGCTATCTAGTTTAGGTAGGAATGAACCGCCCCTTGCCTAGCGTTCGTTTGTGAATGTATCTGGGCATCCTACTTGCCCAGCAATCTACCAAATGAGTAACGGGCATTGCAGTTTTCGTACAATTACGGACCATGCATAACCTAAAGTACATGCTCTGCGGCCTTACTTGGGCCCTACAGGTCTGTGCTTAAAACCTAGCATCCCCCGTACTGAACCAACGTGAGACATCAAATTTGACCTCACAGCGCGCAACAAGAAAACACGGAGCTCCATCATTACTAGTTAAACAATGATTAGGGCCACTCAACTGTACTTGTCGACAGGATTGAGTGCAAGTCTACAAATGTCAGAGGCGGCCCCATTCTGATGCATCAACATGTCCCCACGGGATCTCGATCCCTTGACGAAAGCACCAACAATCCTCTGGCTCACAAGATGACTGCTTCTCTCGCTAAGAATAATTCACAGCATATTCACGAAGTAGTAGCCGTTCTCACTATTGTCGACCCTGTGTCTCTATCTGAAAACCGAACAAACGCTTCTCTAAGAGCCAACTTTTCGGAAAACGCTGTCTGTTAGCCTGAACTCAACCCTCCGATCTTTCGCTCCCATGGAACTGCCATTCCTTTGGCGACAACGAATATATGAGGCTTATTGCGAAGGTGCTCCAAAAGTCATATTCTCTCCAGCAGTGCTAACACACTCTTCAACGGAAGGGAAATGCCCCTTTGACGAAACGAAACATTTGACACGAACAAAGCAGAGAGCAGCTTTCAAGAAGCGCTGATAGGAGATGTGCGTGAACGCGTTGGTGCTAAGAGAGACGCGTGCACAGTCTCAGTTTAGCTTAACAAGCTTGGAAGATGGCCGTGACCAGCGCCACCGGCCGAGCATTGGGCTTCGAACGAAACTTTCATCATTACCTCCGCTACCTATAAACTGCGTTTTCAACACAGAACCCGACAGAATGGGCATTGCTCTGTTGTTGGCGACGTGTGGTCACCGGTACACTCGGCGCGGACGTGGGCTTTCTGCACTAATGACGGTGAGATTCGAAGGAGTAAGAGCTGGGACAGACAGATACGAACCGTGGTCCAGACCCTCATCGGTGTTTAAGAAACGGAGCGCACTCTCACTCTGGCCTCGTTCCTCTGACTCGAGTTCAGCAAGTCGCTGATTTAGTCGTATCGCCGCCTCGTATTTCGGCCTCAACCAAACTCCTTTAAGTCTCTCGAACCAAAAGACCATATACAGCCAGTACTCGTCCAATTGTTGATCTCTCTGGACGCCGGCGTTGTACAACTCTACCAGGTGTCTGACTCCTTGGAGATCAGATTCAGAGACAAAAACTGCCAATACTATCGTCAGCCTATCCCTTACTTATAAATATCCACCTGAATCAGGATGGCAAGACACATATTGTTGGCGTTTCGAGGACACGCCAAGGCTCCAAAATACCGACGTCTCGTATCATTAAGAGAATGGTTGCAAGCCGACAGCCAGGGACCCTCAAGTCCGTTACCGCTCCACTGTTACTAAGAAGAATACTTACTATGGCAAATACCGCGCCCGCAAAGAACCATGGATCCCTTTTCCATTTTGTCGCAAAGAAATATCTCACGAATACAACCTGTGTCCGGCTTGATGTTTCAAGGCAGGTAATATCTCCAAGGTATTTGTATTCAATGTTATTTGAGCGCCGAAGCTTACCCTATCCTGCAGATGGCAAGACGCTATATCTCTTGTCCCCTTGTGATGGTGCAGGCCTGTCGATATGATGTGCAGCTCGATGAGTGCTGAGTCCAGAATTATACAGTGATTTTCACGCTTTAGCAAGACTTAGCGGAGATGGCGAAAGGTATCTCGAAACTTGGCCCTCGCTGGAAAGGGTTCGCTTTGTCGACGACCAATATCAACCGATGAAGTTCATCTGAACTGTGATATGTATATCGGACTGCTGGTCTAGGGAACCGAAACTATGATCGAGTGGAAGCTAGCGCTACACAAGGGAGGGAAGCGTGGAGTAGTCGTCTCCAGATTGCAGCAGATTCTGGGAATCGTGACGCGGCTCCTTATTCAAGATGAGCACTTGTGAGTCCCTTGTCGTCGCAAGCGAGTGCTTGATGCTACCTGTACGTGGCAGGATTTTTTGCCTCTGGTAAAGACGTTGCACTTGTGAAGTCCGGAGTTGATGGTGACCATGCACGTGACGTGGAGTTCGCGTCTCTGATCGAAGAAGTCAGTTTGTGGCCGGATTTGGTGGGTAGGACTTTACCAAAAGTCTCTCTCTATGATTTACTTGCACTGCAAGGAAGAGAGGTAGGAATATCTCGTCCGCTCCCGACTAATTTAGGGTGTGCAGCTATTTTAACGCAGGGGCCTTCAAATTAGCAGGGCCGGCAGTCTAGCCACAACATGCGAGCAAGAGCCTCATGGAATAACACACGAATATGAGCCGGGAAGCCCTTGTTCAATATAGCGAGAGAGCCTTGCTATCTAACGCTCTAGTCATCACGTCCTTTAATGATGCTAGAAGACCGGCACAAACCGATGCAGACTGTCTAGAGGCTCCGAAGTTACCCTATTAGAAGCTTCGCTTGATTACTTGGCTTTCCATTGACAGAGACTGCTACCTCACTTGGTAGCAATGGGCATTGCTATATCTACATCCAAAGAGAAAGGCTCTGATCGAAAGGCAGGAAATATGTATTCTGGCGTGGCGCCCAATATCCTCGTAGCATTTCCAAGTCCCGTCCCGAAAGGGGTTTCGGGCGTTGCGGACCGGGCCTTGGACTGGCGGCCAGTTTCAGTACCGCCCGACTACGAAGCTTCTGCAATTCTCTACATTCCATCTTCTCCTCTTGGAGACCATGCGATTGATCAAGATGATTTACACAGGCTATCCAGGAGATAGCTTGTGTGCCGATATGGGAAATTGCACACCTAGCAACACTGACCCTGGGCGACGCGGTAGGGGGGGTATCCCCGGTAACCCAAGGTCATCACGGAGGAAATTTTGCCCTCTCCCGCCAAACGGTGCCGACTTTATTTCTTGCAGCGCCACAGTGGCTACTCACTCGCGCACTGGCACTGGTGCGACGAGATAGTGCCCTAAGATGCTCTGTGAGACGGAAATACCAAATCTTCGAACGAAGATAGCAGGTAAGCATTCAATGGACCCTGTTTACATTACTATGTAATCCGGACCGTCAACAGAGTGACTTTTGAATCCCAGAGCTTCTCGAAAATCGCGGCCTCCGATAGCTGTCGCTGAAGCACGTTCATCACACCGGCTCGCCTATCATACCGCGTTGTGGCTCCGCAAGTTCTGGGACACGCTCGATCTACACACCACACTACCTACCTTCCGCCCCACTTGGGAAATATGACAAAGCTCAATTCGTGCAACAAGTCCGCTACCTGTGAAACCGTGCCGGCGGCGAGACACTTTCTCTTTGTGCAATACTTTCGATACTCGCAACCGCGTTCAGAATCGCTGTACTCCGAGGCCCGTACTGCGTCTGATGCGTAGCCGCGTCCACAATCCATGAGCCGTCAGGGAAATCTATCAACAGCGCAATAAAAGATGAGGAATAGGTGGATGAGGCTTCGAGCGAAATCGAATGCCCGATAGTGGCGTTACCGAGTCTGGCGGAGCGGTAGCGCCTTTCTCGAGAGATCGGTGACACACAGTCCAGTCCACCCCACGATTCCCAAGCCGGCCTATGAACTCCCAAGCCTACAGCATATCTCCCTCTCCTCCGCCTAATCCTATTGTGAGCCCTATCCAGCCTGCGAAAATTAAATGCTTCGTGACACCTAGTCCGCGGAAGAGAACCACACAGCTTAGGTGGAAGAGGTGGAGAAGAAAGGAAGGAGGGTCAAAAGGCCCGTATAGTAGTCAATAGCGCGTAGCAAGAACAACTAGATAGTTACACTGGTAGACAATCTAACAAGCATTTCAAATCGAAATTTGAATTTCGAACACGCTGAGCTAGCAAGCCTAAGAGGATTGTGGTTCAATTAGGTAGTGGAATTTGACGTCTTCCGGGGAGAGTGTTTAGGTCCGTTCCAGATTAGCTTCTCAAAGCATATCGTTCCCGGAAGCAAAGTATACGGCCCCCTGAGAGCAAGTACTATACACAGCACGGGCTCCTGGGAAGAAAAACCCAATGAGGGGCTCAGAGTCGCCTATGTGACTTCCTTCAAAGAATCTACGCCTACCGATATTCCCGGAAGAATTACAACACACTGTCCTACAACCACAAATTCCCAACCGCCAGCTCCATGCTGTTCAACTTCACGGTCTCTACACCTACCGGCGCTCTGAGCCTCCACCTCCCCATCCACGATCAGCCGCCCACTCGCCGACCGAGCGCGTTCCCTCTTCCTTCCCTTCTGTGAAGAGTGGAGCGACGACCGCTTTCCCCGCCGCCACGGTGGATCGAGGCGACCCAGCGAGGAGGCGAGGCTTTGGCTGGTGACGGCCGGACGCGGTGCAGGGCGCTGCGGAGTAGGTTGCCGGTGCACGACATCATTGTGTCGCCGAGGTTGATGAGCGAGTGGCCTGGACGAGGGCGGATGGAACGCCAGTTTTGTGGGGAGTTAGGGGATTCTGTGGGGAGGATCTGGAGGTCGCCGGCGATGGGGGAGAGGAGGGTGATAGCGCTGATGTCGGTGTGGCGTGGCCGAAGAGGGTGATGTGGTGAGTGTTGGTGGTGCTGTCACTGCCGTTGATGGAGAGTTCGTCGGCGGCATTGGGAGGAGTGTTGGATGGGTGTTGCGGCGGGTTAGTAGGAGATGCAGTGAAGTATCAGACAGCTTGTCCAGACAACTGAGAGCGGCGAGTGTGCCGGTAGCGAGGCCGAGTTGATTGTCGAGATGGGTGAAGATGACAGCCACTGTTGTAGGAGCGCATTGGAGAAATTCCCGGAAATCTAGCGATGGGCTTCCATGGGCTCTGCGTTTTGCCGTCGAGAGATACCAAGCATGTCATCTTGACCGACTGTGTACACTTTCATGGCATCACGGTTTCCGTCGTCTGTCTTGCGCTTTCCGGGGCGTTTGTATCTGTTTTAGGAGGCACATCATATTAGCTCAGAGTCACGAATATATTGGTTAGCCGAACATTGAGAGATCGAGTCAAGGAAAGCCATACCGAAGTTAATCTCGCGGTAATTTGTAGGCATATTTGTCTAAGGTTGCTTTGTCGAGATTTGAAGAAGCAGCAGTGAGCTCAAACATTTTCTCTACAATCTTCAACAGCAGTCTACGCTCAATCGAGCCTCGAAGATCTAAGAGAAAAAAGCCATGCTCACAACACGCTTTCAAGAGTCTATTGTACTCGATACTGATATTTTTCTGAATCTGTTTGAACGAAATAGTAGGGATGTCGGCAACAGGAACATTAGATGGAAAATCATGGCAGTCGCTGGAATATGATGGAGTAGGCTTGATGGTTAACAAGTGAAACAGGTCAATAAAACAAAGGGAAGGTGGTGCAAAATGGTGTAGTAGTGAAAGTCCAGTCCAAGCGAGCGGATGTGTGCTACATTAGGTAGTGAACCGAAGATTCTTCCGGTGATCATGAACTCCCTGGATACTCGGGCACCGCAACGGCCGGTAGGGAGCTTCGTCGCCCTAATTGCGGCGTTCGGCAGGTGCGCCCCTCTTTCTTTCCTAGTAATACATATCAAGGATTGAAATTCGATTCCTTTGGAGAGTAAGGATAGCTTAGTACCCTATTATTATGTCGAGGGTTTTCTAGGCGTCCCTACCTACATAAACCGTCTTGCCGGGACGGAGACACTTTTAAGCGCAACCATTGACCAAACGGCCTCTTTAAGTCTAGTTCTTCCGCCCTTACCAACCGTTCGGCAGTGACTCTCTCAAAATCCTTTTTTTGGTTAGGTTTGCACCGGTGTCGACTCACCTTTCTCGATATGTTAAAAGGAAATTTGTGCTACCGATGGGGATAATTCTGGTCTTCTCTTTTCCTGGAGTCCCTTGAATTGGTCATTTTCTTGGTAGGATTGTGAGATCGAATACTGTTGCAGCCGTATCATCGTGACCAGCAAAACCTCTCCTGCTCCTATATGACTTTACACACTTTGGTGGATACAGTGGAGATACCAAGACTCCCATCTTGCCTTCATTCACTCTCTTGGTCCGACGATGGAGAGATAGCTGTGGCAACTAGCGACGAAGTCTTTGTCCTAACACCTAAAGGCCGGATAGCGAATTCCGGCTCAGCCAATGCTGTGGCCGGGAATACAAAATGGCATATCGATCGTTTCCAAGCGAATTTATTTACTTCTGCTGAATGGCCAATACAGTATCCTGACAGCTTTGCAACTTTCTCTATTGGACAAGAACAGTCTTCGGCTTCGGTCATAGCTTTAGCATGGTCACCTGCCGGTCTGACAAGGCATCGGAGGAGCTTGCTTGCGGTGCTGACAAGCAACTTAGTTCTATCTCTATGGGAAACGAACGGCCAAATAGCTCATTGGGAGCGCGTACTTGTCGTGAACCATGCGCTGGAGAGTTTCTTTGGGCCTGCCATGGATGAGTTGGATCCAGTGCGACGTCGCACTTGCGTACGATCCTTTACATGGAGCTTGCGCTCAAAAGCTGAGATCGATGCTACTGATGACCGACAGAACTATGTTCTTCCGGCTCGCTCTAAGTATCTCCTGGCCGTGTGCAATAGTAATGGCGAAATCGTTTTCCTAGACGTTGTAAGGAATCAAGACCTAGCAAATTCTCCTCCAGGTTACACAGCTGTTGTCCTTAGCAAGGAGATTATTCCTTCATTAAAATCCTTGATCAGAACAGAGCCTGGTTCTCTCTTCTACGCCTCTCTTCAGTCTGAGACCGTTGCTTCCCAGTTGGCGTGGGGCCCGTGGGTTCCTGGAAAGCTAGAGGACGAGCAAAGATCTATACTTGCCGTCTTACACCATGACAGGCTTCAATTCCTTTGTATACGACGACAAAACGTGAATTTGCAGCCGAAACAGAATCTTCCTGTAGTTATTTCATCTTGGATTGACTTCTCTCCCGACTTACCGCCCGTCTCTGGACATCTGGCTTGGAATTACGGCGTGAGGCTGTCCCGTAATCCTGTGAATCATCATTGGCTAATGAGCACAGGATGAAGAAAGCCCAGTCGCATTAGCTGTTGGCTGCGACGGACGTCCTGTTGTCATGCTCTTTGAGGTCCATGTATACAGCAACTTTTTTCAAGACAATCCAGATGGTATCACCACAGTTCCCATTCACGAGCCTACAGATTTACATTTAGGTCCATGGCCTGACCAGATGCTCATGACCTGGTCTCAGCCTAATGATTCTTATATCTCCGAGACTGCTAACGAAACTATCTACCGCCTCAATTGCTCTACTCATCTCTCTAGATGCCGTTCATTTGATATAGATCTAGGCACTTATGAATATCGCCGCTTACTTCAGACAAAATTGGCGAGAGGAATTGAAAATGTTCTGCGACAGTATTCACTTCAACACAAATTAGAGGAAAAGACACTATTCAAGACTTGGGGACATACCTCCCGCGGCAAATCCAGCGCAATTTGCGTAAGCGCCCACCCAACAGATCTTGCACAGTACATGACTCCATCCCTAGAGAAGAGCTGGGTTATCATTGATCAGACTAAAGATACGACCATTTCAGGCCAGGGCGATGATATGTCAAACTACGCCCGCATTCTAGAAGTGCAGAGAAGAATTTGGCGATGGGCACTGAACTTCCCTTTACAGAACGCGAGACGGATACCAGTGGATGAAAAGATCATTTCTTTATTTACTTCATTCAATTCTCCAACAACAAAACCACTAGAAAGCGATATGGTTGATCACATGGGAAGCACTGAGACATGCGAGATCTGCGAAGCAGGCATCCCACCTAAAGACCCGCAAGCAGCTTATTGTGAGAATGATCATTCGTTCAGTAAGAAGCCCTTCACCTAGAAGATGAAAACTCTAACCAGAACATCATAGCACGCTGCAGTCTCTCATTCCTAGCTATTCAAGAGCCTGGAATTTCGAAGTTCTGTTCCAAATGCGACAGGCAGTTCCTCGACCTAGAGAAGACGCAGATATGCATGAACCCAGAAGATGACACAAAAAAAGCAACTGAAAATACTGAGGCTCCCAGGTCTCCAAGTCCTCCGAAGAGTCTTACTTACCAGCTCTTTGAGAAATTTGGTACCTGTCCGTACTGTGGCGGAAAATTCAAAGGTTAGGAATGCGGCGTTGTGGCGCGTGCATGTTTACTCTCCCGGAAAATGCTAAATATACGTACCGGGCGTAATGGAGGTCTTTGTTAGACCTCGTCAGACGTCCAATCTCTCGACATGACATATGTGCTCTTTGTTTGGCCAAGATGGTGGGTTTTGCTTCTTTGTGAAATATGGTAAGTAGTCAAAGTTGCTCTCGATGGCTCTGCATGCGGATCTGGAGACCCACTCACATTTTTCTCAACTAAAGTTGACATTTGAGGATGATGTGGTGCCTTTCGCTGGTTACTCGAGCGGACGGTGCCATTTTCAAAGGCTTAGCTTAAAAACGTTTTGCCAGGTGAGGACTCGAAACACCAACCATGGAAGGCTCAGAATTTTCCCATTCCTCACAGCCAATTGACGTCAAACCAGCAGCCACCCCATCAAATGATCCTCCTCAAACCGACCCACACTTGATTCCAGAACCAGACATAACCGCCAGCCCAAGCACAGCAAATCGCTCGTCATGGTCCGGAGAGCTTCTAAACTACCTTAGAAGAAGGTCCTCCACAATTCCCAATGATATCGAAGCGCAAGCAGAAGTGACAAGGTCGAGCGGACAAGAAGACAACAAAGGCACCGAGCAGGGTGACAGTAGTGGACAAGAGATTCCGGAAGAAAATGTCCCAGTGTACCGACGTCCGTCTCGCCGCCCATCTGAGGCTCCCTCAGACCTTGTTGAGCTCCCGGCAGAGCCATCTTCCCCTGTTGCCCGCCATGGTTCCTTTTTTGACACAGACTCCGACTCGGACGAGGTCCATATCTCTCCAACAAGCCCGGAAATAACTCGTGCCAACAGCGTCCGTGTCCAACGGCCGACAGTTATTCAGCACCACAGCAAAGACAGTAGCCGGCTTTTCCACCGTTTCATGAATCCAAACTCACCTACTTCCACATCGCATTCAAGCATGAATCCAAGAGCGACTAAGGCACAGCAGATTCTTGGGCATCATATCACAGATTTGCACGAGCTTTCTCCTCCCCCAGAAGTCTCTCCGTCGGCCGAAGTGTCTCCCACCGCCGACGATCGCCCCAATCCAATGGAGCAAACTGCGATAGCCAGCCGTGCACAAACCCTCGGGATTATCAATACTACGCCGATGTCACATCAAGCGGAGTTTGATAGAGCATCGAACATAGGCGATGAAACCAAAGGAGGACCAAATCCTCCTACTCCAGCCTTGTCCTACACACCAGGCTCGGTGCGCGAGATCCCGGCCAGGCCACTCGACCAAGAAGAGCTCGACGCCCTCCCGGCCCGACTTGAGATGCTTGGGATACGAATCCCGCACATGCACTCCGGCCATGTCGGCCTGGACGGCCTGCGATCCAACCCCATATCCCCCGCCGAGATCACGCTCGCTGACAGCCTCCACCGAGCCATCTCCTCACCCCTACCGACCGCAAAAGCAAAAATCTCAAAGCGAAGGGTAACCATCCAACCCGTCGACACCGCCATCGCCAACGACCACGCCGCCGCCGCAGGAAGACACCACTTCCGCGAAAGCATCGTCAGCACCCCCTACCCAACCCGCTCCGCCAGCGCCGAACCCCCCTCCTCCCACCTCAAAACCCCACCCCCCGAAACTCTTTCCCTAACCCTCACCCTCCCCCAAACCCCCCCCAAAACCCACACCTGCACCCTCCCCATCCACCCCCGCTCCACCTACGACGACGAAGCCCTCTTCACGCACCTCCGCACCCACTACCGCGCCTCCCTCCTCGGCCCAACAACCCGCCACCTCCGCCCCTTCCTCCCCCACACCCTCCACCACGCCGAGTATTCCTCCCCCAACATCGCAGAGGTCCTCCACTTCGACGCGCGCGGCTTCCTAACCCATTTCAAACACCCCTCCCGAGGCCGGAAACGCAAAGTCTGGCTGAACTGGCTGAGGAGTGTGCAGGTCCGCGCGAGCCAGACGGGTGAGAGTGTGCAGGAGCCGAGGGTGGTGTTGCACCACGCGCTGAGTCCCGCGCGCGTTGTTGTTGCGGTGGGGCTCGTGCTGGGCCTGGCGGTTTTGGCGGTCGTGTTGTGGATTGTGCTGGGTGTGCCGGGGAGGGGGGTTGAGAGTGGGCATGGACATGGGTGGCGGGAGGATGCGGGCAAGAGGGTCGGGGTTGGGTTGGTGCTGGGCGGGGCGGTGGGCGCGGTGGGGGGCGTTGCGGTGGGGGTTTGGGTTTTTGTGGGGAGGGGGATGCTGTGATGTGATGAGGGGGTTAGGAGGGGATGGTATGGCGGGGGTGAGGGATTTGTGGTTGGTTATGGGTGTGGCGTTTGGGGTTTAGGTTTGGTTTTGGTGATTAGTGAACGGGAATATTGGGCTGTATGAGAGATATAGGGGGCACTGATAAAGCACCGGGGTGCTTAGGGAAGGGCGTAGCTTGATCGAACTGATCGAAGGGTTGAGCAAAGGCCGAGTTGGGAATTGGGTGGAGCGTTCCGTCGACAGCTATCGAAGAGATCGTGCAAAATGGAAGGAGTCGGGCGTCAGTGGATGGATCTTCGATTCACTAGCTCGATGTATTTACGCGTTGCAAAGGGAAGAACATGTTATGTCTATCGAGATCAAACACGCAGATTTTCAATTTTCTCAGACATACCTCCCAAAGGGCCGTTAATGTCCTCGTAGGATCGTGATACGACACACCGACCTCAACCACCTCCACATCTACCCTCATCCATCCACTGTTTACACCATCTCCCTGACCTTAACCCTGACATCTACCCCACTCTGCCTCACAAACGCCCCCCGATGCCACCGCCACTCTTTATCCCCCACAAGCTCAAAATCCAACTCCCTCACCACCCGCGGCACCAGCTTATACATCTCCAGCAAACTCACATTCTTCCCCAAACACTGGAACCCGCCATGCCCAAATTGGCTCAAACACGCATTCATCCTTCCCGCCCGCTCCGTCCCCTCGGCCTCCAGCCACCGCTCCGGACGGAACTCGTCGATGCGGTCCCCGAAGATGGAGGCATTGCGGTGCAGGACCCATGCGTTGACGCCGACGTGCGTGCCGCCGGGGATGTGGTGGCCGAGGACGGTGGTGCCGGCGGGCGGGACGACGCGGAAGGGCGTGAAGCGGGCGGCGGGGTGGAGGCGGAAGGCTTCTTTGATGCAGGCGTTGAGGTACGGGAGGGCGTGGGCGGTGGCGAAGGGGATGTCTCTTTGGGTCTGGGGGATGGACTTGTCGATCTCGTCGCGGAGGGTTTGGAAGGTGAGGGGGTTGCGGAGGAGGTAATAGAATACGGCGGTTAGGGACCAGGCTCTGGGTAAGTGTCAGCTAAGGAAGAGAAGATATTGGTAGTGCGGGTGCGTGTACGTGGTGTCTGAGCCGGCGAAGAACATGCTTAGGCCGAGGACGAATATTTCATTGTCGGTGACGATGTCTGGGTGTTCGTGCTTTGAGTGAATGAATTTGGTGACGAGATCTTCTGGGTTAGAGTTGGGATCGTCCGGATTGTGTCTAGGGAGTTTGCCTTCTTCGTCTTGTTTGAATCGGGCCGCCTGGTGATGAAGAGCATGCGGAACGACTGGATTAGTGGCATTAAGATAGCCCCGGCGGCCGAGCCAAAGTAGAACCGGATTTTTGAGGCAAATTTTGTCAAGCCAGGGTATTTGACCGACCTGAAGATTGGATCAGCAGAGCATAATAGAACAGACAAGAGCCGTACGGGATCAGTATAGTTGATAAAGGATTGCGTTCCTTGAATGATATTATTTATATCTGCACCTCTCTCTAGGAAGCCGAACGGAGCTCCGTAGGTGACCGCGCCTATCACATCCAGTGCATAGTAATGCACCCATCTTGGTAGGTCGACAATGCCCTCTTTGCCCGGCTTATTGGCGAACCTATCGCGCAGCTGGCTGATGAAAACTTCAATATTCTCGTTGACAAATTGTTCGTACGAGATCATGCTCGTCATTGAGAACGCCTGGGCAACACATCGCCGAACGCTATCATGATATCGCTTGTCAAGGGTAGAGAACAATGTAGGTGTAGCGCGGCCATGCGAGACTGCTGAAGAAACTAAATACTGGGGCGGCTTTACAAAGTTCTTGCCTGGTCCGTAAATGTCCCGTATAGCGTCCGGGTGGTCGAATGAAAGAGTGTGAGGCCCTACCCTAACAATTTCTCCGTATTTCTTGTGTAGGTGGGCCAGCGGTGGACGGTTGTAGCAAAACCATGACCAATAGAAACGCGGCAAGTCTGTGAAGGAAGAAATAAATGGGCCATCGAACCTAGTCAAGCCTTTCTGGAAGCGAAGCCGAAAGAGATGGGCAAGAATCAGAAGGAAAAGCGCAGGTAGCCAATAATTGGAGAGAATGTCGAACAGGTTTGCGATCATTTTAGTAGTGCGAGATGTGCTCCTGAATTTGATTGACTGAACATACTACCATCAGCCAAAGAAAGATCACTCAGTGATAGAAGAGAAACATCATATATATCGTAGGGCGCGGTCTACCATTTAAACCGCGCAATAAGCTGATCACAAAATGCCGACGAACGTATGACTGAGATGATGCATCACGGTGAGGATGGACGAATGAAAATGTAAAGAGCAAGCGGGAAATTCTGCCGAGGCGGTGATCGCTCAAGCCGAAGTCGCGAGCCCTGTTACACCAGCCTTCCAAATTGTTCATGCTTTCCAAAGGCGGAAATGCGCATAAAGCGACGGTCATTTCTCCGACGATACACGACATTATCGCCGAAGCAATGAGTCTGAACTCAGCCATTAGGAATCGCTGGGTAGGGGACAGCAAATTGACAGTCTGCGCCGCATTGGTTCCGGACCGTCCGAGAATATCGTTGTCTCTGCAGCGGGCAGTACAGTACATGATCGAAGGAAGGGTGGGCGCCGTCGCCGAAACATATCAATGCTTGCACTTTGAGCATGAATCCGTCGACAGACCAAGAAAGGGGAATGGTGAAGAGAGAGGCACGAGAGGCAACGCCTTCTTGAGATGATATCACGTGATGACGCGTTGCGTCTAAACTCTTCTTGGCATCTTGTTGATTTTCGCGTTCCATGAGACGTCATACTCGGCCATAGCTCCTGTGCTCGGCCCTCCAATTGAGTTCGACAACTTTCCTTTTCCCAGCTTACTCCTGCTTGCTCTCCCCAATTGCCAGCTTGTTCCATCCTTAACTTAGTCGCTTTCCATCTCCAATTCAAAATTTTCATCCTCAAACGCTACAGCCACCATGGTTCTCGAAGCCATCGACGCGAACACCCGCCAGCCCATCCCCAAGACCTCCCTGTCCGGTCGCGACCCATCCTCAATCAAATTACCAGGCGAAGATAGCGGGCCCATCGAGTTTGAATACAAATACAACTGCAACGAGATCCGCAAACGCATCAACGCCTTCCTCAAAACCGGCGAGATGAAGGTGACCGAATTCCAACGCGAGCTTGGCGTCAATAGCAATTCCTACGGGCGTTTCATGAAACTACGTGGTCCTTGGTCTGGCGCTGAGAACGGGACCATGGAGGCCGCATACCTGTTCTTCAAGAAGAGAGACCTGTGCGGCGTGAAGAATCAGAAGAAGAAGAAAGAGACCAAGGAGATGAAGAAGGCGACGGATGTCAGCAGCACTACTTTGCCCGGGGAAGACGCGAATGCAGTCCCGGTCTACGATACCTGCGATGACGTGCGAAGAAAGATATCCAAACACATGCGCGATACCGGCACGTCGAAGGCCGCGTTCTGCAGGGCCATCAGCGACGCTGCAAAGACCCCCGTGAGCGCGAGGGTGTTCGATACGTTCACTAGCAGGAAAGGGCCTGCCGGTGGCGCTAGTAGCCCTGCCTTTTATAGCGCGTATGTGTACTTTGAGAAGCTGAGGGTGAAGGAGAACGCAAAGAAGAGCAAGAAGAGGGAAGAGATGGAGAAGATATGGGGAAAGAACGGAATGTCATTTCATGACTCGAATCAGGGTTTGTGGCTAAGCACAAATCAGTACCCGGAGTGGGACATTTACGGGGTGCTGCGCATTAATGGGAGAGTCATGAAAGGATAATTTGTAGGTTCCAAGGGACGGCATGCCATGGATTTCCAATTTATTTCTGCTACTTGACAAGTAAAAGATGATTGCTCCCCTATTCCCAATTTTATTCGTCAGGCTCAGGTCGTCAGGTGTTTGGGTATATTCAGGGCTCTTTGTACAATAAAATAGCTACGGTAGACAACACGTCCAACGCAAGTTGCAAATTTTATTTGACAGCTCCTCATTTTTGATAGCCCGCAGCAGAAATCTCATCATATTATCAAACAGGCACATTAGCACCAATACTCCTCCAGAACGCACATCTCTGCGCCAGATACGTCAACTTCGTTTGCTCGAAATCAGCAGACCCGATCACCCATTCAGACCCCGTAGATTGAATCTCGGGCACCGCAGCCTGCGATGCATCCGTCAATTTATGCGCGTTCGGATCCCCGGTCTCGAAGAAGCTCGCCATTGCGCCGGCGAAGCCTTGGTAGGTGATCGGGTCGGTCTTTTGGATCGCGTTGATCTGGTTCCACTACGGACAGGTCAGTATTTCAGTCATGGGATTTCGGTGGGAACCTACGTATTGCGTATCACTCCCATGCTTCGCCGGCGGAATCGTATACTCCCCCAGATACCCTCTGCTCCTCGCCGACCCCGCAATCCAGTACGCGGGACACGCCAGAACCAGGTCTCGGAAGATCACGCCCGCGCGCTGGTAGGTGCCGTTCCACGCGAAAGTCTCTTCGGCTCCGCCAGGGGGGTATTGATCCTTGACTTGCTGGATCTGCGCATCAGATATATCCGGCAAGAACCCTCGCAGATACCCGTCGAAAGATTCCAAGCTCGAATTGAACGTCCCCGCGGTCCCGTTGCTCACTGCATTCTGCAGGCCGGGAGGGATAAAGTTCTCGCCCTCGTGGGCGTTGAACATGCCCCACGCGAACTCGGCGTTTACAGCCCCACGGGCGGTGGCGACGCTGAGGGGCTCGCGGAGGAAGGTGCCGTCAATGACCGGTGCCCATGTGTAGGAGCTTGTGTTGTACGTGTGGGCGGATGTCAACGCGAGCGAAGACTCACGGAGAACCTGGAGATCTGCGGATTTGAGACAAGAGAGCGTGTCTGAGGCGTTATCACAGCCGGCACCAGCGACGAAAGAGGAATACAGTGCTTCTGCTTCGGGGCTGTCGTATGCATAAGTCTTCGGCCAGAAGGGGCTGCCGGGCATGGCTTTTTGGAATAACGGAGGGTCCGTTTGGCCGCCGTTGGCGAGGACTTGCGCGATCACGCTACCGCCGCCTGCGGATTGGCCTTGGATGGTCACGTTGTGCGGGTCGCCGCCAAAGTAGCAGATGTTGTTGTGGACCCATTGGAGGGCGGCTTGCTGATCGAGGAGTCCTGGGTTCAGGTCAGCGGTAGGTGAGTCTGCAATGGCTCTCCCTGGCAGAAGACCAAATGCTGCAACGCGGTAGTTGGGATAGACTATCACGTAGTCGTTGAGGCTAGATACATTGAGAGGCGGGTACATGGACGGCGGTATGCCGAAGGAGGCAGATCCTTGAATAAATCCGCCGCCATAGTAGACTACAAGTACTGGACGTAGTGGGGTATGCTGAGCCTGAGGTCGGGTATAGAGGCCAAGGTAGAGGCAGTCTTCTGAGCCATTGACTGTTCGTTGGGGGCACATGTCGAAAGACTGGTTCGAATCGTAGATGGTGCCATTATTTATGGGAGATGGAGGCTGAGGAGCACGGAAACGATTTACTCCTGCCGTGGACGCACCGAAGGGGATCTTGCGGAATGCAGTTATGTTGTACGTCGAAGAGTATGTACCTTGAAAGGTACCTTGAGGAGTTGTGACAAGGGTATCATTATAGGACGACAAAGGTGCGGCAGTAACAATGAGCAGCACATGAAGCAATAGAAATACCACGCCACAAAATGAAGCCATGGGATTGAACTGAGATGAGAATGCTAGAACACTTTGAATTTATGGTAATACACCAAAATCACAACATCAGACGAACGCAAAGCTGTAGATTTATACAAGCTTTTCACGAGATACTACCTCTTGCCCCATATTGTTTAGTGCGTACCATCTCCGCACCGGGAACGTGGTTGCAAGGAATCAGCTGGAGACCATGAGATCTGTCATTCATTAAAGGTCTTTAGCTTGCATATTCGCACAGAAAGTTGCTGAATAGAACCAAAGAGAACGCTGGGATGATGACGATCTTAGATCGGGTTAATATACGCCGAGCCACGGAAAATTTCGAGAGCAGGTCGATCTGCCGCAAGCTTGAGCAGAGAGCACGAAGGTCACTACCTGAAGAACATATCATAGCACAAGCTTATCTAGATCGAATCGGAAAAGGCTTTGGGAGCGTGGCTTCATGTTTGATATTCAGCGATCGTCAGAACGGCGGAATCCTTGTCCAATACGCGGCAGGAACTTGTTCTGAACAGCGATGAAAATGAAAAGGTATCACGACGGTCAAAGCAAGTCTTCTAGAGCGAAGCGATGCTAGGGTCGTGTCTTCTTAATAATAATAAGAAAATAAACGAGCTACAGAAAGTAACGGACCTACATGATTGAGCCTTTAATAAAGTTGGATGAGTAGTTGTGGAAAGAGTATGCGGGCTAGGTCGAGGGCGCCACCAAGTAACTGTCATCTTGGCATTCTAACCAAAACTAGGCATCAAATCGCCAAATATCTTCCCTTATAATTAGTGTGCTTAATTGGCCGTGGCCAAACTTTGAATTTATAAAGTGGCGAAGCTAGCTGGTATAGAAGCATATTAGGAATACTACCTAGAAACAAACAAACAACAAATCACGGCTGCATCGCAGAACAATCCAGATCGCTATGTAACGGGGCAGTACAGTTCAAGTGCGAAGTCAACATTTACTTGGGAACCAGACAGTAATCCTTCGGTCACCAGCTTCTCCCAGTCTTCATATTCGACAGAAGATGACAGCTTTTGAGTTCAATAAACGGGGTCTCGTTCGGCTCTCAGAAAATACGGATAATGAATATCATTAAAAATTGCTTACCATCAAAAATAGAATCTTAGCGGATATCGTCTACCAGTAACGCCAATGTCATTTTCATACAGATTGCCCAGCTTCTTCACGAAGCAACTACCCTCCGAGGGCTCTCATCCCAAACCTCCCTCGAATTGTAAGCCGGCGGCTGGTCAGCCGGCCGATTCTGCGATACGTCCGTACCCTGAACGGTCGAACCTCTTGTAAGTCTTGTACCATTCGATGCTGGCGCGCGAAGCGTCTCTACATAGCTCGGTAGCCTCTCTTCTGGCCGGTCCCTCTTTTTAGATCGACGGTGCAGCCAGCAAGTGACAACCAAGAATATCCACACGCCAAAGCAAGCGGTAACGATACCGACGATTCTGCCAGCGTAATTGTGAAGTTCTCTGGCTTGGTCAGCTTCTGAAGAACCAGAAGTCATTGTTGGCAGGCGTGTCGAATAGGTTGGTGTATAACGCGTTACGGTTGAGTACCAATGCGGAGTTGTGGTTGTAGTTGAATCGAATACAAAGCGTTTGACGGGCCAGGTATTGGAATCTGACGGCAAGACAGTCGGATATACTTGTGCCGCGAAGCCTCCGGCGTTGGATTTGCAGTAGTCCTGCGCGATATTAAGAACTGCCTTGGACGGCGCAACAGCAGCTTCTGTGCTACATTGGCGATCGAGATTTGTGCTGATAGCGTCGATGTTGTCGTCGAAGGACGTTGAGCAGAGGCAGGATGCGTATCGATTAGCTACTCCGTTGGCATGTATGATACAGTTAGGGTTTCCTAGGAGGCTAGATGGACAAACAGAAGGCATTTAGTGCAAGAAGAGGTTCAGTGGGGAGGGAAGAATTGTTGAAGCTGATATGAATTTCTTGAGTAGGTTACACGAGGCTAGGAGGGGATAGGGAGACGTACAATATGTTCAAATAGGTTGACCGGCAGGGTGTATCAGACAGTACAGCGTAAGTGGAAGAGTGTCCAAGACCCTCTACCGCAGCACCGGCCTGGAAGTAACAGGCCGTTCGAGCGAGGGGGTCTGAAATGGTTTCACATGTAGAGCAGGGATATGAAGCCGAAGAAGTAATGGTAGCATAGTCTCCCATGGTGATACGAAAAGTGGTGGTACGAAAAGTCTACCTGGACAGGAGAACATAGTTCGAGGAAAAGGTCCTCTCGATCTCGAGTTTAAGAATCAATAGCAAGCAGCCATTGCAAGGCAGCATCCCGGGGACCATCTAGAGGCGCAGTCCCATTAGTCTGTCTGGTTAGTTCCCAAGTCTGCCCAGGCCTGTGGGAGCGGAAGAATTGGAGCGGGAAAATTGGCCCCTATCCAAGACAAAATCGCGCATTTAAGGCCCAAAAGATAAAGGACTGCGGCGAGCAAGGCATACATATGAGAAGGAAAGCTCTCTTCTACCTGGCAAAACTTGGTCATGGGGCCGCCTACCTGGAGTTCTCTGCAAGCTGGGATACCAGGCTTGAGAAGCGAAGGACAGGCAAGATACATTGTTCTATGCCGAAGTCTTTGAAGAAATCTTGAATAATGCCTCAACCTTACCGTAGCGAGGCCAAAGGGCGTCCCTCGCGTCCTTAGTATCAGGGCAGCGATGGCCTCGGCTCACTTTCCCTTTTTACTCTGCCCTCTTGGAGGTGGAGGCTGAACTTCGTCATTGCTTCACGGGAATTGGTGCGGAATCCTTGAGATGCCCTTCATACAGCTCCTTTCCACATGAGGTAAATCTAGCCGCCCTGAAAGCTAGGTACTCGGCTTCATCTTACCCTTTTCACCCACTTATCTTGCACTCATACATTTCTTATTGCTCCCAGTCACGCCGCATACTCTGCGGGTCCACTGCTGATCACCATACTTAGCTGATTTCCTTCCGATCCTCGCTTCAATACGCGCACGCCCGCAGCCATGGCAAATACTGCGGCGGGAGGGCTGCTGGCAAGACAATTGAAGGAAATGCAGCAGCAGACCCTCATACCTGGCCTCTCGTGCGGACTGGTGGGAGACGACGTATTCCAGTGGGAAGTCATGCTCATGATCTCAGATGATCTGAAATATTACGGAGGTCGGCCGCACCTCTGCAGCAATATGCAGCGAATAAGCTGACTTTGGCGGCTTTCCAGGCGGATTCTTCCGAGCGCGGCTTCTGTTCCCTCCAGAGTACCCTCACAAGCCTCCGAGGATGAAATTTGAAAGTCCGATCTTTCATCCAAATAGTACGTTCCACAATCATAGTATCAGGCTACATTAATGACTTGGTGATAGTCTATCCGGACGGGGAAGTCTGTATATCCATCCTGCATCCTCCGGAAGAAGACAAATACGGCTACGAGTCAGTCTCGGAGCGCTGGTCTCCAGTCCAAACACCAGAAACCATACTCTTGTCAGTGATCAGCATGCTTAGTAGTCCCAATGACGAAAGTCCTGCGAATGTCGAAGCTGCGAGGATATGGAGAGATGACCCGAGAGAGTTCAAAAAGCGGGTCAGGAAGTGTGTGAGGGAGAGCCTAGGCGAGGACTAGGTCATTGCAAAAAATTAGAAAGGCCCCTAAAGGCTCTTTCAAGGAGATTAAGATTGGTTTTCAGTCTAAAGACCGGCCCTAGGAGAGAGGTTGTGCTTGTTGCGTCATCATTTTCGGGGATGTTGATTTTGTACACGCGTTTTAGCGACAAGCATGATGCGACCAATGATTTTTTTAGTACGCAACTGGCTTATTTCTTCGGCTTATTTCCGATCGACTGTACAGTTTCCGGATACAGTGGCCGTTTGGTGTTTGTTTGGGCTGATCTGCGTCCACGTACATTGCTTCTTGGACGGCGACAAATGCGCTCTGCAGAATATTATTCGTGGGAATGCTATACAAGGTTTCTCCTCCCTGTTCCCTACTTAATTCGTCTTTGATCTTCCTATAATTCGCATCACTGTTGGTTTCGAGCTCATTTGACCTCGATAACGAAACATGGATCGATTTCACAGGCTACCTGAGCGACTGAGTCCTAGGCAGTCATCGACTTGATTTGAACCTCCAGGGTATACACAGATAGTATCCAAATTTCTCAGGAATAACCATCGATCTCGCAAGACAGACAAGGACCAAAAAATGATATCACCAGTCAGGTTTCAAAAAAAGTCGGGGACTATACCTCGTGGAGACTCCCCGAACTACCACATGCCGTCTACTTACAGTACCATTCTTAGCAATCGTGGTTCGCGTCCGAGCTGGACAGAAAAGAACACTCCCAGAACAGAGTAACAGAGGTCGACACAAAGTTTCACGGACATCTCAGTCTTACGGAAGCTCAAATCTAGAGCTTCAACGGGCAAAGCCCGTCAAACTCCATCCTCTAACTATGGCTCAGCATCCACTACTAACCTTACCCCACGTCAAAGAAGCTATCCCTGCCCTCGAAGACCTGCTCATCATCCACAGCTAATTCCAAGATATCACGAACCTCGAGACCCACGATAGCAACCTGCAGCGACTAGAATTGGTCCTGACCGGCGAAATTTGGGCAGTCCTGGACGGTTCGGACGATTAGCGCGATCTGACCCACCACCGTCGGGATAGAGCTCAGCAGCAGGGTCTCGATTTACACGGACTACTGATCGAGCCGAACGATCGGCTTCAAGCCTTTACTGAACGTCTTGTCGACATACGGAAGTAGTTTGCGGATAAGTGGGGTCGTCTGGCACCGGCAAAGGAACAGTCCCAAAGTTCGCGACGACATGGGGAGGAAGCGCGCTTATGTGACACTCTCGGTGGGACCGACGGGGGAACGACTTTGGAACAATTCCACCCAGATCTAACGAAAAGACTCAGTTCTCGCGGTGCATCTGAGCACGCACGTCGATGTGTCGAGAGCTCATGCAAGCGTTCACGCAATTCGTCTACACTACCACTCGCAAAGAATCTGCATGTGAGATCAGCATTGCCAAGCACTGCTCAAGTGAAGATCCTGCGAGGAACGGCGTCGTGAGATGGGAGAACCACCTGCGAGAGAACTCTACGATTTCACAAACAACATACGACAAGCATCGGCGGACGGCCAGAACACAGGGCAGACACACTCTACAGCGTGGAAAGTCTACTTGTGTGAGTCGCCACGTCCAGAGCCCGACTCGCCATAATAAACACCATGAGATGAGAAAACCCAGAAGGCACTGAGCTTAGGTAGCTTACATTAGACCCTTCTCCTATGATAAAGGATATAATGAAATCTCTTCGATCTCAGCGCACTCCCCACAAACAACCCTCATAATTAATCCCCAAACCCACAACCCTCCCACACTGGACCCATCCCACCTCCCTCCCTCTGTCACGCCGCTTTTTAAGCCTCCACCAACTCCCTCTCCTTCCGCGTCTCACAGTCAGGTACCTACCTCCCTCCCTCTCAGACCTCTCCCCTCCAATCTCCATCCCCCAGTCCATCTACATACTACCAGCACGCACTAACTAGCCAGCCTCTCCCAACTACAAAGACTTCAAGAACCAATGCCGCAGAGAAACTTGCCAGGGATATTACCTAGCTTGAGGCTGCTTCTTCATTTCATGTACAAAGTCATAGCGCAGCGGAGCGTAGGTTGGGTGTGCGTTCTCTCACACAGCCGGATATCGTGGAGCCGGATATCGTGGAGTGAGATGTGGTGGGATGGGAATGCAAGGCAAGTCTCTGGAGTTTGGGGACTGGAATTGATAGTAGCTTACAAGCTAGTAAGTACCCTATAAATGGAACGAAAGAAGCTCAGAAATGTCATACGACATTGCCGTATAGTCTGAAAGACCGGCGGTCGTTAAGTATTGATATGTCTCGTATTAATACTAATTCTCGTGCATGATCTTAACGTCAAACACCTCAGCGCCACGCAAGCTCAGAGCGCAATCATCCCGAAACTACCTACCTACCATGGAGAAAGACCGGCCATATCATTAGGAACTCGATGCAGTTCATCCTTACTCAAAACCTCAAGCCAAAGCACCCATCGGATCCCACAACGGCAGGACCGTCGGGTGGCTTTTCAGCACATCCCTCACCTCCTTGTCCACAAACTTCGGATCGACCACGACCTGGTATGTGAACTCATCCATCCACTTGTCAGTCATGACGAAAAATCCCTGATCGCCGGCATCCGTTCCCCAGCTGTTCTCCACGCGCCATCTGATCGGCTTACCGTTCTCGACTTGGACCGCTGTGAGGACCATCGCGTGTGTCATCTGGCTCTCGCCGACCATGAGGCGCTGGGTCTTGGACATACCAAGGTCAACATTGAATGCAAGACGGTAGTCGTAGAGCGCGGTGTCCATGATGCCGCTCGCAGAGTCCGAGTACTTGCCTACGTCCGAGCCGAAGAAAACGGGGAGTCCGGCTTTGAGCATGGCGATTGTGGCTTTCTTCATGGTGTCCATGTCAACGTTGACGTAGGTTATTGGTCGACCACCGTAGACGTTTCCGAGCTTGTCAACTGTAAGGTGAGTAAAGTACTTGTGTCGGGGGTCATTCACAAGGGAGAAGAGTTGGTTGACGTTGGAGCCGCCGAGCAAAGCCTTAGTGCTTGGAGCAGAGAGCTCGCTAGCTAGCTCGAGTGGGGTCATTTTAACTTTGTGGTAGAGGTCGGTGGCGTTATAGTATTCCCACGTGAATTTCTCATTGGGGTTTGGCGGTGGGCCAAGCATCAAGGTGAGAACCAGGTGAATCTCTTGGAGCATCTTTTCCTTTGCAGAGAGGAGAGAGGACTTAGAGATGGAGGGGTTGGATCCGATCATAGACCTAAGGACCAGAGCATTCTCTCGAAGCTTGGAAGTAATAAACCTATCCATGAACGATGAGCTCATGGCATTGTAGGAATCAGGATAAAGGGATTGAGGAACTATGCCGTATTTGGTGACAAGGTTCGCGACCATATCCCACTGGCCACCATCACCAATAGGGCTCGCTAGGAGGGACTGAACCAGTCGGCTGTCAAGGTCTTGATCTGCAGTGTCCATGATCGCTTGGAGGAAGAAATTTGACTTTTCGAGCTTGTCCCAGAAGAACAAGTAGGCCTGGCTCAATTCGAATTCTTTAAGTGCGTGCTTCTTCATAACAGCTACTCGGAAGACGTTCGTAGCAGCAAAGAGCCAACATCGACCAGAGGCACGCTGATTTGTAACTGGCGCTCCCTCGAAAGGTATCTTGATATTGAAAATCTGGTTGTCTTTCAAGGTCGAAACCTTTTGAGAAACGATCCGGTTGAGAGGAGAAGAGAGAAGGGCAGACATCGCAAGTCGATTCTATTGAGAAACGTGAGTAGAGCCATAGGTTTTGTAATCTTGATGTACCTTTGGATCTTCCATGAGCTCCTTCTGCCATTCCTCAGCGGTCGAGATAGAGATTGTCTCAGAGCCGTGTCGATAGGCCGGAGCTATGGAACCGATGAGAATATGCTACCTGTGGGACTGATCGAAGGGACGTACGCTTCTCATCGCTTCCAATGTGGACGAAGTCATCCTGAAGTTGGTGTTGGCGCAGGTCATCCTTTAGCTCGAGAGCTTTGAGCCGCTCAACGAGTGCTTGGTTGACTGCAGCATCGGAGGGTCGAGACGGTTGAGCACCCATCTTGGATTCAATGCACGGTAGAAGAAAGGTTGTCTGCACCAATGTCAAGGAGAGAAACGATGGTGAGATTTTAAGCTGTCGTTGCTAAGGGTTAATGTAGGTGTGAAGTTGACGTTGAGGTAAAGACGAGGGGCACACGTGGTCCTTCCGCATGATTCATGAAGCTGTCGATTAAGCTCCCCGCATTAGGCAGGTTCGTTCCGGCATGGAAGGCGCCATGATGCCCGGGGAATGCGTGTTCCGACATCCCCAGACGCGTCACCCGAAGCTTACCCGGACTCTTTGCCAGAATTCATAACGGAAGTCTCCCGGCGGCCTTCACCCCAACCTTCAATAACCATATCTGTCTCTGAGCCACGAAGCAAGCTTGCACCACTACGACGTCCAGAAGTGGGGTCATTGAAAAGCTTATGCCTTGCCGAAACCGAGCCCGGTCCATTGCAGATTGTTGATAATCTTTTACCGCCATGAGGTCTTGTGTGCCGGAAGAACTTTGAAGAGACATAGAGGAGAGGTAGACGGCATCTTTAAGCAGAATCTACCGAAGAGGATGAGAACGCCCCCCACTGTTGCCAGTCCCTTTGACTCCTGCTTCGACATGCAGCAGAGATGAGATCCGTTTCATGATCGGCGCAGCGAATGCTGTAATTAGCCTTTCAATGTGTCTGAGCGCATTCCTCCGGAATTTTGACATTAGAGGGACAGCTGCGGCTAGTTGCGAACTTAGCAGGCAGAGAAATTTCCACCTGATTCATTCTAATCTCTGCGACCGATCCGCGTTTTGAGGGTGAAATATAAAACATCCCAGCTCGCAATGCACTTCATCACGCCTCGATCGGAGCCATATGAGATACCCAGCACACGGCCTGCCGTTAAGGAGAGGTCTAGATCCCCTGACAGACATAAATCCCCCCAGTGGCTCTTGTGTTGAGGGTAAGTTACAAAGATCGAGAATCGAGGGACGCATTATGTCAACCGAGCTCCTGGAGCACATCCCTAGCCTTCGTAAGTTCGTCGTGGTCTGCAAGAATAGCCGCTATAAGCGCTGAGTCGATCATTGGGAATTCATCCTCCAGGCGCTTCTGGTCATCTACCGTAGTATGTGAGTCCAGATCTGGTGGATCATGGGGTCTCGCTTTGCTAGGATTCCCACGCAGCCTTGACCGTGGAGTTTTTGCCATTCGTACATAGTCAAAAAGTGATGCCTCCTTGGTGCTTTCATCCTCGTTGGCATCGTCATGTCGAAAATCTCTTTGCATCATGGAACGCCGACCTTTTCTGCCTCCACCGCTTATGTGTATGGGCTCTCTATTTTCAGCAACCACCCCATCAAAGGAGGATGAATTCCGAATACCCTCGCTCAGTGAGCCTGAAAGACTCCGCACCCGGCCAACCTGCCCATCTGTGAGACGCACTTTGATGCCACGGGGATGATCACCTCGTGTAAGAATCTCGGCAATGTAGCCAGCGGTGAGCTTTCCGGTTGGCTGATCCGCCTTGAGAATAACGTTTACACGCACACCAGCGCTAAGCTGGGACATGCGAGGTACTGACATGTCTGAATGATACTATTGAGTGTGAAGGCAAGGGGAGAAAAGGCCAAAATGAACCAAGAGTAAGGGCCGTAGTGTGAACGTGGTAGGTGAATCACCTGTGTGAATAGTCCAACCAGTGATAACGAGGTTTTGAAGTAAAAATGTTGTTGAATCGCTTTTACGCTGTTGTTGTGAGCTCTGGAACTTTACCTGGGCGCACCCGCCACAGGAAACGTGAAAGTGATGTAGGATAGAATGCCTTGGCAGGTAAATCATCACCTATCACCGTCCAGTTTCGAGTTTGTGCCGTGACTTTAAGCAGAGTAGAAACTCCAGACTGGAAAGACTCAACGGGTGAGCACAAAACCTATGAAAGGAAAATTTGCCATTCGGTGTCATCCCAGTGCGAGGGGAGACCAGCCTTTGCAAACAAACCCCGCTCGTCCTGTAAACGCTTCTAGGCAGCCAAAGACGTTCAACATCACCAATGCCTCAGCCGCACCTTATACTCCCTAATTTCCCCACTTTTTGTCCAGCTGTCCGTTCTTGAGAATTGTTCGTGGACTTCCAAAACATGACGTATCGACAACTTTACAACGCCAACACGTTCAACGCTTCTAAAGTACCAGGCTTCAAGCCACACAGGGAGAAAAGCGCACCTTAATGTCCTGTGAATGGGTGCTCATGTTCAAATCTTGTTTCGAGCTATACGTCCTTCATATACCTTAGGAAGATGCGCCTACGCTCCGAAAACCTGAGGCTGTCAGATGTCGTCAAAGTCAGCAATCGCATATGCTTGTTAAGTCTTTTAAAGCCTGATTGCGCCCCCATAGGTTCAGGTCCGAGGCAGTTTTCCCTGCCATGAGAATGACCCCACGGAGCCGATACTTGGTGCTGCAAATCCTCTTATCTCACGCAAGCGTTCTGTGGAAGCACTGGGACAGTTCCTGTGGCACTGCCGGTGTCAAGCTCGCGATCGCGATTTCACGAACTTGACACATCTAAAACACTGGCCAAAACACAGAAGCAGACACTAGGTACGTATTTCTACAGCTGAGCTGATAGCATTTGTGCAGGGAATATTTATGCTGGCGTCCATTCACATTCTCTGGACAACGACAGGGGTTTGGGTTTTCAAGATATGTCAATTTGTAAGACTATCACCTATCACAATTTATCCTTGAATAACACCATTTAAATGCGCGGGAAACGGATAACGATTGCAAGCTTGCTATGTTATTTTCTCTTGGATATAAGGGTGGCCGAGCTATAGAGTAAGACGTCGAGCGGCCGACAGAATTTGTGCCGCCATTGTATTCCATGAGGATAACGTTGTTCAAGCCTTCTGGCAGATAGAGTGCTCTGAACATAGAGTTAGTTGACAGGCTGTGTGGGAAAAACTCAGCCTTGGAACGTGCCCATTTCGTACGGTAATAGGTTGACCAAATACAGCCATGTTGCCGAAAACAGTAGTTTGATATTTTGCGTATCTCACGGAACAGAGACAGAAAAGGATTGCTGGTTGGATTGATGATGTGAACATCGCTTGATTTAACGTGCTTGCACGTCCCACAGCTCCGACACGTCCAGCTCTTAACAGCGACTTCAGATCATGACAGAACCGTGCGGTGAAGCGGTAAGAGTGCAATCCACATATACATAAAAGCTTGGGAAAGTGAAGAACGAAGTAGATTACCAATGCATGCTCTGCAGCTGGGTGTCTAAGGAGCTGCTTGGGCTGGGAAAAGGCCCACTCAAAATAGAGCGCACCGTTTGGTTGTCCATATTGACGCAGACTTTTCCAATTTTGACCTTCGGGAAGCTGCAAATCATGCCATCATGCCCAGAACTAAGGAAGCGGGGGAACGTTGTGGGGGCTGCAGCCCCCGGCAGATCTGCCCGAGAGCGCTAGACTGCGGTACGCCGATCCACGGTTCGTGCCGATTAACTTAAGTTTCATTAGACGTTCTAGGCGTTACTTTCCCCGGACGACATCGATCCGCCAGCGTGGCATATTGGAGGCGTAGTCGTAGGTAGACATTGCGTAACGTGATCTAAGAGCACCGGCTGTCAATGGCACTGCTTGCGCGAACGGGAAATTGCATGCAGCAGGACAATGACATTGAACGGGACGGGCCCCCGGCGGTGTTACTACGCAACGCTAATTAGAGGCATATGCGTTTCGATACCAATTTCGACGCAGTGTAGAAATGGGCCAAGTAAGTTGTCGACTCTGACAGGAGAACTGACCTCATACATTATCTATATAGAGCTGGACAATCGGCATCCGAAGCTGGATCTGAAACGTGAATTATACACGTCAGTCTTGGAGGACTGGAGGACCAGGCTACGAGCCCGCGGGGTTGCAAAAGCGATTTCTCGAGAGTGCTGGCGAGAGGTGCGAGTCATTGCTCGTCTTTAATTTGGATCCGTGTATCCGAGAGGCCTGAGAATTTGGCATTCAACCTTCCTCAATGGGGTGTGGAGATGGGAGGAGGTTAACGCCCTTCGCCAAGAGGTTGAATGCGCACGGCGACGGCAGCGTCTTGGACCTCGGATGCTGCCGATTGGCGTGTTTCAGCCAGCTCAGTCTTCGACAGACAGCCATCCTCTGAAAGCGTTTTTCAGTTCCGTTCAGAAGGTGCCGCAAAAACCAACACTTTGAGGAACGATATTCGACAATATTCAGCTTTAACATCCGTATCATTACCATAGCAGATCTCAAGCAATCCCACCTTGGTGCATCCGGCGTAACTCGGGTCGACGTAAGGCCTTGTCAACCTCCTACCGGTTGGGGGATAATTACCGGTCGACATACGAGCACTTGCACATCAGTACAGTCCTGACCTCGTCACGCCTAGCTATAATCAGTCTCCTGAGTCGCCGAATCCAAATAGACTCGCTTCCTCTGGCCCAGAAGTTAATTGCAGCGCAACTTCGATCGCTTTTGCCAAGCAGACATTCCATTAGCGGCTGCGGCCCGCTCCAGAAAGCGACTCACGCCCCATTGCAAGTAGGTCAGACACCCCTCTCCTTAATTGACAAAGCCAATCTTCTAGGTATTTCCCCCGAGAACTTCAGAGATTTTAGGATTCGGCTCGACACTTTTCTAAAGGCGAAAGGGTTCGAAATTGCCCTTCGGTGCCTGCGCCAAGATCTGTGGTGTTGCAACCTCCATCGTAAGTAAGATGACACCTCCTGTCCATCCAATCGTGCCAGACCAAGCTGACTCTTCCGCTATTATCTTCCACTAGACACGCTATACCTCCAGACTTCCTCCCAACATTCTTGTGTTGTTCGAGCATACTTCGCCTCGTACGGTTGATGGTAAAGAGGAGGGCCAGAGGGCCGGATTGACCAACCAAAAAATCTCAATCGTCAGCTCGGCAATTGTATTTGGATCGACAGTGCGACTCCGTCGACGGACTTGGCTGGGAAAAGGCGGATTTCCTTAGCTCAAGACATATTTCGCATTGTGGTGGCATCGTCCAAGGAGTTCGAGCAAGAACTAGAGATATCCAGCAGACCTGTACTATAGCAAAGCAATCCCATCGACGCGATCAACACTCGACACGAAAGCCCCGAGCTCAAAAACATTACGACTTAACATTGAAGCGTTTTCTGATCCTCCATTCCATGCCAATATTGTGACCGAAGGGTATTCAAACCAACGTCTTCACCTCCAATTGCTTTGGATGTATCAAATAATCCGTACTGGGTGAAAGATAATCGGTGGATGTGACAGGCCCACGGAGAAAGGCTATCCAGATAAATTACCTCAATAAGTAGACATTGGGCAAATCGGACCAAGCCGTGCACGCCTCAACTATTTCTGGAAACACCTCTTGCTGTACATTTTGAGGGATTCTCGTATCATTGGAAATGCTCAACATGAGGGGAGCGTCCTATAGTAAAAAGTTGGGAGAAATGATTGGTGAGTTCTTGATTTGCATTTTGCTCCAATCCGACTTTTCTGTCTGCGAGGAAGAAGGGCTCGCAGCTAGAGGTCGGGAGGCGTTGGAATATGATGGTCTTGGCCAATTTTCGCGCGGAATTGCCTTCTCTTTGTTCTGTCCTAAAGCTATACACTGGCTTATACATTTTCTGGTTGTAAATTTTGAAAATTGCTAATCATGTCGTTTATATAGACAATGTGACGCAAGAAGACACCAGGATGCTCCAGCGAGTACTCCTTCGGGTCGCGTCTGGTTCGGATGAAATGTTATTGAAAGAAGCAGCTTCCGCAGCCGAGGAATTTGGTCTCTGTGATGAGGATAGGAACAAAGTGGCCATGGCGCTACTAAGGCTGTTAGAGACTGAGGGAGGAGCCCTTCACAATCTGTCGTCTACTGATCGGAAGCTGAGATTTCTGGGATCGGCGAAGGGGAAGAAGTGGAGTAAGTAGCATAAGCGACCCTTATTGGGGCCGTCATTGATGTGCCAATAGTTGAAACACACCTCTTGGAGGAAACTCCGAGCTCGACATTGGCATCGGCTAAACGGAAGAAACCCGAGCCGACCACGGTTCCTGCAAGGATACGTCGGGGTTCTAGAGATGAGAGCGTTATGCCGTTGGGACGTGTATATGAAAGCTTACCGGAGAAGCCAGTCTGTGCCAGCTCTCAGGTTCCACTCGAAGGACAGGATCATCAACAACAATGCCAGAGACGGCGAAAACCGCGGTTGATAGACTCTCGACGTGTGAGGCCTACCGTTTTGCCGCCATTAGTGACGAACGGGGATCGATATTTCACCACGGAGGAGCTACCACAGCAATCGAAGCGGTGGCTCCCACGACTAAATGCACAAATTCAACATCTTCGAGCCTCTGGAATCGCCTCAGACTTTTCCAGAGCCAAAAAGCACACGAGCGAGACGAATGTCGATCAAAGTATCGATTGGCTTAGCCGCAGCCCAGAGTTGAGAGATGGATTCGGTTCTCCCTAGTGTCACCGTCCATCAGAGGCGATCATCTGGTAAGCTTGTTCTCACAGATATCAGGAACAGTGGCCCTCGTGAGAAATTCTTGAATGTCCTGAGATGATTATTCGAAGTGATGAATGTGAAGCGAAGAAAGCGATGCATGAGCTGAAGGGGATAGGAATGCTGAGACTGGAAGAAGCCAACTTGCGAAGAGGCAAGGAGGCGCATGGTCAACTATAAGAGCATAGCCTACCAATAATTAGGCTGCACAATTATCCCCAAGGGTGCATCTTCCTAGGCATTGGAACATTGCTCCAGCATCTTCTCTTGATGTTATTTGTCAAGCCACGTAATTTTGATGCTTAGACCACGCTCTGACAGCCTGGATTCCAACTCCGGCAGGGGGCCTTTCGACCTGATACGGCCAAACAAGCCAAACACTTAATGTTACAACTTACATTGCGCCACGCTTTAAATCAACAGATATGCTTGTAACTACTACTGCTGCAGGAGAGGATTCCCTTCTCGTACCCTTGAGCCTACAAAATCTGCCTTCGGTAGAATGGCAACTCTTTTTAAAGAGCATCTTAGACGCGGAGCGGGAGAGGTGAGAACAACAGGGATGATGAAATGGTGTGCAACTTCCCAATAATCTGATTCGCTCACCTCCCGCATCCCACCCATATCATTTGTCCTCAACATACATAGTACTGCGCCGCCCCAAGCAAAGCGCCGATGGCTTGCAAAATCGGACCACTAGACTTGTCTTGTCCCGCCCCCAAGCCTTCAATCGAAGATCTTCGCTCTTAGTGACCTCACTGAATTTTCCTCACGATCAGCCTTTTTCTACCCGAGCTTTGATCTAACTAGTCTAAACGTTGTCCAGCCGAGTAATGAATGTCCTGTCATGTTTATAATAATTCAAGCCCTCCCTCCTGCTGAAAGTCACTATCTCAGAATGAATGTCTCAGAAACCGAGTGCCACTCATGATCGTGGGGCTGGAAACCGAGTGCCACTCATGATCGTGGGGCTGGAAACCGGGGCCTTGTTAGGATACTACCGGACAGAGGCAAGTCGATCGACATTGAAGAGATTTCTTGTCCCGTAATTTCGGACTTACTTATCGCAGGCCACAATTGGCCTGTGTCATTTGCATTGCTTGGCGGGGGACCTTTCCCCGGAGAGTTGCATAAAATATGCCGAGGCACTAGCGTCGTGAGCGCCATGTTTCAAATAGAACTGCACTTCTTTCATGCGCCTAGTTCTATATAAAACAAAGCATAGACAATTTATTTTCATTCTCAAGGAACTCTTTTGCTCTCTGGCTTTCATCTGTAATATAGAGCTTCTGATAAATCTTTACCGTACGATTCAATCCATCTTCAACGTGGCGGTCAATCTGCGCTAAGGCGTAGGGCCGCCCACTCTTCCTAGCCTATACCGTAGCACCCGTATCCGGCTTTTTTCTGCCTCGCAGTCTTAGCTGCGTACGTTTTCCTCTCACGGATTGAGCATTGCGTTGCATGCATTTGAAGTCGTACAGACTCGTACTTCTCAGATAGGATGGTGCAGACTTTTGCCAGGTAAGCTCCTGCCGAGGTGCTTCAAAGCAGATACTTTAGCCGATCATGAAATCCTTACCCGATAATGGAGCGAGCGAGCTTCCTAGGCTTCAACAACTACTATATCTAACCTTTTGGTATTGTAAAAGTGAACTATGCCTTGTGAATTGGTGGAGTTGGGAGACAGTGTCGGAGGATTCTGTCACCCGAAAAAATTCTTCTTTTCGTGGTTCGATAACATCGAACAGGCTTGCTAAGCCCTAAGACGCGGGCCGTCTGGGGATCAGCACTGGATCACCAGAACTCCGACTGGGGCCTCATTGCGCCTATCAGACCCGTCGAGGTCACTTAGGCCCGCTGGGTCACTTCAACTGCATTGTCAGAAGTTAATACAGCCATCATTGGGCTAAGCGAACGCGTCACAGATTCCCGAAAGTAATATGTGAAATATATCGAAATACCAGGAGTGCCTCTCAGAGTCAAGAAGAATTGTGATCATGCATCTAGATTGTTCGGTATCGCGGATCTCCTCATCCGAGCGACCCGTGATTGCCCTATTGGTGCAACTCTATCCTTGTAGGCCCGCTTCAGGCTCGACAGTATTTCATCGCCGGAAATAGGCGCCCGAGCAATAGCGAAAACGAAAAGCGTCATTGGGACGGCAACTGCGAAGTACAACCAGAAGCGACGTTGACCAGGAGCAATTTCACCGCTCATACTAAAAAGACTGGCAACAAAAGTTAATGGAACAAAGATCAGAGCGAGGATAGTCAAACGACTAATATTGGCGGTTTCTGCAAATGAGCGACGGCTGTCTACAAGCTGAATGATAGATGCGAGGACGGGGAGCATATTCTCTAGACGTTGGCCATACGTCTCCATGCCTTTCCCTAATTGCGAGTATTCGTCCAGGACTTCTTCGATTCCTTGATCTTCATGAGAAGGAAAAGGGGCTTCTCGCGCTCTTAAGAAGCGTATCACCAGGTCAATCTTTTCTTGGGACGACATAATTCGTCGACGCCAACTCTGAAGCAGATCAAGATCGGAGTTCAATTTTTGCAGTCCAGCGGAGATGTTGGCCGTTTCATTGTTCGAATATTCGAAGTGTTTGAGGCAATGATAAAGGACGTTTGCATACTTGGACCATTCCCGCGCCACAATCTTCAGAATGGGGAAAGCCAGAGCCCCGAGCGATGGGGATGTATGAGCAAGATATTCTGGACACTTGCGATTCCAACTGTCCTGCAAATTGTCTCTAAGGCCCTGGAAACAAGATGCTTGACGGTTGATATGTAGATATTTGAACATGCTCGGATCCGTGCCATCCTGAGGACTATCATAAAACGGAGCCGACCACAAAATAATAGAACCAGACTTTGACCCGTTACATGTATATGAACTCTCAAGTGGAGGATCGCAGAGTACGACACCTGAATAGATGACGTGAGCTACACTCTCCTTTACGGAAAGCTTTCAGTACTTACCAAACCATTTGCCATCTTTATCGGCAGTCATAAAAGCGGAACAGCAGTGTTGTACTAGGCCGACTGTCGTACTTCCCATCGAAGGCAAGATTACCACCTTTCGGTGAACATTAGATTCTCGATTTAGACGCAATTTCTGGGCTATCACGCTACCACGGTCTTCGAAAGAAATGACTCTGGGATAAAATATGTTAATGTAGCTTCGAGACCAGGTCTTCGACGGTGCCGTCGTGTGAAAGCGATAATTCGAATCCGTTCCCACAAGATGTTTCGCGAAAAAGATAGGGTCGATGTCAAACGTAGAACCAAGTGACTCAACTATATCTCTGTTGAGGTCCTCGACAATTAAAATCCGACCAAGGACATCTCTAGAGTCATCGTTTTCGTCTCTATACTGCTCACAGCTAAGAGACTTTGCGGACTGCTCCAAGGTCGTGGCTTGACTTAGCCAATCCATTGCGATTTTGGAGTTGGTTGAGATACTTCGATCCGAAAAGAATGTCAGGAGAGACGTTTGACAAGGAAATATCACTGGATGTTCAGCCGACAGAAAGCGGCGCAGGGGTACGAGCTCTGGGTTCCGAAAGCATTGATTCTTGACACGATCGAGATAAGTCTTCATCACGATAGTTTGAGGCATATGCCTCATTCATCGCATAGAGACAGTTTCTATGCCCGATCTAGAATGGCGTATCATATGATGCAGACTCTTGGGGGATATCGAAATGATTTTGGGTCACAAGTAGGCACGATCTCAAAGCGATCCTCGTATGTCTGAAAATAGTATTGTCGAGAATAAATCTTACAATCTGCAGTTCTACCTGAAGAAATCTGAGGTGGAAATATTCTGCATTTTAGATTGGAAAAATCCCGACTTGTCAAGTACTTTCGCTAAGGCTTGCAAATCTTTTGAGCCTTGTAAAACCCTTACTGCGCCCATAGGGTATAGATCAGGCTCCAAGGTGGTGCAAAGGCAATGAAGAAGAGCGAGGATGCAATCAATCCCGTTGCCAGCGGCCACACACGTGGCAAATATGGCCCCTTCATTGACCGAGTCATTGATCAAAGAGTCGTAAGCATCATTGTAAAAAGGCAAAGAGCTTGTTGGTGCAGATGAAATCGCTAAGGCAGGGCTATCTGCTAACTCAAGGACGAGTTGAGCGTGAAGTACATAGTAAATGAAGGAATGTCGTCCCGGTGCTCCACTTTTGTTTGGCGCTCGTATCGGGCCATCTAAAATTGAGATATTCTTTTGTGATGCCCGCCTTCTCATCATCTACCTCTACGCAGGATAAGATCCTTCTATTTCGTCCGTACTGCTCGGCTTCATGGAAGTATATAGATACCTAGAAGACTAACCAAGCCGTATGACTACTTTCCATCGTGCTCGCGCCTGGCACAAATGTTTATCTCGGGTACTGAAATAGAGTCCACAAACGTGAGAGGGAGTCGCAAATGGCAAGAAACTCAACCACCGCCAGTCACCAAGTGCTATTATTATGGCAAGGTATGAAAAGAGAAATCTCAATTAAGAAAAATCGGGATAATGCTAACACTGAATCTGCAAACCATCCCGTGGCCCCTTTCACCGTCTGCTCACCCACCCCCTCCTTCGGAAATTTTTGAGGCGCTTCTTTGGCTAGATTTCGGCTACGGGGTGTGTCCACCAGCCAATATGAAATTGCTCCTTGCCTCACCCATGTCTGGTAGCCCTCAGCTTGATGCAGCCTCACAGCCCTTCTTTTCTCACTCTAGTATGAATTGCAGACGAGCCAAGTCAAACTGGCAAATAAGCCGCTAGTTCCCTATTCAAAAGACGGCTCAGAGCCATGCAAAGAATAACTGAGCCGCTCGAGGCTCCACTTTATCTATTCGCGGTGTCCAAATTAAGCCTCAAGGGCAATAACATACGAGCATGTCTCGACTGGGCGACCGTCCGCAGATCACGGGCGAAGAAATTCACCGTGAGCACCGAATACTCCCCACTAAGAGTGCTCTATGCAATATTTATACTCGTACAGGGCAGAATCCCAAACTAATTTCATTAATCTTCACGTCCCACCCGCAATTCTTATGACTACAGCCTTGTAGTAGATGATTCTATGGAGGAACACAAGTCTGAGATGGATATGGACAAGAACGCAGAATCTGTTGCTGTCATCGAGAATTTCATCAAACACTACTCTCTTCAGAAACATACTTTCAAAAAAATTGCGAAAATGGTCATGCGCGAATGTCGACGAGCTTTAAGCAGATCAAAGCCTGAAATTCGCGCAATTTTCACCTTTCGCGCCAAGAAGAAGAGCTCACTCTATCAAAAATTGTTGGACAGGAACAAGGAAAGGGCGGAACCTTACACATGTGCTCAAGACATCTGGACTGACGTTTTCGACATGGCTGGTGTGCGCATTGCGCTGTACAAAACAAGCCTGACCGACATTGTGGAACAGAAATTAAGGAGATTATTCGACGACCATCGAAACTTCGAGTTGTCTGAGAGAGGGTCAGGTATGACTGAGCTGTCTAGACGTCAAAAAACTGCAGAAGATGGTCGTGCATCTAGTCAAGTTGGTCTACCGAGTGATGATCAAGGCGTTCCGGTATCGAGCCCCCAAATTGGAAAGTTCCCAGAAACGGTTGACACCGCACACGGATCTGAAAGTAGGAGTGGAAATTACAAGCGGCGTTTCGCGGGCTACAAAGCATTGCATTATCGCATTTGGGTTAATACAGCTGCCGTTGATAGTGATGCCGACGAAAGCGATTCCGTAGTCCCTCAGATTGGGCGGCTGGAGAAGGTCGGCGTCGAGATCCAGATTATTCCCCTGACAACTCATCTCTGGGCGGAACTTGAGCACGACATTGAATACAAGAAGAAACAAGGCATGCCAACGACGGAAGAATCAAGGCTCTTGGACGGGATACAAGGTATTTTGAGTGCAGCCGATGTATTTGTGGAGCAGCTTGATGAGACCAGATTAGAGCGCATAACCGCGCCAAAGAAAAAGTTCTCCGACGCAGGGGACCTCTTCACTTTCTTGAGGACCAAAATTCTGGTTGTCCAGGATTACGGACGAAGCGAGGAACATATTCGGCCGCTGTTTGAAATGCTCAGGAAGTTTGAAAAGGATTCGAGAGAAAAAATCGTTCCAATCCTGGGTGATCTTAAATTTGACAAAAACTCAAACGCGATAAGGTCTAAACTCGATGATTCCTATGGTGCTCTGAAATTAAGACCCTCGGTGTATATTATGGAGCACCTTCTAGAAATGGTTGAAGGGAACGAGCTGCGTGCTACTTTCAAGACAGAAGAGATTCGAGTGAGGAACGAACTGAGAAGGACAATCTTGTCAAAAGACAAAGGACCAGAAGACGTAGGATCAGAAGATAAAGAGTCAGAAGACAAAGAGTCAGAAGATAAAGAGTCAGAAGACATAGGATCAGAAGATAAACAGTCAGGGGACGAACGGTCAGAGGACAGACCGCCAGTGAAATTTTCCACCAAGGATATCCAAATCGCCATATACTGTAGAGTTGTGGTTGAATGCCTCAAATGGATTCCATCCGGCCTCTTTGAGCCGTTAGATGACGTGGAGGAGATCTTTCGACAAGAAGTCAAAAGAGTAGATGCAGCAGTCGTGAAGGCATTTAAATGGGTAGCGGATGGATCCATGAGGCCCGAGATCATGAACGGAACTAGGCCCGCCAAGAAATGGGAGCGTAAGCATATTCAAAACCTTTGGAAATGGTTCCGCGATTGTGAGGTGCCAATGATGGTCCTGGTATTCCGAATGTCTCGCCTTGGTATTCATGCCCCTGGTGAGCTTGAACAGACCAAAAGAGACAAGATGTATACAAATTTGCTCAGCGGAAAATACGATTCTAAGGAATAGCAAGAGTTGAAGCATTTCGGAGGACGAGGACGGGAGACCAGAAACCATATGGGCAGCTGCCTACCTCTTTTATCTCGCTTCACACTTTTGAATCACGTCATAGAGGATCCTTACAATTGAATGCAAGTGTCATGATTTAAAATGGAACAGAAATTTAAGTACTAAACGTGTGCGGAGCTGGTTAGCACATTTCATGGAGGCTGCTCCAAGTTCGGGTAGATCTTCGACCTGTGTTGTCAGTCATAGATAATCTGCTGCAGTCATGTTCCTTACTTCTCAATGAAGCTTGCGAGATCATGATCGCCAAGTTTATGCTTCTTCCTCGCATGCTCGCGAAAGTTATCAACCCTTCTGTAGACTCTCGGTCCCTGATCGCACCCGTCCCCATCACATTGATAGCCTAGTTGGAGTATTGAGGGATGTTTGCTATTTTGATGTCTATGTAAGTCTGTGGAGGTTTTGAAGGTCGCATGACATCCCTCCCAGGTGCATTGGAATGATTTCGTGGATTTTCTGGGCTCTGCATTATGTACGAGCTGATTGTGTTGTATCAAATGATCCTTGCGAACGAATTCCTTCGAGCAAATGGAACAAGTGTAGTCCTTCCAACCCTTGTGCTTGGATTTACTATGCCGTTGCAGATCTTTGTCGTACAGAAATGTACCGTCGCACTCTCCGCATTGAAAAGGTCGCTCGCTTTTGCTCAGGTGCAGTTTAAGATGTTTACTGTCGGCTAGTCTTCAGTATAATGGAGCTAGAGAATGTTCCTAAGATTCGGATGGACATACTTCAGCTCGGTTAGTCTCATGAACTTTGCCGTACAATTTTCCTGTGGACAGGAAAGCTTTCCGGTAGCCGGTAAAACCGGGCTGTTCGATTCACGGAAGCCAGTGGGATGTGAAGCTCGCTCTAGATCAATAGAGTAATCAGGATCTTCCTCACTATCACGGACGTGTAAGACCCTAGGATCAGATATCATTCGATGAAGAGGCAAAGGATCTGCGAGCTCTAGAGGAGTATCCGCATCATTTCCTCTCCACTGTTCATGCCAGGGTGATGTCTCAGCGTAACAAGGAGCATCGCCATCACCATCAAAAGGTGTTAGTTGGCATAAAGCATGCGTGGAGACAAACGAGGAGTAATGAACCTCACTCTCCACAAAAGTAGATAGCGGAGGAATGAAGTTTTCCGAGCACTCTGGAGAGGAGGTAGTTATACTATCTCGCAAGTTTCTTTGACTAGTAAATGGCCTGTCAATATGACGTCCACATGCATCGACATGACTGAATTCAATCGACGTGGATAGCGTAGCACTAATTGAGTTTTCGGAGTAGGACAAATGGTTATAACTTTCTCCGTCGCCAAAGTGTGTGGTCGGCTGAGATAGTGACCCACATGTTCTCCGCGAATCAAGACTGGGAGTATTGTGACTTTCGCACGGCACCTCGTTGTCTGGATAGGGGGTCGAGAGGCTGTGTCTTTCGCCCAATCCTGAGTAGAATGTATTGTCTCTCTCAGAGAAATTTAAACAATTATTGGGCACCCCGAACGGATCTTCGTACGTTCCAAAGCAATCGTCGAAATGCGAGCTTGGGGTGAGGTTTCCAGACTTTCCCCTTGACATGAAAGGATCGTAGTACAGACCTGATCGATCGATCGTTGGAGTAGAAGATGATATTGTTGGCTCTTCATCCTGTCTCAGTTCAAGTCAGATACATGTCGGAAACGGGCCTGAAGTTAGAACCTCTTCTTGAACTGTGACCATGACTCTTGTCCGTCTCGCGTACTCGGATTCTCAGGAGCAATGATAGTGATGCTTTGGAGGAAGTCAGCATTTCGCCACCGCAGCAGGTGCAGATGCGTCGTGAGCCTTCGGAAATTCCTTATGAGGCCCAACAAATAGGATCAGCCCCGAGGCGTCAAAGAGAGAAATCTCTCAAATCGGACGCAGGGATGGAACTTCAAGACCCAGCCGTGTCTGGCGTCAAATACCCGATCCATCCTCAGCCACGCGTAAACCGGAGTCGAGGTGCCCAATTCATGATAATGGTTCTATTTCAGGCCGCAAGACAATAGGTGGTGCATGCAAGCCGTCTTGGACACAAGGATTGCCATTATCTTATCAATATTCGACTCAGCCAAAAAGAACCGCGGCTTGCCTATGAATGGCCTTCCACCCTTCCTCCGCTTTCACCTCGGATAACATGACGGCAGGGATCCAGGTGATCCGAGTCAGTCACGCCGAGCCTGAAGCTCCTGCTTACCAGGAGCAGTGGAATGAACAAATCTTTGAAACCCTCTGTAGACAGCTCTTCCACCCGGAGTATATTCTGAAATAGAAACGAAACGCTGACCACGTTGCCAACCCATTCTAAATTATGTAGCTATTTGTGCCAGGTCATCAACATTATTAGGCAAGCATCAGGCTATCTGCTAGGGAGCCAGGCTTCCCGGACCACCAGCTTGACGGTTAGCGGCGAGAGCGATGGCTGCCTATGCAGGGCGTTAATAAGCGATAGTGGCTGATTCGTTTTCGATGGCTTCATGAAAGACTTTTCTTGCTCCTTGTCCGTTTTCCTGCCAGCTCTTCGGGCCAAGCTGGGACCGCCCTGCCACAACGCGAATCATCAGGAGGCTTCCCGGCGCTCACAAGCTTAAATTCTGGGACTAGCGTAAGCGATTGCGCACACATGTGCCTAATTGCGCGTTGCAGGAATGAAGGTCTCCTCTTGAGAAGGGATTGATGCCCGTCGCCGGCGCCTTTCCGCGCCTTCATGGATGATCATTGCCATCCAACCGGTAATGGACATAGCCAACGCTGACTATTTTGAAGCGATTCCGTCTTGTTCCACAAGCTAGAATGGCAGTTTCCTGCTCTCATTCAGCGATCTAGACTCATACAGAAGAGAGCTTGAAATGCGGTGTCGCCGGGAGGCCTAGACCGTGTCCACCCGGCAAGGCGGAGCGCCGCCGAAGACCTGGAAGTGATTAGTGTGGAACAAGTGTGATGGAACACCTGAAGCGTGAACGTCGCAATAATATGCTATGGTGGGTGTGATAGTTTGTCTAGCGACCGAAAGCCTGGTAGGCTACTGGCCCGGGCCGCTCACTGCCCTTGTATCCGGCATGACTGCAAGGTGCTTCCTGCCAGAAGCTTTGATCCAGGGGTTCCAATGACGCAGCAAGACGGAGGGCACATAGTTGGCAGCAGAGACGAGTGAAACGATTTCATTGCTTCTACTGCTTGACATCACACTTATGTTTCCATCAAGCACAGCCCCGCCGTTTGGCGATAAACGCAAATTCCAAGACAATATTCTGAGCAAGTACCCAATGGTTTCATTGTCTATATATCAATTCAACCAAACCAAGCTAGGAGCGTTTCAATCGTAATTGACCTTAAACCATAACCAGTTGCTAAATCATCCGAAACCACTCACACATGCAGTGACCCCAACACCAGATAGAAATGCATACTAAAGGCCATCCAGAACCAAACCAAGTCGTTTACATCAAACACACTCCCACTCCCCCCAAACGCACCATCTCGCACTCCGATCCGCCAGCACCAACCCCCTCCACATCCCCCTCTCCCCAACCTTAATAACCGTCTCCCACACACTCCCCTCCGCCCCATCCGGCCCACAGCCCGCGCTATTCGCCCCATCCGCCCTCCTCGAAAACTTCAGTATCTTCCCGCTCGGGCTCTGAATCGCCAGCTTGGCGGGCTTCTCCTTAAGCGGCTTCCCGCCAGCGCCGCTCGCAGAACTTACCGTCGACGGATCCGAGCCCGTCGCCGAGATGCTCCGCATGCTCATCGCGCTACTAGGTCGGCTGATGAGGAATGGATTCGGGCTCGTGCGGCCGTTGGTGGAGCCCGCAAAACGCTGGTCTTCCGAATCGGCAGTGATGACGTCGACGACCTCGCTGCGGTGCTGGCGGACGGCGAAGACAAAGGTGTTGTCGACGCGAAGACGGCGACATTGGGGCTGGCAGACATACAAGTCGTTGCGGAGGGCGTGAGGCGTGGGGTGGCGGGTGATAAAGTCATATGCTGGGTTGTCTCCGGTGTGGAGGATGGGGACGGCGAAAGCGAGCGGGTAGGGTATATCTTTGGCGGAGTGCATTAGGCCTTTTTTGCCAGCGTAGACTTTTAGGACCCCGCGGCCTTCGTCGGAGGGGAGCACGGCCTTGACGGTGAAGCGTTTCCCCAGAGAGCCTGGGGAATGGGGTAGAGAGTGCCAGGACGGTTGAGCTAGAGCACGCTTTCTGATCACGTCTCCGTTCTCATAGACGTCCCCGTCCTGGTCACGATAGAAGGCTGCAGCTTCCACCTCGGCTACTACGTCGACGTCATTTGGGACACAGACGTGAAGCGTGCACACTTCTAGCCCTTCAAGACGTAGGACAGACGTGTCGAAGCCGTCGATATGAAGCGTGTTACGGAAGTATGGTGGAAGAGCGCATGGTAAGGCAAGAAGAATCTCTGGTGCTATGGGAGGAACGATATGCTGATCTTGATGGTCTGCAGGTATGTGCGTGTAGCAGATCTCTAATGGCCGGGTAAGAAAGTACCATGGGTCGGCCATCTGTGACGAGATTGACGAGTACAACGATCGGCGAGGATGGGTCGGCGAGGCAAGACTGCAGTCCATGATCCGCCAACATCCATCCACAACAACAGCGTTCCAGTTGTGATTGGGCCGTTGCTGGTTTGCATCAAGATCTAATTCCTCGCCTGGTGATTTGAGATAGCCTCTAACAATAGAGCTTGGTATTCCAATTGCCGAGCACATCTCATGGACAAGGTGAGCTACTTCAAGAGAAGAGCCTCTTTTACTTTGAATAACCCGCCGTGTGTCAATTGCACCACCGTTTTCAAAATCATCATCCCATGTAATCTTCTCACTCACAAAAGTGAAAATTGCTCGGAGACGTTGTACCTCGCTTCGATGAGGTCGGCATACATGATTCTGTGCAAGTGCGGTCGAAGTCACTACTGGAGGAAGTGAAGTGATGAAGCGGCTTGCTTTGTCCACAAGATGGAGATTCGGCGTCGAGTCAAAATCGATTGGGTCGGGGATGGGATGGCCGTCAGCGCTCTCGTCGCCTTCCACGACATCGGCAAGTTCATCGAGTGGTCGGATGACTGGATGATCAAGCATTTGGCACCTTTCAGCTCGTTCTTGTCTCTCCATTGCGCTGGGGGAATTGGCCCTGTTGACATCGATCCGTACATTCATCCAGTCGAAGTTTGCACCACCACCGAGGCCCATCTCGCGGGCTGCATCCCGTCCATGGTTACTACTGACTGCAAGACCTCCTGCTATGCCCGTCAGACCGCTGCGGCTTTTTGGTCGGGGAGAATGCACCGAGCCGGCCTGGCTAGCTGCAATACTACTTCTCGCGCTTGCTGCACCAGTTTTTGCTCCGTCTATCAACTTCTTGAAAAAACCGGTTTTCTTCATCTTCGGCGTTGAAAACCCGCCAAGCGCTCCTGCTCTATGCGCTTCACCACTAGGGTTCCATCCGAGAGAGGATGGTGTTTCCGAGCGCATACCTCTTGGCTCTGATAGGTAGCTGATACCACGAGAGCCGTTAGAAGTGACTGGCCGGCCTTGATTGGTGCCTTCCAGTCTGTTTCGTCTGGCTAGACTTCCTGCGCTCGTTGCACTGAAGCCGCCCGCTGAATACCCGCTCATTATACTTTGGCTTGTCATGGAAGTGTTCGTGGTGGAATTCGTGGCTGTACTATGATTTGAGTAGCTTGTTGCGCTGGACTTCGTTGTGAACTTTCGGGCTAAAACATCTTTGCCTAGTTCGTACGCAGATTTTCGATTTTTCAATGCAGGTCTTTGACCTGCCATCGCAGATTCTGGCCTGGAGTAGTATGGCGAGTTCTTTGGCGGAGGCTGAGGCTTTTTTTCTGGAAGATGAAGCTCGTCAGGGGTCCTGCTGTCTTGCGCATGCATTTGCCTCAATCGACTCTCCATCCGCTGGACGTAATTACTAAGCTGGGGTGGTCCATCCTCATATCTTTCGGGTGAATTATGCTGACTACTGTAGGCAGGTTGATCATCATAGTTACTACCTCCCGCCCCTAAGCCTAAGGACGTTAATGGTCGTGGATTGGGGCGGCTTGGGGGTTGACGCAGATCGTCGAATGCCTCTGGAGACCATGGATTAAATCCTCCTTCACGACTCTTGCTATCCTCAGTCATACTCATGTCTTGTAATGAAGACATAACATCGTCCATGGCGTCCCGGAGCATTGGAGGTGTGTGACCATTGAAGGAGGTAGGTCTCGGAGAGGGTGTTCGTGCGAAAGTTTGATACCTGTCGTTCATTGCAAAAGGCTGGGGAGAAGGTGTTGAGCGTGGGTGTCTGCTACCTACCCCGACTTTGTGGGGAGGTGGAGCTGGAGGCGGAGGGGAAGAACCAACGTCTTGCGGCATAGGTGATGGTGTGCGGGAAGGGCGTCTCGAATTCGAGCCTTGATTCCAGAGAACGGTGGATGGTGGGTTTGTAGGATCGTATGGCTGCTCTTGGTCTTTCGAACTTGGACGAGATGAAGGCGGAGTGGCTGATGCGCCGGGAGCTCTAGCATTCTTGTAGCCCTGGAATGGCTTTTTACAGATCCTTTTTTTCTCTGGCATTGGGCTTGCTGATCTAGAGATGCTTCCTCCACCACCGCCAGTCTCCTCAAACCCGGGCATCGGACTTGAAGCTCGACTTGCTGGATGGAAGCTGTCGTCCAGTACAACAACGAAATTAGAAGGAAATAGCCCGATCATTCTTCTATCTCTTTTTAATCTTCCTGTCCACCACGATCCGTCTCCTGCATTGAGACATTCGATCAAATCGCCTTCCATAAACCCAAGGTCTTTTTCTGACTCTCCACCCCATGAGTAGACAGCCCGGCACCAACAAGGGAACCGGGTCGGAAGGTCTGGAGCTGCAGCTGGCATTTTTATTCTCCAGATGTATTAGTCGGGATGTGAGAGATTCAAGAAAGATATGCGGACGCAATTGTTGGGTGATTTGAGGTGATCTGCGATCAATGGAACCTGGCGTGTGCCCGTGGAGTTTGGTGGAGATGGTGAACGGCGGTGGCGAGGAAGCAAAGGACAAACATCATCGTATTCGATTCACCTAGAAAGTTCAGAGGTATCAAATGGCTCATTATTTGTCTAATGGTAGACCTTCGTAGAATCGCAACTCCGAATTGATTTTGTGCAAAACTTGGTTGCTGGGGTCTGTGTTGCTATGTTTGTTTACGCCGGACCGTTGTGGGCTTAGCTCCTCGGGTCTCCCCGCTCCCCGGCGTTGCCAAACCTTAAATTTTTTAAATTCTCCGCAGGCCGCACATCGAAAACCCTACAGCGCCATGCTTTGAAAAGACGTCCTTCTGCAATCACCATGCCGACAAAGGCTTTGCACAAGGTGCAGAAACAGTTGAATAAGAAAGGGAGCAAGTTCAATGCTTTACACGAGAACAGTCGCGACGCTAAGAAACTGAGAAGAGCCGGGGCAAGGGAATCAAAACTTGCACGACTTGTAACAGCCTCTGTCAAAGCTAGTCAAGTTTATGGTAAGCCTTCAAGTTGAATATCGATCATAGACAAAGGGCTGCTAATGACCTGATAATTTTTAGTTGACCGTATCGAATGGTTTCAATCTGCGCTTTCGGACCGGCCTAGTGAGAAGTCATTCAGTACCGACGACTTGCAGACCTTGGCGAAGCTGCAAGTCTTTTTCTTCCCTCAAACAAGCCTCCCTAACACTCTTAGATATATTCAGCGCAACGATGACGAGCTAGAAAAGCTGAAAGCAGAGCGCAAGTCCCGAGTTCCAGGGCGCCCTCCAAGTAGTCAAGAAGATCACCTATCGCATCAAATTGATGTGGAACGGAAAGAATATAGGAGTGGCCTTTGGTCGCCTGATATTCGAGAAAAAGATTGCTTGGCACAATTGAGAAATTGGGACGGGCAATGGGCGTCTCTGAATAGGCTAACCTTCGTCCGCGTGGCCGAAGGTGGAGCCTTGACCCGATCACGCTTTCCCCCAAAAGGGCTTTCATGAAAAACACTACAATTTCCATGAAAGAGAGGTTCCTGAAGTCCTCAAATTATAACTGAGTTTTTGGCTTTCTTCAGCATCACCACTGGGTCTATGGGAGACGCATATGTTAAGATGCGCTCAGGTACGTCGGGGTAAAAGCATTCACGCCTAATTACCTTTAGAGGTGTATACAGCCCTTGATTAAGGCGAAAGCAACTTGTCTAAAGGTCGACTGCTAAGATGACTTGGGTATGGATCCTAGTAATACGTACCGCATGCGGAAGAGGTAAGCAAACAAAGGATCCGACACCGCAGTGACTCCATTACTGAATATCCAAGCTGCATGAAAATGCCACGTTATCCCCCGGAAAAGCATGAATACAAGTCTAGTTTGACATTTTTTTTGAAGAGAGTTGTGTGGCTCCATCATGGACTATGAGTTGTCGCCGAGCTCTCTAGGCTTGCGCCGGCGATCTATTCCACAAAGGACATTGTCTAAAGAGCTTGCAGACTACGGTTTTGATCAAAGCCCATCTGAAATCTCTGGTTTGCCAGACTCTAAAGATCGCAATAAGAATGCGAAAGACCTAGCTCGAGCCGACAGTGTTGCCATCTCACCTAGAACAGCAGCCATTAATGCCACCATTTCGTCAAATCATGAAAACGATACTGACTTTGCCTTTCAATGGCCTTGGACAGTCGCTGTCGTCGTTGCGATATTATCTCTGCGCTTCACCCTATGGTTAATAAGTCGAGTTGTGTTTGAGTAATAATGGGAGCAAATCGATTTGAAGGCTATCGAGACCATATTCAAGCTTAAAGCGTCCGCTAGAAAAAGTGGATAATATGGCTGCAACAGCCGATGGCAAGCACTTCAGAAGAGGAATGAAATCGCACTCGCTAGCGCACGCCCGCCGTTCAACTCGAGTTCGTTTGTCCCAAGAGCCCTAAGAATGGCTGACAAGAAATTGCAACAAGAGACATTCGCTTCCACAAACCTCTCATAATCAACTACGCCTACTTGTGGCTTTCTCAAAGCGGAGAGACAAAGATGCCATTCCGCATCAAAATAGCCCGTACGAATTTCCATCTACCGCTTGAACAATTTCGCGATATAGAATTCTTACCATAGAATAACATGGCTACCCAACCGATTTGCTCTCATTCAGCATGGACCAGTTGCATCCACTTGACACTAAGACAGAACGGATATCAAGGATCGTCAAATTATGGAGTCCCTAGAGCAACGCCGGGGACGAACTCGTTTCAATTGCTTTATCCATGATAATGATCAACTCACGATAAAAGCAAAGCCCTCTACGCCAATGCCCATTCCTGGTACCTCCAATCCCTCTCGATCCAATCCAAAGGCCCCCATCTACAACCCCGCCGCCTTGCTCACGAAATCCGCTGCCTGTCCTGCATTGTCCCCATAGCTCAAATGCGCCGGCGTGATCGCGAACGACCCACTCCCATTGCACACATCGTCCCCGTCCGCGCAAATCTCGAGCAATTTTGAGCTATCGATGCCCTGCACAGCCTGCCCGTTCAGCGGGTCCCCGAAGATGACCACCGACGAGACGGAGCTCGCGGGGAAGCCGCTCTGGGTGGCCGCGTTGTGGACGACGGAGCCGCCCTGGCTGTAGCCGGAGAGGGCGATCTTGGTGTCCGGGCACTGCTGGAGGGCTTGCTGGGCGAGCTTGGACATGGTGGGGCCGCCGTCGGCGCCGAGGTTGGCGTTTCCCTGTTTGATGAGGTGTGAGTGTTCTAGCTTGGGGTATAGTGTTTGCGGAGGCGGTTGGGGGGGGGAGGTAAGCTTACTGCGATGCTAGCAGGATAGTCAACGCCCTGGACAGTGACTTGATCGGCGCCAACGGAGTCTCGGAGGGAGGAGAAGAATGGTGGCCCGGCGATGGTCCCGACGTTGCCGGGCTCGCTGGTGCCGCGGGCGAAGATGACGGTTAGGGGAGTGCAGCCCGCGTTGTCGACGACGCCGTTTTCGGTGGAGGAATCCTGGCGGGGGATGACGGCTGGGGAGGCGAGAGGGAGAAGGAATGGGAGGATGTGGGTGAGCGTTGAGAAATACATCGTGACAAATACACAGGATAGGATGCGGAGGAAGTTGTCAGGTTTCGACAGCAAGGTTTTTGTCGTGTGCGCGGGAGAACAGAGGATGAGAAAGAGCAGATAGAAGCAGAGTTTGAGCGTAATTGAGACGGCCGCTGACCTACCTCCAAGAGCGAACACAATCGAGCTCTTATACTTGACACCATCAAAGCCATCTCGAATTACTGCAGTCAGTGCCCCAAGCCGTGGATTTGTTGACCGAGGTTTCTTTTCCAAGTCAGGCTGTTTCGAGATTCATTTAATAAAGTCTGTAGGAAATTGATTGATCCCAAGCAAGCATCTTCTAGGCGCGTTCCCGTCCCTCGGCTGGGCCACCCGGTGGATCATCCGTATGTGGCGTTGATCCTCTTCGGTCCACCGTGATTGAAGAGATTGGAATTGTTGAATTTTGTGGAGGATCAGCAACCACTGTAGTGGTCAACCACATCATGAAAATGAGTGAAACCATGGCAGAAGACCCCGCGTCTGGCCGTGGGTAGATTAAATGCGTGCTTGTCCCTCGGTACCATTCGAAGAAACGGTCAAACAAGATTTGAGATGTTGAACAGGTCCGACAGGGTGCCTGTTTCAATAGCATTTGAATGTCAAATAACGGGGCGGAGAAGTCGGGAGGAAGCAGGATTCCGTTGATTGAAGTGGGTGCTGTGGGGTGGTGAGAGCGTTTCAGCACGGTGCTGTGATGTGATTGTCACAGGGGTGGACCTAGACCTTATTTGGCGGAGGCTTTGCGAAACAGCACCTTGTCACGTGGGATCGAAGATTTTGCCAAGATCTGTTGGGTGTCCTCCACTATCTATTGTACGAATAATGTGAGTGGAAAATCAGATAATATTTTGCGATTGTCTCTTGCACAACTCGGTCTCCTTACTGTTACATGGTTCCTGTTCTTCATTATATTGACTTTTTCTGTGTGACCACTCAAACGTATCTTCCGTCCGCCAGCCCGATTGGCCACCGCGGTCGTGGGCAACATGGTGGCATATTATAGAAGCGTCTCGCTGTGAATAGACGTGTCAGAAGAGAATCAATTAGATATCTAGTTTGCATGGCACTGTACAGGGCTAGGCTTCTCGGCATATGGCGCTTTCAAGATTCTTTGGCGTTCGAATACGCTTCGTTAATCGTTTCCAGCGCTTCGTTTGCGAGGATCGTTAATATTCCGAATAATTACAGGGCTAGGCCGCATCTGACTGGGCTTATGGTATCTCTGTGAATACAGTGATCTCAGTAATCGCAATAATAACGAAGGGATGCGAAATACTGTCTGTCGGTACTGCTGAAATAACTGAAATGGACTTGATATTACCGTCGCAGAAGATCTTTGCAAATTTTTAGACACTCGATGAAGCTTCTCGAGGCCCTCTTGACGCTGCAACTCTCCTTGTTTAATTGAAGCACTGGTATCCTGCCTCTTTTGGCGCTGGAGTGTCATTACTCGCTTTAGCGTCCGACCCTTTCGTGCAGCAAGCAATCAGATATGCCCTGCGAAATGCAACCCCTGCTGCTTCAATACCATTTGCATAGTCTTACGGGTTATACAATACAATAATTCCGTCGGTGAATGCTCTTGAGCTCAGCGTTGACTCTGAATCTCCATGAGAGTTTAACGTGTTGGTCGAGTTTCGTAACACGATTCTCGCCTTATCGAATCAAATGTGATACCACTGCAGAAGTGAGCTCGACTACATCTTGAAATGGCTCTGATATTGCTTACCTTTCGTTCTCCTCGAAGGCGGTATGCAATCGTCCTGATACGTTCATTCACTCTAATACGATGATTCACTCCGGAGGTTTCGCAAATGGTAGTCGCACTGTAAGGTTTGAAGTTGAACGGTGCTTCAGTGATGTTAAGACCCGAATCTCTATATAATCTCCCTCGTCCTATACCAATATCGAGATTGATCACGAAAGGGTCCGCGGCTGGAATGGTCTCAAATAAGCAGGGTCGGCGAGCGCTACAATAATACCTCCGACAAGCTTTCGCTACCAATCGTAGCTGCGACGGCCCGACAATGGCGTAATAAGAGCCGGGGTCCATGTCGAAGGCTGGGCCGTAGATCGCTTGGCAGGCTACAATCACATTAAGGATGTGTATGTGCTGGTTCAACGAGCTGAAGTTGACCCTGGAGGACTCAAGAGTTGTATCACGCCATGGATAGATAATTCAATTCAGGGTTGATCTGACATCATACCGCATTTCTAACTCCCCTCCGCCCCGTCCCATTGAATCCCAATTGTGACCTACAGATTGGCTCTCTGAGACCCAGGATTTGCACAGTCAACTTATGTACATGAGAATCACTGTATATTACAGCTTCGATTAGTACTACCAGAGACCGATGTTGCTCACTACCTTCGGTTTCAATCTTAATCAAAGCCAACTTTCACCGATGCCAAGAGTTTCCGGATGCGGCAAAAAAGGCTACTTGCCCAGAGACGGCGGGTAACAAAGGGAAGACTTACTAGATTGACGGAGCTATTTACCTTTCTGGAATGTCAATCTTGCTTCCAGTAAAAGTTATCAACACAGCCAGGATAATTTGGAGACTTCGAGAACAGCATCCATACAGCCAAAATCGACTGACAGAGCAACATAGCTAGCGCCATGCCTTCAAGCGGACACGACGGCAGGCAGTCTCGTAAGACATCCGTTGCTAGCAATAGCACCGCCAATGCCGACCCTCGACGACGTCGCTCTCCAACCATTTCAGCATCGTCCCATATTTCTGCACCAACCTCAACTATATCGGCAAGCTTAGATGAAAGCCCAAGCCCTCCTACTTTCCAGACTATCGTTAAGCAAGAATTTTATCGTCTCCCTCTTTTTATCACCACCTTCGTTATATGGGGACTATGGGCTATTAGCGTCGTGCTCTATGCTTTTCTCTTGGTATTGTTCGGCCTAGTTAAAGCGATCTACCATGTCTGGGCATTCTTCGGCGCTATCTTCCTTCTCGGCTTTGTTTACATTTGTATCATGCACTATGAGGCTATTATACTTCTCAATGTAGTATCGGCACCGAGTATGGCATCTTTCTGGTATCACTTTCGGAATGGAGAAACAATAACGGTAATGATTCTGTCTTACGAATGCATTTTAAGAAGCTGACCTGTTTTGCAGGAGACTGTTATCAAGGGGGTGGTTAGGCAGTGGAATGGCTTTTGGAACTGAGTGTCCGGGATCTAGTCTTGGTTATGGAAGTAGAAACGCTGAGGGACATGATAGACGGCGTATAATTCATCGTACAGAGGAGATCAAGACTACATTTCCCTTACACACCGAGTGTCCGGAGGGGAAAGAACGTTGGATCACGTACTTTGGCACACTAGATCTGATTCATTCGGTCTGTAGCAATTATGAAAGATGATCTTCTACAGATTCTGCTTTGCGGGAGTGGGAAAGCTCGTGAAACTTCTCGTGAGGTAGAAGCGGATACCTTAAAAGGAGCCCATGGCCGAACCGCAGATTCTACGCAATAGACCCCTGCCCAAAATTAAAGGTATTTGCCGACCGTGTCCTAATTTCTACTGACACAAAGCGACTGCTGATGATTAAGGCTTGTGTGTAACCTTCGCCAAACTGTGAGCATGCTGTATGCCAACAGTGGGATGAGTGTTCACCACCTCAACGTGGCCTTCACTCAACCCCTCATGCGGAACACGCCATCGTCATACACAATGGCGTTATCAAGTGAAGCTTTAAAGAGGCGTAATTTAATCGCATTCAAGAGGAGAGCTTTATCGAAATCGCATATGGTATTCCACTCAATAACGAAATTTAGGCATTCAGAAATCTGAACCTTGGACAGCATGGGTTCCACTGCCACCAAAACAGTCACTCGACAACCAGATATCCAATACAAGCCGGATTTCGAGAAATATCGGGCTCGAACAAAGCGTCGACTGGAATCAGAATCGCTGAGCCATAAGAGCCTGCCATCTGGATATCCGCAGGGACTGACAGGGGACCTGGTATGGGAAGGCGAAGGTCTTGCTGAGAAGTACGACTGGACCTTTCAGCTTAGTCCGACCCAGGTTGAGGAATTGGAAACTGCATTGAAACATTTCAAATGTCCGCGCAATTACTGAGTACACATATAGTCTTGCGATATTGACCACTATACAGCACTAGGCAAGCCGCTCGGCCACATCAATCAAGACACCTTCCCATTACCAACCTTACACGATGCTCTCCGAAAAGTATCGCGCGAGCTTCATTTTGGTCACGGATTCCAAGTTGTTCGCGGCCTCCCCGTAGACGCCCATTCTCGCGAGGAAAACATTATAATCTACGCCGGCATCTCGTCTCATATCGCCCCTCTCCGCGCCCGACAAGACAGCAGATACAACGGCCAACCCGCGGACGTCGTCCTAAATCACATCAAAGACCTCAGCAGCACTTCTTCAAAATCGCAAATCGGGGCTCCCGCCTACACAGCCGACAAGCAAGTCTTCCACACTGACGCAGGTGACATCGTCTCGCTCTTCGCGCTCAGCACGGCCGCTGAAGGCGGTACAAGCCGTCTAGCCAGCACCTGGCGGGTCTACAATGAACTCGCATCCACGCGGCCCGACCTCATCGAGACGCTTTCTCAACCCTGGATCGCCGAGAGCTATGGCAACCCGTCCAAAGCTTACACCACTAAACCGCTCTTGTTCCACCAACCGGCTACGCCTGTCGCGCCAGAGCGTGTCGTCCTACAATATGCGCGACGGTACTTTACTGGTTTCGGAGCCCTGCCCAGGTCAAGTGACATACCGCCGATTACTGAAGCACAAGCGGAGGCATTAGATGCGATTCATTTCCTCGGAGAGAGGTTTAATGTCGGCTTGGATTTTCGAAAAGGGGATGTGCAGTATGTGAATAATCTGGCCGTCTTCCATGCGAGGGATGGGTTCAGGGACAGCGAAAAGCAACAGTGAGTATCGTATCGTATCTTTCTACTCTTCGTATTTGGTGCTGATTGCTCCTTACGGTAGGCGTCACCTGGTCAGACTATGGCTGCGCGATCCAGAGTATGCCTGGGAAACGCCCGAGCCTCTGAAGTCCAGGTGGGAGCAGCTGTACGAGGGTGTATCTCCAGAGGGTCAGGTTTTCCCATTGGAGCCGTATGTCAGGAGCGCCGGCAATGGAACTGCGAAGGATGGCTGAGCTGATTCCTCGCTGGTCTTGGTAGGCATGTAGCGACTGAAGAAAACGCATCACGTGACCAGCGCGGACAAAGTCCACCATTTGGATCGCAACTTTTTACATGCCCAGCTAGTCCTCGTGAAATCTTCGGGGTATCATGCACGCCTAGAATCTCCAAGAGTCACCTTCCTATCATTGAAAGATGGAAAATACGTCCAAGATTTTCCAAGCCTGCAGACAGGGATTGCCGAATCGCGCAATCTGTTATCTCGAGCACGCCAATGATCTACGCGAAAGATAAACTCACCTCCCACAATACATGTCTCATGAACTGCTCGGCGTAACCCGAAAAGACATGCTCGTGCCCCCATATCACGCAAGTCAGAGACCATCCCGTGTCCTTGGCTCTGCTGGCCTCTGCTTGATCTCGCAACCCAGCCATCCGATCACACCAGGGTATCGTTCTCAGCGGCGGGACCATGCTCGTGCATATAACGCCGCCTCTGCCGCGACAAAGCTGCAGTCGAGTATTTGACTTTGGATAGACTCACCTTGAGACTATTAGAACTTCTTCTGTCTTTGGTTCGTGATGGTGTCTCTACGCTGGAGACCTCGTGCATCCCCCTCGGCTCCTCCCGTTCCTGAGTCCAATAACAGTAGTCAAACGGCCTTCCTCAGCGAAGGTAATCTGCAATATGCCATCGAAAAAGGCCAAAATGATAGCTCGGTTTCCTATCAGGAAGTCTCCGGCGCCCCGGTCGAGAAGAAGTCACCGCTGGGCTACAATGTTGGCTCCATCACAATCATCTTCCTCAACCTGTCGAAGATGGTCGGCACAGGCGTCTATTCCACCCCCTCCTCTATCCTGAAAGGCACCGGCAGCGTCGGCCTTTCGCTCATTTACTGGTTCCTCGGGTTCTTGATCGCTGGCGCATCGCTTTCCGTCTACCTCGAATTCGCATCTTACTTCCCAAACCGCTCTGGCAGCGAGGTGGTGTACCTGGAGCAAGCATTCCCTCGTCCACGATACCTCTTCCCTGTGACCTTCGCAATACAAACGGTCATTCTATCTTTCAGCGCCTCGAACGCCATTGTCCTCGCTCAGTACCTCTTCCGCATTAATGGCCATAGCCCGACCCCCTGGGAACAAAAAGGCGTCGCCGTCGCCGGGTACTCGCTCGCCTTTCTCTTTGTCGCGTTCCATACGCGCTTCTCATATCACCTCTCCAACGCGATCGGCGCCGTAAAGTTATTGACCTTGATTTTCGTTGCTATCACCGGTTTGGTTGTTCTAGGCGGACACACATCAGTCAAAGATCCACACGCCAACTTTCGAAATTCGTTTGAGTCAACCTCGACCACCGCGTATGGTGTCACCAATGCCCTTGTGAAAATCATTTTTTCTTACGCCGGGTACGAAAACGCGTTCAACGTTGTCAACGAGGTGAAGAATCCGGTTCGCTCAATTCGGAACTCTGGCGGGCTATCCCTCCTTCTTGTCGCAATTCTTTATATGCTTGCGAACATAGCGTATTTTGCGGCGGTGCCAAAGGCGGAGCTAGTAAAATCGTCACAGATTGTGGCGAGTCTTTTCTTTGAGAAGGCGTTTGGTTCGAGTGGGGCGGCTAAAGGCCTAAACTTCCTAATCGCCTTGAGCGCATTTGGCAATCTCATTGCCGTGTTGCTGGGCCAAAGCAGATTAATCAGGGAGTGTGGCCGGTAAGAAATGCAATTCACTCATCTCCTTCCCTCACATTGGATCCAACGCTTACACTTTCGGCCTTGACAGCCAAGGGACCCTCCCGTTTGCCTCCTTCTGGGTGTCCACACGCCCCTTCGGCACCCCTCTTGGCCCGTACTTCCTGAAATGGTCCTTGACAATGCTCATGATCCTCGCCCCGCCGGCAGGTGACGCTTTCAACTTCGTCGTCGATCTCGCAACCTATCCGTCCTCCTTTTTCTTATTTACAATGGCGGTCGGGCTATATCTCGTCCGGTATCGACGGACGAAGCTCGGTCTACCGCGCCTGGCCAGCAGTGAAGGAGGCTTCAAAGCTTGGGACGTCGCAGTAATCTTCACGATTCTGGTTAACTTGTACCTCCTGGTGATGCCTTGGTATCCGCCGGCTACCGGGGCAACGGGTGGTGACGTTAGCTTTTGGTATGCGACTTATGTTGTCACTGGGATCGGAATGTGAGTCGTCCCTGAATAGCGTGAAATGAAGTTTGATAGCTGACTGTTGTTCGCATCTGGATAGTCTGCTAGCATGCCTGGTCTATTACCTCCTCTGGGTCTTTATCCTACCTCATTTTGGAGGGTATCGCATCCGGCACGAGAAATTAGTCCTCGGCGGCGGTGAAGTGACACACGTATTAGTCAAGGTGCCGTTAGACAAATTGGCTTCGTGGGATGAGGAGCATGATGCCCAGGGTCGCCAGCTTCATGGTGAAGGTTCAAGTGACGATGAGAAAGACATAGCTGTTGATGTGACAGAGAAAACGGACTTGGAAAAGTGACTCCTAGTTCGATGGTAAGCTAATCGTGCGGAGCCGGGTTGAAATCATGTGGCGTATGCTCCTGATGATGCAGCCGTTCGATACATATCTCATATCATATCTAAACATTTTATTGAAATTCTTTTAGCACGAAGTTTTCGCTCAACATCTTTTCCAAAATATTTGTCCATATCGGCTGATGGCCTGAAGCGCACGTCTCATAGCGTTGAAAAGTTGGCGGTCTATAGCGGTTCCTAACTTTTGTCCGAATATGAACGTCCTAATCATGCTCACTCGGATACTTGCCTTCTCTCTCAAGCGCATCCAGTTGGAAACGAAAAGTGCACACTCACCTTTGTACGTCGCCGCCCTACGTGGAAGGATCCAAACTCCATCTGAAATTTTGGTACGTAGAACAAGCATTGAATCGATAAAATTGGCGGCTCGTGGCAGCGCAGCCGTTCGAAAAGTATTAGACCTAGCGGCTTCCAGCGTCTTACCTCTATCCAGCATTAAGATTTGATTAAATCCTGTCCAAGATGTGCTAGTTCAATATAGTGTTGCGCGCAGTATACTAAATGATCGCTTACATCGAACCTTAGAATAAATGTAGAAAAGAATTGAATGAGTCACTGGAAGCTCTTCGGCCATGTCAGAACGCCAAGATGCGGAACTTCTTCGCTAAAATCCTCTACCTACGATCCTCCCACACCTCCTCAGCCTTCTTAAATCATCCAGCAGATGGCAGGCTGCAATCCTGCTAGGCTAGAGGTGCAGATGAAAAACACCACAGCCTATCGTCGCATTCAGCCTTTGATGGCTCCTCCAGATCCTACTGATGCAATGCTTGTGCTTGCGACACCTCCCTTACCCAAAGCATCATCTTGGGATTGAAGCTTAAGGTTGTAGCCTGGTGTGCCTACATGGTTTTCTATTCATTTTTAAGATTCGTAGTAAGGCCAGCTTTGCAATAAGGCCCCGCCCCACTCTCTATCTTAAAATGCTTCTTGCACCTCAGACAGACGAATTTATTGTTCAAAAGGGTTGACCGACAGCAACCTGACAAAATGTTCAAAGTACTGCTTCCTCCGAAGCCCGATGTGCCAATGGCCGCACCAGGGATGCGGCTCTCTGTAATGCCATCACCGCATGTTCGATTTCTGGACGATTACGAGTACTACGACGCGCTTGGTCGCGACCCACTGCAGCAGAACAGAATATGGTCCATCTCCGACCCCACCGAGCGGGTCGAGAAGCTCAAGGAGCTGCTGTCAGAGTATCCAAAACAGAAACATAGGCGTCAGATACTATTTAAGGCAGCTAGTAGAGGTGATGAGGCGATTGTACGTTTTCTCGTTGATACCGGTCTGAAAGTCCATCCGGACATTGCAAAAGGCCAGCATGAGAGCCCGGAAGGTGAAGATGGCGAAGGGAAGGATGTCGAAGACGAGGAAAGCATCCCCGACAAGGACGACCCCACCGCTGTGCCGATCCATGTTGCAGCATCCCGAGGTAAGCTTGGCTGCCTCAAGATTCTCATGGAAGCGCACAGGGAGATAGATGTCCGTGACGAGTTTGGGCAGACTCCGCTGATCGCGGCTGCTAGCGCGGGCGATATCGAGACGATGAGGTATCTCCTGGATCAAGGGGCAGATCCCACCGCGCGCTCGGATGGCGAGAACAAGCTTGCAAAGAAGTATCTGCGACGGTATGCTGGTGCGAATGCGCTGGAGGTTGTGGCAGGAAAGCGCAGCGTGGAGGCGGTGAAGCTGCTGGTGGATCATCCCCTTTACGGAACGACAAGGAAAATGAGAGCCCCAGGAGACGAAGTATCAGGCTTGTCGGTGACTCCGCTTGCTATAAAGTCGGCAGCCGGTGGAGACTTCGAAACGCTCAGACTGTTGCTAGAACGAGGGACTTATCCTATGAAAGACAGTGATGGCAAGACAAAAGGCGAGCTGCTCAGCGAGGCAGAGAAGCAAGCCATTATCGATGCTATCCCAAAGGCAGCCGATCAAGGGGATTTGGAGTCACTCAAGCTGCTTCTTAGTTACCAGCATCTGACTGATAAAGACGGCAACTTTCCACGCTTTGAGATGTCCGAAAGACTTCACAAGCGATTCATATTTGGCGCTTACGACGCAATGGCTTGCAACGACCCGGAGAAATTCGAATTTCTCAACGGCTTCGACTTGAAAGAGCACGACAAAATGTCTCTGGACAAGCTGCCAGACGGCCAATCACTCAACATCCAACACCTCCTTGAACGAGCCGCCGAAAACGGTTCCGTCGACTGCGCCAAGCTGCTGATCGAGAAATACGGCGCGAACCCCAATCAACACCGCATCCCCCCGGGTCTCCACCCGCTCTACCTAGCCGCCGCCAACAACAAACCAGAGATGGTCCGCTACCTCCTCGAAAACCACAAGACGGACATCCACCTGGGGAACGGCCGATTCGCGACGGGCCCAACGGCCCTATGGATCGCGATCATGCTCAAATCACTCGACTGCGTAGCCCTTCTCCTGCAGCACGGCGGCCCTGTCGACCACGTGGACGAGGACATTTTGAACACAAGCTCGCCAATAACTACCATCTTGTCCGCGCAATTCGACGACCGACCCTCCGTCCGCTTCGAAACCTCACAGAACGCCCGTGAATCCATCAACACCGCGCAAGCAGACTGGCGCAACCTCAACTCCCCATACGTCCGCGTCGAGATCAGCCCAGCAGACAAAGCCTGGCTGCGCACCCTCCAGCGCAGGAGACCTGACGCGGAGCTGCGAGAAAAGGGAGAGGGAGCGCGGGAGCTGGATGAGAAGGAGGCGGCGAAGACGGAAGATCTTGGGGAGACGGATCCGCGGCGGCTCATGGTGGATTTGCCGACTGTTGCGGCGAGGGTGGAAGAGCTCGGGGGTGACGATGAGTTGGTGCCGCTGTGGAGGCCGGCTTTTGTTGCTGTGGGGGGAGATGGTGAGGTGTGATGGGCGGTGGGTGGTGGGATGGAGGTGGAAGTGAGCATTGTAAGTTAAGGAGAAGTACAGTTAGCATGGACCGCCAATGATGGCGGTGTTTATCATGCCGTCGTTGACGGTTTACATGGGGATTTATTTGCCTGTCCTTGATCGACTTTTGGTCGTCAACAACTAAGGAGCTTGGGGCGTGGCGGCAATGAGGTCACTTGCATGAGTCGGACGGCCTTGACGTAGATACCCTGTGTGGTGGTTCTCGTCTTGTGCAAAAAGGGAGGAACAGGATTACTCCCGGTTACGATGGGCAATGGCTGACTGTTAAAATACTATTTTTCCCACATATGAAAACGTCCGATTTGGTTAAAAGATGATTAAAAGTTCTAGCATTTTTTAATTGATATTAATGTTTAAATGACCTTGTCATGCCGTGTTGAATCTGTATTATAACCCAGAGCCAAACCAAATGCGGTCTCTGGCACACCATGATAACCTCCGTAGCCACAAATGCATAAAGCCCCCCACATCAAAGCCGCTTCACCATAACATCGTCCATCTGGACAACCTCTCCAATGGCAAACTCGTGCTCGCCGACCTTCCTATATCCCCACCTCTCATAAACCCGCCTAGCCTTACAATTCTCCTCCCAAACCCCGAGCCACATATGCCTCAACCCCTCCCGCCTCGCCAACGCCTCAACCCTCCCCGCCAGCAGCCTCCCAGCCCCCTTTCCATGCCAGTCCGGGTGAACATATATCCGCTGCAGCTCGACTACGTGCTCCAAATGCTCGACGCACGGCTCCCTCGTGCCGCGCGTCAAGAGCGCGAAGCCGACGACATCTCCGCCCGCCCCGTCGGTTACGACGAGCATGTGCTTTGAAGAGTTCGCAATGTCTGCGGCGGTTGCTTGCACGCTGTAGGACTGCTCGAGGTACGTTTGGAGGTGGGGTGGGGCGACCGAGTGGCCGAAGGTAAGGCTGAAGACGAGGGAGCCGAGCTTGGATACTTGGAGGGCGTCGTCTGCGAGTGCGTCGCGCACGATGAGGGGTTGGGGGAGTGAGCCCATGGCGGCTCTTGGGGAGGTGTGAGAGCTGTGCTGTTGTGATGTGAAGAATTGCAGGTGCTCTGCTGAAAGGGAATTTTTTGTGCTGCTGGGGGATCGCACTCTGGCGGTTCTGTTGATAGACTGAACATACCTATTTATCTAAAGAGTGTCCTAGCAGCAGGAGAAAGGAATGCAAATGATGCAGAGAGAACATTCTCGATCCACCTCGACACGTCCGTTCTCCAAAAAATTTTACGCGCTCTGAAAATGTTTAGATGGGCCGCTTGCGGGTGGACTTACCGCTTCGGTGTAGAGCTTGGAGTCGCACTGTGTGATTGGCAAGGAAATTGGAAGAATGTCATGACAGGGCGCTCAACCAAAAAAGACACCTCCTCCGCGGGATTCCTATCCCAGCCTTTTATATCTCATTGGACCACCGGGCTTTTTCTTCAAACTTCAAGCACAATGTCGGTCTAGAAAATAGAAAAGAAGACATGTACCTACGTGGAGTCCACGCCGACGGGACGATTCCTGTGCTTCAACAGCTGATTCGTAGTAACCCACTCGGAATTCTTACCACATCCATTCCCTCAAAATCGTATTCTAAAATCCTGTCAAGCCATATTCCTTTTGTTCTCAGCGTCCCAGATGGAGCAGTCACGAACGAACTCGGCGTCCTGCGAGGACACCTTGCGCGAATGAATCCGCAGAGCAAGACAATGATTGAGGAGATCCAATCTCGTACATCGACCGACGCAGCGCAATACCTCGGAGAAGAAGTACTGGTCCTCTTCACTGCAGCTGCACATCACTACGTCACTCCCAAGTTCTACAAGGAAACGAAACCCAGCACCGGCAAGGTGGTACCCACTTGGAACTATGCCGCCGCACAGGTCTATGGCCGCGCAAAAATATATCACAGCGCAAAGTCAGACGAGACAGCAGCTTTTCTGTCAAAGCAAATAGACGACCTTTCGCAGCATGCGGAGATATCTCTCATGGGATACACTGGCACCAACGGCAGGCCGGGGCCATGGAGTGTTTCTGATGCGCCAGAGCGCTTCATTGAGTTGATGCAGAAGAGCATCATTGGGATTGAGATCGAGATTGATCGGTTAGAAGGCAAATTCAAGATGAGTCAAGAATTGGGCCAAGGAGATCGGAACGGCGTAATTCAAGGCTTCGAGGAGCTGGGCTCAGACGTGGGTGTTGAGATGGCGCAGATTGTCAAGGAACGCGGCGAGCTCAAGGATTCGCAATCGAAATAGAGGCCGTTCACGGTTGCGTAGACGCTAGCAATCAAGATGTCAAGCCAATGATCTTGGATTTGGATGTCCAGACAATCGCTGGAACGATTGGAAAGGTCAAGGTCATATAGATAACAGGTATCGTCGACGCACCTGAGTTCAAAGAGCTTTATTTGTCTCCATCAAGCTTGGTCGTATCCCGGAGGTGTGCCCTCTATTGACTTGAGGTAACACTGATTGTCCTATACTCAACACGGACTTCCGGGCTCAGCTGCTTCAACACGCGTGAAAGCTCCTCAGCGACAGCGGCCAGTGACTCGTTGGAAACCGGATCAACCACATCTAGAATGAACAAAGCCCTGATAGCAGTTTCAGTCAGCGCGGTGCGTGGGCCCTGGCGCCAGTCCCAGCGACGGCACGTGACGCCAGCGTTGTCGCACCAAACAATTTCTCCGGGATCTGGATGCTCCTCGACGGTCTTTCCACTGGCCATTGTTTTGAAGCTTTCCTTGCCGGTCGCGCGAAACAAGCGTGGTACACCTTCGTACTTGTCTAGATCTTCACCACCTAATTGGATTTGGTGTTTAAAAGACATGGCAGTGTATACATTCGTCAGCCGATTTACGCGTGGAAGGCCAGCCTCTACACGTCGAGTCAGCGCTTCTAGGCTGTTGCAAGTACGCTGTGGCTTGGCACCAAAAGCCTTGTAAGCGTCCCGCCAAGCAGCAATATGCGGCATATCCGTGATTGAATGTTCTCCCAACTTTAATCGTGTGGAGGACTCAGCTTCTTGTGGGAGACCTTCACTTCTTTTATCGCAAGGCCCTGTGGCGATGCCATCCACGACCATCACTAGGGCACGGTAGTCCCGACGTAGTTCGAAAATTTCTGCGGCTACCTGCGTACCGTTCAGAGTCTTTGTGAGGAGTTTTGTTTAATCATAGTGGCAGATGGCTAGGCGAGTCTGCGAAGCAACTCTCGGCTTCAGCGTACCAAGCAATCGCTTGATCTCTCTCTCTCTCTCTCTCTCTCTCTCTCTCTCTCTCTGTGTGTGTGTGTGTGTTTGCTTGTGTGTATGTGTATGTGTGTGCGTGATTGTAGAGAGTGACGTCGAAAGATTCGCACTTCAGCGGGGAGAAACACTCATTGGCGTCGCTCCTTCACTGGTTCAGTGTTACTGAGACCGCTTTTGAGGAGTCTGGTAGGTTCGAGAACGGATTGAAGCAGTCGTTAAGCACAAACAGGACGTCGCTGAGGCGCCTGCAGCGCTTCACGAGTGTAGGAATCGTAGGCGAGGAGGCGTGACAGCGTCGGGTACTTCTGCCTTGGAAACCCGCTAACCTGTATGCGGAGCAGCCCTTAAATATTAGCGTTTCAAATCGTCAAAAACAAACTTTAACTATTATGTCTCTTCACAAAGCTACAAAATGCAGGTTTTCACTCCGCGAGAAAAATCTTGTACAACTCCCTCTGAAGATTTGCTTTGCTCTTCCGGTCTAGCACAGCCGCCGATACTGCTTGACCAAGAGTCGTCCTTCCAAACTACGAAGTTTGCCCATATTGGAATTACTCGTCAAACCTAATCTCCTTGTGACGCGCACGGTTTGACTCGTGCATCTTATACAATTTTCTCATATACGCTTTGAAGTCTTTCGACAGCTTCACGGGTTGTTCGATGTGTTTTGCCCTGACCACAGCGAACGTTCCTTCTGGTCTATCGTTCTCCGCGGCTGCAAGATTGACGGCAATTTGGAATGCTGAACCCTTCATTAAAACAAGAATCGTCGTAGTACAGGGAAGAGAACATACCGTTACGGATTTCTCGTCCATTCCATTCCAACTCTTTCAGATCAGGGGCATTCTTGATGTAGTCGGTTGCCGACCAATCGACTTGGATCTCATTTCGTTTGTCCTGCGCAAGCTTCTTCAGAAACACTTGCCAAACCTCCTGACGCTGCTGTTCGTCAAATTTGTCATAGAAGAATTGGAGGTGCACGCGGGAAAGAATGGCTTCATCGAACCGTCCAATCCGATTTGTCGTGAGAAACCTCGCGGCAGTTAGTACTTTCGTTTCCACGATTACTACGCTTTCAACGCATGCTCGACTTACAGGATCCCCTCGAAGTAGTCCATCGCTCTGAGAAATGAAGCGACGATATTGCTTCTGTTGAGGTTGTCAACGTCCCGGTCTTCCATGTAGACATCAGCTTCATCGATGAGCAGGATGGCATCCCAGCTCTGTGCGACCTCGAACCAATATCGAAGATTGATGTCAATGTCTGTTGGGGATGTTCCGATATCAGTTGTAGAAAGGGCAAGCAAGGGTCTTTCGGTAGACTCGGCGATGCATTCAGCCGTATACGTTTTTCCAACGCCGGGTTTCCCTGTTTTCTTTCCGCGTTAGTAACCATGAACTCTATATCAGCGGTGTCTGTCGCACCGTGAAGAAGCAAGATAAGGCCATCTCCCTTGCCCTGAACTGTATCGGCGGACCATGGGGCTGGCTGTATTTTGGGGGAAGGCACATCACCAAACGAATTCTTCGGTGTTGAGATGTACATTTTAACCAATGCCTGTAAGGTCGGCTTTGCATTGTTCTTGAGAATCAGACTGTCTATCATGTTGACGTTAAAGATAGGATCTTGAAAGTATTGCACTTGCAGCCTTTCTGTACCCTTTATCAGTCATGCGTGTCGTAGTTCTGCAAGCACTTACCCCATTTTCTGACTTTAAAGACAAAAGCATGTACCGACGAGGTACAAATGAAATATTGATGATCTGTCATGGGTTCGTCTGACACGCATTTGATCTGACTATATCCCGCAAACTTCGATTTGCTTGCAGCATGGGTTTGCGGCGACGAACAACGCTGACACTGGCATGATGGCGGCTGTGTAGAGAAGCTCTCGATGTCATTAACAATCTCTTTTCTTTCGGCTCCAAGGCGTTGAACTTTTGCGTCGACAACCAATTGGTAATGATCAGTCATGACTAGGCTCTTGTACTGCACAGAAATCAGTCTACGAGATCTTGGAAAGAACCACATTGAAATCATATCAGACATGACTAACCATGCTGCGCGGGAAAGTGTCTGTTTGGCCATCAAATCTCCAACAGCCTTTCCGACAAAGTCGTCTGAATTTCTTGCCCCTTTCTACAAGTTCTTGGTAGCGTTTCTCGAATGAATTGCCCTTCCCTTTGTAGCTCCAGTATCTTGCTGGAAATAGCTCGAGCGATGTGATGTCTTTCTCGCCATCGAAACGATCCAATTGATACAAAAATTGTTCTGGTCCGATGTACTCGTCGTCCGCATTGAGGCGCCAGACAGTAATCTTATACTCAATACACTTGCCATTCACATGGCCTTGATAGACGGACTTAAGTACCCACGGTTCGTACTCGCCGCTGACTGTGGGGTCCCAAAATACGTCTGTTCCAGGCTTCAACATAAGCCAAAGCATTTCAAAGGTGGCACGAGGGGGATTTTGTGCGTGACGATTTCGCTCTCGTTCAATAGCAGTCAGGGTTCTCTCCCTCACAACCTGGAGCAATAGGCCAAGGTATTCGTAAGTGTCAGCGTTTTCGCAGTCCTCGGGAAGATCATTTCTTCTTTCAGGTGCAAACTGGTCGCGATACTTCTCGAGCTCCTGATCATAATGGACTATCACAGCGTAGGGAAAATACAGTTGAATGGTCTCACCGGCAAAGGAGTGATCCGGATAGTGGTCAACAACTGCCCTTAACGCATCTATAATTGCCGGAGAATTGATTTGAATATAAGCTCGACCTTTCCCGAATGTGCTAGGTTTGAGAGATTCTCCATCTTTTGATTTGGACACCACGCTCTGGTCGGAGAGCATGACATCAACAACTTCTAGAATTGGCCGGTCATGGCTCCATTTTCTCATTTTGTTCTCCGCATGAGTCTCTCTGAAAATGACTGCGGATTCAGAATTCGAGTACTCCGTTCGGTATTCAATTTGTGGTTTTCTACGGTCGGTACTGATGGATTCTGACTCATCGTTGCCGTTCCCGTCGCCTGCGATTAGTAAATAATTATAACTTTTCCACGCACCCCGATTTGAAACTGACTGTTAATAACATCAAACGTTTGGGTCTCGGTGTCCATCATTGACTTTCATATCATCAGCAAGGTGATGTTCAGATTATATGCTTCACCACAGGTTCTCAATAGCTCCTCGATCAAAATCTCTCACAGTACCACGAATCATTTAATGTGTAAATCAGACTTAGAGGACATGAGTTTATTGTTATGCTTCGGACACGAATTTTTGAAGGTCAAGATTTGTTTCGCACAAGAGCGGAAAGATTTGTTCTTTTGGATGAGGCTGAAACCAGTGATTTATTCCCAACCACCTTCTTGCGTCTTGACTACGCCGGGTGGAGCCTAGGCCGGTCGCTAAAAGTTGAGCCGAGATACACATGGCATTAGTTTCCGGGCTATCGCCAACGGAGGCGGGGGAAACACGTCTATCGTCACACTGCATCTGCGGCTGAACATTACGGCCAAATCGTCGATTAGTCGCAGCCACGCTGTGACCTGACAAGGAGCCGTGCTGCCCGATGAAACCCACAACCGATCCGCCAACCCTGATTCCCTTCGCCCCCAAGTCTTCTCATCGGCTAGGAAGCCCGCTAGTGTCCAAAGTCCATGGCACCTTGGATCTTGACGTTTTTGAGAATTTTCGTAACGTAGATTCTCAGCACGAGAACTGATTTGCAAAGGCAATGATGACTTGTTGACTTCAGTGAATGACGCGGAGAGCGACAATAGCAACGTGTCACACACTTTCTCACGGTATTACAGAACGCCAGTCCGGGTCATGTTATCGAATCTAGATTCCACGACGATCCAATTCCCAACAGCTGGCATGATGGACCACTTTTTTTAGATTGAATCATGTTCTTGGGGATGCCGCATGAGCCTCGAGCTAGGCTGCGCAGCTAATTAGATCTTGTGGACTGCCGCTTCTCTAAATTCTTGGGAGCTCTAGCTTGGCCAACAACATATCTTGTAAGGTCTTGCAACTTAGTTGAAATTTCTAAAGGTCGCCACAAAATGGTCTCAAGTGGATCTGCGATAGCGCACGCCTACACTATGGACCTCAAACGGCGGAAAGGGGATCATGATGTAGGCGAGGATCTTCAGAAAGCTGTCATTCAATACCAAAAGAAGGAAGATGAGTTGAGAGCGATACGTGCGTTATACCAAGAACCAAAGTAAGCTATAAATGGCTATCTTATCGAAGCTACTTCAGCCTTCGAATCGTTCAGTGCTCACATAGGCGAGCCCAGAGTTTCAGATTATTCCTACCTTAAGAAACAGGCCGATGAGCTCCGCTTAGCGCAGCAATCTTTCTACGACCTATTGACACCGAGCCAACGAAAACAATTAAGAGAAGATGTTATTGATCACGAAGCGCTCACGAAGATGGTTCAACAGACGATGAAGGAATTTAACCAAGACTCTACGCGCTTTGCGCGCATCAAACGGTGTTTCCATAAAGTCTGTGCCACGGTAGACACCCACTCTCGTGCTTTAGAGATGCTTCCTCAATCGTCAGAGTATGTTTCTTTGATCTACGGTTCCATCAACATCATAGTCCAGGTGCGTTTGCTCCCGAGAGATTCTTATAGCACCTGTAACTTGTTTCATTGCTATTTAGGCATCACGCGGTCATGAGAAGCTGGCTGAAGAATTTGGCCAGGCAGTGTTGGAGATTAACGAAGCTCTGCAATCTGTCGATCGCCATCTACTCCTTTCGCGCACTGACACTATCAAGAGAGATCTCTTCAAACTTTACACATATTTCTTTGAATTTCTTACCTCAGTCATAAAATGGTACAATCAGAATCGTCGAAATCGGTTCTACCAAAGTCTCAACAAAAGTCTTCTTCCTGAACACGAAGCAATGGTAGACAGAATCCGAACGGTCATCAGAAAGATCGGCGATGAAAGCCAGATTGCTGGCAGGGCTGAGGTTAGGGATATCAGGCTTGTGCAGGACGATTTCATGAATGACTGGAAAGTCTTCATATCTGACTGGAAACTCTTGATGTATCCGGATGTTGAAAGAAGATCCCAGATTCTGACCGCTTTGGAAGGCCTCAAGGCTAATCGACAATACCTCCAAGAGTCGCAGCAGCGCAATAGTCTGCATACTCGAAAGACAAGTCTGCTCAACTACCTTGAACGCTTCGTAGAAAATTTCTCCGAACAGCCAGACGAAGCTTTTAGAGCTGAGCAAATAGGGAGTGCAGCCGCAGATATTATCTCCATTATTTCCTCAGCAGAGGAATCACGACCAAGAGACACAATAGCAATTCAATTTGAGCATGATCCAGAGTCCTACAGACAACAAGAAAAGCAATCATCAGAGGAATCACATATGAGTCGTAAGCTAGTCTAAGTCGCAATCATATACTAAACACTACTAATACGAAGAGACAGAGAGCAAAACAATTGTCACCAGATCGGAAGCAATAGAGCGTTCTAAACATCTAGAGGACTATTTCTCACGAACCCAAATATCGCCTACATTATCTACAGATAGAGCAGGGTTCATGGAGGTGGAAGTATCGTCAGCATTGAAATCCTGGACATCCAGCTCGGGATCCAAGTGCCTCTACCTCCGCTGGCCGCCTTCCGATCGGATCCGGAGAAGCTCAATGCTTGCTGCTCTATATGTGAATCTATTCCGCGAGGCCGATATACCGATTGTGTCGTACTTCCTTCAGCCCAGCGACGGCCAGGCCTTGACCACCAGCGCCAGCACCGAGAAATTACTGATGGAGCTTATGTCTTCTATAATCCGGCAGTTGGTAGAGCTACTGCCCTCAAAGTTGCAGTATTATCAGGATAGCTCGGAACTATCTGCGTCTCACTTTGAGGGCATGACCGCCACGATCCCGTCTTTCGATCGTAGCCTTATGACTCTTGGATCTCTCCTTTCCAATGTCCGCCAGCCCCTCCTCTTCTTTATCTTCGACGGCTTTGAATATTTAGAGTCTCTTGGCGAGGACAGTCTAGTTGCTCAATGCATAAATCGCTTTCTGACGCTTCTCCGAAGGGCGATGGCTAATGGTGGCTCAACAGAGACCCTGAAGATCCTCTACACTACGAAAGGGACTAGTGCGTGTTTGGTGGAGGAACTTAAGGATGACGAAATCATCTGGGTCAATTCCCGTTCTGGAGCTGCGAGAGGGAGGGCCGGGAATATGTCTCTCAGCGCTACGATTGAGGATTTGAGACCCAAAGGATCCGAAACCTAATGCCCAACCCTATCTGGCTGTGGGTGTCCCTCACGAATCAAATGGAAGCGATGTCAAGTGGCATTCCTTTGAAGTTGGCGAGATTTTCTGCCGTACTTTGAACGATGCTAGCCCAGAGATATTCTCACCGCAATTAGTACCGCGTACGTTTGATTGCTCTCTCGTGTATCATTGGCTTAGCTACTGCAAAATACGACACAAAAAACTTCGTAGCGACAAGGTCGCTCAACCGCCAAATCTCAAAGTTATCGACTGCCAGTCCATCTCAGTCGTAGCCGCATCGCCATCGTGCTCGTATGTCGCTTTGGGCTATGTGTGGAGCAAGGCTAATCGAGTGAAAAGTGGTGTGGAGTTGTATCACACCATGAATATTGCGTCGGAACTGCAGTGCGGGTCAAGGACAATCCAGGACGTCTTGACAGTTACGAAAGAGCTCGGCTTTCAATACCTATGGGTCGATAGATTTTGTATCTATTCCCATCGAACCGTCATGAAAACCCTCAACTTCATGAGTTACGCACCTCAATTTGTTGAGGGGTTTAATTTTACGCATCTGGGAACCGAGGTCTAATAATACGGATACTCTTTCCGTGTTTCCTTCGGCGCCTATAGAACATCGAGCTTTGTCAGGGTAAGCACAACACATTTCATACTGCTTTATCAGTCCCCAGCTCATCTATTCTAACTGCTCCTTCGTTATTTGCCTCCCTTAAGTCTAGCCGCCCCGTAGCAAGTGAATTCTTCTGCGCAAAGATCCCCGTCCTCCCTAGCTTTGTCTCTGTCACCCATTGCCTCGTCCAAATAAGGACCCGCACAACTAGGAAGATGATGACGGCAGCCACGCCAATACCGCATATATATGCGGCACGTCGACCTGACCCATGGGACGGGTCGAAGAAAGGGTACGGATAGAAGCCCTGAGTTGCGTGCGTGATGTATGCCAGGCCCACATAAAGCAAGAGGAGGATGATGATGGGGACCAAGTTGAAATAAGGAGGTGGCGCGGTGCGTGAAAAGAGGATTTCGAGAAGTACGAATAGGGAATTCATTGCATGTCGGGAGATCTGGCGATTCGGTCAGCCAAGAGAGAGAAATGGCTTCAGAGCAAAGAATCCTCTGCCTCGGGGCACAGCGGCCAAGAATAATCATCTATGGGAAGTGCGAGACGCAGTGGACGTGTTCGGACGCTGCGCAATCAATCTGCATGTGCACTTTACCATTCATGCTCGGCAAGGCAACGTACATTGATCTCGGGTAATAGGTCGACCAAAAGTGGAAAGACAAAAGATCAGAACCTACATTTTCCCATTGATTCGTGGTCCCACGCAGCGAATCTGGATCTGCCAAGATCGCCCAGAAGGTGATGGTCACGATGATCGGAAGTACCGTTACCGTCGAATAGAGAACAGAATGCGCTGCCTGCAACGGCCTCGGCCACACCTGCAGCCAGCTTCTCCCTCTGCGTGCATACACCGCCGTATGTACACCACTAACGAGCAAGTAGGAGGTTAGGCCGAAATACGACAGCTCGGTAAAATAGGAGAATGTCTCTCCGGCGCGCTTCAGCGAATCGAGACCCCAGACTACAAAGTTCGTGACGATGGCGTATGTTGCTAGGAGGAGGCGGAGGCACGCGAGGAGGAGAGGGGAAAGCAGCCAGGAGGTCATGAAGCGGTTGGTGGGGTCAAACGGCTTTGGGACATCTAGAAGGGAATATAGCAATCTCATAGTGGGCGTCGTTGCCTTACGGGTGCATTCTGTACGTCGGGGCCTGTTGAGGATTGAAGTAGATTGGAGGGACTTTGCTAGAAAAGTAGATTCTTAACACAGCGTCTTGGAAGGAGAGCACGACGCCTGCGAACAACAAATACACCGGAAGACTCCTGGGATGATACTTGAAGACTGGGAAAGCAAAGGCTTCGGGCAAAGGATTACGAAATGAACACTTTAAAAGGTCTCTGGCTTCTTGATGCTGATTTTGTCGATATCTCGCAAAGACCCCTGTTTTTGGCCTAGGGCACTTCCAAAAATCCCTGAACAGTCGCTGTACGTACACCAGCAATGTGGGGCCTACGAAGGGCGCACGACTTCGGTAGCTCAATTGATCGAAAGAAACCCCTGAGAGGCGCATCAAGCTTTAAGGTGGTCTAAATCTGGCTCCTCTAGCGCTCGTTTAAACCGCCTACTAACCAGACGTTTGTTTCAGCCAAGCGCCAGTGAGACTCGGCCAATACTTGCCCCTACGATGCTACCTGGAAATCATTATGCATCGCACTCTCCATCCCTGGTACCGAACGATACATGAGGATTATCGCTTTTGAGTGCTCTGCGCTACTTGTTCTATCCATTCCGAACACCTCACACAGCTAGGCGCAATTGGTGTTTGGCAGGTCTCCGCCAAGAGTCGCCGCCGACCCGAGACATGCCCGCCGTCAACTCGGCTGGGGAAACCTACTCATCAGGTTCAATCCGTCTGTATAGATCAAGAGAATTCTGATGAGAAGCACGATCAGATTCAGAACACGGACCAATCAATGTCAACTTCCATCGGCAAGCGTAGATTCTCCAGTAGCTCATATATTTCTTGTATAGCACCCTTTACTCGAAAAGGCTGAAGAGGGTACAGGATTACCACCCGACTCTTCAAGAAAAGATATATGTAAGGTGGCTGAGTTTCCTCCATGACACCCTCACCGTTGTACTATTGATCTCTATTTATCTTGATTTCCCCATGTCGGATAGAGTGTGCCGAAAAGCACCTGCTCTAACGATTCTAAATCCTTTTTGGGCAATTTCCCATCCATGATCTTCATGAAGTAGCCCCTAACGAGAACTCTCGTTCCCATTTCATCATTCTCCTCCTTCGGAAATTCGGGTCTTCGAGATCGGTCAAATACCGGTGTTGACTTGACGATAGATTTTAAGGCTCTAGCTTTGGTCTCTATTTCTTCAATACCTAGACGAGGTCATCATACAAGTCTCATTGTAGCTCTGAATTAAGACTTACCACAACCACAAACACTGCCTAATTCAGTTGAGCTTTCACCCACAAATAGTGATCACAGATTTCACTCACCTGCCGGTCCGAAGACTATTTCCTCCGTCAATGTCATATACATAGCTCCACTCTCATCAAAGCTAAACTTCCTGTTAATATTGAATGATGGGTATTTTGCCATCTCGGCCGCGTTCATTGTGGCATAGTACATAAGCGTTGAAAGACGGTTCTTCCGAAAGACCTGGGCCGCTGGAAGCTGTCAAATATGCTTCAACATGTCCTTGGTGGTCTCACCTTTCGCGATGGCGTCTTCTGGACCTTCAATGAATTTGGACATGTCCTGTGACTGCCCAGACCTATTATCTCGATCCGGTTCACCGAGATGCATTTGTCTGAGGTGCTTCACGTAAAAATAGACACGCTGAGGCGGTAGCTGACAGAAAAGCTCTGCGACATTCTCTCTGGCTTGCTGCCTAATATCCTCATCAAGACCCTGAGACCACACGTCAATCTTAATTCTCATTTTGCGCATCTTCCCAGCTTGGTCTAAGTCGTACAGATACGTCTTGCTGGTTCCACCTGCAGATGATCAGCAGAATGACGAGCGATTGGTTGAGAACATACCAAGTTTAAGGTAAGGTCCCACAGGACCTTCAGGATCCATATCTAGTAAATCTTCCAGTTGCTGACGAAGACTCTCAGGCACCTGGTTCAGCTGGTGCCGCGGATCACTTGATTGGCACACCATAGAAACCTCCGAGCCCATAGAATGTGCTGCGCTTTCAAGCTTCTTCAGACAGATGAATCTCGAGTCATCTGGGCCGTCAACGACCTTGTAAACGTATGTCCTAGGATGATCTGGGGGAGAACCTAGATACCACTCCAAAGACTTGAGCGCCGACGCCTTCGAACAAAAAGCCAAAGTGGTAATTGTATGCGCCTCTTGAAGAATGATACAGTTGATCTTGTTGACATGATTAGCCCCTATAGGAAAGAATGTGAAGCAAAACTTGTGGTTTGCTCGTGGCGAGCCATCCTCTCCTCGGATTGGCACCCTTTTACCATCGACTATCTCAGTATACGAGTTGTTCGCCTTGCGGACTGGCAGATCTTCAAGTGTTGACCTCGCTCTTGAAGGATCGTGATGCATATTCAGCATCGAGTTCAGCATCTTTTCCCTAGTCTCCTTCCTTTTCGGATCAGAATCTTCTTCCGCATTGGGCAATAAGTTGCTTCGAAGAACTATTATTAGTTTTGGCGAGATGACAGCAAACACGTGATGTTCAGTATAAACCCCTTCGGTCAGTTCTCCGGTCTTCTCATCGATGAATGAGCTGGTCGGTCCCTCATGAATGCTGAAGAGATTCTCGGACAAAAGAAACTCATCTTCTTCCTCAGCAGGCGTACAAATAGCAATGTAAAAGCTCTGCATATGGGCAAAAGCCCATTGCGCATCGTCTGGATACATTTTTCCCATTAGTTCTCTGCCCCATTTGAGACCAGGATCCATCTTCAGCTCTAGTATTGCTTTGATGTTGTCAAACCAAACGTCCATCGGCCTGGTGAAGCCTTTCTCGGTCATATATTTCACGAGTCTTTCCTTGTCATTCGCAGAATAATCCTCTGCTTTCTCGTGCTGAAAGCGCCGATGGAAACCTGCGTTCCGGTACTTCATGATGAAGAGGAACTTGCGCAGTGTATCGCGCTGTTTGCGGGTTATCCACACGTCCGGCTCTCCGGCCTTATGCCTATCGCGAATCTTTGAAAATATGTCACCGGCTTGCGATTCGAGAACCGAGAGCCTCTGTTCCAGGTGATGTTGATTTCCCGCCTCTCTGAAGTCCCGATACATGTCTGTGAGGCCGAACGACTTGGCAACCGGTGCTTCAACTACCTCACCATTGTCTGCAAGGTCAATGGTGTACAGCATAGGGTCGCCATGGTACCAGCCCTTTTTTGACCCATCTTTGCCTTTGCCTTTGCTTTTGCGTTCGGCTTTGGTTGGTTTGTAAGGATGCGAAAAATTCTTCAGAATGAACCTTGGTATGAAATGATGATACTGGGATTTTGCTTCTTCAACCGTCTGCATACTCTTCGACATTTGCGATTTATCTACCTCCCTGGATATGATTTAGGCAATTTCTGCGCAACATTCGTTCTTAACCAAAGAACGAAGAGTTGACAACTGGATCTGATAAATTTTGCTGTCTATCCGGCTGAACCGAGCTGAGCGTGGATGTGCCACGTGGATTGCTCCGCAGGTTACACAAAGAAGGAAACCCGCGAATCCCATTGCTGTCGACAATTCTCATGTCACTGTGGCTAGGGAATTAGTAGGATGAATAAATCTACGCATTGAGAAACAGTACGCAAGAGAATGATAGATGCGCAACTTCGATCGACGTGTACAAACGCCTCGCTACTTCTTCAGAGTAGTAGTTCATCAATATGTTTGTATGGTACTGGTTGCTATCCCTTACTAGTCGGTAAATGGCCAAGTCTTTTAGGGGCGAAAGTTTAAGGAGCGTGCGGGGTATATCTTAAGGGTTCTAACCCTCGATGTAAGGATCGAAAGCCTATTGTTTAGGGGTTTCTAGCTTATGTCTACCCCGCACGCCCCCTAAACTTTCGCCTCTAAAAAAACTTGGCCATTTACCGACTAGTAAGGGATACTTGTTCCTATTCTTTGACGTAGAAATGGAGAATAAGAAAATGGTTTGGAGCTGCGAAGCTGACGAATTGAGCTTGCTGTGGCTTGGAACGTCGGCTTTTATGTGCTGTGAACGGCGCCTCTTCTGTCTTGTAAGCGGTTCGAATTTATCTGTCTTCTATCGGCTCACAGCTTAGTCTTTTTAGTCCATCACGAATATTAAAGCTTCGGGTCAAATTGCGTCTTAACCTTCTCTGACTCTACCTTGTCGCTCCGAACTGCTCTCCGAAACCTAATAGGAAAAATTCGTGCGGAACTATGCCTAGCGCTCCCGGTCCACATATCGTCTCCAATCGTTCTCAGTCTTAACCAAATGCTTATCAACTTGGATCCCTTTCTAATCCATCTAAGAAAAACGAACTACGCCCGGTATCCATCCTTGGCCCAATCTGAAGCACATTTGTTATGTAGAAGCGGAACTGCAATCAGGTCACCACTATGGGCATGCTTTGCCACAGCTAGTAATAACAAGGGCCTTATAGTAGCAGTCGTATCCATTCCATAAGTATGCGTGACAGGCGTGGGATCGAGCTCAGGCTCACGTATTGGCAGGGTTGCCGTCTCACCAGGTGCCGGAGGCCTAGGGGCGGCGAGAGAGATAGAGGTCAAGAGCGTGAGGATGAGATTGATGAGCATATTGATTGGATCTTTTGAGATACGACAGTTTGGCATAGAGCTCGCGGCTGATTGACTCAAAAACCGAGTATATTTTTGATGCCTGTAGAGCCTTTAAGCAGGTGAGGACTATTCGAGCTATTTGTAAGTTTAAGACCTCGGCTGCGCCTTCTGCGACCTCACTTTGCATTTTGAATGTGCTCCACGATGTCATTGTTTGCTACTCCCGTCCTTCTCTCTCTCGCTTATTGCAATTTTTGCACGTAGCTTCTCCTTTTTGTCCCACCTCATTTCCGTCAACTGTATTGGCCCGTCCCTCTCCGCTGATGCCGCTAGCTACTCAAACCAAAGATACGGCGTACAACATGAAAAACGCACACCAAGTGGCGCCATATGCTTGTCCGAGCTTCCAGTACATGGTTGGTATTTCGATCGCAGTATCCTTTATCATTCTCACCACTCTGGTCAAAACAAGAAGAGAGGAGAGGAACATCTTTGTTCTGACACCGTAACCCTACGATCCATCCCACTCTTCTGCGTTGGAAAGCAAGCAACCGCCGATGTTCGCACGCAATGTCTGCAAAGGTATAGAACCTGTAAGGAAGATGGGTATCTCCTGCTCTGGGATCTGAGACTTGCCTGCCTCGCTCCGATCAGATCCCATTGCCAGTGATTCCCGAGGCCCCAACAACCACCCTGAAGATAAGGGTACAACCATTCCGTGGACCAAATGTCTTCCAATCCGTGACAGCCTTCGTCATCATCAACTTCGATATCCCAAAATGACTTCAACCACTCATCACAGCTCTGCAGCCCAGCTATTCACCTCCTTGAACAGTAAGTTCTTGCACCCTCGATTTTCTCCTCAATCCTGAACTACCTACCCTAACCTTGTCCCCCTACCAGACGCCAAGTATTTCCAGTTGGCAGAACGTCCAACACGTCCCCAGTTCCGATGTGGCTAAATAGAGCGCCGCGAGTTAACGCCCTTTTTGTCCTTGTCATGGTGCTTCATGAAATGATAGGAATGGCGTATTTCGACACACGGTTCTCGTTGGGCGGAAGCGAGCATGTTGGGATACATATGGGACCATGACGGGGCAGGAGGGGGGGAGACGCCACTGGCTATATAGCCCTTGTATTTTCAAATGGAGATAAATGACAGAGAGCATGAATTGTACAGGCTTTGAAGACGACGAAAGGCTATGGATGGATTTGGAGATCATGATTGTATGATATGATATGATGGATTCATAGCTACAAGCGGATGATACTGAAGGGCCGACATGGATGCCGAGTAGTTAGGATCTTTCAGGGTGAGGAATACGAGGTAACAACGTAGTCCGAGCGAGAAGAGTGTTGGCTTGGTCGACAAAGCAACGATGGTGGAAGAGCTTAGCGCGCAATTCTACTTCCCTGGCTAAAATAGGAGAAAGGGAGACTATAGCTCGCACAGACGCCCAAGCCGCTTAGCTTCAGGCGTTTTAGATAGCCTGACCCTGACGCGTGTCTGCACACTCTCATGCTCGGTTGCGCCAGCTTACAACGCACCAAGCTCCCTGCTTTAGGTGTTAGAGATAATCGTCCTGAGCTTGACGACCCTCTATGACGATCGCATCACCATCTCACTCGCCATACAGTTCTTGTCCCCCCTCATAGGGCACTGGCATTGGCGTTGTGTTGGTCCAGACTTTGGGAAAGAAGCCCCACAAATCCCACAAAGCCATAACAAAGAGAAGGTTCCTTATTCGCACCGCCGGAGATATTGCAGCTCGAGAATCTATTATTTCAGATATTATGAGGATCAGGTATCGAGTAACATGATGGCCGAGGCGGTGTTGCTCGCCCACGAGACTCAAAGATGTTAGTCAGTGGGTACGCTGCGAATAAATGTGCCGCAGTAGCCTACCGGCGAAGTGGAGGGATGACAGCGGCTAAAAACATCGAATAAAGGATGAAAAGAAAGGCTAACACAGGGATGCCGTACAGAACGATTAGAATGCGACCAATAACGCCTCCACGCAGAAGGCCTGTAGCGATGAAGCTGAAATGGTCGAATGAAAGCATGATACAATGTCTGACAATGATAATGAGGAAGAGGACGAGACCAATGATGCTCAAATATCGTTTGAGCATCTTGAAGAACATGAATCTCTGGAAGAGAAGAAGCCCTTCTAACAGGTTTGCACGAAGCCGCATTAAAGAAGTCAGTAGATTTAGGGGACGGTGAAGCGCTGCAACCCAATCGCGGCATAGCTGTGTCCGAGACCGATGACCAATGAAGAAATACCTCACAACAGGGTCATTTTTTCTCAGATGTCTCCCCTGGAGTAAACCAGGGTACTTCAATTACGTAGAGTGGCTAAGCGGCCCGTACGCGGTCAACCTGCAAGGAATAAGTGAATCGTACGATAGGTATGTTGACTACGGATGCTGCATTTCCGTCGGAGCGTAGCTGGAGGCTCAGAAAAGGGAGTATAGCAGGCAAGATAGGGTTTACGTGAGCTCAAGAGTGATGAGACAGCTCCCTGCGCAATCGAAGCTTGGGTACAGAAGCCGGGGCACCCCTCAGCCTGATCATGATCTTCGAGCCTTGGTTGAAAATCTTTTGAGCGGTGCCAAGACGCCATCAGGCCACGCTAAAAATTTATTGCGAGAAGCTGCAGAAGGTCGATCTGCATTATCCATCTCAGACAACATAAAAACATCCTCGACATATTCAGCCCTCTAAATATGTTGTCCATGCGGGCCCTGACTCGCTCCGCGATCAGGAATATACTGCGAACTTTTGCCCCCTCCCGCAGCCGTCCCCTTTCCACTGTCCCGAAATCGAGCTTCCTACAGTCGTCATGGAAGCCAGCTCTAAGACCTAGGTACCCAGCTTTCTCCACGTCGCTATCAAGATATGCACCAGTTGGGGAGAGTAAGAGCCAGTTCCAGTACTTTTCCAGACCGAATACTCACAGGTTCTAGCGGACGTAGAACTCGCTGCAAAGATTGGATCGGAGCTAGCCCTGGAAAATGAATCAAAAGACATAAGCCAGCTGCCACATCCTATTAAAGACTTTCTCGAAAACTCAGACTGGCAGGTAATTCAATACTTATCTGCTAGTGACACTCACATGCTGACCTGAGCAGCTAAAAGACACCTCTGGCAATGAAGAAGTAATACTAACAAAGAAGTTTGGCGATGAGGAGTAGGTCTTGAACAAGCGCATAGACTTGTGAAGCTAACGCAATAACAGCATCAAAGTCTCTTTCTCCATCGACGACCTCAACACCGCCGAAAACGACCCAGATGAAGTCGAAGACGAGGCATTGGAAGACGAACTGGAAGAGGGCACAGATGTCACTCCCCAATCGCCCGGTGCGCGATCAAAGGGTACAATCAATCAAGGCCGGACAAGCGATGGCAACTTCAGCGTCGCACCTGAGGATGAACTAGCCCCTGCTGACCAGGGCGAAGAGACGGACAGCGCCGCAGTCCCTGCGTTTGCGACGCGCGTGAATGTCACGATCAAGAAACCTGGCAAAGGGGCTATACAACTTGAGTGCGTTGCGACGGATGGGTATATGGAGATTGAGAACGTATACCATTTCCGCTCCAGTGACCTAGCAGATGCGGCGACCGCGGAGAAAGACTTTACAAGGCAGAATGTCTACGCTGGTCCGCCGTTTACGAACCTAGATGAGGATCTGCAGGTCATGTTTGAGCGGTACATTCGGGAGAGGGGTATCAATGAGACGCTTGCGCAATTCATCCCGGACTATATTGAGTTCAAGGAGCAGAAGGAGTACGTCCAATGGTTGGATGGTATGTCAATTGCGCTGCCTAGATTGACCTAGAGGTTGCTAACACATTCGATAGGCGTGAAAAATTTTGTCGAAGCTTGAGAACATTCACCCCCAACCCTCATCGTCTACACCCGATTCTCCCTTCGCAAACTGATCTCCTCCCTCCGACACCCCCCACCGTCAACCTCTTTCGTCTCTTGTACAATCACCTAAACCTACCCACGCTGTCGACCAAATTCTTACAGGAGGCGGAGTTGAATGCGAGTCTGGACATTGTGCTTACCATATCATCCAAGAAGCTTCTTGTAATTAGGCCTTGCCTTTTGACTGTACTTCATAGCTCCGACGACCAATGAATTAGACCAAAACATCTCAACTTCTCATACCTATCGCTTCAATTTACACTTGCCACCGTAATTGCATGCATACGTATCCGCACTAGGGGACATTTCTAACCCCCATCACGACACAAATCCAATCCCCCCCCACCCCAATTCCCTTTCCCCTCAAGCTCCGCTCCCCCCTCCCCTCCCACCACCGCCAACAACAAACCCCCAACCCCCCCACCTCTCCACACCCCCCCGAACCCAACCCCCCCACTCCCCACTCCTCCCCCAGTCCACCCCCACCACATACCCCCCTTGCCCATCCAACGCACTCTGCCGCTTCTCCCTATCCTCCACACACTCCCTTATCTCGAGGCGCGCCGGAAACTGCGGCGTGGTGCTAGCCGGGGCGATGCGGAGGGGGAGCGTAGGGAGATTGTGATACCAGAGAGAAGAGGAAGGGGAGGGGGAGGTGGGGGGGAAGTGGGTGTAGAGGATCGCGCAGTTGAAGGTCTTGTGGAGGGTTTGGAGGGTGAGGGGGATTTCGGATGCCGCGGTGGCGATGGGGTTGGAAGGGGTGCGGTGGGTTTCGGCCGCGGCGCGGTCTTGCCAGTAGAATGCGTCGGCGGCGTCGAGGATGAGGAGGGTGAGGGGGCGGGGGGAGGAGTGGTGCACAGCGGCGGCGGCGGCGGGGTTGGGGTTGAGGAGGTAGGGGGGCAGGGCGCGGAGGGTGGCGAGGAGCTGCGCGGTCGAGGAGATGCGGTGGGTGTGCACGTGTTTGAGGGATTCTGTTGTGAGGGCGTGGAGGGAGGCGGGGGAGGGGGGAGGGGTTGTGGTTGTGTTTGTGGTGATGAGGTTTTGGAGGACGCGGGAGAGGTGGACGGCGGAGAAGCGGGCGGTGGTGTCGAGGTAGACGACTGCGGCGTTTTTGCCGCCGAGGGAGTGGGGGAGGATGGCGAGGGAGGTGAGGTGGTAGAGGAAGGCTGTTCGGGGGCCGGTGAGGTGTGCGTGGGTCGGCGGGGAGGTTAGGGAGATGATGGGGGGTTTGAGAGGGCGGGGCAGTGGGAGTGGCTCGTCTCTTAGATCGCCGGGGATGTGTTCTTCGTCTGAGCGGAAGTGTGGTCTCTCATAGTCCAGATCAGGATTGTTGGATTGGTCCGGTGAGCTCCATCGCAGGCGTGAGTCTTGAGCTGGAGGTGGAGCGCGGAAGATTTCGAGGAGGCTGTCGAGGGCAGGAATTCCAAGGACGGAGTTCGAAGGTGGCTGTAAATGTGTACGTAATGTGTACAGGAACTTCAAGAGAAGAGCATAAGCATTGAGACTGTATGGAATCATGAATACGGCATTGCAGATCCATGGATGCTATGAGATAGAACTTAGAAGATACGAAATCTGACCTACCTCGTCGAGCCCTTCCTCGTGCACGTCAGACAACAGTCTTTCCCCTAGCAGCTGCGCAGAGCCCATCAGGTATTAGGATAGCATCGTGGTTTGCCTATACACACACGTCGTTTAAAGTGTCTCGCAATTTCATTAGTCGCGTAATCTAATTTAGTCTCATAGGTACTCGAGTTGTCGTTTTAGTCGACGAGTACGAAGTGTGATAATAGCTAAGGGCCAGGCGGTGAAGGATTCTGCCAGGCAAGAGTATTCTTAGCTCCTTCCGAGAGTCCTAACTGAACATTCCTGTACGTTGGATAGCTAAGGTAACGACCCTTAACGTGCCAATTGAGTACTATCAAAGCTACCGCCCCTCAGCTCCTTGGCGAAGGAATTACCGGCTATATACCTAGGACCATTTATACCCCCGACCCGTCGCTAATTAATCTTCCCTTCGAGGATGCTTCTCACAATTCCTGCAGCCCTGGCCAGCGAATGGCAGAATTCCTGCGTCCGTCCAGGCCATGTTTGAACGAAGAAGAGGCATCTTCATCACAATCAGCGAAAGTACTTGAGCAGATAATTGGGGCTACAAATGACTTACTCGTCCTGTTTCACTTCGTAATGTACAAAGATACAGTCTCTTTCGGGCATGAGAAAGGCTGTTTCCTGTACCTTGAGGCCCTCCAAAGAATCGGTCTTAATGCTCTTGACACTAGCAACATGCGTCGCCTCCCACTGCTTTCCTTGAAAAAGAGCCGGAACCGGCTCATCCTCCCTAACTAGACACTTAAGGCAATGTAAATGTGCAACAGGTCCGCGGCCGCGGCTGATGTTCGCTGCCGTGTTCGCGTAGGCACCTACAGCCTCGAAGAAGATTCTTCGCTTCTCCCCAAGAGCCATATCTCCGTCAAGCGCTGCGGAGCAAAAGTTTGCGACTGGTGGCAGACCGGCTTGGAGCCAGTCAATTCGACCGCCGAGATAGCGAGCCATGCTGATAGGCTCCCAGGACGGATGGATGACGCCGAAAACCATATAACACGCGAGCTGAACCACAATCTGATAACATGCTTTTGCGGGGCAAGAATGAGAGCGGAGGAATACACTGCCGAAGGTATCTAGGACTAAGTGAGTGAATTCGATAGGAGCGAATGTCTCTTTGAAGGTGTGCCGAACGTGGCCGATGTGGTACTTCATATCAGAATTAATGACGAACTTCAACTCTGCAATTGTTCCATCAAACGCATCTTCCGAAGTGACGCCATTAGCCGTGAAACCACGCTGTGACTCAACCTCTTGAAGAGCATCAACAATGAAGTTATGCAATTGGCGCGCACTAACACCATCAATCATGGAGTGTTCTCCTATTATAGCTGATGTTCCATTAGCGCAAACCACAAATTGAATATTCTTATCCGCCCAGCGTTCCGCTGGGTCGCCGAGAAAGAAGTGATTGCATCTTTCTGAAGGAGTTTCGGGATTTGCGTCGGTTAGTGCTACGACAAAAGCAGCAGCCTCGATGATGCCAATGGCTTCAGAGTTGACCGGGTCAAGACGCTGAAGATCGTATCGAACCTACGGTCTCAAGTTAGTAGGGTTATCACGTCGTGATTAATTGCAAAGTATTGGGCATATGTACCTTTGACCATGAGTCACGCCCATCTCCCGTGAGAGCACAGACAGCAGGAAGCGCATTCTCGGACTGTTCCAAGACCACTTCAAATGCACGTTCAAGTGTATATTCGGACATAGACCTCTCGTGTAGTTTTAAATCAATCTTGAAGATATGGCCTCGGCATAACACGACTATATAGTCGTTCCCAGGGTACTTGTGTACCCTATCAAGGCCAACTACTGGCTCACGAACAACATTGAACAGCCAGTGCAAAGTCTCCTGGCATAGTGGCTCATCATTCATTCGATCATGCTCTACTTTACCAGCCTCCAGCATCATCTTGAATCTAAATGTTGCATGCGATATCACGGCGGCCTGGCGAGCTTGAGATAAGGGCCTCTTTAAAACCGGATGCCCAATGTAGAAGATCTGATTCGGATGAACTGGGTCTCGCCGCTTGAGGTAGACTTCATCCGAATATAGACCATCTAGCCAGCTCCTATGCTCAGGATCGCTTGCCCGCTCACTCAGACGCCTCTGCAACTCCTGGCCCACACCTCCAGGCTTTTGGAAGTCTTGAATCGTCTTTTGAAGGTCTATTTGCTCCTCATGGGTCATGAAGGCTTTTCTGGAATTGACAAAAGCTTCAATGGTCTGACCTAAGTCCGGTAGTGGTAGCTTAGGGATCACAATTCTATCACCGTTTTCTATGTTTTCGGCTCTCGGCTCATCCTGCTGATCAGAAGATTGAGAAGCAATGATATGATCCACAAGATCACCGATGCTTTTCTGGTCGAATATGTCTGATACTTGCAACGAAACGTTATACTTCCGCGAAATCCAGTTTTTAACTTCGATCAACATCAATGAGTCCATTCCCAATTCTTGTATCGGCGTATTAGTATCCAGGTTTTCGCTCCGGAAGGCACTGATTCTACTGATTTCTGCCACGATTGAGCGTGATATATCGTCAATACTATTCCCAGTCACATCGGTAGACCGTGTATGAGTGAGGTCATCCCCATTTGCCTTTACCTTCCCATACTCCTTTGGACGTACATCATCAAACATTGCGGACTTTGCTGTTACATTTGGCAAAGTGATGCGTGACAGCGACTGCTGATCGAATCCTACCACAAGCTGGTGGCAGTCCTTTCTTTCCAATGCTATTTCGAGTGCGTATTGAAGGAATGAGTTCAACTCCTCAGCTTTAAGCAATGTAAAGCCTTGGTTTGTCAGATTTCGTTCAATGATGTCATTGTTCACCGTACCCCCTTGTATCAGACCAAGGTTGAGGGACAGGTACGCCGTCTTTGCTCCTGCATGAGCGTGAGCAAAGGCGTCCTGAAAGGAGTTGCCGGCATTGTAATTGCCTTGACCCATGGTACCAAGAATACCACTTAATGAGGACAGCATGATGAAGAAGTCCAATTCATCATTCGCAAATGCATCGTTCAAGTTCTTCGTGCCATCTACTTTAGACTTCAGTGGAGCCTGAAATTCTTCCAGAGACATCCTACTAAGTGGCCGATCTTTCAGGACGACTGTGGATTGAATGACACCTTTTACAGGCGGCAATCGTTCCTGGCGAAGCCAAGATGGCAATGCTTGGACTTGAGTCAGGTTAGAGATATCGCAGCTTTGATAGTATAATCGCGTGTCCGAGATGCCGTTGAACAGCCTTCCTTCCGCTTTCCGAAGATCTTCATTGCTCACTTTCTTTCTCGAGACTAACAAGAGGTGACGCGCGCCTAGTCGCGCGAGAAGCTGGCAAAGGCGTTGCCCAATGTCTCCGAGCCCGCCTGCAATTAGATAGGTCGCATCGCTGCTCAAAATCGTTGGCATACTCTCTGTAAGAACACAGTCTACTTTGCAGTCTTCAGTCACTTCAAGCACGGTGCAAGTACCTACGACATCTTTTTTCGCAGTGCGATTGTCCTCATTAATACTCGACATAGGAAACTGCAGGACAGGATAACAAGGCCTCAATTTCGCTGATTTGAATAGATTCATTGCCTCACGGAAGAGCTTTGAAGCCTTTTGGGGTCGTTTTTGGGCCCATAGAGCAAGATCGAAGCTGCTGAGGACAGCGCTTCCGCTCTGAAATGCTTCAGACTTGTTCATGTTCGGGTTCAGCGCAGAAGAGTCAAAGCGAATAATTGCTGTAGCTACCTTTGAGAAGTCAAGGAAGCTTACGCAGCGCCCGTCTTCCTTGGTCCAACAGTCAAGAACAGCATCAATGCCTGCTCCATTCGTGAGATGTCGGATATTCTGTTGAGATATCATATTCGAGGCGAGAAATATTCTATCGCTCGAGAGTTCGTGTCGGGTGCTAAGTGCGCTTTTCTGCTCTTCATCCGTCACAATTGCAAAAATCTCAAAACCTAAGTATTGGCCCAGTTGAATAGCCGCCTGACCGACAACATCCATAGCGTTCAGCACTACAACAGATTGTCCATGGTCAAGTTCTGCAAGGTGCACCATTGCATAGCAAGCTGCCATGAAAGGGGCTGGTATCGACGCGGCTGTTGTCAGTGAGATATCCTCAGGTAATTGGCAAACGTTCTCTTTTGTGACTTGAACAGTGTTTGAGAGCAAGTCCCCCGTGATTGCGGAAACCCGATCGCCAATCTTAAACTGAGTAACTTGGGAACCAACACGCGACACGATACCGGCACATTGCGTCAATACTGAAGATCGTGGGATACGCCCGCTTGCCGCCGCAGACGCAGCGGAGCTAAAATCATGCGCCTCGACAGCAATCTCGACTTTGTTGGAAGCAATCGCAGTGGGTTCACTTGCATCTACACAGAAGGCCGGTCCCTGTCCCGAACTCAGACCTCGTCTATCATGAAGCTTCAAGCGAACTCCAGGCTGGCTATACAATCGTTTAACCATTTTCGGTATGCCATCGCTCCGCTGCAATCGTTCGTTGAGTTTAGATTCAGCGTGGATCCGAGGCACTAGAAGTTGTCCATCGCGGTAGATGTACTCTCGCTCTCGCGGCGCGTTGGGCTTCGATCGGGGCCAAGTCAACTGCGAGTAGACATGCAACATCGCGTCGAAAAGGGACGATTCTATGACCTCATACAATGGCTCCTGAACGTCCAGTGTCACGAGCGTCAACTGCTCATTCTCTGCATGGGCGGTGCGGGCAAGTCCTGTTATGGCGGCTTTATCAGGATCAGAAACGTCACGCAGTTCGTTCCGAACGCTTATCCATAGAGTACGAATGTTCTTTGAAAGCATATTTACCAGGTCGGAGAAAGCCTTGGGCGATAGTCCTTCCAGCAAAAAGTTGCCGTCGTCAACGACGATATATGTAGAACCTTCGTCGAAGGCAGCGGGGACACTAAAAGAAAGTGGAGCTTTGACGTGCCCATTAACGGCCATTGTGCTCATTACTTTGGACATGAATCGAGTGTGCTCACTGTCGTCTGTTCCAAGCAGCAGGAATATAATCGGTGTATTCGAGGGCAGATCTGATTTTTCCTCCATTTTGCTGAACAGGTTGGGCAGCTTGATAGTTTTACTTGATGATTTAAACATAGGATCCGGATCCCACACGAGCTCGTAACCAATATTACGGCGCTCGAAGCTCTGATCTGAGGACCCAATACTCTGAAGCCTAAGGCCACTGACCGAGATACAAGGATCACGGTTCTGTACTTGACTTACCGAGATATTGACATTACTTGAACGCTGATGTTCCGGTGAAAGTTCAATATCGGCATGTAGAGTGACTGCAGGTTTATTCGGAATTGATGTGGAAATGATGAGTTGCTTGATCGCAGCAGGCACAATCGGTCCTGAGGCATGAATCTGGCTATGCAGGATAAGCGAGGAATGCAGAATTGGATCTAGAACCGTCGGATGTATAACATGGGGTTGGATAATCTTTGATGGCATGGAATTCGCGACATTTGGAATCTCAGCTGTGCACGACCCAGTAAGAGTGACGAAATTTAGACTCTTGATGATTGCGAAGTATCGGCCATAGCTGTTTCCGTCTCGCGCAAGCCTCTCATATAGTTCCCTAGAATCAAGTACATGCTTGTGCTCATGATCCATATTTTCAGTGCAGAACGACCGTAGATTGGAGGATTCGACAGGATGAGAACAGAGAGGATTAACATAGGAGACTTGAATCGTCCCGTAGCAATGCTCACACCAGTCGCTCTTAGCCGAAAGGGCATATATTCGAAAAAGCTTTCGCACAGAGAAGTCGTCGCTGTCTTTGTCTAACATAGAGCCCAGACTGAGTTGAAGTTCAACATGCTCTGGTGAGGGAGGTATCTTTAGAGGTCTCAAAAATACAATATCTCTCAGTATTAGGTTTTCAACATGCCTATTGAGCTCATTGGCAAGCTGACGCATTGCTTCAATCGCCATGCAGATGTACGCTGCACCGGGAAAGATTACTGTACCGTCGATTATGTGGTCTGAGAGCCAGGGCAGGCGATCAACATTGACCAGATGTCTCCAATGCGGCTCGAGGGGACTACAGCTGACAAGCCGGGTACCGAGAAGATCGTGATAAGGATGCTGCCGAAAGCGGAGATCGTGGCTTAAACGTGATTCGTGCCAGAAAGTCTCTGAATGGTCCCAGGGATACGAAGGTAGACCTCGAAGAAGTTTTGCTGCAGAGAGAGGATTGCTGAAAGTTGTCAATCCACTCAAGTTCATTGATATTCCTATTTCTACCAATTTGCCGATTGTATTCAGCATACAGCGAATGGCGTCTTTCTCTCGGATCAAGGTTGGGATGTATTCGTAGAGGTGACCCCGTTCGCCCTGCATATCTTGCATAATCTGCTGAGTAGGTGATGCCAGGGCTCGATGGGGACCGATTTCAATCATGACGTCTTTTACCTTCGGTCCTGAACTTTCGCGTAGTATTTGCGCATGGTTTTGTACGGCTTCGAAGTAGCGTACTGGTGAACCAAGATTCGTCACCCAGTAAGAGGCGCCGAAGTCAGTATTCTTTGCTTCAGCTGTCACAGAGGATACAAAAGTGATGGGCCTCAACGGGTGACTTTCCTCGAGGCCTTCAAGCAAGTCGGCGTAATCTCTGGAGATCCTGCGCATGTGTTTCGAATGATAGGCTAGGTCGACGTTAAGCATACGATTTGTAATTGACACTGCATCAAACCTCGATTTTAAGTCAACAACGGCGTCATGATCACCTGACACTGTTATGCTCTTTGGGCTGTTGATGCATGCAATGGATATAGTACCAGAGGAGATTTTGGCAATATGAGCCTCACACTCAGACTCACTCAACGCGACCACGAGCATAGCCCCTTTCCGAACTCGTGCATTCTCGCAAAGCTTTCCGATCAAACTTCGACAGTATGATGCTCTAATAGCAGCCGCATGGGACAGAAAGCCAGCGCAATACGCAGCAGCCAACTCGCCGGATGAATGGCCGATGACATGTTTTGGTCGAAGATTAAATTCTGAAAGCACGTCAACAAGAGCAATCTGCAGAGCAGTAGTGGCCGGTTGGGAGACGTTGCTCTTCATCAACGAAGAAACTGTCTGCATGGCTGAGATCTCGTGCAATAAATCATGTGTAAATCCAAGGTCATGGAGAAGCTCATTGGATCTTATCATTGACTTTCTGAAGGTAAAGTTGGAGAGTAGCTCACGGCCCATACCGTGCCATTGTGCACCTTGCCCAGTGAACAAGAAGGTGAGGGTAGTATTCGAGGAAGACTGCTGGACGTTAGTTGCATGCACATTACTAGTAGCTTGAAGGAATTCAGAATGATCAGCCGCGACAACAATGAGGCGGTTTGACATCAAAGAGCGACGGCAGGCAAGCGTGTATTCAATATCTTGGATCTGAGTGTCAAACTTGTGAGATTCGCTGGTAGCCCACTTTCTTAGAGTCTGGACGCGGGCGATTACTGAGTCAGAAGTTTTAGCTGTAATAATAAATATCCTAGCTTTTGCTGTCTCTTCTGAGGCATATTTCTCCATAATCCCACTGCTATTCTGGTCTCTTATGTCGCAATGCGAGTTTTCACACGTTTCGTTGCTAAGCTCCAGAGTCGGTGCTTGCTCGAGGAGAATATGGGCATTCGTTCCACCGTAGCCAAAGCTATTGACAGCAGCCCGACGCAGGTTTGAGTTTGAGCTGGGCCACGAAATCTTATTAGTAGGTACCTAACCCCATATCAGATCTCGCTAATCCTAATAGGCTGGACTAGTTACCAGGATGTTCCATGCTTTGAGATCTATGTCTGCTTTCGGCGTATCGAAGTTAATGTTAGGAGGAATTGTGCTCTTCTCTAAGGCTAGTATGGCTTTGATGACTCCTGCAAGACCTGAGCTAGCTTCAAGATGACCAATGTTTGATTTTATGGAGCCAACAAAGGTTTGGTTTCCATTTTCTTTAGCAAAGGTCCCGCTAATAGCTTGCATCTCGGCAAGGTCACCAGCTACTGTCCCAGTACCATGCGCCTCGATATAGTCGACGGTTCGGGGGTCAATGGACAGGCGGTCATAGAGTTGTCGATGGAGTGATTCCTGAGCGGCTCGACTTGGATAAGTGATACCCACTGTTTTCCCATCCTGGTTCAAGGCAGAGCCTCGAATAATCGCTCGGATAGAATCGTTCGCCTTCAAGGCATTTTCAAGTCGCTTTATGATAAGGCAGGTAATACCCTCACCACGCCCGTATCCACTTCCGCGCGAATCAAATGAAAAGGATTTGCCTTTCTCATTGAGCATACTAGATATAGATATCAGTTTCGAAATGGAAATGGAATTCTATGACAAACTGAAGATTACTCATAGAAATCATGTGTTCTGGACTCAAGATAAGATTTACACCCCCAACGATGGCCATGTCAATTTCGTTTAGCTGCAGGCTTTGACAGGCTTGATGCAAGGCGACTAGACTTCCGGAGCAACCTAAGCGTGTCAGCGATGGATTGGCCGTCGAATCGAAGGAGAGCTCTGACCCGTGTCCATAGTCATGGACGGTCCCCGAAGATCAAAGACGTATGAGAGCCTATTCGAGACAATAGCATCTCCAGATCCTGTGATATGATATTGAGGGACATCTTCAAGATCTTTCCAGACACTGCGGTCGTAGTCTCGCGTAAACGTAGCGACATATACACCGGTTGGTGATCCTCGAAGGTCTTCGAGCTTCAGGCCAGCGTCCTCAAGTGCCTCAAAGGTTATCTCGAGTAGGAGCCTCTGCTGAGGATCCATTGCACGGGCTTCATTGGAAGAAATTCCAAAGAACCCTGCGTCAAAACTCGCGACATCTTGCGCTAGAAAATGTCCGCCTCGATGATTATGAGACCCCTTGGCTTCTGGGTCAGGATGATAGAAGGCCTCCTCGTTGAATCGGTCTTTGGGTACAGAGCTCCATCCACTGCGGCGTTCCTCAAGCAAAGCCCAGAGGCTGTCAGTGCTGGAAATGTCCGGCGGAAGGCGGCAGCCAACGCCGATGACGGCAATTGGGACAGGCTCTTCGCGCGCTGTTGGAGTTAGCATTGATTCTTTCACATACTGACAGAAATCAAATGGACGAACCAACGGACAAAATACTTATGCTACGATCGAAGACTCATGTACGTCTAGGGCAATCACCCCTGTCGCATCTCTTGTTCAGCTGTGAAGTTTCTTCGCTTCGAATCAACCTAAACAGTCTTAAGACTCATGAAAAATACTTGCCGGGCTGCTACTGTACTTCATGCAGGCAATGCGCATGTGATTTTCCGGTAAGTAGATGCGACAGCCGGCAAGTTGAATCCTGCATGCACATAAGCAGCCACTCCAGCTTCCACACCAGCGTTTTCTGCCGTGCGCACAAGCTCTTCCCGCAGTCGAATCTTTGCCTATCCCGCGCTAGCACACCGGGATAAATAGGCTCAAAGACCTCATCGCGCATGACTCAGCAAAGATTGCCGGCTTATGGATAATGGAAAAGTACACAAGCTATTTACTGATCAGCCCCATTCGATGCAAGCATGTGTATAGACCCGCTTCAATGTGGAACAATACCAGCGTAGAGAATGCTCCAACTAAGCAGCCTTTAAACCTGTAGGTTAGATCCGGGTTGATCATCTACTATCCCTGTTTGACCACAAACCTTGATGATTAGCTGTGTATATCTCAAAGCTATCAGATAATCTGAAATGTCAAGACGGGAGAGCTATCTCATGCTATTTAGAAAGGAGAAGGGGAAGGTGGGGGCTCCCTTGAGCGAAAAATGGATATACGTCATACAGTCCCCCATGCTGACATCTCTCGACGCCACTTTTTCAAATCCTTTTCGCTTGACGGTGTGCTTATAGCAGCAAGTATATGTACTTTAAAGTCCATACTGTATGCGCAACGATGTGGTACGGTTTAGCAAAGCGAAGGAACAAGCACTGGCTACCTAATAGCCGAGTATATGCATTCGCTGTACATATCTACAATCAATCATTGCTGATACAGTATTTTTTACCCGTTAAAAATGTCGTGGGTCAGGTTACAGAGCCTTGTCTTCACCGCGCTTTTACCATTCAATTCGCTTCTTTTCTTGGCAACATTCGCCGTTCAGGACAACCTATTTACATTGCATTCGTTAGCAACGTTTTCAATTACTATTCGGACAGCCATGGCACAGTCACTTACCGACAAAATCACCAATGCAGTGGCATTTGAGAAGTCAAATCGCGCTCATGGGGATATCCGTGAGTTACCTTTCTACAACGTTCCAGAGAACACGGTCAATGCCGAGGCTGGCATGCTCTTAAAACTGGAAGAAGAGACCGACACAAATCTCTACACCATCCCCCCAAGTCTTGCAATGTCACGCTTCATTTACCAGTCCAAGAACTCGAGCGGCTCCCTAATCCCTGTTTCCGCATACATCCTGTGGCCATACACTGCTGCGCCGTATCATGGCGGGCTTCCCGCAGTCATCTGGGCTCATGGTACAAGCGGGGTCTCTGCTCAGTGCGCACCATCGAATATCCGAAATCTATGGCATCACTTCCAAGTACCATATCAACTGGCCCTGGCGGGCTACGTCGTGGTTGCCACTGATTATGCGGGGCTAGGTGTCGAACGTGATGCACTGGGTAACTTCATCGTTCATGAATATCTCAACTCTGTCGCTCAAGGAAATGACGTTATCTATTCAGTCCCTGCAGCTCAAAAAGCTTTCCCGGAGCTCTCAAAAGAATTTGTTCTCATTGGTTCCTCCGAGGGAGGCGGGGCCGTTTGGAATGCGGCACAAAACCTTGCCACAAATCCTATGACTGGCTACCTGGGAACTGTCAGTCTGTCGCCTGTCACCAGCGTTCTCAATCTGCCGCCAGACGAGCCAATCATTGGTCTGCTAGCTGTCAATATGGTTCCTGGTATTGAAGCCATATTTCCTGACTTCAACCGTGCCAGCATACTCGAGACGAAAGGTCTGCAAAGCCTTGATACCTACACAAGCCTTCAGGGCTGTAACACTGTCCTATTCCAGCTATCGACCGGCAACGACATTCTCAAACCTGACTGGCGAGAGGACACTTATGTCAAGCAATGGCAGAGCCTTACTGCGAACGGAGGAAAACCTGTTGCAGGGCCAATGCTTATCATTCAAGGAGAGACAGATCCGATTGTACATGCTGATACCACCACGGCGGCCGTAAATGACACGGCAGAGAAATTCCCCAACACGTCCATCGAGTATGTCATCCTTCCTAACGTCACACACGGACCAGCAATGCATGCAGGTCAAAGGCTGTACATAGATTGGATAGCCGCGCGATTTGCAAATCAGCCCACAATTGCCGGCCTTCAGAGTCGTATTGCTAAGCCTGTGCGTCCTGCATCAGCCCTACAGCCTGAGACGAACTTTTTTCTGGCACTTGAAACAGAGCCCTGGCAAGCGACATAAGTAGAGAAATTTGATAGCATAGAGAAGCTTTGATCGTTGTAGGAAGAGATTCCTTAATCCTGATGGAAAAGAGATAGGATGGGATTTCGAGACAGGTTGCCCGGTAGAGGCAGCGGAGGGGAAGTGGTTAGCTGAGACAGCCTCAGGAGTAAGCGGCGTGGCGATTCTCGTCCACTAGCATAGACAAGGGTCTCAAAAGCATAGACTTCGGATTCCTCTACTTCTGATAGGTTATTTGCCCGGAACCTTACGGGCGTATTTAGTTGTATCTCTCGTGCGGAACCTGCGAAATGGGTAGGAGGAGTTTCATGGCAGGAGTATGATGCGCGAGCACTAGTAGGCCCATGCCTTGAGAAGCTTAATTGCCACGGTTTGGGCAGGACCTTGACTAGATACAAACTTGAATAAGACGTAGTTGCTAAACACGTGAAACCGTGTCCACAGCAGGTTGGGGAAGATACGTTGTAGGACCCCTTCCGGCTAAAATGCGGGATAGGCGGTGCCACCACTTTTGTCCCCCAACCTCGACATGAAGCATTGAAAGCATGCAAGGAAACATGCCTTGATCCCTTTCCGCCGACAATCAAAATCAGACCCAGAGTAATGTTCTTCGCAAGCGCCTCTGGCAATTAGGTTCAGCTGCTATCTTGGACCTGTATATGTCATCAACCTGATGAATATTCACAATTGAGCACAATTACACGGCTGGGTGGCTAGAGCATCAAATGGAATTACTGCTGACGGCAAATGCCCAAGAGCATTTTGATTCATCTCAGAAGGATATTACAGTCAAGAATGGCAAATCCCTCAAGTGATGCTGGAAATGTCCGACATTCACCAGACACCGAACAAGCAATATGCTCAGGTCAAGAAAAGGCGGAAGGCGGAAATGCTTCAGACGAAATCGAATACCCACATGGCATCCGTCTTATATTTATATCACTAGGAATGATGAGCGTAGTCCTCATGGTGGCTCTGGATAACTACATTCTGGGTAGGTATGACCCATACAACTCTACCTTTTACACGAAGCTCTCTACTGATAGGTTTCTAGCAACTGCAATTCCAAGGATCACGACTCAGTTCAACAGTCTCCCCCAAACAGCATGGTACGCAAGCTCCTACTTCCTCACACAGATGGCATTGCAGCCAATATTCGGCCAGCTCTATTCCACTTTCTCGATCAAGCTCGTCTACATCTTCGCCATTGCAGTTTTTGAGATCGGGTCCTTGCTATGTGCGACGGCTAATTCATCTGTCATGCTCATTGTTGGCCGTCTCATAGCCGGTATTGGCGGGGGTGGGCTCTACGTAGGAACTCTAACGCTAATGGGTCATGCTGTGAGCATAGACAAGAGACCGCTGTACATATCGTTGGTGACAAGTATGTTCGGGGTTGCTTCGGTAGCTGGTCCGCTTTTGGGAGGCGTCTTTACGGCTTCTAGGAAGCTTACTTGGCGGTGGTGCTTCTGGATCAATCTCCGTGAGCGTTATGACGTCTTCTAAGGATATTGCTAAACTAAACGTACTGACATGAAGTTTCCTAGCCATCGGCCTTGTAGCCTTTGTCCTAATCACGATATTCTACAAACCTCCCTTGCAGAAGCCTGTGATCAAATCATCCCTCTACACCAGACTAGCTCGTTTCGACATTACTGGAGCTTTCCTCCTGCTGGCCGCTTTTGTATGTCTTCTATTAGCTTTACAATGGGCTGGAGTGAGCTACAAATGGAGCAACACTCATGTGTGGGGCTGCTTCCTGGGTTTCGCTCTCATGCTTCTTGCATTCTTCATCCTTCAGACTCGCCGCCAAGAACAGTGAGTTTTATCCCTTCAAGCTCTCCTAAAGAGTGTTATGTCAACAACCTTTCATAGTGCAAGCATTCCTCTCCCACTCCTCCGTCAGCAAACGGTCGCAGCAGCATCGGTCTTCATGCTCCACATCCAAACAATCGTTGGCGTCCTAATCTACTATCTCCCGTTCTACTTCCAAGCAGTCCGAGCCCTCGAACCTACCGCTTCCGGCATCGCTAACCTTCCTTTCCTTATGACCTCTCTCTTCGCCCCCATACTCAGTGGAGTCGCGGTATCCAGCATTGGACACTACGTTCCCTTCATGTGGACTGGCTCGGTCCTTGCAACCGTCGGTACCGGCCTCCTCACCACCTTGACCCGCACAACTCCACAAGCGAACAACATCGGCTACCAGATTCTCGCCGGCCTCGGTGCGGGAATGTGCAACCAGCTACCCTTCACAGCCGTGCAGTATGTCTTGCCACCAAACGAAATGATCCAGGGGAGTGCAATCGTGAGCTTCTGCAACAGTCTGGGGCCAGTGTTGGGTATCAGCATCGCGCAAGCCATCTTTGCGAACGTGCTCAAAAGCCGCTTGGGCCACGTTCAGGGCGTCGATGCGATCAGAATCGTTAGGGCGGGACCGACCGCTCTCGACAGCATGGTGCCATCAGCCGTCTTGGGACGAGTTAGGGATGCCTTTGATGAAGCGCTGACGCGGGCGTGGATAGTTAGCATTGTTGGCGGAGGCATCGCATTCTTCGCGAGTCTGGGGATGCAGCATGGTAATATCAGGGAGAAGAAGGAATAACTCTTTAAAATTAGCCAAAAATGGTATGCGCATCAATATAGACGTCTGTATATTATACGTGGTTGCATGAGCAGGCGGTTTAGCAGAGCCGTATACCGAGACGGGCGCCAAAAGTACCTACTCGCGATACTTCCGCCTGGGTCGGCGAGTACCGTCTAATCAATCAAGTTGCTGTTTCAATTTCCCTTAGGAACTGTCAGTTGATGTTAGCCCTTGTAATAGATTACCATGCGCTGATCAATCGCAATAGCACCCCTAAATGAGAACCTTCACTCATAGCCAGGGGCAAGCTTTAGGCACCCTCCAGGGATGCCATCCTTCAAGCTCTTTGTTGCTGCTGCAGCTGTAGCGGTTGGTTCGTCCCAAACACTATCGAATGCTTGCTTAGAACTGGTGCTGGGGGCTCACATCACGCAACAGTGACCCGCATCGCCTCTCCTGCACCTCGGCGTCATCGCAGCAGCGGAGTGCCCGCATCGGGCAAGTACGTGTTCCACAGAGATGTGCCGCTTATCGGGCACCGGATCAAGCGTCTCGTTCAGCTCACGATGTCAGTGCCGCTAGCATCCTGGGAAAGCGAAATGCAGGAGATGGCCTTCCCGAAATTGTGAGCATTTACTCCATCTGGATCGACCTCAACATCGGCAAGATGCGATCTAGAGGCGAAGAAAAAAAGGAAATTAGCGTCAGTCATGAGCCTCATCACACGGGACATTTACACTGGCATCTTGAGGTATTCATAATATACATATGACGTACAGGAATGGGTGATGGCGCAATGAACTTGGATTTCTGTCAAAGAGCCGCTGAACGAACTTGTATTTGATAGCCATATAGTATATTGTTCCTCACGGCCAATCAACCCAGCCAAAGCCTAGCTTTACTGACACCCGCGTTTCATTATCGCGATCTTTTACGGATATCTCAGATCAGAGTCCGGCATACCAAATCGAGGTTTCAGTAATTTCGATCGCTATGACATTCGTAGGACACGATTGTGTGATGTTATATATTTTGAACCAGGACTGCCTGGATATGGACGAGGATGCCGGCAAGGGTGCAGCCCGTAAGCACTAGTCAGTCACGGCTGCCACCGGCCTAAAGAAAGAGCCGCACTCTTAAGGGTTCGCCGATGCGCAGAACACTCCGTTTCAGGCATGAAAAGGTTTGAAAAGGGCTTTTTTATTGTTGTATTTCAGGCTCATATGTTCTATGAAAAAAAAATGGCTGTGCTATAATGATGACCGAGATGATAATACCAAGCTGACAGCCACGAAGGTGCCCAAATTTCCTCCGGTGTGCGGCGTTTCCTGCCAGGCTGCTGCTCAGACTTCCAGCCCATGCACGCCTACCTGGTCAAATCGATGATTTCGGCTCCAGGATCCAAGCCAACTACGTCAGACATTGCCGGTGGGAGTGGGATCGTGTAACTTCAATATCATGGACAACACCATAATTTGTGTCTGATATTTGCTTTGGATATGGGTGTCCTGATCTGCAGCGGTCATTGGCGCTATGCATAACTGTGCCGCTGATGCCGGTGCTGAAGGAGAATCCAGCCCCGACAGGTGCGCTTTACTCAGCCAGGTGCGCGGCAGGAGGCACTCTGACGCCGCAGACAGGGGACAGAGGAAGCCATTGACTCCAGCCTCACTGCAACTACAGAAGCCTGGCCTCCGATGTTCGTGACAATCGCGCTCCTGTGATATACAGTAACTTCCTTTCCAGCGATGTAGATCGCGGCTTCGCGTAACTTGACCAATTGAGGAGCCATAAGCAGACGACTGGACGCTACCGACCGGTTTTCAGCAAGAGAACATCCCAAGTCCTGCAATTTTGGTACCATGGACACCACCAAGCCCGACGAAACCCGTACTACTTCGATCATAGTCTGTTGCGCCGTCTTCGTCTCGCTCTCAACAGCTGGCTTTGCCAGTCGTTGCATATCGAAACGACTCAAGAGAACTCCGTTTCGCATCGACGATGTGTTGATTACTTTGTCCTGGGTAAGCACTGCACTCTGAGCCGGGGTGTTGTATATGTCACTGACGGAGGTATCGAAGGCGCTTGCAGCTGCGGAAGCTGGACTTATCATATGGGGTACGTCTACGCGATCCATTGCATTCGGAGGGGAGATGGGGAGGGCCACGATGCTAACGTGCAAAATGTCACAGCGGCGCTCCGGACAGCTTTGGGTCACCACGCGGCGGCCTCATCCGATGAAGAGATTGAGAATTTCAAGAAGGTATGTCTGCATCCGTCAGTCACGCATGAAGGCAACCAAATGAACACACGAAAGCAAGCAGAGCTAAATATGTGAATCTTAATGTAGTCCCTATACGCCGGCCAGCTGCTACAACCAACAATCCTCGCCCTTGCAAAGGCCTCCCTGCTTCTCCTTCTTCGCTTCATTTTCTCCACGCGCAGATTCGTCATCTTCTGCAACGCTCTTCTCGCCATCATCGCGGCCTGGTGGACGGGCGTCTTCTTCGCGCAGGTCTTTGGTTGCTGGCCCATCAAGTCGAACTGGGATGCCAAAGTCAAAGGCGAGTGCACGAACGGGTATCTCGCAAACATCATTGCACCGTTGCCATGGGTCATCACAGACGTGCTCATACTGGTAGCGCCGTTGCCGATGGTGAAGAAGTTGCAAATCCCAGCTAAGCAAAAGGTCGCGGTTGCGGGACTGTTTCTGATCGGCGTATTGTACGTCAAATATATCCCTACGTTATGAGAATTTTTGAAGAAGAAAGTCGAGGCTGACGAGTCCATTTGGAGAAACAGGACATGCATCGTCAGCATAATTCGCTACAGATACGGGTTTTACTCCCTGACAGATCCACCATGTAAGCCCATCCAAGGCAGATTCTCCACAAGCTGCCCTTAATAAACTTCCATGAACAGACCAAATTGCCGCTCTGTACAACTGGACCGTCATCGAAGCCAACGTCACGATCCTGTGCGTGTGTCTTACGGCTAGCCGACCGGTCATTATGTTGCTTTTGCCGGAAGGGCTGATGCAGCGCCTTGGCTCGTATTGGAGCCGCAGCCGGAGCCGAACGCAACTGAATGAGATCCAACCTTCCGCCGTGAAACAGACAGAACTGTCAAAGGATGGATGGATGCAGATGGACGACTCGTCGTCTCAACAAAGAACGCCGCCTTCGTCTGGGGCCGGTTCAGAGGGTGTCTTATAAGCATTAGTGGATTAGGCATAAGTGACATTGAGCGCCTGGGCCACTAACATACCACTCGCGGGTTCCCGTTCAGGTATCAAGCGTATTTTATGGAGCCAATAGACGCGTGTCAATAGACGATTTTTAAGGAAGATGTCCCTTTGTCTGTTCTCAGTCGTCATCCCGTCCTCTGTAGCCAATGAAATAGCACTTTTATACAGAAGTAGCCTGCACTGTTCGGCGGAACCAAAAGTGGGCAACATGTGCAGCGACTAAGCTGGTACACCAAATTTAATGAGAGGGTGAAAGACTTTCGCAGCAAATAAACAGAAAAGAGTCAACCAACCAGCACCCTTCGCTTTCAATAATGTATTTTCTCCCATTACCACCAAGGAGGTAGCTAACGCGTGCATATGTACGATTTAAGGTTACAGCTTTGAAAACCTCTAGAAAACATCCAAAATATACTCCTTTCCCTAAGAAATGCTCAGAATGACAAACCGAAACTAGCCAAAGTACCTAACATTAGGCTCCGCCACTAGTTAGATTTCTCCCCTAGTTAGTGGGGCTTAAGATAACCATCGATTCCGCTCCGCTCCCCTGCCGCTGCGGAACAACGAAACTAAAAAAATTGAAATTAAAATCCACCCTTTCCGCCCCACTCATTCAAATTCCCCATCCCCACCACTCTCCTCCATCAATATCTTCTTACACCCTTTCCCCTCTGCTTCCCACAATGCCACCCCCCCAATCCACATTCCCCACGCCCCAACTCCCCACCGAAGTCCAATACACATCAAAAGACTACAAGAAGCGCTCCCGCAAGCTACCCCGGGACTTCTCGCTCAAGTCCTGTGATCTGTACACGATGGTGCAGTACAACTGCGCGCCGGGCGTGACGCGGAAGCTCCAGGATGGTGGGAATGGGGGGAAAGGGGGAAGGGTGGAGTGTGAGGAGATTTTGAGGTTGTTTAGACGGTGAGTTTTCAATCTTGTTTTATTTTGGTTTGTCTTGGTTGGAGGATGAGGGTCTAGGTAGGAAAGTAGATAATGCTGACAATAGCCAGGTGTGGCGAGGGAAAGCGCATGTTCACGGTCGAGACGACCGCCTGGGAGGGCCCGAATGCACGGAAACCACAGCAGAAACCCACCAGAGAAGAAGATTCTTCGGGCTCGAAAACGTCATCCCTGGAAAAGCTCAAGAATGGGAATGACGAGGCCTACGCGACAGTTGGAAGTTACTTTTGGTCTAACCCGACGAAGTGAATCGAAGAAGGGTTCGATTGTTATTGATCCTTTCATGCAATGCCTATGGGTATCATGAAACGCAACGCTATGCAATGCAGTATGGCACCGATATAGATCCGCAACCAACCCCAAATATGCCCTACATAACACCATCAGTCCCGCCCATCGCCGCATCCCCCTTTGGCTTCAGATTCAACTTCAACTTCAGCATAGTACTCGCACTTCTCTGTGGCTCCCTTCTCGGTGGTACCGGCGCAGCCACTGAACCTCTCGGCCTCGGCGTCGCGCTTGATCGTGCCCGCTCGATCGGCTCTGTATTCAAAGTCAACAGCTTCGCGGCGCGCATGTCTTCTCTCCTCTTCTCCTTCGCCCTCTCCGCCACGATCTCGGCCTCTTTCCTCAGCTTCAGCATGGAGTCTGGCATCCAATATTTCCTCTCGCAGTTGACGATCGGTGCAAGCTCAAGCTTTCCTGCACTCTCCGGATGTTCTTCCGACTCCGTACGCATCACGGCCTGCATCGTCTTCTCGAACATGCTCTCCATCGTCTCTTCTTTTCGAAGACCCCTATCCTCAGTATCTGGCACTTTGCCCTTATCCTCCCTCTCAATCTTCGCCTCGGTTCTCACCGCCCCGGCTAATTTCCGCAACGCTTGTTCACCCAATCTCCCTTCCTCAGCGGCCAGCTCTCGTATCCGCCGTGGATCCTGTTCTCGCTCGGTATACACGCCTGTGTGTCTGAAAGTATGTTTTGACGGAAACGGGGGAAAGGTGGAGGGAATATATTTCCTCTTCGAGCTATCAAACTCATCTCCCAGGAACGACAGCGAGGCCGCAGCTATCGATTCAGGGGGCGGAGTAGGTAGCAGATCTGGTACATGAGGCTGGTTCGAGCGCTTGAGTTCCGGAATCAACGAGTCAAGGCGTGTTGAGGTGAATTTGAGCGCAAATTCAAAGTCCACGGGGAGAGGTTGGATGCGACGACATGCGAGCATAGACTGCTTCACTAGGTCACACAGATTCAATAGATCTATAACACGTCAGCTCCACCGTGTCCAACTGGACAACCGCACCAGCGTACATTCTTCCGCATGCTCTCGTAGCATCGAGAGAGCAGTCTGCGGTAGCACCACCGCTGCTTCTTCATCACCGCCGCCGTCGGCCAGCTCAACGCTCTGGCAGATCTGCACAAGCGCTTTCTCGAAGATCTGGTCGTATTGCCCTTGCTCGAGGAACGCCGGTTCGGATTCTGGAGGTATGCATGACTTGTGTTTGAGCGAATGGTGGTGGTGGTAGGTTCGTCTGAGTCTCTTTGCAGCTGGTTCACTATCGCCAAGTGGCGGTAGTGCCCTTTTCAGCGGCGACAGTGGGGTGGGAGAGAGGGCATCCATAGGAATTCGGGACTGAGGGCATAGAGCTGCTGACGCTGAGGGTGGCTGTTGGTAGGGATGACGAAGATGGACCGATTCAAGGTTGCGCATAGGGTGCGGACCGGATTCGGAATAGCGCGGTCTAGCCGAGAGCTCTTATTCACTCAAGCTCCAATTCCTTCTTGTCCCAGGTCTACAATAGAGCCTCATTGAGGAGGAATCAAGCTCGAAACACCACCAGTTCCGCGACCATCTCATTCACTCATTCTCATCTTAAAGTCATTTCCTCCACTACCCCTCCCCTCCACAACCTCCCTCATCAAACCAGCAAACATGCCCATCAAACCGATCACGGGGGTCCGTCCATCCCCCCTCCACAGCTCCAAATCCTCTTAACATCGCCAAATAACCCCCCTCCATAATATCCTCACTAACCCATCCACCTCACACAGATGCTCAGGCGAGGCCTGGTGCTGGACATCAGCATTGCGCTCGGTACGTCCCCACAACATCCACGAAGAGTCCTCAACCTTTACTACATTCTCACTCCCCCTTCCCAACCTCAAAACCAAAAACCAAAAAACCTAGCACTAACCCCCCCATCAACAGGCCTAGGAACAACATTCGGCTACCTATGGTGGTACGGTACGTAAATCAAACCAGCCAACGCACTCATCCACCCTCCTGCCCAATCCAATCGATCGATCAATCCCCCTTGCGCCCGGCAAAACCCCCTTCCCTCCACCCTACTCTGCCATACTCACGCAACCAGGCTTCCACCTCCCCCGCGTCCGGCGCCGAGACACTTTCTACGCAAAGCTGGAGGACGAGCGGGCGAGGGAGGCGGGTATTAAATGAGCGAGCGAATTGAGTTCTGCGTAGGAAGATGTGGGATGGAAACGAGGGAAGCAAGAAGCTGAGCATTCGGAGCGTGAGAAGAGGATAGAGTGTATATACCTACATATCCAACCAACCAACCACCAGTCAAACAATTCAAATGAAAACCCAAACTAGAACCCTACACCTAAATATTATATCAGTCACAATCCACTCGCTACAGTCCTTCGATGCAGGTATAACAACGTTTCTGTGTTCCACTCATCCCATTACTCCCCTCTAATGTATACGTCTATCATAACAATACCAACACCATGCATACACGCACCCTTACCCCCTCCCCCCCAAAACCCCAAACCTAATCAAACAACAACCCCCATCCACCCATTACCACCCACTCCCAGTCTCAGCCTCAATCTCAACATCAGCAACCGCCCCCCTCACCGCGCCAAAGAGCCGCAGCCCCCAAACCAGCGCGCTGACGACGATGACGGCAACCGAACCACACGCGACGGGACCTGTATCCGCCAGGGACAAAGGTCAACGTAACGTCTTGTCTTGTTTTCTCACTTTTGTATGCATATGAATTTTTTTTTTCGGGGGGAGGACCGCTGACAGATCCACATACCCGCATAGTAGTACCTCGCATTATATCCCTGCCCCTCCCCCTTGCCGGTCCCGGGAACCCAGGACGTCTTGCCGTCGTTCTCGCTCGCGCCAGCGCCCGCGCTGCGCTTCTCATCCGGTCCCGGGCTGAGCGAATTAGCATCGCCGTCCTCCCCTCCATCGCTCACCCGTACCCCCTGCCGCCGTCGACACGCGTCCACCACCCAGTCCTTCCACCCCCCGCCGTGCTCCTCGGCCCCCTAGACCTGGCTCATAGCCGGGCGCCGGATCCCGCCGCGCAGGTTGACGCCGCCGCCGCTGCGCGCGCCGAGGATGGAGAAGAAGAAGGTAGCCAGCCAGGCGAAGACGGCGAACCACAGGAAGGCGGTGGTGGCTTGGGCCTCGCGGCAGCGCTTGGACATGTCGTGGGCGCCGTTGGTTATGTGGTTTGATTTTACGTAGCCCTGTGGTTGTGGGAAGGGTGTGTTAGCGCTCTGCGGAGCTTGTGGTGGGGGAGTGGGGAAGAAGAAGGATTACCTTGTTACTACAGCTATGCACGCCTAGCCGAGCGGCCATGTTCACGGCCGCCGCGAAGTAGAAGAGCGCGTTTAACCCGTCGAGTAGGAGGGGGATGCCGGGGTGGCCGGCGAAGGAATCGTTGAAGGCGACAGCTATTAGGTAGAGGAGGGAGAGCATGCCGAAGACGGAGACGAACATGTCGTAGTTGATGGCGGAGGGGTTGCCGCGGAAGGCGGCGGCGATCATGGCGCCGGTTAGGGCGAGGGTTACGAGGGTGCAGAAGAACTGGAGATGGATGTGTTAGCTTGGGGAGACGGTGGAGGGGGTTGGGGGGCGTACCTGGAAGCCTCTAAGGGCGATGTTGAGGACTTTTGAGACCATTGTGGAAGAGTTGTGTGAGAGAGTGAGGCGTGGTAGTGGGTGTCGCGATGTGTCAAGAGGAAGGAGAAGGAGCGCTTGAAGGGAGAGTTCTTGAAATGTTCAGTTCAGCGATAGTCGGATTGCGACGTGCGGGTGTCTTGAATGTCTAGATGTCTATGGTATGTAGCGATGGGATGCAGAATGTGGAGAGGAAGAAGAGGTTCTTTGTTTGGAGAGGATGAGCTCTGGTGAGGTTGGTTTGGCCCCCGAGTGCAGTCGCAAGCGTCAGAATCGCATGCGGAAGGGGAGTTGAGGAATGACGTGACTTTGGGGGACAGAATCATGCACCGATCGCCGTTGCCAAGTCCGGGCGCAGCAGGTACGGGAAGACGATCGCCGGTGCCGCAAACAGTCCTTTTGTCAAGTTTGGTTTTGGGTTCTCAAAGTTAGGTACAGCGTTGGTAGTGTGATGTGAGAGTGCTTGAGGGTTTCTGTGGGAGATGTACTACTACTTTTCGTTCTCCCGGATCGTCGCGGCAGCACAGCGCCTTTTCAATATCGGCGTCGATCCTCGTCTGCGGCGCGGGCGCTGACGCAACGAGCTTCCGCGCGGTTGGCGGAACAACAAAGAATCACCAGCCAATCATCGCCGGCCGCGACCAGCCTTGCGAAACACGGCTGCAACAGAAGCCTGAGCGCGTTTGTGTGATCAAGACATTGCTCGACCAGTCTTTCGGAATGGCTTTATCGGACAGCTGGGTCATCACACATTTGTCACAGCCTTGGGAAACGTTTCATGTCTCTCTGTAGCCTCAAGCCTTCTCACGCCCTCTCACCTCGTAGCTGAGGTGCAGGTTACTCTCGCTCAAAAATGGTTTCATGAACGTCCAGTCAAATAATGACCTCTCGAAACAGCCAAGATATCTAATTCATATTTCATTACGCACCATGAATGGCCCTAGCCTGTCAAGTCAGAAAAAGGTCTCTTAGGCTCCATGTCAAATCGACTCATCAGCTAATTCTGTGTATCGCTCAGCATTGAATAAGCCGGCCTGCCCTGCATTAAGAAAACCGCACAAAGTCTAGACATGTAGGAGATGAGCAGAAGTTTCGAGTCCCGTGAGACCGCGTATGAGCCGTTTAAAAGTTCACAATTCGTTGACGTGGGTTTAGTCGAGCCTCGGGAAAGCGAGAGGGTTTTGAAGAAACATTGAGGGACATCCTTCTACGAAGCGGCATGCCTGGGGCATTAAGGTGTCTCCAATTCTCTGCCTATGACCCATCAAGACAGGAATTCTCATGTGATGCCCACAGCGCACCGGGATCGGAACTGGCAAATACTCGTACCATGCTAAGAGTTGAGACAATCGTGGCTGGAATCGCCTAACTCGGAATATTGCCAAATGTGTATTCTGACAAGACAATCTTCCAAGGTCGTAGAGACATTGTCCTGACCGTTGATTGACACCGCGATGCACCCCGCCTGATTATTGCGACGGCCGGAAGACGAGCATGAAGAGCTAGACCTCGGACATTCGTGGCACTGCAGAAATGCTGTGTAGCTTTAGCTCATGGAAGAGAGGGCACAAGACCAGAACCATCTTCATAAAATTCATTCGCCGATATCGACAAGTCTGCCCTGCACTTCCAATCCCGGCAATACCATTTACTGGAGATCTATGCAGCACATGTGAGGCTGTGTCTCAGAAGTCGTGGCGCATCCAATATACCGCAGGCGGGCGCCAATTCCAACAATCACATTCGCCACGACCTCTGAAATTCGGCCTTGATGGCACGTCGAGGCTCAAATCCGCTGCCAATCCGGAGGACCCTTGTGACACACTACTGGGGCGAACGAGGCTCTGTCCATGCAAATAAGGACCTCGAGCGTACCATTTTTCATCTCGTAAGCAACTTGCAGTAGCTCCTTTCGGAAGCCTGTAGCTAGACCATTTCTTTCTGTTACCAACCTTGTCAATGTCAAAGCCCAATGTCTCTCCTAGTTCGAAAAACTACTCACCAATCTGAGACGACTTTTCACAATGTTATACCACGATTGGATCAATTCTTTGACAGTATTCATTGAGCCGGAGAACACTGTACAGCCCAAATCCATCCTCTTGACATAGAGCATTGAAAGACTCGTTGGCGTTGTATTTGCTTAAATCTGGGCCCTGAATGGATCTCTACCGGTGGAAGGAGAGCTAAACAGTGGTTGAAACAATCCAATGCAAACTACTGGCTACAACTCGAGTCGCTGGTGCTGCAGGCTACAATGAAAACTAGGGACCATGATACAAGCTATATTTCTAATCTATTGTCTTTCAATCGCACTGCTGAGTAAGGTATCTGTCATCTCGGTGTGAGTCAGGCCGTCACTCAAAGCTGCTGCTATGCAGAAGGCTGAGCCTCTGAATAGATCTTTGATTGATTGCACAACACTCTCAAATGTCGGCTTCCCAAGAGTGAAGCTCTTCTTTGAGCTGACTAATGTCGATGTGATACAAAAACGGGCAGCTGCAAACCCCTCCCTCACTGTCAAAGCTGGTCTTATTCATGACGCCGGACCTTCTTCTCATACAGCGGATTGTTCTGTCTCCTTTCAGATAGCTGAATCATTGCAAACATGGAGAGGACTTCTAAATACCCTGTGCACCTTGGTTTCTGGACCAATTGGTCTCATGGTCGAGTTTCCGGCGCAACAATCACTTTAAGTCATTTGAATGGTGCCTTTCTGACAGCATTTCTTGCAATATTCGTTACCGCCGCTGGTACTAGCTTCTGGCGAATCGTTTGCTTTGCATTACATCAACTCTTTTCTTCCGATCAAGAAGCAGCACAAGATGGGCTATATCATCAACGTCAAGCCATTTTGCGAAACACTGCAAATCAAACGATCAGCCTCGGCAACTTTTTCCGAATAGCGTGGGCCTGGCGAAGAAGCACCGATGCGCCTATTAAGAGAATGATCTCGCCCGTAATGCTCGCACTAGTCAGTATGGCAGTCTTTACTGGAGCCGGTATTCTTTCATCAAAGATTGGGCAAATGGGCGATGAAGTCCTTATCTCGAGCTCCTCATGCGGCTTGATAGACTCCTCCTCACTTGCCTACTCGAATGTAACTATGGAAGGGGCGTATCTTGAACCTTGGGTGGAAAGGAACTGGGCTTCCTGGGCAGATTATGCTCAAAGGTGCTATTCGAATGATTCCAGTCCTATGGGAAGTTGTGGTCCCTTCATTAAATCCCGCTTATCGTCTACAATTATTCGAAATGGCTCATGTCCTTTTAGTGACAGCTTTTGCCGTAGCAAGCATAGTCTCAGGATCGATACAAATATTCAGAGTCATTTTGATCTTGGGTTGAACGCGCCTCCTCATCTGCAGTATACGACCAAACTCATAACACATTGTGCCCCTATTGTTACAGACCGTCACACAGCAACAGTCAACTACTCTGAAGAAATACAATATATGAGATACTTCTATGGTCCACGGGATACCACTGCTACTGGAGCCACATATGGACCGAATTTCACCTATCAATGTGAACAGCGTGATTGGAACAAGATTTCTCACTTTGAAAACTTCACTACCGCTGACGCGAGATATCAGGTGACGTAAGTCTATCTAATACGTCAAGAAAAAACTGTGTTTGAAATCAAATTAACTCTTGAAAGCGCTGTAAGAGCATTAGCGGGCAACAATTCTTTAATCGAATCACAATTTCGACCGATTGATGGTTTGTTTTATGGCGACGGTGACGTGAGCCTGGTGTTTTTGTCAGCCAACGATATCGTTTACACTGCAGAAATCGACGACGATTGGTATTCAGCGCATCAAACCAAAGGCAACCTTCACTCGTTTGGAGCAGTAGGGGACTTTAAAGTTTACACGTCCGACGAACCCGCGTCTGTCTTAGGGTGCAAGCTCCAATACCAGACCTGCGATCCGGCGGACACAACACAAAATGAATGCTCTCGGCTAGGCGGCGGATATGATATTAGCAGTGGGTATCCGACACCCACGAAGGGAAAGGACGTAATTCGGTGGATATGGAACTTTCCAGCTTCTGTGAATGACCCAATTATAGCCTTGGGTTCTTCATCTTTAGTGTCGCGCTTTGACTTAGCAAATGGCGTTTCAGGCCATCTGCCAGACAATCAATGGGAAATGGACGTGGAGAACTGGCACAATATTACTCTGACAACACTACAAGGTGGGTTGATACAACAAGCCGCTGGACCTGATAATGCAGAGATTCTGAAAAGTTTCTGGCGAAGTCCTCAAACTGCGGCAGAGAAACATTTCTGCAAGAATCAGGTACTGTAACCTCGTTGAGCTCGCGATATTGACTCGGGTTCTCCTCTAAGTATAAGCTAATACCTTTCCAGAAGATCATATCTACGCTCTACAGCAACTATTCGGTCCTTTGGCTCTCAGTCATTTTGATTCTCGGCACCCTTATCATCGTCCTCAGCTACACGCTTGTCCCCTTGATCACATGGATTGAAAAACGACGTCAAATTCATCGCTACTCAAGACTTGAATGGTTCACGAACGATCTGCTTCAGCTACAACGGCTCGCTCACGAGGAAATACAGTTCGGTACCTGGAACAATTTCGTGGGTCCAAGTGCTGTCCCTACAACAGAAAAAGGCGACCTTCTCGCAATTCTAAATACAGAAGATCCAAGCCACCCCAAACTAAGGGGAAAGCCACCACCACTTGTAAAGGATAAAGTGAATGAGCCTGTAGATCAACTTGAGATTTCTGATGAGAGTGGCGGCTCGACAAGGATTCAGGAGCAGTCTAGCGATCAGTCTCCGAGAAGGTATGAGATTAGCGGAGATGCCTCTGAGAGCTATATTTCGGAGAGCTTGTACAGTATCGAAGACCGTTCGATTAATTCGCCTGTACTAGACTCTCCAATCCGGTCTTTCCTTGTTCAAGAAGATCCGACAACTCGTTCTGGATTGCCCCAGACTTCAAGCACCGAGCCGTAGTACCAGTCATGGGATGACTGAGAGAACAAGTCGCCAGAGAGAGAGAAAATATAATGGGTTTCTCCATGGCATACAGGGGTTTTGGGTTGCACACAGTCTCTTCCGACGGCTATGACATTGCAGGTGTACGCAAGCTGGTGAACATGGACAAGACTTCTCCTACGAGAGAATCTGACTATCTACGCCGCTATTAGGGAATGGTATACGAACACAAGGGTTGAATTTTCACTCATTGTTTCAATTGTGTATTTGTTCCAGCCGTGATCGGATATTGTGTCTACCAACGAGCGATTTTGAGCGCTGATAGCTGCTACTTGAACTCCGCAATCTAGCGTGTGGCTGCTTTTAGAGGACTTTGTCCATCGGTTGAAGCATTTTTTAAATTTGGATACGTGGAGTACGCAGAAACATTCCCACTCAGCTTAGGCTGGCGCGCTGAACGCTATTCTGAAATAACTCCTTGTAGGGTTGCAGTAAGTGCTTCTGACGAATTTATCAACAATGACACGATAGAAAAGAATCTATGCCTACAAAATCTGGGACACATTGTTTCATGTTAACGCAACGTGAACTAGGTGACGAATCGAGATAAAACTATTTCTTTGTACAGGCGAGTTCTGCAGCCGACAACTACGAAAGGGCAAATCCCGGGTCTGAGAGTGGATTAAGGCAGATCACAGAGGTGAGTGCAAAGTGAGATTTTTTTCCTTCGGAGCTGACATGGTATCCACCGCTTTTAGTCAATCTTTTCTAGCCGCCTTCACGAGCTAGTCTCTCTCTCTTCTTCACTTTCATTGTCGCTTTTTGGTCTTTCACCTCGCGCATGCCTACGTAATCCCATGCCTTTCAGCATTTACCTTAGTCTACCAATGGAACCCTAGGTGTTCAACTTCTCTTTCACTTTTGTGGGTCAACGGAGCAGATGGCGACTACCAAGGGACTTGCCCGGTAAGTTATCCACTTGAACGGGGTCTGAATTATCATTAAACAGACTGTAGGTTCTGCGGGTCGAAGAGATATTCGGATTTGAAGCTTTTCTGCAAAGGATACTGCTTTAAAGTCCACAAGATCGTTCTGGCAAATGCTTCGAAGCAATGGGATGAATGTCTCTTGGAAAATGAAAAGGCTGGTTTAATAAGAGTTGATATGAATGAGTGAGATAAATGCTGATGATTATAGGACTTGAATCGAGACGGTTTTGGCCTCTCTGGCAATGTTGACCCACGTATCCTTGCTCGGACGCTTGAATTTATCTACACCGGAAAATACTCACCGTCTGATGTGACCGTCCTCGATCAACTCGAGAAGGCCACAGACTTTGACAATACTCCTTCTGCAGTCGGAAGAGAGCTCATGAATAGATATCCCCTTAACTGCTCCGAAACAAGGTCCTCAACTTATGGAGGTATTCCCCAAATGGTGCTGTGCACAGCTCTCTACCTCATGGGCCAGGAGTTTGAGATGGTCGATTTGACAGATGCCGCTTTGCAAGACCTTAACGAGAATCTTACATCTTCACTAGCATCAACGAATGGCTTCAATTCCGTTGACGAGACTCTATCACAGTTTCATTTCTGCATCAAACTGGTCTATCTTGTCGACAAGCGTATTACTCGCAGCTCACCATTCCTTCATTACAAGATTCGTAAGCATTTTGTTGACAGCGTCAGAAATTGCAAGATCTTCCTTGAGGAGAGAAAAGACTTCCAAAAGCTTTTGGCTGAAGTCCCTGTCTTTGCATCTGATATGCGGACTGGACTGGAATTGGACAGGTTTTTCTCCAGCAAATGCTTTGAGAGTACTTTTGTACTAACTAGAGGTAGTTGTACTTCAAAAGGAGTATTTCAAGGAACAAGAGAGAGCACTGTAGGAGCTGAGATACGTGTTCCCCGTTTCGACTTCACGAAGGGGACAGCTTCTCCCTTCGAATCTCGGAATCCGTCCGATACCAACGCTGATGGTCCAGACGCCAAAAAGCGACGTGTGGACTAAGTCCATCGTCGCGATGGAGCAGCAAGTCAGGTGTCTGCAGTGCTCGAGAGCAAGAGCAAAGCAAACGAAGAATCAACCAACCAAATATTGATTGAGAGCACCTACTCGCTAGTTGCTCTCATATCAGTGTAGAACATCTCAACGTTGACATCGCCAATGACTCATGCTTCTCGTGAAAGCTGAGTTCGAATCCACTGGAAGACCAGCCGCCAAAAGAGAACACCCTTCCCACCCTCCCCCCTCCCCCAAAAAGACAACAGCTTGTAGAAAGCTGAACCCCATTTGCATTTAGAATACCGCCAGATATCACCAAGTCCTCTTCTCCGAATCTGTGATCCTACTGGCATGATACTTTAAGACAGCACAAGCTTGTGCTCAAACATTTATCACTTCGATATTCTCTTGTGTCTGAAAGCAGTCATGAGCAGGTCATAGCCGTACTGTACTATCTACCTTTACAACTCTCCTCAAGCCCTCCACTCTCTGAACTTTATACACATCCACCCTCAAGCCCTTCGGTGTCTTCCACTATCCACTATCGTCCCTTATCCCTCCTGCCATCCCAACAAGAACCCAATTCCCTCTTTTCTTCCTTGTACCCCTCTTCCCGTATCCGTCCACATTCTGCCCACAAGCACTCACGAACCCCCATACTTTCCCCCCTACTCATATCAACTACTGTAGCCTACACTTCATACGCTCCACTTCCCCTCGACCTCATTCCGCACGTGAATCTGCCCTCAGAGTCACCGTGAGAAACATAACGAAGAATCAGAGAATCAGGTTGTCACATACACACTCGCCCCTCCCTTTCCCTTTCCACATCCCTATCCAAACTCATCACACAAAGTTCGCCTTACATCCAGAATTTCAGAATCACGAGGTTTCGAGTCTGGCGCTGGCTGATAAACATACGCTACGGCCTCCAGATGGCGTTAAGGGTCGGGGTTGGGCTTGATATCAGCATTCAACATCAACGTCGATATCAGAGCCTTAAGTTAACCGCGCGGTTGATTCTAATAGGATCGCTGAGGGGGTCTGTGAACGCAATGCTTGGGAATACGTATGTTGGATTGTATTTTATTGCATTTTGAGTAGGAACCGTCGCAGCTTTTCTGTACGCAGGTAAGCAATCGCCACATCAGCCAAGCAGCCCATCTATCCAGCACCCACGCAACCCAACCCAACTCAACCCGCCGCTTAATCATACAAAACCCCCCTCCTTCCTCCCCCTCCCCTCTCCCTCCCTCTATCCAAGCCACCCCCCACCACCACACTCCCCCCTCCCCTCACACCTACAAACCCCCTCCCCCGGACAAAACACCGCCCCCTCCCCAAACACAACATGCCAAACCAACTCAAACACCCACCCCACATCCTGACTCTTCACCTCCGTCCCCACCACCCACTCCCTCAGCCCCTCATAAAACCCTCTAGGTCTCTCCAATATCCTCTCCCTCGTCACCATAAACTGCGCGCAGCACGGCCCCGCAATCTCCCTCGGCACCTCCTCCCGTGCCACATCGAACAGCGTCGCGTACACGTCCGGGAACGTCCGGCGCACATTTTGATACCGTATATCATGTTCCGACGGCTCGAAGGGGCGCAGCGGGGCCGCGCAGGGGGAGCCGGGGAGGGTGGCGCAGTGCAGGTTGTAGTACCCCTTGGCAGGGTTTTTGGGGGGCAGGGGGAAGCGGCGGAGGAGGGAGAGGGTGGAGGCGTCGGGGAGGTCGTTGTGCCACTGCGTACGGGCGGCGTGGACGAAGAAGGTGTAAGCCGGGAGGTGCGGGTAGTGGTCGATGATGAAGGTGAGGTAGGGCATGGCTTCGCGGCCTTTGTTGAGGGGGATTGTGAGGTTGTTGGCGGGTGTGGGGGTTGTGGTTGTGTAGATGTAGGGGGTCCAGCTGTGGAGGAGGGGGGGAGGTTAGTGGGGTGGGAAGGGGGGGGTTGAGAGGGAGGGGAGGGGGAAGGCTTACTCGGGGCCGAGCTCGTCGACCCAGGAGACGTCCTCTGTGGAGGTGCGGCCTAGGACGACGGCTTTGTTGATTTGGGAGGCGTCGGAGGGGGGCTGGTAGGAGGGTCCGAATTCCATCTCGTAGGGTAGATCATTTTCTGATGGCGATTCTTGTAGAGGGGATATGGGGTCGTGTGTCGAGGGGGAGAAAGTGGGATGGCTTGAGGTGTCGACTAGTCTGGCTGGGACTGGGACTGGAATGACTATTCCAGAGCGGAAGAGAGTAAAGAATAGTAAGACAAGAAGCGTGACAAATAGAAGAGGTCTATGAGGCCGAAACTGCGGCTTTGGCTCAAACATGGCGAAGCTGGTCACTTGTAAAGCCTCGGTGAAGTTCAATAGAGGGCACAAGTGGTGAACCCAAAGGAAGGAGCGTATTGTAACAAGCGAGAAGAAGGCAAAGTAAAGTGGAAGTTACGATCAGGAGGCCAGCCTCCATATGTCTTCAATCATCACAACATTGGAAAAACAGTCATCGTTCATGAGGAACGATATACAACATTCCCCCATCTGCACGGCAAGTTCAGAGGCAACAAACTACTGTTGGGATATTAGAATGGCCACACCTTGCTAGCCGCCAGCGACCATATAAATATGAAGACCAACATCTCAACGAACGACATGGCTGCCATCTGTACGGCTTGACACTCCTGCTGTGCCTATCCGGATCTATTTGAACACGTTGGACCTGTGTGTGGAACGCCCTTTGCGTTCCCGTTCCAGGAGGCTGTACAAACCACTGGCGGTATGATTACCCGAAGAGGGAATCCGCAACGGAAGATGACTCGATCAATCAGATCAATCAATCAAAGAATGCCAGCCCCTGCCGACCGAAAGGCGGCTGACAATGACAATCCTTCAAAAAGAGAAAATAATGTAGTCAAGTTTCCAAATCTATTTCATTGCTTGTTGATCAACAGATGACGCTTTGAAGGTTGTACAAAACGACACCTGAATCTTGATTTGGGTAATGTTTGCGGTACACGAGAAGCGGGGCCTGACACACGGGACGGGTGGCACGACCCTTAAAGTTTCCTGCTTACCGAAGGGGATATGCAGTGGCCTCTCAGCGATCACGAAACACTGATTCGAGTACTTAACAATCGTTCTATATGCTGTCCGACCAACACTCCGGACAAGGCTATCGTTCGCAAATGTGGTCGCAGCAGCCCGTACTTCAGCCCCAGCTCGTCGGACTTGAGAAGGACAGGGATGGTGTACGTGTGGCCACTCGGCAAATATCCAACACGAAAATAGGTTGGGTCCGCATGTCTTGATCATTTTTCAAATGTTCCTAAGGTGTAGTACGAGCCTCTAGATGAACTACCTGCCCATTTCCCGTTTAGACACGATTTCGAAAATTGCTATACAAGTGTCGGAACCGGCATTGACTGTAGATTCGAGAATGCTCTGTTAGAGCTCTGTCGAACTTTTAATTACTTCGATAGTCGATCTTGTAGCAAGAAAGGCTGTCTACGGTGCGTTGACAAGAAAGAACAAAATGAAACCATCCATTTTGCATGACCCCTGATGCTTGACAGACGCGGCGTAGAGTTGGACGTCTGTTCTCCCACTTGAATCACTGACATTTCATGTCTTGGGTTTATCGTACTGTGACATTCTGTCCCAGTCTTCTAGCCTGTCGTAAGGGCTTCTAAGCCACGCTTCCAGCTCGTGGAGAAAAATACGACAATTCTCTCTCCCTAAGAACTCATGAAGAAGCTCTTCGGCTTGCCCTCCACTGCCTTTTAAATCTACTGATCTGATCACCGCAATGATATATTCCAGCAAAAACTCGGCGTTCTTTGTCCGTGTATTCCGGGGCCGGTCGCGAGTAGTGTCACTAGCGCCCGAAGAGAGGAATTCAAAGACCTGCAGCTCCCGACGAACCCATTTGCGAGCCCTAGACTCTAATTGCGGGTGTTGTGAAAATAAAGCAGGAGTAAAATCCCGGTACTGAGAGATGCGATTTGTGCCGACATGGAGACAACGAAGACCATTCCTGTACACGTATTTTCGAAAGCCGAGACTCTCGTCTTGCGCTACAGGGCGAGAAGTACTCCGGAATCCGAGCGTCCTGTCTCGGCGTAGCTGGCGACCTCTTGGCCGTGCGTGAGAGCGAAGCCCGGAAACCCGCCCCACCCTCAGTGGCGGCTCTGTGCTCGACGCATGGCTGAAGGTTTTTGGCCCCGTAGGCGAGTCGAGGTCATACTGGACAGTCTTCACAGAGGCTTGGCAAAGAGGACATGTTGCCTTCTCCTGCAACCAGCTGACAAGGCATATGAAGTCGAAGCTCTCGTGTTTGCACGGAAAGGCCCTAGCCTTCTCAGACACATGGTCTAAGCAGATGACGCACGGATCAGCCCCAGTATGAGCTTTGACATCCGATAGTGTGCTTTGCAGAATTTCTTGCTCTAAAGGACGAGCTGTGTCCATAGACCGATGGCTGACAATCTTGGATGTATTGATGATTGAAGAACAAGAACAGGCCTCAAGAGAGGAAGGGAAGGTGTGGCGAGCTTTCTTAGAAATCGATCTAGCCGGAGGAAGCTAGTCTGAATTGTCTTTGCAGGCTTTGCCATAGAGACTTTTGATCGGGAGCTTGTATGCTTTCAAACTTCCATTTGTCAGGCGGCCTGTTGAAGAGCTTTGCGAAAATGCAGCTTCAGCGTTCTGAACATATTTTCGAAAAGCCATGCCCAGAGAAAGCAAATCTTGGCGCTCCTGCTTGTGAGGCTCTGAGGAAAAGCGAGCAGGTAAAGAAGTTGAACAAAGGAAGGTGCGGCGAATTATTGCACTAACCCTACATAGTTAGAGCACGATAGTATGCGATGAGCCCATGGCTGCTGCATCATTCAAGATGTTTCCTCACAGGAGTCCATAGATCTGGACAGTTGCAGCCATGACTTTCCCACGGTGACTAGGCCTTGCCACCTCCTCTGTTTCTTCCGCTCTTTGGAAGCGCCTGAAAATGGCCCCTCCTTTTTCGAAACCGGTCTATTCACTCACCCAGCTTAAGCGATGGTCGGCACAGAGCCGATCGATCCCTGGTTTGTTTCTGCCTCACTACTCTCCTAATGCCCATACTAATTTGACAACAGATGTAGCTTCCATCAAAAGCATTCATGTCTATGATTTTGATAACACACGTAAGATCTCCCCCAAAGCTTCCAGAGGCTAGCTCTAATTCTGTGTATAGTTTTCCAAACGCCGTTACCCAATCCACAGCTCTGGAATGGCTCCACGGTCGGCTTCCTACAGACCTATGAATGTTTCGTCAAGGGAGGATGGTGGCATGACCCCTCCATCCTCACCGCTACAGGTGATGGGCTAGACGTTGAAGAGCCTCGAGGATGGAGGGGCTGGTGGAATGAAGAAGTGGTACGGAGCTCAATGCTCTACATATCGTCAATTGGCTCATATAATATAGCTCCAACTCGTTGAACTGTCAATTCGGCAGAAAGAAGCACTAACAGTCCTGCTGACCGGTCGTAACGAAACTAATTTTGCAGAACTCATTAAGCCCATTCTGGCCTCCCGATCTTTAGACATGGACCTTGTTGTGCTAAAACCTGAAGTATCTCCCGCTGGGGCACGATTCACGTCGACGATGAACTTCAAGCAAGAATTTCTCCGTGATCTGGTTTGCACGTACAAGACTGCCGAAGAAATTAGAGTCTATGAAGATCGACCGCGACATGTGAAGGGTTTCCGCACATTTTTCGAAACACTCAATAAATCTCTTCGCTCACATCCTATCGACGAACCAGCCCCTCCTCGTAAACCCATCACCGCCGAAGTCATTCCTGTTGCTGAAGGAGCCTCCTATCTCGACCCTGTCACAGAAGTAAGCATCATACAGAACATCATTAATATTCACAACGCCGCCGTCTCATCCCCCAACTACCACGCTCTAAACCTTACGCAATCTCGATCTGGCCGCATGGTCATCAAGAGCCACTTCATCTATTTCGGCCACCTGATCAAATCAACAGACAGCGCCCGCCTTCTAACGTTAACTGAAATTCCGACCAGTCTCCTTGACTCCAACGAAGTCAAGCTCATGGCTTCTTCCATCCTTCTCTCCCCGGGCCGCCCCTCCAACGGGATAGTGCAGCGTCTCGGTGGCTACGGCCGCAAGATCAAATGGCAAATCGTTGGTACTGCAGTCTGGGAAAATAAGATATGGGCGGCGAAATGCTCACCATTAGTTGACGAACCCGAAGAGCGAGATCGTATCCTCAACGGCGGCCAGAACCCTGTCATTGTCTTGGCTGTCAGAAAAGGGGCGCGACCAATCGATGCAGATCGGATCCGTGATGGGCTGTACAAAGCGCCTCCACCGGAGAAACAATTCATCTTTGAGACTGTTGTCGGAAACAAGGAAAATCTCTGGATCGAGGCAGAGGACGATCCAAACGAAAATGACGCTCGATTCAACGGTACTAGGACAGGTTTTAAGAGGAAGTTCAATGGCGATGAACCACCAGCCTTTTTGGAGAAGAACAAAGAAAACTTTCCTGCGCTGCCATCACATCGAGACCGAGATCGGGACTCTGATTTCCGAAGAGATCGAGAGGCAGACAATTACAGACCAGCGCGTCAAGGCGGCGGGCAAGGCAGTGGTCGGTATTTCAACGCCGGAAACAACGACGACGCGCCGGGACGGAGAAACTTTTCCTCAAATGCAGGCGGGAGAGGAGGCGGCAGGGGCGGAAACCGCACGGGTGGCGGGGGGCAGTCTGGCCCAAACGGTCCTGGGAGCGGGAGGAGAAACGACAAGGATGACAGGTATAATGGGCAAGGAGGTGGCGTGAGAAGTAGGGGTAATGATCGCCCGGGTCGGGGAGGGGGTGGTGGTGGGAGGGCGAACAGGCAGAGAGGTGGGGAGAGAGGGTACAAGAGTTTGGATGACTTTGGAGGCGGGTATGGGACGGATGGGGCGTGGGATGGGAAGGGAGGCGGGGCAGGGGGTGGGGAGATGGTAATGAACTATTGAGGGAGAGTACTTAAATGTGCTCTATTATATTGTTGTGCGGGAAGATGTGTTTTGAGCTAGCATACCGTGTCACGGCCGGATAGGCGTCAGAAATACCATAGGGCTTCCTAGACGCTATCCTATCCACAGCGATAGAAGCCTTTTCGCACGCCATACCATGCCATGCTATACCACCTTCTCCCTCTGTGCTGTACATACATGCGCACAAAACAGATTACCTCACCTCATATCCCCGCGCTGGCGAAATTACCCTCCCAATTACCCCCAACCGTATTGAGAACTGTGCCATTGCCACGGCCCATCCCCCCTCCCCCACTCTTCACTCCACGCCACTCTGCGCACCGCGTCTCACCCCTTCAGCAGGTAGAAGGCTCCTTTTACTTCTTGAACGCCTTCCCAATCCCCCCCAACCCCTCCTTGGCCGCTTCGTCGCCGAGGCCCGAGGATGCTTCATTTAAGGCGGGGGTGTCCATGACGGGGTTTTTCTTGAGTTGGTCTATTCGGTTTTGTTAGTTGGTAGGGAGAAAAAGGCAGGGAGTGGGGGAGGGAGAGGGTTTTGGATAGGGGTGGGGAAGAAGGGGAGGGGAGATATTGATTGATGAGGGAGAGGGGAGGGTAGGAGAGATCACGGTTCGGTCGGTAGAGAATATGAGACATTGTTCGGAGCTCGTATCCCCAACACCTCAACGGACAAAGGGACCAACAAAAAAAATAAAACACACATCACCTCAGAACAACACCTCAGAAAGAACTCGACAACGCACATACCTTTCAAATACCCCTCCGCCTTCTCGCTCCCCGCGTGCTGCAGCGCCACCATCTCCGCCTTGGCCTTGGCCTTGAAGAACTTTTTCGCCCAGTACTCGAAGAAGTCGTCGGCGTAGCCCGAGAAGTAGACGCCTGCGGCGAGGGCGAGGAGGGTGGCTAGGGTGAGGGTGGTGTAGAGGAGGATGGGGTTCCAGCCTGCTGCTTTGAGGTCTTCGGGGGAGGGGGAGGGGGGCGTTTTGAGGTTCGACATTGTGATTTTAGTTGGGGGGTGGTGGTTGGAGACGGATAGGGGGAGAGTGACGGTGAGGATGAGGTGGTGGCGAGTGTTGGAAGATGAAACTTTATGAATGAATACTTAAAACGAGATTAGGTGTTGTGTCTTGGGGTTGGGATAGAGGGTTTTGTTAAGCGATTGTCGCGGAGATAAATAGTGAATTTAGAATGGTCCCTTTCAGCTGTGCAGGGATTCATCTTTAAATGTTGAAACTTGAATCTAGCTTGTAATCCAGGTCGTGTTCCTTGTTTTTGAGATAGCTGCGATAGCTTGCGTTCAGGTCTAGATGCCACTGACGTAGTACAGACGGGAAGCTTGGTCTGAAGAGGGGTTGCCGTCTTGGGCAACATTCGACGTGAGGGGTAGGTAAGATACGCGACGGCTACGATAGCCGCGCTCTATGCATTCTCAGAGCCCTGCGCCTTCTCCGATTTATTTTGAGCCTCGTCGGCGGCGATCTTCGCTCCCTTCCTGTGTCAGGTCTTTCTTCTTCTGCTTCGGATTCCGAGCCGGAATGTTCGTCCTCTGATGACTCCGCCTCGCAAGAATCCCCCTCTTCCTCTTTCTCTTCATCTTCTTCCTCTTCCTCAATAATGGTGCTCAATTGATGCGGTTGACCTTGCGCTACCCTCTCAATGTCCCAAAGCCGAAACTTGTCTTCTCGGCTCGTTGGTCCAGTCATCGTCTCACGATCGATGATGCCCTTATACCATAATGTAGGGACCAAGTTCTCATGCCCGAATCTGTCGACTTCGATCTGCAAGTATATTCCTTGCGCCGTAACACGGTAGCAGTCTGCCACGTATCGCGTATCCCATCCAGCCCTGACCCAGCTATCACATCCCCGAAAATCATACACGCCATCTTCAATCAATGAGATACCAAGTTCGTTGTCTGCTCTTCCATTTGTTGCCGTCGCATTTAGACCACCAATAATGTGCATATACTCGTGTAAAAGACGCAACTCCTTTGGATACATTGAATCGAGGACATTCCCAAACGGCCCAGGGAGAATCCCTTGCTTGTTGATATCATCAGCTCTTCGTTCGTCAAGACTTTTGTCATCCCAAAAAAGTTGACAGATCTGCAAGTGAGTAACATGTTCGAAGCGTCCGTGGCCTGCCCGTATTAGTGAGAGAGAGTCCTTGGTTTTGTAGCCTTCTGAGATGTACCCATTTCAATGTATGCAACAGTGCCAGGTCTCTCGCAGGGCTTGCGCGGTCGGCCAGCTTGGTCCAGGTCTTGTTCCGAGACCATCTTCATCGGTTGCCCATCGTCACCTAGAACCTGGTTGCCATCTTTGTCTTTCCATGTAGCGTCACTCCACTCATCATTTACATCCTCCAAATGCTCTTCATTGACGTCACACTGATGGCGCACTACCCATGGACTCTGCTCCGATCCTAGCGCAGCTATGTCCCAGAAATAATCTGCCCGATAATAGATGTTTGTTAACATGAGAAGACTATGGACTTTCGAGGCTTTTTGTGTTGAATATTTGGGGTGGTTACGCACCTTCCGTTTGACCGTAATTGTCTTCGGGCAACATAGAATCATGCATTAGTTCAGCCCAAACCTGCTGCTTCTCGAGATCCTGAGCGACGACTGCAATGCATCTGTAAGTGTGTTCAACGAATGCTGGCGGCTGTCGTGCTAACCTTTACCAATTGACTTTGCTTTGATAGCAGCATTGACGAGGATATTGATTTTTTCTTCCCCCAAGTCGGCGCAGCTTTTCTCAAATTCAAATAATCCCCCAGTGCAAAACTTAAGGAGTGATATGAGGAGTAAGGCGGTCAAGTTCATGACAACGCATTGGAGATGACACCTTTCAAATCGTAATATCGTCAAGAAATGGTACCAAGCCGCATAAAGCACCCATTTGCCTTCAGGCGCGAAGGAGAATTTGCGCTTTGCGGCCTTGACAACGGCTTTGACTTTCAGACGATAAGGAGATTGTCAACCCTGCAAATACTCCGCTATTCAATGTGACAAAGGTTGAGAAGGTATGGCCAACGGGCGCGATCCCTACCTGACATTTGTCTCCTTACGAGGCTCATGATCACATAACTTCTCGTATTGGTGACAAGGCAATCTGTTGGAGAGCAGACTCTTGTAGAGAATGAAACCACGGCGGAGCACGCCAAATGAAGGCCGCCAACATTTGAGATGAGCAACAGTGTTGCGGACGCCGCTGATGGTCAATGAGGCATGTACCGTACAAGGACTCACCGATGTCCACTTGGAGAAAGGTCTACTTCGTAACGGTGCACTGACGAATTGGGCAAAAGATTTCGGGCAGCTCGTTCCTCGTAAGCCGTAAGCGTGTTGGCCTCATGGGTCATTGGAGCACAAGGTAGAGCCCTAAGCAAATAGGGAATTAAGGGCAAAGACAAGCTTCTATTTTTCCGGCCTGACGGTCGTTGGTAGCGGGACCTCGCGGTGGGGGCGTTGTGTCTCAAAAGTTCGTTTGCAACACCCGGTGCCCGAATGAAGTGAGGTGCCGCCTCCAATTTTGCGGCTCTGATCCATTAGAGGTACCATGTAGATATCTAAAGACATCCATTGTAACCAAGGATACCCAAGTTTTAGTTGCGCAGTTGCACAATGCGTTCAATTTACAGCCCGCAACTTTTGACTAAGCTATTCTCTGCTCTGTCTCATCAAGCTCGACACTTTGTTCTTTGCTTCGGCTCGTAGGCTTCACTTGGCCATTTGCATTCGCAATTGCAATCTAGTTCTCCAAGCAGCACTGATGGAGTCACTGAACTTCTCAGTAGAGGTGGTGCGCAGGCTCACCTCAGCCCATTATGAGACGGCTGGCAACAGATCAAGCTTAAAGAGAGCATGACGTCGGCGGGACATATGGTGTCAGCTTCAAGGCCTTCTACCACCGCCATATGAAGTCTTTCAGCCGCCTGAGACAGAATCATTTTGATAGCCTATGTTATGATTTCATCTACGAGAGCTCGAAGACCGAGATTAGCAAGCTTTTCTCGCCATTATCCAGCTTTAATGAGAGCTTGGTGCATTTTCAGGACTGCGCACATCATCTTCACCGGGGCGAGATCTTTAATTAGCTCATTCTCTGATCTATAAAACAGTTTACGCCTAAAGTGCTAAGGAAGCATCATCGACCTTGCCTTAGGTGGAATGTGCGTGTTATCAGGTCGCTGTTCGATTCAAACTCTAGGAATTGCTGACCTTCAAATGCGTGGTGAAATAAAGCCGAACTTTGAGTGTCCCGGTCAACTTCTCCCGCCTCTTTTCGCTCTAAAAGACCTGCGGTAAGAGGCTAAAGGCCACTGCCCTAAATGATCTGATAAATATTCTTTAGTGAAAGCTGGGATGTTTTGTTTGGATGAAAAGTTTCCATGAACTGTCCGAGGCTTGGTCTCAAAAGTCACGGCGCATGTAATAATTAGAATTGGCACCCGCCAGGCTCATAATCCAGTGTGCCACGAGTTCTGATATCTAGGAAGCCTCGGTCGGCGTTTGACTGGTGCCAAGAAAGTCGAAGGGGAGACTGTCGATGGCAGGTGTCAGAAGTCCTGGCGGATCTCATTGCTAGCTCTGGCGCCCGCCCGGAGTATGTTGGAGTACGCCATGACCTCTGAGAGCCAGCCTCGCGTGGACAGTGGATTTCCTATTGATTCTTCGACACTGTACTCGACAATCTATGTATGTGTGAAATGATCTTTCGACATGCAGTGATGACTCTTCACTCCGGATTTCCAATACCAAAAATGCTGTTCAAGATTGTGCAACAACTGTCTCGCTTGTGGAAAAGTGTGACTGCATGTCTCTTTGGTGTAGTATCCTGCGAACGTTGACCTTTTAAATTTGTCTTACAGCTAGTCTCGACGGCCATGGACAACTGACCAAAGTGTAACCACTCAATGCTTGGCATGGCACGGGCGTATTTGCCCGCTTGTCTGAGCATGAATCTCCGATGGCTCTTCTCCCAGGCGCGCTCATTCTTCTCTGGATCTAGAGGGCCATCGGGGAGGAAACGGTACTCGTAGTATAATTCGATGGCATTGTTTGAATTATCCCGCCGATAACCATCTCTAGTAAATGCGAGTCTCTTCAAGGCGGGCATGTTGCATAGACGCTTCCTCATGCTGCGATGTTCGACGCGCCAGGTCACTGGAAAATGAAGCTGTTCTCCAGCGCTCAGACACAGCTGCTGGAGCGAAGTAATAGACGAGATTGTTACAAGCGCATGGACTGGGATCAACGATCCTGGCCAGCAGAGGGAAAGGGATCCAAGCCCGGAGAAAGACGTTGCTAAGCTAGGGAGAAGTAGGGTCTCAAGGAAGTCGTTGGATCTTGGCCAGGAAAAGTCGAGCTTGGTAAGTTGCGGGTTCGCGACAATGAAATTAGTCAATGATTCGGGTTCTTCCCTCTCCTTCCATGCAAATGCTGTCAGTGATGGTATGTGCCCCCGCGTTCCAAGAAAGGATTCGCTCGCCAGGCTGTTACAAAGATCGAATCTCAGCTTGGAGAGGCTGTCAGGAACAAGATGCTCGAATATTGAACTGTGAGAGAGAGTGTGATCACTTAAAATTAGCTCCTTTAATTTTGGGAAGGGAGGCATGGGCGGCGATTCCGTCGAGAATGTATGAGGGGTTTTGTCGATGGAGCTGAGGGCGTTCCATCTTAGCTTTTCCAATGATGAAGCACATAGTCTTAAGATGCTGTTGCAAAGTGCCGAGCTCCGCGGGCCTTTCGAAGAAAAAGTTCCCGGAAAAAATTCAATTTCGAGGCTCCGTAATGGCCATTTGTGATCCCAGGGCACATCAAGCGCGAATTCGTCGTATAAAGGCATTGACTTAAACCTCAAATGGCGCAAATTTGACGAAGCTAGCGAAGAGAAAAAAGATTGGTCTAACGTCATTTTATCTTCCCAATGTAGGCTTTCAATGTTGGGTAGAGCAATACGATCACCGAGCAAAGCTGATATGGTACCTAAGTATGTATTAAAATACATGCGATTAATTTTTGGAATCTTTCCCTTAACCGCACTGCTGTCTAGGTCGATCAGCTCCTGAGAGAGATCAATGCCGAAATATGTTGGGAGCCAACGCCCGTTATTCGCCACCGTCACATGACGGATACAGCTTCCCAATGATGAATTCAGAGGTGACCAGCTATTCTTCTTTCTTTGTTTTTGTTCTGCACTCAGAAGGTCGAGAAGTTCAAATGCACACGGGCTAAAGTCTAGGAAAACATTGGAAAATTGCACCGATCGAGCGAGCTGCCGACAATCGCTATTTACTAACGCAAGCGCGGGTAAATCCTGGTAGGGGATGCATCTAAGAATCATAGCCATAATCTCCGCGGGAAGTTTGAGAAGTGTAGACCGTGAAGAAGGAGCCTTGCCTTGGAGAAGGGTACTGAGCGAGAGTGGCAGAGGAGATGTCGTCTTGCTTCTAAAGTCATCTTCCGTTATCCGCGACGTGAAAATGCAAAGGTCCACTACGTTCCGGCCGATCATTGTGACCCAATTAACCACTGCGATGCATTGCAGTGCTTTGTCGTAGCAGCTGCAGTAGTACCGGTGTTACTGGATGATTCTTTCGTGACAGTCTGTGCAATTGCGGCGTCAAGTTGGGTCAATATTTCAGAGCTTTCCAAATCCGACATCGAAGAAAAGGTTCAAGAACAAAGATAATGGTTCAAAGCTGTTGAAACAGTTTTTTCATGAGCTGAACTCGGAATGAATTCATCCAAAGCAGCCGTAGAATCACGCAACATCGTCTAAGGGACGTACCTCAAAAATGAGTCTCCATTAACAGCCAGGGATTTTCCCAGAAGTCCAATCGACAGAGATTCTGTTTCATCAAAGGCAAGCGGCATTGCAGACCATTATTTTGTCATATTTGGCCCAAGCATAATCTTTAGACTTACCTATCGAGGTTATGGGCGTGAGATGGCAAACAATCTTATCGATTTCAGTTTCTCACGTCGGAACATTGTTGTTCCATACAACGCGGGCATTAAGGCATCTTATGTCCGAAGGCGACCTAATGAGTGCATTTGTCATTTCTTGAATTCTTGGACTCCATTTGCGGCGTCGCAAACAACTTGTGATTTACGTTGTAAATCCAGACTTATGAAAACTCACATTAGCATCTTTCAGATTCGCTTCCAGATTACAGAATATACTGTCAGTTACCTTGCAAGTCTTTGGCTGTTGCGTGCCGGGCTCACCACTGTCCAAAATCTTTTATACTCGGCTTGAATTATGTCCCCCACGCTTCCCCCAAATGTTTTGCTGATCCTATCCGGAAAAGGTGGGGTTGGAAAGTCCAGCGTCACGATACAGCTTGCTTTGTCGCTGACCTCCTTGGGACACAATGTTGGAATCCTTGACGTAGATCTTACGGGGCCGTCTATACCTCGCATGCTAGGTCTGGAAAGCGCTAAAGTTACTTCTACAGTAGGCGGCTGGAAACCTGTAGAGGTATATTCTTCATCATCTTCCCGTTCGAGCGGAAATTCAACCAATGGAGACTCTACAAATGGCGCCCAACATGACCTTTCCGAACATCCAACCACAAATGGCCATGGAGTCGCCTCTAGATCCCACGGCGCTCTCCACGCACTCTCCTTAGCCTTTCTACTCCCATCCCGCTCCAGCGCGGTGGTCTGGCGAGGCCCTAAAAAGACGGCCATGATCCGCCAGTTTATCTCTGATGCGGTCTGGCCCGCGGATCTGGACTATCTGCTCATCGATACCCCGCCCGGAACCTCTGACGAACATATCAGCCTTGTTGAAGAGATGCACAAGCTTGTCGACAGCGTTCCACAAGCCATCAATGGCCACGCGGAAAGAGCGCCGGGCCGGCTGAGAGGTGCGGTGGTCGTCACGACTCCTCAAGCGGTTGCCACAAGCGACGTGAGGAAGGAGTTGAATTTCTGTGTCACTACGCAAGTCCCAGTGCTAGGTGTGCTGGAGAATATGGCTGGCTATGTATGCCCGTGCTGTGGAGAAGTGAGCAACATCTTCAGCAAGGGCGGGGGAGAAGTGATGGCTCAAGAGACAAATGTGGAGTTTCTCGGGCGGGTACCGATCGATACTACCCTCGAAGGCGTCCTAGAAGGCCAAAAGCGGGAGGAAGGTGGCGAGAAGATTTTGATTGCGAGATACGTAGAAGGATGCCGCTCTGCAACAACCTTTGAGACCATCGCAAGGAGAGTGGTGGAGAAAGTGTAAAGCAGCAGCTGAGCAAAGCTTTTTTTGGAAGATGAACGCTAATAGACTGCCCCGACAACCTTCAATGTCGGATAAAGCTACTTTGTAGTATGGTTGATGACACGGGCAGCTGGCCCAAGTTCTTCCTCTTCATCGACATCCGCACCTCACAACACCAGCGCCGACTATTTCTGATCCGAGTTGCAGAGCCCGCTACACTTGTTGTAAAGCGAACACATCCGACAAGGACCGCCTAAATTCCTGATATCTGACTGCTATTTTCTACGGGCTCAGGCTGCGGCTACCGATTCTCCCCGCTCTGGCTGCAAAGTCGCCTCTCTTCTTGATATCCGAAGAGTCCCTTCTCAGACTGCGCAACGACTCATGAAGACGGGGTTGTGGCAAGAGCAGGACTCATGCGGGGGTGGAGTCGTTCAATACGTGTCAGCGATACCGAGAAACCTCGAGGCGAGGAAGAGGAAGCATAAAGATACTCTCATGAAGAAGATCGCAAACTGAGCGGCACGTTACTCTAATACCTGCATAACATGGTCAAGCACGAAGTTTTATCAAGCCTAGTTGGCTACTCTGAAATACTCAAGAAATACCGAAACATTCTCATTCTGACGATGATGATATGCAGTCTCCGACCCTTCGCAAGGCCTTGGGTATAATGCTCCCCATCCAACCAATCTATCTATCCCTACCCAACCCTCAGTTCCCCTCCCAACTCCAAACCACCAAAAAACGGCCTCTCTTTCAAACCCGACCAATTCAATATTTTAGACACTCATATGTAGACACGTATCGTTGTTGTTTCTCTGAGCCCCTCGATGACTCCCACTCCCGTCACCCACAACCTACCTACCTACCCTTAACCGCCCCCCAAAACTCACTCTCCACCGCCCTCGGCGCCACAAACCCTTCCCCATCATCCCCACCGTCTAACCTCGGGGCAATGCCCCCGGGCACCTCCCATTCTGCCCTCGCCTCCCTCTTCTCCTCCTCCGAAGTTCCCGGGGCGCGCTTCTGGATCTTGTCCGCGGCGGCGGGATCCATGTAGTCGACGCCCCGGGGGTTAACCGCTGGGGCGGGGGCGGCGGCGAGGTGGAAGTTGGAGTGGTGGGCGGGGGCGGGGAGGGCGAGGGAGAGGGTGAGGGTGAAGGCGAGCGCGATTAGGAGGGTGAGGGTGGAGTGCATTGTTTTGTTTGGTTTGGTTTTGTTGAGGGTGGAGTGGGAGGGGGTGTTGGAGGAAGGAGAGATACGTGTTTGGATTTGGAAGGATGGTGGTTGAGAAGCTGTGGTGGTGGTGATGTGGTGTCGTTGGATGACGGTGCGTCGTGTTGGCCGAGAGACTCGAGCTCAGTGTCGTAACTTGGAGTTGACGGCTCAATGGTCCTGACCAGAGAGAGGGAGAGGATCCTGCCCGACAGCGCAATTCTAGACAGTCTCGTAGTCGGACTTTCAGACCTCCAGCCCGGTTAATCTCCCGAGATGCAAAGCAAAACAGAAAACGAGACCCCTCAAGACATTTAAAGACAGAAGACAGACCCAGACAAAAAACCAATCCAAGGAAAGAAGAAAAAAACCAACGCTTATATTTGCGTCACGCCGCCCGAGGCCAGCCTAACACAGCCATCCAACACCCTAGCAGTGGTCCAAAATCCGAAATACCTACTTAGCGGTACCTGCCAGCTTCACATGCGACCCCACCAATAGCACCGCGCCGTCTAGCACAGTATCCTGAGCGGTACAGCACATTCCGCGAAAGCAAATAGTTCCAATGAATCCGAGATATTTCGCCGGCCCGGGAGATTGAGATTGAGCAATGCGGCACATCCACAGAATAAAATGAATAAATAGAAGCGGATAGAGCCGATCACTTGCTGGCCAGGCTAGATTAGTGGGGGAGAAAGGGTTGGTGGTGTTTGGGGGCGGATGGGCTGGGGCGGTGCGAGGTGTGAGTCACGTGATGGAAGTGATCTAAGGAGGAGTGATCCAGGAAAGGGAAAGTGAAAGGTTGAAGATTGGGTCGGAGAGCAGAGGGCTGAATTTGTTGTCGAGGAGGTGGTTGCGAGCTTTTACTGTACAGGGAGATTCTATGATGTGTGTACGGCTTGAATGGTTTGCGGCTGCGTTGGCGGGGGTAGATCTACCTCCTTGATTGAGATGAGATGGCACCAAGAGATCTATCAGACATGAAAAGGTAGGGTTTGGTTCCTGTACTTGTGGCTTTCTGATAGTGAACCCATAGCTAGCCTATGTTGTTCTCGAACTAGAATCCCAACCTATCAAGAGTGTCCTAAACCCTACCCTAGCCCTACCAGGGTTGCACAGAACATTCATCACTACTAGTGACAACCGCACAAGACGAATTTTCATAGTTCTCTCTAAATGATTGGAGCACGAACTTCATGCCCATAATTGGTGGTAAGTTTGTGAACCTTCCTCTTGTCTCTGTGGTCGTCCAATCTTTCCAAAAATCCCCTCCTTTTCATCTGAGGTAGTAGCCCTTTCATGTTGAGTAGATGAGACACCCTTCTTGAAAGCCTTGGCCTATTTATGGGTGCATGCATTGATTGGATAATGATGGAGCTCCTTGGGAGAATTTCTGCTCCGATGCTTTGGTGTGCACCATGCCTCCTTCAATCCTGCGATAGATCAGGCAGTTTAGACAGACCCTGCTGTCCCGATCCCACTGGACTGCCATGTTGGTTTTTTCGTCTCAACGACTAAGTGTTCGGTTCAAAATCTCACCCCACGCTAAATATACTGCAATAATCTAGTCGCTCGCCGTAAACCCATTCTGGCTGTGGTACGTCGATCTTTGTGCCAATATGTCTCTCAATAAGCTACTAGCTGTTAGGTCTCGGTCATGGACATCTCCTGATTCCCGCTCCCGTCGCAGCCAAGCGAGCAAGCCGCTCCACTGATCCACAGGCAGCAACTGTTGTAGCCTTTCCAAGAATGCACGCGTCTGATTTTGCGAATACGTTTCTGGAGCGGCTTCGAAGAGGGAAGCTTCTTCGTAGCTGTAAAGAGGACGCTCGTAACCGCCTTCGGAGACCAACGGTGGAGAGCGAGCGCCGACACCGTTTGCACTAGGGCTGAGATACGTCTCTGAAAGTACTGCATCCGTCGACAGTCTTGCCCGAGCTGGTGCGTCTCGGAGCAGAGTTCTGGGATTGGATCGGGTACGAGGTAGATGTGATCGTCGCTCCCGTGCTGAGGTTGTATTTGGACTGTGTAAGGTAGCTGGCGAAGACGGACTTCGGTGAGAGGCGGGGGATAATGGATATGAGGTGGTTCCGCTCGATCGATGCCGTGTATGGCGTGGAGTAGCTCTTAGCCTTTCTAGTAAGCTATAAGCACGTGAGCCCGCAATGCTGCCGTCAACCACGCTAGCATCTTCGTCCATAATGATCACATTATCTCCAGCAAGCCGCTCATTACTAGAGCTTGCTTCTTCAACCGGTAAGAGGGCGCTCTCGCCTGCCATCCTGCCTTGCGCGCGAATCTCTCCCTGCGGAGGCATATGGCTCCCATACTCGTTGGCGAGTGTGAACCTGCTTCGTCCCATAATCTCTGCAATCGCGTGGAGAGTCTCCTCAATATCTGGCTGGATTGCGTTCAAAATCCCGTCAATGCTAAAATCACTTGCGGGAGGAAGACCACGACGGTCAGACATTTTTGTAGGGCTTGAAGGACTCGGTGTAGAAGCGACACGAGGAGTTGGTTGAGCATGCGATGAAGCTTCTGCTGAATGAACCCGAACGATAACGGGTTGGGTAGGGAGCGTAGATTGCTGGCTGGCAATTGACCTCGTTGGGCGCCGGAACTGATGAGGCCGATCTCTTGTAGTAAGCCTGCGAAAGGCAGCCGCTCGATCTGCGTCGATGGCATCTTGCCGAAGAGAGTAGGTAGAAGTTGGCAAAGAACGATTCTCCCATGATTGATGGGAGCTGTGGCCCAGAATGGACCACGGCGCGCTCACATGCGCGGACGACGTGTCCGATCTGACATCCATCTTCAGCTTCTATTATTCTCCCAAGTATATGTGGGAGGCTAAAGGAATGAGCCGAGCTGCAGTGGTTGCAACAGTATCTGATGTGGTGGTGTAGCAGAGGGAAGATCGTCAATTCGCCTGCATGTTCGGGTAGAGCAGTCGAGGCGCTGATTTGGCTGCGGGCAAGGGCTGCATCCTGTCTGAAACTGATTGCAGCACCTACGGTGTCCGTTGCAGAGTCCTCAGGCGATGGAGAGATGCAGAAGATGAGTTGTCAAGCAGCTAGTGGAGTCCGCGTTAAAGAGCGTCTTAGCCGCGGCCGAGCAGGCGTCGAGGGTGTGGGGAGTTTTGCCGAAAGCAGGGACCAGGTCGCACGAACCGCTCCTCGACAATTCCACGGTTGGGTGCGAACCACGTGGAGTCTCATTCACCGCGTCTCGCCTCATGTTCTGATGCATGCTTCGGACAGCATGCGTGGTTTCGAGAGTCCCCTTACTCCCGTCGCAAGATGAGCCGGTTCTACGTACGGCGGCCAACCCAGTGCCCAATGTGTAGCTGATACCTGGCAGTTCGCGGGCTCTGACGACGAGGGCTCGGAATTCGATGCAAACGACTCAAGCTTGCCGTTTCCCAAGCCGATCTCCCGCTCAGCTTTTCTTGCCCCGGATTTCGATCCTGGCACCTTCCTGGCCAGCCTGTCAGATCGCCATCAGACCCTTGAAGACCTCCGGACGGAGCTGCGAGATCTCAGCGCGTCGCTGAATAGGGAGCTGATAGACCTGGTCAATTCAAACTACCAGGATTTTCTGTCTCTCGGGACTACACTAAGAGGTGGAGAAGAGAAGGTCGAGGAAGTAAGAGTGGGTCTGCTGGGGTTCCAGCGGGACCTGGGTATGGTTCGAGACAAAGTCGAGAAGAGGCGCCAGGATGTTGCTGTACTGTTGAAAGAGAAGCGAGCTCTGCAACATGAAATTACTGGGGGTCAACGGCTGCTGGGAATAAGTGATCGCATCACTGGGCTTGAGGAGAAGCTGATGATTGGGGGCGGGATTGACAGATCTGCGAAGAATCCCGATGCTGCTCAGACTTTACACGAGTGTTCAGACTCCGAAGAGGCTCAGGCTGATTTTGATAGCTTGGATGAGAGCAGTGGGGAAGAAGATGCTGGGGAGACGGCATTGTACCTTCGAAAATGCCGGCACCGCGTCGAACAATATCTCCTAATCATGTCTCTGATACAGGGTAGGGAGGAGAATCCATATCTAGCAAGCGAGAGGAGTCGGGTTGAAAAAATTAGATCGACGCTCTTACTGGATCTCGGTAACTCGTTGAAGCAGGCAAGGGGTGTCAACCGATCAGAAGAGCACGAGAAAGTGATCCTGGATATGTACATGATGCTGGGCGAGAATATCGAATAAATCTAAAACGCCAACGGCGAAACCGATACTGTGAAGACATCCTATCGATTCGATGTCATGATGCCAACGCTTCTGGAGATGGTGAGTTCTCCGTTCTGAATTCTCCATTAAGTGAAAACCCAGGAGAATTCGTTGAACTTAATACCTATGACGTGTCAGCCCTGACTGTCGATTGATGGGAAATACTGACCACCTCATGTATGTCCTTGATGATGCTGTCACTTATTGTTGTGGCTTCTTTCCTGATCTGTTGTATGAAGGCTTGAATGTTTGTCCTTAATTGGTCTGGTGTGAATCCCAGCTGCCCGACCGCCATCCGCACCGTACCCTGTCGTTCCCTGTACATGCTCCCACCCATAAGATTTGAGACTGCTTGACCAACGTCTTCCACCACTGTTCCCATCTTCGAACTCGGCATCAGTCCTTTCGGCCCCAATATTCGTCCCAAGCCCGCCTGGTTGATTTTCTGCAAGCTGCTTGGCTGAGCAATGCATCTGTCAAAGTCGATCTTGCCAGACTTTATGGCTTCGAAAACCTCATCCTCTCCAACTAGCGAAGCACCTGCCGCTCTAGCGCTCACCGCGGCTTTCGATTCGGGTGGGCATATGACACAGACTTTGATATCTGTCTTCACAGAGTGTGGCAGTTTCATTTGCCCACGTATGACGGCGCCGTCTCTTTTCGTCTTGAAATGAATATGTAGATCATATTTAGGACCTCTTAAAGGTTTCCCAACCTCTACAGCCCGGATGTACCTTTTAGCATGTTAGCTATAGGTTGAGGAAACTGTTGAGATCCAGCACCTTACCGCATGGCATCGCATAATGCATACTGTTGAGCATTCCTCAAATCTTCAGTCTTGTAAGAAGTATATTTCTTCCTCTTCTTGGCTTCCTTTGCTCGTTTCGCTTTCGCACTTGGAGGGGGTCTGGAGGATTTGGAGGACTTCTTCGCGCCACGAGCTTGGATCCATGGGCAGAGCAAAGGGGTCAGCGGCGAATCTGACCTCAAAATTGGCACAACAGTAGGCCTAGCAACTCCAAATTGTCTGAGCAAGGGAGAGATTGCCGCCATGAACGGAGCGCGTGAATTTCAAGATTAGGAATGAGAATGATCCCCAAAGCAGGCCGTCAATGCGGGAAAAAAGACGGCGAGCACCAGTGCTCCGATTGGCCAGAGCTCGGATAATTTAGTCCGGTTAGCGTTAAGGCGTGTAGCTTGAGTCACTGCCAAGCCCCTCATTATTCCCCCTCACACGGTACTCCAAATCACTGTCACGACGCAACATAACGCTACCCTTTTCTACATTCGCGATAATCCTTCTGGCAAGACTTCAATCTACTGTCTACTCTGTGCAGCAATCTCACAAAGTAACGCTGTGAAAACCTTCGCACACGATCACCTCCATATTTACGCCCTCCCCGCCCATCATCAATGTTCTGTACCACCTCCACTGCTTGAATTTTATAGATGTACTTAAACCAAAAATCTCGTGTGACTCACCGATTCGATACTAGATCCTCGTGGAGGATATAAGAGAGCCAGCGGCGGCTCTAGAAAAAAGAGGATTCGTAGATCGACCCGATATAGAAGCTCGGATTGAAATGGCCGACCAAGCCCCGCGGCCTGATGGCATACCTCAAGATGGAGACGCGGAGAAAGGTCCTTCGAAAAGCGCGCAGAAGAAAGCCGCGAGAGAGGCTGCGAAAGCTCAAGCAAAAGCCAACAAGAAGGAGGCGAAACTGACTCAAAAGGTTGATGACATGTCCCTCGCGGACAAACCAGAAAAGAAGCCTCGTGGCGCTAATTATAATATCGGTCTCAAAGATGTGGATAAAGGTGTTGTCACAAGATTTCCACCTGAACCATCGGGTTACCTTCACATCGGTCACGCAAAAGCTGCTCTACTGAACGACTTCTTTGCCCATGAACAGTACAAAGGTACTCTCATCTGTCGGTTTGACGACACCAACCCTTCCAAAGAGCGAGAAGAGTTCCAGGATGCCATCGTGGAGGATTTGGCTCTCATGGGTATCAAACCTGACAAGACGTCGTACACGAGCGACTATTTCAGAGAACTAGATGAATATTGCGTGCAGATCATCAAGGATGGCAACGCGTACGCAGATGATACAGATCAGGAAACCATGCGAGCGCAACGTATGGACGGAATCGCTAGCAAGAGGAGAAATGAGAGCATTGAAGACAACCTGAGGAGATTCGCCGAGATGAAGTCAGGAACAACTGATGGTCAAAAGTGGTGTATCCGAGCCAAGATATCTGTCGATAACCCAAATAAAGCTATGCGAGACCCCGTGATATACCGCTGCAACGCTACTCCTCACCACAGAACCGGCGATAAATGGCTAGCATACCCCATCTACGACTTCGCCTGCCCCATTGTCGATTCCTTGGAAGGTGTCACCCACGCTCTCCGCACAATCGAATACCGCGACCGCAATCCCCAGTACGACTGGTTCCTCGAAAAACTCAACCTTCGCCCGGTCCATATTTGGGACTTCGCCCGCATGAACTTTATTCGCACCCTCCTCTCCAAAAGAAAACTTACTAAACTTGTCGACTCAGGCTCAGTCTCCGGTTGGAACGACCCCCGATTCCCCACAATCCGCGGCATTCGCCGCCGAGGCTTGACCATACCCGCCCTCCGCGAATTTATGCTCAAACAGGGACCTTCTAAGAACATCGTCAACATGGACTGGACCACCTTCTGGGCCACGAACAAGAAATATATCGATCCAATAGCCCCGCGTCATACCGCTATCACAAAATCCAAAGCTGTCGAATGCACGGTGACTGGCGCACGTGCAGCCCCTTATTCCGAAGACAAACCAAAACATGGTAAGAATCCGGAAGTAGGAACCAAAAAGGTCTGGTACAGTCAGACTATCCTGCTTGAGCAGGAAGACGCAAAATCATTCGCCCAAGATGAAGAAATTACCCTCATGAACTGGGGCAACGCTATTGTTCGCTCCACCAAGCATTCTATCAACCCTCTCCATCTCAACGATGTCACCAGCCTCGAACTTGAACTGCACCTTCAAGGCGATGTCAAATCCACCGAGAAAAAGGTCACATGGCTCTCCAAAGATCAAGAGTTGGTGCCTGTAACGCTTTGCGACTTTGATTTCCTGATCACCAAAGATAAGCTTGAGGAGAACGACAATTTCGAGGACTTCTTGACACCGCAGACAGAGTTCAAATACGATGCGTGGGCGGACTGTAATGTGGCGGACCTGAAGGCGGACGACATTATTCAATTCGAACGGAAAGGGTATTTTAGATGTGACAAGCCCTTTCTACATTCGGAGCCGGCGGTTTTCTTTCAGATTCCGACAGGGAAGGGCGAGAAGAGGTAGCAGAGGAAGGGCAAGAAGATGTGAACATAGATGAAGACAACAGGAAATGCTGAGATTATAGCGAGAAAAAGGAAGAAAAGTAGAGATAGGGATAGGACTACGTATGTAGCTGAGACTTCAAGCATGAACTCGCTATGCTCCCTAGGATAAAAATCATGTACATCCCTCTGTCCACATGGCTACTGGGGATCTTGTTAATGGATGTGTCGCAACGATGGCCTGCAATTGTAGCATGAAGTTAGGTAGCAGGACTCGGTTGACCTCTCCGCCCAGGGTGCGGGTTGGCGGTCTGCTGACGATCCCAAGATGCTCGTATATGAGTAGGCTTATGAAGAAAAGATTTAAAAACTCAGAAAATGCAGAAGAGAGCTCTTCTATAGACCTCCCTTGGTTACATTAGCTTCATTGAATTCTAATTCTTCCTGCCTCAACATGGACGGATTTCCACATTAATGACACAGGCTCGGATCCACTCTCAATCTGTCAAACTGCTTACACCTATTGACGCTACCACGCATTTAAGGCGGTAATTATTCCAGAATTTAAACAAGACGTTTCAATCTTTTAATCGGAGCATTGAAGAAAGAACTTTTGCATCTTGACCTTACTTTCTTCGCTCCTGAGGTAGCGTAGTCAGTCGTATCCGGTTTTCTGACGACAGAACCCTGGCAAAGCAGACCAGCTACATTCCTTTCGGCGGGGCTGCTACTTGTATTTCTAGTACCTTGTTCGCTCGCGAATATTTTATGCTATTTACCATGCGTGTTCTTCTCAGGCTCGGAGTTCTAAGGGCAATAAAGGACGTGAAATAGGTTAGGATGCATGGGATAGATGTTTTCTTGCTGACTTTAGGGTGATCGAGATGTTGCTGGTGACGACTTGGTCTTTATGGTTTAGAGCACATCTGCGTAAGTAAAGTGACTGGACGAGACTGTTATAAATTAAAATTGGATTTATTAGGTCACTTCGAAGCTAGGGTGCGTAGGGAGCGCAAGAATGGGCCATGATTTCTGCAATCTTTTGGGTAGATGTGTCTAGGCGGCCACGCATTACTATCTGCGGTACTTGTCATTCTATACCTACCCTCAACGTTGGTGTCTCCTCATGTCTGCTATTATTTGTTTTGACTTATTTTCAACAAATTAGCCTTGCTTACTGCAAGACGACTGCGAATTTCCACTTTGTAGCGAGCTGAGGTTGCATTGTCATATACCTGCAATACTGTACAAGATAGAAATCTGCAGTAAACGAATCTATGACACATGAACCCTTTCATTCACGACATTTGAAGAATAAAGACTCGGAGCCCTGGCTTGTCCTCATTTCCGTCTTCACCATGCGCAAGGCTGAGTCCGAGCGGAAATTTAAAATTGGTTGGTATTGAAGCTTTGACCTTGAATACTGGCTCTAAAAACTGCAGGACTCAATGAAAGTACCCATCATTTCACGTCAAGGTTGTGCAATTTACAGATTTGAATTGAATAGGTCGGATAGTAGCGCCTCTCTCCCTTCGTCCTGCACCCGGCGTGCTAAAAGCTTTCACATTCTACGATGAACAGCTCTAACTCTACATTGTTCGAGACGTTGACTGAGGTGCGCACGGCCTTTTAGATTCAATGGAGCAAAAGATGGCTACGCAATGGTCGCTAATCTACCTCACGAAGCGCTGTGAAGATTTGGAGACGTCGTCAAGTGAAGAGTCATGAAGAGTCATAGAGAGGTATTAATGTTTGCTCCATGCGCGGGTTGTGGGGTTTTCCAATCCTCTATCCCTCCATCCAATTCTTTTAATACTCGATACCTTGAACGCTCTGAGGCCTCATTCTGACCATCAGCTGGCCATAAAATCAAGGATCAAGATATTAAAAATACCTGTATCTGACGACGAATCCAGTCGAGTACTCCCACCTTCCTTCATTCCAACCCTAGACCTAAAGGCAAACCGGATAACGGTCGAGTCATTCCGAAATGTCTGCTGGAACACCTAAGAGACTCACACCCAGAAGAGAACAAGACCCACCTCCCCGTGATGACATGGACGGGGAAGGAGATATTGAACACGACTATCCTCTTTTGCAATACATAAACGATGAAGAAAAATTAACGCCGAGCAATCAAGACAAGTACCTAAACAACTTGAGAGCGCGTAGTTCTGACTTCAAAGCTCGCTACCGCAGCCAAGGTTGCGATCCAGCACAACGTAAACAACGCCACTTATATTCAACACTGCGCAACCTATGGTTTGCGGGTCTTGATCTGGCAAAGTCTTTCGGGGATGGCAACACGGACTATACCGATGTCATCCGTGCCTTGCAGAGTGGATATGACCGAGTGGAGCGAAAGGATAGGCAGAGGGACCAAGCAGAACCACAAAAACGTACAGAAGATTTCGACCAGTCCTGCAGCGATATAGAGTCAGAGGTCATCAAGCTAGCGTTACGGGTCAACCAGCAAAGGCAGCAGCATTAAGTGCCGGCTGCGACTTGTGCGGCACTTAGTCAGGAGCACTGATGTACGACTATCGACAAACTCTAGTCTCTCATTCCCAGCGGGATTTTCTATTTTGCACGACCTCGTTGTCGTTATTCCACTCTTTATCATGACATGGAAGGTTGTCTCTAGTGATGTATTGATCTAGGGTTGGCGGGATTTTGTATCGATTTAGCACGGGTAATCTAGCATGGATGGGCGTGTGTATTCACTCAACATGGAATGGCTTACAAACTCATTTCATATCACTCTTTTGATAGATCGGATACTTAGCTGTATTCCCTATTTAATACGAGCCTCTATTCCTCCACTCACTCTCTCTTACCCTCAAGAGAAAGCCGTCCCAGCCTCATGGCACGTCTTGTCCAATCACATTAAAACTCTACATAGAGCCCCTTCTCCCATGAGCGATCTATCGAATAGTAGGAGAAAGCTAAAACGAGCACATATTACTACCTGTACAAAACTATATAAGGGGTCGCAAACAGACAGACTTTTCAATTCTGCTCGGCACACCTACACTACCAGGTAGGCTTGCCTAAAATTCCTGCACGTTTCGACACAACCTTCGTCCCGATGAGCCCAAGCAGCCCCAACTCGCCTGATATCTTCCCACGCCCGCGCAATTAAACAAGCCATCTTAAGACTAAGTACCATGTTGTAGTAGATCCAACCACTAAACAAACGTCGCTGCTACGCACCACAGATCCAGCGGCTCTTTTAACACAATCGGGTATAACAAGACTTAGAACCTAGCTTCTCCTCGTGATAGGTGTGCGGATACCGCGAAGGGGGCAAATATTGTCAGGAAAGAGACAGCTTTTGCTTGGGAGAGCTTTTACTCTCATGGCTAAAATGGTGGGACAGTACCGCTGAAGTAAGGTGCGCAGGCGGTGCGTATTAGGCGACTGACTAGACCGCGTGTACTGGCCGGTATTTTGCGGCTCGGTGGGTTGGGGCTGTAATATCTTGGGGTTGTGGGCTTCTCGATATTTTGTGCTACTTGCAAGAAAACGGAAATCCCCTTTGAATGGAAGGAAAAAGGGAGCGGGCTGAGCAGGAACTTGTGCTTTTGCACTGTTAACTTATATTTCATTGATGATATGTATCGGAGGATGCCTGCCCTCCCTCACCTAGATCTCTTCCAGATTAGGAAATGACCTAAAGCTAGGGCCATGTCAGTGAATTTTCGAATGCAATTTGAGATCATGTGTTCCCTTCGAAGTACAATCAGTCTCTCAGCTCTACAAAGTTCATCAACATAAGGCGTATGTTTGGAGATCTACGGTATACGTTGACTTTCGAGACAGCCGAGTGCTCGCGAAATATCCCCCGTTCCACGGCTATGATCATGCGAAGTGACTTCAAGCCGTGACAAACGCTCATTCGAAATCTATGAGATTGATGTATGATTTGAAGTGATGGTTAGTTGTTAATTAAATAGACCTTTGTGAGAAAACGTCTTGTAGTATTTTAGGTGTCTGAGACTGTGCTCTAAACTATGCAAGTCTTGTCTCTGTCTACGTCTCATTCTAGCAATCTCTCTATGGTTCAAACCCTCAATCTTCCTTGCCCATTCTCGACAAACACCCAATTTGTACCCATCCCCAAGTCGCACCTGCTCTACCACGACCAATCTGGCCACCAATGCAATTTAGATCCCCCACAGCCCGTCCCTCTTATCCCGCCACCACATTCCCGCTTCACCCAATGTCCTCCTCCCTCAACAGCCTCCCCGACACAATCTTCCCTATATGCGTCGTCTGAAAATTCTCCCCCATTCGCCTCATACCTAAAATCTCCCTGACCAGCTGAATCGGGCTTTTCACAAACTCAGACTCGGTCCAACCCACGGCCTCTCGGTCTTTCTGTGTGACAAACCCGCTCTCTTGTAGCTTTGCGCCTGGCTTGAGCGCCCGTCCGCCGCCCAAGATGCCAAGATAATTGCAAAGATTCTTGTACTGGTCATAGTTGTCAAGGTACAGCGAGCCGGCGAAAAGATTAAGCTTCGTGAGGTTCTCTTGGATGATTTTCGGCGGCGGCGTGTTAGGGTCGGAGATGGTGAGGTTGTCAGCGTTGTAGAAGGATGTCATCATCTTTGCCACCCGGGGCGTGTAAACATGGAGCGCGACATGTTTAGAGCGCTGAATGATTGGTAGCAGCTCATTGGCCTCGTACTGGGAAATGGCGATGACGGCATCGCTCTTACTGGTGGAAAGCAGCCAGCGGACATCTCGAAGGAATGCATCGTCATTGTGGAAGTATGCCGGTTCAACAGTGCGTTTGAAATCGCCTGTCACAAAAAAGGTTGATCGCGAAGAGAACTTGGGTACGAGATGGCTAGCTGAAGTCTGAAGGAAGACTGAGAATGCGTCTGTGATTGCGGTTTCAAGCCTAGCGGTGGGAAGAGATCCGGTCCTCGCAAAGTTGGAGACTATTGAGTGCAAGTTTGGTTTCTTCGGGTTGGTTTTTCGTGGCCGCTGAAATTGTTTCTCCTGTTGGATTTCGGCTTCTGCTTCACGTTCACGCTCTTGCTCTTCGTGATAGCCAGAATCATTGACAGAACGATTACCTGAGTATTCGTGAAGAAGCCGGACGAGTTTTCGGGCATTCGCATCCTTCGACCTCAAAATCCAGCAGCCTTTTGCGTCAAGGTCATCTCGGTGATCTAGGTATAGTTCCTGCAATGTTCGCGCGTCGTCTTCTGTCAGATCTCCAAGAAGCCGGGCAACCGCGGCTTTCTTTATGATGAAATCCTCGATTTTTTCTCTTAACGATCCATATGGAGCGAAAGCAGCCTCTGAGGCTGTATGACGATTCCAGTACGAAAGGCCCTTACTTAAGTACGATGGGTAGAGACGGTCGCGTTGAAGACATGTCTGCTCAAAACTCCAGAAGATTATGTGACTAACTTCGAGAGTTACTGAATCCTTCATACCCACAATTCGGGTGATTGAATACCAAACCTCGGGCGGGGCGATAAACATTAACGACTGTCCTTGGCCAAGTTTTCGCATCCGCATACATGCTGCGCGTTGTTAGCTATATATATACTATGGTAGTAAAGTTTCTTTACCTTGGACGATTCGGTCCTTTGTAAGGTTTGGACCAAGAAGGACGGCTGCCCGAGAGTCGCTTGGAAGCTCAAGGTCAATACCGCGAGTATGCGCTTCGTCTAGAAACACAACACATTCTTCTAATCGACCACTAAAACTTGACAAGGATAGAGGCTCAGCCACGCCAGCAGCATCCACGACCATGGGTACGTCTTTCTCGTCGAAATATACGCCACCTTTGAGGGTCTTGTCGAGCGAGACCCAATGCTCGACCACTTCTCTGTTTGATTTGTCAAGAATTTGAGCACCTACATCAATGATGACCCGCACAGGGGCTTTTTGGGCTTGAATTAGATTGAGTAGTTCTGGTGTAGATAGTTTCTTGCCCTGTTCATTGCGGGCGATAAGAAATTGGCGATTCTCTGGCCTCAAAAGATTGTTCAAAACCAGCGCACTTGTTTTGACGAGGTCTGGTAGGTCACAAGTCTCGACTGACAAGGGATATAGGTGTCGCAAGTCATTCGTCCCGCTAAAGCCAGTCATCAGATTATTGATGCAAATAGATGCTAGATCCCATGCAGACGCGGACAATTTCGATTTGAACTCTTTCGCTTCTTTAGGGAAGACCACCTTCGACACAAAGAAGTCAATGGTAGCTTTATTGAGTCGAAACCCAGGATAGATTTCACTGTTCCACTGAGAGGAGTCATCGAGATTAACACCGGTAAGTGTTCGGAGACCGCGTTCCAAAACACTCCTTTCCTGCCAGTTGTGATATTCAGCACTAGGATCTGCCGATTTGAATAGAAGTGAAAAGCTTTGGCGGAGTTGCTCTTCTGAGAGCCCAGTATAATAAAAGCTAAGGAGAGTGAGAATAATTGAGCAATCTGGATGGCCAAACTCAGCGGCATCTGAAGGTACCCCTTTTGCTCTATATGGGACAGCAGACAAACAACGTCGAGGGTCCAGACCATAATTTACCAGCCATCTCTTCTGCTGCAAGGCAAATGCGAGTACACCGTGGGCAAAAAGACCGCGCAGCACGAGAAGGTCATTGAAGGCTGTCGAGTCTTCAAACTCGCTCTTCACGACTTCCTTCACTGCCGTGCTAGTATTTCGATCCGAAATGAAGGATTTCACAGCATTCCGGATCTGTGCTGGACAATGATGGATTGAGACGTCTTCTAATTTGCTCTGTTCAATATCTGAAACGACAGAGGCCATTAGCGCAGTCATATTCTTCGCATCGGGGATTCGAATTTGGCGAAAGCCTCCATTGACTGGGGGGCCAAGCTCGATGGATGAAGGATCGGCCTGATGCAAACGAAAAGCATGCTTCTCTACTAATGTCAACGCCGCCTGCGCTAAAAACCATCGAGTCGGTTGACCGGAGATTATTGCCTGGGACCCAATAGTATAGACCAATTCGTTAGTAGGGGAAAGCAACTCATCACACTCGTCAAAGAAATCACGGCAATTCTTTCCCAGCCATCTATCGAGCTTTAGCATTGGTGCGGCGGGGCTTTCGCCTCCAGCGTTGAGACAGTCTAGCGCCTTTAATTTGAATGATAGTAAATGTTCTGGCTGAGCTAGAGGAATGCAACGTTCATCCCTCCATGCGTGGCACAGCTTAGAAAACTGCTCGACCTGCGCATTATTGAGTTGCGTTCGTCTGTTGAATGGAGCTGACACAATCTTATGCCCAACTAAGCCACTAAGTCTCTGTGTAAGTACGCGCTCCTGTTGCGTCGAGAGGGCTTTCGGAACTACTATTCTGACGACTAGATTGCCGTCCGCTATAGCGGTTGCGACCATGGGCAGTATGACGGAGGACTTGCCCTCGCCCATGTTCAGCTGTACGACACTGTTGTGAGCATTCGGAGGCATCATCATTCGATTTGCAACATCAATTTGGACTGGGCGAATGAGAAAATCCCCTTCAATTTCCAATAGCATCCAGCGCGGGTGATCCTCCGCTGACCATCCCTCATGTCCATGTGTTACTAATTCTCGGTGGTAGGCGGCTTTCATGTCCGAGCCCGCATAACGTAGGAGTCTTGAGGCTCGCTGGCGTAGCGTTATAGCCATGCCTAGACTGATTATTTTGCTCTTCCATTGTGTGTTTATCTCTACTTCCTTGGACAAAAGAGAGAGTAATGCATACTCGTCAACAAGTGGCCAACATCCTGCCAAATGCATGATTATTTCTGAGTCTCTGCGTGGGCGCAGTGAATCTGATATCGATGCCATGATGCGTCTGACATGTTCTTCTGCTTCTGTGAGATGGGATTCCAGCACAGAGAGTGGAGCATAACGCGTAAAGGCTTTTGGCTCAGTAGAGCTCTTGAGAGCCTGCACACTTGCGCACAGATCTTCAGCGTAAGATTTGCGAGTGGGATCTAGCGATTTTTTGAGGTTGTTGACAATAAGCTCAAGCTCATGGCAGCGTGAGTTGCACGGCGTGTGTTCTACATCCCCAATTGGTAAAGGCTCTTTCCCGACGGGCGCAAAATGTTCTTGAGCCTGCGAGAGATATTTGAAAATACAAAAAATGGCACTGACTGACTTTTCCAGATGTGAAAGCCCTGGCTTGAGACCGAAATCTGGGAGACTGGGAACAATATAAAGATTTTCATCTCTAGAAGCGAATGATGTTTTCACACTCATGCACGCCTCGAAAAGCTTCGAATTCCTGTTCCACGCCTTGAAAAGAGTGTTGAGAGTTGATGGCATGTATGCTAAATCCACGAGCTTTCCATCAACACCCGAAAGAGTTGGTGGTTTCACACAAGGCCATGCTTGCATAACCAACGTTATGACTTTTTGTATTTCTCGCTCGGTCTTCCACTCATGATCTTTCCTACCGTCGTAATAAGCAAAGCGAGATTCTCCTCTTACTTTATGTCTGAAAGGTATAGCTGCCTGTGAGAGAGAGCTCGAGAGTAAATCTTGCGTCGGCCGATGGCCATCCGACAGATCGTACCTCTCTGGTGGTACATATGACAGCCCTTCAATATCTGGGCGAAAATAGAATTCTAAAAGAGTTCGTATGGGAGGCAACAGGTCAAGATTGCCAAAAGCCAATGTGCTGAAGTGGAAAATGAGCTTCCATTTGTCTTGTTCTCCCCTGCTTCGACGACACAGGTCGTACAGGCTACCATAGTGTTCTGGAATATCCAGAAAGATCAACTCGTTGAAGGCAAATGATTGACGAGCTGTGTGAAAGGACACTTGGCACCATCGGTAAAGTCGACCATAAAGATCTAGTTCGATCTTATTACCATGACCGCCGTTCTTGAGAAGTGTAGCGACTTCATAAGCATTTTGCTGAGCATCTTTCTCCGTATCTTCCGACCCTGGTCGATCTCTAGAATCGTAAATTTTTGAGGGCAAGGCTGCAATGGAGCCTACAGAGGGCCATGAGTATGCAAAACAGTTCGTCGTGACACACCGTCGGATCACGGAATGGTAATTAGGCGGGACAAGGATCGAAAATTTATCAACATGATTGAAAACCCTGAAGCTGTCGTTATGCTCTACGATAGCTTCTACAAGGGGCAAAAAGTCGTAATGTTGGGCAATTGAAGACATGTCAGGCCTCCACTGCGTCTTGCGCATTTGTTTCTTATGCTGCGGATAGAACTCACTCCACGGTGACATCTGAGCAACCTGATTCAGTAATCTCTTTGCATCTTGTGAGAGTGGAGCGCTGGTGAAAAGCGCCGTGTCCTGGAGGCAACTGAGGGCGACCTCAGTTCCTGTTCGACGGGTCAGCGGGTCAGGAAGGACGTGCGAGGTCATTCCATGGAGCAAAATCTGATACAGACGACTCTCGATATTCGATGGGCGTTTAAGGCGACCCAAGATTTGGTCGACCTCAAAATTAACGTACTGTATGTGAGCGCTAGCTGGCAAGTCGACCGTCACTTGCACATGATGACCATCTCGACGGCATTTGATCGAACCACGCGGAACAAGAACAGAGCGGAGACGATCCACAGAGGAGGAGTTTGCGTCTCGAAGGACCAGCTTACTCTTCAAGCCGATAAATGTTCCGAATGACTGATCGGGATCAATGACTGCATTTAGCTCACGGCACTGTAGCTGACCGTCGGGTCGAACGAAAAATCGTAGCCGAAAACGAGGAAGTTCAATCTCAGTGAAGCTCTGTTTCGAGGTAAAGATATGGATGTATTTTGCCTCCTCAAAGCAATTGAAAACTCGGTATATTCGTCCGGCCATTGCGCTATTTGGCTCTACCAAATATCGGCCTTTACATTCTCCAAAAGCGCTGCTAAGCCCAGATCTTAGGGAGATCTGCCATTGATCCTGATCAGATTTCCAGGGTGATGTTCTCGGGAGGAGTTCAAGCTGATGTGAGTCAAGATTCAACCAGTGAATAAAGTCAGAGCAAAATGTTTCCGGAAGATCATTGGCAAAATGTATCCGCTCTATGAGCTCAAACCGTCTGCCGTTGCAGGTCTTTCGTACTACGACTCGGTCGCCTGAGTAGCCAAAATGAACGAAACAGCCGTGAATGTCGTGGGTGGCTTTGTACACCATACCATCCATATCAGAAGGAACAACTTCAAGCATTCGAGCGCCGAACATTTCTTGGTAGAGAGCATTGGAGGTTATTGCTGTTGGCAGTCCTCCGATCGGCTTTCCATCTACAAGCAACGTGCCAACGATAAGGTTGTAATGGATTTTTTGAAGCTTTCGATTTGGATTGCTGCGAGCTCTAATAGTAACCCATGGGTTATTGCGGGAAGGGAATGCGTCGAGAGAAAAACGACAATCCTCGGTGTAAAACTCCCGTATTCCTTCGATAATGCCACTAACAGTGATGGCTTCCTGCGAAGGATCTTGTAGGAGAGAGAAAGAGCGAAAAGCAAGCGCTTGAGAGTCAAGATCTCGCATATTCATTCGCTTAGAGCCAGAATCCGGTGCATTGTCTTTAATGATGATCGCACACTTTATGAACAATGCGACTGTGGAAACATCCGGGAACGTATGCGCTGGATAATTGTCCTTGAAGGCGCTGAACGTCGCACGACAAATATAACAAGCATGCACAAGCCGACTTCGTCCTTCAGCGATCTCACTTGTATCTGATAGTTTACGAACACGGTGAAGAAGAGCTGTTATCCAAATGCTCAATGTTCGGCGCACTGTTAAGATTAGCTCCAATGCCTGCTTCGTAGAGTTCTCTCCGGAGTCTAGGGCAGCGACGTTTGAAATTAGTGTCACAATCGTATCCATAGTATATGTCTCCGTCCAATTTGTCTTGATTGAATTATGTTTCTTCTCAATTGCGGTGAGAATGATGTCACATGCATCAGATTTCGCCAAATGAGTATGCTTTGCTCGTATCCACTTTCTCTGTGCTGAGCACCCACCCTCATCGTAAGACCAAGCCTCACCGGCTTCCCATATCGCCTGTCGAACGAGGATGCCGACGGCCTCACGATTCCATCTTAAGTCGGTGCCGCAAAGTTCGCGGAAAATGTTTAACCATTCTGTGCGCTTGCCAGCACGCAGAAATCCGAAAGCCTTGAATTCTTTCACGTTAATCTCTCGGGGACATTCGTCTTGTCGGGCGATGACTTCGTTCTCATTATGAGAATTAGACTTGAGTGTCCACTGTAATTCTAAATATAGTCGCTCAGTTATCTTCAAGGTGCAGTTGTCTTTCACGCTTGGATTGAGCACACCTACTGTCCAGATACCTTTATCACTGTCGTATAATTGGTAATTTAAGGCATTTGGTGAGCACACCTTCTCAAAGTCGCAGGGAAATGATTCCGGGCGACGACCGTAATGAGACTTCATGTAGGTTTTTTTGTCTGAAGCCAAGACTAAATGCGAATTCTCAACTTCTCTTCTGTAGCAATCTAGTGCCTTGTAATTGGTCAGGGTCTCTTCTACTTTCGGATGTCTCGCCCTGCCTGGAATGCAGGAAGTTTGATGAACCAAAATCGTCCAGGTCAATTCGCGCCAGATACGAAAAGTAGGCGGACAACAAAGCTCAAAGACCGTAGTCTTTGCAATGTCACCTCGCGCTGGGAGAGGCATTTCGTATCTCTCTATAGTGATAGCGTTTGCCTGATTCCGGAGCTTGCAGTGCCGGCACGTCTCATTGTGGCGAGCAATATTTGCCTTTCGTAGTTCCACATCACATTCATGCTGCTCCGACTCTTCCACCAGTGCCGCCCAGTGAGCGGACTTTTGTTCCCACTCTTGTTTGAGAGCATTTGTTCGATCGGCCACATCGCGGTCAATCTGCCGCTTCACAGCCCGAAGGTCCTCGCTTCCGTCGAAGTACCGTACAGCGAATGACTCCTCAGATATGTGAGCAAAGACAGATGGCAAAGCCTTTGAACTCTTTCTGTGACGGTTTTTTAGATAACCCTCTAGATCGGCAAGGCGTGTGAAGTGTTGCTTCTCGGATAAAAGGAGTGGCTCTAGCATTTTTTCTGGTATCTCCGGGCTGTACTCTTCGAGCAATGGAGAAATTTCTATAGCCATCTGATCCAAGATACGCCATAGATCGAAAATTGTGAGATACATGTGCGATAAGTGCTTGGCACTCGCGTTGTAGCAAGCTATGGCCTGCTGACGGTATTCTAGGATGATTTTGCTCAAGGTCCGACAATTTTCCTCGCAGGCTAATGCATTCAATGCCCACTCTTGCAAATGTTTCTGAACCCAAGTTTCAAAACAGAAAAGGCGCATATGCAATTCGTCACGCTTACTCTTGAAGATTTCAGGGCTGGGAAGTTGTGTCCGATTTAGGTCCAGGAAGTTCAATGTAGAAAGGTCGACTTGATCTGATGCAGCCGCCTTTTCTGACCGCCCGCTCAGAGCAAGGCGAATCTGACCAATGCTGCGACGTAGTAGCAACTCTATGTCGACTTTACTGAGTTGCGATACTGGGCTCACACGAACAGCAAATGAGTTTTGAAGTTCGAGAAATCGCTGATTCAATATAGCTGTCGATCCCGACACGGCTGCTTTAACAAGATTTACCACAGCTGGGTTAAGCGAGTCGCCAAGCTTGCCAACTCTTCGAGCAATCTTGGCATTAATGAGATACAGCTGTTCGGAACCTCTTGTAGATGGGGCAGGTGTAGAGAAAAGTCGCGTAAGGAGTCGGCACATAAAATTTTTGTACAGGATGCGGCCTCGCTCAGAACCTTCGCTTCGTGACAGAGACAAGGCAATAGCCACGCGACTGATCAGCCACAGCGGGGATCTTCTCCAAGGGAGATCGGCCGAATTCCAGCAAACTTCATCTCTTACATTCTTTTCGATAGTTGTGCTTTGGTGTGGTGTTCCGTAAGCTCCTATGATTGCCATGAGAAGACGGGTCACTACGTATGGATTGGTAGTATCACGATCCTCATCATGTAGCAGTCCTGCCTTGGTGCTTTGAGGCTGCATTCCAGGGAACTTTGTAGCGTCTGATGCATTCAAAAAGGCGGAGAACTGCTTTTGGAAGTGCGGATTTAAAAAATCCTCTGTTGCGACCAGCATAGCTTGTGCCGGAAAAGTTCGCACAAGGCGCGCTGAGGTCATGACATCTTCATTTCTCGCAGAAGCTTCGAAACACTCGACGAGGAAGCCAGATTGTGTACGCGTGATGAGTAGAGCACAATTCTGGCGTCGGACAGGCAGGATTACAATGTCTGTTTCAATTCAGTATAGGGCTAGAAGAAAAGAGAAATTAGCGAGATACCTTCATGCGACATAATTACGAAAAGTTCGCGCACGTCCAGCCCGGCATAAGGTTGATTCGAGCCTCTGCTTTTCCATTTCCGAAGCCATTGGAATGTTTTGATGAGCCTAGACCAAGAAGAACGCGCCATAGGAAGGGAGGCAGCCTCGCCACAAGCGGACAGGAGAAAGTCCACAAGGGTAGTCTCATGGTGATTGCGGTTTAGGTCTTCGCCTTGTGGCAGTCTTGGTGGTAATACGAGGTTATGGTAGATGAAGTCGAATTCGTCCTGAGACATCTCCATGATTAAGCTTCGGTATTACTGCCGAGAGATAGATTAGGATGCAGATGAAGTCTTTGGTGAGAGGGTGGAGGCGGAGTCGAGGTTAGATCCGAGAATTTCCAAAAGCCACGATCGTGTTGGCCGCGCAAAGGAATGAGCACATTCAAGAGAATCGAGAACCCAAACTAATCAAGTTTTGATTATGAGGCAGTCATAAAGGTCTAGTCAGAAAATCTAGAGTCCTGTGGATTTTGTAGGTTAGTTCGTAAAGGAAACCAAAGGAGGTCAGGGCAATGCGGAAGGGCTAGGTTCCTGTAGACCTGAAGGCAGAGTGAAGGTAGAGCGATTCCCTACTGCCATAAACGTCATATCAATGCAGATTTCTTTACGACTTCAGGTGTTAGGTTACGCAGATAAAAGTGAAAGTATGTAAGGCACGTGCTGAGCGTCAGCACCTTTACCCTGGGGAAAAAGGAGAGGTTATTATCGATCCACGAAACTTTCAAACCTATCTTTCCTTTGACTAAGAGACTCATGTCCTATTGGAAGTCTCATACGGGCTTCCTAATCATACGCATTGTTAATAGATCTACACGAAAAGAGACCTAAAACCGAGCTAGAACCGAGAAGTGAGCAGACTGTGAGGGAGTGATTGGAAGGGCTGAAAGTTTGGATGAGATCTGGAGCATTTGGTAATCATTGTTGGCGTTTCAGCGAGTTTAATCAGCTTTCCAGAACGCAGAAGGTTCACAGACCGAAGACCTGCAATTTCTCGGTGCCTCTGCCATCTCAAAGATGGCACCAGGAATAGATCGAGCTTCGGAGTCCCTCCAGCTTTGCTTGGAATTACTATCAGCCAAAACATTCTTGTAGACAGTCGTTGAACAAATCAATTTTCCTGCAAGAATAGGATATTTGGGGTGCTATCTCGCACACAGAAGAAAAAATAGAACAGACAAGACGCGACGAGAAAAGTCGCGTTGCCAGCCTTGGCATCAGAGAGCCCGAGGCCTTGGCGCTCGATCCCGGTCAGCACCAGAGAACGGGGGAGAACATTGTAGCTCCCGACCGACCGCTGCCTTTGCATACACTTGACCACTCTCTGTACTCGCATTGTTGAGTGCGAACAAATCATTACGATCCATTGACATCCTGTCCGAAGAAGTCGCCCCTTGAAGAACGCCTCGTAGAGTTTCCTGACGCTTAACGCGAACAAGATGCCTTGCCCCCATCTACTCGTGCTGAAAATAGAGAATATCAAATGGGATCGATATAGCGATATGGCGAGGGACGGAAGTGTACTATAGGAACCCTCAGGGGCAGTAGGCGGAGCCATACTCCCGCTGCAGCTTCATATGTTGGACCATTCCGACGTTGAAAAAGCTGTTCAACAGATATTCAATCTCATTTGGACTTCATGGAAAGAAAGCTTCGCCGCTACTTCAGCTATTCTACGGTCCTTTTCATATATCTGATATTGTCACAAAGCTGCCTTCGAGACGCCGCGTGAAGAGAAATACAACTTGGCATGCCTCTATGCTGGAACTGAACGAGAGGGTTCTTCTGAGACCTCTAATGAATGCTCATCTTTTTGGCTAAGTTGATCGTTCCTCTGCGGACTTGTGGACGCTTAGGTTAAGAGGACCGGTGAAAAGCAAATACATCCTACCTATGCAATTGGGACTCGCGCCATGCTTGTCGTTTTACCACAACCAAGGCTATTACAAAGCCATATCCAAGCGCAAAGACCTAGGAGAGTTACATACATTGTTGAGGGACGTCAACAGGACCGATCGCCCCTTAGTAGACCTGTGTGGCCAATGCTCCCATTCTCAGAGCATACCTCGCTTACTCATCCGATAGCTGGGCTATGACTACGGACGAACTTTCCAGTATGGTAGTTACCTATATAGCGGGTCAGGGCATACATGATTGGATAGAATTTGCCATACGGGGCTGACTTCATGCAGTAGCACGAGATAACCCTCGACTATTGAGCACTCTCGGTTGATGGTTTGCTACTCGAAGCAGTGGCGAGCACACTCAAGATCGCTCGGTTCTGTAGTCTTCTAGACCATACCACGGCACTTTTGAGGGTACGACACTGCCTTTCGTGCTGCAAACATATGTAGCGCTTGAATGTCAAATGCAGATAGGAGCGCTATCAATACTAGAAATCTACATCCTTATCTCTTAGCTTGTCTAACCTGTTCTTCCGGCCACGGCATGACTCTACCACGTTGCGTTTTTTGGATTCGCGGGGCGAAATAATGGTAGACGATTTTTCTGTCGAGTATCGTTAGCAAAAGTGTCACAGAATTATTGCAGCGGAGAGTAGCGAAATCACGCCATTCTTAAGTACATCTTTCCAAGCTCCTGCTCGGACTATGCACACATACAGCAAGAAGACTATAGATTTAGTGCCTTAAAATCTTTGGTCATCAGCGATGAGTGCAGTATTTAAAGTATCGCGAATCGCAATCGTTGGCGCAGGACCTTCAGGTGTCGCAGTGGCCAAGTATGTTTTTCCCTTTGCCTCAAAATTGCCATTTCCGGCCGACGTCATCCATACTCAATTCAGTATCTGACAATATCTCTAACAATATATATAATGCCTCAGATTTCTGCTTGCAGAGAAGGCATTCACGCGTATCGACGTTTTCGAGCAAAGAAGCTGCGTGGGTGGGATCTGGAACTACACGCCCGTCGGCGACAGCTCCGTCCCAATCCCGCAAACCAACCCGCATCAGCCGCTCGAGCGGCCAAGATGGACGAGAGACAGAGTACTGAATGGATTTCAACGTGATGGGCAACCGGTATTCGACTCCGCGCTCTATGACGAGCTTGAGACGAACATTCCGCATACGCTGATGCAGTATGGGGAGACACCATTTCCGAAGGGAATCGCTCTCTTTCCCCGGCATGAAGATGTTCTTGAGTACTTAGAGCGGTACGCGGAAGATGTCAAGCATTTGATCAAGTTTGAGACCCAGGTCGTAGACGTACGGCTTCGCGACGCGGAAGCATGTACATGGGAGGTTGAGGCGAAAAACCTCCTGAGCGAACAGTCTGTTGTAAAGATATACGATGCAGTAATTGTGGCGAATGGCCACTACAATGTTCCTTACATTCCGAACATTGACGGCATCGCAACATGGAGCCTGGCTTATCCAGGATCAATTTCGCATTCTAAATTCTACCGCAATAACCGAGCTTTCACAGATAAGAAGGTCATCGTTGTCGGGAACAGCGCCTCAGGGATTGACATTGGAGCACAAATTGGTCAAGTATGCAGACAGCCTCTACTAATCTCGCAGAAGTCAGAATCCTTCCTAGATCCGACCCCTGCTGCGTGGAAAGAAGAGCTCCCACAGATAGAACAATTCCTGTCTCCAGAGAAATACGATCGAGCTGTGCGTTTCGCAAATGGTCTTGTTGAGGAGCACATCGACCACATCCTCTTCGCAACTGGCTATTACTACTCATATCCCTTCTTGTCGTCTCTGAAGCCGCCGGTCATCACGTCCGGGGCGCGAACCAACGACATCTACAAACAGCTCTTCCACATCGAGTATCCAACGCTGGCATTCACCGTACTGAATCTGAAAATCATTCCGTTTCCGTTAGCCGAAAACCAGGGAGCAGTACTCGCAAGAGTCTGGTCAGGTCGCCTTCAACTGCCTAGCAAGGAAGTCATGCGGGAAGATGAGCGGATGACAATTGCAGAGCAAGGGAACGGGAAGAAATTTCACGAGCTGAAGTTTCCGAAAGACGCAAGATACCTTAATGAATTGTATGACTGGGCGGATTCGGCTGGTAGGAAAGCTGGACTGGAGAATGACGGCCAGGGTAAGATGGGCACAAGATGGGATGAGAAGGCATTTTGGGAGCGGGAAAGATTTCCAGCCATAAAGAAGGCATACCAGAGTAAAGGAGATCAGAGACAGCAAATAAAGGCTGTGGAAGATCTAGGGTTTGATTTTGAAGAATGGAAAAGGGAGCAGCAATAGGGATCTCAGAAGCTGCTGTGATTGAGAATTGACCCCTACGAGTGCTGGGCAGCAGAAGATGGGGCGCATCTGATTGTTGGTATCGGCGCCTGCCCGGCTAGTAAATGATGCGCCACGACTTCTGTTACCCGGTCTCGATATGGGGCCATTGAGAAACCCCCACCACTGGATCCGCCTTCATTCCATCCTGCCTTTGAAAATAGAGCGACTAAATACCTGTCATTATAGAGTTTACGGAAGTTCAAGTGATTAGAAAGGTTAAGGGCTTGAGAGGAATGCACTGAGGCAAAACGAGGCGCGAAGAGTGCTACTGGTCAAGTCTCGACATAAGCAAATGATATTCATTCAACTGCAATCTTCTCACAGCAATCTGACTCCCCTCTTTCTGGAGCAGCGGCCTTTATCACTATATCTATAATAGATCGAGGTCGACGAGACATTGTCAAACTCTATAAAATCAATAGCCTGAATTTTATTATCTTTTAGAGAGTTGCTTATATCGAGTCATAGCCGGTACTTGATTCGGGACGCTCGGAGCGGCGCAACCTTTTCCCGGCGATAGTGAGCGAACTAAAAGTAATTGCTCCGCATATCAACAATTAAGAGCTTCATGAACCCCTTCCTCTCAACTCAAACGCTAACCTGTGCGATCATGCGCAACATTCCGCGTCCTTCCTTACGGGCATAATGGCCAAACGTAAGAGACAGGGCAGTAAGCACCAAACATTCGAGCAGCAGAACGGTTTGACGTTCTCAGAGCGCGAGGACGAACAGTATCTTGTGAAGAGTATTCTCAGCGAGAGACGAAGGAAAGGGACTACAGAATTCAGAGTACAGTGGGAGGAAGATCCAGATACCGGACAAAACTATTCTCCTAGCTGGGTAAGAACCGCAAGCTTCGGTTGAAAACACCACTAACTATGCTTAGATACCACAAGCAGACATTGACCCTGGACTCATTGACGATTGGCGTATCCGCAAGCGACAGAGAGGAAGAGGAGCGATCGCAAGCTCAGGTACCTTTAAGAAGAGAAAGACTGCTCTGCGGGTTATAACAGAGTCTAGCCAGGAGACGCCTGAGATCGCAGAGACGCAATCATCTCAAATTGCGGAAACAGTCCAAGCCCTTACTGGAGTTCGCATTTCACCACTACCGAGCTCTGCTAACAGAAGTGACTATCTTACGCTCGAGCTTGCCTCAAGTCAGGCAGTCACGCAAGAGAACTCTGGCCCTTCAGCTCATGCGACTTCTAGCAAAGACCTTGACGAAGATTCTGCTATCGACCTAACTATACCTAGCGACGAGTCTCGGCCTCACACTGCAAGATCTGCTCAGGACTTCGCTTCGTCCGTGATCGCTGCTGACGAGATTGAGGACTCAGCAGCTGGCCGCAGACACTTGTCCACGTCCTTCCTCGAACAGGACCCAATTAGAGACGATCACGACAATACTCCAAGCCGTGAAGAAAGCTCCGTATTTTGTCCTGACACTACTGGGCCCGTGACTGCCCGCGCATCCATTGTGGAGCGCGAACCTGATTTTCAGACACAATTCCCCGAAGCTTTCCTAGAAACTACATTACCGCAGACACGACTGACAACGTCGTCTCCTCAGACGAATAATTTGGAACCTGGGCTCCAGAGCTCTTCGTCTAGATCTCTACAGTTCCAAACGCAGCTCCCTCTCGCGCATAATAGCTCGGGCGACCACCTCGAAACCACTCTTGACGCCACTAGAACTCTGAGAAACGACTCAGAATCGCCGACCAGCCGACGGAATCTTCTCAGCGACCCCAAAAATTCGTCAGGATCGGCGGCACCAGCTCTGAAGCTTGCGACAATCCCCGGGAAGAAGCAAAAATTCTATAAGCCTGTGCAGAAGATGGCAAGCCCTGCGAGACATGAACCGCCCAGCTCCACCCGACCTTTGAGAGTGAACGATTCACCTGGCCGTCTCTCGCTCCATGAAAAGCTTAGGAACATCCGAAGAAGTACGAGCATTGCCATGGAGAGCAGCGCTGTCGCTAGCCCGGGGAATGATGAAACTGTGACTAGCCCGCTGGCTCGTCCTCCTATGACTATCTCTACTGAACCTGCTCCAATGTCGACTACTAGGTCCGATTCTACAGCAACCTCAGTCGATGCTTCTTTACAAGCTGACATCATCCCAACCACTGAGCTTCCGAACCCGGTGCAACACAATTACCCCGCCGATATACTTACCTCTGCATTACAATCCCCAACCACTGGTGCTCCTCCTGCTGCCCCTCTAATTTCTACAATTCTAGAGTCTGGACGGGACTCACAACCACCTACTATTCCATTTGATCGGCCAATATTAGGGCCTTCAGAATATGTCGTAACCTTAGCCGCAGAGGGACATATGAGACACCGCTACCGGGAATGGTTTCGAGAACCTAATCTAAAGACGATTGGACGATTTATTCGAAGATACGACCCCGTTGCAATGTTGAGACAGGATCGCTCTCCGATCGTAGAAGCGATAAGGTCACTCATGGCTCAACTGAACTTGGCTGCGGTCCATCCAGATTTTAACACGGACCCGTTGAAGTTTGATTCTCTTGCTCACAATCCTCAGGATCCTATTTCAGAGGCAAAATGGGCAGATATGGCCAGCACAAAATTCGCGTTTCTAGGAGATTTGATTGTAGAACTTGGAAAGTATACCCCCTTCCCGCCTCTTTCGATCATGGCGCGTTCTGGTCAACCAATTGAGACTCTCGACACTTACCTCAGAGGCAAAAACGTCTCTTTCCATCGGCCTAGGGCAAATGGTGAAATATCAACATACTCGGCGAGTAATGCACCTATGAGTCTCATGCTCATAGCATCAGATGATGAAGGTGCTCGCAGGACTGCTTTTGAGATGGAACAGAGGCCGACGATAATTCTTGACTTTGATGGCTCTGTGGGAGCAGATGATCCATTCATACATTATCTTGGGAGGAACACCGAAGTAGCGATAAATACTCTCTTCCTGCACCTTGTTGTCGCGAACTCGCCAGAACATATTGACAAATGCCTTCCTCGCGATATGGCCCCGCTCGAAAGACTCAGGAACCTGGTCATCATGTCTACCCATTTAAGGAGAGCTCTTGGAAAGTTACCTCTCGATTTCGGGATAACAGATGAACAAATGCTGTCTCAGCCTGACACAGTTTCAAGCCGAGTGTTCGGCAGCCAGATCTTGGCTTCGGCGAAGATGGTCGTGGATTGTATAGTGAGTAACAACGCGCAAGGTAGCTGGAAATTGCCTCCATTACCACGTTTAGACCTTGGAGGCATCGATAGCACTATTGCATTCCTTGAGGCCAGTGCTGGTCCATCTACCGCACCATCACGGACGGGCACTCCAACGGTTCTGAAACGTGGCCGAGACCAAACAGGAACGCCTGTTTCGACGAAGCGAATGAGAGCTACGCCCCTTCAAGAAGTCACGCATATTTCCGATTCTGCGAAGGATCCACAATCTCAAATGGAGGACCTCCGCTCCGCTCTCCGCACTACTGAAGAAATTCTCCGCTCTGAACGTGCGGTTCACGCCACGGAAACGGCGACTCTCCAAACATCTCTCGCTGAAACTCAAGCCCAACTCGCTTCTATGACCGATTCCCTCTCCTCCTTGCAACGACGCTACGAAAAACACCGTCTTACCCTCCGTACTCTCATCAAAGAAAAGGCGGCGCTTGAAGCTAATTTTACTGCTTCTGAAACCAAACGCGAGCGCGTCACCGCCGAAAACTCTTCTCTCCGCGATCAGCGCACCACCCTTCAAGCCGACCTTGCAGCCGCCCGCGCGCAGCTCAAAGCTGGCGAAGCTGGTCCACTTCCAGCGGATCTCGAGATCGCGCGGGAAAAGATCGCCGCGCTAGAACGGGAACGTGATGGCGCGGTCAAGTCAAATGAAAATGCGAAGAAGGACTTTGAATTTACTCGTCAGCAGTATCAAACTGCCTCTAACGCAGCAGCCGAGCACGCAGCCACTATCTCCGAGCTTGAAGCCCAGGTCGCTAGACTAGAGAAAGACGCATCCGACGAACGACGACGGGTCAAGGAAACGAATGCGAAGGAAGAAGCGCGCCAAGAACGGGTGAGGGTCCAGAGGCTGGAAGAGGAGCTGAGGATGAAAGATAAAGTATTACAGCGTAAAGAAGAAGAACTAACGGCGGCGAGGAATGGAAGGCGAGGGGTGCAAACCCGGGCAAGCAGTGTACAACCGGGGAGTCCGAGACTCGGTGGCAGGGGTGGCGGTGCAGAGAGCAGAGGGACGAGTCCGCTGCCAGGCGGCCTTGGTGAGGGTAGCACGGTCCTGCATGGGAGATTCGTGCCTGGGGGGAGGACAAGTGTGTTGAGGAGGGAGGGGTGAGTGAATCTCAGGGTTGAATGCGCAACGGTTGGAATGTGGGCGGCCTCCTCGATAGTCCTTGGAACCAGCCAATGACAATGATATAATGAATCTTATTTCCGTATACAGACACTGCTCCAATCCGGTGGCCACTCGAGATCTAGATGTCCGCCTCGACCTGCCCTCTCATCGCATTAAAAGTCCTTCATCTGAACACGGCGGCCTCCTTGGCAGTTCTTGGAACCAACTAATGTCAATGATGTAATGAATCTTATTTTCGTATATTCACTGCTCCAACTCAGTAGACACTTAAGATCCGGATGTCCGCCTCGACTTATCCTCTCTCATCGCACCATAAATCTGTCATCTGAACAAGGTGGCCTCCTTGACGGTTCTTAGAACCAACTAATGACAATTATATAATTGATCTTATTTCCATGTGAAGACACTGTTCTAGCTCGGTAGACACTCGAGATTTAGACATCCGTCTCGACTTACCTTCTCATCGCACTGGAAGTCCTTGATCTGATCACGACGGCCGCCTCCTGATCTTTTAATCTGTATCTTACACGATCCGAGCTCAACAATATCTCCACCGACCACTCACCTATCTTTACCTTACGGCGAAATTAGCAACTTAAATTATAGCGATCACGATGAAGCTACATCTCTTAACAGATAATAAATCTGTTTTTTAAGAAAGCGTAGTAACACAATATCTCTACAGTGGTAATATTGTAAAGATTTAACGAACTATTAAGACAGCGGCGACTGTTGAAGTCACGTTTAAGATAAACCTATCTTGTAAGAGATTCAGTGTCATGGCCATAATTGATTTACTGGTTCTGCAGTAAGGTAATACCATCTCATCACCCCTCATCAACCTCCCCCAAATCCCCCAAAATCCTCCCCTCCAACTCCCCAACCCGCCGCGCCTGCGCCGCGATCTCCTCCCGCCCCCACACCCCATGCTCCGTCACATACCCATCCACCCACTCCGCCGGCACCCACTCGAAATACACATTCCTTACCTGCACCCCCTCTCCCGCCGGCACCGGCACGCCAGCCGCCTCCCACGCGCGCAGCACATCATCTCTCCCTCCATCTTCCTCCTCCCCCCCTCCGTCGTCTTCGTCTTTGGCCACCTTTTCGCTCTCGCTGAGCACGACGAGCTTAGCAGTGGGGTTCGTGGCGCGCAGGCAGGCGGCGGCGGCGAAGGAGCCGGTCTTGTTGCTGAGGGCGCCGGTGGGGGCGATGCGGTCGGCGCCCAGGACTAGGAGGTGGGAGGTGGCGGAGAGGAGGGAGGCGTGGGTGTCCGGGGCGAGGGTTATGGTTAGGTTTTTGGGGGGAGAGGAGGGGGAAAGAAGGGAGGCGGCGAGGGAGGCGCCTTCGAAGGCGGGGCGGGATTCGAGGATTGAGAGGTGGATGGGGGTGGGGCTGTGGGGTGGGGGGGTGTTAGTGGGGGGATGTGTGAGGGGAGCGAGCTTGGGTGTTTGGGGGGTTGGTTCGGTCTCGGAAAGTTGGGCTTCGCGGGGAACGTATTGGGTGGTACGTACCTAGAGGATAGATGGTGTTGGAGGCTGCTTACAAGGGTTGAAGATGAAGATAGTGTTAAGATTTCAAGAGGTTTGGTTTCCTGACCAGTATCCTGATGTTCGTCAGGGTGAGCATCTAGAGAAGAAATGTACTCTGAGAAATGCTCTGCAATCTTCTTAGACGTTTTCTCGCGCTCTTTCAACCTACTCTCCATGGCTTGATGCATATGAGAGACTTTGTCAGAGTTGGACATTGATGAGTCAGACAGAGTTGGTGTGATAAGATCAAGCAGTCCTAGCACGCACGTTGTGATTGCAGAACCCATACTAGGGCGACCGTTGGTGATCAAAAGGTAGGCTGCCATGCGAATGAGACGCCACCAACGCTGAAGGTCAGTGTCAGACGGCGAAGGCGGAAGGATGTCGCTGAACGCAACATTGATAAGGGATCTGCCGGCTTTGCTTGCGAGGACACGAGCCCCATTCGTGTGGTCATTGCGAAGGTCTTGGAGAGCAGAGAGGAGGTGAGTAGACGCAGTCACGGTGAGAGATACACTGCTGGAAAGATCTTGAGTGGATGATAACGAATGTGAGAGTGCGGTCGTGATGAGACTATTGGGCCCGATATACGTCCTTTGTAGACTCTCCGCAAGGCGGGGAACGCAGTCATCTTCATTTGTCCGGCTGAGGATTGTTTGGGGGTCGAGCCATTCCCAGCCCGTATGTTCCCAGTCGATTTGGATCTCGGAATCGGAGGATGTGTTGAGGGTCCATGAGAAAGGGTGCACGGTCCAGGAGCGGCCGATCGAGATGTCAGAGATGTTGAAAGGGTGGCCTTGCAAACAGAGCGTGAGATCTTGTGGTACCTTGAGCTGCGTCTCTTCGTTCAGCTCGCGGATAGCGGCTGCAGATGGAGAAGCGTCGTTGGACTCGATGGACCCCGAGATTGGGGCGAGTTTGTGCCTGGGTGAAGGATGTTAGAAGGGTAGACTTAAGAAGCACGATAAAAGCGTACAGGAAGGTACTAGACAGGTGACCTAAAAAGAGGCGCAGTGAATGATATATGTATTCAAATACTATGGGCCTTAGAACTTCCCAATGGCTTTGATGGCGCATTGAAAAGCTCTGTTCCAAGTGCCCTATCTGACACCTTGTGTATCCGCCCAGAGCCCGATCAGAATTGCCTAGGCGGGCAGAAACGTGCCTATCCCATCGTTCATGTCCTCCGTCTAACTAGCTTAAAAGGGCTGCCTCCGAACAAAGCCATGGGAAGTAACAAGAAAAGCTCTTACTGATAGGTGTGCACTTTTCCACTTCGTCGGAATAGCGCCACCAAGGTTCCGGATACATTATCATGTGACGCCTTCTTGAGGATGAAATTGGATACTACGGAGCGATGTTGCAAAATCTTCGAAAGACCTTGATCACGATCTTCGCTAGCCATGGTGCTCCAATTCGGCCGCGGAGAAAGAGTCTTTGCCGGTTTGCAGATACGAGAAGCTTCGCGCGAGTGACTGCTGCCTTAGTGGTTTCGGGATTGGCCTCTTGACCCGGAATGAAGACTTAATTTCTGACACATCGCTTTGACAGCTCATCAATCGAAGGGACTTCACGTTGACAATGACCGTGACGGGAATGCGTCGTGATAAGCTTTAGGTCATCTCCGGCACTCGCTGACGACAGCGGATCTTGTGACACCAAGTCTCAATCTTGCAGTCACTTGCCGGAAGTGACGTGCTTTCCGATTGTAGGTTTTATCAAAATCCTCGCCCTCCTGCAGTTCATGACTCGACACCCCAGGTTGCCAAGACTCGCTTCTTTACCTTAGTGGAGGAACGGAGACTGTTTCAGCGCCTCACATTTATGTCGGCACTGACTTGCAGGAGACTTTGAAATTGCCTCGATCCACGGGTTCTACTGCCGTCCCGCCCCACGTCGAGGCTCTCGAAAACTTCCGAACGGTGGGACTGAGATACGTGTTACGCATGAAATTCGCTAAAGGCTGCTCATCGTTTCTTCTTGCATTTCTTGCATTCTTTGCGCTCACTTTGACTGTCCTACTAGTGCAACACTTTTCTGAAGTTAAAGTTCTCTAGCATTCCAGAAGCTAATCTACCTATCCGCTATGCGCTCTCGTCTCTATCACGGAGTCTCTATGTGGTCAGGTATCGGTAGCTCGCATCGGCGTCCTCCAGCTGGAATTTGCCCCAAGTTCGGCGCAACAAGGACAAGCAATGCAAAGGAGACAAACACTCTTAAGACGCATTTAGCTCTGAGCGGCGAAAGATTTTCTACGGTCTTCGTTCGGAGCTTGGCAGGTTTGGAGGCCTGTTTCAACTCAAAATTGATGAAAATGTGCATCTTGCCGTTCGCCTTGCATTTGCCGTCTCAAGCATTGTTGCTTGGCGCATGTCTATGCCCTTCTCTACATAGGGAACAGCTAGGATCATGCGAACCTGACCGGGTGGAAGGTTCAAACGGCGTAGATCGAGCAATCCACTAATTTTCAAGAGGACACTGATAACGAATTAGGCCATACACTAGGGCTTCGGCAGCGTTGATGCCACATGGATTCTAACTTCGAGCCGCCCCGAGCCGTCAACCCGCATGGAGAAATTGGGCACTGTCGCGTAAGCACTAAACAAATTGAGGGAGTTCTGTTGATGGCACCGAGTCAAGGAAGCATGAATAGCCGAGCGGGAGACGACACAACATGAAGAGGAAGGCGCGAACTTAAATCGATCTTGCAGCTTTCGACGTCTTCTTGATTTCTATACGATTTATCGATACCCTATTACAAATGTCCGTATTTTGTGGGGGCCAAAAAGAAAAGCTTCCGCGCCCCAGCACGGACCACTGCCGGGCTGAGGTCAGGGCTTTGATTGGTGTTAAGCAACCTAAGATGTGTAACGGGAGAACGACACGGCAATTTCTGGCTGCAAGCATTTCCCATTGACAAAGATCGATGGGCGTCACTTCGCAATAGATAACAACGCCATGGCCTCGTTCGGCTAATTTCAAACTCCGGTTTCCGCCCCGCAAGGATCTAGGGCTTTTGTATGAATCCTCCGCTCCGTCTCCCCCGGCTTGGCAATTTCTCAATATTGACTCTATAAAGAACTGACAATGTGATTGATAGATATCTTCGACTATGCTACTACTACGTTCCTAGGAATTAAAATGGGTCAATGATAGAAAATATGCTAATCTCGCCCAACGGTGCTCGTGCTTTGCTTGTGGAGACCGTTTGGTGCAATGTCACATCGAGTGGTTTTGACAAAGATCATCGTGGGGAAGATTTTCCGAAACCGAGCGCTCATTGACTAGGATGAGTTACGTTAGATTACTACCAATTGGGCTGTCTGCGCAGGTCTCAAACTCTGATGCAACTCCTAGGTGAAGCGGTGTCGTGACTCGTGACACCCTTACAATGAACGCTAACCATCGTCAGCATCAATGTGCAGGCAATGTTGGCCGAAAAAGGTTATTGCCAGCGCTCTGGCAATGATAAGGATCCTCAAGGATCAAGCAATCACCAGTCTTTCAGAATACATGGATAGTCCAGACGAGTTATATAGTTCTTCAAGGCGGCCGACCCTAATATTCTTTTGAGAACACGAAGAAACGAGTCGATTTATTCTTGATGTTCACATTGTATACAATTTGTGAAAATTGCTGGCCAATCTTGCCGGACGAGCAACATAATGTCTGTTATATCACGAGGTTCCAATCTCTGGAAATGTTTCCGACCATTCGATGTACATCTAGGACACGGAAGCCTGAGGCCACTCATAGTCCAAAGAGGACTAGCTACAGCGAACGATCAGAGTCTGAGAGAACTCGCAGCTACCATGCCTCCTGACTTCAAGGCTCGGGTAGGACAGCTCGAAACTTTCTCACTTCCATCGCAGGTTACAGGAACTCCAGGTGACCGCGAGATGGGGAAAGCCCTCGTTGAAGCCTGGCGTCGTGACGGGATCCTTCAGATCCAAATGCAACCCAATCAAGCGAAACTCGCAGACAAGGCGTTCGATGCCAGCAAGAAATTCTTCAACAAGCCATCCAAAGAGAAGGCCGCATGCGTGGATTCTCAAAGCTATGCTGGCTACATTGCTTCCGGAGAAGAGTTGACTGATGGCATTCGAGATTACTCGGAGATCTTCACAGTCACCAAAGACCTAGACTTGGCGGAGCCACGAGTCAAAGACAAATGGCCATGCCATGGTCCGGTTCCGTGGCCCGACATCGACATGAAGGAGCCTGTACAGAATTATATGGACAGCCTCGGGGAGAGTGGAGAGAAATTGCTCCAATTGATCGAGCTTGGTTTGAACTTGCCGTTCAACTCACTGACCCAATATGTGCAAGATGGCTGGCACCATATGCGTGTTCTAAGGTTCGTATCATCCACCATCAAGCCACTGGAGAAAAGATCTCTAACCACTACACTCCAGATTCCCCGCAAAGAACAAAACCAATGGCAAGGGCAAAGACGGTCGTGGCATCGGCTCTCACACCGACTACGGCCTGCTTGTCATCGCAGCACAAGATGAGGTCGGCGGTAAGCCCCCATCCCAAACCTTCCCCCCAAGCTCAGCGTCACTCACACCCGTTTAAAAGGTCTCTTCATCCGCCCGCCCTACAAAGACGAACAATTCTCCAACTGGGAAAAGAGCTCCGCCGGCCTCAACGAAGATTCCGACGGCTGGACCTACGTCCCCCCCGCCCCCGGCGTCTTCACCGTCTTCCCAGGTACCTCCCCTTCCCCCTCCTCCCCTCCCCTCCCACCCCCACCACAAAAACTAACCCCACCCAACAAAAGGCGACATGCTCCAATACATGACGGGCTCCCACCTCCCATCCACCCCCCACAAAGTCGGCCTGAACACCCGCGAGCGCTTCGCCTTCGCCTACTTCCACGAGCCCAGCTTCCAGGCCGTGCTCAAGCCGCTGCCGGGGTACGACGTCGGGCAGCAGCCGAAGGACGGCGTGCACTACGGGGAGCACTTTACGAATATGTTCCAGCGGAACTATCCGGAGCGGATTACGACGGAGAGGATGAGGGCGGAGGGGAGGGAGAGGTTGTTGGGGGAACCCGAGTTGAGGACTATGGGGGGGTTGGAGGGGAGGGTTGTTGCTTGAGGGGGTGCGGGGGGAAGGGGGGGTGGTGGCCTGGAGGCGACGGGGGTGTGGAATATGTGTGAGCAACATGATGTGCAAGTTGGATTAGCAACGTGGATGAGATGTTACTTTCCTTAAAGATGGTTCACTCCACGGGGTGGGTAGTTTGGGGCACATGAGTTTAGTTATAGTTTGTGAATGACTCGTTTGTGATTTTACACTCGTCCTAAAGACTTCGGTGTAGATTAAAGCCAGGGCTTTTCTCATTCTAGAGCTTCTGTCTCTTTCTACTCGCTGAATGAATACTTTGCGTTGCAGACCTCTTGCACCCTCGCCACGGACTTAAATCTACCCTTTCAGCGCATATCTTCCAACCGCCTTCTTCGGAATCGATCTTGCACCGAAAGTCCTCGCCGAACTCATCTCCCGCGCATCTTTTAGAGTAGAAGTAGTAAAATCTACACGATGGCTACAGTACCAGTCGAAGGCACCAGAGAAATCCATCACTCCCCCCCGAAAAGGACCAAGTCGATGACCGTATCGACGACTAAAGAGAGCAGTACGCATCCGGTGGTTATTAGGAATAAGGAGTCGTGGTAGTAGATCGCTAAATTCTAGGGTCGAGCACCCGAAAAAGAAGCTCGGCGCGGTGTTCCTGAGCGGCTGAGGCTTGAGGAGAGCGCGGGACGAGCTCACGACCGCTCCTGGTTTATAGTCCAGAGTCTCGCAGAGGATGCGAAGGCATGCCTGCTCTCCTCTTCTCTATGAAGCTGCTAAGGTAGTTGCGTAGGTAGGCTTTGGCGGGTGTATGGCTTTTCTCGAACTCCAAGCTCAAAAAGCCAAGCCAGCCTGGAAAAAAGAAACGCCGGGCTCCGGGTAAAATCCGGGCGCTGAGGCAGGGCCCAGGGCACGTACGACGGATGCTCCATGTGACCTGCTCTTTTTATTGGACTTGTGCGATGGCCAAGGGTTTGACACCTACCTACCTATTTGTGTACGTAGGCTAAATCGAAGATCAGATATAAATTGGGTGTTGCGGTAGGGTGGCGGGAAAGAATGGATGGAGAGCAGCATCACGCTACGCCCGTGTGGGAGCACGCAAGGCTCGGTGACAGAGGTCGTGGCCGATTGATTTTGGTATGGTGCGGGGGTTCAGGCCGGACAATCGGCCACGACCTTTTGTCACACTGCCTCGACGCATGTCGCGGAAGGTAAGTGGGTGTAAAAGCACGTGACTTAACTTCGCATGCGGTCAATCTGAGCGCTAGTGGGCTTTAGGCGCAGCCGCTGGGGCTTCCCCGAGTCCTTGCAGTTATTCGTCAATACCCTTTAAATATACGACCAATTGTCGCGCGCCACCTTGACCGGCGCCAGGGACAAAGTGCAGGTGCGGAGACACACTTGGACGCGCGCGCGTGGCTGACGTCACAGCTGCCCCGCGCCCCCAGGGCGATAAGTGAAGGTGCATGGCAGTATGGCAGCATGGGCGACAACGTTGTCCGTATTGCAACAGCAGAGACTGGTCAAAAAGTCGCGCACTGCGGGAGACACAGTCTATTCGCAAATCATGCTCTTGAAATGCTTGCGACAGATCAAACGCTGTCTGGGTACTTAGACCAAGGCGAGCCGCGCCGCTCTTACCCCGCCACCAACCCGGCCTTCACGAGCTTCCTTGACCTGCACTGCAAACGTGCTCTTCCTTCCATCCTTCAAACGTGTTGGACAGCTATGGGAAAAATGCCTTCTGCCAGGTGGCTTATATAAGGCGATATGTTGTCGGCTCCCTGGGATCGCCATATCCCGAACAACCTGCAATATGTTAGTTGTAATCCGGTAGGTTGGCGCGGGTTGACATCACGCATGATCTCCAAGCTGAAAAGGCCTTACTACTTGTTGGGAAGTTAGCCAATATGTAGGAGAAGCAATACCAATATTTCGTTAAGAGAAAGCGGCTTTCCTGACAACCTGAGCCCGAACAACAATAATGGCAGCTTACTCTGGGGGACCGCTGTCCGTTCAAAATTGCCCCTTCCGCAGGTGTGATGTGGATAGGCAGCATGCGAAGGAACAATTTCACGCCACACTCTCGACCTCTGCAGAGCTATTTTCCCCTTGCGATAATTCCATCCTGCTAAAACTAGTTTGATCACGTGTTAGATGACTCGAAGTCGGATGCAGGTGTATCTGAGGACTGCGATATGGTTGCTCCGTACCTAGTCATCATCAAACCAAAATCGAGCCTGGATGGCTTCTGTCGGTCTAGAAATGTTGGGAGAGCGCTTCTGACTAGCTTTTTTCCATCTGAGTATCCAGAAGACTCGCTTATTCCGGGGATTCCTTCCGATATACTATGGTCGGTGGGGAATTAAATTTCAGTAGGTTCTCGGTAATACTGATAATTACGTGTATATACTACAGAGCCAGCCCCAGGAATCTCACATAATTGATGTATGTGTATGTAAAAAGTGGGTTTGGGGGGTAGCACCCGCTAAAACTCGTTCCCCTACAGACCATAATAAGCGACTGCTTTCCCTCTGCTTACATCGGTGGTAAGAAGGACGGAATTTGGGTAGTTGCTTGTTGTTCTGTTGAGCTCTTGCAATGACTGAAGCCTGGACAAGGATGTACGATGCAAGCTGGAAGGAATGATAAACATTTATATTGGATTGCCATGAGACTGGATATGTGACCGCCAAACTACGTTTCGCTAATGCTTCAAAAAGAATCCCCCAGAGACGCCGAAGAACTTTTCAATGATCCAAAATTCACTCAATCCAAGCCGCAAAACTGTCTATAAAATGCTCTCTGCCATCATCATGATCGTATTCAAACTGCCACATACCAAGGTGCCAATAAGGGTATTTAGAACGACATCAGCGCTTTCATTTTCCTTCAATCGTTGGGTTCACTAGGTAGGAAATGAGAGATCGGAAATCGGAAATCGTAGGGAGAGGGAGAAATTTCGAAATCGTAGGGAGAGGGAGGAATTCGAAATCGTAGGGAGAGGGAGGAGTCGGAGGAAGTGTAGGGAGGGGAGGAATCGGAAATCGTGGGGAGATGGTGGGCATGTCTCTAGTAGAACCACTTTGAATGATTATGAATCCGTGGAGTCTTCAACCAGTGCGTCCTCTACCATGAGCGCATCATAGAAACGTTGTTCCAACTTCTGAAGTTCTTCCACATGTGTAAATATCCTGCAATCCTTGACCCGCATACTTGTCGAGTATTCTATGGTCACTGGCTTTTCAACGTTCACCAAGCATCGCTTGTCGACATGATCGGCGTCTGTGATCCCGACGGTCATGAAATCTTTCTTCAACCAAGCCGCACCGATCTCCCAAGGTGCTCGGTCGGGTACTCTGGCGTCCGGATCGTGCGCCCTCGCTTCTGTGGGGCCGATACCCTGGTACGCGTATATCTCGAGACAAACACAGTGGGTGGGAGTCTCACGCAACACAATGAAGTCTCGTACGACCAGTCTGGAGCGATCCCCAGTATTGTAATCGTGCATTAGAGCCTGAAAGACTCGGCCTTTGGTGAAGAAGGCTCTTTCCCCCTCGAGTTCTTCGATCGCTTTTAGATCTGATATCTGCGATAAGCTTCGCCTCCGCTCGCAGGGATCTAGTAGATCTTTTGAACGATTGGGCAGCTTGGGCACGCGGAAAAAGTTCGTAACCCGAGTAAATAGCTTCCTCGGCGCGGCATGTCGCGAGATTCGTTGTGATATGGACGAGGACATTGACCTTTTTGACCTCCAAGAGGCAGTGATTTTTTGGGAAGTACCATCTCCCCGGGTTGGTTGGTGGTGCGAAGGACATGAACAGGACCCGAAGATCCGATATGACTGAGCGGAAGCAAAGCGGTTCTAAAAGTGGCACTGCGAAATTTGTCCACACTTCATCCTCTACTACAGCAACGTTCGGGGCAGATCAAGGTAACGTGAAATATTTGATATATTGATTCGGTAATCCAAATTCATTTACAGCTAATTTTCAGATAATTTATAAAGTTTTAGTTAAGCTGTATAATTTCGAAAGTTGGGAGTCTACTGACCCTCGTAAACAATCGTCAATCTTGGCCCATAAGGCAAGTTTCGCGGTGCCACTGAAAGTGTCGCATGCAAAAAGTGGGGGGTTGGGGGGGGGGCGGGAAGAAGCTAGGGCCGTGATCCCTCCGCACCTTGCACTTCTGACGTTCTCTTCCAAGATAAAGTTTGACATTTACTACTGTTTGGGCTTTTTGAGACTTACTAATAACTTGTAACTTTATAAAACAAATCTTCTATTAATTATCTTCAATCTGTACATATAAAGATATTACCAATAAGCTATAGTCAATTGATAAATGCGTAAAATTATTTTTCGTTAGCAGAGCTTGAAAGGACAAACAGCTCTAGTTATGTAAGTCTCACCTTTCCGGTCTAAAAAAAATGCATTGCAGCGAGGTATGGGAAAAGCGTGAGGGCGTTGAAGAGAGATGTGGGGCAGGCTTAGAGGCGTCGGAAGGTGGGGGAAGACTTGAAGACGTTGCTGGGATGAACCTTTTAGAAGGGTTTCTGGCGAAGGCAGAGCTTTCTTCTAAGTGTACGGCAAAACTACTCTTCTCTTTTACGTATGGCATTCCAGAGCCTGTAAGCCATCTCCATGAGCACCCCTATAAAGCTGCCCCTAGAAGCTGTCGCTAGAAACTACTTCTATTAGCTGCTCCTGTAAGCTGCCTCCGTAAGCTGTCTCTAAAAGGTGTTTATGAGGGTGGCTGAAAGGAGTGCTTATAGAGATGGCTTATAGGGATAACTTTAAAAGCACGCACCTTTTAGCGTAAAAATTGAATCGGCTCAATGCCACCTATCGGCTTCCGTACCACGTGGGGAGCAGGAGAGGGCACGAGTGTAAGATCAACCAACGACAAAATATCAAGTTTCTGATAAGAAGCATTCAATCCTTATTGAAGATTGAACCATCCAAGCTTCTTCTCCTCCGACATAGCTTCACCATCCATCATTCCGTATATAAAAGCTTCTCCAATGAATCTGAAATAGTCAGACGCCTGTGGCCCTTCCAGCGGACGCAGGATAACAGGGACTGTGCAGCCAGTTAATACGCATATCAAATCCCCGGTCTTCGTACTTCCAGGCGATAATCCGAAAAGATCTTTCTCGTCTCCAAGGATGAGTTTTCGATTGTATACAACGCTTTTCACCCTGTTCAAAAATTCCGACATTGGCCCCGATTTTGGCCTCTTGGTGATGTCCAGCTCGGAGTCTGCCGTCATGACTTCAGTATCGTTGAGACACGCCACACAAGCTTGACGGTACCAACGTGGGGGAGGCCGGCCATCAGGTCCACAGTCCACGACTAAGGTGCGCCACAGCTTTTCGGGAACGTTTCTAGGCTCATCTTGCTTCCATCCGCCAAACCTGAGCCACTGTGCGGTCACAATGCCAGTATTACGCCTTGAGCGTTCCTTTACCCTCGTAAGCTCGATTCCCTGGACACGCAATATGCTTGGCGAAATATTCGAAGCTATTTGGTACTTTTCTGAGGAAGGTGAAGTGGGCGCCGTCGAGAGAACGTCAGTTGGGCTAGCTAAATCTTGCGAGAAACTTGAGGAGACGTTAGAATGATGAAAAGGAAAAGGCGTATCTGCATCGAGTGGAGTATTAGACTCGAACGTGGCCTCAGTGCCGTTCCCTGCATTGTAAATCTTTCTTGAGCATTGGTAACCAACTAGACTATATTCGTATTCATGCCCGTAGAGGTCATACCAGGTCTCTCCGACAGCAGAGTCGGAAAGCTTTCTAATCCAGGAGGGCAAGGTAACTTCTTTTTTGGAACCATCATGGTTTGTTCTTTCCACGTCCGGTGCCCAGGGGCGACAAATGATGTCGAGTGACTTGGAAGTTCTGATGCAAGTTATTACGAACCACACAAAGAGCTCCAATTCGTCTCTCCCATAATCCACGGCGATTTTGAAGGGAACTCTTGACGGGTCCAATTGGCCTTCCCCTAGCGTAGGTAATCTCCGAGGAACATCTCGAGCCAGCGAAAGGAGCGCAAATATATAATCACGTGGGTCCGAGGCTTCAAATAACGAGACGCAAGACACTAATTGCTCTATGCCCAGAAGAAATTCTTGGATAGTTCCGTTCTCGGACTTCCGCAGAATCTTGCTAAGCGTCATCACAAGAACATTGGCTCTAAGGTCAGCCTCTGACAGCACTGACATATTTTTGGTCACGGCGAATGCCTGATCTTTTAGATGACTTATAAGTGCCACCGCATCAGCGAAGTCTTCCCAACTTACAATCTGCATCAGTATTAGCTGTGTAAACTACATTTTTATAAAATGCAAGGGCACAGGTGATACCTCATTGCCACAATGCACGGTTGCGCATCTTGCAAGTCCTATCTCTTGTATAATCCATCGCCGGGTAAACCATTTTCTTGTCATAAGCACTTTGAATGCTTCCAAGTCATCCCAATCGGCCCCAAATTTGAGGAAATTGTCCAAGTCCGGCATATGTAATACATTTTTAATAAATTGCATAGCCCGAACGGAGGTCTCGGTCGCTCTTCCTAACCAAACACAAACATTCTTCGCCGAATAAAATATTCGTGCCATCTGGCTTACTTGAGAAGTCTTTTCCTCTTTAGCTGCTGGATCTTTTTCTTCCTGATTGATACAAATTGCATCAACCCAAAGAATTATATCTTCGTCCTTGCGACGTAGAGCACGAAGAGCGTCGTAAAGATTGTCCCTGACAAGAATCCACTTTTTCGTTGCAGCAATTTTCTGAGAAACCACGGCTGCCTGTTCAATGCCTTCTGTCATTTGTGGCTCATGATCGATGAGTCTAATTGGATGGGTTGGCTCGTCACTTCCCCAATGATATGACAGCGCAATGTAATGCATTTTTCCCCCTGGATCATCGAGACTTTTCTTCAAGACTGTAGCTTCGACCTTGTCGTCTTCAATCCCAGGGTGGATTAGGAGTAGTCGTATCTCATATCTTCCTAGGGGAGAGTATCGATAGCGATTGACAATAAGTTTGGGAATGACCTTTTCGTGAATGGCATTTCGAAGGCGTTCCTTACCCTTAATTGTCGCACGTTCTTCCGGCACTGGGTGAGGAGTGGGTCGAAATTCGTTCTTCAAACCCATGCTCTCGCAGAAATACTGTTCTAGTAGCGCTAAACAACTTGGCAATATCCTACCAACAGTATGGACTGGAAGGTTGTACTCAACGGTATAAAGTTTGCCAAAGTTGATCCGAGACATTGGATCGATCTCTAGAGAGTCATCTTCCACAATCATAGCAATAGCTTTCCTCTTAAGTCTTCGTTCGTGCGAATGTAGTTGTATCTTGTCGCCGTCTGTGACCAATGCAGCATGATCATCAGCGTTGACACCAGGTTTCGACGTCCCTTGTCCAGTATAAGTCGTGATTGGAAGACATACGCAGTGCATGGATCGTGGGCGTATGACTATAAACCACCGAACCTTTTCATAGCCTTCATCATTATACATTTCTTTTTGAGAATCTGCCCAACGTGCCTGAAAGACCCGCCCTTTCTTGAAGTACTTTCGTGGAGATTTAACTGCATGAAAGGCTTATTCAATTAGATGACGAAGCGCAATAATTAGGATGGCAGTGACACTTACCATGACTTGATAAAACAGCTGTCGAAAATGTGGCCATGATCCTCCAAGGACGCCGAGCCGTTTCCAGGGCGCGCAACTGTCGAAATGATTCTACAACCAGCTGGTCTCGATCTATAGTGTTGGAAGAATTCAATGACTTTATGAATAAATGCTCTCCTCCAGATGATTCCAGCTCTTTTAAATGGATCCCAGAAGTGGCAATAGATCCAAGGACCCTTCTGTCCCTCGATGTGATTACAAAACGTCCTTTGCCTTCTCTAGGAATAAATGGTCGAAGGTCGGCATCCATGTCATCAAAGTTGTCAAGCACTAAAATCCAATTTTCGTGGGTATCCGATGACATCCAAGCGAGAACTTCGTCAATTGGCGTCGTCTTTCGCAGTGACGAGCTAGTGATCGACAGCCGCTCCGAAACTTCCTCATAGCCCATTTGTAGAGTCACAGACGTTTGTGCTGAGACCCAGAAGATAGAAACACAATCAAATTCTTCCTTTACTTGATGTACAAATTGGTTGACCAGCTGCGTTTTCCTATGGATTTGTACCATTAACGAACTACATTGGGTAGCAGGATGACGAACCGAAAGCTTACCCTATGCCGCGTAGTCCGTATACAACCTCAATTGATCGACCAGAACAATGATTCGTTGTCAACTGATCACGTAGGAGTTTCAGTTCGACGCTTCGGCCCACAAAATTCGAATTGGGGCCCATGGGCAACATCAAGTAACGAGCAGCCTCTGAATCTGTCGTTCCATTCGGACAATCTTCTTTCCAAGCATTCTGTGGAAGAGGATCCTCTATAATGATCAACGCTTGCGAATTAGAGTAAAACAGAGGTTTCTCTCACTCCGAAATCTAGCCTCAACCACGCCCGAAGCCGATGTCTGGAACTGACGAAGATATTGAAGTGCAAGCCGATATCCTTCCGAACTGCGACTTGTGAATTTGGCAATCCCGGAGTGATCCCCATCCAATGGTATTAGAGTTTCCTGATCAGCCGGCAGGTGTAAGGAAGCTTGTTTTGGAGATAAAAATGTCATATGGGGACCCTGACGGCGCCACTCTCCTTTGGTATCATCCTACCCCCGACATCAGAAAGATTATTAATTTTCGCTCCGCTTCATGACTTGCCTTTTCAAGGCTGCGTGTTTGTTCAGTCTCACAGAAGGATATCACTTTCCGGTCCCGTAAACAATTTCGCAACTCTTGAATCTGGTCTTGCAACTCATCGCTGCCTTCACGGAGCTGATCAAGTAGGGCTTTTCGAGGATGGTTTTTAGAGTTTTCGTCAAGCATCTGTCTTAGATCGTCGGTCGCAAATCCATGATGAGGAACTGCGAAGTAAAGGACCCCGTAGATGGCGTTGTAAATTGAGCCGAGCCACGGGTCGGCTGTAGAGACCGCACGTGCGCAAGCAACGATGATCTATTTGAGTAAGAAAACACTAGTTATTTCCCAAGATGACATACATTATCAACGACTAACCCTCCATAACTATGTGCGATTAAAATGAGCGGCCGTTCAATTTCCTACCCAGCACTTAGAGCCGAGAGGATGAGGTGGGGAAAGGAATGAGCACTTCTTGAGTATGTCGAACCATTCCCAATTGTTGAAGAAAGCTTTGCGCGTACTCTTTCAGCTTTGACACGTTCTTGCTCGAGAGTCTCGTATTATAACCGTATATCATAGTCCGGCAATAGGGGAGATCTTGAGCGAGGAAGTCGCGCAGCCACATCCTTCGCAGACTCCCTCGACCCCTCCAGGAACCATAAGCATGCCCGTTGAGTCCCGATATTGCGATAACACTAGAGCTCAGAGTTAGTTGGATGCACTCGTCGAACGCACGGAGGGTGGACGTACTCAGCTTTAATGGGATGATCTTGCCTCGTCTCATATAGCTGAGTGAATCCGAAAAAGTGCCGATCGAATGCAAGGTCGTTCCCGTCTATTACGCGTTGGGTCTCTTCGAGTGGATCCCCGGAAAGCTTTGACAGGAATGGCAGAATACCGTCTTCAACGCCGAGAAAGGCCGTTAGAGTCGAACTATCGCCAAAATAACATGATGGAGCTGTTTGAAGTGACCATTTTATCCGTTGACCATGTTGTTCTAGTGAGTCGCACTCGCGTTGAATGAAGTTTTGAAGCTTGCTCAGGATATCGGTCGAAGGTATTCCGCGAACGCGGTATATCACGGAATCGCTGGGCTTTGCCATACGTCAAACCCATTGCTGTGGGTATTAGGAACGAAAGGGATTGAGTAGCTCGAAGAACCATCAGATCCGAATGTGCAGCTGGCTTGGCTGACGAGGCTGGTGGGTTTCTTGCGTTCCTTTCCGCACGTGCCACCAATGCCACTCCACCAAAACTCGTCACCTTTGATCGCTGCCGGCGATCATCGACAAGGCTGGGCTTGGCGCGCAAAGGTGTGGCCCAGTCAATGTTTTAGCAATCAGTTACAGTAAAACATCGACATAAGCAACTGCCCTTTTGTCCAAACTTCAACTCTTTCAGTCTCTATAATTCATGGTCTTCACAGATACATTCCTGCATCTAAGAAGTCTAAATGGAGACCGCTGACAGCTGATGGGGGTTCACTTAACCTGTGAAAGGAACACTCTAAGGAACGCCTTGATTCTTCTACCGCGGTTTTACTGTATGGTCCACCCAAGTGAACAACGTCAGCGAGGACAACAGTCATGATAAAGATACGCATTCAAATTGCAGGGACAAAATCAATCCTCCAAACATTGCCAGAAAGCATTGAATCGGGCCGCAAGATTCCCGTCGAATATTTAGGACACCTGACCCATCTGAACGAAGACAAGAGCTAGCATACACACGCAACAAAATCAAGCTTCACATCTTCGCTGATTTACGCGCGTGGCATAGATTCCTTGTTCTGGCTTATGGATTGTTTTGAGTAGTATGCAGACTAAGGCGGGCCGAAGGCGGGGGATCTGCTAAGCTACTGCTGTTGGCCACAGTTTTCCCTTTAGAAGCATTAGTGAGAAACCGCTCGGATCTACATATGCCGGATTCGAGATCTTCGCTTTTTGTCCTTAAAGCATCTAGGGAACCTTAGTCTACGCCGGGTTAGCTGATTATGTGATTGCGTCCCTCGCCCTGTATCTGCGAGCTAGACCTGCGAACTTGTTCACCTTTTTCTTGTCCCTCAATTTGAAATGAACACGCGTAATTAGAGTTTCTAATCCTAGAGACTTTTGTATGGGATTGAAAGGGTAATGAGATAGTCACACAATCCTTGCACTAGGTCCATCGCTCTCTCCGTCCTCCTTCACCCTGGCTTCCTCTCCCCTGGAGCTGCTGGCATCTCGCAAGAGTTTCTCTATGTGACTGTCCTGATAGAATCGTGCCCAGTAGAGAGGGTCCCAGTCATACTCCCTTACGGTAATATTAGGATATGCGCCGTGTTGCAGGAGGAGTTTGGCAATGTCTTCACGACGTTTTACGACAGACCAATACAAAGCGGCTCTCCCAGAATCGTCTGTTTCGTCGACATCCTTCCAATTACCAAGCAATTGCTTCAAGATGTCATAACGTCCATAGTAGGCTGCTAAGTACGGCGCTATTCCACGGACTTTGTATGACCTGTGAGTGATGTAGTCGACGCGAGCCATAGCGTGGCGGGAGAAAGGATAGAGACTCGTGTCATCAGGCCATCCGGACTGTCTCGTCCAGGCATAACTTCTTGAAAGAGTCGGTCCGACCCTTGCCATCACCAATTCAACAACTCTGGAGTGATCATTTTTGATAGCCCATCGAACAATCCACCCCGTTAAAAAGTCTTCGGTGTTAATTTTCTTCTGTTTTTGTAGCAAAACTTCGATGATCTCAACGTTGACGGACTGTGCATGCATTGTAGCATTAAGTGCGCTCCTAAACTTCCCACCCAATGCGTCAACATCAGCGCCGGCGCGAATGAGCTGGAAAGCTAAGCGTTTGTGCGCCCAATGACATGCCGCACGCAACTCATCTGCAAGTTTCTCTGGCACAGATGAGGACTCAAGGAGCGAGGCTTCCGACTCGTCATGACAATCTCCCACTAAAAGCTCAGGGGAGAGCACTTTGACGAGCTCCAATAAATCAAGACGACATGCATATTAAAGGGGTGTTAACTTCGACTTTAGACGTCCCCACTGCTGATCAAATGGATGTATAGGTACAGAACCTGCCCATTTTGAACAGCAGCCCCCATCAGCTTCTGCATCGGCATCCGCATCCCCTTCACGATCGAAAGTCCGTCTTTGCCAAAGTTCATAGCTGTCAACATAGTTGAAGAACCTTTTTAAGAGCTTTTTAACCGATCCGTTCAATGACGGTCCGCAATCTTGAATGTGAGGACCTAGAAAGACGCAAGCATAATTTAGTAGAGGGCAGGCTTCTTTCAGGTAATGATCCCCTTGCTCATAGTACTTGCATGCACGGAGGACATCATTTGACATCAAATAATGCAGACAAGATGCCAGAATTCTATTAGTTGCTAGTTGAAAAGAGACATGGAACTTCGATGCTCGACTACAGGCAAGTCGTGATGAAACTAGATACTCTTCGACCGAGAAGTGCGCCAGACGAATCTCATTAACTCTAGGGGAGCTCTTTTGGTTAGCAGAAACCAAGCCTGATAGGATACTGACAATGCTATCTGCGTGAAATAGCCGATGGTTGAAGTAAAATGAGTCTTCACCGTCCAAGTCGATAACACTCGCTTCTGCCAGCTCTTCAATGGTCAGGGAACGCTTTGAGACAACTAGCCAGTTGAGAGCAGCAAAGGCCTCCTCATAAGATTCTTCGCTGATGCTGAGGAGGATACGTTCGTACGTCTCGTCGAGAGTTCTTGGTAAAGACCGTAGTGTTTTCATAACAATGCTCGCTCTAACGCATTTTCGAAGCGAGTCGAGCTGGCAGGTGACCCATCGAAACCTAGGTTCAGAAGTTGGAGAGATGCCATTTTCACTACTTGTGAGGAAGTACTCACATTCCGCCCGCTTTAGAGCTTAAATCTGCTTCCACAGATTCTTGGACAGCACTAGGCCATTTCCGCATAGTCGGGTCAGCGTCGAGCTGTGTTTTGACATGTAGCGCGATGTCACGGTCCACGTCGGAATTCTGGATGCAAAGAGCATCAAAACTCAACGTATGAAGCATGGCAGATTCAATTTCCGGTTCTTTCCGACTTGTTACCAGTAGGTGCAATCCAGAGGATCTAGCACCGCTGAGTACTTGTATAGTTCGAAGTAACAATGCTCTCTGGCCGCTGAAGGTTGGGCATTCATCGACTGCGTCGACTAGGACGTACACCGTTCCAATCTGATCCATAAGTGATTTGAGAGCATTCTCCCACATTTGGACTGAAGGGTTCGTGTATTTAAAGGCTCCGTAGAGGTCTTTAATATGATGTGGGATGCTAGACCTTTGCAGAAGCAACTGTCGAAGGATGGAGCGTACAAATGACTCCGCATTCTGCCTGTGAGTATCGCTGAAGCTGAAATAGAAATATCCGAGATAGTGGTCAGGCCTTAATGCACAATAACTTATTGTTGCTTTTATGATAGAAGAACTTCGTCACGTTAGGGTAGGGCTGCTACATGGTAGCAAATGACAGACTCACCACAAAATTGTCTTTCCACAGCCAGGAATTCCATGCAACCATAGAAAAGCAGTGTGCGATTCTTTCCACTGATTAAAAGTCTCACTTTCCAAAAACCAGTCACCGGTCTGCAGCTCTCGCTGTGCACATGCTGAATGGTGATGGTCCGCAACAGTGTCCGACGGTCCATCCCACGATATGATCTTGGCCATTTCTTCCTCTAGGGCCTAGAATTAAGCCATCTTCAAAGAAATCGCGACAATTAGAACCCATGCATACCTTCACGAATTTGTTCCATCGTAGTCCCCAAGCTCGAGACCTCATTCTCGATCCGGTTGATACCGTCCGCAGTATCTTGGTGGAAATTATTAACCTGTGATCTAATTTCCAACTTGGCATCGCCGATGCTGTTACATGTCCTACTAGACATTTGCCTAGTACATTATCAGCCTGTAGACATGTTTCAGTGAGTGGTTTCCGCTATTACACGTTGAGCGTTATGAGAACAAGCTTCAGATTTTCTAGTTGATCGTCAAGTACTATGTGCTTGAGCTTCTTGATTGTTTTGTCTTGAAAAGCATAGCGAGTTCGCAGTCGGACGTAAAGTGCTTGCGGGTCAGAAGATAGCCTCTGGATTTTCGCTAGCTTCTTCTGCAATAACTTGAGCCCGTCCTCGCAGGTGGACAGTCTCTGAGCGACTAGTCTCAAAGTATCATTGTCGTCACTGTCTCCGGATTGTTGGAGAGCGCTCCGGATCGCCTCGAGAGTATCGGAGAGCGCGCGCGTCGATCCGCACAGAGACCCCACATCTTCTCTTGCATGCTTGAAGGAATCGTAAACTTCGAGGACCTGCTTGCAAAGACTTATGCCAAAGGCTGTGATCCCAACGAGAGCGGCAGTAATCGAAAATGGATCTGTCATCGGGACCGTAAATCTACCGGCGACGTTGTCTTAGCAGTACATTCGTAATCCACTAGCTCGTGGGCATTATGACGATATTGGATCTGTAGAAGAAGATGTAAGACACTCTTTAATATACCATACAGTGAGATGACGAAACACTTTTCAGCTGCTATAATTTTAGTTTCAATTCGTTGTCATGTAAGGCTGAAGCGAGGCAGCAGAAACTTTGACTTCTGCACAGCCTCCATCGGGCGGAACCAATAAGGCGAAACGTTCATGATCTCGAAGTACCGTGTGCATTGGAATTATGGCACACTTGAAGGCTTTTTCGCCCAGATGAGTCAATTCATTTCTAAATTGAAGTGCCGCATAAAATTATGCGTCGCGTGTAGTAAGAGGGTCTAGAGGATGTTGGTGCGGGCGTGAAAGAGATGATGGATTTCACGCAAACCTCTTTCTTCTACAGCCGAAAGGCATCGCATTTGACACTTCCCATCATCGAAGATACCGTTATGGTATTTTCATTATTGAATTTCTATCTCGATATGGATACTAATTAATTTCCCGAAACTTTTTTCAAATGCCAAGCCACGAAGAGCTAGACCCATGAGAGGAGAGTGTGCGATACGTTCCCATCCAAACCAAACACCTCACTTAAACCCTTATCACCACACATCTATCCAAGAGAACCCTGGTAGCTCCCAACTAATCCAGGTGCGTGGTCCCAAACAACCGGTTCCCCGTATCCGTCGCCCCCTTCCCCACGAAACTGGTCCCGGACGTCCTTAACGCGATAAGCTCAATCCCCTTCCCTTCCCTGCCCAACTTCCGCTTCAACCCGTCTTTCCGGACGTTCAAGTTATCATCCTGCACGATCCCCGCCACGACCACGATCCTCATCGCACCATTGAGCGCTCGGATCCGTTCGACGGCCTCCAGGACAGTCTGGCCGGTATTGATCACCGCGTCGACGAGCAGCACCGTCGGTACGTTTGCAAGGTGCTTGAGCTCGATGTCCGCCGGATTCTTAGCGTGGAGGAAGGTGGCTTGGGGGAAAGCGTCACTGACGCCGTAGGCCATTGGTTCGCCGGCGCGCATTAACGCCACGATCAAGGTGTCTTTCTCACCACTAAGCTGATAGCCAGACATGGACGCGCCGAGGACGTGTTGAATTGGACGTTCTTCGAGGCCGATTAGCGCGGTAATGTACTGCGTGGCGAGGTAGTGACCAACCTTCCGGTGGGCTTCTCGGAGGGTGGGACCGGCGTTGGGGGCATGGCGCATGGGGGTGGAGAGGAGACCAGCGGCGCGGGGGGAGGCGAGTTGCAAGGTGAGGGGACGGGTGAGGATGGCATGGAGAAACTCGGAGGACGTGAGGGAGACGAAGGGTAATGTGTTAAAAGGGGCGAGGCGCGCAGCCGAGAGGGGGAGGAGGGTTTGGCGGGCCCCACGGAGGTAATCAACGTCGACAGCGTTGCGAAGAGTATCGGTGGTGGTTTGGCTGCGGGTTTGGGATGGACCGGCGATGAGGGTGCCTGAGTCGGCGAGGTGGAGCATGGGGAGGTCGAGTGGACTGTCGCCGAAGGCGAAGACGTACATGTGGTAGTGATCTTGGAGGCGGCTGACTAAAGCGGCTTTGACGGAGGCGGTGACGACGAGGGCGTCGGCGATACGGCCACCACCAATAACGCGGATCCTAGGCCATAGGCCATAGCGGGTGAGGACTTTCTCCCAGACAAGGCGGAGGCCGGCGATGATAACTACTGCGCCGACATGGGTTGTTTCTGCTACCTGGTGCAAAAGGCATACCCATTCTGGGTGCATGTTCACCTCTGCAGCAACCTCTTGGCAGAGGTCGTTGAACTTCTCGTCGTCAGCTTTTTCTTCGTACATCAAGGTCGCCTGTCGGAACGCAGCGTAAGTGTGCTGCAAACTGCTGCGAAACAATTCATTCAGTGGATGAGGGTTTTGTTGTGTGGTCCTGGCAGCCTTGTCGAAGAACATCATGCCAGTATCTTCTATAGCCAATGTCTTGTCGCCATCAAGAACTAGCATTGTTTCAGGTCGAGTTTGACCGTGAAGAACTTCATCTAACTTGTAATGAGCTTGGGATAGATTGTATGTCTCATCATGAAGACGGAAATCGGTGATGAGCTTTGAGACTCTATCTGTCGATGTATCCGATGAAGGCAAAGAGCAGAACAGAATGCGATTGTTGCGGCAACACCTTCGTAGCTCAATCTTTTCGGACTGCAACCACAGGTCTAGACGGTCGGCTCGGATCCTTGGGCGGGTGCGTGTGGTGTCATTCGACCGGCGATTAAACAGCTCTACAGCAGGAACATCCAAGTAGATGATGTGTGTATAGGTTTCGAGATCGTTTTGAGTGCAGATTGATGGTGGTAGTTGGTCTGCTTGTCCATCCCAGAACATGTAATGTCCAGTAACTATTCCAACTTTTCCGCTTTCCGCACATTCTCCTTTGATCGAGTCAATAGCACGTCTGCGATATCTATTCTTTTGAGGCTCTGCTAATTGATTGAAGGCCTCCATACCGCCATCGAAAAGACTAGAAATTTTCTGCGAGCCTTCGTAGTATGCAAAGTGCTCTTGTCCAAGCTTGTTCTGTAGTTCTATGAACAATCTTGTTTTTCCAGATCCTGGAAGCCCGTACAGACCGACAACGGTTGGCTTCGCAGGTAGATTGAAAGACCAGCCCCCATGACTCGCAGACATCATGAAAGTTTCTGGACCTTTGGTTCTGTGACGTATGGTGCAAGATTGGAACTTGAAGACTTGGAGTAATTCGGAAAATTTCTAGGAAGCTATGGTAATTAAATAGAAGTCTGGATGATAAGACAAGTGCATCTATTCTAGCGGTCAGTACCTTCACCAAAGCTTTGACGGACGATCAGAAAACTAACAGCGGGTGGAAGCAGCGCTTAGATTGGTTTTCTTTGTCTTTGATGCAACTATCCTAGATTGGTAAGGCTCGTAGCAGCGTACGCGTCTAGGCTGAAATAGGCATACCAAACTTGGACAAGCCAACGATTTGGCGAGTTTTCCGTCATAGGAGCCATAGAACAAGAGTGAAATCCCATCGAATGAGGTGGATTTGAACAATCACTTGGCATTATTGAAATTATAGACAGTTAGCAGAAACTAAGCTGTGAGAGGAAAGCTTCTCGCCTGTCTAGCCCATCCTGCGGTTTCAACACCTCTCAGCAACTTTCTTGAAGATGGAACAGGAAATCAATAGAATCAAATAGGAGCAACAAGAATGAAAAGGTACACCTACTTTACTCATCATTCTTGGGTCTGTTTCTATTACAGTAAAGCAAACAAAGCCCCTTGTGCGATTCTCTCGAGCCGGCCCTGAAGCTTGCTCACTAAAGACCTTATCGGTCAGCCAGAGGCTCTCGATCAGGTCAAGATCAAGATCCTCAATTATCTTTCCGAACGACCTCGATCGACAAAACCCACCTCATTCCTTAGACCATCATCGATAGCGCTATTCCCTCAACATCAGTCCTCCCACCGTTCTGTCAACGCCACACTCTCTGCCTTTGAACAAACGCACTTTACCGGCCCGTACGCAACCTTCGGGGAATAAATCTCATCTTAAGAGCGTAGAGCGAAGCGCCTAAGGTAGGGTGCAAGCACGGATTCATACTGGCTAAAGCCACGCAATCAGTGCATCCGTACAGTGAATTCCTCGTTCCGTCCGAAGCGCAGCACTCCGCAGCTAACTGGAACCGAAAATGATCGGGCAAGAGCGTTCTGCTTTCGCTCGAACCTACTTACCTATCTAGGTAGCTTAACCGACATCTCATAATACAAAACATCGCAGAAGCGCTTTTTGCTTGACGAAGAGGCATCAGCTAAGAGGGTCACTCACTTTATTTAGGATCTTAGGCGAGATGTGCCTAGGGAAAGTTGCTAAAGCGAAGCCTTGGCGCGCTTTAAGACGAACTAAGAAAACCAGCCTCTCTTACTCGTCCTCAACCCCATCCCCTATGACCATACCATGCGTTCCACCGAATCACTACCCTCCTCCTTAGTTCCCCTCGAAGCCTACTGCTTATTCTTCTCTCTCCTTCCTCTTTCCAGCCGCGTTCTTTTTCCCCAAACTCTTCATAAATGACCGCGACCTGTTCCTCCGCTCATCCTTCCGAGCAGAGTACTGCCCTTTGTCAAGTATCCCTGTACAGGCGCAATGTAGAAACACCAACACCAGCTTTATCCAAGTATAGTAGCATTTCTACATTCCCACCCGGACAATAGGGTATCACGGAAACCTACAAGAAACCAAACCCAGCAAAATCCCACCCCAAACCAGCATTGGCACCCACCCATACACAAAACAAGCCCCATAAATCAAAGCACAGCGCTCATCCTCCTCCCCGCAAACCTAGTCGCGCTCTGACTCCTCACACCCAGCCTCCCACTCGCCAACTCCTCAAGACTCTTGCTCTTCTTCTCCCCCACCAGCCGGCCCTTCTCCTGCACCTCCGGGATCCACACATGCGTGACCACCGCCCCGAGTATCATCGCGACGGAGAACACGATCAGGATCGTGCCGTAGCGTTTCGTGCCCTCGCGAGATGGCGATGAAGAGCCGAACTTGTAATAGGCGGAGAAGAGCTGGACGAGGACGGAGCCGAGTTTGCCGGAGCCGGCGGAGATGCCGTGGCAGGAAGCGCGGTAGCGGGTTGGGAAGAGCTCCGCGGGGAGGATGTAGGTCGTCCCGTTCGGACCTTGGAATGTCAACTTTAAGGACAGGGGGCTCAGTTTGTAGGGGAACATACCGAAGTTGAAGGCTATCTGTGCGATGACGTAGAGCGCGATTGCCACGGGGCCGGTCTGCTGCACGGTTATGAACATGACGCCGATAGCGATGAAGAGCGCGGCGAGGATGAGGAAGCCGTATTTCTGCAGGCTGACGCGGTTGAGGCGGTTGGCGAAGAGGATGAGGAGGGAGCCGCCGATGAAGGACCCTACATTCAAGATGACGAGGGCTTGGGTGGAGTTGTCGATAAACATGGTGTAGATGGATGCTTTGGGGTCGTCGTTAGTCTTCCAGATCGGGCTTGAACCGTGGATGTGAAGTGATCCCCAAGTTTTTGCGAGAAATTGCGGGCTTGAGAGGCCAATGCCGTAGAAGCCGAAGTCTAGGAGGAGCCAGCAGAAAGAGGTTGCGAAGAGGGTACGCCAGTTGCCTTCTGTCCAGAAATATTGAACGATATCTTTTTGGGAGAATTTCCAGTTCGAGTTAAGTGTTGCATTGCGTGACTGGCGCATTGTCCAATCTGGAGGCGGATTAAAGGATTGAGTTGTTGTGGGAGTCGGGATGGAGTCGTCAAATATTCGCTCGATCTGAGATGAATTCGATTCTGGTAGAGAGCCCATCCGTGAATGGCCTTCAAGTTCCACGTCGCGTGTAGATTCTCCAAACAGGTTTGTCGCGTCGAATTCGGCCTTGATTGGGTCGTCCTCGATGTCTAGCAAGAACCGCGGCGACTCAGGGATGGCAACTCTAAAGGCCAGCGCGATAACTCCGGGCACAACCCCAATGCCAATGACCCAGCGCCAAATCGTGTCGACAGCTTGAACGATATCATGGTTTCCACGGCTTCGAATACCTAGGACCACAATTAAGGAGACGACATTGGCAAAAATCTGACCAAGGGGCTGCATGAAGAAGACTGAAGCCATCATACGCGCACGCTTCGGTGTAGGCGCAAATCTAGTGGAAGGTTAGGGCAGGTCTCAGAAAGATCTCGTACCCAACCGAGAACTCACTCAGAGGTAATAATTGCACTCAGTGGATAGTCTGCCCCTACACCAATCCCGACGACTATTCTCCACCAAACCAGCCAGGCGAAGACATTCATACTGCCGTGTGCGCCGGTCGAGCACATGACGACGCCCAGAGTTGCCGTAATGATCACCATCAATTCTACACCGTACATCTTCTTTCGACCGTATTTATCTGCCATAATACCAAAGAAGACCTGCCCGAGGATGGTTCCGCCTAGTGTCGCAATGTTGATCATCGTTTCCCTGTGCGAAGACACGGCATCGTGCCAGTATACGAAGGCAATCATCGGCAGGGCAGCATTGCTTGCAAAGAGCTATGTAGTATTAGCAGACACTCGAGGACAGGTCTAATTCAGTTGTGAGATTGTAGAGGAAGGCGTACGGTATATCCTTAGAGTCTATCAGTAAATGGCGGGATAAGATATTTAGTGGAGTTGGTCCCTTACCATCTAGAAAGAAGCCAATTCCAGCCACGAAGACCACGATCCATTGATATGGCTGCCTATCAATTGTCTGATAGATCTGGCGTATCCGAACATTGCGGTCGTGTTCGTGGTCGAAGTCTCTGGCGCGATCTGTGGTATACAATCGACCTCGCCATTTCACCATGCTGGCTGTAGATTTTGGACTGTATGGCTAGGTTACCGATTCGACATGTTGATGTTTTTTGCGTAGCAGCCGCTATGGGAGCTTCGTGGGGAGGTAAGCGAAGTGAGGGAGGTTTAAGTTGACGTCGACATCGTGAATAGAGCTGACCACTATCTAGCCTCGTCGGCAGCAAGCCCGAAGGAGAGATGGGAGGCGATTGAGGGATCAAGGGACTGCGGGAGGGTCCGAATGAGAACGTGATTGGGATGGGGGATGCTGATTCGTCTCCGGTCTGAGGGATGGCTGGCCATCTTTGCAGTCAGCGACAGAAAACGTGTTAGTTGAGACGGCCCAGAAGGCCTAAAACCGCTCGGCATCTTGAAGCCGAGGGACAAGGACATGGGTGATCTGATAAATGAAGTGGGAGGCACATCCCCCACCATCCAAGGCGGGCCAGTGTGGTACGCATGGGCCACAAGCGAATCTGTCCCCACCGACGATCCCTAAACTACCAGACCGGCTCGCCGTCCAAGCCTAGGACATGTCAAAAAAATCCATTACCAGCGGCCCGGATCCATAGCTCCGTGCGCCATCTCATTTACATTCTAACGCTATGGCAAGGTCGAACTCCTACTCTGATAGCACATTACTCGCCCAACCATCCTATCAGAAGCGACATCTGAGCAGCGTGACTTCGTCTCTTTTGAGACTCCTATTGTTTCGCTGTTAAGAGCCATAAGCGCCTACGCCCTGACACAGAATCCCCCAGAAAGTCTTGTGATCTAGATATCGTCAGTTTCAATAGCAAATATGGAATTCCATGAGTCTGTAAGGATGATCTTACCGTTATGATCAAGGAATTCTATCTGCAAGATTTTCATCCGAGTCAGCAGCTCCGAATTAGCTCGCAGCCGCAACGTCACTGGCGGTCCCCCTTTCTTGCCCTGCCCGATGCCTTCAATACTGTCCACTGCAAATTTGTTAAACTCTGAACGACTAGCTTTAGAAGGCACGCGAGATATTCTGCGAGGTACTTACAAGGTATCGATATGTATTTCTTATTCTCCTTCCGCTGAGAATTTGCAAAAAAGGTAATCGTCTGCCGTCCATTTCGAGATTGCAAGACTCGTAGATTTTGGCTGATGCATTCTTCTCCGCGCCCTTTGGACTTGACCTCTGCTACTCCGGCAAGAACAAGCACTCTTTGATCAAACAAGATCTCCTGAAAGCGTAGGCAGTCTATCGGCTATTAGAAGACCATAAAATAGGCAAAAACTGGGCTTTGAAGAATTCCTTACCATCCCAGCTGTCAAATGTGTAATGAGGTTGGGCACTAAAAGAAGTCTGCGCAACGGTCACGGCTTGAGGCTCCAAAAATGAAACCACAAACGTAGACTGTGAGGTTGACGTGTAGGGTTGCTCGATATGAGGAATTGGATGTCTCGTACTCGGGACTACCACTGTCATTCAACATGAGCTAGATCTTGAGTAAAATGACCCACAATGATGTACAAAAGATCCATGTGACTCGGATAATTCAATATGCTTCAAATTGCCATGATAGTCTCGGGCAACTTCAATCCGGGAATAGCGTAGTTTGAAGAAGCGACTTCCTTTGTTGAACGAGCTTCAACATGTCTTTATCAGCTATCACGACTTGAACGAGCTTCATCCGTCAACTTACACGACCACGGAAGGGTTCAGTGGCAAAAATACTGATTCTGAAGAGGATTCGGTCGCTGTGCTCTGACTTAGGTTTGTCGAAGCTTTGGACTTTCCATTCAATGACAGTGCTGGCGATCCAAGAAGCAATCCAGCAGAGTCTGATTCTGGATCCAAGGAAGTGAGACTGTTGTTCCGTGGAGCTGAAGAAGATGACGGCCAGTCTGCAAAATCGACTGTACTCGATGGGCTGAGATCGCCTTGGAGGCTCATGGCACCTTAGCGCCGGAACCGAGGTCCTCGCCGTGGGGGTAAAGTTATGCTTTGGTTGGGGTAGCTTTCTAGTAAGCTTTTCATGCCTGTCAACGGCCGCAATATGGACAGTTTAGCTGACGCTGGTTCTGAGATGCGAAGGGGACTGAACTGCTCCGGCCGGCTGAGGCCCATGTCGATATTCGCTTTCTCTGTGATAGCCGATCGGGACGTACAGATGGTCAGAGATAGCCTGCACCCGAACGGGCAGAATCGGCCTGCAGCTGCCAAACATGTCGGTGATCCGTGACGACGAGCCCGAGAGCGCAACGTGCGCCCGCCCGCCGTTGTGGTTGGCTGTGGGATGGCTGAACGCTCGTTGCGCCTCTTTCAGCCCCCATGTCATGACCGCTGCGGCACCACCTTGCCAAATCGACAACCTGGTCAAGGAACCGCAATCCCCTGAATGCACGCGTTCACCGGTCTCATGTCTACAAAAATGATAGATCTGGCTTATGAAGCTCGCATGTCTTCTGTTCTACCTGCTCAATCGAGAATCCATGTTTGTGAGGTTCATCAGCCGGAGCTGAAAGCTTGCTGCCCCCAAGAGGATGCCTGCTCACTGTTCTGGAGTCATAGCACACATGCGGCTCTGCCAGGTGCTCGCTAATGAAGGTGAAGCCTTACGCATCGGTCTCTCCGGCTTATAGAGCATCTGACTGCCTTAATAGGCTTTCGCAGCAAGAGACTTTCTGGATGACCTTGAGAAGGCAGATTTACTTCTGTGCTATTCGCTAACCTTGAGCCGTTTGGAAGGTGCATTCTCGAAATCTCCTTCGCTATGACCACCGTCTGAAGATTTTCTTCCACGGTGTCTCTCGAATGCGTGCGCCCTGCATTTCCCGTAGACCTTGGATTGTTCCTTGTGCGACCAACATTCATTCAAGCCGGATGGACCAACTAAGCGGGAGCAGAATACTTTCGCTCTGGATAGCTTCTGTCTGACGCTGTGCGCAGGTCCTCGGTTGTTCCTTTACGTCTTTCTCAAGGCAACTGTTATCGAGTTTGTTGCCTCGCATCTAAAGCGATAGAAGCCGTAGAATGAGGAAGTGCAACTTATTTTGTGGTGAAAAGGGCAGATTTCGCCTTCTGTCGGATTTTCATACTGCATTATCCATGTTTCACAGTTCTCTTGTGTCTTTCTAGCTGGTCTTCACGAGCAAATCCTCCTGTATTTGGACAGTTTGGTAAATCGCACCTGAATGTTTTAGCGTGCTTCTGAAGGTGAGTTCTATCTAGTTAGTCTTGTACGTGTAATGAAGTCGACAAGAAACCTACTTATAAGCGGAATTCCTCTCAAAAAGAACAATGGATCCATCATCCGAAACCCCTCCCTTTGTGCAGTTATGGCCATACGGACAGGTATATTGCCCCTTGCCACGTGGAGCGAGAGATTTTAGGGTTCGCTCGAGGGTGCTCTCCGTCTTCACAGATGCCGCGTCGTCATTACCGTCCAGGGGAAATTCGTCCAGTTCCATATGAGTTCCCTGATCTGGCAACTCGACAGGCTGCGGTGGATGTTGCGGCATCAGTACTGGAGGGCCCGATAATGAAGGTTCTAAAGACGGTAGACTTGGGGTATCAGGTAGTCGGAGGTCCTCAAGAGGAGAGACTATGTGATTGCCCGAGCTAGACGTAGAGTACTGACGCTGATGCTGGGATTGTACGCCTGTACGAGTGGCGCGTCGGGACTCTCGGCGAACGGGGACGTCATCAACAAATGTTTGTGTATAGTAGGTATCGATGTCTGGTAAAGTATTGGCTATCCACGTGTCTTCTGATGGCTCTGGACCCAGATCAAGGCTGTTACTAGTCTGATTAGGGACGGTAGGTGGCTGAAAAGGAGTGCGAGCGCGTTCAGCGGCTTGACTCAGCATTGCTAGCGCATTAAGGCCACCAGCTGCAGGCTCAGGCACAGTATATTCATTGTGAGAGCTGTAGTATGCCTCCTCTTTTGGTTCGACCCAATCTTCCAAAATCTTATCACACCGCACCCAGGTATCCCAAAGCTCGGTGCTTAAGCTACTGCACCGTGGTCAGTCTCCGAGTGTCAGATAGGAAGCTCGCTGCGGTTTGTCGGAATATCTTCAAAGAAAACTTCGAAGCGACATCCTTCAGAGGGATTATAAGCACCAGTGGGACATACTGCAAAGCCTTGAACTTTTTATCCAACGCCGCCAGCGCTGACAGATCCGAGAGATCGTCTTCGTCTGCTTGTTTCCGGATTTGGTCACGGATGTACTTCTTCACGTGTGGGCCATTTGCAAGTATGGAGACAAGGCGCCGTAGAGCCGTAAGCACTTGACTTAGAAATTGGAAAAGATTCTCAAATGGGCACTGGTCGGTTTTGCCCTTGTGCGATGCATCAAAGAGGTCTGACACCGCGAGCCCAAATCTCAGCAGGTCAGATCTTCCTTGTTGATGCTCTCGGTCGGCTTGGAATTGGATATCGATAAGGTGATGAAAGTGTGAGAGCTGGTTATCCATCATAGCTGGATACATTTTTTTCAGAGAAATCGGTTTGGTTGAACTCGGAGCGGCGGCCTCGAGGGCAGGTCTAACAGCGAGATTGGCGACGATGTTGAGCTGAATATTGTTAGAATCTTGCGACGGGAAGGAGGAAAGAGGGGAAATGAGAGAAGACACCTAACGCTGACCGGCTAAGCCCCTTCGGCCTCCCCACCATCCCAGCACAAGTTCGCAGGAGGCCTATGGACCCTTCGCATCGGGCTGCCCCTAAGTTCTGCAGCTAATGAGCCGCAGATGGCGAGGATCATGGGTAGGACGTCAACAGCCAGCCCCAAAACTTTTATGTCAGTCCCAAGTCACACGCCTCGGCCCCATCCCTTCAAAGGAGGAACAGCGCCAGGCCTCTTTCCTCCTTCCAACGCCAGATGAACGAATGAGATGCTACGACGCACCCCCAGCCAACGCGCCATTTCACCATCGAGGTCTGTGAGAGAGAACAAGGCAAACATAATAATCAAATGAGAGAACCGCTGAAACCAAATGGGAAAGTCGTCGAATTGAACGGCGACCCCGGATCCATTTACGGATTTCGTGTGACATGGCAGGGCTGAATATGAGGGAAGAGGGATTTCGGGGGGGAAGCGCGAAAGGGAAAAAGCGCAGGTAGAGGGAAATCGCTGAGCCGGAGCCATACGGCACCATGGCTCTTATAATACTTGGGTAGCGGATAGGAGCGCATTTATTCTTCTAGCTTAGCACATTTGAACATCTCAAGCATGGCTGGTAATCTATCATACAGAGCGAAAACGTCGAAATGGTCTCGAAATGTCTGTCATAACCAACGACCTAAATCTCGAGTTGTCCATCAACGAGCGTCTGCGCAACAGCGCCCCAAAACTCATCATCGACATGGCCGATTGAGGACTGCCAGCTCGGTACAAAGAACGCGTAAACCACTGGAAACTCGGCGATTGAAATCGAGAAGCTTTGACCGCGAACCCATACAGCCACAGAATTTCTCAAGACAGTGTTATTCAATCGAGAGATGGCTGATGGGCGAAGATGATCCATTTTTAGTAGCGGATCGCGTCGAGAGTCTGGAAAACGAAGTCGAGAAGTTTGACCAGGCGCAACGAGGCACAGACAATATCGAGCGACAAATTCGTGAAACCGAGATCATGGATGACTGTTCGATAGGTTTTCTGGATCGTGACTGGTGCCTCTTTCCGAGGTCGGTAGATACTTCGGTGGAGAACTTGGAGGAGTGAGCTCTCTTATGCCTAATGACGCCTCGAACCCTAATGTACCCGTGTTAGAGACAAGCGTGCCAGCGCCGATCCCAATGGGCAGGTGACCCTGACGCAGAGGAGGCTGTTGGGTGTCCTTGACAACATACAGAATCTTATGATCCCAGAGGAGCAGCAAGAGCATCCTGCCACTTTCCACTCTCCGAATACTCAATCATCGTCGCAGGCATCAGGAGTGGATTGTCCACTCGCCTGAGAGGATGGCTCGATTTTGAAAGGCAGCTTCGTTACATCATTACTGTATACGAGTTTGAATAAGCTCTGCGCTGTAGCAACGAAATCTGTCTTTGGTATATCGACAAAGTCAGCATCGGCTATCAAGCCAATTTGCGAGTCGATGCAGGGACAGCTTTTGGTCTGAGGCGTTAGATAGGGACAGAGCATATCTGTCGGGCAGATCACAGGTTTTCCACAAGATTTTCTTTTAACCATGGCTGGAGAATGGTCTGGAGGCAATAAGGCGCTGGCCACCGCATTGAATTCGATAACGGAATAGAAAATAAAGAGAACGACCAATTGAAGAATTTTCGTCGGGTTCATGACGTGTCCTTCACAGCAGGTGCCTCTCATCGAGCAAAAAATAAATGCCCGAGCGCACAAACTATGCCAGACTAACACATTTTCCTACGATGATTTCTTTCGTCAAAGTCGGCCGTCTAGCCAACGCGTTTGTTGCAGCAGTGTCGATATGTATAGGCAAAATTTGAAAGGTCAGAAGGGAAAACATTCTTCAGGATTTTAGGGGGTTTGTAGAAGGCAGAGTAAGGTGAGGATGTAGTACTTGCTGGGCTGTACCTTTGGTTGGATTCATTGAGCGGCGTGTAGGTAGATGGCTGGCATCTGGCCGTTTATGAAGCCGTGCGATATTATCACCAATATCTTTATAATGAACGGGTTGTCTAAGCAGTCTAAAGGTGGTTCCTTGTAGGGTTATGTATGTCCGGTCATGTTGGTTGTTATGTACTACCAAAGTCATCTATGCAACGGGCGCTTGGATGGTGGAGCTTCGGGAAGGAGATGCCTGGAGCCGAGGCTGAGTGTCAGAAGTCGTGGCGCATCTGATTGTTAGCACTGGCGCCCGCCCGCTGCATATTTCATACGCCACGACCTCTGACACCCGGCCTCGGGAGCAGGCGCCCAACTAGGGGCCACATGCCCCCATTTACATTTTGGCTTAGATCAAGTGTAGTCCCTGCCGGGCATTTTCAAAGGTACAGGCTAAACAATATTTAAGCCAACATCCAACATCCTCGCACCAGCAACCAAACAGGCCCATCGGTAGCTTGTATCCCTTCTCACTGATAGCCTAAAGCTCGCATAGTATTGATCCTGCGCATCTAAAAAATGAAAAAGAAGGTCGCTTAATCTTCTCGCTCGACGGAACATATCATCCTGTTTCCCTATGGGATTGTTCGAATCTACTCCTTGCGTTCCTAAGTCCTGATAATGCCCTATCGTAGCACCTTCAACCGCGGTCCCTCGTAGACTGCTGAAAATAGTAGCCCCAGAATAAGACCGCGCTTCTACGACCGTATGCCTTGGCCGCCCTAAATATTTCACATCCAATGCTTTCCTTTGTTTTCATAGCCTTCCTTTTGCATGCTTTGTGGATTTCAATTGTCTTTGGGAAATATGAGTTCTATCAAGATCCCATTCCGCAGAATCGCTGCACGCCAGAACAAAAGAAAAAGATCAGGGCAGACGTACCAACCGCGCAGTGGATGGGTAGAGGTACATCTACATTCACTCACTATCTTATGGCACGGGGTGCTCACTAAATCGGAAAAGTTGGAAGATATGCATTATTGGACTTGCAAAGCCCTGAGACATCCCCAAATCATCGACTCGTTGCCCCAGAAGTCTACAAGTCGCTCTTCAAAGACTCAACTAAGCAGATGGTTTACGGTAAGCTCCCATCGAGCCAATTCCTCGCTTGACCTTTTCGTTGAGACCGCCTCTCTCAGACTATTACCGCACAATTTCTCAAATCGACACGAACGATTATTTGGTCACCTTCTGTTGCGACGACAAGCATTTCCAAAAGGTTGACGCCACAATGACGATAAACAACCGACCTCAACGGGTCTTTGGCTGGACGGACAATACCTTCCGTGGCGCAAATAACAGGCTGCGCTCTGTTGGCACCGGTCCAGAACGGGGCTTCGACCCTTCTAACCCTTCCGTGCGGCACACTATTTGCCAAGAAAACCCCGGTCCATTAGCCTTCACCCTTACACCCAGACCCTCCGACACCGACCTCGCAGGCCAAGCCCACATCGTCTTCTGCTGGCGTTACTTTGATCAAGAACATCTAGCCGCCGAGCAAGATATCCGGGAGATCTCCGCTCTCATCCATGATGGTCTATCGTCTCGCGACGGGTTCAATCATCTCGAAAATATCTGGCCGCCGGGTTACTGGATGTTCCACGAATTGATTCATTCCGTGAGCTTCTTTCTGCACCCCGGAGCCGACGCAAAGGACTACGAATATGGGTTCTTCGGCTGCGCAAGTTTACGAGCTGAGGACGATGATGACAAACCGCCAGAAAGAAATGCTGACTCCTATTCTCAGCTAGCGTTGGCGATTGTGCTACAGGTGGAGAAGTTTAACAATGGGCGTTCGGCTGGTGGACGCCCGACGTGGTGGATCTTTGGGATAGTCGATGTGAATACACTAAATCCGCCGCGCAATACGTGGCAAGTGGCACCAAGCAATTGAAATAGACGATCCAGTTATCTAGTCACTTATCAATGATTTATATCAAACGCTCTTCTCATGCCATAGTCCGCTCCAGCGAGCTGCTTGAAAAACTGCAAGACCTATAGTTCAGAAGACCACTACCAGAAGATTGATCTCCTCACAAACAACCTTTGAAACAGCGCTTGGAACATGTGCCAATGGCAATTTGTGAAAAGATGGCCCATCTAGAGGGCGATCTTGAGGTCGTCTTCCTGCCAAGCCGCTGCCTCCTTAACTTGTCTTGGCGGCTGCTGTACGTAAAGGTAAATTTGCGCCGTCGACTCGCTACCCGTTTGCGAAAACCTTTTCCACCCTGCTATTTGTGCAAAGAACTACGATAGCTACTTCTACACATGCGACTGCGGGCGTCTATGCAGTCAGAACTACAGAGCTAGCGCGCATCCGAGTAAAAGATGCTTGGAAAGTCGGCCGCAGATTTGCGCCGCCGTGTCACTGTACCGCGCCGGGCAGGGCGCACTTCGTGCATGAGCGAGAAACGAAGAGTGATAACGCCACTTTACCTGTTTCAGCGATCCAATGGCGTGGGATGTTGATGGCGTGAACTGGCGTGCTAGCTGTCTAACAGTAGCGGGGGAGGGGGTGGGTCTGAGCTGGGTTTATTTTCTTACCGCGAGGTATACGTATTGCTTCTTTCTTGATTGATGGTTTCTTTTCACTTCTCGTCGTGGGCGACGGGCCGGCTTTTCTGGCTTATAAACCTTTCATGATTTCATATTGAGAAAATGACTACGACTGTCGTAAATGGAGTTCCCGCCAATAAGTCTCTCCACGAAACCGAACAGCCAGCAAATAGCATCCCCACGTCACTACAAAACAATCATGACGCGCCTCATCCTCCTTCAGCGCCTTCTGAGAACCACACCGAGCAGCCGTCGCTATATCCCCAATCGCGAATCTCCCTGATCGACCGGCGCATCGACGAGCCGCGCGCGCTGAACGTCTCAGTGATCGGGGCCGGGCTCGCTGGCATCCTAGCGGGAATCTTGCTCCCAGCTAAGGTGCCCAAGATCCGGCTGACAATCTACGAGAAGAATAAAGACTTTGTAAGTTACGCCTGCGCAGTCCTTGAAGTGACTTCGTCTTATGACGGGATACCGATCTAAGTTCTCAACCCCCCGTGGTTAGGGAGGCACATGGCTGGAAAACGTCTATCCTGGAGTAAGGTGCGATATCCCTGCCCATGTCTATCAAACAACATTCTCCCCGAAGCTAGACTGGTCGGACGAGTTCGCGTATGGCGCCGAGATCAAAGACTACTGGCAAGAGACGGCCCGCAAGTACGGTGTCGATCGATACACCCGGTTTGGCCGCTCTGTTGAGGATGCATCTTGGGACCATGTTGCAGGGAAATGGAGGCTCACTGTGCGTGAAATCGACACTGGGGAAGTGAAAGTCGAGAGCGCCGACGTCGTCCTGTCGGCGGTTGGGAGGTTTAACGCGTTCCAAATTCCGGATTATCCGGGCTTGGCGCAATTCAAGGGGCTTCTCTGCCACGCTTCCAATTACGATCCGACCTTTGACCCTGCTAGTAAGAAGATTGCGATTATTGGCAATGGAGCAAGTGGTATCCAGTTGGTGGCGAACATGCAGAAGGTGGTATCACATTTGGACCACTACGTGAGGAACAGGACCTGGATCGCCGCATCTTGGGCAGGAGACGAACGGACCTTCGAATCGCAACCGATTCCAGAAGACAAGAAGGCGTCCTTCAAGGATCCGGACACATACCTCAAATTCCGGAAGGAGCTAGAAGCAAAATACTGGAGACGCTTTGGGTCCTTTTTCAAAGGCGCCAAAGAGAACCAGGAAATGCGCGAGCAGTTCATCAAGATGATGAAGAAGCGGTTGGTGAAGAAACCCGAGCTCCTCGATGATCTGGTCCCGGATTTCTCTCCCAACTGTCGGCGCTTGACTCCAGGACCAGGTTATCTCGAAGCCATCACAGAAGACAACGTCGACTACATCAAAACGCCCATCAAGAGATTCACGGACACAGGAATCGAGACCGCTGATGGGACCCTACGTGACGTCGACGCCATCTTCTGCGCCACGGGAGCGAACGTCGATATGGCGTATCAGTTCCCCGTGCACGCCAACGGCCGCGACCTTCGAGACCTCTGGAAACAAGACGGAGAGCACGGGTTTCCCTACACCTACCTCGGGCTCGCCACGCCAGGCTTTCCCAACTTCTTCTACGTCCATGGCCCCCATGGTACTGGCCCTTCAGGCACTGTACCCCATGCAGTAGAGGTCCAATTGACCTATTTCGCAAAAGTGCTCCGCAAAATGTCTCGCGAGGGCATCCGCGCGATCACCCCTTCATCCGCGGCCGCCGACGAGTTTGTCGAGTACGCCGACGCCTTCTTCGCCACCACGGTCCTCGCCGACGGCTGTAGCTCGTGGTACAACGGCGGCAAGCCGGGCGGACGCATCCACGGCGTGTGGCCGGGGAGCGCCGGGCATGTGACGGCGGTGCGGCGGGAGCCGCGGTGGGAGGACTGGGAGTACGAGTACCTTTCGGACACGGGTAATAGGTTCGCGTGGTATTTTGGCAATGGGTGGACGGGGAGGGAGATGGATCCGGATGCGGACATGACTTCTTATCTGAAGAAGCCTGGTGACGTCGACCTGCGCGACCTGCACGAGTCGTGGTGGGACTTGCCGTAAGGTCAGTTTGGGCAGGTTCATGAATAGCTGATAGGTTGTTTCTGTGCCTCTGCGTGGTGGAGAAGAAATGTCGTTTCTGACCCCTGGGCTTGCGTTATCGACTTAACGTCCAATCATGGGCCAATCTTGTCACTATGTGGCGCCTTACGCTATCTAGCTTTGTGGAGGTCCTCCAATGCTTGGCGCTTCATATACTCCACCCTGCAGCACTCGAGGCATTGCAAACATTTGTTAGGCATGGCGTGCTCGTCTTTGTGGATTGTTGCAGGTAGGACTAAGCGAAGATTTGGTCAAAGCTTCAGATCGAAATCATGCATAAGCATTTCTTACCCTGGAAGTCGGAAATTTTCGACCTTACAGAATCATGCATTATTGTTAAAAAGCTCATATGGAAACCTTCAATGTCTTTTGATCCCTGGATTATGTTGCTATTTATTTAGCAGCAATCCTCTTGGGACTCCTTGATCGAAGAATCTCCGGGCTGAAATTCCGACGTGTCGAACTTTGCCGCGGTCACCTCTGAAGCGCCTCTCGTGTACTTCGTCGTGTGTATGCATGAGCCATACGATCACGCAAAGAATTCGCCCGGAATCATGCCCGACAGTATGGCAGAGAACAAACGTCACAATGAGTCCGAGCTTGCTCCTCCAAAGGACCAGCAATATCCAGGTAACGTACATCAAACCCCACAACCAGATCCTCATAAACAAAACATCTAAGACGCCCGCAAAACAGTACGATGGTACCGCTCGACATTCTACAACATCACAATCCTCGGTCTCTGCAACCTTGCCGCACCCGGAATATGGGGAGCTATGAACTCCCTCGGCGGCGGCGGCGAAGAGTCGCCGTACCTCGTCAACACTGCTAACGCGCTGACCTTCTGCCTCATGGTGGTCTCGTGCTACTTCTCCAGCGCGCTGGTGCACTACATCGGGATCAAAGGCGCCTTGATCTTTGGCACGTTAGTTCCCTCCATGACAAAGCTTTCCTGATTTTCAGGAGGAAGTTGCTAAAGGCTACAGCTAGCATCGGATACGCGCCATTCGCGGCAGGCCTTTATACGAACAATCGCTACGGCGTCGAGTGGCTAGTGATCCTCGGATCGGCGCTATGCGGCATCTCAGCCGGCGTGTTCTGGATGGCAGAGGCAGCCATAGCCATAGCCTACCCTGAGCCCTGGAATCGCGGCAAGGCCCTCGGCTACTGGTTGACATACCGACTGAGCGGACAAATCCTCGGTGGAGCCATCAATCTTGGTCTGAACGCGCGCCGAGACGGGGCGGGCAAAGTTTCGTACACGGTGTTCCTCGTCTTCATCGCGCTTCAAGCCTCCGGGCCGTTTGTGGCGCTGCTGCTGAACCAGCCTTCGAAAGTCGAGAGGAGAGACGGGAAGAGGGTCAACCTGTCAATTGTTCAGAACCCGTGGTTCGAGATCAAGGAGACGACAAGATTGTTCTTCAGCAGACGTTTTCTGTTGATTGTTCTGCTGATTGGGCAAGCCGTTTTTGCGGAGGCGGTTTTCTTCACATATCTAGCCTGTGCGTGATCTCGCAAATCCGTCCAGCAATTGTACAAGAATGCTAAACTTTCTCTTAGTATGGTTCTCCGTCCGTGCACGAGCTCTGGGCTCATTTCTGTCGGGAATAGTGGCAGTCACAGCCGGCAACATTCTTGGCGTAAGTCTCTGGCTTGATGATAGCCAGATGTATAGATCGAATGCTAAAATCAGTCAGCATTGGCTTGATAGGACCAAGATTCCGCTGAAGATCCGCGCAAGATCCTCCTTCTGGACCGTCGTTACGCTGCAGGGCGCGTGGTGGCTTTGGGCAACGATTCTGGTCACTCGATTCCGCCAGACGAGGCCAACATACGACTGGACCAGTTCAGGCTTCGGCTCGGCTTTTGGCGTATTTGTGTTCTTGACCATTGGCTTCCAGATCAATTATCTTTTCCTGTGAGTCTTCAAGGTGGCTTCCAAATAGTGACATGGTAACGGCATGTGAAAAAAATTTAAAAAGCTGACACCTCTGGAAAACAAGGTACTTTGTCATCCACAACCTAGCCGAAAATGAGGCTGAGATCATCCGATTTGCCGCTCTTCTCCGCGGCACAGAGTCAGCCTGGCAGGCCGTGAGCTACGGGCTCGAGTCTCTCAGGGCTTTTGCTGAGGTGGGCGGCGTCTACTTCAATTTTGCGTTGTGGGCTTTGTCTATCTTGCCTGCTTGGTATGTTGTCAAGCGGTTCGGGGCGGCTTCGGATCAGCGTGACAATCTAGAGGGATCGGGAGCTGAGGATGTTTCGAATGGTGATTCTAAGTTAGATGGTGAGGCCGGTGTGGTGAAGAGAGCCTGAAGATGTCTTCGACCGATCGGCTGGGAGAAGACGTAAACTTAAAAGAAATAAGCCATTGAATAGAGCGAGAAAAAGGTTGCAAGCCAATTTCGCTGCAGTATCCCAATCGCGCAACGTCATGAAATCGTATCATGGTACTCTTTGGTTGCCTGGCAGATTTCTGTAGCCCACGCAAGTCAGTAGCGAGTAACATCAAGCTAGTAGGTGCACATATTGAACAGGGTGGGACAGTGACGTTGGTAGTGCATCACCAAAGATGGCGCAATGGCGCCACCAGATGCAATGTCAAGACACTCCACAGAGTCACGTGCCATTCTGCATACTGGCATTGCAAGCATCTTTGCGCTGCTGATGGGCGCAAGCAATCTTAACCTTCCCGCGCATTTATTCGTTGCTTGCCAAACCCTCCGAATAGACCGTAGAAGGTAGCAGCTTCAGGGTCGAAACATGGTGACCCCAAGCGCAGCAACCGGCGGCCCAAAACCCCTCATCGTGAACGCGTTCGTCGAGATGTGTATGTCTCTCGTGATCTGAAAAAGCACACTCAAGTATTTGTCAGCTCAAACTACGAATAGGCAGCGGGCATCAGTCTCCCGGCCTCTGGAGACATCCCGACGACGAGTCATGGCGCTTCAATGAAGTTGAGCACTGGGTTGAGCTGGCGAAGCTCTTGGAGGAGGCCAAATTCCACGGTATTTTCATCGCGGATGTTCTCGGTCAGCCTGATATTTCGTGATGTGTGATGTATAAGGCTTGGAAACTCATTGTTTTAAAGGGGGCTACGATGTCTATAAGGGGTCCTTGGAACCGGCGACTGTCTCAGGCGCACAGTGGCCTGTCAATGAACCTCTTTCGGTGATCAGTGCAATGGCTGCTGCGACTAAGAGTATTGGGTTTGGTGTTACGTCCTCGACGACCTATGAGCAGCCGTTTCATCTTGCGAGAAGGCTTTCGACGGTTGATCATCTAACGAAGGGACGGTGAGCATATTCGTTGCTTGGAAGTGTTGTGATAAACAGCCCATAGGCTGACTGTTGTGACAGCTTGGGCTGGAATGTGAGTAGACCCTTTCAATCACAGAGAAGAATCAAGGCCCCTCGAGTATTGACATAATAGATTGTGACAAGCTACCTGGACTCAGCTGCCCGAAACCTGGGACACACTGAACAGATGGCTGTTAGTCCTGTCTAACTTCTACCATTTTCCAGCCACTGACCACTCCAGCACGACGACCGCTACGCACAGGCGGAGGAGTCCATGCAAGTGATGTACAAGCTCTTCCAATCCTCCTGGCGCGACGACGCCGTGCAGCTCGATCGCAAGAAGGGCCTATACACCTCTCCGGAACTCGTCAGAGAAATCAACCACCAAGGGAAATTCTTCAAGGTCCCGGGCCCGCATATCGTCCAACCCAGCCCACAGCGCACGCCTCTCCTTATGCAAGCTGGGACGTCCCGCGCGGGAAAGGTCTTTGCAGCGCAGCACGCCGAGGCAATCTTCATCTCCGCTCACGCGCCTATCGTTTGCGCTAAGAGTATATCCGAGATCAGACAAATGGCACGAGAGCAGTACGGGAGGGATCCTAGCAAGATCAAAGTGCTTGCGTTGGTGACACCAGTTCTTGGCCGAACGGAAGAAGAGGCGCAGACGAAGCTGAAGGATTATCGGCAATACGCGTCTCATGAAGGCGCTTTAGCGCTGTTCGGGGGATGGACGGGTATTGATCTGGATCAGTACGGTGATGAGGAGGAGCTGCGCCATGTTGAAAGCAATGCGGTCAGGTACAATACGATCCAATCACTGGCTCGTCGCTCACATAGTCCTAGCTAACATTGTTAATGCACCAGATCCACAGTTGAGGGCTACGGTAAAACTCTTTCTAGATGTGCCTTTTCTTGGCCCTAACCTATTGCAAGCCCGATTCTCGCCAGCCAACTCGAAATGGACCAAGCACACTGTCGCCGAGCACGTTAGCATCGGAGGCAACGGACCCGTTCTAGTCGGAACCCCTGCACAAGTTGCCGACAGTCTCGAGATCTGGGTCAACGAAGCTGGTGTTGATGGCTTTAATTTCGTAAGACCATTTCCCCCGTGCTTCACGAATTACCATATAACCTTGCGCGCTTAGGCTTATGCTCTCTTTCCTCAATCATTCAAAGACATCGTCCTGTTTCTGCTACCCGAGCTTCGGCGGCGAGGCCTGTTCTGGGAGGACTATGCCGTGCCCAGTGGTACATATCGTGAGAACTTCTATGGCAGAAAAGGTGCGAAGTACGCACCAGAGGACCACGTTGCATCGAAGTACCACTGGAAGGCTGGAGTGACAGCGGACGATCATCGCATTCCAGCTTAAGAATTCATTGAGTCTTAACATTGAGTCCCTACTGAATGATGCTTGCAGAATTTAGGCAAGATTCCTGAATTAGGGAGCTGTCCTTTTACTAGCTGGGAAGGTAATTCTCATTTTTGAAGTCGTGAAGTCAACATTCTTGACGTGCCCCACCGTCTGAACCATGGTGCGCGGTGATGAGATTGATGTTCTCAAATTTTCATTTGATTTAGCCAGCGGATTTGATATACTAAATAGACAATTCATCTTCATCTGCTAGCAAAAACGCTCTCAGTTGCAAGGGTTGAGTACAAAGTCAAGTGGAAGCCCACCAATCAAATATTTGGCAGAAGCGGTTCTGGCAGCCTTTACGTCAGAATTCACATTCAATATTCGTTCAAAGGCTTCGTCATATCGTTTCCTGAGTTCCCGGATCGATGGATCCGGATCATTTATATCTATTGCTTCGACGCTTGCACCTCTTTCAAGCAAGAGGCGTACAAATCTGCGACTATGCTTCACTGCCAGGTATAGTGGCGTGCGGCCATCGCTATCTATAGCCTCGATATCAGCACCCTTGTCAAGTAATAGTCGTAGAACTTCCGTAGACCGGCGTTCTGTTGCCAGTAACAGGGGCGTGTGACCATCGTTATCTTTAACCTCTATGTCAGCGCCTTTGTCAAGTAACAGTCGTGAAACTTCTTCAGACCCAGCTTTCACTGCCAGTGACAGGGGCGTCTGATTCAGATGGTTTTTAGCCTCAATGTTTGCTCCATTCTCGATCAGCAGCTGCACAGCTGCGGTTTGCCCCCTCTCTGCTGCCCGTGCCAGTGGCGTACAAGGTTTCTTATCCCAGCCTTCGATCTTGGCACCATTATTTATTAGTAGCTGCATGATAGCTGTATGACCAGCGTCTGCCGCGTAGACTAGCGGTGAAGGAGCCTCACACGAACCATCTACCTTAGCACCTCTTGCAAGTAACAGCTGCACGATCGTCATTTGCCCTGTCTCTGCTGCTCGAGTCAGTGGCGTGCGACTTATCGTCTTGACGCCCTCAATATTGGCACCTTTCTCCAACAGTAGTTGTACAACAGCCGTATGACCAGCCTCTGTCGCAAAATCTAGCGGTGTTCTACCGGAGCTCAAGATATCTACATCGGCACCTCTCTCAAGTAACAGGTGTACAATGGTCGTCAACCCGATTCTTGCTGCCATGGATAGTGGTGTTAAGTAATTCTGACCACTCTTGTCTATATCAGCGCCATTCTCTAATAAGATCTTTATAACGGCTATATGCTCGGTCTTTACTGCCCATAAAAGCGGTGTCCAGCCATCTTTATCACATCTGTTTGCCATGAATTTGAATTTGTCCACAGCGAGCAACATAGTCAGAAGGCTTTCCTCGCCATACTGCGCCAAGTATGAAAGCAAGGATCTCCTACTTGAGAACTTGAAGTCGCGTCCAAGGCCAGGGCGTGAGGCTTGTGTCTGGCAGCAAAAGTCAAGGCTCTTCGGTGATCCCATCGAAAGTCGTGACGGGTCTTGAGCACTCAAAAGAACTTCGACAGCTTGATCACTTCCGGTAGCAAGAGCCGCAAGAAGAGGAGGACCGTATCGCTCATTTTCCACCTCAACGCCAGATTTGATAGATGGAAGAACGCTGATAAGATCTGCCAAGTTATTTTCAGCCAATATGTAAAGGAGACTTGCGTCGGGGTTGTGACGGCGGATCGCGAACTTTTCGAAGAGATTATCGATATCGATCCACTCTGGAACTGAGAAGTCTAGAATGAAACCCTTTTGGGATATGCCAAGACGCTCTGCTGCATTCGCGTGATGCAGTATATTCTGCACAGCATACTCCAGAAAGGGATATCTACTAGCGATCGACTTGCGGAGGCCCGGGATTTCATCTGATGATGGTATTTGAAGAGACCCGCTAATTTCTTGAGAAGATTTAGCGATGTTCAGATAATTGAAACAGCAGCGTTTCAGTTCCTCGTGACCATGTCCTTCCAAGCTATTTCCAAGGTCAGGCCAGATCTTACTAAGCCCATTCCCTTTTAGAAAAAAGTCAGTCACGGATTCATGGATGAACTGAACGGTTGGAGCTTTGGATTTGGTGATCTCAGCAAGCCCTTTTGAAGCGTTAATGATGAACATTTTGATAACAGGATCCGTGATCTCATCAGCATCCAAGCTGGATAGAGCCTCGGGGTCAACTCCAGAAAGAATGGCAGAGTAGAGCTGCTCGGGTTTTAGTGGTTGCCTCGTGAAGAGTATCCATTGAATGCACAGAAGCAGGAGGTCTTTTCCATGTTTGTCGCGCGTTATGATGTCGCGGAATAATTCATGTAGATCTCCAGGTATATCGAGAAGTCTTCGTCGAAGCGCGTGTATATGGCCACCGTCATGTTCTTTGTTTAATATCTCTACCACGAGAACAACCCACATGAAGACACCGGATGCTTTTTCCTGAAGCGCATTACGGATCTCCCCTGCGAGCTTACCGTGCCCGATCTTCAGCTCGCCGTTTATGTAGCTGGCAATATCCTGGTCATGCCCTTCTTGTCCTTCTAGAACAAGGGTTACTCCTTTTCTAACTGAAATGTGTGGGTAATGTCTGCTCGAGAAGCAGACTTGAAATTTCAATCCTGCTGATTCGGCAACATCACCCAGATGTTCAAAAAGCGAGATCATTTCACGGACTTGACGTTCATCACACTCATCCAAGGCGTCTATAAGACACAATACAGGCTTGTTACCCAGATTCTGTACAGCCTGGACAAATAGTTCTTTCAGTGACTCGATACTCCATTCGGGCGGCCCAATGTGCTGTGTTGTCCTTCGGAATGAGTCAAATATACACTGCAGGTCGGCAAAACGTTCTAGAAGCTGCAATAGGAGTGATCGATACATCCCAACAGTAGATTTCTCTAGACCATCTCCTCGAGCATTGAAGAAGAAGCAAATGACTATCTTGTCTTTCATCGTTTTCCGACTATTAATCAGCGCAAACTTCATCAGTGTCGACTTGCCGGTCCCAGGCTTGCCTTTGATCCAGAGCAAGCCGTGATGCTCTCCGAATTTGAAGAAATCGAGCCATTTGAGATACTCCGGCCTGTTCAGAAGCCATCTACATGTCTTCGCGTGAGCATTCTTAATAGTCATCTGCCTAGCGTCAATTTGGCTGAACCTCAATGAATCTAGATATGCTTGTCTTTGCTCTGCGGTCAAGGACGGACTTTCACATCGAGATTTTCCAAAGGCTCCAGTCGTTATCCTGCGGACAGCAGCAGCAAATTTCTTGTATTCTACGTCCTCAAGTCCCGTAAAGCGACACATGTCCATATGATTCCGGGCAATGTGCTCTGTTGTCTCAATAGCGGGAATATTTAGATAGGACGATGTGTCATCCACAACCTGCGGATATATTTAGCAATAGAAGAACGGAAATTCATCACACATACTTTTTGGTTGTTAAGAAGCTTGATGCCAACCTGTTCTTGGAAGGAGTGTATGGTCCAGCTCTGCTCTTGGGCCATTGGGCCGAACTCATCTCTTAATTCCCTAAGACGTTCAGCCGATGGTAGAAGCGTGTTGACGATCTGTTCGTTGACAGAGAAGCCTGCTGCTTTGATTGATTTCTCGGCTACACGCTGAAGGAAGCCACGAGGATCGGCCCCGGCATGTGGCGTACCAAAGAATACGATACCGGTAGTAGAGTCAAAGATGCTATGGAGATGCGCCTGACCTAGACGACAACCACCCGATCTCCGAAGCATCTCTTTCACGATAATACCTCCCAAGCTATGCACAACGAATAGGGCTGGCCTACACGGATCTGAACGACGTTCGGCTTCAAGCACGACTAGGAAGTCCCAGGCGATATCGTACACCGTGTTTCTATTGATGGGAGGACCCAGCCAATGTCTGGGGTGGGTATCGTAGCCATATGTCAGGACTCTTGCTTCCGGAATTGTAAATGGAAGGAGGTCTTCTGGCCAGTATACGGGAGCGAGCGAACTTCCTTTTGCGGAATGAGTTCCCGAAAAGGGGTTAAGCCTTCGTGTCTTCAGAGGGGGCTTGGTCGAGTCGTTGTCGTTCCCATAACTACCAGACTGGGTACTATCATTGCTGGTATTACCTGCGTTGTGAGTCCATGTCCGCTCCGGATGGCCGGTGAACCCATGAACAAATATAATACTTTCCAGTCAGCAGGATGCATGTAAATTGTAAGAAAAATTATGCAGAGAGATAGAACTCGCGGCTGAATGACCCTGAAGGTCTTCAGCCCAATGTTCAGCAACGAACAATGTCAGTTTGCCTAGATGGGTATGGTCAGGCTTACTCTAGAGATGACTCGGCTGGTTCGACAAGGACGGTCAAACCAGACAGAGGGATCGGCCGACGACGCTTTGCAGTAATTGATCCGTTCATAAAGGCTGCGAGGTATCCGCTGATATAGTTAGACCTCAACACGCAATGATCACAGATCTCCAACCACCTTCTTCCAGGTTGAATCCTAAGGACCGATTTGAAAGGGCGATCTCTATCGGCGAGTGTCCCAAAACGCAATAGCAATGAGATTTCCACAGAATGTCACCTGATATCACAAGCTCCTCAATATATTATCACACGAAATTGCTTCTATCGAGTCTCGACTGTAGAGATAGGAATCTGGGATGAATTAGAGAGGCTTGTGAGGTTCAACTCGCGGGCCGAACCGGTGGGCTGGGTCTGGTAGATCCTTGGCATTTTGACAGCCTTCCTTAGAAGTCCATTGGCTCAAGGTCTACCGATAGGCGGCAGGAGGCGCAAGGCAGAATCGGGCGGTGCATGAGGCGTTCTATCTCCAGCCTTGCCATGTTGAAGTTGATAATTCAAATAGGGATGACCCATTCCAGGTATTCTTTCACGTAAACGTCAGAGAGAACCAAGTAAAACTAAAGTGGAGCAGTGAGTGTGGATCGCATTGTATATGGTCCTGGAGATGGAACTTCAACGTTGTGAGAAAATAAGCGAGCGGGCGGGTGCCTGCAGCACATCTCGGCGGGTCATCTCGCCCCGGCGCCCGCCCGCAGCCAAGTCTGCAACAAGCCACTGCAGGTAGAAAATCCTTGAATCGTAGGGACAACGCACTAGCCTTATCAATGTCATTTTCCTTCGCCAGTCCCCTTTGCCCTCCCGCTCTTACGCCATCGATCTCAGCATTCGAGCTCATGCTTGCGAACTCTACAGATCCATCCATCACTTGTCAGCGGCAGCATCATTATCTCTATCCCAAAGACTTTGCATGTGTAGCACTTAGGAGCCCATTCAACGTCAGTAGGAGCGCCGTCCTCTAGACGAATCTTTGATTTGCGAGAAGAATCGCACCAATCTAGCCTAATCAGTGCAGCAATTCAGGCGTGCCCATGACGTTCTATAAATTACTCTCGGTCCTAAATATGTCACGAAATAAGTAGGCGACACTTCAAATTATCGAGAGTATATGTCAAGGTCTAAGTTAGAAACACTTGATCGGACCGGAGCACCGTGGTAGTAGCTGCCCTTACGTAGGTATGTCATTGTCCCTGTCGATCGTCCTTTTACCCCGCAGATCAATTGGAGCAAACGCGGGGTATATTTTTTATATCGCAACTTTCTACCCCAAAGCCCCCTTATCTGCACCGTCTTCTAAAACTGTTTTCAACCTCAATCCACACTCTCCTGCACACCTTCCTGCACTGACCCGTCCATACAAATCACCACCACCCACCATGCCCCTCTCCCCCTCGCCAGACCTCCTCCCCCACCTCCGCACCCTCATAACCGCCTCCCACATCCTCCACCACCACCGCATCCTCGACGCCTACGGCCACGTCTCGCTCCGCAACCCGCTCAACCCCACCACCTTCTTCATCTCCTACGACATGGCCCCCGCCCTAATCTCCTCCCCCTCCGACCTGGGCGAGTACCGCGTCGCCGACGCCGAGCCCGTCGACCCGTCCGCACCAAAGGGGTATCTGGAGAGAAACATCCACGCGGGGATCTACCGGCAATACTCCGGTGTGAATTGCGTGATACACGGGCACAGTCCGCCGCTGGTGTCGTTTAGCATCTCAAGGGTGCCGTTTAGGGCGGTGTTGCACATGGCTGGTTTCATCGGTCCGCCTTACCCCCCCTTCTCTGCCGTTCTGTGTCTCTACCCCGTCCCGCCCCGCTCACGGAAAAGGAACAGGCTCAAGCACGCCGAACTTCGACTCCCGCCCGCACCGCGCCCCGACCGACCCGCACGACCTCCTCATCCGCACCCCCGCCCTCGGCGACGCGCTTTCCACCTACTTCTCCATCCCGCCTTCCTCCGCGCCGAAGCCCAAGCCCGATGCCGTCTTCGTGCTCATGCGCGGCCACGGTTTCACAACGGCCGCCGACACGGTCCCGACGGCGGTGTACCAGGCGGTGTACGCGCAGGTCAATGCGGGCATTGTGCTAGATGCACTTAAACTGAATAGCAGTGTAGGGGTGGAGGGGGTGGAGGAGTTGAGCGGGGAGGAGGTTCGGGATACGTGGAAGACGAATTTGGGGACGCAGAGTCGGCCGTGGGGGTTGTGGGAGAGGGAGGTGGAGGGGGCGGGGATTTATCGGAATGCGTTGAAGGAGGAGGGGAGGTAGGTAGAGGCTTTCGGTGCGGGTTGGGGGTGGTGGGAGTGTTTGTAGTGGTCGGAAGTGGTAGTTTAGGTGACGCCATATTGTACGGAAATGTTCGGAGAATGGTAGAAGCGACGATCTTGATGGCGGCTTTTTCCGCGGATTCCTGGGAAGCTGTTGGAGATCTCCGCCAGGCTTTCAAATCACTCAGGGAACCGAGGGATCTCATGAGCCTGCTCGTAGTCAACAAATGTCGTAATTACGTCCAGTCAAAGCCCTTTAGTTGGGTTTCCGTGGTTCTATCTCCGTATAGAAGGCTTGTGGCGGCCACCTTGACCAGATTTAGTGAAAGATATGCGACGTGTCAATCCTTACGCATAGTGTGCGCGATATATGTGCACATAACCTTGCATGCCTCGAGCTTGCTGATGCCGTAGGTTTCCGATTGAATCCTTTCATGTAGCCATGCTCAGATGGGAGTGGGACTTACATTACAACATTTGCAGGGTAGAATGAACAAGGTCGTAGTCGTTGCATAAGCGCGTGGAAAGTAAAATCCAGAGTTTCTGATGCCATAGAAAGCGTGCCACAGTCAGATCAGCAAAATCTCTTCCCCATGAACATACTCGCTTTGGTTCTTTGGGCAGGGAAGGTTAGCCCGGACAAATCCAAACCGCGTATAGCGAGCTCGGCCCTCGGTAGTCATGATCTTACTAACCGCTAATCCTTCGGTATAGTACATTTCCTGTGACTCCTCTATGTGTATCCTTTCTTGAACTTCTAGTCGTTTGAAGATTGGAAGGAAATAGGCATCTTCAGGTGGACTTGATTCGTCTCGTAAGGCAGATCGGCTTCTATGACGTTCCAGTGACTGCTGTAAACAATGGTGTACTTCGCGATAGAAGGAGACCATGCCTGGTTGATGCCATCATAGTATATATCAAGTGTTCCATCGGTCGAAGGAGGCATGAGACGTAGCTTGATAGCTAATAATGATCCTTTCACCACCAATGTCCCATTCCTGGGCCAAATTTCATGCTTGGTGAGGAGAGCACACAAGAATAATCAAGCAAGCGGATCTCTGGATTGAGTAGCTGTTTCTCAGACCAGCGCCTCAAGGCAAAATAAGAAATTTCCGCGGTGACAGATGCCCATGACCATGATGGCGCGTAGCCGTACCTCTGCCGTCGGCCCTGAATTTGCTGGGCATCGCTTCCGACTCCCAGGAAAAACCACCTGTTACGTCATGAGCCCAAAGATCAAAAAAGTAATCACTTTTGATTCGTAGCTTATAGACCGAGGCGACTCCAGAAAATGCTGGTAATCTATCTGAGTCAAAAGTGAGTTTTCTCTCGGTATGCTCATCAACGATCCTGAACCACAAGTTGCGAAATATTTCATCAATCATACTGCTGGTTGGTAGGGAATTTTCGGTTATCCTCAAAATTTCCTTAGATTGCTGAGGAGGTTGCAGGGTATTGTCAGAACTCCACTGGAGATAGCTGTGACGACCTAGTCCGAAGAAAATTTTGAACATGGTAGCACCATTACCGGTTAGCATTTGCTGATCAAATTTACTTGAGCACTCGCATCGGACTGTTGTATTGCACTCCCAAGCCATCTCCGACAAGCTATAGTGCAAGACCCTGGTACCAAGCAGCCGCTCTTGGAAAGCCCAGGCACGATAGTCCAGCTTGCTGCGGTGCGAAATTGTTGAGCAAAGAGAGAAATCGTCTGATCCAGCCGAGTGAGCAGCCTAATGATGCTTTCGATTTTCTGGTGCCCATCTTGCATAGATACACTGAGGGTCTTGGCAAAGCCCACTGTCACGAATCTTTGTCTGCTTCCAGTAATCTTTCTCTCGCTTAGGAAACAAGCCACAAGAAGCGTCGGAAGATTCATCGGCAGCAATCACCAAAACAGCATTGGCATATATTTTGCCCATCTCAGTGCTTTGCTGCTGCCAATCCTCGATATCGTCTTGAATAATACACATTGAATTCAATCCAGATATATTCGATGCCAAGTTGCTGAGTGACAACGATTGCATCCCGATATGTCTGGGGAAGATCTCGGTAACAAATTTGCTTTTCAAAGTTCATGAGGAGGTGAGACTGTAGTTTTAAAGGCCGCCTAGTACCCCAGCAATGACTTAGTGCAGTATAGCGACCGTTAGTCGTTCCAGGCTCATGAAGAGCCAGCTGTGTTCTGCCAGATGTAATATGAATAACACGGGTTGGTAGTGGCTTCGCAGCATCTGACTGGCAGTGTGGGTGATTATCAATGCAATCATGAAGCCATTGGCACACTCGAGAGAAAGCTGCGGGTGATGAAGAGTCTTGTAGCACTTGATTAGAGGGTTGAATAGCAGTCCATTGGCCTGGAGTATCTAGATCATGTTAAAGTCATTTACAGTGTTCCAGGTACAATTACCAACGCTGGTGATTTACAGAGGAACCAAACAATGATACGTACCATCGGTAGTATAGAGCTGTAAATACATTGGATGTAACGAAGTTCGCGCTTGGTAATCGTACATCAATGATATCTCCAACTTGCCATGATCTAATCGCAGGCCGATCCATGAAATTTCATCAGATGACTGCCAGATTTTGGTGATGCCACTGATCAATAGTGAACAGCCAACACAACCTGAAATAGCAGATGATTGGACTTCGTCATATCTGATCTGCCAGAACCTGGGACGGTTGTTGTCGGGACCTCGCGTCGATCTATGGAGTCAATATGTTATCACTTCTTTGTTTAGATCGCAGCATGTCTCACACGGCGCCATCGATTTGAGGCGAAAATAGAATACGGATACCAGGAAAGTAATACATGAATGGATTTACGACACCTAGCCTCTGATATTCTGGCCCGGGAAGATCAAATTGGCCGAGGTTGCGGTAAGTGTTCCCGGGGTTGAGCAAAGAGGAAGGAGTTACTTTCCTTAACCTACTCGCAAAGCACTCTCGTTCTGCTCTCTCATTTAGCTTCAGATATTTCAGAGAGTAAGCAAAGCACGCAATAATCAGCTAACTCTGTAATAAATAGGAGACCATCAGTATGTCTTCTACAAATGGGTCAGAGGCACTCAAACCCTGACCCGGCGCCTCTGACGTCCTTGCCAAGACCACCAAACACACAGCGCCAGCTTTGGAGAACTCCGACCTGAGATGCCCCACATACGTACCAATGGTACCTACCTCCCAATACACCCCATATCAGACCTGATTACATATTCGAGAAGTTATCAGCTGTAGGTTAGACGTGTTGCGGAGAAATGCTAGATGGCGGAAGACAACAACAAGAACGGTCGTCTACGCCAGCTAGCGAGCCAGCGGCTTCTCCAGCTCCAAGCACTCCAAGCACTTCGGGCGCGTGACATGGAGCGAGACGTCGTGACCGGTAGTCACTATATCGTACATAATCTGTGAATGCAGATCTCGCGTATTTCGTGAATACTTTGTTTTCCTGCCTCTGAAATTTGCATTTAAGGTTACCTGTCAGGTTCCGATGCTTACTCTCAAACGCTACCTTCGCGGTCCAGCGCGCTCTCTTACCGCAAACAGCATACACGTTGCTGAGAACCGTGATCATTGGACGTACTTTTTGACCGATCCATTGAGTTTTTTGTACTCTTTGTGGCAAGGCTAAGGAAATAACTCAGAAAGTAGCGCTAACATTGGCACCGAGTATGGGGCATGCCGATATTGTGTTCTCGGACCTAAGTTTAAGTGGTTGATTTTGCGATAACGCTAGATAATTTGTCCTGCTAGAGCCGCGGTTTGACGAGCCTCGGCGAAGATTAATGATCTCGAGTGGAGGCTAGTTTGCTCTGTTTATGAAATTTGCCTGTATGTGAGGCACGCGAAGCCTAATGGCGCATGGATGACATACCACAAGGCTAGGCGATAAGAAAACGTGGCATCCCTCACTCAAATCATTAGCCGAAAGGGGGTGCCATGACTTCTGTTACCCAGCCTCGCCAGACGACTCAGAGCAGGGTAGACCTTTTACCGTAAGAGGGAGAGATATCTATGCATGCAAAAGGTAGCAAATTGGTCTGCGAAACAGACAGCGGACCGTCACCAAATACTCTTTCAAGAATCCTCACGTCCAAAATGAATGATCCGACAACACGTAGAGTGAGTAACCCGGTTACAGGCAGGTGAGGACGTGATATCATGCAGCTAGCAGTGGAGCACGAGCTAGATATATCTCCGGGGAACGAGAAGCGATCTCGGGATTCTGATGTGTGTAAAAGAGGACGGATCGTAGAGTGTTCATTGGATGATGTGAAAATGGGTAAGAAGAACGAGGACAAAGGAGCGGAAATGCGTACGGGGACTACGGGCTTACCAGAGAGCCGCACGGACCGCGGCTACGAAAAAGCTTGGGGTGCCGGGCTGCCGAAGCCTGCCCCAACGGCTTCGTCTGATTCAGTATCGCCCTCCAGGAGCTCTGCATGCACCCCAGGGCGCAAGGAGGATTGCAAATTCTAAATCCGGTCATGCGAGGCATAACGCGCGAATGGCATGTTTCTCGGCCTTTCCTCGTCATTGCCTCTCCCTAGGACAGCCCATGCAAGAACCCAGACGTGCGCCCTAATGGCGTCACAAATCTGCTGGATCACTACAATTGGACAGCCTAATGGTGGTAGACTTTCGCATCCGAAATGTCTCAACCACCGATACGGGCATTGCATGCAAATCAAAGCTTTTCTACAGCCCGCTCAAAGGGCAACTAATCCTTCTCAACTCGGGATTGACGGCATATTAACCGAATGTTACTGAAGACAAGGTTGACTCGTGGGCCTACAAAAACATGTCTTCTCCCATCTCTTTCATGAAGGGTTCAACTGCGTACAAGACTGATCACAATGTCATCAAGTGAGCAAATTGGGAAGCGACTATGGCCCGTTGTTATCGACGAGCGAGCGCAAAACAACCCTAACCATGTCATTTATGCCTATCCAAGATCGAACGACCTCTCCCAAGGCTTTAGAGATGTCACGAACAGACAATATGCTACTGCTGTCGATAATGTCGCGTGGTTACTCAAACAGGCCTTAGGTAAAGGTAATCAGTCGGAACCAATTGGGTATATTGGTCCCGCCGACATTACTTACCTCATCCTGGTTCCTGCTGCTATGAAGGCCGGCTATGTGGTAAGTCAATCCGTAGGCTGCTTGGACAGTGCTCACGCATCCAGATGTTATTCAATTCACCCCGAAATTCCCTAGATGGGCACCTAAATGTTATTGACAAGTCCCATTGCTACATATGGGCAACATCACACTCGCAACCTCCAGTTGTGAACGAGATATTACAGAAGCGAGCTATGCGCACAGTTCTGATCCCTGGTCTTGAGGACATTCTAAATACGGCCGCCACGAAACCTTATCCCTACGAAAAATCCTTCAAGGAGGCTGAATTTGATCCTCTGCTAATACTGCACACTTCAGGTTCAACGGGCCTCCCAAAACCCATAACGTGGAGAAATGCAGGCGCGGCGATCTATGATGCCCATCACCTTCTGCAGCAGCAAGGAGGCAAGGACCTCCATCTCAGAGAATGGGCTTCAGATCCACGAATGATTTACTCTGCTTTTCCTTTTTTCCATGTCAGTCAGACCGCCCTCTCTATTTGTTGTTTGCTAACCTTGGCATTAGGCTGTCAGTGGCATAATGCATTCTCTCGCGGCAGTATTCTTTGACTTTGGTTTTGTCTTTGGACCGGCTTCTGTTCCGACGAGTGTGAGCCTTGTGAACGCCATGCTAGACAATAACAAGAATCTGCAGGGCGCCTTTCTGCCTCCTTCGATCGTTGATGAGATCGCCAAATCTCCTGAGTCTCTTCAGAAACTTAAAAATGTTCGCTGGATAGGGTCAGCAGGTGGCCCTATCGCTTTTGAAGCGGGTATTGCAGTTGGAAAGATGTGTCGGTATGATAACGTCATCGGCTCGACTGAAGCCCTCCAGTATCCGACGCTTGTTACAGATCCAGAAGATTGGAACTACTTCCATTTTCACACCGAAGCGGGCTTTGATTGGGTGCCTGCTGGCAATGGCCTATTGGAATTGGTCTCAAAACGAACGCCTGGAGAGTTCAAGGCAACTACTCTTCATATTACGTTCCCAGATCAGGAAGTCATTTCAACTAACGACCTTTATGCTCCTCATCCAACGAAGCCAGGGATGTTCCGTTACTACGGGCGATCTGATGATGTCATTGTCTTCTCGAATGGTGAGAAACTTAACCCAACAGACATGGAAAGTATGATCCAGGGACATCAAGCGGTTAAAGGCGCGTTAGTCGTCGGCCAAGGCCGATTTCAAGCATGTGCCTTGATAGAGCTCCTAAATCCTACAACTGATGTAGACGAGCTCAAAGAGTTGGCAGACAGTATTCGACCAACCATACAGCACGCCAATGTCGCCGCTCCGTCACACGGACGCATTCAGCCTGGCTTCATACTGTTTGCTCATCCAGATAAACCATTTATACGCGCTCCAAAAGGGACGATAATACGCTCGCAAACAATCAAAAGTTACAGCCAAGAAATTGACGACCTGTATACTTCACTCCAAAATGCACCCGCTGCCAGCATACGCAAGATCGATCTCAACAGCCATGAGAGTATTGTCTTGCAGTTGTCATCTTACATCGAGTCCCTGGTGGGACATCCAGTTACGCAGGAAGACGATTTATTCGCCGCAGGCCTGGACTCGTTACTCATACTTCAGGTCGCACAGAGTCTAGATGCCAGTCTTGCGGCTATGGGCCGTGAGCATGCAATGTCCACCAGCATCATCTATCAAAACCCAACCATCGAACAGCTCACGACTGTCGTTCAAAATATTGCCAATAACAATCGCACGGAGGCCGACACGGACGCGAACGTAAAGGCATTGCAGGCACTCGTCGACAAATATACCGCCAACATACCACAACGGAAGCCGAGTGTACCAATTACTCCGAGCCTTGGCTACAATGTCATCCTGACCGGGAGCACAGGATCGCTGGGTAGCTACCTTCTTGACTGCTTGTTGCAAATTCCTCACGTCCAACAAATTTACTGTCTGAACCGCTCTGCCGATGGCCGTTCGCGTCAGAAACAGAGTAGCTCTTCTCGTGGTCTTCACTGCGAATGGCCTGAAGATCGAGTGAAATTCTTCCAGGCGGAGTTTTCCAAAGATCAATTCGCTATGGCTGCTCAGGACTTTGAGGAGCTACTAATGACAACGACTCATATAATTCACAATCAATGGCCTGTCAATTTCAACATCTCCCTTTCTTCCTTCGAACCCCATATCCTTGGTGTCCGCAATCTTGTCGACTTCTCTCTGCAATCCAACCATTCTGCACATGTCATGTTCGTCTCGTCTGTCGCGGTTGCAGAGAACATTCCCTCTGACAAAACTCCCGTACCCGAGGAGCCTATCCATGACTTCCACTATGCGACCATGGGGTATGGATCCTCCAAACTTGCTGGCGAAGCGATCCTAGAGATCGCAGCAAAAGAACAAGGGGTGGACGCGACGGTCTGCAGAGTGGGACAGATTGGCGGGCCGGTGGCGCGGAAAGAAGGAGTTTGGAACAAATCAGAATGGCTTCCAACCATCGTAAATACCTCGAATTATATGAAGAAAGCGCCAAGCACATTGGGCTCGTATGACGAGTGCGACTGGGTCCCTGTGGACACCGTGGCACCAGTATTACTGGAGATGGCCAGGATAGCGACGGTGGCTGATAATGGATCGTCGTCTTCACTGGCAGCGTCTCCGTCCTCTGAGAGATCTGATGTCTCCCAGCAGAGCTACAATGTGCATTCTGACGGCAAGGAGGTGACAGCGGTGTACCATATCCAGAACCCAAACCGCCCGTCCTGGTCGACCATCCTCCCTACCGTCACCTCATATCTTCCTCCCGAAACTGAAGTCGTCACATGGGAAGAGTGGGTGGAAACTCTCCGTCAATCTTCCAAAAATCCAGATGAGCTTGCGAAGAACCCCGGTATTCCCTTACTAGACTTCTACGAACATCTTTGGAGTGGAGAGAAGGAGGGAAAGACGCAAGTCGTGTATGGCCTGGTTGAGAGCCTAAAGAAGAGCGCGACGTTGATGAAGACTGGTCCAGTGAGCCAGGAGTGGATGGATACATGGATGAAGCAGTGGGGATACGAAGGGAAAGGGGATTGATCCATGTGTGAAGGAATCAAAGCGTGGCATTTTGTGATGTGTTCACCAGTGGTCTTGTCCGGGCGCTAAATTGGAGGAGGTTTCAAGTTCCTTGATTTCACTTTGAGCACTGTAAAACAACATACCGATGTATCATTCAAAATCTTTGGCCTGTCGCAAGTGAGAACAGTTGTGGACAACGGTAGATGCGAACATGTGTGCGCCAACTCCATAGAGACAACCAACATCTAAACAGATTCATACCAAGCTATTATGTTTTTGAATTTTCTGTATGACATTGTGTTTGCAGAGCATTTCAAGATAGATGGCCAAGTTGGCTGCCTAGTAGTGTCTGCCTTGTAAGGCAAATATGTCATTTTTCCGGGTGGCGTTCTGAACGCGGCCATGGCGAAGATGCACCGGTACGCTAGGTGAATCTATACCGGTTGGTGGCAAGACTCATGGGTGCGTGCGCATTGGCTGGTTGCTCCACCGGACATCGAACAAAGTCAGTGAATTTAATAATACCCTTCACCATTGAGCTTGCTGCGTATTTTAACTCTAACAATGCTGTTTATGCTAGTCTAGTTCTGACAGTTTCGTACAGACTAGATATTGAGATTAAATATCTTATTAGCCGAGCCTCAATTTGGTCTTGTCTTTACCGATATCCATTGGATCGTATGCGAAGCCTCTATCAACATCATCCCCGTGAGTCGGGATACCGTATCGGGGCGATGCCAAGTCCAAAAAAAAACCTGATTTCTGCACATTGGCATCTCACAACCCAGAACTATGAATATGGCGCTTCTCTTGCCTCGGTGATGGTGTCTTTGTCAGGGGCTCAACAAGATTAGAAGGTCCGCATTCGGGCTGCATGATACCCTTGCAGTGATCCTCTCTCAAGGCTGCACACTGGCTGATTTCGCACATTAATACTTCCCGCGAGTCGTTGCAAAAGAAGACGCTGCAAGCCACCTCGTGGAACGATGAAAGGCTTTGAAATCCATGAAATGGCAGCTCGGCCGCGGCCTCGGCCAGACTCTTCCGCCGACGCTGCTGTCATTTCCGCAAGCCTCTTTCCTTAGGTGGTAAAGCCCCAGGCAGCCTGATTTAAATATGTTCTTCTTAGACGCTACAAGAGTTTCACAGCGTCAAAGCTAATATTTGATGCATTCCCCTGCATTCGTACAAGCATGTTTGGCCTACTACATAGCGCCGGTTGGACCAGTTGTCTTATGGTGGCAAACGTCTATTACTAAGTCGGAAGACTTGAAGCGAAGTTGAGCCTCCTCAAGACATGGATATAAGCTATATCCGAGCTACGAGGGAACCATTCCATGCCCAAATATATTCCGCCCAGAAGGTCCCGTCAGAAACATATTTTCCGACTTTTGAACAATGCTGCAAGGTGCGTAAGGCTCCTTGTTAGCCGAGCCATCAACTCCGATGTCTTGAAAAACATATAAATCTTGGATATGGAGCCGATATCTAGCGCGGCAGGTATCGCGTCTCTAGGGTTTCAAGTTCTCTCAGGAGCTCTTAAGATACAGAATTTCATCTCTCAAATGCGTCATACCCGCAAGGATACTGAACAAACCGTGGCCGAGCTTGTTACCTTATCCCGAATTTTGGATAGCGTGCACCTCTCCGAGAAAGATGAGCTTGTAGCGATGATTGATTGCATAACAAAACTACAGGAGGTGGACAAAATGGTAGAGAGCATAGAAACGAGGCTAACAGCTAGCAACCTATTTATTCGGCTAGGGGGGTCATTTCGACATGCTCGAAAAGCGAATTCCTTGAAGAACTTGAAAGAAATGCTTGCTCAATCAAAGATGACATTGCTTATTGCTATGGTCCAAAAAGGCAATTCGTTTGGCCAGGACCTGAAAGACAATCAAGCGACTGATAGGAGACTACAAGCGACGCAATTCAGTACTCTAAGAGATCACAGTACGGGCTTGGCTCATCAAAGTGCTTCGAATCACGATGCTTTGATAGCCCGATTTGACGAACTTAAGTCGCACTTAGACTCGTGTTCTGTCTTGACGACTGCCGAGGGAAGAGAGATTGGCGAAATCCACTGGGAAGAGCTCAGAGCTGAAATTGCTCAGATGGCTAGCAGAGTTAGCGATAATGGGTTGAGAGCAAATCTTCAGCATACCATATACGAATCTATGAAGAAGCATTTTGACGCTTTCATCGAGCAGAACCAGACCCCAGACCTTGCCACGGTACCCAACTCATCCAATCGCAATTTCAATTGGTCCAAACCTGTATCGCAGACCAATCGAGTTCCAAGGATTCTCGAGTCTTGCAAAAGCTATTTCTTCGGCAATGTGTACATCGTTTCTGAGATTCGACCAGATCCTGCTCGTGCAGGAAGTCCTTCGGGCAAGAAAAGCATGTTCACTGCACGGTCAACTTACATTTTCCACCCCTCCGTTCACGGCATACGGAATGGACTTCAAATTCAGATAGAGCACAGAGCGAGTCATGGCTGGAAGTACATGCCTCGCAACTTCAACACTGTCAACAATGACGCGCTTATTTTTAAACTATGTCGTGAGGGAAACACAATAGCTGTGCAGCAGCTGTTCAACGCTCACGAAGCCTCACCATGGGATGTTGATCAGGATGGTTGGACGCCGTTGCATCACGCCGCATTGCATCACCATCAAGGCCTTTGTCGACTGCTTCTTGATTCTGGTGGCGATCTGCGTGCCATGACTTACCCAAAGTCCAACCAAATCAGCTCTACTCCATTTGACAATAGCTTTCTTGGTACTTTTCGAGCCAATGAAAACGAATCTAGTTTGGTTGACTTTCTTCGTTGGTCTGTAGATACCGCAGACATGAGCCTCATCGTCAACATGAGCAGAATCAACCCAGCAGCTGTGGCACTTGTTTCTCGGGATTATCAATATGGAACATCGTTGAATTTTAAAGCTTATAGCCGCGCTCTCTCATGGGTTCTTCGGAATTGTCTTCACGAAGAATCACAGGACCCAGAGAATAGAGAGTCGGTTATGCGCCACATGCTGTACGCCGTATCTGGTGAGGTAAGATCTGGGGATATTGGACACGGATTGGAAACACTCCAACTTCTCCTATCCGCAGCTAATATGGAAATCAACCATTCAATGACTAATGATGGGCGGGCGCTAATACATGTCCTTTTTTCGGGACATACATTTCTTTCATCATCCTTGATTCGTACTTTGTTAGTCGCAGGCGCCGATCCTCACCTCAGATCGCAAGAAGTTAAATCTGAGAGTCCGTCACAAGCAGCCTTACGGTCTGGAGATACCTTTTGGATGTGGCGTCAAGCGTTAATAGATCTTGGTTATGCTTTGCCTGCCTTCGTGGAAGAGAGCCTCCGAACTTCGCGCTGGGATGGCTGGTCTAAAGAAGCTCTTCTTTATGTTTTCAATTTCGAATTTGAGCTACTCTTCCAACCCATCTATTCGCATGCGTTTCAATGCTGGATATGTGGTGGTGCATGGTTCCAATCTAGGTGCCAGTGGTGGGAGGCTGTCACCCGCCAAATCCGGTCAGGCGACAACGGTCGCGTGACTTATCATTCATTCATTGAAGTTCTAGAGGATACGAGCTTATTTGCACAGTGGATCCAAGATGCGCTCTTCGGTACCAATGTTGCACCTAGGTTCCGCCAAGATGAGATTGTGATTTACAAAAGCATTTGGAGTCATGCTTTGGACGTACAATCCACCTGCGCTGGTTGCCTGGCAAAGATCCGTGACTTTGCTCGACAGAGCACTTTCCAGGAATTGAGACCGCCAGATGTTCTATATGCTGTACGAGCATCCATCCAACCAAACAATGGTTTCGCCAACTCGTCAACAAAATACAATGATCTCGGTAAAAACGGCCCAAAGCACAAGTGAAAGTCAATTGTCACTTTGGGCTATTCGTTTCAGTTGGATCTACTCTCGCCAATCATCATCCAAGGCAGATCTCCAATCAATGAACGCCAGACAGCTGAGTTTAATCTTGCTGTCGAACAACTTCTTCCGAGAAGCAGCCAGTGAAATCGAAGGGATAGTTCCTGCAATTTATTTTGAGACGAGCCTATCAGAACGCTGAATCTACCTTGCTATAAGACAGTTTCAACACAAGGTGCGGCATCAAAGTCGCTGGTTAACGCCTCCCAAACTAGAGCCAAAGCTCCCCCTTAGAGACACCATCTTCTGAACACTCCAGTCCCCTCCAAACTGTTCTATCTCTGGAGTCCTCGCACCTTCACTACTCTCACAGCATCAATATTGGTTCGATACTCTCTCTACCATTAGCACAGTACGATAGCAAAAATCCGAAACGATGGCACCTGGCTGTTTAGCAAAGAAAATGACACGACGTACAGAGCAATTATGATTCTATCTCAGTATCATCTCTCACATTCTACACTTATCACCGCCTAAAAAGGCCCGGAATGCATGCGCAAGAGACCACCAAGGTTATAGACGAGCGAGAAAACCACGCGGAGATCCTCACTCCACTCAAAGGGATGAACGCTAATGCCCAAGCTCTCCTTCCTTCCCCCCAAACCTCCACAGCTGGATCGGCGCGCTTAACACGGTGCACTTCCTTGCTCACAGACCTCGAAGGCCGTTGTACTCTATCTTGCCGGCCAGTGACTAAGCCCGTGGAGCCGAGTGGGGATGCCCAACTAAGAACTCTGTTTGTCCAGGGAGCTTGGGGAGCGGCTGCTATCAAAGCGATGTTAGACCTGTCTAGGTGATGAGGGGTTGAGGGAGGGAAGGGAATTTGGGAGACGAATGGACATTGTATGATTCTTCATAGTGATAGTCCTCTGGTACTATGCTTTCGGATCCTTGTTGTTGTTTCATGGTGGAGGACGGAGAGGATGTCCGCCTTATACCTATGCTGCGCCTATAGTGAGATTGTATGGTTCAGCACGGCGATAGTCGAGTCAATGGTTCTCAAACAGAAAAACTTTGATATAAGCAACCTTATCACCCAGTTTTCGGGTCCCTTTTTTTTTAATTTTAATAGTTCAAGGTCTTCATAGACGCATTTCTAAATCTAAAACTCTTAAAAGGCGACCGCCAACAGCTAAAACGGTCAATTTGGCCAGCGAAAAGCAAAATCCGTGGGAAGGCGTGAATGCTTATAAGGCGATCTCACTGTATCCTGATTCTTATTAGTTGTCATCTTCTAATTCGAAACTTCATATAAATTTCTTCATTTACCGTAGCCATAGTGCTATTTTCTAGAGACCCAAGAAGGCCACAGTTTTGCACACCTAGGCTGCACACGATCCTCGCAGTTCCACGCAGTCACCAGCAAGTCTACCTTTAACATAACCACTCACAGTACTACATTTGCCCCATTATAACGTACAGGAACCACATTTTCCAGCTTGAATTCCCGCGGCTCGCTCGTCAGTCCGGGAGCCATGGATGTATGCATGTCATCGATCACATACACGAACGTCCGCCATGCATTGTCCTGACGCACGGCACCGCGTATGACCAGCGCTCGTTTTCTCGATGGAAAGGAAGCAAATAGGTTAGCGGGATGGTGGCGCGTTTTCCGAGTCTGCCCTGTCGAATCGATTTTGTTACACGGTGTAGGCCGAGGTTTCAAAAACTTTTAAGATTTGAGCATCATGTCTCTTCTGGGAGCTGCAGGTATCCTCTAGGTTTTCATCAAGTAAGATCAGCGGCCGTGTCTGTAAGCACAAACACGAGGTGGGGAGACCGATGCTTCGACGTGGCGTGTCTTGTGGTGAGGGTGAAGGTGAGGGTAAGGAGCTCGAATGTAGTGTTCAGCTTGGTAAGCAGAATTGTTGTGGGGATGAGAATGGGATGTGGCCTATAGGAGGGCGGTAGGGATTGCGAAGGTTTGCGGTAACGTCGTACAGGTAGGGATTATGCCACGTTTGCCTGTGGAAGGGATTAGGCGGCTTTTTGGGGGCCATTCTCCGTATATGGCGGTGAACGATTGGATGAGACTTAGCTACGCGCTGCGGATGGGAATCGCAACACGTGGCTGCATGCTTAGCAGGGGGTTTTGAGATAGCTGCTGCCATTAGAGTGCGGGATTTGTTCGAGGGGGCATACTGGGTGGGCTCGTAGAGCTGACATGGGGTCAATAACTAACCTCGTTCCGGGAAGTTCGAGAAGTATGGGTAAAGATAAACCTCAGTACCTGTAATTGTGGAGCGGAGCGAGGGTCTGTAGCTAGAATTTGTTTTCTTGCACATATTTTGGCGGCAGATTAGGTATCCATTCTAGGCTTACTCGGTCTGGAGAGCGTACTATGTAGGGTCCTCGAGCAGGAGTTTGCTCTTGGCCGTGAATCTTGAGACTGAAAAAGAATTGTGAAACTCCATTTCGTGAGCTTTGCAGTAGAGAAAAGGATGGCGCAGGGCATGGTAGCCAGGTGTCGCCCATACTGAAAAGAAATTGGACGCAGAATGGAGATGGGTGCAGTTCCTCCTGGAGGCTACGTATGCTGTGGAGTCTCGTTCAGAGGCGTCATTAAGGTTTGAACTGAATAACGCGCATGAGCCCATTCAGCTTGGATGGACGCGGATAATACGGAGGCCATCGTTGCCTAGTGCTAGATCGCATTTAGAAACTCTAGCCGCACGCGTGTCCGCCCCCATTTTTGGCTAACCATTTTGAAGTTTTACCCTGCATCTGCCAAATGATTTGTGTCGGATCCCTGCGGTGTCTCAAATCTAAGCCGGTCAAATGTGTGGCCGGCAAGGCTACTATGACGTTTCGTCCAATTGCTGAACGATGATTCTTGCCTCATCCTGTACTTGCTCCTTGCGCACGAACCTGAATGTCTGTCACTCTTTGTTCGTATCTTGCCTTAAGAAGTTCTTGGCCACAAGACTGCCGCCAGGTCAGGGGCCTTACAGCCCCGCTCTATGTTTCACAGTGACCCTGCCAGATTTTTTGTCTTTCTATCACGGATACTACCAAACCTATTGCATCTTGTTTGCCATTCAGTACTAAATTATAGCATCAATGTTACCGTCGTAAGTGCCTTTACTGGCCTTACAGCTGCATACGCTGTTCTTAACATGCTTTCAAACGCGAAGGAATCCTACTACAAGTGATTCTTGCGGTCGAAAAGCAGCAGTGAGCGCCTCAATCCGGTAGCTTCCCCTGGCCATGGAGGTGTAGCTGTACTTGGACCAGGTCGGCATTTTGCCAGCACAGAAATCTTAGCCAGGACTTGATCCGCCCCCAAGTAGATTGTGTCAGCTGTGTCTTACCCGTCAAATTCTCTTGCCCAATCAGCCCGCTTATACTGAAGCTATATGCACCGGCCACTAGCCGCAGGAATGGGATTTTCAGGGGCAGTAATAAGGTTTCCGGTTAAACACTTCACCGGGATTATAAGAGGCTGAAATATGCGCGTCATGACGTGTATGACTTTTATCTTTTGCTCTGAATATTTTACTGTGTGGTAGGAAATATGTGGGGTTCGGATAATCTATATAGAAAGCGGGAAATGTTTCTTACGCATCTATCGTGTTCGTCCTAGCTGATATTGCCTTGGATCCTTGCCTGTGTCGACTGCCAATCCAGCCATCAACATTCTTCTGCAAGGATGACTGCAACAATCCTAGAAAACCTTAGCATCGCATTACCAGCGTGTAACATCCATCTCCTTCAGTGAACGTTCGCCAGAGAGCTTTCATTCGATGAGACTTTAAATTTCATCGGCACATTGACATCATCTTAACCATGTCCGTTATACCACATATCATGCTACACACCTATCACGGACGAGAGGTCCATCGTCTCCTAGCTAAGCTACTTTGTAGGAAAAGACCCGTTTCATGTTTGATAATGATCCTCAGCGCAGCCTTATTTACAACATATCCAAGAAATATCTCACAGCAAGCGATTCACGTTAGAACAAGTTACTGCCATGTATTGCCTTGATGGATACATGGTAACCACGCGCGGGAATTTTCTGCTGAGCAAGATTATTTACATAAATTAAGTAAAGTCGACTTTCCCGCCGGTCCCAGATCTGAGCCCATGGAAGTCACCACAGCCAACGCGACGGGTTCCTTCTTCGACTCCCCTTACTGCACCTTACCGTCAAATCCCGCACATTTTATAGATCATCCGCCTGTACGCGGCACATTAGACATTATATGGAGTTGTGTTGCAGTACTTATATTATCCACGTGGGAGACGCTTCTGGCATATGTTCCCAGACCGGTCCCAGCGCCAACTGGCTACCACAAATGCAAGCGTCTGACGCATTCCTACGGAACTAAACTAGGAATGCTACTCGGGACCCTGTTTGCCCCCGAATTTCTATTTGGCCTAGCTGTCGTTGATCTCGGCAAAGCATGGCGGCTCCACGCGGCAGGCAAGGAATGGGCGACTAAAGACGGAGTTCCGTGGACGCTTAAGCACGCCTATTTCGTTGTAATTCGAGGCTTTCAAATTGAGAATATGCCCAATTCAGGATCGAAAGACACTGTTGTGCGAGCAATTCCTAAAGTTGCTGTATCCGCAACAGTTTCTCCGCAAAACCAAGCTTCAAAAGACAAATTATTAGCAGTGTCCCTTTTCAATCAAGTTCACCAGAAAAGTGAGATATCCGAAGGAGACGAGCCTAAACGACTTTGGCCAGTGAATGGTCCCCAGCTAATTCAACTCCGTACAAAAGGCTTTCTTCAATCTTGGCCTAATGTTTCCACCGATGACTTGGACGACAGAGACAAGGGTGATATGTTGATCAAGCTTCTGGCTATTATGCAGATCGTGTGGCTTGCCGTTCAAGCTTTCAGTCGCGCCATCCAGAGACTACCAATTTCTCAGCTTGAAATAATCACTCTCGCCTACGCCGTCATGAGTCTTCTCATCCGGATCGTTTCGTGGCGGCGACCCAAAGACGTGCAAACCGCAATCCGAATCCAGACAGCCCGCTACCTTGGGCTCCGCGATATGAACCAGGTCAAAAATACTAAAACAGATCACGATGACAATGTGGTTGGGGCCTTTGTGGCCATCATGGTGGGTTCAATATTCGGCGGATTGCACGCCCTGGCTTGGAAGCAGGTTTTCCCCACGCCCGTGGAAAAGCTCCTATGGAAAGTGAGCGCGGTTCTGATGGCGAGCCTACCAATGACCATGCCGCTCCTACTCGTTATGTACATGTCGATCGATGAAGAAGACTCAATCCCTCTACATAAGTATTGCGTAGCCTGGGTCAGGGGCGCAATTGAAGTCTCAGCGCTTCTGATGCTGGCCGGGTACTGTCTAGCTCGATTCTACACTGTTGTGGAAGCGGTGCGCGCGCTGTTCTTTCAGCCACCGGGGACATTCATTTCGACTTGGGCGTTTAATTTCCCGCACATCTGATAGCAAAAGGTCTCGCGAGGAGTTCTGGGTTGAAAACCACTCGGTCTTTCCTTGGCCAAGTTTTTCCTTGGTCGTGCTGGCTGTGATTACTTGCACATTTCTCAAAGTGGATCCATACTCTCGCTCTATGGACACACACACACACACACACACACACAAAAACATGCACACACATTCTATTCCGCTTTATGGGCTAAACTCGAAAGGGAAAATGTAACTAAATTCATTAGCTTGCGGAGAGGTGAGCAGGCCCTTGGAAAGGGCACCTAAGTAACACGCCTAGACCAATCCATCAGAGTTACAAGAGTTTAAGTGAGATATTAGGTTAGTAGTAACCATAGAGAAGACAAGAGTATGACCAATTTTCGAACTAATATCCCCAGTCCAGATACAAGACACAGTACGAGGGAGAGAGAAATTTAATACCACAGTCTACGCGTGCTCGAGCGTAGCAACGTCATCGCGTAAACATCCTACGCGTGATCCCGTGATGCTTCCTTCACGTGGTAGTGCTTGCTTAGGACATTGGTCCCAGGAAATATCCTCCGCGAGGAGATATTTCCCCAGCATCCATGCCTGCTGGGACAAGGCTTCCGGGATTATGTATAGCCTCGGAGTCTCTCAATTAGTACATTCTTGATCAGCCTCTTTTATCCCAGCGTATTGAGTCCTCATGGCCTTCTTCTAGGAGATTTATCCTCGACCCTCTTTGCTCCCAGCAGCATCATCCTCAGCCCCACCCTGCAAACAGGACATATCTCCCCACCTCTTCTTCAAGAAGAGCTATACACAGCTTAAATTGGTCCTTGGAAATTATTCGCAGCTTTGCTTGACACCTGACGAAGCTATGGGGCTCTATAATAATTCATCAAGTCTTTGCTGTCTTCTGTACCCTGCTCTCTGCCGCAGGATCTGCTGTTTCAAAGCCGCTCGGATGGAGGACAGCTGAATGTAAGGTTCAAGGCGACTTGGCACCAATCTTGTCCATTTACTAAAGATTATTTTAGAAAAGGAAGCGTAGAAAGACTCGGCCAGGCGACTAGTATTCTCTACAGCTGCGGAGGGTACAAAGCGCCGTACGCACAGACTACGGAAGGATATTTTGCAAATCCAGAAGTGGGCAAGGATTGTTTGTACTATACCTTTTCAGATATGGATGCTGTTCTGACGTAGGGGCTAGATACCCGTCGTAGATGGGGAAATTTTGGCTTCATGGCTGCGTATGTGGCGTTCAACGTGTTAGCAAATTTTGCGATATATTGGCTTGCGATGGTACCGAGGAGAAAGGAGGGCGGAACGTAAGATTGTGTTTTTATACTGCATTATCAACGCAGAGCATCATGTCCATCTAGCTGCCTTCAATAAATCAACTAACTCGCGAGACAAGTCTGTACCCTTCTCTCCAAGACCAGTCACGAGAGATATCGAGCGTGAGAGGGCTGCTCCTTTTGTCAACGTCCCGACAGAACATCACGCTTACAAGTGTATGATCAACCGTGAAGCTTTTGCAGCAAGGGAAGCTAATTTGATTCTTCCTAACCTATTACTTTCAACAACTCAATACATGAAATAGGTCCGACGAGATCTGCTTAGTGCCAGCGTTGCAAAATACGGTGAATATAACTCGACAACCTTCGCAACGACGATCCACCCGAGATTCTCAGATACTATCTCAAAGATGACGTATCATCATTGACGTCTTAGGACTTGGAATCCGGGCGGTTCGCCACTGCAGAGCTGGGAGTGGCGGCTTGCTAGCGAGCGCGATATCATAATGCAAGATGAGATGCGCCAGTATCGCTTTAACGCCAACACACACATAATGTCTTCCAGGGCTTGTATACACTGTCAGTATTTCTTCGCCGATACTGAAAAAGCTATAGAGTATTCTGGTACTCAACAGGAAAATCAAATCACTCACCATATCTGCTTTTGGGTACCCCAGAACGACCAGTTTTGATGGAATTGCGTCGTTTTCCAAGCCTCTGTGCGCGGCAACCTGGCAAACCTGAAGCCGTCAAAGTGGTACGAGTTAGGGTACTGTGTCTCGTCGCGGAGCATCTCGAGCAAAGGAATGCCAACCCAGTCGCCGTTAGCGACCTTGTAGCCATCGGAAAATTGATATTCCTCCAGCGCTAAGCGCCGAAAGCCCACTTTTTGTCATATCAGTCAGCTATCATGGTTCTCGGAGACGAAAGAATGGGAGCTTCCTGGGTACTGACAGGCCTCAAAGCAATTCGTGCGCATGGATTCTTTGATAAAACTATCAAGAAGTGGAAGCTCGTCAATGTCCATGGAGTTGATGTCGCCCATGCCCTTAATCTCCTCTCGGAGAGGTGCGATATACTCTGGATGAAGTAGCAGATCTTGCACCGCAAAGGACGACGTCTGAAGACTTCGTTCAGCACTATCTTCAATCTCAACGGAATGTAGTGCATACAGTAGCCACTAGCACGCTTGTCCCAAATGCGATAAAGTTTATCTCGTCGGTCAAGCGTTTCTGGTCCCAGTCGGGGGGACAGAGTGTCATTATGTAATAGAGTAGGTCCTACCGCATTGCCGTCGTTAGTGGGATTTGAGGACTTGGGAGCATCAACAGACAGGCTGATTTAGACCCTCCAGGGATGGGACACCGGATTCTTGTCTCCGTTTGACTTCATCTTCAATGTACTTGTATAGCACCTTGCGAGTTCTGTCGCGACCCTTCATTATCCAGGCCAGCGAGCTGCACATCTGTCAGATGAAATTCCTTTGAATAGCAAATTAAGGCATTTGCTCACGGTTTGAGCGCTTCAGGAACTAGACGCAGAATCTCGCACATTCTATGAGACTGAATCTTGAATCTTCTAGATGCTTCAAGATAGTCACTGTTGTTGGCTTTGAAGCGTTAGCTATGCAAAGCTGGCAATAGAATGAGCCTCTAACCGAAATCGTCACCAATGTAGAACAACACGTTAAACCGATTTTGGATTGATTCTACGAGCTTTGTGAGAGAAGTAATTTTGAATCCTCCTCTCGTTTCGCCAGGCCCTGTGAGCACAGCTGATAGCTCTTGAGCAATGATCTTGTGAAAGGTGGGAAGCAGTTCTCGCAGATGGAAAGTTTCGGCACGGATAGCGCGGATGAAAGTCGTATCAGATTCTTTCTTCGATGGTTTGATGTCGAAACCGCCACACGTGTACATGGGCATGAGTGTCTGCGGACGTGAGTTCTGCGAATAGAGATCTAGGAAACATAGTACAAACTTGTCTAGCGGCACCAAACATGGACAAGATGTTGGTTCTTGCATTGCTTAATTCTTCGATATGGTCTCTTGAACGTATCAGATGTAGATTCTGTCCTGGAGTCTTGACTGTGAATGGATTGGAGCCGCCCTGAAATTATCAGCTTTCATCAGCATAAGGAGATGTGTGATAACCTTTTTAAATCCAGCGTGAATCATATCCCGTCCATCAAACAGAAACCGCCATGGCTGAAGCCAGTCTTTCTTGACGACTCCGTAGCAGAAGACATCAACTGAAAATTGCCGCTTGGATGTTGGATAAGTGAAAAGACAAATCAATACAATGCAGCTTAGTATAAATGATATTTTGATTGCAGTATGCAGCATCGAATAGCTGCACATGCCCCCAGTCTCGCGTAAAAATGCCTTTAGAGCCATATTTGTCTATTGTAAAGTTACAGAATAGATGCTGAGGTGATTTAAATCAACGTGTGACTCACGCAATTTGAGAGCTCAGGATCCGGTGTCTCCTTGTCGAGCTGGCAGTTGCGATTATCAAAAGCAATTGAGCATACTGAGTTTGGATATCCACTGATACTCTGAATTAGGCTTAGGGTCAGCGCCCAGCATGCTTTAGATATTCTTCACATCGATCGATCGTTATCAGAGCCTTGGAATGGAGAGTTACGACATCTCGGCGTGACAAAGCTGGCTTGGTGGAGATCCCCGCCTCTTTACTAGCCTAGTTCGTCAATCCCAGTCCCTAATTGTGGCGTTTGGGGCCATGAAAATTGGCACAATGTGATATACTCTCAACCACGATCATTGGTTACTGTGTCAGGCAGGGAATTGATCCAGGAGTTGATCGCCAAGGGTCGGGCTGAAACGGAGATATAGCCTAAACGTCCTAACTCGTACCCACAGCCCAGATCCCTGCTACAGGTTGTAGAGCCTCGCATAATCTTGCATATTGATAATCGAGACTTCAGCTCTAAATATTGAGACGTCACGGAGGCAAGGATGTTGCAGGTGGGATGGGGCCTTGTGACACGACAGGATATGCCGCAATCGCGCTATCCATTGAAAGCCATGGGTACTACTTTCAATATTTTTTTATATGTCCAATGGCTAGAGCACAGCTCATGGCGCAACTCCCATGCAGAGCCACTAGCCATGACTTGGTCTCCGTTCGTTGATCTTTACGCCACAAAATCACCTGTAGCACTCGAAACGTATCCAGGATAGTGATACGGGAAAATAAGGCAATTAGGATGGTTTCAGCTGAAAAAAAGGAATGTTTCCCGTCTCGAGGAATGGAGAGACGTTGTACGTACTCAAGATGAGAATAGCGCTCAACAGCTATGTTTGGAGGCTGACGTAAATGTATTTCTTACGGTTAGGCCTGTATAGATCCGTTTGTTATTGTAATCTGTTGTATCTGGTTTCTCTGCTCTACCGTCCTAAATTGGCAAAGAATATTGCCAGAATCTGAGGTCTCTCTCGATAAATACTGAACAGTGATCGGTAAAGAAGCATGAAAATCCGTTGCAGGCAATCGAGATCATGATTCTGCATTTTCATACCAATTTTCTGAGTTTCCTATCATCGTTAGATACGATTGATGCAAATCCGATATTGCTAACAATTTTGGGAGCTACTTGCATCTTGCTAAGCTGGCGAGCATGGAGGTTTGTCATTATTCCGCGGCTCTATCCACACGCCCCTAAGGAGCTTCCATACTGGATACCTTGTAAGTCATAGAGAGCAGGCTCATTTGAATCAAGACTGTGACTGACATGCAAGTGAAGTCTTTGGTAGGTCTATGCTTACTATATGTCAGTATCTTGACATTGATAGAATATTCACAGGTCACACGTGGTCTTTTCTCAAGGACTCGGAAAGCTTTCTATCATCTGCAAGGCAAGCTTTGAATGGAAAGTGTTGCGTTCCGAACTAAAAAGCGCCATAGGAAGAAATGTGCACCTTTTCGAGCTCCTTTTGCAGTCACTTTGGGCGGCTCTTCTGTATACGTCATTACTGACCCTACAGATGTTAACGCTGTGTACAACAAATCATCATCTTTCTCATTCGATGGCTTCCTTCGTGGCACTATGTTAGCATTTGGCACATCCCCTCCAGGCGTTGAGGAGATCTTGAGGCCGAGATTCACAGACTCAAAGGAATCATGCACGAGAAAGGTCAAAAGTATAAGCCAGATAGCACATGATCTACAAGTTCGTCAGACACAAGGGCTGGACTTAAAAATACTTGGACAATACATAAGCGGAATCTTTGAACAGGATTTGGTTTTTGAAAGTATGAGATTGTTCACAGGAGACGAGATTGCCCAGACTTGTCATAAAACAGACATAGGCTATACCGTGTCACTAAAAAGATGGACAGCTGAGCTCTTTATAAATGCTGGACAAAAGGCCTATTTCGGCGAAGCGCTTTCAAATATCAATCCGACACTACCCCACTTGCTCATGGAGTTTGATAATCTTAGCTGGCAGGTCTTCTACCAGTATCCAAGCCTTTTCAGAAGTCGGCTAGACAACGTTAGCGGAGAAATATTGGGCTCGTTAAGGAAATATTTCGATACGCCAATCAGACAAAGACAAGGAAAGGCTTGGTTCACCGCCGCTCTAGAGAGAGAGTATAGAGAAGCAGGTCTAAGTAGAGAAGATATAGCGTGCCAAATGCTCTTTCTTTACTGGGGGTAAGCTAATACAGTCTTAATAAGAGTAAACAAGCTGAAATATACAGAATCAATACAAACATCTCGAAAGTTGGCTTCTGGATGATTGCACACGTCTTATTCAACCCAGGTCTTGCGGACTCAATACGTCAAGAGATTAAACCTGCCTTCAAGCAAGACGGTTCTTTCGATAGTAGCTATACCTACAGTTCCTGTCCACGGTTAAACGCTCTATGGCTTGAAACATTGAGGGTCTCAGCAACTTCTACAACGGTCAGGACGATTGACTCGGACACAGTGGTTGGAGGCAAGCTACTACTGAAGGGTAAGAAATTGTTAATCTCAGCCAGACAGCTACACTTCAGTCACATCGATTTTGGCGAAGACGTGAGCAACTTCGATCCTGATCGGTTCATTGTCAACCCTAGCTTGTCTCGCAATTCGGCTTTTCGCCCATTTGGAGGGGGAATCACGCAGTGCCCCGGACGGTTCCTAGCGAAATACATGGTATTGAGCTTTGTATCTCTTGTTTTCCATCGTTTCAATGTGAATCTCGTGGAGGGACAATCCCTCCCCAGGTATCAAGAGAGCAAGCCCGCGATCGGAATCACTGCAGGAGACGGCGACTTGGAGGTGCGGCTCGGGAAACGGGATACGAAGCAGAGTGGCTGAAGTGGTATCGTTCTCATTCGAAAAGGTCATAGCTAAGTTTTTCGAAGCCGGTCATGATAGGTCGGATACTTGCCGAGATATTGAATGAGGATGCGTTTTGTATGACAGTATTCCTGAAATTATCGGAGCCTAGATTTGGCTTAATTTCACGGCGGGAGGATTCGCTCAGTAGCTGAAACATTGTGGTGGGAAAAAAGAAAAACAATTAAGTGCTTGGAAACAATAAACCTTCGGAAGAGAAACCACGAGCGGTAGGTGCGCTCGTCGACTAGTTTGGGGGCCAAACGCCAACGGAAGCAAGGTCAACTTCTGTATATTTAATGTGCCGCATGCATGCAATGAGTCAGCGGTCTTACGCCCTTGAGCACACTCGTCACCTCTTGTACAACCATCTTATCAACCCCAAGATAAGGCATGCTATACGCCAATCGCGCCAGGGAAGCAATAACTGAACCCTAGTCCATTAGCGACAGAAGCACATAATCAGGCGACATGCTGCAGCCTACGCGGGTCGTCGGCATTTTGCCGCGACTAGATGACGATTCGGCGATGGATGCAGGGATCTCTTCGAATGTCTCTTCAGAAGTTGACACGCTCTCGCGATTTGTGCTTTCCAAGTTGTCTCGATAGCCTTGACGTTGCTGATCTCAGTGACTAGACTCGCTATGTAGGACTCAGATCATAAGTGATTGTGCCCACACTGTTCTAATCCTCCTAGCCCGCGGTGACACAATGAAGAAGCAAGATGGAACCATTGATTTCGTTGGGGCTGACGACCTCCCCGCTCGATGATCACATCCTAGAATCGACATGATCCCCTCAAGGCTTTCGCCCGCACTCATTACTGCTATCGTTGCGCCGCACGCTTGCCCTGATTACAAGTCCGAATGCCTTGAGCAACTTTCCGTTTCAATGGGATGATGCCCGATGTGTCCGCATAAGGTTTTACAAAATATTGGTTTTCACGTCCGCCTACTCTTCACTCAAAAAGGGACCTGGTAACAAAGACCCAGGTCAACGAAGTACTCAAGCGCACACGTTCTCTGTAATAGTTTCTTGCAGAAGCTATCTGAGGTCCTCATAGCAATTAAAACAAGTCCGCTTTTCTTTGAGTCACCTGTCGTGGAAGTGTAGGACATTTCACTGGACGACATGGATGGTCTACCTCCTGGCATAGACTTGCACACGACTCCCCTCATACCTCCACCGACTGGCGTTACGCCTAACTTCAAAGACCCATATTCTATCGCCGGCGTGACAACGGCTGTGGTCTCGCTGATGCTGATATTTGAGATATTTTTCCTAACTATCCGATTGCGCATCAATGTCAAGACATTCCGGAATTTGAAGGCCGATGACTGTGTGCTTGATTTAGCTTCAAGATCGATAAGGTCCTTTGCTAATAGATTGCAGGGATGGCTATTGTTGCGACTTGTCTTTCATTTGGTCTCGCATTTTGCATTCTGTATCGTAAGTGGCATTACACTCCTTTGTCAGGTCGTCGTGCTTAGAACCAATTATAGTGAGATCCTTGGCAAGGCACTTCTGGAATGTATCCATTGCTACGTACACCGTTGCAATGTCAAAGGTATATTAGTCTCACTTCAAGCGATTCTTTGCTCACGCTAGCCGAAGGTGATCTTTGCTGAGTTGATGATATTGGGACCAGCGGTTTTTGCGGGAAAGGCTGCCCTTTTACTTCTCTATTACCGTATCTTCTCACCAGACCTCTCCTTCCGCTGGAAAATCTATATCACCATCGCCGTTGCTTTTTTTTCAAATATGGCGATGGTTCCTGTAGATGCAGTTCTCTGCTCACCACCACATGGAGCACCGTGGGGAACACCAAATCCGAATTGCCCGAAGTCATACTATTACGGGCTTGTTCACGGTACTGTAGGCCTTTTGATCGATTTGGTTGCATTCTACCTCCCAATACCAATGGTATCGAAATTGCACATGCCTCTCCGACGAAAATTAGGCGTTTCTGCCATTTTTGCTACTGGGATAATGTAAGTATTAGCCGTCTAGGCTATTCGCGCTTACTGACAGCAATAGTGCTATTGTAGCAAGCGCCATAAACTTAAATAACCGCGTGTATATGTACAAGAACATTGATAGTGGTTATGCAGGTTACATTACTGTCCTCTGCAGGTCTGCAAGTCTTTTGCGAGTTGCAGTTGACAAGGATCACTGACATCTATGCCAGCTTCATAGAGACAGCTGTCGGTGTCATTTGCAGTTCAATGCCAGCTATGACGGCTTTTAGCAAGAGTCAAATTCTACGAGCAGCTTCCTTCACATCTCTACGATCAAGATTCTTGTCGCATGGCTCTTCGCGAGCCACTGGGGATAGTGAGGCTACATCCAACAAGAAGTCCAGAAGCCTCCCTTTTGTGAACGTGTTCGCTAGCAAGTCTAGCACGGACTCATCCGCACAACTCCGGGATGATAGCCACAATTTCATGGACGAAGTTGCTTATCCGCAAGGTATGACCAAGACGAGCGTCCTTGTTGGCGAGCCAACCGGAGATCTTGAGCTCGGCGGAATTGGGAAATCGGTCACTGTCGAACAAGTCTCGAATAAGACAGAGCGCTCGGCGTTGCAGTATTAAGGACGCCTAAAGCTTCGCTGTTTTCGAAAAGTCTAAGTCTAGCGGACGATGTTAAAGGGTTTAGTTGACCATCGTTGTTCAATAAATATGTTCCCGGGCGATGGATCTTGTCCAAGAAGTATAGTTCCTTCTACGCGTTGATCAGTTTCACTGTCAAGATCTCAGCAATACCCTTTGGTTGCGCTGCAAAGAGTTCTGAGGAAGGTTTACCGGATAATCTGTAGAAAATTGATCACTGTACGTTTAGTCAAAAAGCATTCCTAAGACCGGGATTGAATATTCCGTTGACGGAATACGCAAAAGATGGCCGATTTGTCTTGAAAATGCTAAATTTGTAGCAATGCCTAGGTCTATGGTGCTCATGGGTTGATATAGCTCATGTATCCCTCAGGATATGCCAGATGGTATTACATCAATGACATTCTTAACGAGGAAGGTGTCACTAGCCGACACGTGTAGATATCATATGGTTTACATCTCGTGTTTGCACTTTGAGAGATAGTTGAATAACATGCATTTTCGGCTTCTCTAAGAGGGGAGCCTCGGCAAATACAGCACTCAGATAGCCGGCGTCTGCTTCTCCGGTTTAAAAAGTTGTGGTCCTCTCTGAGCCGCACAACAAATTCCAGCGCAGATCAAAACATTTTCAACATGGCAATTGGAATCTGGTTTCTATCGCTTCTTGCCGTATCAATTAGTGTCATCCGTATGTGTGTTGCGGAAACGGTCCGGCAACCATATGGTCTTGCCTGTGTAAGTAGAGTTACTTCCCCGACATCACCGATCCCAGCCTCGTTCTTTCAGTATATACTGGTCTACTTATACGCTACCTCAATCCACACACTTTTTTTCATTCGTCCCCTCATAGGTCGTAAGCTTAGATTCTCACATAAGACCATAGTGTAGAGCCCTCTCTTCTATTCTGCCGCAGAAAGTCTTTTTTGCAGAAGATGAAGTTTATTCAGCCTCTCTGAGTACATACTACGCAGGTCAAGAAGGCGATCTACATCCAGGTTGCCTTTTTAAACCAGAGACGACCACCGATGTATCAGTTGCTGTCAAGCTTTTGGCTTCATCCGATGATCCTAGATGTCACTTCGCCGTACGAGGCGGCGGTCACACACCATTTGCAGGTAGCGCAAACATCGCTAGAGGGATCACCATTGATCTCGGCACCATGGACAGCATTCTGATAGACGAAAGCAACACAATCACATCCATTGGCGCAGGGGCAAGGTGGGTCGATGTGTATCAGAAGCTTGACAGCGTGAACCTTTCCGTGAGTGGTGGTCGCTCTGACCTCGTTGGCGTTGGTGGCCTGACAACAGGAGGTAAGCATCGTACAATTCTGCGCGATGATAATCGGTCTGATCAAGTAGGTGGCATATCATTCTATTCGCCTCGTAAAGGCTTTGTCTGTGATAATGTGATTAATTACGAAATCGTGTTAGCAAATGGGACAATTCTGGAGGTTAGTCGTCAAAGCCATCCAGATTTGGTAAGAGCACTTCGTGGAGGCTCCAACAATTTTGGGATAGTCACTCGATTTGACTTTCGCACCTTCTCGCAAGGCAAGCTCTGGGGAGGTGACATTGTTTACGACGATAGCGCTACGCCTGGACTCCTGGAGGCTTTCGTCGACTTCGGTGCGCAGGAGGATTATGATGAATATGCGGCATTGTTCATAGCTCACTCATTTGTCTCTCCCGGAGGACAATTTTTCGCCCTTGCTACGCCAATCTATACTAAGCCAGAAGTCAAGCCTCCGGTCTTTGGTGCTCTCACGCGTCTACAGCCTCAAGTCACCGACAGTCTCCGAATTGATGTTCTTGGGTCCTTTACTAATGTGACTGGATCTGCTGCAGCCACCGGCCAAAGGTATTAACTATCTCATCCACTGATATCTTTAAAAAAAAGGCACGATATATTTTGCCCAACAGAAGACTAACGGCCGTCTGACAGGAACGCCTTCATCACGACGACATTCGGAAACGATCTTATCTTTCTCACCGACGCTGTTGCCCGATGGAGGTCAAGCGCAGCAGCCATCGCAAACGTATCCGGTCTCACCTACACAATGCTAAACCAACACCTTCTCCCTATCGTGATCAACAAGACCCAAAGTCTCGGCGGGAATTCGCTCGGACTAGACGCGGCAGAAGGCCCAAAGATACTCTCTCTGCTCTCCATCACGTGGGCCAACTCGGCGGACGATAATATCGTGATGGGCACGGCGACAAGACTGATCAGGCAAATCGAGGATGCTGCTAAAGCTCGGAGAGTCTACCATGCCTTCAAGTATTTGAACTATGCAAATGCTGACCAAGCAGTGATCGATGGCTACGGCCAGGCAAACAAGGCACATCTACGGGCAGTTAGCAAAGCTTACGATCCACAAGGGATATTTCAGAATCACGTGCCAGGGGGGTTCAAGCTGTTTGCCCACTAGTGCCTGGGTCTTGCAGACACAAACTAGATTAGACGTGTAGTGCCTATTGATACTGACTAGAAGATTCTATCGAGAATCTTTACCGGCAGCACGCCCTGCCCGCGATCTCTCCTGGAGGTGGGGTAGGTATAGACCGGTACGGACCATGCCATGAAACTTAATACCCACAGAAAGCCCAGAACACGTTGCCATAGGCTGACGCCATCTTTCTCCCCTTTGCTGTTTCTGAGAGCGACGCGATATAGCATTCGCATAGAATCCTCGATCAGAATGCCCAGAGCTTGAGCGCCGAAGTATTGTATAACGCCAGAATCACGCCAGTCCAATCCGGCGGCTATATCACCGGATATGTGTAGCACGCCTGAGAGGAGGAATACGAGGAAGACTCTTAGGTACCTTGCAATCGGACTACCACGCTCCAAACCCAGGAGCCTGTGGGTCGCAAAGCTTGCCGGACCATTGAGTGTTTGACGAAGCCCTTGATGCCAATATAGTCTGAAAGCAAAAATCAGTAAACTTCGTACAGCTTTCAACGCCCAGGACGAGAAACTCTCGAGAGGTTTAACATACCCCCAGAACCGCCTCAACGACCAGCTTTCACTTAAGTCGCCAAAACAGGGCCTCCACATCTTCACCTCACTCAAACCTAGTCCCACCATGACCGCTCCCATCCCACAGTGCACCCCCTGGAAAAGCAGGTACGTCACTACGCCAAACATCGCCGCGGAGAAATACCTCACAACGACCTCCTCTGCGGAGACATCTCGCAACCGGGAGAAGAAGCCCACCCTCTCCGCGGCGAAGAGCACTGCATTCTCCTCCGGCGGCGCGGCAAGTAACCTCGTCGCATCGAGAAGCACGACGCACACCAGTGCCTTGAGCGCGCTGCTCAGGACAAAGGACGCCCTTGTCGGGGCCCTCGCCCCTGAGAAAGGCGGCACGTGCTTGACTTGCCATTTCGTCTCGATGAGCCGGCTGTTGAAGACCAGCGCTAGAGCCCACCATATCCGCGCCCCAACGGATTGCCTCGCGGTCTGCCGGCCCGGTCCACCACGCATAGCTCCATTGGTTACTTGCCGTGTGTTTTGCTTCTGTTCGCCATCTAACGAGGCTTTACGGACCGGCTCGAGCCCTCCGTTGCGACTCGTTGGCCCTCTTGTCTCCGCGCTCCAGGCGCTTAGGAGCACGAGGTCGAGGTACTTGAAGACCATACCCGTAAGGCTGCCTCCTGTGAGGTTGGCGTAGAGGGGATGGGAGAACGCGTCAGCAGAGGATGTGACGCAGGCGCCGAGATAGACGTAGGAGAGCATGAGGGGAAAGACGGCCGGGCGGAGTGGGGAGGTTGGGGCGGTTATGGCGAGCATTAGGGCGGTAGTTGTGATGGACGCGAGGAGGTAGAGGGATGGCGGGGCGGTTAGGGAGGACGGTAGGTAGGACATGCTTTTCCGAGAGGTTTCCGAGAGGCTTCCGAGAGGTTTCCGTTGGCGTCAGCTGTGTGAGAACAACTTCTGGGAGTAGACTCGAACCCGTTGGGCTCGTAAGTGAGACAAGAAACATTCCGCTAATGAATTAAGCGATAAGGGCGAAGATAGGAAAGCCATTGCTTATGCTTATAGAGGCACGGAAGCCTGCAGGCAGGGACTCACTGATTCCTTTGTTTTCTTGTGTCACCACGGTAATTGACCGTTGGTACACAAAACATGAGCGCATGCAGGGACTCTGGGGCTTACAAACCACTCTGACGGGGTCCGAGCCTGATTCCTTCTTTATCGATCTTCCCGATGAGAGCCTAGGAGACCGCGACAGCAAGCAAGCGATCGAGCAAGTCTGCATAATGCCTCGAGAGGACTATAAATTCCTGAGGTAGTGTACTCACATGCGCGCAGCTGAGTACTGCTGCAGCATCAGACGGGTGGGGCCCCCCAGCGGGAATGATCTGCAAGCCGTGCCGTCAAACTGCGGCGTTGCTGAAGAACCCAAGGAGAGTCAGCAGCCACGAGGCGTCGGTGCATGCAGACGCAAGGCTTTTCAGAACTTCATCCAGGATCTTCATAGCGCTAGTTAGCATCGGGACAGCTCGTGAAAAGCTGGCCCCTTCCCGTCTCGAGGTCTGAACCTCAAGTATTCTTTAATTCCCTGGGTCCTTGAGTTATGACAGTGATTTCTACGGCGTTATGGTTCTGCTAGTCATAAGCGTATGTGTCGCGATACGGTGCGCATGAGGTAAAGCCGAAAAAGGTAAGGCTTCTAGTAGTCTGAGTTACTAACCGTTGGCGTTCATGTGGAAAGCGGGAATTAGAAGGTGTCGCCATTCACGCCTTTGCAGGGGCTGGGCGGCAAAGCTTCGACGGCGTATATGGAATCAGCAGCTAATTGTGACCCGCACTGAGTATATCGCTCCATAATTACGGGCGTCTGCGGCGCCCTCCGGGTGTCGGAAGCTGAAAGCCCGTGATGAGGAAGTGTAGGACGGCTTTCTGGCACAGAGCAACGCGCTAGCTAGATTTGTCGGAACTAGTTCTAGCAACAACCAAGAACGGCGGACTTGAGTTATGACAGCACCCTGCGATGTCGATCGATCAGACATTAACCGCTGTCACCGCTCCATACGACAAAATCAATCAACTCGAAAGAATACGAGCGCCACAAGCAACATCTATCGGCAGAAAATGCTTCCAAACCCATCGTATAGACATTTGCGGCTTCTTGCTCCTCATGCAGAAAAAGGAAAAAGGACTTCATTAGGTCCACCTTGTAACACTCTGCTACCATGAGCTATTGGCTATCGTACTCAGCCCTTTGGGGCCAAATCTGCAACGTACATCTAATCCATCCGACCCATGCTTCTTTGGACCAAGGACAGTGGAGCTGCCGGCAGACGCCATGGTGTATCATGCTTGATCGACAAGAGCTTAGAGATAGCGCAATCGTACAGCTGAATGGAAAACTCGTCTAATTAGCGGCTGCCCATCTGCGCCTCGAGCAACGGGTCCTTGTCAATATGCTTCTATCGGGTCTCTCAGCACCTCCTTTGCCTTGATAGAGGTACCTGACGCCGCACAAGGAACGAACGAATCATTCCTTTGGAGAACTAAGCTGAGACACCCTCCTACGTCAACTTGTGGTTCATCGTCTGCTGAGCCTTCTCTGAAAACCATCAGAGATCTTTGACTCGTACTTAGTAATGCCGCAATTGACCAAGAATAGCTCCATGCCTCAACTGTTAGCATTTGTAAAAACATGGCAGCCTCACTACCGACGCATACCATCGACGCTTTGACGCAAAGGGGCTCCAAAATCGTTGCAATAGGAACCTAGTACCGCCAACATAGACACTAAACTCTAAAAAAACAACTTCTGATCTTCTATCGTCATAGCTGTCGCGGACATGCTGCTAACGGGCTTTGTAGCCAAACACAAACTCCAATAATCATCTTATTACCTCCACGGAGCCTAGTCAATGATTTCACCTTTGAGCAGCAATTACACTTAGTGAAAGCCTCGGATGGCGTACGTGCCAGGTATCTGGCGATTTGTAATTTTCATTGGCAGAAAGCCTAAGCCACTCCTTTATCAGGTCCAAGATCCAGGAATTCGACACTTCCCGTCCGCTAGCTACTGAAATGTTTAGCGAAGTATAGCGAATTCTTTCCACAGCTCCCACAATCTCCAATGTAAAATCTATGGAACAGTATCTTTATCGTGTCTACTACTGCGATCTTTCAGCGACAATAGAGAACAGAATTTACCATCAATAGAAGAGTTGATACGTGTATAACCCCAAGATATGGAGCCTCGACCAGATTCTCCACGGTAGGTTGTACCGGTTAGTATGTTCTATTCCTGTCTCGTCAACCCATTTGACATGGTCATCAGAGCACAATGCGAAATTGCCGACGGGACAAGAGTCCAAAGCTTGTATTTCAAAAGTGGAAATGGCCAGCGTATTCGTAACGTTGGTTGGCCTATACACCGCTTAAGTACAGCTTATCAGTGCACAGCCTCCATCAAAAGCATGGGTTTAGTTTTTCACAAATTAACATATACCGGTACTGCATCAAAACCATAGCCAGTCCGAACGACTTGTTGGTGACCTGAGATGGTGGAGAAGGTAAGCTGATCTCCAAGGCTATCGGTCCATTTTCTCTGCTACAGCTTTTCGTTTGTTCCCAGTATGGACATAACAGTCAGCGACGCCTTGACCAGCGCGAGAAAACTCTACGAGCCATGCCCTCTTTTGTGGAATATAAACTTGCACAAGTTTTGCTCAGGTTCATCCTGTTGATAGCTCGGATAATAGGAGCTGGTTAAGGCAGACCTTCACGTCGTTGACCTTGACGACTACCTTTATTCTCAAGGTTTATCGTGTGCTCAAGGCTCCGATTTTGAGCCCTGGGCGATAGGCTGTCAAGACTCTCTCTTCAAATTATCCCAGAGCTGCGATTGTGTTCTCAAGAGCCTTAGAGGGAAGTATGGTGCGCTCAAGGACAGAACTAGTGCCGTATGCATGAAGGACGACGATGACGACCTAAAATATCTGGTTGCGTTGAACTGAACATTTGAGAAAAGTTCATGTCTTCAAGCCGCAAACATACCGCCTCTGTAGTGCTATGTATGTTTAGATACAAGACCTCAACAATAATATCTGCTAGGAAATATCTCTCACGGCGTACCTTTCGGCAGCTTCGTGATGCCGTTTTCCAGAATATTTCTCGAACTCACACCCTAATTTTAAATATTATAGACACAAATAGATACGTCTTTTTTGAGTATGAAGACCCGACGCAGGGACGAGCTCTCCGTCGCTATCCGATGATATGGCTTCCTTCCCCGTTCCAGAGGGCAACCTGCACAAATGATGTCCGTTAGTGGCGTTAAAATTTTGTTCGTTCTAGATTTGCCTTCTACAGTGATCCTTCGCACACAGAAAAGCATTCGTTACGACTCATCACTCTAGACGTACAGAGACTTATTTGCGGCAGCGGTTTCGCCAATGTCGTATGAAGATGGTGATGAGACATTGGTCTTGTCCTGACTAAACCCTTCTTCCTCCTCTTGCACGAGACAAGATCAAGGAGACATTGCCAAATCCTCGTTCAAAAATGATACTGACGAGCTCCGCGGCTCTAGCATAAGATCTAAGTTCCCAGCCTTGAAATCAGCTGGTTAAGAGCTGGGGTCTGCGGCCTTTCCGAAATGGGCAGCGAAAAGTGAACTACAAAAGGCTGATCCCGGAGAACAGCTTCGAAAATAATTAAAGTCGATCCAGTTTTAAACCTTTTGAGAAACTCAATTGAAGACTAACACGCTAAGCTTTACTAAAGCCAAAAATGTGCGAGCCGATCGTAGAAAAATAGCGTTGCTCGCGCCAAGACTGCTTGAAATTTGAAGCTGAATGAGTCAGACTTTCACCGAGTCTTTGCCCATCCAACTTAAAATATTTCTGGACAACACCTAACCACTTCACAAATAGTAAATTCACATCTGTTGTCAAGAAAATGTCATTAAATCTGCATCTGCGATCAGAACGTAAAATCTTCCCGACCATTTAACAAGTCACAGTCGCTGACGTTCTTTTAGTTGGAAAATCGCTCGAGCATAGGTTAGTGAATCTTCTTGAGGCCGTCTGAGAACTTGCGCGTCAGGTTCAGAACTGTCAAAGGTGTATTATGATTTTGGATGGCGCTCGTGACGGTATCTTAGTCGCTACAGAGCAATTCCTAACCTGGAATAGATCAGCCCTGACTCCCACGACCACCAAAGCTCTCGTTGATGCCGGATACAAGGTCTACGTTGAGCGTAGTCCTCAGCGAATCTTCGAAGATGACGAGTTCGAGAAGATCGGAGCCGTCCTGGTCGATGAGAATAGCTGGGCCAGTGCTCCCGAGGACCACATCATCATCGGCCTGAAGGAGCTGCCGGTAGAGACGTGTAAGTTACTTGCCATCTGAGACGTCGGAGACGGCAGCTGATGTCTTCAAAGTTCCGCTTAAGCACGTACATGTCCAATTTGCCCATTGCTACAAGCAACAACGAGGGTGGGAAAAGGTTCTGGGAAGGTTCTCCAGAGGCAATGGTGTTCTCCTAGACCTTGAGTTTTTGGCGGACTCAAACGGGAGAAGAGTAGCAGTACGTCTTACGTCTTTTCAACTGACCTAAGTGGAGTCCAAGTCTAAATCCTAGTAGGCATTTGGGTATCACGCAGGTTTCGCTGGGTACGTTCGCTACTTGATGTTCTTATTCCGATGTCTCCACGCAGCTTAAGCAGCGCTCCAATACTCAGTAATCTATCCAAGGTGTACTTGCTGACTTGGTGGATTAAATAGGGCAGCTTTGGCAATTGAGACTTGGTAAGTGACCCTACGAACTTTCAAGGATCCTTTGATAGCTTGGTATGGGTGCCGAGAGACTGCTTCGGTCATAGTGTCCCAATGAAACGATGCCTTAGCACCAAAAAGCTTCTTTGAAATGGATGACACTGACGCAAGGCGCTGCAGGGCATGGCAAATCAACCATAAAGACCAACCATTTCCATTCGTGTCATCATACCCCCAAGAAAACGCCTTAATCACCGACGTCAAAGCAGCAATCGCACAGGGAACCAAAAAGACCGGCAAAGCCCCAAGAGTGCTTATCATCGGAGCTCTCGGACGATGTGGTAAAGGAGCAGTTGACCTCTGCACTAGAGCCGGTATCCCGCCCGAAAACGTCCTCAAGTGGGATCTCGCGGAGACAGGTGATCAGCCACAAATCCGCATTACCTCCACCGATGATAGCTAACAAGAACGACAGCCAAGGGCGGCCCATTCCCCGAAATCGTCGAAAGCGACATCTTCATCAACTGCATCTACCTCACCACCAAGATCCCCAACTTCGTCGACCTGCCCTCACTCTCCACACCGAACCGCAAACTATCAGTCGTCTGCGACGTCTCGGCAGACACGACAAACCCCAACAACCCGGTCCCGATCTATACCGTAGCAACTACATTCGACAAGCCGACGGTGCCGGTCGAGGTCAAAGGCGAGCCGCCGCTGAGCGTTATTAGCATTGATCACCTCCCGAGTTTGTTGCCTCGGGAGGCGAGCGAGGCGTTTAGCAAGGATCTGCTGCAGCATTTGTTGCAGCTGAAGAATTGGAGGAGTGATCCGGTGTGGGTTGGGGCGGAGAAGTTGATGCGGGAGAAGGTTGCTACGTTGCCGGAGAGCGAGAAATAGTTTTGGGGATGATGATAGAATAGATATAGGAGCCTGGCATGGTCTCAAAAAGTGCTTTAAATTTTCACGCAAACCGACTCCAAGTTGTCGTATTCATCCAACGAGTTCTGTGTATTCTCAGTCTAGCTGGTGTCCTCGAGCCGATCTCTTTCGCCTTCGCCTTCGCCTTTTCCTTCCCCCTTCCCCCTTCCCCTCCCCTCCCCTCCCCTCTCCGCTGTTTACAAATAACACACGATAACCATCCCACATTCCCACTCCGCTACGAATCTCCATCTCCATTTTCAATCGCTCAAACAACAGCCCCAGTCTCAGCAAAGACTTACGACAACCTATTCGCACAAAGCAACTCCAAGAACCCAACATGTCCATGCAATCACGACCCCCTATATCCAGAAAGCAGCTTGAGCGGTGGAACGTAAGATTCAAATGTTTTGACGAGCGAGGTGTTCATTAGAGATCGCTATATATAATCTGACACGATTCTCCGACAAGGACGATACGTCCTAAACGCCGTCGCTATGCCTCTACCTTCGTTAAAAATATGCCGTCCCAGATTCATGAAAGTATCGTACTAGAGGCATGCACACACGCACCCTTCACCTTCCCCTCCCTCGCCCTCCACTCCCACCGCCACCGCCACCAAACATACCCCCCAGACCACCCATTTGCCCCATCTGCTGCATCATAGCATTCATATCCATCCCGCCCAGCCCCGGCATCCCTCCGCCCCCTCCTCCTCCACCACCCCCACCCATCTGCTGCATCATCTTCATCATGTCCCCCAACCCACCACCTCCGCCCCCACCCCCGGGCATGCCACCCATAGCCTGCATCCGCTTCTGCATAGCCGCCATCTGCTGCTGCTTATTCCCGCCTTGCATCATGGCCTGGGCGCGCTGCATATTCTTCCGGTTCCCGCCCACGCTCTTCGCCATCTGTGCCATCATCTTATGCTGCGTGAGCAGCTCTTCTACCTCCCTGACCGAAGTGCCGGATCCGTGTGCGATCCGCGTCATTCGTGTCGGCTGCTGGACGAGGATCTTGCCGTCCGAGTCGAGCTCTTTCGCCGTCATGCTGTCGAAGATGTAGATCATGCGTCGCAGTTTGGCGGAGGAGTCCTCCTCGTCCATGCCGGACATCATGTTCGACATGCCTGGGATCATGCCTGCAACTTTGCTGAGCGGGCCCATTTTCATTATGTTGGTTATGTTTTCCCGTAGGTCGCGGAGGGTGAATATTCCTTCCTGGATGTGCTTGAGAGAGGCTTGTGCGCCTTTGCTGTCCCGTGTCATGGCTTGGACGTGCTCCATCAGGCCGCTCATGTCGCCGTAGCCGAGGAGCTTGCTGATGAAGGGCCGTGGGGAGAAACGTTCCAGGTCGAGGTTATGTTCGCCCGTGCCGAGGAAGATGATGGGTGTATGTGTTGCGGCGACAGCAGAGATTGCACCTCCCCCCGCGGCTTCACCGTCGGTCTTAGTTATGATCATGGCGCCGAAGTCGGCAGTTACTTTGAATGCTTTAGCTTGGGCTTCGGCAGCTTGCCCTATGGTGCCGTCGAGGACCATGATGGTTTGGTCAGGGGAGATGGCGGCTTGGATTTGGGACATCTCAGCGAAGAGATCCTGCTCTTGCCTATGCCGGCCGGAGGTATCGACTATGATTATTTCGAACTTGTCCTTTTTAAAGCGAGCCACGCCTTCTGCTGCAACGACCGCTGGGTCGGACTGGGTAAGGTCGCCATAATAGGGAACCTTTGCTTTTGTGGCATTTTGTTTCAACTGGTCGTAGGCGCCGGCTCGAAAGGTGTCTGCGCATACTAGACATGATTTGAAACCTCGTTGCTGATAATGTCTGGCCACCTTTGTGCAGGTTGTTGTCTTTCCATGGCCTTGTAGACCCACCATCATGAACACCTGGGAACGCCCCTTCTTTGGCTTGAAGGCTTCCGCATGGGGATCAACTAAACCGACTAGATGATCAAAGACGGCTTGCTGTATTATCCGTTTCTTGTTTGCCTTTTCCGGCAGCGCCGAGAAGTTGACCGAGGATTTTATTGATTTTCGGAGGCTTTGGACGAGCTTGATGTTCACATCTGCGGACAGAAGGGCATTGCAGATTTCCTTAAGCATGCTGTTGAAGGCCTGTTCTGAATGTTAAAACTGGATGTGCTGGACTGGGAGGAAAGCTGGACCTCTTCATCTAGATTGTTCGACCTTGTGAGGTCAGTGACGGCGGCATTGATGCGCCGCCCAAGGGTCTGGAGCACCATGATGGACCGGAATTTCGAGTGTTCCGAGAATGTTAATCTGAGAGAAGGGCAAGAACAGAGATGTCGAGACTTGGGGCATGTTTCTTAGAGACGCCCGCACCGGCCACTGCTCGCCGCACACAAATGCGGGGAGCTTTTGAATGCGCCAATCGGAGAACGTTTCTCTACGGTCTTCATAAATTTATTTTCATCCATTACAGAGCTCCATTGAGAGCTCAGGCCTTTAAAATTCGGTGCAGCATGGCGCCAATGTTTTCAAAAAAGCGCAGGGTTGAAGATGGCATGCAGGGGAGGACGTCACGACCAAAGAAACGGATACGCAAGCAAGCAGAATATCACAGCTCCTCTTCCGGCTCAGACATTGATGTTGAGAAAGCCACGGACTTCACAGCTGTCAACCTTGAAGATTCCGATGCTGGATCTACGAACTCAAGGATTGATAGCGGGACAGAAGACTCAAAAGATGCAGCTCGCAGACCATCATACACCGATTCTGGATCGGACTCTGATATCACTTCATCTGAAGATGGCGAGGAGGGTGATGCAACCGGGGACGGCACTGAAGCTGGGAAGCAAAGAAAGACTACAAAGCGTAATGATCCAAATGCATTTGCAACGTCTATATCGAAAATTCTGTCTACGAAGTTACCGCAGTCTGCTCGGAAAGACCCTGTCCTATCACGAAGCCGAGAGGCAGCAGGTGCCAGCTCTGAAATCGCGAACGAGAGGTTAGAAAAACGCGCAAGGGACAAGATGAAGGCCGACAAAAAGGCCGAGATGGAGCGCGGTAGAGTAAAAGATGTGCTTGGGTTAGATTCTGGACGGGCGGGAGAAATAGCAGATGAGGAAAAACGGCTCAGGAAAATAGCTCAACGAGGGGTAGTCAAACTTTTCAATGCCGTCAGGACAGCCCAAGTTAAAAGCGAGGAGGCTATGAAGGAAGAAAAGAAGAAGGGCACAGTGGGCCTCGACCATCGCATGCAAAAGGTCAATGAGGTCAGCAAAGAGAACTTCCTCGAGCTGATAAGCGGGAAGGGGAAAACGAAGCCTATTGATGAAGCCAGGTGATCGAGTAATCAATTGGAGTGGCATTTGCGCATGATTTAACACCTATTATGCATGTCTAAGTGGCAACCAACACACTCAGACCAGGAAAATTGAGCATGAGCGACCTAGAAGTGGTTATATGTCATGAAGATTCACCACTAGGCCACCTCAGCACAGATGAGGCCGTCCATTTGTGTAATGGCTAAGGCTACTCATTTCTTCTCGAAATCGCTCGCCTGCATATTCCTGGTCATGTTTGGCAGCCTCACCACCAGTCCATCGACCTCCGGCGACATCTTAACTTGGCATCCTAGCCTTGATGTCTCTGTCAATCCAAACGCCAAGTCCAGCATGTCGTTCTCGTCGTCATCTGGTTCCGGGAGCTTGTCGTACATTTCTGGGTCTTCAAGAATTACGTGACAGGTCGAGCAGGCGCAAGACCCGCCGCAGGCCCCTGGGCTTATGGTCAGATTTGTATGCGCAGACAGACGGAAGTTTCTCTTACCTTCCATTTCAAGATCATTGGCTTGGGCAATATCCAAGAGATTATCGCCATTAGCGACCTCGAATTCATGTCTTTCTCCCTCCTTGTCTATGAATGTAACGTGAAGCCTGTTTGAGTTCCCATAAGCTGAAAGTTCTGCGGCTTTTTGCCAATATCTCACGCTGAACCTACTCTTCTCCCGGCTTCGGGGGTTCAATGTGTCCATGTGAGACAGCCGGTGTAGATGAGAAACGCCGCCGGCTCCTCGCCAGATCATCTACATAGCTCCTAATCTTCCACCTTTTGTGTGCTGTACTTGCACAGCCTCTTCTCGAAGTCAAGTAGACATGGTTGCGCAAGCTCGGGCGCAAATTCGAGGGAACCGAAAATTTCCGCAGCTGCGGTAGGCACGGCTTAGGGAGGCAAGTGAGGGCGGCAGATCGTGTCGTTTGTCTTAGGCAGAGGCTCGTGACTGACATCCTTTGCGAAAGGCTGTCTGCGAGTCCCGAAGGTCCATCTGGTCGTGGGCGAAATTCTTACTGATCAAATCTCGGGGATAACAGACGGCCATGATTTCATCCGCCGCGAGATCGCGCCAAGACTTTTGCGTCTCCAAATTCCGCCAAAAGCTTGCTTCTCCGCCGCACTTCAATGCTGCACCCCTAGAACCAGCCTTTGGGATCGAGCGCCTTGTTGCGCATTGCTGATAGTTCTGGATCATGTCGATGCCGGAGGCGGGACCGAATCCCCTCCGACCGTACTACCATCCCCCTTCCATTGGCATCTCCCCTGACCCTATCGCAAACACTACCGCCTCCGCGAGACCCTCAACCGGCGCAAAGTCTACGTTTAGCTTTCCAGATATTGACTATTCTGACTACATCTCGGAGAACTCGCCATCAATCTCAGACTCAATAAAAGACTTGATCGACAAGGCAATATGGAAATATTCAAGTGTATTGATGGCACAACCCTTCGAGGTTGCCAAAACAATTCTCCAGGTCTACGTCGCAGAGGATCCAGATAGCCCTTCAGGATCTACAGTTCCAACCGAATTTGCATCGACAAGACACTATTCACGCGACGCGTCTCCCACATCCTCAGACGACGAGCCTGATTTCTTCACTTCAACAAAACTTCGTGCAACATCTATCTCCCCGTCCCCTCCTCGTGGCCGCTCAGGAAGACCAACTCCATCCCGCCATGTCACGGACAGAAGCGGCTATATTCCCTCAGGCTCAGCCTCCTCCTCTGAATCCCGCTTACAACTTAAGAATTTGCACTCGCTGCTTGACACACTTTCTGCTATGACATCCAGCTCTGGTCTTCCCTCTATATGGAAGGCTACCAATACAACCTTTGTTTACACGCTCCTCCTACGCACATTAGAAACCTTCATCCAGTCGATACTCTCCGCTGTCTTCGGCCTACCCGATACAGATCTCCCTTCCGCGCCGTACGACCCTTCATATCCAACTACACCATCAATTCTCACTTCCACCTCCCCTACAACCACCCTCGCAATTACTGCAGTCTCCACCACCCTCACACACCTCATCCTCCTTCCGCTCGATACAGCCCGTACTAGATTAATACTTACGTCCCTCTCCACGCCACCCCGAAGTCTTCTTCGCGCGCTTCGAACGCTCCCCTCCCTGTTTCCCACGCACCTCCTTCCAATTACCGTTCTCCACTCGTTCCTCCCCTCCCTCCTCTCCACCAGCACACCTCTGGCCATAAAGTCCTACCTTAATCTCGACCCCCTCCTCACCCCGACATCCTACTCCCTCGCCACGTTCGCCAGCTCCATCCTCGAACTCGGCGTCCGCTACCCGCTCGAAACCGTCCTCCGCCGCGCCCAAATTGCCACACTCACCTCTCCCGCCTTGCTAGCCGCCAACCTCCGCTCTCCCACTAGCTCTTCCGCGCACCAGCGCCCCGTCGAAACGATCGTTCCGACTCCAAGAACGTACCGCGGTGTGGTGCCCACGATGTGGGGCATTGTGTATGAGGAGGGGAGCAGCGCGGAATTGAAGCTCGGGGAGAAGTCTGCTGTGGCAGCAAAGAAGAGGAGGAAAGGGCAGGGTGTTGAAGGGCTGTATAGGGGCTGGAGGGTGGGCATGTGGGGCCTCGTCGGGGTTTGGGGGGCAGGGTTCATGAGTGCTATGGGCGGTCCTTCGGCGAGTGAGACGCCGGCGGGATCGGGCGTCGGCGGCGGAGGGCATGGGCATGGAGGGAAGTTTTGAATTGGGTCTTATTTTTGGGGAGGGTGGTGTATTTGCATTTTCGCTGTAGCGTTCGAGATACCTTACTCTGCTCAGTCTATGGATCGTATTGTATCGACGGGTTTCTAGAATGTAAATACGAAATATTATGAATTTCTCCAACATTGCTATTGTTCATTGATTCGGATATTATTTGTAATTGCTGTCTGATATAATATGGGCGCTTTTGCATTTCTCCATTCTCTACATGAATGACCCTGGTTAATGGAGGGTAGTAGTAATAATCTATGATAGAAGGCGAAACCCAGACAAGACCAGGCTGAACTCAATTGTATCCAGGAGTTCCACAAAGAAGGAAAGTGTGTAAATGGCCTGTGTAAAAAGATCTTGTTCCAGACTTTCTTTGCGTCTCGATTCCATCCTCTCCAATGTCTAAGTGGGACGCGTAGAGTGTTGACTGGCGGCGAGTCTGGTGTGGAGCTATGGTAGATGAACGCGTTTTTGATCGAGAATGCGTGGCTTTTTTATTTCGTTCCATCAATAGCGCGTGTCCGCCGGGTTGTTGGAGGAGGTTTAACCGATCGGTGTTCCTTGTTTGTCCGGATGTATGGATCCATGAGCGTTTATGTACTGTACACACATACATATGGAGTAGCCCAAGACCTGCACCCCGGCCGTGAGGACGGCTCACACGTCGCACTCAACGTCCGTCGTTTTGCCAGCCTGGCGTCGCGAACAAATGGAGCTTCAGTCGCGAGTCTCGCACGTCGAGGGGTCTAGGGTAGTACGCGGCGGAAAGCGCATTCGCATGAAACAAACCCATCTCCTTTCCATCCCGCTATTCCGAAAGCCCCATCAACCGCGCTCGACCCCAGTCCAGCCACAAAGCTCAGACCCGCACACCTCCTCCTCCTCTCCTCTCCTCTCCTCTCCGCTCCTCCCTCAGCAACCCATTCAACTTACTCCCCCTTCCCCTTCCTCCTCCCCTCCCTCAACCCAACCCTCTCCCTCAGCGCCCGTCCCCCCATCTCCCCCCTATCCTCGGCAGGAACAAATCCAAACGCCCAATACAAGCCAGCCCACGCCCCAACAACTAGAAATGTACAAACCACGATCTCTGGCGGCAAGCCCATGTAGTATTCCTGGGGGATGGGGAGGAGGTCGGTGAGTTTGGTCAGGTTGAGGGCGCGCCAGGAGGCCATGTTGGGGGGGTCTGCGAGGGGGTTTGGATGCTGGGGGTGGGCCATTTTGGGGGTTGTTGTGGGTGTTGTGGGGTCTTTCAGGGGTGGGAGATGGATGGGTTGGGACGGGTGGGGATGAGATGAGGAAGTTGGGGTGCGGCGGAGAGAGGAGTGAGAGGGAAGGAATGGCTTGGCGTGGGAATCAGGAACTACAGTGGGTGCGATTCAATGCAGGAGGGAGCGGGGATGTCGATGTTTTGGTATCTTCGGGTCTGTATGCTTGTTTCGTGTGCAGTACGTGTCATGGTTGCCATTGCGGAAAAGAATAATCAAAGTGTAGAGCTTTCTAGCCTGTCTATTTAGGCGAATACCTTACGTCATATGCCATGTATAACCAGCACAAAGGGCTGTTAGGCTCACATCTGATCCCGCTCCTTTTTTTTCGAAAACAAATCGTGGCCGAAATATAAACATGCCCGCCGCACCCAAAAAATCGCAGACTTTTTATACCCCAACAACAAGAGCCGAAACAGTATGTAGCGTCTAGCACCTGTGGGTGAATTGTTACAGTACATCCAACCATTCAAAACAATCCATCCATAGATGATTCGTCATCTCTCTCCACCTCATGAAGATCCTTGATCCGATAATTCCCCTGAAACGCCTTGACCCTCTGCGGCCGTGTCACCGCCCACTCCCCCAAAAGCTGCTCGTCCACGCTGGATAAGCTCGTCGTCTCGCGCGAGCCTCCGCGGGGAGGCGATGTGGAGGCACGATTGATCGCTCTAGAAGAAATCGACGCGACGTGGGTGCTTCTCGGTGGAGGAGGAGGGGGTGGTGCTGGAACGGGGCGGTGGATCCGATGTCTGCGGCGTTTCCCTCTGTCGTGGATTGAGCGCGCTTTGTGGTATATTCGTCCGCCGCTTGTTGAGTCGGTGGTCTGATTGGTTTCGCTGGGTGGAGGGGTGCGGTTGCTGGATAGTGGCGCCTTGAGAGAGCTGATCACTGGGTCTGCATCCTCGACTGAAGCCTGGAGTGTAGGGCTTCGTAATTGTGCTGGTTCTTGAGGTGGTGGGTCTTGGATTCGTCGCGGTCTTTTATTCAGGCTGCTAGTGGCAAGAGGCTCGCTTGCGCGTTTTGTGGATGTAGCCTGGATGGAAGCATTCGATGGAGGATGAATGTGACTCGCTGGTGGAGGGCTGTCCGGTGGGGAGAATGGATTACGCGATGTTGATGTAGCGATTTTTGAGACCTCAGTTCTGTCACGGGTCTTAGATAGATCACCGGCTGTAGAATGCTCATCGCTTCTGCCATTATTCGATACGGGCGATGTTTGAAGACCGTTTTGTTGCCGTGCTTCGGTGCTTGGTTGCGGAAAGGTAAGTTCGTCTTGGCGAAATATTTCGAATTTATTGGGATGGAAAGATTGCAGCTTCCATCTATTAAATGGTGCTCTCTTCTGAACAAACGTAAAGTCAAGGCGATCGAGACGAACAACGAGTTCTATATCAAACCTCAGTGTACCCCTTTGACTATGCCTGGAAGTTAGCCCTAGGTGAGCTCTCTTTTGTTCTTCGCTCAGATCGGTTAGGTCAAGTTTAAGAATCGCTTCGCGCCAGCAATCGGGCCGGATTTCATAAATCAAGTCTCCCGGTTTTTTATCAGGTCTCCTTATGGTGTCCGAGAAGCGATCAAGGTGGTCCTCAGAGGTAGTGGTAGACGTGATAATCTCGGTGTCAAGCACCCAATCCTCACTAACATCGAGCGAGACTTCCCGAGGAAATAATTCAGGTTCATTAAATCTAATCACGTCACCTCTTTTAAGAAGCCAATGGATGCTTTCCACGATGCGTTCCCTTTTACCATTGACGTGCGGGAATAACTTGACATTTTTGTGTAGCCTCTTAAAATAATCTTGCTTCTCATCAACACCAATGCTGTACCGCAATCTGCTTATCTTGACGGCCGACTGATTAAAGGCCATGCTCATGATGCCATGGGAGACAGCACCGGTCTGCAGGCTGGGTCGTATCACCTGGATATTTTTGTCATGTTCCCACAGAGTTTCTCTAATTCTCTGCTGTAAGAGCGCATTTCGTCCGAAACCTCCAGTAAGAATAATTTTGGAGGTGCGGTGCCCTAAAGATTCAGCTTTTCTTATCTCTCTTAGAGCAAGGCCAGTGATAGACTTGAATGACTCCTCCATAAAATCCTGACATATCTGTTGCCTTGAGATGATAATATGAGGTTCAATCCTATATCCAGGTGCATGGCTTGTAGGGTTGTTCACATCTGCTAGCCAACGATCCAAACTCGGAAATAGATGTGAAGGTAATTTTACCCAGTATTGATGATCCGATTCACCAGGCTTGAGATTGCGTTTCAGGTCCATCTCAAAATCTGCGTTCGTGCAAAATTCCGCAATTGCTTCTCGGTCTTCAAGTTCAAGATCATTGAGTCTTGGATGGTCTCTAACCCAGTTGCGAAATCGTAGATTGCAGAATCCAGATCCACAATAGTCACCATCGCCGGTAGTCAGTTGCTCCACAGCAATGGGAGAAACTTCTATGATTTTCAAGACCGTAGTTTCAACTGTCATACCTCCAGCATCGATGAGAAGAAAGGTTTCGCCCTTCTGCAGTCCATACGACCGGAGCCGTTGCTCCGACATGTTGTGCAGGAGTGCTGTGGCTGCTGCAGTCGGCTCGGAGACCATTCGAATATTCGCCATACCCGCCCGTTCACACGCCATCGTCAGCTTCTCGATATCTCCTGAAGGCCATGCTGGCGGGAACCCACAGAAGTAGAAACGCTCCACGTTCACGTGATCAGGAAACCGAGTACTTAGATCTGAATTGAGCTGCGTCACAAGAGCCTTAAGGAAGTCGGCAACAATTTCTATCCCATCCTTTTCAATTGAAGCTCCGATTTTCTTAGCTGAGGACATGAAGTCCTCAGTCTCTGCCCTGTTGGATAGCAAAAGTTTCGGAAATACTATTTTCTTCCACGAACATTGGCGGTCTTTCACCGTGCGATCGTTCTCGACTCTATAGCCCCATCGTACAGGGCCACCGCCTTTCTCACCTACATCGTACTTCATAGTGCTAGGCACTTCTGGATCATCTGAACGCAAAGCGCCGGCGTAACCGGAGACTATAACAATCTCATTGGAGGTAAATGGTACAAGTTCACCTCTTTCAAACGCCCCTCTCGGAGCTGGTGTATAGGAGATCGCCGAATACGTCGCTCCGAAGTCGATACCAACGACGACGCATTGGTCGTCCTCACTATTGACGTGAGCCGGCGGGCTTTGGTGACTTTGTCGCGTAGTTGCACTTTCACCGCGGGCCCTGTCATGATCGCGCTCTGAGAGGTTCTTTTGTTTGTTTCGTGGAGAAAAGTTTGAACCAAATTTTAACCGCTGTGAACCGCGATTTCTGTCCTGCCGGAAAGTGCGAGAAGGCATGTTTATTGTGAATTAGAAGATAAAAAGAAGTGAGGACTTGAATATTTTACGAAGAACAGCCGAGTAACTCACTGAAAAGGAAGGATGAACGTAGGAAGGTACCTTGATAGACAGGTCTGGTTTTAAAATGCAAGGTACAGAGAAGGCCACCGAAGGGGTGACAATGAAACATAATAGAGGCGTAGGGGTACTTGTGGCAGTTGCCTAAAGATTTGGATGGATCAAAAATGATCGAAAGCGATCGAAGAGAAAGGCTCAAACGAGTGCCTGAGGAGACAAGAATCTACCTGTGTTGTGTAACATTGTCTTGATGCCTATTGGTAAAGTACGCGGCGCTGAGGGGTTCGATTGAGAGTACAGCCACGGCTAAGGACCTTAGGGCGCTGCATGGCTGGACCAGAACCGGGAAGAGCTCAAAGATGGTCAATCACGTCGAATGATCTCGCTAGGAAAAAGTGTGAGCTGTCCTCTGCGGAGCATGTAATACTCGCTAACATGACAAGGTTCGGAGGCATTCGTAGAGGCTCATGCAGACGACCGTATCGTGGGTACTGAAACTTCTGAAAGGTCAAATGTATGGTTTGAGAAACGACCGCGAAAAGCTTTCCAAAACACCACGTCAGAGGCCGATAGTAGGCAACGATGATGACTGCGGAAAGAGCGCACGCAGTACCAATCACATAGATAGTGTGCAGAACGCGTGTTTTAGGTGGTGCGAAGCTGCCAAATCTCCACGAGCTGCCCACCTGCTTGACGCCGCCTACTGCTCTCAACCTAGTCCACATCAAGCTAGCCGCAACCCGCCTCGCGACGAGCAGCACGCGGGCAGTCATAGGATTTATCTGCAGCAGGCATTCCTGGGTCTGTAAGCTAATCCAACGTCTAGATACCCGCTTAGCCGTCATCGAAGCCAATCCCCACCGCTCCCTTCCGAAGCGAGCCTGGCCTTGTCACAGTCCTTCACCAGCGCTGCTCACAAGCGACCCGCCGTGTACTCCTTATCGAGCTAGGAAAATTTGGAGGGAACGTCCCGTTCTAGTTAACAGCAGATACATTGACAGAGCAAGATGTCCCAGTTGGCGATCATGATACGCTGGCCGCATCAGACTGTGCACCCCGGAAATCTGGATCTTCCAGAAATACACGAGCAACAAGGGTAGATTGAAGACGGCATCGAAAGATATTATAAACAGGGACAGAAACAAAGCAGCTATGATCAGACGCGTCGTTGATTAGCTATTCAATAAAGGTAGTAGATAATGGCTGGTATAACTAAGTACAGAAACGGTGGTTGGAACAATTAGCTCGCAAGGAGAAGGATTTGAAGAGAAGGTGTCCGTGGCTAGCACTTAAGCACCGGTCTCCATCAAGCGACAGCGACACTGATCTAAGTGATGGGAGGATTGCAATCATCTTTGGCTTCATGTTGATAGTTTCTCAGTAGCAAAGACCGACTTGTAATTGCTTTAGATAAAACAGCATTCCCAACCAAAAAAGGCAGTAACTCAAACGAGGATTCCTCCGACAGCTCCGTATAAAATCCAAACGAATACCCAGCCCCAGAAAAATGAAGGATTGAACAAATCCTCTTCCACTTCGAACGAATTTGCACTCTTAGAAGTAGCAGATGCAGGCCTCGATGTTTGCATGCCCGTAGGTGCTCTCTTCCCCGCTCAAGGTGCATTGTGTTGACTCGTAGGGGGTTTCCCGGGCTCCTTTGATCCATCTGTTCACCTGCTAGTCGTGGTTTGTAAAACTTAGATACCGTTTGGATAGCTGCAGTTTGTCTAGGGCCACTTCCCACAGGATTCCCTTGTTCGCTCACAATCCTGCCGGTAAAGCTAGCCGTCTCGTCGAGATCGCCTACGCATAGCGACGTCATCATAGTGCTATCGCTACTATCGCTGGAATGATGATGGCCGCCATTGTTCTCTTCGTTTTCTGCTGACATTGTGTGTAGGATATCTCGTAACGGAATGCCTTCGTGTTGAGGCTCGCTAATTGAGGCCATGCTCGACGTGTTACCTGCAAGATTGTCCGTACCATGCTCATTCACCTCTATCTTTCTCCGCTCATCTCGATCTTCTGCTAAGATATTAGCAATTTCTTGGACCATTCCAGTAACCAAGATTTGAACTCACGCCACCACATCTCCCAAACTTGGGATAGGGGCAAAACGAGTAGCAGGATTGGCAGTATCTGGCCAAATCCCCAAGTGTTCTCATTCCCCTCCATTTTATTTTGAGACGCTCTCGTTCTGAGAAGCATGACATTGTATGTGGCATAGAAGAGCGTTGCCCAGACTCTTACAAGATCAAGAATTCGTGAGTGTGTTATTTGTATGGTCGTAAAATAAACCAGGAATATGAGAAATGTCACGAAATCCAGCAGCCACCAAACGCTTTCTCGTGTATGTGTCTTTCGCGCCTTCAAGCCTTGATCTTGTAGCATAATACCATGTTCGAGGAGATACAAGATTTAGAAGCGGATCCAGGGGCCGAATCAACCGCGCGATGCGCTCTTCCATATTTTCGTCCAATTCTTCGAAAAGATCTTTGACCACGACCGCAAAGGACCAGATAAGGATAAATGACGTGAGGATGAGCTGGTCAACTTCTGGTGGGATATAGTGGATTAAGGTCCACGCACACTGCATCACCATGCCAAACTGGTCCAGAAAGCTATCGGTTAAAAGGGGAATGTTGGCAGTCAAAGTAAAGGCGAAAATGAGGAAGATTCCTGAAAATCTCCACCATTTCTTCCAATAGCATTTTCTGAGCGTTTTCTTGACTATCATGATGGTAGATTGATGAGTGCTGAAGCTTGAAAGACTAAGAAGAGATACGACGTAGAAGTGATACTGCGTCATGGTACAATGTTGAGCAAAGCCGACAATGTTGATCGATATCCCAGTAATGAGTTGCTGATCGCTTAACGTAAAAGCGATTTCTTCAATAGTGTCAAATGACAATGGTATTTCAACATTCACATGTCGAGGGAATAGAGATTGGATTTGCTTTCGGGCTTTCCTGGCTTGCCGGACGATGCGCTCGTCGAGTTCATTAGCAGCCCCGTCAAAATTTTCAACGAAGAAGAATATGACGACAATGAAAAGATGTGTGGCCCATGCCGTAAATAGAAACGCCAGAATGACCTTCCCAAATCAGCAATCTGGGGCATCCGCTTCGAAGTAATCTTACTTACACCAATACGGCCTAAGCATCGTTAGCGTTTGAGGCTGAATATAAGAAGCTGTGGCGCATTTGATTATTGGCACTGGCCTGCCTAGTGTATATTGTATGCAACACGGCTTCTGACACCCAGCATCGTTTCAAGCTAGTATGAGTATGGGTGTTAGCCATAGGTTGAACGTACCACATCAGGGTCTGCATCAAATGGAACAAGCCCAGTATCGATGCATTCAACATAAAAGTAAAAGTTGGGACAGGACATTTTGATTTCAATGTTTGGATCTCCGTTGTGCATCTCAGAGTAGAATGGGCTACTACCTACTATATGTAGAGTGTTGTGAGTGTCCAGACTAGGCTGTGTGGCTTGGCAATATCGGATCGGCTCAATGCTGGCTTTCCATGCTAGTGGCAAATCTCGGCGAGTCACCGATTCATTTCTCCCCGTGGAACCTTGATTGGCTTTCCAAAACACAATAGGCACGGGGCATCACAAACAGCTAGCCTTCGTCAGCACTGCGAACTGCTCATTTCACGAAGCTTGCTTGATCGCTCAAAAAAAGCCATTATTGACCGCTTCAATGGGATCTGCTCACTTTTTTGTAGACTCTCCCACCCACATGAGCCTGGATGGATCAGACCCCCAAGCACTGAGCGCCACGGGCAATATCGTATAGCCTTAAAATGTTAACACTGCTTCATTCCCAGTCCCACCAACCAGACGAATTCACCAAGTGTCACAAGGCTCTCTTTTTCTTCGAATCATCCTTTGTGGAGCCTTTGTCATTCGGGCTCCCAGCGAGCCTGCTGATAAAGAGACTTTGGTATAGCGGGACCAGCTGCTCCCAAAGGTCAGTGTTGAGAGCTTGAGAGCAGAACTACCTGTGGCGCACTTACAGTCATTCAGTACTTTTTTGTATCATTCGAGGCTAGGTGTCAAGATTTGCGGTGAGTTTCATATAGACCAGGCGGATAGTAATTAGACGCGCCATGATTTCTAACATCGCGTCCCGACTAGGAGGTGGTTGCACCTAGTTGCAGATTGCCAAGCGGGCCAAGGCCGCAGAGCATCCGCCTTTGATGTCGGAAACAGGCGACAAACTTCGGCCCGTGCCATTTAGGCACTGCAAGATATCGACGCTCGGTGACAGAAATCGTGGCCGACCGAGACTAGCCCCCAGCTAGGTGTCAGAAGTCGAGGCGCATCTGACAGTCGGTACGGGCGCCCGCCCGGGAAATATTGGATGCGCCACGACTTCTGATACCTGCCTAGCATCGATCGGCCACGATTTCTGTCACCCAGTCTTGGGTTTTGTGAGTGGAAGTGGTCCGACTTCATTTTCACCCCCTTAACCGCCGTACTTGAGAACGCTTTCCCCACCCGGGATCTTGCCAGCACAATTATAGTAGAGGCGGGTTTTAGTGTGTTGCTAACGTGCCGTCGTATAGTCCCAATCGAGCTCGGGAAATGCCAAGGTAAGTAAGCCTATGGGTGTTGTAACGCGAGGGTCTCCGGTAGGACCTGTGTCCGCTTCAATAATAGTGACCTATGTAGAGGATTTGCCTTGCTCGATCCTCGAGGTAACCGCACATCCCGTGAGGCCTCCAGAAGTAAGAAGCACGTACATCTCCGCGAGTATTAATTGATCACATCAGTAGGAAAGAATATAGTTGCGAGATGGATTTGGAAATTGGAGGCTATGCCGCAAAATCAGGGATGATCATCACCCTCTTAGCCTTTACATAGCATATGACCGAGGCCTTTGAGATAAGCGTGAAGTCTGGGAGCGAATGATTATGGTTCTGTGCTTGGTCAGCCAAGATTTGCGATGTCCCATGCGGGCGACTTTGTTATTGTTGCAATAGGTGGAGTCACGTGACCGTCCAGGCCTTTAAGCCTCCCAAGTTCAGTTGTGAAGACTTTTATCTTCCAACGTTCTAAGATCTCATACGCAAACCATGCTAGCGCAAAGGACAAAATAAGTTCCTAAATTATTATTCCCGGAAGTTAGGTATTAACATGCTTAGAAGAAGAACAGGGTTTAACAAATCTTCCAAGTGCCGATGTCGTAAGTTCGTAAGCCTCGCACAGCACAGCCTTGGCCATTTCCATTAGACAGCCGATAGTTGAGATCATGCAAGGCTAGCGCTTGCGGCAGCCACCTTGGCCGATCATGAATAATTGCAATGATACGAGTTTTCTATCAAATTTTGAAATCTTTTGTGACAAGTTACTAGTGTAATGGCAGCCTTTGGCTTTGCTGTCGGTGATTTTGTTGCCCTCGGCAGCCTCGCTTGGAATCTCTACCGCCAAAGCAGAGACGCACCAGCAGAGTTCCAGGAAGTTTGCAACGAAGTCAATTCATTACATACTGCTTTAAGAGAGCTTTCAGATGAAGCAGAGAATGAAGACTCAATTCTTAGCCGAGCAGACCGAGCAGATCGGGTAGGGAATGGCAGAAAAAGGGCAGAGCTAAGCACAATTATGTCTAACTGCACGGTAGTGCTCGGCCAACTCCAAAATATTATGAGCCGTTACCGCAGTTTAGGTACAGACCGCAAGGCGGTTTTGGACCGACTCAGACTTGACCGAGAAGCAATTCGGGATCTCCGGACTAAACTGATCCTCCATACAGCAACGCTGACTCAATTCATGACTGGCCTAAATAGTGGCTCCCTTGGCAGATTAGAACGCGGCCAAGAACAGATTATGGATAAGATCGATGACATGGCTTCTGAAGTTCGGGCAGGTATGCGAGAACCTTCGGTTCTGCTCTCCGTCGATGGCCAATCAGAATCGGATCGTAACGACGCCGCCTGGGAGCGCTTTTCAAAGAGCATCCTAGGAGAGTTCCCGCAACATCAAGTGGAACAGAAGAAGGCACAAATCAAGGCTCATATTCATGACCTCATAACTCATGGCGGGCTTGATGAACATCCCAGAAGAGATATGGTCCGAGAAGCTCGCGCTGTTGCTCTTCAAACGAAAGCATCTTCGGCTATGAGGCAGGTGACTAGATCTGGCCCATCTACTTCGTGGCAGCCTAAATCTACTCATACTTCTTCTTCTTCATCTCCAGAAGGCCAGTCAAGAGACCAAAATAGACATGTTGAGGCTTCCTCTCCCAACGAAGCTCAGAGCCCGATCTTGGAAGGATCAAATAATGTTCCTCGCTCGGGGGTTTCGCAGCCTTCGGAGAACCCAAAACCCATCCAGATCTACGCTGGTATCAATATCGGCCCCCAATACAGCCAGATTGCCATCTATAACCCTATCAATAAATCCGTGGAAGTTATCCCTGACCTTCATGGCGAAGTAAATTTTCCATCCTATGTTGCGTTCACGGAGGAAGATGTTGTTGTTGGAGTCAAAGCCGCCACCTATAGGAACGAGAACAATGTCTTTAGAGGCTTTACGCTCCTGATTGCTGAAGAGTACTGCAGCGAGGTGTTCACTTCGGTCAGTGAGTTTTTCGATATTCGGATCAAGGGAGGGAAGCCATTTCTCTATGTACCGCATCGCAATGCTTGCTTTTCACCTGAGGCACTTCTTGCTGCTTTTATAAACGGTCTAGTGAAAGCAGCAGCAGCGACTTTAGACCAATCGGTCGAGATCAAGTCGATAGCTGTTGCGATTCCCGACTTATCTATCTTTCCTAAGCGGCAAGCTTTGGCTACGGCTTGTAGCAACTTGGAACTCGTCAAAAAGTCCATCTTATGTCATGGAACTCTCGCGAACGCTTTTGAATGGGTTCGAAATGATCAAACGGTCCTTGTTCCATTTGATTCCGATAAAAGATTCCTATCCATTGAGATGTCTTCTCTATTATTTCAATACGCCCTCATTGAGGTAACCTCAGAGAGAATGCTGATACACAGTATGAGAGGGCACAGATGGCCTACTGGATTGAAAAAAGTTGAAGATGTTAACCGCATATTCTCTTCATTAAGCAGATTCCTGAGGGACCTAAATTGGAGACCTTCACCTGCTCGAGCACTACTAATTGGAACTGAATCCAGCCCGGAACAGGTTCACGAACGAATCGTCCGGTCTATTGAAAATGCCACTGTTGGGCCAGACGGGCTATGTCCAGAGATCGAGGTCGACGTAGTTGGAGAAGGCCATACATGCAGAGGACTTGCATTGCATGCAGCACGACCAGTCTATCCCGAAAGCCTCCCGGTGTCGCAGCCTCAAGACGACGAGATTTGTGGCTTTGCGGTCAAAGTGGCGACTCACACTATCAGCAATAAGAACATCATCCAAGACCAGATGATGCTCAGGCATCTTGATCATCAGACTTCTACCCCACCATCTCGCAAGATCAGCCCAAAGAATCAAACCCAAGGCGGACTTCTTCTGCAGGTTTCTTCACCTTTAAAACCACCACCATTCTTCCAGGCTGATACTCTACTTTTTGAAGTAGCGGTGCCGTTTCCGCAACGGTTGATCAACACGCCTGAATTAATTCCTTTAATATTGGAAGTCAGATTTCTGTCCATAGATTACTTTGAAATGCGGATTCGGACCTGGTCTGACTCAACAATCGTCCGCCTCTCTCATGACCCGTGCGGATATCTCCGGGTACTCGAAGGAAAAACTGTGCCGATTACCGAGCCTATCCGATACGCATGGTTAGTTCAGCCTGGCGATTAAACTTCAGGAACACCAATGTATTGAGTACTCTGGATCAGAAAGAAATCTCCGTCAAGAGTCTCGCAATTCTCATAATACATTTTGAATACGAAAGACACTCAGCCTAAGAACGGCCCATCTATAGCAGAAGTATGGCAGCTTTTGACGTAGGTTTCTGGACCGAATAAATTTGCGCTGCCTGTTTCGATTAGTGGATCAACTTTTTTGTGGCCCATCTTTCACACCCGATTCCTTACAACTGATTGCCAGTACAAGTCCTTCCGAGATGGGTTAATCTATGTCTCGCCCTCACCACGGATCGATCCATTTTAAACCCCCAATTTAAGCCAATATTCCTCTACAACATTTGTACGGATACTTTTAAGGGGCTACTTAACCTAATAAAGGAGCCGTGCCTACGATTATTTGGTAAGATATTAATCGCATTATTAACAGGTGGCTCGGGACTAATGTCTAGAAGTTCCCTAACACCTCAAAAGGGTATCACGATCTGACAAGGCACGCGGTCCATTAAAGCCGAGGCCGCAAAATTCAGTCTATATTTCCATACTCTACGGTCTTAGGGCTATCGAGTAATAGATAAGTCTAGGAAGCAAGTTCAATCATGGACTGGTACTTCTAAAGAACTCAAAACATTCTTGTCATTTTATTTCGCGAAGACATGATCTCAAGAAACGCGCCGATCTCAGACGACGGCTAAATATCGGCGCTTACTTGTGACCCTTGTGAGCCGCGTGGCTGGACGGACTGGGGCCTACGAGCATCCGGTCTGACATCGAAAAAACTTTCAGTCAAAAGCAATGTCGGATTCAGAATCTGGTCCATCATCCGCGACCCCTAAAAATCGTCCAAATCTGCTACCCTTTACCCGCCCGCAAACGCCGCTTCGCTCGCATTTCTGTCCCCGCTGCTACAATTTTCTCGGCCCAGACTTCGAAGTCGAAGAGCTCTGCGCATACTGGTCATTCCTCTCACCACACGCGGCTTCAGGCTATTGGGGTGAGAAGTACCTTACGCGCCGATATCCGCAAGCTTTGACTGCGGATGATCTCTACAGAGATGAGTGCTGGCTTTGTCGCTTGTTTGATCAGAAATTATTTGGCGTTCCGGCGTATTACGAGTGTGAGAAGGGCCAGAGCGTTCAATTTGAGTTCAAGTATGAGATCAACAGGGATAGAGCAGAGAACAGATTTGATATAGAGAGCATTGAAATTGAGAGGGTGGGGGAGGGTTGGTCGGGCAACTTTGAACCTTTGCGGGTTTTTGCTTACGAGGGTTAGTTCCTCTTGCTTATGATCCTTTCGCTGTGTTTAGATTCCTTTCTCATGAGTTGGTTGGTATGCCTCTGACGCTGGTGGCGATGGGACGTGTGCAGATGATCCAGCGGCTCAATTCGTATACAGCAGACCTCTCACCAAGAACCTATGGACCAGAAGATACAGACTGGAAGCCGAGTATCAGATCGAGGACTGTGTGAAAAATCATGATGAGTGCTGCAAGCGCACAACCTCGACATATCCAACTAGGCTAATTGACGTTTCCCGAGAGCTGTTGACTGTCGCCGCTCAGGCTGCTTTGGACTTCTTTAGGATCAAGACGGCAATGGACACCATCAAATTGAGAACATTCGCCAAGGGTGAGCTCTATGCGGCTCTAAGCTACTGCTGGGGCGGGCCTCAACCTATTGTACTGAACGATTCGACATGGGAAGAACTCATGGGCCACGGTATACCGATAAATCGTTTGCCTCAGACAATCCGTGATGCTATCCACGTCACGCGCTCTCTTGGGCTCGCGTTTCTTTGGATCGACGCCCTCTGTATCAAGCAGGACAGTCCCAGCGATAAGGCGACGGAGATCGCAAAAATGGGTTCCATCTACCAAAACGCGCACGTTGTCATTTTAGTAGCCAATGCTGGATCTGTGCATGAAGGCTTTCTCAACGCAGGAATTGATGACATGTTGAACGGGCGCTGGTCTAGACTGCCTTTTGGAAGCACTGGCGAAGTATACGTGATCGAGCGTTTCAAAGGAACCCATTATGACGAGAAACTTGAGCCTATCAACAAAAGAGGCTGGACATTGCAGGAGACCATTTTAGCAAAACGATTACTGATATTCGACTCATACCGGTTGAGATGGGAGTGCATGGTGGAGCCTAAAGGCCCCGGACGTTCTGATATCGATCTCCCTACAGAACCTGAGAGCCGCCATACACACTGGTTCGGCTTTGGCTTCAGCAAGAACGACGAGGATGCTGACACAGAACAAGCGTTCGTGCGATGGTGCAAGTATGCGGAAGGTTACAGTAGACGGAAATTAGGGTATCCAGGGGATAAGCTTCCGGCAATTTCTGCAGTTGCGCAATCTTTTGCGGATGAGCTCGGCGGCCACTATGTTGCCGGCTTGTGGATCAATTTCCTCCTGGAAGGACTGCTGTGGAGGGTGATCTCCTACGAAAGAGACCCACAAGAAGAGAAATCGACGAACTATCGAGCACCATCATGGTCCTGGGCTGCTGTCGACCATGTTGTAGAGCATGGCGGCGTTCTTGGAGGCTGGAACCGGTTGTTAGAACCTCTAGCCTGCGAGGTTACGCCGGCCAACAGAGCTTTACCAAACGGAGAGGTGACCGATGGACTCTTGGTTGTATCTGGACTGCTTCAGAGGTGCTCACTGAACGGCCAGGAAACGGATGATGACTGGGATTTTAGGGGGCCATTCTGGTTTGATAATGTGTGCAACCGAACAAAAGTCCTCCCTGGGGTATACCTTCTCCCAACTTGCGATTCCCCACACCGGGACCCTGAAAGAAGGCTTGTGCTAGGTTCTGAGAGGGACAACCGTCGAAGTTGTAAAGGATTGATTCTGGAAGACGCTGGAAGTGGAAAGTTCCAAAGGATTGGGGTTTTTGAGTTCGATGGCTACAAGTCTCATGGCTACCTTGGGCAAGATGGAAGATGGTTCAGTCAAGCAGAAAAGAGAATCGTAAAGATAATCTAGTATTGCATTATCAATAATCAAGAGCGTTGTCGCGGAGCTCATCTTTATCAGCTTCTTAGTGCCTACAATGAAGAGCAAAGGATGTTCGGCCCCGGGTATAGGCGAGGAAAGGATGCCATGTTTCCACACAGAAGCTCCAATATTCAGCATGCAGCCGCCCTCGCCAATGAGCAGGATTTCAATACCATGACTCACCAACCATGGATTTCCTACACAAACACGATGAGCCGTCTAACTCGGGACTCTGATACTTTGATCTGAATGCCTAGGCATTGAGATTTACTCCACTCATAAAGAAGAATGTAGGAAGGTGAGGGCCGGAGGAACGCGAAATCTAAGTGTAGGATAGCACGCTCTGAAAGTTGGAGGCAGTAATAGCGATAGAGATGAGACAGGAAGGGTGAATTTGGAGACATACGATGGAGAAAGGAACGTCAGAAGACAGGGTTATGACACTAGAGCTACAGCAATAAATGCTGGATACCGTGTAGAAGAAGCAGCGGACAACACAGCGTTCATCATGAAAATTGTTGTAGGGCAACTTTCTAGGATGGGCGGAGGCACCATATTGTTGAGGCTTGTGATCTAGTTAAGTTATCATTGAAATTTAGGCTTACTATTACTTCATTCTTTGAAGTTATGGTCTCTGTCTCGTCGGTCGATTCGCAATAGAGACTATCTAGTGACAGTGTATTTAGTGAGGTGAAAGGCGGTAGTAAAAGACCTAACTACCTGCCATACTATATTGGGAATAGCCCTAGCGGGACTTATGGTGCGTAAATGAATTATTCAACGGGATCTCTCCGAGACTACAAAGAATTCCTCCCTGGTAATTATGTTAGAAATTCCATGAAGCCTGGGCGCATTTTGTTGGGCATGGGGATTTCGACTTCGCCCCTCGCACTGCCCGCTAGTCGGCCCCCATGGAACTTGGTAATCCGGGTCCAAGGCCTCTAATGCATTGTTTCGCAGATGTTGGCTGAAGCGTAGGTCGATGGCTTGCAGTTAGCGATCGAGCATATAGGAAATACCACTGACCACTCCACTCCATTCCAAATTCACACCCATGAGTTCGCGCTTATCTGCCAACACCCGAAGTCTCCTGTTATTGTAGTCATGTTGATGCGGTTGATATCTCTTTTTATTTTTGTTCCGTACGCATTAAGATTTATCACGCCTTATTCTTGACTTTCTTCAAGAGCTATGGACGTATCTATGATTTTCTTTATGCTTGTGCTCAGCTCACCAACACTAGGCCAAATTCATTACACCTACTGGTTTGACGCATCATGCCAGACCGGGCAGGCGCTTCTTGGTGCTTATGCGGACAGAAACCTGCAGGACATTTTCACTGACGCTATCTACTGGGCGAGACGTGGGGCTGAACGATTACTAGCCTCAGATCAGCTACAGAACGAATACTTTAAAACTCTCTTTGATGATTCAGAAGAGACTAGCCCTCGTTTTCGAATGCACCTTACGAAGGTTCAATGTGAGTTTAACTATAACTTCCATTGCAAGCTTCACCGACTGAATTAATTCTCAGCTGTTTTGGGTGATCCAGCGCGTGGATCTGGCATATCTGGACTTCGGCGCGAGAACGATCGAAATCGAGCAAACTATCGGATCTACTGCGACAACGACCGTCTAGATCCAAATGGTGCAGGTAGATGGAGACTTCAAGAAGATCATCCTCCGCGATGCGCTGGGTGTTTCCCGGCCCTATACAAACCAAACCGTCGGCGTCCATCATATGCCCAAGCCTCAGACCGCGAAAGAAGACGCGGGCAATATCAGATCTGGGTGGACTATGATAATGGTATGATAATGGGCCCGACAAGCGGCTGCCAAGATCCAGGTACTTTGGCCCAAACATACACAAACCGAGCACCAGGACCTCTGTCGGCCGGGCAAAATCCCGATAGGGTTACGATCACGGTCTGTCATCTGTTGCTTCCTCGTAACCCAACACCCGCTAACAGTCACTTTTCGTACGTTAGCTGTGCTATGCAATGCTTTTACCGGAGCACTCGACAATGTATAACACTCTTGGAGCGTTCTCAAGGGTAGATTTCTCGAGGATAGGACGTACTGCCCCATCGGGAGCCGGCATGGACGCGTTTCGCCCTCTTAGTTCCTTCATTCTTTTACATGAGGTCTGCTACTTATGCCCATTACATCTGATTCCGTGTATAGACTGACAGCGTTTAGTTGCTTCTGTTACCATCTTTCAACGGTAAGTGAGATTCTACCAGACCTTCCAATATGGCTTCTCTCCTAGACTGCCGACTATTATACACCCGCAATACGGCTTACATTGTTTTCTCCTGAATCCCCCATCAATGGACTATATACTAAAAGCTAGACACGCAGTCCGTGACGAACGACGCGATTCGTACCCCGAACAGATGGCATGGGGCTGGTTGAACGATATTAGGCTCAGCCCCTACAAGAAAGCCACAAATATAGAGAATTATGTTTTCTTTTGTTTGCTTGCTGCTCTCGCAGATATCGGCTGGCGGTTAGGCACGAGCCGCGGTGATGTCACGTATGGGATGTTGGAGCGGATTCGATGATATAAATTGGATCTCTGAAAGGAATGTCTAAGAGTGCAATGCGGTAGAATGAAAATCCGCTCTTGACGAGGGAATACATAGGTACTTCGAATAGATTTAGAGAATATGTGTAGACCTATAAAGACATAGCTTTTGGTTTGACTTAAAATGCTTCCGAGGGAAAGTGAGGTTAGTTAAACCGGCACTTCATAGTATTTCGACGCTGGGATACGATGATAGGCCGTTTGTTGGACGATCCTGTTATCTTGGCATGATGACCATTCAACGACTTCAGATTGCAAATGATCTAAAATCATTGGAGAATGTGTAAAATGTCCATTTCACATTGAATTTTTCAGCTCTAGAAATGCGTTCCAAGATATACATTTATTGCGAGCACTGTGAAACTTTGAAAGAATGATAATTGTTACAGTGATCTTGCCCGAGGATTAGCAAGATGAATTGACTGATACTACGAGAAACTAATAGTGACGATGGGATACATTTGAGCAGATATTAAATTAGAGCTGGACATCCCTCTTCGGGAGGTCTCTTGTATATGTTGAACGGGACTGCAACCTGGCAACTAACGAACGGGACCAGCAGTACCTGGAGTTTCGAGTCCGCATGTGGAATAGAGGACGTGTGAAGTTTCTTCAAAGAATGCCAGAAATGCCTTGGACTGCAACTACAACCCTAAAGAAATTGTCAATAAGTTTCGAGCACGCGTCATATCGCTCATCTCTCTGGCATAAATAAGATGCGAAGTACGTCATCTGAAACTCGTGGGCAGGACCTAAGAATGCCAGTGACATGCCAATCACTGCCGCTAGCGTCCATCTATTCCGTCTCAGATAGGATGACGACCTTGGCGCAAAACAAGACACAATCGGGATCGTTTTGTGTGTCAACATTCCGCAAAAGAATACCGTCAAAAGGTCTTCTGAAGGGCTTCTAGAGACAACACCGGAGATAGTAGATAGTTTTGTGACGAAACCATGCGATGGGCGACAGCAGGCGCTTGAGTACCTTGTCGCTAGGCGGAAGCTGAGAATCCTGCCGAAAAACGTAAACAACTTCTTAACGAGATGGATCAGTGTTAGAAATAAGACAATACCCCGGAAGTGGCGAAATGTTAGCCTCGGCTTATGATTGTAGGGGAGCCTTTGATTTTTCAAGCTTTCTAACACGATTAGTTCTAATACGATCACAGCTTCTAAGCTGAAATTCATTTTTCTGGTGAGATTTCGTAACTTATCACGCATGAACCTTAATATCACATGTCGAAGCCCAGGTACAGATTGCTTTATGTCAAGTACAAAGACGATTTCGCCCAGTGCTTGCCTTTGCCATACGTCGGCATATATAAGAGTATTCTGGATACCTAAGTATTATGGCATTGTTTATATTCCAATTGACATCTGAGAAAGTGATAGTGGGATCTCCCGCAAGGGGACTTCTGCAGGCCGAATTTCCAGCGATTGATATCTGAAGAGGCTCTGATACCTCTCGAAGGTCCCTATAGCGATAGTGAAATGCTCTTTCGTCTTCTTGAACTGAAGCAGAAGCGGAGCCAGGACATTTTTGGCTGTATCATGATAGTCGATGGTTGACCGAACCTCTGTATCCGTACGAGCAGATGTCCACATGCCGGAAGTAAAGACTTTAACACCCGGACTGCAGAGGGCGCCTTTCGCAGCCAGAGAATCTAGTGAGGTTCTCGCCGAACCTTGATGTCAGATCGCGCTCCGGTCGGAAGGAGTATGCTCCTCTGTAGCCACTGATACCACGTGTAATGACTGACAAATCTCGCTGGAAATCTTGGTCTTGCATATGAATTGAAACCATGAGGCTTCAATGGGATTGAGAGTAAGTTCCATGGGTCTTGTCTCTTCCTGCAAGATAAGATCATGTAGGGCTCTTCTTCATCGGACACAGGAAGCGTGATATTCAGTCCTTTGTTTGTAAGCGCCCAGTCAACCGCCTGCTCAAAGGCGATGATGTTTTCACAGCCGTAGAAATGCTTTGGACTTGGCGCTAGAAGTCCAACCGGTGCGCCCGGACTCCAAGGTTGGTTCTTCGTAGAGTGCCATGGATGTGTCCGGCCGTAAAATATATTTTTCGCCGAGAACCAAGGATCGAATTGCTCTGGTTTTTCAGGTGATAGGTGCTGACTACGTTCATGCACATTCCAAGCTAGCAATGTGGGGTCGGTCGAGCGTTGTAGAATTTCTTCTTGGAGTTTTAGGAAAGTCTTCTGTCCCTCTCCATATATGAGTGGCATTTTGATGTCAAAATTACCAAGTAAACAGTATGCAAAGTCTTCTTGTCTTGTGGTTCCCGCTTCGCAGCCCAGCTCATCCTTTCAGCAATGCTCGCCCTTTGGAACAGACTACACCGAGATTCGGAATTTGGACCTGTGAGATAGATCTCATTTATACCCGTGGTACTGCTGACACAGGTTGCCGGCTTGTCACGACTTCCCACATAACTCCAGGCTGAGGCGAAAAAGTCGAGACGCCGAGGTGCTAGGAGCTCTTGAAGAGTCCATCCTCTGGTGAACCAACGAGAACGTCTGATGACAAGCTCCATGTTGGACGCATCTCCAGCTGGTGGTAGATCGGCTAGGTACACTAGACAGACTACCGCTTCTTCATACCACCGAAACATGGAGTTAATAGCTTCCCCAAGCTCAGCGCTGTTGGTTTTGTCGGTGCAGATTCGGTCACTCGCATAGAACTCGCCCGAGCGATTCGGGGTGGGAGGATTAAGTCCCCAAATTATGTAACTAGGCTCAACTTTGGCTCAATCTGCTGACGGCCCCTCTGCTTAATCCTATTTTCGATTCTCTGTTCTCATTAGATACTTACGCCTTAGATAAGGAGATTTCTCCTTGAGAGATATAATAACTTTATATTGTTGTTTGTAGGGGACCAGTTTAAGGATCTTAAGATCCCAAAACTTGGCTCCTGTTACGCACTGAGCTGTTTCGCTCGCGCAGATCTGAGAGGCACATATGTCCGTAAAAAATTGCGTCTGAAGCATATACTGTATAATAGGACAGCCACGTAACGCTATTATACCCCGAAGTTACAAGTGGCAACCCTAAAAGGTCTATCGAGAAAAAGTAGATGTATACGTTCAACGCGGCCTACGTCCTTTATATAGCTCTTTGAGCCACACTCTGCCGAGTTATCAAGCCTGCCTTGCCTGTTAATAGGATGCCGTAGATAAACCAGACTTTTTATTAACCTTTGTTGCCCTTTCTGCCTGCTTACCGTAACACCTACAGCATTCCCACAACTGGCATCCTGACCTCCTCCGCCGAAAATCAGCAATATCTAAGCCGGTACTCTCCCTTCCTTCTGTCAGGATCTCCCACTGCTCACGCTTCTCGTCGAAAAAGGCTCTTATGTTAAAGCAGCCTGTCGGCGCTAATCGTTGCATAATGCAGTATACTAGATTTCTCTTGCTATCACTGTCCATGAAATATGACTCAGCTTCAAGATGAACAGCGGCCAGCATCTAGATCTTGAGCTCGAGGGATAAATCGGAAAACAGACAAAGAAAAATTCTGGAAGTAATGGCATACTGACCGACGTTTGCAAGGCCGTCGAGGCCAGAAACGAGATGGAGGGCAGAAAACGATTAAAAAGATTGCGGAGTAGGAAATGAACTAAGAAGAGCTTCAAACGATCTTGAAGTCTGGAAGGTATTTCGGACTTTGGGCAAGGCGCAGAAGGGAAGCGGATGGTATGTTTAGCGTGCTCGTAGAAGGGTGCCCATTATGGTAGAAACTCTGTAACCGAGAAAATGTAATTTGTTTTCGCTCTCAAAAGATTCTTGGGGATTTCTGACATTAGGACTGTACTTGTCTCTTAAGGATATTTTACCGCGATTTTGAATGCAACTTGGCCTTCCTCAACGGACAAGGTTAATTTCCAGGTGACATAGCGAGAAGGTATACATTCATTGCCACCCGCCGCTACAACAACTCGTCACAATGCGGCAATGATAAGGTAATAACTCACTCGAAAGCAACTAACTCCAAAGATATAGTCTTTATAGAAATAAATTTCGCTCGAAAATAACTTATTATAGAGGTAAAACTCGCTTGAAAGTGATTTATCGTGAAATTAGCTCACCCGGAGGCAACTCGCTCGAAAAATACTCGTCATTAAAATAGTAACTCGCTCGAAAGCAATTTATCATACAGCCAACTCTACCAACTATTTTTCTGCGGGGACGCTAGGGTCGTGTTGGTGTATAATGAGATTAAGAAGGAGATGCGGTCGTTCTTAAGGTGGTTCGTGTGAGAGACCAGGCAGAATTTTCCGCGTCGTGGGCAAGACTTTCCTTTGTTTTGCTGCAGTCGCTGCTTAAGAAGTCGGTAGGAGAAAGTACCTTCTTCTGTGCCCTGTGGGACTTTGCGACGATCGTCCGAACCTTCAGCGCTGCTCTTGAATTCTCACTCTGCACAGCAGACTTTCGAAGTATTAAAATAGTGACACGATACACCTTAGCTACGCTGATATCCTAGGCTCGAAGCTCTGCAAAATCTATAAGCATTTTCGGGATCTTTCGTCTGAGAGTGACAGAAGCTGAAAAAAGAAGCTGGTAAGCTGTTATTAAGTAAAATTACTAACAGTGACTGATCAGAGATATAGACTGTCTCCTCAAAACTATTATGCTGCCCTAAACGTTCTCGACGCCGTAAGAGAGCGATGAAACCCAGAACTTCTAATGGGAGGAAAATCTCAGAGCGGGCGATACTTAATTAGACCTGCTACTCATATCAAGGCTCTGATATGTCCTGATATATTGGAGAATCAGTAATTTGGAATGAGGGACTGGGTATCCATCTTAAAAGCTTCAAATGTTGGTTACAGTCTCTCTAGGCCGTCTTTCCGCTACCTAGTCCGCCCTTGCCTACCTCTCATCCTTTTCCCGAGCAAGTTCTGCATCGCGCGACTACCCGATGCTCTGGATAATGTATATCGCCAATAAAAAACAACTTTTGTCATATAAAAGCCGGGGAAACAGCGTATTAAAACCATCATGCCATATTGTCAGCAGAAGAGAAAGGATGATGAAGCAAGTACCTTCTGAGCCGTATTCTATTTGATACTGCTAAATACTGACAAAGATTTCTAAGAGACCTTGAGCTTTACGCGGGATGCCATCCTTTAAACTGTATAAGCGGACGAATGAACTCCGGCAAATAGAAAAGAACAACTAGATTGGAAGAGATAGGAAACAGAAGGTTAAGAAGAAAACTCTAACATTATACCATCTTAGATTATGGAAAATTGTGTAGCATGTCGAAAGCTCACTTCTCTCCTGCTCTGATTATAGCGAAGCTTCAACGTACTGTAAAACACCTTAAAGATTACGGAGAATATACAAGTTACCTCTTAAACAATGCTCCAGTACATAAAATGTATATTGTTCTGTCCGATCGCTTCCTTTCAACCACAACTATTTATAGAAGGATGGCCTGCAAAAATAACCATTCCGTTCTTTCGCTACGAGCGACGTGGAGGAGACACGAAAGACCAATAAGACCGAGATCTCCTCTCGAACCATACCTCCGAAAAACGATAATAAGCGAGCCAGTGATTTGGTCTCCTCTGTGCCATTCTCCCATCGCTAAAATGCTGCGCTAGCTCGCTTATTTTTTTAAGATGCCGCCACTCTAGGCGGCGCCAATTTCTTATCAAGGACGCAACTTTTAAGTTATAAATGACAAGACAATGTATAACAGCCTGTTTTTTTCATTTTTCCGTATCGTACGTCTCACCCTACATTGCGATCTTTTTAAGCAATGACTCACAATGCCATTACTTGTACGCTATATTTGGTTCGACCTCCCTTAAATCTCCCTTCTCTAAAGCAGTATCATTTTCAAAAACCAGCTCCGCCGACCCCTTCTCGTTCACACGAATACTGACCGGTTCTCGGAAAATATTTAAAGTATCAATGCCCACGCCCGTGCCTTCCGTCAGGTGTGCTGGGGTTCGAGAATTTATACCCAACATGAGCAGTTCGGAGGCCGAGTCCCAGCTGCTAGCTGTCCGGCCGGTGAGTAAGAGAATAATGATGTAGAATGCGGCGATGACGCTGTAGAGCATAAGGACGACGAGGGACAATCGAACTGGGATTCCAGTGCTATCGTAGCCATATCCAGTGATATATCCTTGCATAGTTAGCTGAGTCAGGTCACGAATGTCTGTCCAGTTTGTTACTGTCGAAAAAAATATGCCATCGTAATGTTTATAGACCCCTGTCTCTTTGAAGTACTGTAGAGCTGAATTGGCTTGTACCGCCGACAGATCCGAGTCTTTCAGTAGGTGCTCTAGTTGATTCCAATCGGTGTAGTCCCTAAAAGAGGCAGGCAAGTCGGGGGCTCGAACGGCGTCAGAAATTCCGACAGCGAGAAGAGGGGCCATGTCCCATAGGGCGACTGAGTCCGAAGGCTCAGGATAGTCAAGAAGATTGTAAGGATCTTTGAACGAAACGTCGAGCCATAAGTTAGTTAGCTTCTCGGCCCACTCGGCAGAGATTGAGATCAGGGATTTGTTGTGATGGTTCTGCCAATCACCTAGAGTGGACGAGTAGTTTTGTTGATAATCCACATAGGTGATTGAAGACTCTGCCCAATAGACATCCATTGTACAAGCTAGAGCCTCGCATTCGTAGCTTTCATAGCTTTCGTTAACAACTTCAAGGTCTAAGGACCAGACGCCTTCAGAAAAAAGTATCGAATGAGTGGCTGTCCCGTATGGTGAATTGGACCATAGAACCGTGTGATTTTCGTTGTTCGCAATTACTAGATCAGCTCTACTGTCAATCATGTATTCCGCGCTTGCTGACTTGAATTCAGCAAATGATAATAGGTTCTGGAAGGTTTCCTGACCATCATTGCCAAATTTGAGATACGTGGTTTTAGGGTCATTGGCGGCAGTAGAGAAGCTGTTTTGGAAGCAGTCCACCTTAACAGCAGGCTGTAGAGACTTGGTCACCAAAATATCTTGGGGCTTTTTTGACACGGCTGACATCTGGAGACCTAGCATGACACGCCGACCAGGTACACTGACCGTGCCTGAGTTGGCTTCTGCCATGCTGTAATTGTTTGTATCAAGCGGTCTATTTAGACTCAAGTCGAGCGATCGAGTTCCTATATCATCAACTATCTCATAGTTCCATCGTGCTGTAGTTGACAGCTGGTAGAACATCTCTCGAAGTGAACTTTCATTACTTGAGCACGATTAGTATGTAGTCATCAAAGACTAATCAAGTTCGGCCCTGACCTGAAGTTGCCTGGTACTGACTTCACGTTTTCCGGAAATAATGTAGCAGTGTCATCTAAAAATAGTAGACCTCGCCCTGTTGGAAGTTTGACCGGCCGCGGTATCATTAAGATAGCGTTAGATGGTCCAACAAGAGCTGCTATTATGACGACTGTTAGAATTGTAACGGCGAACGTTATCTTTCGCCAGCTTCGAAGATTTTTCGATGTAAAAGATCCCCAGAACTCTAAAGACCATATATATGCGATGCTTGTACTGTTTACTGGCGCAAGAAGAACCCCGAGAGGTAGACCGGAGCGGGAGAGGGCTTGTTGTCTGATAAAATTGAGTAACATCGCTGCGAGAGAGGCTTGCATTATAATTTCTAATACCTTAGCTGCAAATTGGACCGCGGTAAGAGTGACAGAAGGTATACCACCACGAAAAGCCACCAAATGCCCTTTAATGTTGAATGTGATGAGAATCAATGCTGTCGTTAGAGGGCAAACATGCAGAAAGGAATGTAAGATCGCCATTACCCTGCTCTGATAAATGGCGACTTTTGGATATTCCGTGGTGCGCTTCCATTTCGTGGCTTGGAGGAATATCTTCAGGTAAAAAACATGAATGAAGGCGCGGAACAAATGCGAGCATCTGCCAAGAAATTTCTTGAACCAAAAAGATGGATGGTTTAGAGATGCCCGTGGCATGATGATATGACCATATAAGCTGGCTGTTCGATCAATGGATCATGCTGACATGTGTCTGTAATTTGCAAATTTGAAAGGATTTGTGTGCGCGACATACTGAATGGAAAGTTGAACTTATATGAGAAGACGTTGTGATGATATTCGGAAGAAGCCTGGAGTACTCAACCTGACGGGGGGCTGGGAGATCGACCTCTGCGGCGCTGCCCTCCGTTCTACAGGTGTCTCGCACGAAACATCCGCGATTGAAGGGAGATTTGGATGGATGTGTCACGGCCGACTGAAACATAGTCCCTCCAAACTCTATCAGTCATCAGCTCTTGCTGCATACCGGAGAGCCTTGCAGAATGCAGTGCTTGCATATCTGGGGCCAGCAGCTGTGCATGCATGCCACTGAGTTAGAGTCATTGTAAGAATGGCAGAGACGGTCCAGCTGCTCGACAGAGGTTAAATCATCGGGCCCTCCACCACATTCCCACTAGCCGCGCGTCCATTACTACAATTGCTAATCATCCGTTACATGGGCTTAACCATATCAGGTAAAGCGTAGTTATCATGGATGGGTCTGTTTTTCGCCTTAGTCCCAAGAAAATGTTGTTAGAGAATGTTTTAGACAGTCTAACTTTGTGAAATGACTTTGTAAGGCACTGCACAGTAGATCGTCTCCCTCTGCGCTGCTACATCTTCTCCAGACCTGGGCGAGGCTAATTTGCCATACCGCTAAGGCGTTCTCCTCGACAAGCTCCACCGTAAGGCCAGACCGACAGGTCGTCCTCAGCTGGAGCCGCCATGGCGCCCGCTGCTCTCGCTGGCTCTTTCCTCACCTCCAGCGAAGAGCCTGAGTGGCAGCACCTATCAGCCTTGTGGCTGACGAGCAACGTTCCTGAATAGACACCAAATTGCAGAAGAGGACGTGTGGCCGTTGGCCCAGATGCGACAGGTTGAAAGCACAGGGTATATCGAAGAAGCTGCTGGGGCGGATAGCGGTGTTCTACTCTGAACGCACAGCATCGGTCCAAGTTAACGGACACTTATCTAAATTGCGCGACTTGCCACAGACTGGTTTTCCTCAAGGCTCTCCCCGTACCCTGTTCCTTTTCTTCCAATGCGGATCTAATGTAACAGCGGATCGATTGCCACAGAGGAGTGATAGCCTTTATCAATAACTATACAGCATAGGTCACAGAACTAACTGTGTAAAGTAATCGTAAAGGTATAAAAGCGATTATTAGCGACGCCTTCGGATGGGAGAAGAGAAGTGGTACGACATTCAAGGGGGAGAAGATCACAATTATTCATTTTACCCGCAAATCTTATAAGATCGACATTGAACCGTAGACTGCTAAATTGTGAAGGAACAGCTGCAGCAAGAATGAGATTGAATTGGCCTCAAGCTATTGTTGGCTACCTAGGTATGTACAGCGTATATTAAGCTGGAGAAAGGACAAAGGAGGCGTGTCGACGCGTTTATGGAGAATATGTAAAGGGATTGGGCACCGTATCACGTGTGACCGTTTCTCATGTGAGGTTCTTCCAGCCCTGATTAGTTAAATACAGGGGCTGCGCAGCGACAGGCAGCAGCCCAACTACCTATTTGAAATAAAAGTAGCAATTGTGGAAGAGTCCGCGGTACCAAAACCAGTAGTAAAAGCGAAAACTGGTCTTAGAGGTGGGAATAGAGAACCAGGAATTTAAGGTCATCCACCTGCCAGGGAGAGTCACTCGGAAAGAGGCTGTCCCAGCTGGTCAGGGGGTGCAATCCCAGGATCCCTCAACACTCAAGGCGCTTACTCAGGTATGTGAAAACTAGGAGCAGGGCTACACAACCGCAGCTCAGGCTGCACATTGCTCGCTCGCCTCCTTCGACCCTGCGACCTACGTGGGGTCCGATTTCGAGACCAGCATATCACTGGTACCCAAGTTAGCTGAGGGTGAGCTCAGCCACGGCTTAGGGAATGTCTCGTTTCAGCCTCTTTCAAATGTGACACGTCAATAGAGCATGGATCCTAAGACCAAAAATGACTAAGCAATCAAGAATACGTCTAACTAAATTTAGTCTTTACAGCTCGATGACGACTCCCGTCGTTGTTGGTGGTACATACCGCTTTTTTTGTAGGACATTGTCACCGGTGGTGGGACTATATACTGCAGGTTGTGTCAACCCAGAGATAACTAAGTTCGTGCTCCTTAGCCAAACAACAAACCCTCTTTATCTTGTCGTAGCCATTCTTTTTATCTTCACATCGGGGATCCCATAATCCTTATTCCACTCATGCAAGGTAACCTCTTGGTCTTTATTCCAGGTATGGGAGAGAATAGCATACGGAGGAACATGCCCTTCACCGAATTCCTCTATCGTCTCAGTCTCTGTGTGGATGAGACGCATTGAAGAAGCGAACACTTAGTTTTCTCCTTCAGTGGATAAGGGGCGTGGCAAAGGGAAATGGGGGTAGTCTTATGAGAGCGCGTGAAGTCGAAAAGATGTCGTAGCTTGTAGTAAGAGGACGCTGCACAGCTCAAGAGGGATAGCTTCTACAGACTCACAGAGGCTAAACCTATCGTGACTGTAAAGAACGGCCTTCCTGTTGTTTAACGCAAGCCTAGAAAAGCTCTTCAGCCCGCCTTCTAAAGTTGCGAGGACTTGAGGATGACGGCGGCTCGCACTTGGCAATTCTGAGAAACTTCTCGAGCCTACACGTTATTCAGATATATCTTGATGTTGACTAAAAGCTACATATAGTTTGTTCCGTGAGGCCCGTGAGGCCTGTGAGCTTGAACGCCAAGAACCAGAAAATGCGCATGGCCCTGGCGGCCGGTTTGGGCTGAAGGGCTTAAGCTGAGGTCGCTCTCGCTCAAACTCGGTTCACCTTTGTGAGGGCCAGCCTCACTCGTCGCCCAACGCGCGGGGAGGATTCTGATCTTCTGCGCGTAGCGTCGCACTATTAAAGCCTACCACAAAAAGGGAACACCATCTCCCTATGCATCGACGGCTACAACGTCGACCACGAATACTCCACAGTCTGCGCATGCACTAAGGACGTGCTGACCCGAGTGTGCGCCAAGGTCGACGAAGTCATCAAGCACAACCCTAGCAGCGGCCCTTCATCGTCGGGATCACACCCTGCAGAGCCTTCGGCGCCTAGCTCGACAGTCTCATGGCCAGCTCCTGCGACATCGTCAATATGCAGCGCTACTCCGGTGGCTTCGGCATGTTGCCGGAATGCTATCTGCCGTAAGGCGCCGTCGAGGACCTCGGCCCCGGCCAGACTGACCTACGATATCAAATCCAAGGCTCCGATCCGCAACGCCCTGGCGAGCAACACCATTTGGCTTGACCGCGAAGGCGCCTTGGACAGAGGTCTACGGCAAGAAGGTCGCAAGAATCCGGAGGTGGCGCCTCGGCTCGAACTGGGAGTTTGAGAATCTGACGCAGGTCCGGGTGTACAAGCTTGTCCGCGGGACGAAGGAGGAGGTCGACGGCAAAGCGCCCGATTCGGACCAGGTTAAGCAGGGATAAAGGAAGCGTGGAGGAACCTCACACGCGGCAAGCGGGCCTAATGTCGCACGCGGCACGTGTTCTGTGGGCAATTGATAGTAGTCGAGAAGCTCCCTATCGCGTATTAGTCCGACGCGCTATCGACAGGAATCCGAAGAGAGATTCTCGCATGGACCATCATGTCAGTAATTTTTGTGAATGTCTCCCACCCTCCAAAGCGTCGGAGACTCGGGACAAACGTTTTAAACCAGGAAAATATTAAGAAGACTCACAACCTATGCTACACACCACAAAGTGAGCGTCGTTGATGCTGAGGTTTAATACTGCAACAGCGTAATCGTCGTCGCAGAGCAATGCTTAGGCCATTACAGGAAACTTTTCTTCGAGAGGCAAGGGAATACACGCGTTGAGTAATATTCTCTGAAACTGTACGCCCATAACGTGCCAGACACGCCTGTGTCATCTAACTATAATTGAAGCTCTTGTCGAAATCCATCTTCCAATTCGTCTTTGCAATGTTGGTGGCTGTGGCCAACTCATCCTTGAGAACACGTTCAAACGAGCTTGCGAGGTGGTACGTCGTGTTTTCTTTAGGAAGTGTGGCAGAGCTGTGGAGATACCCGATAGGCGATGCCATACTATTCTCGTCCAGGACTGATCACCAGATGAGCATGCAACTAGACGGGAAATTGGGGACACAAGAAGAGAGGATAATCGACGTACCGAAGATAATAGAGCCACAGTCCCCGTCAGCACAGAATAGCGGCGGGCCGGTCCCGGGCTTCCGCGGATCTCGAATGAAGAATTCTTTATTCTCTTCGTCAACAATTTCAAGGATTCCCCATGTCCAATTTGTGCTCAAGCCCTTCTTGAAAACGAAGACGAGGTCATTGCTCATTGACTTATTGTTCACTAACTTATCCAACTTTTCGACGGAAGGGATTTTAGCGGCCACACTATTAAACCCGGCGAACTGTGCCTTAGCTTTTTGAAAGGTGGTGGAATCAATTGCATCGTTCGCTAGAAGATCAGCAGTGCCTCTGGGAGAGGTTCGCGAGAATGGACGTACGGGGATTTGCGAATATCTGCTCAATACCTCTGATGTTCAGAACGTCCAGAGGCTCGTTCATGATGAATGCTGCAAAATCGGACTTAAACTTGGCGCTAGGATTTGAGAACGCGGAAATCTTGATCCCATTGCCCTCGGCGACTTTCACAGTCTGAAGACTGCTGTCGGCGCATTGAAGACATTGATTCGAGGTGCATGGTACACAGGGGGTCGATACGGGACAGATCAAAGCCGCTTTTTCAGCATTCGGCTCGGCTCTACTATGATATAAGCGGCAGGTGACACAGGGCGAGATTTCGGTCCACTCACGGTTTCTGGAAGCCATGGCTGACTCCAACGGCTCAATAGTTCTTGAAGGTTTGGTTTTCGTACTGATGGACGACGAGCCCCAGAGTGAGGACCCGCTTCTGGTTCCCGGCTTTCGCAAGGTAACATGAACCAACGGCAGCCTTGAGCTGGATAGTGTCTCGAGGTTGGAACAGGACTTCGACAGATGCCTGGACGGGAGAAGTGACAGAGTAGACCCAACGACACTGATCGAGAGCTTCACAGTTTGGCACGGACTTAATCTTCGGGGTTTGCTTGCAGCGAACAAGTATCAGGTTATGACATTCTGTTGCAAAGCATCGTTAGTGTTCAGTCCATTCCCTGGCTTCAAAGGATGCGGACTTTCGGTAGGGTCCTTTCCGCCTTTGAAACGGCCAAATGAGACACTGTAGCCGTAGTCTCCTATCTCAGTGGCTTTTGCAAGAGCAGCCAATTGGCCGGTGAAAGCGATCTTGGTAAGCATGTCCTGGAAGGCTCTTCTCTCTGGTGGTCCGCCGCCGCCGGCACTCTCGAATATGTCGTCTATAGAAGTCGGAGCCATGGTTCAACGTGAGAGCACTGTTTGAAACAATCTTTGCAGTATAACCTGGTGAGCTTTCAACGCATGTGGTCCCTGCTTTGCAAATCCCGTGGGTGGCAGTAATTTAAACGTCTCGACCAGCGAACGGTAGGAGTCGGTGTATCCTATTTAGTGGCGAGCTGAAACAGGCCAGGGCAGTCCAGCCTTCAGCCAGTGCTGCGTGCCTCTTTTTGCCCTCTTGCATAATCGGCCCTTCTAGGCCGTCAAGCCGACGTGTTGAATGAGCGTCAGATGCAGATCCCCAGTATGCTCAACTTACTTGTCTTGATCCGCCAAGAGTTTCCGAGGTTTTGCCAAATCATGTTTTTGACAACACTCCACAACTTTGATGACCACACCTTGACCCTTAGAATGTCTGATGTCTCGGGTATCACCGTGCTCATATCTGGCAATGGCACAAATCTTCAAGCTCTAATCGACGCGATTCAGGCTGGTCAGCTCCCCGCAAAAATCGTGCAGGTAATATCGAATCGGAAAGATGCGTTTGGTCTCACTAGAGCTCGCGAATCTAATATTCCGACTCAGTACCACAATCTAGTGAGATACAAGAAGCAGTATCCTACCTCGGAAAAAGGTATTCAAGATGCCCGTGAAGAGTACGACCGGGATCTCGCACAGTTGGTGCTAGAGGACAAGCCTGACCTCGTAGCCTGTCTGGGCTTTATGCATGTTGTGTCCAGGAAATTTTTAGATCCATTGGATGAAGCTGGGGTCAAGATTGTTAATCTACATCCAGCTCTTCCTGGACAATTCAATGGCACTGTAAGTATAGGCCCACTATACTTCTCGCACTACCTGAGTGTCACGTCTGGGTTCTCATTTAAATCTGCAGAATGCTCTGGAGCGAGCCCATTCCTCTTGGAAAGAGGACAAAATTGACAAGACTGGAGTCATGATCCATGAAGTCATCGCCGAGGTGGATATGGGTACGCCAATTCTTGTCCGCGAGATACCTTTCGAGAAAGGCAAAGACGATAATCTCGAGGACTTTGAGAAGAGAGTTCATGAGATTGAGTGGGGAGCTGTCGTTGAAGGCATAACAATGGCTATTGAAGCCGCTAAATAAGCTACGAAAAAAATTCAGCGCCTCAAATTGCCAACGTGGAATGCCACTTCCTCCCATTATCCAATGAAACTACTGGCCTCTCCAGGTCAGCTCGATCTTTCCGCCTATAATCTTACTGTTGAACCATTCCAGAATTTCGATCTTGTCCACTACAGTCTTCGATCCGTCAAGCACATCTTCCTCAACAATTCGCTTCACAGCCAAGTACAATTCTGCACTTGCTAGGTTTCTCGCGATGCATTGCCGATTTCCAAGTCCGAAAGGAATGTGATCGCGCATCATCTCGACAGTTGGATTTTCCCATCTCTCGGGAAGGAATTTTCCAGGCTCAGGAAATACTGCCGGATTGAGGTGCACCTCGTATGGCGCACTTGCAACAATCGTGCCGGCAGGGAAGAAGTGCCTTTCGAAGGACCAGCCGCCTTTCGGAACTATTCGTGGCATCCTAGATGGGTTAGGTAGGCTCAGACGGAGACCCTCTTTAATGACGCCTCGAAGATAGGGAAGTGATTGTAAATCAGTGTTTGCAGAGGCCTTCTCTGATAACTCTCGGCGAAGACGCTCACGCCGCACCGGATTACGAACCAGCATCCAGCAAAGCATTGCAAGATTCATACCCGTGGTGTCAGTACCGGCGAAGATGAGGTCCTTGCACTGAGCTCTGGTCTCGCTCTGAGAAATACCTGCAGTGAGAAGTCGACCAGGATATGTCGATTGCCCTTTCTCTGCCTTTGACACGAATTCAGACACGAAGTCATCCACTTTGCCCATGCCATCTATTTCATGCTTGCTCGGAAATACCCTTTCCACAGTCCACATCACCATATGGAATAGCCAATTGGGCAGATAGAAGAATCGACCACTAGCAACAAAGCTGTCAACCATGCCGGACGCACTGAGTTCGCCCTCGTCTAGCCCGCCGTAGTTAGCCGCGAAGAGATAACTGCTCACAGTGTCTGTCGCTAGACTTCTCGTCAGGTTCAAAATGTCGACTGGTTGGCCTGTCCCGATAGATTCTTGCTTTGCGTCTTTCACGCGCACCAGCCACTTCTCCACACATTCGCCAATAAGAGGCCCTCCACTGCGAACAGCCCCAGTGCTAAACATTCCCACCACTGGTTTGGCTCTTACCGCCCGCTTTTCCGGCTTTAGCTCTGAAAAGATACTCGGATGGCCATCTATATCGAAATTGCTGTAGCACGGTGCCTTCAGAAAACCTCCCTTTTCGGAATAAATCGGCGCGAGTGCTGCTCCATCCGAGAAATCGACATCATTTGGCCCTGTGCGGAGGATTGGCCCAAATCGAGCATGAAGCTTGCGCTTCCAAGTGCACTCACTACCCTTGTAGCTATGGTAAAGCGGGAATACAGAAGTAGTGGCGCAGTACCAAGGTCCGGGCACCGATGACAGCGGATGAAGACAGATTCGATAGATGCAGACACAGATGACGTAGATTGCGGTAGCGAAGAAGAAGGTCAAGAAGGGATGGGTGTAAAGCTCCCCCAGCGCTATCTCGAGGATGCCCATCTTTGACCGAAGTGTACTACCTTTCAAGAAAGCAAGATTCTCACTTTACGAGAATGAAAATGAGATTAGATTACAATAATAAAGCCCATGTCAGGGCGGAAAACAACGGAAGAGCGTTGATTATCGCGGATATGTCCTCAAAGCTGAGGACTCGCATCCTGCCACGCCTGCAGCCAGCAATGCCACCCCGGCTTTTGAACCTTTTCCAACCGCCATACCATCTACTTTCCAAAGCTTCAAGTCTCCGCCGCCGAACGCCGTCCGCGCCGCCCACGGCGTTCCTCGCCGGAGGATGTATGATCAGCGGGCGGAACGCCAAGTATTCAACTATCTTAATGCCTCAGGCGCAAAGACGAAGCCGAGGACGCCGTTCTCTCTAGATCTCACTAGGCGAGAATATCACCCCCGGAGATCTCCGCTGGCCCCCGCATCGTGGTGACTTCTCCAAACCTTGGTCTTCACGTTCCAAAACATCTTCCCTCGCACACCTCACTCTATCTGATCCTCCCAATGTAACGCAATGAACCACGGCCTGCCGCGGCGATCTGAGGCCTTATCGGTAGGCCTTCTTCGACCCCTTCCTAGGCACAAGGTGCCTAACATCCGTCGAGCATGGATCCTGCCTCCTCGCAGCCATCGATCCTTCTACAATACCTCTCCCAACAACCTTTCGAAAGAGCTACGAATAGGCTACGTACCAGAGGTACCTCTCATCGCAGCCGATTTCCGAGAACTTTTCTCTAGTTTCTAACTCTTTCTCCACAGCATTATCTCGTACCTCTCCACCTCTCGCTACCTATTCTCCAACAACGCAACCCTGACACCAAATTTCACTTGGTCCCTTACCCGTCCGGCACGGGACACATGATCAACTCCCTACGCTCTGATCCACCATCTCTCGATCTCGCCATTGGACTGACCGAAGGCTGGATTGCGGGCCTGCTAGGCTCTGGCGCAAAAGTAGGGAAGAACGATTACAGGATCATTGGACAATGGGTTGACAGCCCACTACGATGGGCTATCGTCACGGGTCGACATAGAGCAGAAATCATCGATCTTGACAGCCTTAGGCACCGTAGTCCCATTCGAGTCGGGGTTAGCCGCCTAGGTAGCGGTTCCCACATAATGGCCTCCGTCCTCGCTCGGCGCGAGGACTGGCTCTCTTTGAGCCCATCCTCGTCGCCGTTGGAATTCGTGCAGCTTGGACCGTTCGCAGAATTGCGAAAGGGTGTCAATTCTGGGGAGGCAGATTTCTTTATGTGGGAGCACTACACGACCAAGCCGTTTTTCACCGGGCAAGAGGCGGAACTGAAGAAGATAGGAGAGATATATACACCATGGCCAGCGTGGATGGTTGTTGCGTCCACCAGAACATTTCCTGAGCTAGAAAATGGCAAAGATCTAAAAGAGCTATTTGAGACCTTGTGGGCTGGGGTCGATAGTTTACAACGAGACAAGGATGTGGTGGTAGACATGTTGACAAGGGGTGAGGTAACAGGTAAGTATAATAAGGAGGATGCGAAGGTATGGGTAGAAGGAGTGAAATACTCGGATGGAAAGTTAGGGATTGACGAGCTATCCGTGCTAGGGGTGGTGAGGGGGCTGAGGGATGCAGGAGTAGTGAGCAAGGAGGTCGATGTTGAGAATATTAGGACTGTGAAGGACAGAATAGGGTTGATCAAATCCTACAGCTAGTTGAGATAGTCAAATCGCAGGTTGTAGGTTGGATCTCTTAAAATCAAGGCGTGTACTATAGAGCAGACTGCTAGCCCTAAGTGCTTGCAATTGTATGATAGGATATAGGTCTTCCAGAAACATTTTAGAGAAGGCTCCAGGATTCAAGAACTGGACTTGACTGTAAATGGGAATCTAAGCCCCAAATCTAAATAAAGAGCCCCGAAAATTCGTCCCCCTCGCCGAGTAATGGCAAGGCATCTCGAGCGGCGGCGGCTTGCCCTGACCCTAAGCCCTAGCATCTGCTCTCATCAGGTAAGCTCACTCAGTCCACAAGAATGGTCTCCAGCCTCAAGCCCTAACATCCACTCTTGGTAAGTGGGCGAAGACTGCCCCGCCATGATCCCTGCGAGAAATTTTCCACAAACTCGTCTGCCGAAAGATGCCAATCTCAAACTTTCGCATTCTTGCCGCCGGCTAATTTCAGCCGCCACCAAAACCTCTGGTCAAGGGCCCAATGATATCGGAGCAACTGGCTCACATTTGTAAACGCTGACAGATCTTCGAAGGCTTCGGCAGATGTACCGCGTGGCAGATTCAACGGCCCTGCCCCTGTCGATGTCAACGCGGTTCTCACCGTGATGTCATGATTTGTTTACCATGGACGGAGACATCATCCGTCGTCACCATGGTCTACTCTCACGGAAAAGGTATTAGATAGGATGTTAACCATCATAATTTTCTTTGGGTATTCGTATCTCGGTCTCGCTTTATTTTCTCTGTCTTATTCAGCTGTCCTCTGTATCCACCTTGTGTCTTGACTCTCCTATCCAACCACCAAAAATGGCTTTGTCGCAAGCAGCAAATAAAGTCGAAGAGGCCATTGGCCACACTGGCGACGCGACCACTGAACAGAACATGACCAACCCCGCGCGCGACATCCCAAAATACGCGGATCCTAGTGGAGAGCGGATGAAGGCGCTCGTTTGGAATGGAAAGAACTCTGTCAAGATAAGATAACCCAGTGTCGCGCAACTCGTATTTGACTGACACCGTGCACGTGGAAGAAACATTCAAGCCCAAGATCATCGAAGACGACGATGTGATTGTCAAAGTCACCGGCAGCACTGTTTGCGGCAGCGATCTCCACTTACTCCACGGAGCCGTAATCGAACTTCAAAAGGGAGACATTCTTGGGCACGAATTCTGCGGAAAGGTTGATTCAGTTGGTCCTAACGTAAAGAACCTCAAGCCAGGCCAGCGTGTAGTCTGTTCATTCCAGATCGCATGCGGCCAATGCCAGTACTGCCAAAAGAAGCTCTCGTCACAATGCGAACGCACGAACGACAACAAGATCGAAAACACCATGTACGGCGGCCGCACAGCCGGCATGCTTGGCTACTCCCATTTCACCGGCGGCTTCGCCGGGGGCCAGTCAGAATACGTCCGCGTCGCATACGGTGACGTCAACCTTCTCCCCCTCCCCGACAACGTCCCGGACGAGAAGGGTCTCTACCTCAGCGACGTCCTCTCCACGAGCTGGAATTGCGTGGTCGACACGGGCGTCAAGACCGGCGACGTAGTCGCCATCTGGGGCGCCGGCCCCATCGGCCAGATGTGCGCCGAGATGAGCTTCATGAACGGCGCGAAGCGCGTCATCCTGATCGACGGCGGCCCGGCCAAGTGGCGGCTAGACTTTGTCAAGAAGGTCCTTCCCAAAGTCGAGACGCTGGACTACACCAACCTCGGCAAGGGCAAGAGCGTGACCTCCGCGCTCAAGGAGATGGTCCCCGGCGGCGGGCCCGATGTCGCGCTGGAATGTGTCGCGGGCGAGTATGCAAAGGGCTGGGCGCATTACTTTGAGCTGCTGCTCGGCGCGGAGACGGATACCAGCGAGATCTTGAACGAGATGATCACGAGTGTGAAGAATTACGGCAGGTGTGGCATCACTGGTGTCTACGTCGGCTATGTACGTCCCCTCCATCTTCCCTTAATCCCCATGCACTAACAGCACCTACCCAGACAAACCACTTCAATATCGGCTCCCTGATGGAGCGCGGCATCCGCCTGATCGGCAACGGCCAGGCCCCCGTGCATCTCTACTGGGAGGACTTACTCAAAAAGATCGAGAGCGGCGAGCTCGAACCCCTCCACATGGTCAGCCACCGCGTCAAGCTCGAGGAGCTGGAAGAGGTGTACGCAAAGTATGACGCGAGGATGGAGGGCATGCAGAAGGTTTTTGTGGAGACGAGGTTCTCGGATCCGCCGGCTAAGGGGGCGCCGGGGGTGACGAGCTTTAAGTCGTGAGGGATTTTCTCTGAGAGATTAGGTATGTGGGATGGGATGGGGGAATGCTGAGAAGCTACTACGGTTCGTTTCCCACAAGAGGGCCGGGAGCCAAGATGAAGCTCATGGTGGTGGTAGTGATGCTCCAAAGAAAGCGCCATAGACGTTCTTGCGCTAGAAGCATTGGTTTGTTCTTCTAGGGGAATCTTGCCATAGGATAGCATAATTTAGAAGCGGGATTCTAAGAAGTCAAGCTCTATCAGTTTTCGATGACTATTTGTGTTTCAGTTCTAGTTTCCGTCGATTCCTCTGTCCGCACTTCCCCAGCCCCCCCTTCAACCTTCACGCTCCTCCACTCCGCCGCCAGCGCCCCAACAATCGACATCGCAGCGAGCCCCACAGCCACATACCACGTCTCCGTCAAGGCCCGATTGTACGTTCCTTTAACCGCAGGACTCAAATCCCCCAGATCCGTCGCCCCGCCGCTCTGAATCGCCGAAGAATCAACGCCGGGGATCCCCGCCAACCCGTGGCCGAGACGGTTCAGAAACACGGTATTGCTGATCGCCAGGGCTAAAGCACCACCAAGACTCTGCATCAGCATGACCACGCACGTCCCGATCGGAACATCCTCGGGTCTCAGAACGGTCTGCGCGCACACGATGGGCTGCTGGATGCCCATGCCCACACCCAGGCCGAGGAGGACCTGATACCCGATCCACTTCGGATGCTCCGTGGCGGGGGAGAAGGTGGTGAGCAGCCCCGCGCCGACGGCCATAGTGACGGACGCGAGGAGCATGGCGGGTTTGAAGTAGCCGAGCGTTGTGACGGCGATGCCGGCGAGTATAGACATGAGGATGACGCCGAGGAGGAAGGGAAGCAGCATGAGCCCCGAGCGCCAGGCGGAGACGTACTTGACGGCCTGGAACCAGAGGGGCAGGAAGTAGACGAAGATGAACATCACGCCGCCGAGGCAGAAGGCGGAACACATGCCCGCGAGCATGCTGCGCTGGGAGAGGATGCGGACGGGGACCGTGGCATTTTCGCCGACGCGGGTTTGGATTAGGGCAAACGTGATGAGGAGGGTGCCGGCGAGGATAAAGAGTAAGATGATGCGTGCGTTGGTCCAAGGGTACTGTGAGCCGCCCCATTGGAGGGCGAGGAGGCAGCTGAGGACGCCGGGGATGAATGTGAATGTTCCCAAAGGGTCGACGCGGTAGAAGCGCGAGCGCCAGGACAGGGGTTTGTTGTCGGCGGAGCCACGCCTAGAAGGGTACGCGAAGAGAGGGCCGATGATTGCTAGGCTTGCCATGGGCAGGTTGATGTAGAAACACCATCGCCATGTCACCTTGCTTGTTAGTAATCCGCCTAAAAGCGGACCCGCTATGCAGGCGATCCCCCATGACGCTCCGAGGAGACCGATGTCTGCATACATGTCAGTAAATTGTGGACGTTAATCATTATTGTGGGGTCTAAACATTGCGGCCTTTTAGCTAGAGGTACGGAGTTGGCAATAATTATTAAGCCTCCCGAGAAGTCACCAGCAGCACCTATTCCCGCGATAGCTCTACCAAGGATGAACGCCGTCGAGTTTGGAGCTGCGCCGCAGATTGCGGAGCCAACTTCAAAAATAGTGACGGAGCAGAGGTAGACGTATTTGATCGGAAACAGTGTGAAAAATTTGCCGAAAAGCAGCTGGAATGCGCAGAGAGTGAAGAGATATGCACTGCCTATAGTTTGGTCGTGTTAGTCCGAATGGTTGAAAGTAGGATTAAGCAGCTCGATCAGGGTCGACTCACCATACCAGCCAACATCATCTAACGCTCCAAATTGATCCGTGATCTTGGGAATCGCTGTGCCTACGATGGTATTATCCTTCGAGAAATTTTAGCCATCGGTTTAACAGACTCGATCTTTTCGAGCAGTGAACCTACCAATGCGACAAGGAATGTCGAGACACCAAGCGAGACCAGAATCAAGCCGAGCCTAAGTCCACTTGGATACTCAGGTTCAATTGAATGGTATTCCTTAGATCCATGCGACTCGATTGAGCCCTCTGGCTTGACTCTTGCTTCGGTCATCGGTTTGATTGTCGATTGTGCTTCATTTTTAGAACTAGCAGATGTATCTACTTTGTTCATGGAAGTGATTTTGACAAATATCGGCAGTTTGAATGTGTTAAGGGACTCTGTAACAGGTCTAGAGCCTAACGGTACAATTCAATTCAATGACTTGTTGCCATGCAAGAGGGGTAACAGATGCTGTGGAGGGCCGCTTATCTCACAGTATGCTGGCTTGAAACAGAGTACAACTTGGAGCCGTCTTCGAGACCATGAAAATCAAAAGTTTCTCCGGCAAGAAAGGCCTGGTCCTTACTAACAAGATTGGCCCTGGCTTCTAATCGGATGCATAGCGCGTCGTTCTTCGGATAAGAGACATTTTCTGATGGCTATTGCACGCTGCTCGAGCACGTGACGGGGGTCCCTGTGGCCAATGGTAACGCGCACCAATACTCACCGATGCGCTCAATAAGGAGCGAGCGTACTTCCGGACTACCGGTTTGTTGCCGGGTTTCATCGTGCGGTGGCCGATCTGCTCAGGATTAAGCCGTCGGAAAGATTAGAGGTAAGATCGTTACGATGTATTGTAAAACAGAGCTCCGTAACGGCCGGAAACATGGGTGGGTGGAGGCTAAGAATTGCTCAGTCATAGCGGCGCGGAAAGTGACCAGATTGACTCGCATCTGCCGGTTAGGAGAACACTAAAGGAACCAGGATTCTCGCATCGATTTTGGCTTCCCGTGGATCGGATGACCACTCAATTGTTTATTTCAACGTAGATGGGAGGCAAACCCGAGCCAGGCATACGCACTAATCCTTGGTTCTCCGCTAATTTCGGATCCTGGTAAAGCGTACGCGGCTCCTCTATCCCACGTGGGTAACGGGCTCAGCTATGCAAAGATGCGGTTCGTAGGATTGCAGAAGGCTTCTGCTTATTTGCATATTCAAGCCATATGCGTGAGACAACGTTGAAGACGTCACTAATTTTTGAGACCTTACGTGACAAACAGCTACAAAAGTAAGCAATCTTCAGGATGAAGATATGCCTGGAAGGGTTTAAAACAATCACGGGTACGCCAGGCACATTATGCTGGGGTATCCGTTCCGTCCCGCGTAAACTTGCCTACAGGTGATACTGGCGCCAAGAAGAAGTCCGCGTCTTCTGCCTAGCTTCCCCTTTATTACTAATGGAGAAGACGTGACAACGGTCGGAGGAGGGAATCCAATGCGAGGATTGACCATCAGAGGGGTTGTCATTCATTGCTAAATCGCAGAATACCCAGACTAAGTTCCGCCCCCATTCTCGTACCCCGCCTTTAGATGTTGGAAAGTCTGTGCTCTCGGGCATCTTGATTGAGATAGCACGCGAAGCCATCTTTTCAGCTTACTGAAGCTTCTTCTCGACCACTGGACTGAATGCCTGCTTCTTCAGATGCCATTCAACCGATGCTTTTATCGCATCTTCCGTGTTCTTCCAAGGCTGGCTGTCCCATGGGCGGAAACCAAGCCTGTCGCGAATCTTCTTGATGGAATATGTGCGGGTGTAGAGCACGAACTCCATGCGCTCCTTGATCAGGAGTTTAGGACGGAGTCTGCCCCAGCTGAAAGCCCAAGTACACCACTCAGCAATATTGGTCATTAGCATCACCAGGAAAGGTGGAATCATCCACACGCTGCTTAATGGAGTCTTGTCGCCCGCAGCTGTCCAGATCATTCGGAAAAATGTCCAAGGTGGATACGGCTTGTCATCAGTAATGTTGAAGGCTTCACCGTCAACCTTTGGAGCATTCGGGTCCGCGATACCACGGAGTAGACCTCTCGCAGCGAGGATTTCGGCCCTAGCAACGTGCCCAATGTATACCACATCCATATCGATATCATTGTAACCCAGCCAGACATTCGTCTGCCCGTCTTTCAACACTTCAAGCGTGTTGCCAATCATTTGGCGGTCCCCCTCTCCATACATTGCAGTTGGTCGGATGGTTGCGGTACGCATACCATTTCTGTCATTTGCCTCAAGCACGAGTTGGTCTCCCTGGGCCTTCGCTAGGTGGTAGGGATCTCCTTTCCTAATTGTGGCCAGTGTTGGATGACTCTCGTCCGCATGATCGTAGGCTGCACCTCCACCAGCAATGATGGGGCCTGAAGAGGTATAGACATAGGCCTTGACAGTACCAACTGCTCTCGCAGCAGCCAAAAGATTTTTATTCCCGTCAACGTTCACGGTGAAATATTCTGGTGCGTGTTCATGATCGGTATAGGCAACTGGAGAAGCCGTATTGAAGACGATATGGGGCTTGACAGCTTGAAGGACACGCTCGACGTCCTCCCTTTTCGTGATATCTCCCTTGAGATAATTCACATTGTCGAAGCGATTCTGTTCGGGTTGGCCTGATCTACTCATTACAGACACTGAAGAACAAGAAGCATCTGCGAGAAGCTCTCGGACAATGTGATGACCAAGGAAGCCACATCCCCCGATAACAAGAGCTGATCCGAGATGGATTGGAGAAGCCATTTTGAAATCTGTTCTGAGTTCTATGAATTGAAATAAAGAACCATTCGAGAGACACTAGCTAAATTTTTAGAGGTCGAAGACATGGACATGAAGGTGAAAGGGTAGTGGGCGGGGGTGTAAGTGATATTAGCCATTGCAATCAATGAATCGTACGGCGAGACAGGATGAGCATAGGATTTAGCACGCCTGCTGATCCTAGCTCTTCCTGCGTTAAGGCATTTGTAGAGCAAGTCTAGACATCTGAACGCAGGGTGGTAAGATTCCTCTTAGTCTCTACGAATTCATGTGGCTGAGCTAAGGGCACAGGAGACATCGTTGCTCCATGGATCGGAGAAACCGAGGGCTGGCCTTGAAGTATGCCTGAGCAGGAAGGTCAGATAGACGTAGCGGGTACAGTTGCACGCACTGAGTAGCTCCATAGCTAACTCGGGGCCTAATCGTGAGCTATCGTATCCCAGGTCGGGTCGAGAAAAGAAGACCGAGAGGAGGATCGTCTGCTGCACCATGCTCACGTGGGTAGGCTAGCCTATCATAGAATAGCTCAGATATCGTAGTTTTCCCAACCGTTCTGCGCCCATCACTTGTCTCACACCCATACAAGTGGTAGATCTAGATTCCCGACATGAAGAGCTCTCATTCGGCATATCGGATTACGAGCATCCAACAGAATGGGAGACCACAGATCGGTGAAACATCGCCGCTGCCAGGGACAGTTCCACGACATGGGCCTAGAAGTTGGATGAAGGAGTCGAAGGACCCTTCAATATTACAAGCGTGACCCTCTTCAGGCAGCACCAGCCTGGCATGGTAGTCTCCGAAAGACCTTGTTGTCTAGACCCTTGCCTCGTCCCAGATATCCCAATCGTGATGGGTTGAAACAGATTCCGAATGAAGAGTCGCGCAAGCTTTGAGGCAGTCTTCCTCTACACCCGGTTATTCCTGCCATTACTTATGGTAATGGACCTCTTGCTATGTCATTGGACTATTATCACCATGCCTAAGATGTATCCTACGGTCCCTATATGCCTAAATGATAGCCGCTCGAACAAAGACCCCTGTGATCATCTCATGCAGGTCCGCTGTGATGGAGACGATTGCTATGTAATTGCAAGCGTTTTTTCGCGTTCTTACTGTCTCGAGCATCTTCGATTCTGTCATACCTCGTGACTTATGCAAGATGTACCTCAAGGACAGTGTTGCATTGGACTTGAAGGTTCTCCATCTCATCTCGAAAGCCTGCCTGCATCCTACCCAGCCCAATTGGCATGAGCTCTCCTGGTCGTGGAAATACTTTCTCTACGCTGTGGTGATCGTATACATATTTCGCTATATCTGGCATCGCTTTTTCTCATATCAAGGCCTACCGAAACATCTTCCCTGGGCGGGTGCCGAGCATAAGAGCATTGTTAGGAGAGGGAAAGCTTCCCTCAGAAGTCTTTTGAATCTGAATGACTTACTAGCTGATGGCTACACAAAGGTAAGCAGTCCTGTCGCCTTCAGAGGCGGTCAAAGTCTTCTTTGTGCTAAAACAGACCAGTATTCTAAGCATGGCAAGCCATTTGTTCTCCCAAACCTCTTCACAGGTCATGAAGTAGTTCTGCCGATGTCAGATATGCGATGGCTGCAAAAGCAAGCCGACGACATCCTTAGTCAGCATGAAGTCAACAAACAATTCCTAAGAGCTGATTATACGATGTTAGACCATCGAATTATCGCCGAAGCACGCCTCAAGAATTTTATTCGACAAGAACTTACCAAAGACCTGGATCATCACGCAAAGGATGTTGTTGACGAGATCGTGCAAGGCTTGGATGATTTATGTGGATCTGACACAGATCAGTGGAAGTCAATACCGGTTTATGATGTGATGTTGACAATTGTCGGTCGGCTCGTAAATCGAGTCCTCGTCGGGCTTCCGCTCTGCCGTGATCAAAGCTACATCGATGCGTCAACCAACTTTGCACAGTCCATCGTCATCACTGCTGGTCTCATTAATCTTCTCCCAGGCTGGCTACGACCAGTCCTGGGGCCAGTACTGACCATCTATGACCATAGACAAAGCCGGAAGCTGGCCCAAGTGATCGAACCGCTTGTTCGCCGAAGAGCTGCAGAGTTTACACTAGGGAAGTTCCCTTCTCGCAAAGACGGTTCAGAATATCCAAATGACTTCATAACCTGGGCTCTGCGCGATGCATACAACGACGCAGATCCAAAGGAACGCTCTCCAGACCTTATCACCAACCGCCTCATAGTACTTGGTTTCGCTGCAATCCAATCCTCTGCAATTACCATCACCAACGCTCTCTTTGACATCGCTGCAACCCCCTCATCCATGTGTATCCAGCAGGCTCTCCGCTCTGAGGCCCTATCTGCTCCTTCCGGTTGGTCGCGCTTTACCCTCGCCAAGATGGTCAAAACTGACAGCCTCCTTCGTGAGAGTCTCCGGCTCTGGGGCTTCGTTAGCCACGGCATCACCAAGGCTGTTGCTATTAAGGATGGAATTACACTTCCATGCGGGGTTTATCTTCCCTATGGCGCTAAATGTGGGATCGCGAGCTATGGGCCACAACACGACCCTGATATTTACGACCATCCGTATAGATTCGAGCCTTTCAGATTCTGCACTGACAGTAGGTGTGAGAAGGATGCTACTCCCAGAACATTTGTCACAACTGGAGATTACTATATGGGCTTTAGCCATGGGAAGCACGCTTGGTAAGATACTCCTGCACCCTTAACTCTGCGAAGTCTAATAGTAAGGTGACAGCCCGGGACGCTTTTTCGCCTCTCAGCAACTAAAGCTCCTTCTTGCGCATATAGTTCTAAGATACGATATTGAACCCATAGCGCAGCGGCCCCTAAACAGGTGGCTGAACAACACAATTGCACCGCCGATGAGGGATACCCTCAGAATTAGGAGACGGAAAGAAGACGCTGATAGGAGTTTAACGGTACCAGATCGGATAGACTTTTCTAGACGCATTACCGCGTGAACATAGTTAGCTTCTAGAGTTCTCATCCCTGTATACTATGAAAGTGATAAAATCACACTTGAAGAGTCTATTTTCGGGACATAGATCAGCCATCCTTAGCCGTTCATATATTCTCTTAGTTTCCACCCCCATCTACATCCGTAAATTTCTCCTCTCCCCTTCTTACAACTCTCATTGGTACGCTCTTTCCTTTCATCCCTAAGGTGATTCCCATCTTCATCCCCTTCTGCCATATGTTTGTTCCCTCCTCTTTCCTTCGCTCCCATACTTGTTTCCTCTCTTCCCTACTCATCCCAGACAAATCACTACCTTCATCCTCCGTTCCAGCCAACTCCATCGAGTGCTCTCGCAGTATGACGGCTAGCACAGCCAGCACCTCGACTGTTGCAAACCTTCGCCCAGGACATGCTCGCGCTCCTATGCTGAAGGGTATAAACGCCCCCTTAGGCGGCTTGAAGAGACCGTTTTCAATTTCATCCACATCTTTCTCCACGTCTTTGTCGCGTTTCTCGGAGTCTATATCTAACCATCTGCCCACCTTGAATTCCTCCAAGTCATTTCCTGCATTTCCTGGCGGAAACGTCGAGCCCCTCTCCTTATCCCTCTTCTCATGCGGCCAGAACCTAGGATTTCGATGCACAGCAGGAATGCAGAGACGGACCAGCGTTCCTGGCGGAACAAACACCTCTCTCTCTATCTGTTTTCCGCCTTCGGATGCGGTCATCGTGAGATTTCGCGATACGTACGTGAACTTAGGAATATTGATAATACTTGGGAGTAGCCGTTGCTGCTCATATAACACCGCGACTAGTACACTAGATTGCAGAGCACTCATCAACTCTAAAGACCACTCCCCATTGCATTTCGCAAGAATGCGGTCCAAATCCTTCTGTGCTTGTCGTTGGGCATCCGGATGCAAAGCAAGGAGGAAAAGACATGCATGTAGTGAGTGTGCGGTCGTCTCGTGGCCGGCAAGGAGGAGTACGAAAAGATTTCCAAGGAGGTCGGTGGGAGAGAGTGTCTGGTCCTGGGTTAAAGATGTAAGAATGTCAGGGCCTGCCATAGAGGTCTTGGACTCAGATGAATTTTTGCGTTGTGAGATGAGAGTATGCATATAATAGCCAAAGGAATTATATGCAGCGTAACATCTGCGAAATCTTGCGGAAGGGAAGATTTTGAGAAGCCATTTCGGTATAACAATAATGGGAATGACGTTTCGGAGGATAAAGGATAAAGCTTCAGTAAATCCCATCTTTTGCCCACCCTGATCCAAGGCTCGACTTTCTGTGACCTCTTTGCTATTCGTGCTAAAGGGCTGCATCTTCCACCCCAGCGCTGCTCGGCTAATGACACTCAAGCTCAACTTCGTCATTTCATCTCCAGCCTTGGTTACAGGCTTGCTCCGACTGCTGCCTCCTGTCCAGGCTTCAAGCAAAGCCTTTCCCTGCTCTACGGCCTCCTCCCACACGAGCTTATTATTCTTCTCGGTGAAAGCTAGCCGCATTGCCTTGCGATGCCTCCGCCATACCTCGCCTTCGGACGCGACGACGTTCGTCCCATAGATTGAAACATTTCTGTACAACTGCGTCGCCTTGGGAAAGTCACCTTCTCGCTCGGTGATTTGGTCAATCACATTGGCGTCTGCCGTGTGAAGAATAAGCCCGCCCGGGGCAACGGTGAGGAAGGTGTCACTTCCGAGGCGGACGAATGGTTCATAGCGGAATGTCCACGGCCAGGTCGATTTAACAAACACTCGCCAAGATGTAAGAGGCGGACCAGGAAAAAGTTTATCCAGTAAGCGGAGCGGATAGCGGGCCAGGAGCGTGATGGGCAAGTTGAAGTTGGAGTATGGGACGACGACATAGGGAATTCCGGATGACTTAGCAAGGTTGATGTTCTTCCATAAAGACCAAAGGTTGTTCACAAGGTACGCAGCAGCGAAAACTAGAGCTGCCTTGAGCGCCAAGGTGTACATGGTGTTGACTGCCTCAAACGGCTACCTTCGCGCGCCTTTCTGGAGCTTAGCACACCGCAGATTCGATTGCGATGCAACTGGTTTCCAACGACTGTGCTCTGGGAAAAAGTCACGTGGGTTTTGACAAGGATGACCGAAGAAATCCGGAGAACGGTTAAGCGTTGCTAAGGTGTGGAACGGAATCCCTGACAATCGTCTCCCGTCGTTGGTCAGAATCTGGACTAAATGTCCTTGCCAACCAGGTCCCAAAGATCGTCAAAGAGTCGAAGGGCGTGACTATCTATGGTCGGGGTGGTCTGAATGCCGTTGTCCGACGCGTAACTCGCACACCACTGACACTCGGGATGTCGTTCCTTATGCAGTTAATGCCAGAACAAGCAGGAGGGAAACTTTAGACGGCCGAATCGGTTACCAGTCCGAGGAAGTCGTTGCTCAGCTCATCGAGTGGTCATCATCTGGAAGAACACTCGTTACAATAAGGAATCTGTTTCTGCTCTTTGTAGCGCCGGAAGGCTTACTTGCTCAGCAAGCCACCTGATAGTAGTGTTACACAGAGATCGCGAATCAATCAGGTACTGCTGACTCGAAAAGCTAGTGAACGACGCTGCTAATTGATCCTTTCACCCAGGCGCCCGGTGGCTCGGGTTTGCCCTGCCAATGTTTCAAGGATCATCTACTAGGCTGAGAAGTCCCGAGAAAGCGAGACCGCGGGGTGGACCGGGCTTGGGGGCGGAAAGATGGTGTGTATTTGGGGCCTTCCTAGCTTCATACCACCGATACGCGAAAGTCGGTGTATTGCATTTTACAATCAAAACCGAGCTTTCGACTTTACTTGCACTACCTTAAGCGAAACATTCTTTCGAATCCAAACGATCTCAATAGGGCAAATAGACCCGCAACTCGTCAGATGATAGTACATTTGAGCAGATTGTGCTCTACTTTGGTAGTGGCAGCTTCACGGCTCTTTGCGAAAGCTGGTAAGCCGTTCGATTCCACACGTCAAGTTGCCTATTGCTCTTACAGCGCTTGATACTCTGTACTCTACACGTCCATGCTTAATCATGGCTGCGCTACAAACTTATAGAATATTGTTCAAGGAAGTTTTGTCTAGTTTCTCTCATGTCTTCGTTTTCTTTTGCCTTCTTTTTCTCGGCATCGGCCTCGTCATTTTCTGGCAGTCTCGATGGCATGCGAAGTCTCGCTCTCTTCCCACTCCCCTCCCAGAGACACCCTTCCCTCTCATCCACACCACCGGCCTTCACGACCGCCCTCTAATCCCTCCATCTCACTCATGCATCCACATCTCTCGCCTCATGGCTTACACCCACAACACCATCCTCCGTGGCCTGAACGCCATCTACTATCAAGCTCCCAATGTCGCAGCCTCCACTCCCGACGCCACATCATTCCTTTTTTTCTGCCGTACGGTCTGTGACTTCCTCCAGCTCCACCATGATACCGAAGAGGAGTTCTTTTTTCCAGCCATCGAAAAGGCCTCGGGTGTACCCGGCCTGATGGAAGGCAACATCAAGCAGCACGAGGCGTTCGAGAACGAAGTCCGAAGGCTGTCGGATTACGCCAAGAACACTACGCCAGACTTGTTTCGGCCGCAAGACATACAGTCTCTGATTGAGAACATGATCGAGCCCCTCAGCCGCCATCTGCACGAAGAGATCCCTAGTCTTCTCGACTTGTGGGACAAGGTGGACTCCCGGTCATTGTCCAAGGCCTACACGGCCATGCATGACGCGGCAGAGAAGATGAGCGACCCATTCAGGTACGTCAACAGTTTCCTAATCAAGACTTTCGGGACCCAGACTCTCTAGACCTCGACCCCTCCTGATGATAGCCTAAATTCCTAATGCAGCCTTGTTTAGTATTGCGCCCTTCGTTCTTGGCTGCCAAGACTCCAGCTTTCTCCTAGACGGCCGTAAGACCCGTTTCCCGGAAGCGCCTTTTATTGCGCCATATATCGTCGACTTGGTCCTCTCTCGCCGACACAAGGGTGCCTGGCGGTTCAACCAAAGCAATATGTTTGGCGAGCCGAAAACGTTCGCTGTGCACGAGAAATTTTAACCACGTGTCTTTCTCCGACTAGGAGGTAAGAGACCTGATCCGCGCCATTTAGCGGAACTACGAGTGGCCTTTGACAGCTTGAGCGTACTTCACTGCCATACCCTTATCACTGCCCATATCGTGAGGAAGCGGATGATTCGACATGACCACTAGAAGACACGGACTGTAACATCAGCCAAAATAACTCCGGAAGCATCTGGCAAGCCTCATCCCAGAGGCTGCTTCTTGATCGATAACAAAGCCGCCCATCACCAAACAACTCCTTCCTTGCTCTCTCTTAGTCCCTAACCCCTCACTGCCGCGGTTTAATCCTCTTCCCTGAACTTCCCCCCCTCCATCTGACCCGAAAGACACACAACACACACAACATACCATCCTCTCATCCTCATAGATCATTTCATTCCCGTACCTCTCCACACTCAACTGAAACCTCTAAATGTAATCTCTACACTCTCCTCGCGCGCCAGCTCCCCAAGTCTCTGCGAGTGCATACCACCAAGGAAGATGAACTCCGGCCCGATGCGTTGCGCGATGGGCATGGAGTAGGCAGGCGGATGACGGGTGTTTTGGGGCAAGGGCGGGGTGGGGGCTAGTAGGAGGCAGTGAGTTGTCGAAAGGCGATGGTACTTGGCCAAAAGGGAACAGGTGGTGAGGGTGGTGAGAAGGGCTAAGGGAGGTTGGGAGTAGGTTGAAGGAGAAGAGGGAACTGTGGACTGAATGCACGGGAGTTTATTGTTGATGGATTAGCAAGATCTCGAGAAGAATGAGGCATTACCTTTCATCCTTATGAACTCGGCAGATTTCATCAGACTATGATATGTCGTGGATCTGGTGATGGCGCTAGTGATTAAGCTTATTTATTTAAGGGAACGACCTAGAGGGATATTAGGGAAGGAGAAGGGAAGTGACTATGTTTTAGCTGAAGAAGGTATGTTTGATTGGAATGATACTGTGGCTTATGACTCTGGACGACAAGTCACTAGATGCCATGACAAAACACATCGTGTTGGAGTTCCATCCAAGAAAGTAGATAATGTAGAACAAGGGTGTCTTAAAATGGTAGACGCTAATACGGAACAAGCAAATTAACGCTTTAAGTCTTCCAAGCGGCCATATCTTTGGCTATCAGTTTGCTCTTTCCCCTTTGTAGATTGTTTCCCGGAACTTGCTCAGAAATATGTATTCTCTCCTCTTTCGCCATGAGCAATGACTCCCACAAGCTCTTAGTTTTGCAGTAGACACACGCGTCAACACAATTCAGTCTAACAGGCTAGCTACCATCTTCTCACGATCATCGAGCGCGCAAGAGACACAATCTGATAGACCGCAAGCTTTTGCCTTGCCGCGCCGGAAGCCGTTCTTGAAAGCGCAACGTCCCATGTTACATTTGCTAAAAACAATTAGTCAATGTCCTCAGCCGTAAAAGGAGTATAGACTTACTTTGGCTCACTTGCGGGCATCATTATCCACATTGCAACGTGATACCGTACGTAAGGCTCTCTGATAAGATCGCTGCATGTCCGTACGAACTTTGACTGCATCTGGCTTTTCTCAACTACCTTCGCGAGTTTGTGGTCGATATTCAGCAATTTCCAGTCTATGCATTTCTTGCTATAGATGGGAATCACGATACGTATTCTTTGTATCGTGGAAGCTGCGGGTTTGAAGCCACCTTCTCTCTAAGTGCAGGTATTATAATCGTATGTATGAGAAAAAGTTTCTGGCTTACAAAGAAACATGTGCGCATCAGTATAAACCAGTAGATCACTCGGAATCCAGCAGCTTGTGTTTTTCAAGGCGATGACCTCAACTAAACACGACTCGAGCCAATTAGATGACATGGTAGAGTCAAGAGAGCTAACCAGGTAATACAAGCTATACACCGAAGGTATAGCCCAAGGGATCTGAATATTTAGAGTATGTAGATTTGGATATAATCGCAAAATCTCGGTCCAGTCCCCTAGAAAAGCATCTCCGGACATTGTGAGATGTAGTTCGCGTATAAATAACGCCTTGGTAGCAGGAATTTCCGTCGGAAAGGGTTTGTAACGATTGCCCTTGTCATAGTAAAAGGTAGTACTTTTGATGAAGACAGGCAAGGATTCCGCATGAATCTTCTTCGACACCAACAACATGTCGCAAGGAGCATGATGGCAGCTGTGGACAGAGAGCTGTGGTCCCGCATAAAGAATATTTTGAATTTTTTGGCCGCACAGATTGAGGGGACGAGTTCTTGTCAGCTCGACATCGTAATGCCCGAAAAGGAGAGCATAGACACGTTCCCGTAGTTCTGGAGGAAGCCGCATGAAGGGAAATGGCTTGGAAACGACCGCACGGGCGGCCACGAGATCCTTTCGAGGTTTGGTAGATGATTTTGAGCCCATCTTAGAGCTGTACAAAGGACAAAGCAAAGTGCTACTTCACGACTGGGAAAACCAACAAGCTACAAGCAAGGAGTATGAGTATAGAGATCTAAGAAAGTCAAGACGTGGTATGGTTTCAAGGTACAGAAGATATAGCAAATGAAACATGGCAAATATGACATTTTGCCTCTTGCTAAAGAAGCCGAGCAAGTATCATTTCCAAGGTACAAGCTAGCCGCTGACAGGAACGCACACAACGAGCGTGAAATTTGCAACTTAAAGGCCATATTTAGTGGAATTGATCATTAGGAAACTACGGTACAGCGCCTGCTAGGATTGATTCACTAAAAAAGTCCGTCATTGAACCATGGGAAGAAATATGCTCGGAGCTTCCCAGAACCTGCTGCACGTGCAACACGACTCCTCAAACTATAAAAAATCACACAGGCATCACAGTGTGTGGTAGTCAAGTAGTCTACATCTGAAACTATTTAAGCAGAGATTGAGTATCTCGATGAAAGGTAATTGAAATCAAAGAGATCATTTCTCCAATTTTGTGCTCCGGTGAAGACGCTTTCTATTATTTAGGGAAGTTGTTCGGCCGAATTTTCTGGTCGGGACCTACGGTACTCTAAACACGGACCGTTTCCGCCTCCAAAGAATTCGAGGCTCGGTCTCAGAAGTTATCCCACATCTAGCATACGCCGGGCGCCCCCCAACATTAACAATCAGATACGCCATCACTTCTGAGAGGGTTGCCATCAGTTGCATCTCTAGCTCTTCCGCCTCAACCTTTAAGTATCTGTGAGAAGGCCCGAAGACCTGCTCCAGCCTCGTCCCTTTCGTGCTCAACAGCTTCAGTCTTGCACACGCTTACGACATTCGTCTGATCGGGGCTTTCATTATAGTAAAACCCCTGTACAGTAAACCCTTGACAAGCAACTGCCTTATCGCCCAACCTTCAAGTACTCTTTCAATTTCTATAAAACAAGCTCTTCACAGAAGTATTTGTAGATCTGAGATTCCTGAAAGGTGGTCGTTAGTAGTTAAAAATGGTTTATTTGACCTTTGAAAAGCGCAATTCGTGGGAAGCCCTGGATGCTTATAACGCGGTTTCACTTTGTAGGGATGGGGGCCAAAACGCGTTCTCCATTGCTTAGCGTGCGCCTCATTTGCTGCCCGACGTGCCTCTTGCGCAATGGTGCGCCACCAAATTTGCAAGGAATCTTCAGCTCCCAGCCTTGCTTTTCTTCTGTCGTTCTCCCCGCGGTCAGTGAACTAGCTATCTTTCACAATAGATGTATTTCTACCTCCCTGACAGCCTTTCGAGCCGGCAAGCCTAACCATATGACACCTTTATGATCTAGAGTCGCTCCGAAGCAGCGACTAGCCAATGCCGAACCGTCTCTCAAAGATTAAGTTGCCTTGGAGGAAAAAGGAGCGTGAATCAAAAGGAAAGGATCCCAAGGCAGAACCACATCCTTTACCAGGAAACGTCAATCAAGCGTGTAACAACGACGATGGCGGCGACGGCGGATCTGTAGTGCAAACTGCTATTGCAGCGCAATCCACAGCTACAGCGCAATCTACAGTGGCTCCAGGGCAGTCCGCAGTTGCCATAAGTGGTAATGCCGTAGTTGCCTCAACTGGTAATAGTGCAGGTCTACCACCAATTGAAAAGGTGCGCAAGAGCAAATTTGGGTTACTACCGTTGCAGCCAAAAAGCCAGCCACCTCCAACTACACAAGATGCATCAGATATCACGCCGGAGCAGACTTATCCCGTAGACATTGTAGCACTTCATGGCATTACGGGAGATGCATATGACACCTGGACTACTGAAAATGACGTCCTCTGGCTGAGAGATTACCTCTTGGAAGATCTTCCTGGCGCTCGTCTTTTCTCCTTTGGCTATGATGCTCAAGTCTTCTTCACCAAAGCCACAGGCAACCTCGACACATTCGCAACAGCTCTACTAGAAGGCTTAATACAGAAGCGCACCAAAAATGTGAGTTTCGCATGAAAGTGTGACTTATCCGAGCGTTGACTCTGGGCCAGAATAGGAAAAGGCCCATCATCTTCATCTGTCATAGCATGGGTGGTCTGGTGGTAAAGAGGGTTAGTTATTCTTTTCAAGCTCGAGACTTTTGCCAAAATTAACCTTTCGTCCTGAGCCTGCAGGCGATCAATGTTGCCGTCCTTCAAAGCTCCATTTATGGGGACATCCAGAAATCGTGCTACGGCATCGTTTTCCTATCAACGCCGCATCGAGGTTCGGACGTCACATCATTCCCCAAGTTGCTTGCAAACATTGCAAATCTTGCAACACCGTGGCTTGCTGGGGTGCTAGGACGCTCTCGCAAGGACCTCATTGAAATGTTGCAAAAGGATGCCAATGACCTCCACAAGCTATCTATGGACTTTTCAGAGCGGCTATTTCATATTAAAATTGCCTCGTTCGTCGAGCAAAAAATCACGTCTCCTGCAAATAGTCGCGTAAGGTCTTCCCACAGTTGCGGTTGGGTCAAATGCTAACTACCTGTGGAGATTGTTGATGATACCACGGGGGTCATCGGGTGCGCAGGAGAACGCAGAATTCCAATGCAGGGTTGCGATCATAGTACAGTCTGTAAATTCTCTTCAAAAGACACCAACTACGATCTGGTCCACGGGATAGTGGAACAATGGTCCAGCGAGGCTACAACTGGTGAAATAGGTACTTGACTGGAAATTTTCGCGATTGAATTTGATTTTGATTTTAGTTAGAAGATGATGATAGCCAACTCATACTCGGTAAGCTTACAGTATTGCGCGCTTTTTGTCTCCATGTTTACGTGAAACAAGACTGTCGCAAAAGTCTACAATTCCCCGAGATGACGTTTCGAAAAATCCAACTAGTCGATGAGGTTCCAAAAGGCTCTCCAAATGCATGCGACTGGATCTTTAAACACTCAGCCTTTGTTCAATGGAATACACGAGCGGAAGGGCCACTATGGATCAAGGGCAAACCAGGTGCAGGTAAGTCGACTCTGGTCGAGCACTTGATTGAGCACTTTGAACGTCAGCAGAGGACGACCAACGACATCTTATTGTCCTTCCTCTTCAACGCTTTCGGAGTCCAGGGTCTTCAGAAGTCGTCTCTTGGTCTTTACCGAACACTGCTAGACCAACTCCTTAAGCAAGCGCCTTCAACACTGGAAGACTTCATGAAGTTCTGTGCGGAAAAATGGAGGCTCGCCCCTGAGTCAAAGGACGATTGGCACGAAATCGATAGCAAACGTCTCCGTTGGTACCTTAATGGCGCCCTGGCGAAGCTCAAAGGATCCCCACGAGGAGTATTCATATTTGTTGATGCAGTCGACGAAGCCACCGACGGAAGTATTGATGATATTGTCACGCATCTCCACCAGCTGGACAAGACGCTTCGAAAAAATGGCGTAAGGGTGCAGATATGCATCTCTTGTCGCCATTTCCCCATCTTGCCTTCTATCACGAAACATATCGTCATCCTAGAACACGAGAATCATGATGATATTGCCACTTATGTCGATAGTTATTTTGAAGATTCTAACATAATTGGTCGAGACGGCTACGAAGCGTCTGGTTTTCTGGAGAAGCTCAAATCTGAAATTAAGACCAGGTCCAATGGAGTCTTTCTCTGGGTGCGTTTAGTGACACCCCAAGTCATTAGACGCTTAAATTTAGCTCCAGCAAGAACAGACACTGTTATCGCTGTTCTGGGCGAGGTTCAGCCACGGCTTGGAGAGATATACGCCGATATTCTCAGCAACGTGATCGATCCAGAGAACCGATTTGATGCGTACATGCTTCTCGATTGGGCCACGACAAGATCCGCCCCCCTTAAACTCTTTCAATTGGTTTCCGAGGTCAAATTCTCGGACGCTTATTCTGTTGACCCCGAAAGCTATGATTCTGAGCTTCCTCAGATTGAGTTCCGGATTGGCAGCCTCTCTGGTGGATTAATGGAAGTTGTCCTGGAAGCCGATGGTCGGCTTGCTATATTCATTCATCCAACAGTCAAAAGATTCCTCCTCGAGGACGGTCTTCGAGTCTTCAAGCAACTTTTCGACAGCTCTCTCCAGCCTCGTCCAGCTTCACCAGAGGCAGAGACCCATCAGGATATTCTAGACTCAATGGATCATCACACCGAAAGGGATCATCATCTCGAAAGCCTAGACTCAGTCGAAGAACATATGGAAAGGTTAGATTATTTTGGACACCTAGAAAGCCCAACCTCGGTCGAACAACACACCCCAAGCCTGGATTCGATAGATCTACATCTCTATAGCCCAAACTCAGCTAATGATCATTCCGAGAGCCTGGTCCCTTTTGGCAGACGACGTACCACAGTTGCTAGTGGAATATGTAAAGATCCGTCAAACGAAAGAGCTTCTGAAGCGGAAAGAGCTTCTGAAGCGGAAAGAGTGCTTAAAGCGGAAAGATTGCTTAAAACGGAATCCTCCGTCCAACGAGTTTCAACTAGGATGCTAGAAATCCCACCAAGTGAAGAAAATCTAGGTGATTCTTTCGCGGTAGAGATTGATTTGCGCGAAATGAAGGATTCAAAGTCAGTCTATGTATCACTGCGCCGCCCAAAGAACAGAGCTAATATATGCTTAGCGCACACATGGCACGCAAATGGATTGAAAGATGGAAACAGCAGAGTTTGCCCTTGCTTTCAGAAATCACTCGAGGACATACACGTATCAAGGTTGCGATCCTGGATGTGAATAAATACTCTCTGTCGCGCTATACTCCCACATGTATAGACAGAGTTAAAGGGTTCTGGACGCCAAACAAGCCGCCAGCCAAGAACCCCGGGGATCACGGGGCTGATCTCAGTGCAATCTTCACAATGATAGCTCCAGATGCTGATATTTTTCTGGCCTTGCTCCCCGAATCTCCCAGGATTGCAGCCTCTCACGTAGTCAAGGTGAGTCTCAGGCTTTGACACCCTTTGAACTTTCTTATCTCATCGAATCTCCAGGCGCTCAGATGGGCAATTACAGGAAAAGTAGATATCATCGCCATGACGTTCAGCTTTAGGAGATGGTCTGCCGAGGTCTTTGAATTGCTCCGTCGAGCGAATCTTGAAAATATTTTGGTATTTGCAGCATCCGGTGGCCAGTTGTTTAGCAGTACCAACCTTGACAACAACACAATTTCCATCAGCTCGGCAGACGGTTATGGCCGTTCCTCCGAATATAATGCTCCGCCATTGACATATGGTGAAAACTTTGCTGTACTTGGCGAAGGCATTGGTATCCCGCTAGAGACCTCGAGAACGGATAGGACACTATCAGGGTTTTCCATTTCGACTGTCATTGCCTCAGGAATAGCCGCTGTTGTTCTCCAACTTGCTAATCATTTCAGATCCACGCACCGTGATCGAGAGCGTCCTCTAAAGATGCTCCATTCCAGGAAAGGGATGACGCTCGTATTCCGATACATGAGTTCCAGTAGATCAAGCGAATATGCTTATATTACGCCTTGGAAATTACTTGACAAAGAGGTTGGCATTGAATCTGTGGGCCACAAATTACACTCCATACTCGATGATGGAGCTGTATGAGATCTTGAAATTGCTGATGTCAAAAAGAGCAGCCATTTCTGGTAGGCCTACCTGATAGGGCAAGTGTGCCAAGCAGAGTTGAAAACTCTGGCTGCACTTGAACCCCCAGTATAGTTGTATACAGATAGTAATATGAGCTTGCTTTCAGCCTGCCCCGCGCTTGACAGAACATGAATGTTGCCGACCATTGTCACAGAGCGCACAGTTAGAGCAGAGTACTAGCTTGGCGCCTGCCGGTATCACCAAAGGCTAAGTTAACGGGCTGCCATTAAAAGCTGGCCATTGTGAGGACCTCAGTAATTCTTTCCTAGTCCAAAATAGTTTGACGCGAAGAAGCCGCCTGTGAATAGTTCTCCTCGAAGATCTCTCAACATAGAAGGGAACGGAGCGACCTAATACCTTGAACTGCCTCTATACAAAGCGCCTAATTAGCCTATTGAAGCCTATTTGACCTTTTCCTCATCATTCTGGTGCCCAGGAACCGAAGTCTACCTGATACTCCTGACAAAGATGTGTGATCGAGAGAGTAGTGATATGTGGTGCGCATACGCCGGGCTTGAATTGATCCACCGACCACGGTTCTTGTAGTAGTAATTGTTACAGACAGGATCCTCCATTCCGTCCATGATGCAACCTACTCACGGATCTGACTGGCAAAGAGGATAGAAAAACGAGCGTCGATCAGCTCACACAGGTGAAAGGACTTTGTCGGCTGCTCCGCCTGCTGCGTATAATTAGGCCTAAATGTCCCACCAAGCTATGCTAGCTCACAGGCGGAAAAGTAAATCGAATACGGAGTCCGGAGGGCCGCCGTGCGCGGGACAGACATGCGAATCCCAATGAGATGTCGTTGGCGTGAAAGCGTCAGCCAGGGAAAAACAGTCGAGCAGCGTGCAAAGCTGGACATCAAAATTACACAGGGCTATGTGGCCTTAACAATACTACGACTGTTATTTGCTAGTTAGCTTAATATTTCTGGCGTCGATGAGGCCTAACAGTAGACCACTTCACGAGCGGCACTAACTAGACACGTGGGACGGATTTCGTGAGAAAGAGCTCTACACAGGTATGCAGCAGGGCACATGCGTGGGACAACGTTCTTCCGTGACATGCGCTCAAAAATGGCAACTGCGTTCCTGTTAGACGGTCATTGGACCTCACAGTCAAACCCATTCCCCTTTCCCACAGCCCACCTCGACATCCCGCCTTCAGATAAACTGATGAAACCCCGGCGTTCCTAGAGCCTGCCGCCAACGCTGCCCATACCTCATCAGCAGCAGCATCGGCAGCCAGCACACCAACAAGATCAGCGCGAACGTCGTCCACGCCCAACCGTACCCGATCTTCCCGGCCAGCTGCAGCCCAAAGAAACCAACCACAAACGATAAGCCCCTTGCCAGATTGAGGAGCACGCCACTTTCGGGCGTCTGTGGCTTGTAGCAGTCGCTGACGTAGGCGTAGATGCACGTGGAATTTATCTGGAGGCCGAGACAGCCTAGAAGATGAGCCAGTCAGCGAGGGTCTGGTAAAAGATCGCTGTCGGAAAGACCTAACCAATAGCCAGCCCCACAAGCGGCGCAATATAGTGCGTATGCCGCTCAATACACCACCCGAATATGATCATCCCCACGGGCATGAAGATCGCTGCACTAGGGGTGAGGTACAAGCGATGCTCCGGGATGCGGATGCCGTTGTTGCGCCGCGCAAGTCGGTAGATGATGTGATCGCTGAGCTTTCCGGCGGAGAGCTCGCCGATCAGGGTGCCGATGAGCAGGGAGACGCCGGTGCAGGCGCCGATGGGGCCGGCTTTGAAGTGGTATTTGGCGGTATAGATTTTGGCCATGGAGATTGCGGGGAGGACGTTGATGCTTGAGTGGATTAGATCGGTGGGGGAACAAAGGGGGGGTTGTAGGAGCGTACAATGTCCAGGACCAGAGGTAAGACCAAAAGGGGATTGTGATGCTTGGGTATTTGAGCATGTAGAAGGAGGTGAAAAAGTCCATTGCCTTCAGCTTTCGCCCGGGTATCATGTTTCCTCGTAGGTTGAAGAGCATGTCCCAGTAGCTTCTCTCGCGGGTACGCTCTGATAGAAAGCCATGGTGCCGTGAGAAGAGTGTTTCGGGGAGCAGAAAGACCGCTACGAGCATTGAGACGGCGGTGACAATGCCTGGCATCCAGTAATCCTCCAAGCAGGTTAGCACAGCCCTCTAGAGTAGTTGTCTGGTCACATACCCACTGCCAGCCAACAGATTGTCCAAGAAATCCTCCCACTAAGATTGGTGTCAGTGGCCAGGAACGCTTTCGAGCAGCAAGATACCTACTAATAGCTGCAATGTGCGCACCATTGGTAACAAAGATAGCATATACTCCGGACTTCTCGCCCATCTCGTGAAGATAGAACATATCAGTTATGCAAGCACTGCCAACCTTAAGATATGGTCGTTAGCCTTCCTGTGCAAAACCATTGGTATACACGTACACTCATCATGCCGCCCATTCCACATCCATTGATGGCTCGACTCACGACCAAGGAAGTAAACGTCTTCGATTTCGCTGCCCCAATCTGCCCAAATACAGCAAAAAGCGGCGCCAGGAGCGTGACCGGCCTTCTTCCATAATAATTCGTCAATGGCGCCCATATGAACGAAGCAACGCCCCCAAAAATGGTAGCTGTCGTAGTCGAGTAAGTCACTTTCTCCACAGTGTGATGAAAAGCATGGCTCAGAAGCACTAGGCTTGGATTGATGACCGCGGCATTGAAAGGGCCCAAAAAGGCCATAAAGCTAACTTGGACCAGCACTGTCCATTTAAGCCATCGCGGCCAGTTCAGAGGGTCGTCTTGCCACTGGCTTGGTTGGGGTATCAATGGAAGACCGTGAACATCGAGCTTGAGACTCGAGATATCAGACTGTTTTTCCGCTTCACCGAGCTGGTCGATACCGAGCGTCTCGGTTGTTGTCTCATGGTACTGTTTCTGGGCTGAATCTCTGGTTGGTGAATCAGTCGTGCCAGCCATGATGACTGTGTTCAGGGTAGGCTGGCAGGAGTGTCATTTCCACGTCTGGCCATGACGACGAGGCAAGAAACCTTCTCGATGAACAGCTTCTTGCCCCCAAAATGGGCTGGCTCGGTATTTCCCTGCCGAGGCATAGCCAGGCCACGTCATGGCATTCTAATACGGACGGCATCAGGTAGTGGTTGACCTAAGGCTTAGGCCTGTTATGGGAACACCTAGTCGACATGGTTGTGAGTGGTCTTGCAACCTGGCGAGGATCAAGAAAGTAGCAACGTGGGGTCGCTACGCGTATGAGGAGATGGAAGGATCGATGTCGGAGACACCCGTTAAAGTACCTCAGCTGACATATGCAGGGCAAGGCGCAGATGGAATTTACATGCAACACTGGTTAGACAAGCCGGTCTTGGAGCCGGCTTTCCAGGTGCAAGAAGGGAGGCTCAACGCCACGGCAATTGGGTGGGTAGGAGAAAGATACAGGGGTGGCGAGAACGGATATGCAGATATCCGCAAGCGAGCTTTGACAGTCACTGTTGTGCTTATATGGTTCTTGTTGATTGTGTGACAAGAAATTTATGATGCGATTGCCTTTTTCTGTAGACGACTGAATTTTTTCTCGTTCTTTTCTATTTTTGCGTTTTGACCTTCAGGAACCTAGCCCTAAGAGCTTTCCCACTTTCCTTTTCGGTCTATGTTTGACCCAAAATGGTGCGCTGGAGGTATTCCACGGCTTTGAACTACACGACTGACATGTTGGATAGCATATCATCATTGTTGGCTGCGGTCTCGCCGGCCTCGCCGCGGGAATCGCCCTAGCAAAGGCCGGCCACGAGGTCGACATTCTCGACAGTGTTCCTAAGATCACCTATATCGGCGCCGGTAAAGCTATCCTCTCTGAAACCGTCCAAGACCGCCTTCAAATCTCTCTGACAATTGGCCCCAAGGCATTCAAGTCTCTCCTAACTCTTCTCACATTCTCCGCGCCCTCGGCATCGCCCCCTACATCCTGCCCTATTGCACGGAGCCAATCTCCTTACGCATGATGCGTTGGCAAAATGGTCAAATTCTCGTCGATATCCCGCTCAAGCAGCCCTCCCTCGATAATTACCACTCCCCTTACTGGCACATCCACCGCGCGGACTTCCACCGCGGACTTCTGGCTTGCGTCACCGACCTCGGAATCAAGACCTACCTTTCCAGCCGCGTCGTCTCTGTTGACCCAAGCGTTCCCTCACTTACCACTGCGGAGGGTAAGGTGTTCTATGCGGACCTCATCGTCGCTTCCGACGGCCTGCACAGCACCCTCCGCGACTTCGTGGTGGGTTCCCCCTCTCCACCAGTACCCACTGGTCAGCAGGTCTACCGGGTCACCTTACCCGCGTCCCGCCTCCAGGGTCTAGGCTCCTCCTTCGACGAGCTAATCACCATTCCACGGAACAACCACTGGATTGGGCCGCATGGAACCGTGCTCAGCTATCTCCTCGAAGGCATTGATCAAAAGCTCCTCAACCTCGTCTTAACAATTGACACAAGGCTTCCAGACGGCGTGAACCAGAAAGCTGGCTCCCACGACGAGGCACGTAAAGCATTTTGCGGCTGGGATCCGCGAATCGATAAAATCCTGGAGCATGCGGAAAGTATCCTGGAATGGCGGCTTTACACCCATAATGAGATCTCAAGCTGGGTGCACTCAGACAATAAAGTCATTCTCATCGGCGACGCGGCGCATGCAATGACACCATACCTCGCGCAGGGGGCCGCAATGGGGATCGAAGATGCGGCGATTCTCGGTGGAGTCCTGAAAAAGTACCCCTCGAAGGAGGCGTTGGGAGAGACGCTAAGGATGTACGAGCAGCTGAGGATTGAACGGACGGCACGGGTGGCCAAGGCAAGTATTGGGAGCCGCTGGTTCACGCAGATGGAGGATGGGGGAGAGCAGAGGAGGAGGGATGAGTGGCTGTTAAAGCATCCGGGGATACAAAAGGGGCATATTAATATCAGGAGTGATAAGGATTTTTTGGATTTTTTGTTTGGGTATGATGCTTATGAAGCTTTAGAGGAAGCGATAAGGGAGAAAGAGAAGGAAAAGAACGGTGGAGCGAACGAAAAGGCGGCGGGAACGTGAGCTTTATTGCTCAAGGTCTTCGCCGACAGGATAGGTAGTTCAGGATCGCGTCCCCCGGCTGTCGGCGCAACGAGACGTTGGGGGAAGCTTGGCGGAAAGATACAAATGCACAGTCCTTAGCGGCGGCTCTGTCTCTAATAAGCAGGGCCGAAAGAGGCAATTAAATCAAGCTATGTAAAGAATGGGATTGAAAACAGAGTGAGAAGTTCACCTCACGGATATTACTAGTTTTTTTGTCCTCGAAAGATGAGCCTAGGTCTTAGAAGTCACGTGGCATCTGGCTATTAATATTGGCGTCCGCCCGGGATATATTACATATACCATGACTCCTGACACCCAGCCTCGTGTAAGCCGCTAAAAGGGGTGAAGGGGGCAAGGTGGAAAGTGACCGAGATGTAGACGTTTCAACAGTTGAGTTGCTGGTGTGGGCACCGCGGCAGGAGGCCGCCAAGGACCCAGATTTGCGTGCCGGGCTCTCCCCCTTCGGGCGTGAGGGTAAGGCCTTCGGGCCTTCGGCCGCCTCATAGCTTACCTAGTTAGATCGCGCGAGCCTCAACCCTTTGTCAGGGCCTGCCTAGGTATTTCAGTCTTCTAGGGCTGTCAGCAAGAGTCGTGCCATCACGGGGCCATGGCTTCCAATAATAATTGGAACAATGAGGACATCTTATTTCAGGAGGCCCATTCAGGCCGCGCTGGGAGCTTTCCTCCTGACCTTTGCAGCACACAATCGCTGCGAGTGCTAGAAAATTGAGGAGACGTGCGGCATGGCTGCCCGAGAGACAAAGGAACTGGCGATGCGATGACTATTTAAGGCAGAACTCAGCCCAAATGTCCCATTAATTAGGATTGGCCCGGAAGTGCGGATACTCGGGGACCGTAAGGCTACTGTTCGATCTCTGTTTAGAAACTTTCTGCGCAATCCTGATTCTTGCCGTATGTTCAACCAGCTGCACAAGCCTAGGCGTCTTAGAAGGCAGACTTGCTCGAGCGCACTTGGTTCCACGAAATTTAATGAGGCTACTAAGCTAGACGAGAGGCGCAAAAGTTACGTTCTACTCCCCTTCGCTGGGTTCAGCATTTATGGCTCTTATTGCTTAATATGCTTCATATGAGAATCTGTTGTTATGAAAACTTATTCACTTGGCGCGCAAGAATCTGAGTGATTTACAACTTAGTCGCCGAACAACCTCACCAGTCTAGCTCATTCGCGCGGCTGTGCCCGACACCCCAAAGACAAGAGATTTTACCTTGCCAGGTTACAATGTGTTTCCAAGGCTGCAGAGCGCTGCATTTGCTCCTCTTCGTGTAGCCAACCCCCGTCAAGAGCCCTGGTCCCATTCATAGCCACGAAGATTCTATTACTGTAGGTTTCACAATCTTTCAGCTCCTCGTTCTTGCATGTGGCAGGAACTATTCTTTGATTTCCGCTAGAGACTGGATACCGATTTAAAAGACCAGGAGCCTGAAGCAGACTTTCACTCTCTACAACCTTAGAATTATCATCACTGTCAACGAAAATGGCCGAAACACAAGCAGCTGTCAGCTACCCTGTTTATATCGGTATCTGGACGAATTGGTCCCTCGGGGGAAAAGTCACCGGATTGACCCTCACTCTGGATCATAATAATGGAGCAATTCTGACGACTTTTCTAGCAGTCTTCGTCACTTTTACAGGCTCTAGGCTCTGGCGCATCGTCTGTTTTGTCTTACATCAGCTGCTTCTATCTAGGAACAAGGCTCAAGACGGACTATATCATCAACGCCAAGCGATCTTACGTAACGCCAACGACGGAATAATTGGCTTTTTAAGCTTTCTGCGTATATTATTTGCGTGGCGGCGAGTTTCTCATAAGCCATTCAATCGATTAGTTCCCGTTATTGGAATCTCTTTCTCAATCTTTTCTGCGGTTACGTTCGGCGGTATATTCTCAGCAAAAATCAGCTCGAGTATGGGGAGCGAAGTGCTTATTTCCAGTCCAAACTGTGGCATTCCCATCTACACTGCCAACTCCTCCGCAAACATTGAACAATTTATGAATATATATGCGCCGTGGCAAACCCAGCGCATTACTTCGTTTGCTAATTATGCTTTGAGGTGCTACTCAAGTACTTCCGGGACGGGTTCCTCAGGAAGCCGTGGCTGTGAGCCATTCGTAAAGAAAAATCTTCCTAGTCAGATTGATCGGAATGCTAGTTTTCCTTTTAAAGAAAAGATATGTCTTAAAGAGTATGGAAACCTTAAAATCGATACAGGCTATATTCAATCTCAAGATCTTGGATTAAATTTGCCTGTCAATCTTCGGTATAGTTTCAGAAAAACTCTACATTGTGCCCCAATAAGGAGCAAAAATAACCAAAAGGCTGTTAATTACTCTCAAGATAAGCCTTATATGCAATACTTCTATGGACAGCGATGGAAAACGCCTGGCCCACCAATCCCTTATACGTTTGCTGTTGAACAGCAGTCAGCTGAGGAGATAGCCTGGCGGTCTTACAATTATCCAGACGCGGATTATCGAATCCAGTATGATTTCTCGCCAACGATATAGGTCTATACAAATGATTACCTATACTGACCTTTACTAGCGTGGAAAATTGTCAAATCAATAATGGGGCTTGTGATAGAAATTACTCAACATTTACCCCAATACAGGAGCTCGCGCAAACTGATAGCGATCTGACTTTAATTTTTCTTTTAGCGACAAACGTACGATATACTGAATCCGTAGACGACAGCTGGTATTCTGCACATCGCCCAACAATCGATATCATGCACCAGTTTGGATATAATGAGAGTCAAAGCTATTTCCTATCAGACGAACCAGCTTCCGTTTTGGGATGCAAAGAGCAGTACCAGCACTGCGATCCAACTCTATCGCCTGACCAAGGCTGTTCTGCTTATGAAGGTTATGAAGCAATCCACAGTCAAACAGCAGCGACCAAGAGGGAACAGGCTCTTTACTGGAGCTCAGGCCTAACTCCCTTATCGGAAGTAATTACCGACCTTCGATCATTCGCTCTGTCCGCTAGATTTGGTCTAACTCAGTCTACGCAAGGCTCATTGCCGGTAAATCAATGGCAGCGGGAGGTCGAATTTTGGCATAATATAATTTTAATTTGTTTTCAAGGTTTCCTAATCAACAATGCTATAGGTCCAGGAAGTCAAGAAATATTTGAAAATTTCTGGCAAAAGCCGACCAATGATCTGCAGAGATATATTTGCAAGAATTATGTATGTCCAAAGTCCAGTCCGCTCGTCTACTTCTTTTTATCATTATCTTGGAAGACCCTTTTTTACCCTTCCCTTTAACCAGAGCAGCGTGATTCGAGCTTCAATTTACCTTTAAGTGCTAACGATTCTGTAGAAAATTGTTTCCACTGCGCACGGAAACTTCTCAATTGTGTGGCTTTTCCTTGTTTTTACTATTGGGATCTTAATTATCCTTCTTGAATTATCGTTACAAAGACTTTTTGTCTGGCTAAAATATTATTCTATCATCAAAACTACAACCACAGAATGGTTTGGTAATGATGTTCTCCAGCTTCAACGATTAGCCCATGAAGAACTTGGATTAGGAGACTGGAAAGGCTGCAGAGAAGACAAAATTCCGGTTACGCAAAAAGGCCAGCTTCTTGGAATCTTCAGCGCAGCAAATCCAGATCATCCAAAGCTTATCAACCCGAACGCAGATTCCAAGAAACTTCAACAGACTATAACTAGTAGTGGATCCAGCGATCTTGGATGCGCAACCGATATAAGCAAGGAGGAAGTCATCACAGACCACTACATCGCCTTAAAAAGCAACAGTCATAGAAGCATTGGCAATCACAGCGCTGGCAGCTCCCAGGCCGAACAACAGACCGACAATACTCAGCCGATAAGTATTGTGGCTAGTTCATTGAAAGGTCAAGCAGTATCGCTGCGCAGCTCTTCTGAGCAGATTCGGACGCCTTGAATTGAGATACTGACAAGCTCGCCGAGTATCACATCAATAAGCGGAGAAACATTCGCTAGCTCCCATTCTACGAACAGAAACACCCTGGCAGAGGTATAGGGTGGACAATCGGAAACATTGACTGGTTCCTCACCACAGGTTTTTGAGAATTCTTTGGAATTTCTTACGGCGCTGTGTTCGGCACTCTTTTCACAAGGAAGACGAGCTTTTTATTGGGCATGGAAATCGACCACGCTCTTTCAGAGAAGATATGGCTTCAACTTGCTTTCTCACAGCTTTTGATCAATTTGACAATGCTCTGCTTACCTTATCACCGCTATGCTTCCAGAATTTTTGTCAGTAGCCTCTAATGAGCGATCTTGCTGAGCCTGAACCCTCCAAAATTGTGTGCCCAAAGAAGCAGTATTAGCCGCGTTCTAGTCCTACTTACAAAAGCAGCAGGCCATCGTAGCAGCGACAATAAGCGAGCTCTCATTGAAGCCGGCGCGGCGCTGCCGGGGCGGAATCTAGGGAGTACTGTGTGCCGATGAGGGAGGAGTATGGCGTGTACGGCTAGCCTTGGGACCTCATGCGCTTTTTGCTCTTCTGCTCCTGCTTTGGTGGCTTGCTCTGATCTTTGCCTTTCTTGTCTTCCGGCAACTGTTGCGGCATGAGTTCGTTGGCATGCCTATCAACCCCCGTTGTCATTGATCAACGAAGATCAAATATGTTCGCAGAGGCATTCTGGTGTCTGAACGTGGGTGGATTACAGCCCGAGCTCTTTAATAAGCTCATTTTTTATCCTCTGAGCGTCCCAGCTACCCTTGGTGGGAACCAGCACATGCGATACCGTTTGGCCTCGTATAGACACAAGGGGCTTAATGATGCATTGTTAGTTAACCTGAAGCTGGACATTGAACATTTTCAGAGGGTGGGTCGTCTATTCTTCGTTGTCGATGCGGAAGTTTTGGCTGTTCACCATTCTGCCAGATGTATTTGCAAGATCTAAGAATTTGTCGTTTTTGGCCGAGTGAATGAAATGTTAAGATAAAATGAATTGATTGATTGTCTAACTATCTCCTGGAGGAGCAAGCTACTCATATAGCCACCCCGAAGGGGTGGCTGGGTTGCTCCACTGTTAACATGAAATCGTGCAGGATCTTGTCGGATTTACCCATCTTTGGTTCTGTGAAGGGCTGATACTAAAGTATTAAGTGGATGAGAGATAGGAATAGGGTCTAGGGGGGACAGGGTTTGGATGAGAAGTTAGAGGGTCTCGAGTTTTGAGAAGCATCTGGGAGCTGTATGACTTGCAAACACACCGACTCCTCCGACAGTCGTAGGTATGACTACCTTCGTGTGTGAATATCGTGATCTTGCAGACCAAGGTCGTGATCCGGTTTTTTGAAAGTGCATGGCGGCGGAGGTCGAGGTGGTGACTATCAGCGACAGTGTCCTGCCTGCGTTGGCAAGGGCACGACTTCTCATGATAGCGTTTGCGATGACATAGATCGTAGAGAGGCTTGTTTGAGTCGCAATATTCTATTTGTCTGCACATCATGAAGGGCTTACATAAAATACAGTAAGTCACTGGTATTATCATCAGCGATTCACCTTGTGTCCACCCTGCTCGTAAAGCTGTGGATGTTAAAGCGGCGGGGCGGTGGTGAGCAGGGAGGGGAGAACGATCCGGATTTTCGGTGTTTTTACCCGCCAAGACTGAGCGGAATGCTGAAAAATGTTGGCGCTTGTCGAGCTACGAGGACTCACTACCTTACGCGCAATCCAGACCCAAAACACCACTCGTTGAATATTTGATCGCCTCCCCCTTCTCCCTTCCCCCCTCCAATGCCACCCTTCCGCCTCATCAGCCATGCCCACCTTCGGCCAACCCTCCACTCTCCCCCAAACATCCTCACACTCCGCCGCCGTCTACCTCCTTCCCTACGCCCATACTCCACCCCACAACCACCACCCCCACCGCGCCTCACCCGCCTCCTATCCCACACCCCCACCTTCCTCCACCGCTGGATCACCCCCATCACCCGCGCCCCCCTCTCCCACATCACCGCCTTCCTCCTCCTGCACGAACTCACCGCGATCATCCCCCTCTTCGGCCTGACCGCGACGTTCCACTACACGCACTGGCTGCCCCCGTGGTTCGCCGAGGGGAAGTTTGTTGTCGACGCGACGGGGAAGATTGGGCGGTGGGCGCGGAGGAAGGGGTGGATTAGCGAGGAGGATGAGGGGGCGGCGGAGAGGGTTGTGGAGAGTGGGAGGGCGGGGAGCGTGGAGGAAGGGGGTGGGGGTGGGGGTGGGAAGGGGAGCTGGGGGGAGAGGGCGAAGGGGGCGCTTTGGAAGAGGGGAAAGGATGGGTATGAGGAGGATGAGGGCGGGGTGCAGAAGAAGAGAGGGTGGTGGTCGAAGGGGTGGAAGGGATTTGCAAAGGGTGAGGAGGGGGTGAGGTGGTTGGTCGAGTTTGGGACGGCGTATGCGATTGTCAAGTTCTTGCTGCCGGTGAGGATTGTGGCAAGTGCTTGGGCTACGCCGTGGTTTGCGAGGTGGACGGTTGTTCCAGTGGGGAAATCAGTGGGCAGAGCGGTAGAGCTTGCACGGAAGAGATTGAGGAAGAGTCCAGGAAACGGCAAGGGCTGAGTGTAGTGGGAGGCCATAGTTGCACATACGAAAAACTCGACTCATCGTCACCACCGAGGTGACATGTACGACTACACGAAATCTCCAGGCAGCAGAAGATGCATTTCGGGATATCCAAGCTTCTTCACAGACTGAAGTAGCGAAATAGCGCTTCTGATACCGCTGGGTGCTTATGGTGAAAGGGTTGTGGTCAAGCACACGTGTCTGGAGAGGCTAAATGGGACAACCGAAGCGGCAGGCCTTGTGTCACTCAAAGAAGAGGAATTTGATGACGGTAGGACAACATTATATCTTGCCTGCCTAATAACTATGCAACCCTTTCCCGCTCTGCTTCCGCCACTTTGAATTTCACAATGTCGCCTCACCCATCTACGTGACAGAATGAAAGTTGAGAATAGGTATTCATGGCTTCTCGTAGATCCAGTCATTCTGAGCCAGCTTGTATGAGATGACCTCCTCAGGCTTGAACCAGAGAGCAATCTCCTTTTTTGCGCTCTCAACGCCATCGGAGCCATGGCAGACGTTGCGGCCAACATCGATCGCGTAGTCACCTCGAATGGTACCAGGGGCTGAGGCGAGAGGGTTGGTGGCGCCGAGGATGCCTTAATACAGGTCAATTGTTGTTCCCAAAATGTACAAAGAGACTTACTGCGGCCAGTCTTGCAGGCGTCACGTCCTTCCCAAACCATAGCGCAGATCGGGCCACTCAGCATGTCTACAAATAAGTGTCAATTGGTTTCATACACCTTGACGGCATTGTGGAGGTTTGGGGGCGTCAACGTACAGGCGACGAGACCCTTAAAGAAAGGCTTATCGGAAAGGTCTGCGTAATGCTTCTCGAGGTGTTCCTTGGACGGAGTCACAAGCTTGATAGCAGCAAGCTTGTAACTAGTGTAATTTAGCCCGGGCCTCAAATATCTAAGCTACCAGAGCTTCTCACCCTCGCTTCTCAAATCTGGAGATGATATCGCCAACGAGCCCACGCTGCCCATCAGGTCAGCAAATCGTAGGCTACACTCTATTGGAACCTAATGGGATAGGGCAGAGATTGATTAGAGGTCGCACCTGAACGCCATCTGGCTTAACTGCGATAAAGCTGTTGGTCTAAATGTTAGTTTCGGCTTTGATTGGTAGACAGAGACTCCTACGTTTGCTCGTTGGAAGACATTTTGATATGTAAAGTTGGTCTTGAAATGTGAGTGTCGAAAAGGTTGGAAAAAGAAGATGCAAATGAGACTGAAGCGGTGAAAGGTACACGGACAGGATATTTTCGTGCCTGGAACCTGAATCTGTGGGCGAATTTGGTGGGGCAGATCAGCCACGTTTTGGAGGGGTTCAACAAAGATTCGCTCTCACCGTTCAGGGGTCACCCCCACACGCTCCCGGCGGGCGTCCGCTCGGGAGCGTTAACCCAGCAAAGCATGGGTCTAAACATCCCCAATTCAGGACAGCTGTGTGACTGTGTCTCCAACCTTCGCCGGTCGTAGGAGGTCGGCTCTGGTCCATTACACGCCTCTCAGGTTTCAGTGGACAATCATGGCATCTCGATGGAGAGGAGCATCTATCAGGCTAGCACTCATTGCTGTCTTTACATTTGCTCTACTCCTTCAACCTGCCGGTAAGCACAAGGAGCAACGGTAACCTACAACCTCTAACACACTCGCAGCCACCGTGAAACGCAACGACTTCAAGAATTGCAATGATTCGGGATTCTGCAAACGGAACCGCGATCTCGCCGCAAACGTGACTTCCAGGGCTGCTGGCTACATTGATTCCTACAGCATTGATCCTACGACCATCACTTTCAGAGATGGCCAACTCTCCGCAACCATTGTGAAGACCACTCCTGGTCATCATAACTTCAACCTTCCTTTGACAGTTTCGTTCCTCAAGTCAGGGGCTGCGAGAATCTCAATCGACGAAGAGCTACGGCAGAAAGGTCAAATCGAACTACGCCATGGCCGACAGATACGAAAAGAGAGGTACAACGAGGCGGCCAAGTATGCCGTGGTAGGAGGTCTGGACGTGAACAAATCAGCGAAATTAACGAAAGGAGATGGCCAGCTCACTGTCGAGTACGGCCCTGCCAATGGATGGAAAGCCGTCATCGAGCAAAGTCCATTCAGTGTAAAATTTTTCAAGGACGGAAAGAAGCATATCACCTTGAACGACCGAGGTTTCATGAACATAGAGCACTGGCGGCCTAAAAGAGAGGTCGACGGAAATGAGGAGAACCAAGATCAACCTACCAGCGATGGCGGAACCGTACCCAAAGAGTATCAGGCAGAAGAGCTCGACAAGGAGCCGGACTACGATGAGAGCACATGGTGGGATGAGTCGTTTGGCGGCCATACAGATACAAAACCACGAGGACCTGAGAGTATTGGGATGGACATTACGTTCGAGAATTATGGCCATGTCTATGGTATTCCCGGACACGCAGGTCCTCTGTCTCTTCGACAAACCGGACCAGAGCAAAATGACGAAGACTCTCACGGGTATCGGAATCCTTACCGCCTATTCAATGCAGACGTCTTCGAATATGAGCTCGATAAGCCGATGACTTTGTATGGAGCTATACCATTCATGCAGGCTCACCGGAAAGATTCGACGGTCGGAGTATTCTGGTTGAATGCAGCGGAGACATGGATCGATATTAAGAAAGAGAATATTGGTTCTAATCCGCTAGCCATTGGCGTCGAGTCAAGAACTAATACACAGACTCATTGGTTCTCGGAAAATGGCATCATGGACGTTTTTGTGTTCATGGGTGAAAAGCCACAGGACGTCCTTCAGACGTACACTGGGCTGACTGGATACACGAGACTTCCTCCAGCATTTTCACTAGGATACCATCAATGCCGATGGAACTATATGAGTGATGATGAGCTTCGAGAAGTCGACCGAAAAATGGATCGATACAATATACCATTTGACGTCATCTGGCTAGACGTTGACTGGTCTGACCACAGAAAGTATTTCGAGTGGAATAAGGATATGTTTCCCGACCCCCTTGGCACTCAGAAGCAGCTAGATTCCAATGAGCGGAAGCTGGTCATGATCGTGGATCCCCACGTGAAAGCCGAATCAGGTTATTATGCTGATGAGGAGCTGAAGAGCAAAGATTTAGCAGTTGTGAACAAGGATGGTTCAATTTACAGCGCTCATTGCTGGCCAGGAGAATCTCATTGGATCGATTGCTTCAATCCCAAAGCAATCGAGTGGTGGAAAACCATGTTTCAGTATGACAGATTCAAGGGAACAAGCGAGATCGTTCACCTTTGGAATGACATGAATGAGCCTTCAGTCTTTGGTGGTCCCGAGACGTCAATGCAAAGAGACAACATTCATTTCGGATCTTGGGAGCATCGAGATGTCCATAACATCAACGGAATGACTTATCACAATGCGTCATACCAAGCCCTCATCCAGCGTAAAAAAGGAGAGCAGCCACAGAGACCATTTGTTCTGACACGTTCATTCTATGCTGGATCACAGCGCTATGGAGCCGTATGGACTGGCGACAATCAAGCAAGCTGGGGCCATTTGGCAGCCGCTATACCAATGATCCTCTCCCTTGGAATTGCAGGATTCCCCTTTGCAGGAGCAGATGTCGGTGGATTCTTTGGCAACCCTTCCAAAGATCTCCAGACTCGGTGGTTTCAAGCTGGTGCCTTCTATCCTTTCTTCCGTGCTCATGCTCATGATGCATCTCTTCACAGAGAACCGTATCTCCTAGGCGATCCTTACACAGCTATCATGGCCGATGCGATTCGATTCAGATACTCGCTTTTGCCAGCTTGGTATACTGCTTTCCATGAAGCCTCCATTCAAGGAAGTCCTGTAATCAGGCCTCAGTATTACGTCCATCCTGGAGATGAGAAGGGCTTTGAGATTGATGACCAGCTCTATATTGGCTCTACAGGAATACTTGCCAAGCCTGTTGTAACCGAAGGGGCAGAATCAGTCGAGATCTATATCTCCGATGATGCGAAGTATTACGACTATTTTGATTACACTATTTATCAGGGCGCAGGCAAGCATCATAGAATAAATGCTCCCCTTGACAAGATCCCGGTGCTTATGCAAGCAGGACACATCATACCCCGCAAGGATCGCCATCGGAGAAGTAGCGGTCAAATGAAATGGGATCCCTATACCTTGGTCATCATTCCCGGGAAAGATGGGAAAGCTTCAGGTTCCCTGTACGCTGATGACGGAAAGAGTTTTGACAATGAAAAGGGGGCCTACATCCACCGTAGCTTCACCTTGGATAATTCTGTGCTTACGTCTTCCAATCTTGACGTCTCAGGCGCCAAAACGAATTCTTTTGCAAAGGCCATGGTTGACAACAAGGTTCGTGTTGAGAAAATTATCATCGTGGATCCTCCTAAAGAATGGCTATCAAAGAAGGACGTTCTAGTTATGGCAGATGGTGCAAAGGCTGGTTCTCGCGCATCGGTAGTCTTTTCCAAACGTTCAGGAGCGGGCAAAGCATCTTCGCTTGTTATTCGAAATCCTGATGTCTTGGTCGCACATGATTGGAAAATCGACTTTTCGTGATTTTGATGTATCTCCGACGTTCTGAGTTCATCACTGTCGCAGGAGCAACGGGAAAAGATAGATCGGTGTATGATAGATACTGCTAAAGGCAGTTGACTTGTGCAACTTAGTGAATATATGTATTGATACAAACTCTTATATTCTCACGACATATAACGTGCATTGAAAAGACTCGAAAGTCGCGTAGAATGTATCTTCTTAGACGTGCCAACCATGTTAAACAATGTCAGCAGCCTTGCATTTTCAGCCTTGTTCAGCCCCTGTGCACAGGACAGAATATCTTGCGGGAGATCGACGCAAGGCTGAGATTGATCCTTAAAATAATCTTGCCCGCTGCTGGAAAAAAAAATTACGCCAACTTCTAAAGTTACATGCGAATACCCCCTTCCTCGTTCCTATCAGATCAATCCTTAAACTCCATCTCCTCCCTTGCCGTCCGCAAAAGCATCATGTGTCTCTCACGATAGCACCGTCTGCACACCACATCTCCCTCTCAACCACCTCCCAAACAACCTCCACCACCACCCCAGAACACAAAACACAAACAAAATGCCCAACCCCCTCCCAGCATTCATCGACACCCTCGCCCCGCCCTTCCTCATCCTCTCCCCCCTCCTCTCCTACACCGACCAAATCCTCAGCATCCACCGCACCAAGACCAGCGCCGGCTTCTCCCTCGACATCCCCCTCATCATGCTCTCCGCGTCGATTCTCAAGGTCTTCTACTGGTTCGGCGCGTTTTACAGCACGAGTCTGCTGGCGCAGGCGGTACTCATGATCGGCGTGCAGGGGGTTGTGTTGAAGGTTGCGCTGGATAATAGGCCGGGTGGGTATACGGCGGGGGGGTTGTATGCGGGGGGGGAGAAGGAGGGGGTGTGGGGGAGGGTGGGGAGGGAGATGATGGGGGGGAGGGTTAGGAGGCCGTGGGGGTTTTGGCGGTGGAAGGGGACGAGGCCGTGCGTATATCCCTATATTTCCCCCCCCCCCCTTTCCGTCGAGCACCATGGGAGGTTCTAGCAGCGCGTGTTACTGACGGATCGAGTCCAGGTACTATGACACCGTCCTCTACTTCACGCTTACCCTCTTGTTCTTACACATTCTGACACCGCTACCAACCTATCCCCCCTACATCGCGCTCCTCGGCTACACCGGCCTCGCCATCGAAGCGATCCTCCCCGTGCCCCAGATCCTCTCGAACCACGCGGCCCGCTCGTGCCGGGGGTTCCGGGTGTCCGTGCTGGCCAACTGGCTGGCGGGGGACGCGATGAAGATGAGCTATTTTTTTTTCAGCAGCGATAAGATTACGTGGGCGTTCCGGATGTGTGGGTTGTTTCAGATGGGGTGTGATGTGTTTTTGGGGGTGCAGTATTGGATGTTTGGGGATGGGGAGGGGGGGAGGGGGGCGGTGGGGAATGGGAGGGTGGAGAAGGGGATGGGGGAGCGGTAGGAAGGAAGAGTAGGACAGCGGGATGGTGGAAGAAGAGGAGGGCATCACGAAATCATCGAGTGTAGCGGATGGCGAGGGAGGTGTCAGATATCTTAGAAATCGAAGATATATAGACTGTTCTATGGACTGATATACATCCTCATCCCCACCCCGTCAAACATTCTCCCTATGCCCCCTCTCCTCTCCCGCAGCATCCTCACCTTTCTCCCCCTCGCCCTCCCCAGCCTCCTTCCCAACCCACCTCCTAAAAACCGGCGTCATCAAACTCCCCCCCAAAATCTGCAACCCCTGATAAACCACCATCGGGATCAGCACCTCGCTCTCCACCCTCGCGTCCAACCCCACAAAAATGGTCTGCACGACCGGAATCCCCATGGCCGGCGTCTTGGCGGGCACGCAGTACGCGGCGGCGACGACGTCTTTGCGCGGCAGCCAGAGGACGGCGGTGGCGAGGGTGAGCGCGAGGTAGAGGAGGAAGAGGGCGAGGGAGACGAAGACGATAAACAGAAGATTCGAGGGGGGCGGGGTGGTGAAGGCGCGGGAGGCAAAGGCGGAGTCGTAGGCGGACCAGAGGATGAGGACGAGGGAGAGGGAGGGGAGCTTGTTGAGCCAGGGGTGGCGGCGGAAGAGTGTGGTGATGTGGGATGGGAAGGCGTTCTGGACAACCTGCCCTGCAGCAAGGGGGAGGAAGAGCGACAGCCCCAGCTGCAGAAAGACGCGGCGGTAGACGCCCGTGAAGCTCCCCGTCGCGGCGGGGGGCAGGATGGCGGTGTAGTGCGCGCCGGTGCTGGTGTACATCTTGACCAGGGCCGGGGTGAGGAAGGGGCCGAGGAAGTTACCGAGCGTGGATTCGGCGACGGTGAGGGCCTGGTTGCCGTGGGCCTGGCGCGTCATGACCACATTGCTGGAGATGGTGGTGGGGACGCAGCCCATGAAGATGAGGCCGATGAGGAGGCCCGGCGCCATGAAGGAGGGGTTGGTGGCGCAGGCGCTGACGATGGCGAAGATGGTGGAGCTGGTCATGAGGAAGCAGAGGGATTGGACGTAGAGGTGGATTTTCCATTTCGAGTAGTTGGCGAGGAGGGCGCGGGTGGGGAGGGTGAGGCCGGTGATGAGGAAGATGATGCTGACGCAGAGGTAGGTTACGATTGTCTCTTTGGCGTGCTGATGGCGGGAAGGGACTTGGACTTGGGAGGCTATGATGACGCCGAGGCTGACGGCGAGAAGGAACCATTGGTCGAGGAGATACCATTTGATGGCGGAGAAGGTGCGGTGGAGGGCGGAGCGGGAAGGAGGGACCGACTGTGGCTGTCCATCGTCGTTGCCATGTTGGTGGATGGCGGATTGGGAAGGAGAGACCGGCTGTTTTGGGCCATCGTTCGACTGTCCATCGCAGTTGCTGTTTTCCTCCGACATAATCCAACACCAAAAGTCACGGGATCGGGGTTGGACGAATCTTCAATCGATGGCATGTTCATTGCCCAACCTTAGCATCAGGGGCGTAGAAAAAAGAGCTTCGGAAAACCTCAATCGAACTCGGTTGAATCAGTGTCTCAACAGTCGAAAGTCGCCTACCTATTTGAGTATTGTTTTACGCTCGAGACAGATGCAAGGGCCCGCACATTTTCTATCTTCATCCAGGTCGGCAAACGTCATGCCGAAAGCGGCAGCGACAATCGGTCCGCAATTCAGACGCTAGAAAATTCACTGTGGCACCTGCTCATGTCTTCATTCCGAAAGCTTTAGGATTGAGAATCAGAGCAAAAGAAAAATTCTCGACGTTTTAGATAGCTCGTCCAATTCGGTATTTTTGATGATAATAATTGACTTATCCGGCTGGCAATATTATAATTTCTGCCCTTGTGAGCGCGGAAAGTGGCTAAACTTGGCAGGACAGGGGTCTTGGAATTTACTCTATCTAGCCCTCCATCTCCTACAATATCAAAGCTGTAACCTTTGCGTTTATTTTACTTTTTGATTTTTGATTTTTGCTGAACGCTATGCATCAACGTTTCCAACGTGACCCATCCATCTCCGTCGCGTAACAGTTGTTGGGCAGGTGTGCAGAAGGGTTCATGAATGAGATTTGGAATTATCTAATGCAGCAGGGCTGTCCAGCGATCAAGGTTGGTTGATCGGTTGGTTGTTCCACCACATCCCATCCCATCAATTGACCAATCAATCCACGCTATACGGACTCCGGCACGGCCAGTCGCTCTCCCCACCCGGACTCTGCAAGCCCTTTACATCTGACTGCCGTGGCGAGCGTGCGGAGAGATAATCCGTCGCGAACACGGAGGCTCGCTGGGGGTGTTGCTGGAGCGGGTGGTTTTTGCTTTCCTCGTCATCTACAGAGGGAGACTGGGGTGGAGAGCGGGACTTGGGGTAGGAGGGCCTTGTTGGAGTTTGCTCGTCATCCTCGTCGTGAGGGTCGAGGAGGCTTCTTCGGGGTTGTTGGTGAGGTGGCGGGGTTCTAGCGGTGGGTGATGTGGAGCCATTCGGAGACGCGCTGCTCTGATTCGCTGGTTTTAGGGTGTCAGTGCTGGTGACGGGCTCGTGGAGATCTATAGGTTTGGTGTAGGTGTTGGCATCTTCGGCGTCGGAGAAGATCTCTTGCTTTGAGGAGCTGAGAGAGGGGGAGGTGGAGGTTGATGATGAGGGGGGACCGGGGGGTGACCTGTGAGCGTGTTCTTGTTCTTGTTCCTGTGTGGAGCGCTGTGGAGGGCGGGAGTTTGCAAAGTCTTCGCCGTAGCCGCTGTCTGTGGGGCGGTGCTTGGGTTGAGCGTTGACGGATGGGAAGGGTCTCGGTGGGTCCTGTGCTTGTGTATCTTCTCCGCGCTGAGACTGAGTATTAAGGTCGAACTCTGAGATTTGCTTTGGTTTGATGGGTAGGTCTTCTTTCTGGACCTGCTGTTCCGCTTCTTGTTCGACTTTTGAACTCATTTCCGCCTGCTTGGAAGAGCCTGCGACGCGCTCAAGCTGTCCCGCCCCTCCAACCTTGTCGACAAGAACAACCATCCATACACCCACCCTTTCCTCAGAGTCGAGTAACGGTGTGGCTGAGATCCAGCACGGTCGACCCAACCTCTCCGGTGCATCATCTGTCTTCCTGCCCCATTTTTCCGAAACAGTCCCCTCTCTCTTTCCGCCCTTTGGCATCAGCGCTACCTTCCCCGTGACTGGTGTCCCCGTCTCGAGTGACTCCCTTAGTCCAGTTAGAGTAGCTGGTGGAGCAGCAACGTGAGATAAAAATGGTCGCTGCTGTAGCTGGGCCATCTTTCTGACTGCTTGGGAGACAAATACAATCCTTAAGGAGGGATACGGTCGAACGAGAAGGTATTTCTGGTAGATCCCTGGTAGCGTTCCCGAGACCCTATCCTCGGCCAGTTTCCAATCAGAGTTATTCTTGTCATTTTGCTCGGCCGTGTCATCAGCATCGGTTGAATCCTCTTCGTCATCGTCGTGTAGCACCCTCCTCCCCATCCTTGGTCGCTCGGTGCTACCGACACTACCATCACGTAGATTTTCTCGATCTAGAGAATTGCTGCGGCTGTTACTCTGCACCACAGCACTCTCCTCCAGGTCAAACGTCAAGCTCAGATCGCGAAGCTTAGCCAGGGCTTCTTTCTTCTTGTCCGAACTTCCTGTCCGGCCCCTTTCCCTCTCCATCTCCCTCCTTACTAAGAATCTTTCAAAACCTTCGATACCTCTTCCGCCCTCAACTAGGCGCGTAGCATCCACCTGCGCCCCTAGGTAATATCTGACTTTTCCCTGATCATCATGTAGCGGCGCTAGCATAAGCACATTAACAAATGGTGTCCCATCCCTCCGGTAATTCAACAATGTCTCGCTAATCTCCTTTCCGTCATTTATCGCCTCCCTCAATCTCGTTACGCTCTCCCGACTCGTCCTTGTACCTTGCAGGAAGCGGCAGTTATGTCCGAGCACTGCATCCTTGTCGTACTTTGTCAACCGATAGAATTCTTCGGATGAGTATATAATTGGATTGTCAGGCTGCGTGGGGTCGGTGATGCAGAAGACTTCGCTCAAGCCGCCGACAAGGTCTTTGGTAAGAGCGGTCGAGCGATTGGTTATCTCAGCCGCGAGGCAGGATGTGGAGGTTTTGACGAGAGAGTATGTTACCCACGCGGGGAGAGCGTCAGAGAGGAGTTTATTGAACGCATCGTTCGACGAATCGCGGAATGTCGATGAGATTTCAGCCGCTGGAGGCGAGGAGGTGGGATTGGGCAAAGTGGCGGCGACGGCGTTGGCGTATTCGATGGCTTTAAGGACTTTGCGAGTTTCGATGAATTGCGGGACGAGGGGAGAAGCATCGGGTTTGTAGCGGTTTAGAAACGAGGTGAAACGAGCGAGGAGACGGGGGTCTGTGGTTAGGGTGGAGAGGTAGCCTTCGGAGAAGAGAAGTTCAGAGAGAGTTTCGACTGGCGTGGAACGGGGCTTTGGCTGGAAGCGGGCAGGGCGAAGGTCGTAGTCTGATTCTCCGGAGTCGGAAGAAGGTTCGCCCTTAGAGGGAGACATCGAATCTTCTTGAGTTTCTAAGCCGTTTAGCGGCGGCTCTGTGGTGGAAGGTGATGCTAAATCTTGAGTATCGTGATCGGGTGACAGTGGTTTCGGGTTGATAGCGTCCTCCTGCTGTGCACTAGGCTCTTGAGATGAGTCGGCGGCGACTTCAAGAGGTTCCGAATCTTCAAATAAGTTCTCGTCGTTGACCCTGGGCTCTGATTGAGATTCTAAGGCAGGTTCCACTAGCTTTCCGTTCCTCAGTGCCGACTTGGTCACTTTCCCCTCCCCACTACCACCAGCCTTACTTGTCTGCTCACTTCTAGGAGGTCCTGCCTCTACGTCTGTAGCAAACCTTGCCTTCTTACCTGCGCCCGAAGGATCAGAACGCCTGTTGCTAATTCGATGTACAGGCAGAGTACCAGGTACTTTGTTAAGATTTAACCTAGCGGGGGGCTGTCGGCGCTCTTCGTCTTGATTTGAATTCGAATTTCGTTCTCGTTCTTTGGTAGGAAATCTTTTACTCAGATTCTGCTTGGAACGGCCGGATCTGAAACGCAAGTTTTGCTTGATCCGCTCAAAATCCATGACGTCTTCCAAAGGTGACGGCTGATGGACTTATGGTCAAGGCCGGTTTGGAGCATTCATCTTCAAGTCTCTCGAAATATCCGACATAATTCCAGAAATCGGAGATTGAAGTTTCTAGTGGCCAGAATCTTTATTAGAGGTTTATTTCAAGGTCAGAGGGGGAACTTGAAAGTCATGATCTAAAGCAAGCCATGATCGTCATCGCTAGAAGTCGGCGCGCTTTCCCGATGAAGCAAACAGCTTGGCGTTGGCCACAAGGCACGGGACATCATTGGCCGAACCCCCTTGAAGTTGTGCATGGAGCTAAGATCTTGCAGTATTTTTTTTCTGTATCATTGCAAAGGTCATCACAAACTGCCAGACTTTGTGGAATGTAAGAATTTGAACCATAACCGGTGTCTACAGCTCCACCTTAACAGCCACCACTCCATTGGCTAGAACTCCACTGACAAAAAGCCATTGCTCCCGGTCCACATCCTTGATCACAGCAACTGTAGCAGTCCTGAGCACATTGCCAATATCTTGGAATATCACTTTCCTCTCACTCGCTAACACTGTGCCATTCGCCGCCCTTGGAACAAAGCTCACAACTGGCGGATCCCAAGCTCCGGCTCCTGGCGGGATATACTTCCTCACTTTCGCGGCCAGGTCAATAGCACGTAGTAATCCTGCAATCACATATCCTGACACCTTGCCTGAGGAGTAATAGCTAGGATTATCGATCGTGTGCGGTAAGCTGGTCCGGTCGACAACTCTGATGCCTCTCCCTTCCTTCTGCAGCGTAGATTCTAGCCGAGTCATTACTCCACCGCTCGCATCGTTGAGAATGATTTCATCTGGAGATGCGCCTCGGCTTAGTCCATTTGGATTATGCTCATGGTCGAGGGCGACTTCAGCGGTCACGCCTTCGTCGCCTGATCCAGAGCCGGAAAAGGTGACGTGCATGACATCACTCCAGCGCGCCTGAGCGAAAATATCCTCCGCATCACGCTTAACACCGTCACGGTAGTGGTGATCGTTGGTGACATAGAAGCTACGGGGACCAGTGGCGACGATATCATTCGGAGTACGGATCAGGGGATGGGTGATGGAGCGGATATGCAGGGCATAGGTGCTGTTCAGAGGGTGGTGGAAGACCTCAATGCGGGAGCGTGCTTTTGGCGTGTTTGAGTTAACGTTTGGGAGAGGAGCATAGGTAGTTTGGTCATAGAAGTCTGGATTCGGGAGATGATTCACCGCAAAGATGTAGGCGGCTGCCGCAGGATCGGTAGGGTCGGGGATTACGTCAATGCCGTGCGTCACAAACCCCGGAGAGGAGAAATCTTCGAGAGTGAGGGTTTGAGTTTTAAAGGTTTTGGGATCAATGGTCACCAGGCGGCCGCCGGCGACAGCTGTCGGGTCGTCGAAATTGCCAAGCGCAGGAAACCATCGAATATGCTCCTGCGGCCGAGCGGGGTCCTGGCAAGCTGCAAAAAGGAGAGGAGAGGTCGATAGGGTATGAATGTCCTCGCATTGGACCGCATCGGAGATAATGCGTAGGCTGGATGGGTCGGACCCGTGGATGTTTTCAATTGAGGAGGCGGGGCGAGTGATTCCGAACTGCTCGAGACGGGCTTTGGTCGGCTGGTAAAGAAAGGAGGAGAGGCCGATGAGGGCGGCGGGGATTAGGAGGAGTGCTGCCATGAACGAAGCAGATAACTCAAAAAGGCTCCCACGAAGAAACAGGGAACAATAACTGTGCAAAGAGAGAACTTTACGATTCGATGACGTGAAGGACAGAGCTCACTTAAGTTTGAGGAAGTGTTTCAAGCAAACGCACAACCCACCTTTCCCAACCACAATCAACGGCCCGGACATTTATGCTCAAGTAGTGCCATGAGTAGCTCAACTCATCAGACGCCGTCGGACCATTTCTGGCCCCGCACACGACTACAAAGATTGCCGAGCTGAATTCTTGTTCCATATTCTCGCGGGGCAACTTATGCTGTTGGAAAAGATCAGAGGCTTGCAAGATTTAACTTCAAGATCTCCTAGGCGGTAGCTGCATGTGCTAGGCTCTGGAGTACGTGGTAATGACGCACAGATTTGACGACAATCAGATTCAATCATAACAGCAGTTCTGGATAAAGTGTACTGATTCGCGATGCATCTATCTAGTCACCATGAGTCTCTTTGCTTGTGACTGAACGTCTATCATTGTCATTTTGGAGATGGTAAAGCAATCATATCTATAAATTGGCACTTTCTCTGGTAGCGTTTCTCAAAACACTCTACGACGGCGGCTGGCTGCGGTCACGAAGGAATGCATCGTGAATAATTTTTATTATTTTCAAATATAGTTGATGCAAAACAACTCCGCTCATAGCCCCAGAGTTGGAAGAAAGCCCATCGCAATGCTGATCCTCGCTGTGTTTGGTAGATATCGTAATGAAGCTCCACGATCACTCAAATATTTTCGGCCCCGGTCCTTCATTGAAACATAAGGCGTACTCAAAGGTCATTTGAAGTTGTTACAGTCGTTGCTCAGGTCCAACCTATTCGCTTCCCCTCGAGTCTGTGCTTGAGATGCTATCTGACTTGGACAGGGACGCCTGAGCATCAACAGCGTTATCGCTACTCGATCTGCGCCGCGAACTTTTCGTTGCTGCGGCCATTTGTCTCTTGGTGTGCTCGTGCATGATCCTTGAGTAGCTGCTCATTGCTGAGACTGGATCTGCCTCGAAATCATTGTTGAACTCAGAGGCAAATTGCATTTGGGCGGGAGTGACATTTGAGATGTCGGAGGTGTCGTAAACGGAGGCTCCGGCGTCGGCCATGGGAGACAACAGTGAGTTGTTGTGGCTGGAGTATTCGAGGAGGGGAATAATCAAAGACAATGTTAGGGATCTGGCTGGTGATTCGAAGAGGTTTGGTATGGAGCCTTTAGTGACTTTCAAGTGTTTGAATATGTGAAATGGAGTGGAGGAAGATATGCGTAGCGACAATGTGCAAACTGCAGATTTTTTCGAGATTGGTGAAGAGCATCAACAGATGGGGCTCTGCTCAGGCTGTTATACTTTCCTTTTCCCGGACGCATATGCGGCGGGATGAGCTTTACGCCCCGTAGTGGGCCTTCTCTGACCTCACTTAGGGTCCAGCGGATGATAGAGATGCATCATAGCATCCATGCGTCACGCCTCTTGACTATCTTCCCGCGCTCTTGGCCAGCGTATGTTCTCAAGCTCTGACCAATCGAGGGTTGCGTTGAGCGGATAGTGGATGTGGGATGCGTCCGATCCCAGACTCTTTCAGACTAGAATGCATATCGAACGGATTTGATTCGTGGACAATGAGGTCAAAGGCCCAAAGATAGGTGGGGCGACCTAACATCGTAGTTGGACCCTGCCGATCATGTCTAGCTTGGCGCATTTTGGTTGCCACCAACACCAAGCCAACAAGTTCTCTACTCTGTTCAGGCGAAGGCTACCTTTTGCACCCGGTAACATAGATGGACTGTTTAATTATTCTGTTTTAGACGTGATCCATATATGCCAAGAGAGCTGACTTCTCAGCTAGATATTTTAATCAGAACTATTTTTTGGCGTTCGACTATTTGACCATGATGACATCATGCTCCATCAGGAATGCTTAAACTATCGATCTCTCGATCTATCGACTTAAGCTACGCGCCTGCTACGAGGCTAGTGGTGAGCGTCGCCAATATCTGGTGAGGTGGCAGGACAATCGGTTGGAGGACCTACAACCAAGCAACATTACACGAGAAAAATTGGGCCTTCAGCGATCCTATATCATCCTCTCCGCAAGGTGATGTCAACCTGGCAAATCATCTCTGGGGGGGGGTCGTCTGCCGTGACCCGCAATGCGTCTCGCGCAGCATGCGATACTATTCTGCGATCCCTGCTGCTATCGGACCTTGACAGTAGAGCGGCGTGTCGCGGGGTCGACGTATCGGGTGCGCGATAGTGGCGGGCGCTGATAATGCTCGAGTAAGCCCCTCAAGCAAAGTGCGAGCCTATGGTTTCTTTTCTTCCTGAATATCGGCGTGAATTGTTTACTCCACGATGTTCTTCCGGACGACCTCGGTCCACCACAAAGAAGATAGGTGAAGAGTCGAAGGTAAATGTCGTTTTTTCAGGATCCCTGCTCGTGTATCCGCGTGACTCGATGGTCTTTCGATAATTGTGTAGATTATCCGGGGTTCCTAGAGTACATTTGAATATCAAGGGCTTCACACCACCCGGTCATTGCACTACCAGTGAAACCTGCACAGACCGCTCTCCCTGCACGGTTCAGGGCTATTTTTCTTCTTGCAAAATTAAAAGGGTTGTAATGTAGTGGCATTCAGAATTTATCTTCCACAAGAGAGCAGTATTGGAAACAACGAACAGCCGCAGCTCCAGTTCACCAAAGTAATATCACTACATGTAAGTTTTCAACGAAGGTATCGAGGTAGCCTTGGTTAGACAAGGAGTCGAATTATTTCTTCATCGTCCAGGATGGAGTGAAGCATGGGTGAACTGCTCCGCCGCCCTTGATTCGGCATCAGACTTTCTTCCGCTGGTGGGAGGTATCCATCCCTTATTGGTCTTTCAAGGCCACCATTGAGTAGATTGTCGTATTACATGCATTTTTGTATCTGGAGTACAATCGAGCACTCCATAAAAGCTCGACGCTGGAGCTCGGCAAAGACGGAGAGACGATGCCATATAAAGATACACAGTACGGACGTGAAAGTTCAAAATAAGTAGCTTGAAGGACATATTAAAGAACCATTACGGAGCTGAGGAGAGGCAAAGAAGCTTTATCACAGGTTCTTCGAGTGCTGGGACTATCTGCGCAGGAGCAGACTACCACCTCAAGTAACTTAGATATCCCGACAACCCTCGACGCGTCCAGGTTGGGAAGTTTTGACAGGGTTATGGCAGATAAATGATGCTTCAAGCGACAAAGCAGAAATGGATATAAAGTAATGATCATAGAGTTTTCCATCAATGCTGATCGAGGCTGGCAATCAGAAGCCGTGGCGCATCCAATAGCCAGTAATGGCGCCCGTCCAGCCAATAATAGAATGCACCAGGACTTCTGACAGCCGGCATCGGGTAAAGTCAAATAATAACCATACTTGATTTAGGGGCTAATAGATACCCAAGGTTAAAGCATCTTGTCCAAGTACACGAGGGATGGAAATGGTTCGGCATGGCCGGGTCAGCATCAATAATTTTCTTGAACCCGGAATATTCAGGAACAGGAAGTCAGCGGCGAGGAAGACGTTTTTCCGATGCATAGAGGATGGCAGAAGAACCTCAGCGCGTCTCTGCCTGCATCAAATGAAACGTTGGCGCAGGTCGGTGTCAAGCCGAAGTTTCCCGGCACGCATCCGCAGCTGACCCTTTGCCGCTTCATTTTCTATTTTCGCGACATCCATCATCCTCGCCAAATCCTTCACGGTATTACGGCCGTTCTTCACAACACAATTCTCGGGTTATAGAGTGTCAAATTTTAATTCCAACTTGATACACTGACTATTGAAAACCAGAACTAAGCCGTTACAAATGGCGCGAATAAGCGGCAGAGAACCTCGTATTGCTTCTCAACCTTCTGTCGCCCACCACTTTCATCATGAAAATGCACCCCCCTTTCTGCTGCTTCAATACATCCGAGCGTTGCATGGTCGCCTGCGAGATCCGGCGCTTTATATCGAGGCTCGGCGAGATATCCGTAGAGACGTGTCCCTCCTTTTTATTGCGGCGCGACGTTTGATGCATATTTGTTCCCGTCGGCTTTCTGGAATAAGATTCTCACTGCTGCGGCTGTTAATCTGCCAATCGAAGTAATATCGGATTCCGCCCCAAGCTCCTGTCTCATTCTTGTTCTTCCTTGGTGTTCTTTCAATTGGCTTTAACTGGATACTTCGTGTGCGGATGTCTCAATGTAATGTCCTTGCTTACCCCAGAGTCCTGGTCCACCGCTTCCAGATGACCGATCTCCCGAACAAGTCACCTGCAAAACTGAAAGCCTAACCAATCTGGGTGGAGGATCTTTCCGCGCTCCTTTTAGGAGACCGAAGGTAAGATGCTTTCACTCGTATTAAATAGCCATATTCCGCTTCTCGAGAAACGACCTCTGGGAAGGTCGACGTCTAAAGGTCATGTACAATCAAGATGAAAAGCCTCTGTCACACCATCGTCTGGGCTGCGACAGCCCACGCGGCGGCGCTCGTTCGCAAAGCCACCAATCCCCTTGTGTCTGGCACACCTGAGATTATCGGATATGTATCCGACCCGACTTTGGACCGTGACTCCTGCGGCTCGGCATTGTTTGGTAAACGCGCCCTCTGGACCTGCAGAGATACTGAAGTAATCGGACCGGACGGCACACCTATTTTACCGGTAATATCAAGTACAGCGTCCTGGACCGACTTCAACCCAGACGGATCAATCAAGCTGGAACCTATTCCTAATGACCCTGACGACCCTCTCGACTACGGCCTCCTCATGTATGGGACCAACAACGTTGAAGTGGACGAGCAACCTTTCTTTCCGCTAATCCCCGGTCAATGCATGAACTCCGCCGGCGGCTGCCCTGATGGTTCCCGCTATGCCATCTGGCCCGATAGCCCGCCCATGGTCATCCCCACCGACTCCCCCGACCAAATCATAGCCTACACCTGGATCAGCCAAGCCCACATCCAGCCCGACTTCTCGGTCGTCGACCCCGACCCCCCAACCACCCTCTATCGCATCGACTACACCGACAATACGACCCCTAGCTACCCCAATTCCACCAACTCCTCCCTCACCCTCCCCCGCGTCACCGTCGCCTCCCCCAACTTCTGGCCCAACGGCACCTTCCCCTACGGCGTCTACGGCTCCCTCGTCCACGCCGGCACCGCCTACCTCTGGGGCAAATCCAGCACCAACACCATCTCCCTCGCCCGCGTCCCCGCCACCCCCGCCGCCATCGAAGACCCCACCCACGCCCAGTACCAGTTCTACATCAACTCCACCTGGACCTCCCTGCCCCCATTTTCTAACTCATCCTCCTCCGGTATCCCCGTCTCGACCCCTTCCTCGGCACTGACGATACCCAACATCTCCGCCGGCGGCCAGGGCACCTACTTCTACTCCCCCACCTTCTCCTCCTTCCTCTGGATCGGCCAAGCCGGCATCAGCATCTCCCCGGACTTCTTCATCACGTCCGCGCCCGCGCCCGAGGGGCCCTGGGCGGAGCCGACGCTCCTGTACAGCGCGCCGGGCGGCAACGCGACGTTCCCGGGGTACTCGCTGCAGGCGCACCCGGCGCTCGGGTTCGAGGAGGGGAGGGAGGGGGTGTACTTGACGTATACTAAAGTCGATGTGTTTGAGGATGGGACGGGGTTTTATGCTACGCCGTTGGTGAGGGTTTATTGGGCGGATTGAAGTGTTTTTTCTTTTTTGGGGCTTTCTTTCTTGGGGGTAAGGATTGGAGAATTTGGGATTTACTTACATTCTTGTGTATTATAGAATAGATCGATCTTGGGAATCGGGTGGCTTGTAGATAGACGGAGTAGACAGACGGGGAAATGATTGTACATTCTTAGCACAAAATCCTCACAGATGGGCACGGTAATTTCTGATTTTAGGATTTTCTAGTTTTCGGTCGTGCGATTATATCTAGCTACCGCACTTGAGCCCTGCGGATATCATTCCGTCCAGTCCACAACGCGTACGATGCGTAGTAGCGAATTCTGAAGTCGAGTACTCGCCTCGGGCACGGCCTCTCATCTAGAAAGTGGCGGGGGTGGCGGGGGAGGTGGCGGCCACGGCCCGTGGTAATTGGGCGGACGTGGTGGTGGCAGCGGCAATCCATCCGGTCCCAGAAACGAAGGTGGGAAAGGCTGCGCAGAGAACGGTGCGCTGAACGGAACGGATTGGGTTGGTGGTGGGGGGACGAATTGTGATGCTGGAGGCGCTGGAGGAGGGTGACCGACCTGAGCAGGTGCCGGGGAATAAGATCGAGATCTCGATCGGGAGAAGGAGTGGCTTCGCTGGCGGTATGTTCTGGGAGGGTGCGAGGGCCCGCGAGATCTCGACCGGCTGCGCGAATCTGATCTGCTGCTGTAGTCGTCGTTGCTGTAGCGTCTGCGTTTGCGAGGGCTGCGGTTTCGACTCTGGCTCGAGCTGTACGATCTTCTGCGGGTGCCATACTCGTCCGTTGTCCCAACCACGTCTCCTCGTTTCCTCATCTTTTCGCAGAATGCCCGGGACCACCCATAATAAGTTTCGCTTGCGTTTGGGTCAATATCTCCTGTTTCATCGCGGACTACCAACTGGCCCATTGCGTCAATTTCAACCCCGTTATCTCCATCTTCACCGTTGACAATAGGATCATCCATCTTTTCGACATCACGGAGAAAGTCTTTAACGGCATGAACCAAGCTCTCATCAGCTGGCCCTGATAGGAATTGTAGAGCTTTCACTGCCTGCGGTCTGATAGGAGCAAAAGAATTAGGCACGATATGTGGCATCAGATTACCAGCAGGCAAGTCATAAAAAGGTGCTGCAGGGTCCCCGTGCGTTGGTGGCATTACAAATGGGATATTTCCATTGCTTTTGTTCTGATCACTGTCCGTTGAAATGTGAGCTGCTGTTGACTCCACCCCGTCAGTTTTGTGGGCAGCCGCATTGTGGATTGCGTCGCTAAGCCTTTCCTCATATTCCTTCTCGAAATATGAGGCTTGGATCCAGACGATCAATATCTCTTCTAATCTCTTTTTAACTCTTAGCCGCGCACTAACTGCCGCGGCGAGTAGAAGGTCGACAAGGAAAGGTTTGAGGGAGGTAACAAGGGTGGACGGTTGGGCGGGACTCTCATCGTGATGCTTTGTATGATGGAGGAGGTCATTCAATAGATAGGTGATATGAAGGGCTTTTCGTCCGGGCGAAATGCTCGATCCACCCTCTACCGCTGTGCCCGTAGAGGCATCTCGTTGGAAGGATTTTGCCAAAGCGAGCAAGTATTTCACGAGCACGACTATCCTCCCAGGCGACGGTATCACATTTCTGACTAGCCAATCTTTGCATGTCTATTTGTGCAGGCCACATTTAGCATTTCAACCTCTGCGCCATGAGCGTTTCGAACCAGACCTGTATGTTCCGGGGTGTGCAGCGCAAGAGCGCAGCATCGAGTCGCTGGTGAAAGCTTGCGATCTCGTCGCGAGTGACGGTGGAAAAGTCAGGGCGGAGTAGGCCAGCCGTAAAGGAGGCTTTAGCGATTGCGTTCTGGTGTGATGCCATACGCACAGTGATGACTTAGGTGCGAAAGAGGGCGACAATCACAAAGGCTTAAGGTCTTAGACTTCAAACTGAGGGATCTACAATAGGGGGCGTGGGGGGGCAGAAAAAGCATCTGGAATGTAGCCGAGGTTCCTCCGGTCATTCACCACTTTGATAAACCTTCAATAGACCTTCAATAAAGTTCCAAGAAGAATGCACAGACGTCTTGCGAGCCCTCATATCAGACGGAGCGCTTTGTAGTCTCCACTTCTATGCAGGCTTGAGTCTTGACCATGTATCTTGGGACGGTGCAACATGTAACTAGAAATGTCCTCCGTCTGGTGAATGTCTTTTTCATGTTCATTCATTTACGGACGGGTCAACCTTCGGTCGTCTTACAATTCGCCATCCATTTTTCTACTGCTTCAGGTCCAAAGAACAAGCCTGGATGACGAATTATGTGGTTGGATTATGACAGGCTGGTAGCAACCATAGATGACGTATGCAACGTCGCTTTCCCGAACCATCATTTCAAATACGGCAAGGCATCCACGGCGCTCAGCCTCGCCTCTAGTCTGACACTCAATTAACCTCGCGGATACTTTACAGAATGACTTGCTCAATGCTCTCTGCTGGAAGGATCTCAACTTGGTTCTCTCTGGGGCATGGCCGTCCCGATCGGCATTTCGGTTGGTAAGTCTACCTTATCCTGTCGTGGTGCTATTAATTAGCCTGACCATTAACATCCCGATTTCAGGTGATTTCATAGCGACAGTCAAGTTGTTCAGGGACCTTGGAAGAGCCTTGAAACAGCATGGAGGAGCTCAATCACATTACCAAAAGACCCTACGAGACCTCGAAGTAATTCAAGCAATCGTTTCTCGCCTCGAGTCCTTCACATCCCAGTCCGGAAACACAGCTCAGATAAATGCCATACGTGGTCATGCGCAGCTTGTCGATCATGAAGTCCAAACGTTCTTGAAAGAAATAGGAAAATACGAGCCTACGCTGGGGCGCAACGCCTACAAAGGTGGGCGACCTGCTGCACTTGCTAAGATCAAATGGTCGCGGCGGGTGTCGGTACGCGCAGCGGAGTTGAGCAAATCCGTGGACGCTCAGATCAGAAACATACAGGTACTATTGGATCTGGACCTAAGGTATGAGAAGATACCTAAGAGGTACTAGTGTTAATGATTACAGCGAATTAACTTCCGCCTCGCTGGGCTGCCACAACGATACTGCCAATGAGCTTATAATGCTTCCAACTCGACATGAGCTTCAGTCTGCAACATCCTCGCTCTCGCACGACATACAGTCGTCGGGCCTTCAAATGGTTAAGAGTGTGGATGAAGCAGAAGCCATAATATTACGACGCATCGATCTCACTGAAGCAAATTTGGCAATGTCACAGCATGCTATAACAACACTGGCCTGCGAAGAAATGAAGGCTATGCTCGACAATTACATCCGAGAACATAAGCAATCCGACGTCGCTCGTTTGGGAACTGCTAAACTGACTTTAACACTGACAATTCCTTAGTTGCAAATTACAATAGAGGACGTAGCTCGGCTATTTCAGCACCTTACGGCTGAAGTGGAGACTATACTTAGAGTTTTCTTTGCGTGGTTTTTTGTAACGATGGGGGAGCTGATCACTATCCTTCCACAAATGGGGTTACTTGCGAGAATAATCCATCGACTACCGCAGGCAGCATCGCTCGCTCTGCACGACAATATGAGCTTTGAAGATGCTCTTGGTCGAGTTCATAGCTTGCAGTACCAGCAATTCAAGCATTGGGCCGTATTTGAGGCGTCTCTCCGCTGTATCTTCGACAATCTTCCAGGTATGCAGAAGGTTATGGAGGGAAACTTTATATTGACACCTGAAAGAGTACCTACAATAGGCTTAACAATCGCCAACTATGCAGATTATGTCACGCCTGGTTTTGTCTTCAAGATGTCGATGACTATGAAGCACATAAGCGCTGGAAAGAAATGCCTCAGATGCTCCACTACTAAAATTGAAATAGTCTCTCTCGGCAGATCTCGCTGTCAGCGTTGTGGTCTGCGAAATGTTTTCGGCATTTTTGAACCCAATTTTCCGCAAATTGGCGCGGTAAAGGATGATCATGATGGCGCCGCCGGTTTGAACAACAAAGCAGTCATCAGCCGAACGAATCAGGATAGCACGGAACAAGGCCAGTTGGATGAACTTGCAGAGATTCAGTATTTCAAAAGGGTTCATTTCGAGAAACTTGAACGGCGCCAGATCGGTTCCGAAAAGGCGGAACTTTCAAAAGCCGTTAAATATGCCAACAAAGCCGTCCTACTAGACAATGAGCAGAGCTTTGAACTTGCGATACATTCGTACAAGAAGACATGTCATATTCTTCAAAGAGTGTCTCAAGCCTCTAATAGTATAGAGCACATAAAAAAGTTGAACCATATAGTAAGTTCTGTTCTTCGTTTTCCTTATAACGCAACTTACAGGTCATAGCGACAAACTTATATCAACCGGATAAGGGACTTGCGATGTGAAACATAGTGTAATTCCAAGGTGGCATATCGAGAAGGATCGGAAATGCGGAGTAGCGATGTGTCTAATTGAAAAGAAGTATCTACGCCTTGATTACTCTTCTGGAGCTACCTTATCTTTTTCAAACTCGATGAATGGTCAAGATTTCACAAGCATCCTAGCCCGTGGATGAAACTGAGGTCAAGAACTGAGGACTGCTAGCAATGACTGCTACTTTCTGGGGAAATGGGCCACTTAGTGTACAATTAATTCTGATATCGATTGGTCGTCGGCTGTAACAATCAAATATGATCATTGTTATGTAAAATCTCGCGGTAGATTGATCGTCTTTGATTAATGAATGATGCGAAAAACAAAGTGATGAAATACACAATATCACCTGCAGGGGGGAATCTTAAATTATGGGGAATGAGTATCGTGTAATTTAAGTGCGGCTGGGAAGCACTAAAGAGTGTATTTGATAGCGGCCGGAACAAGATAACCTTATGCTGAAAATGCGGGGGTAACAGCGCGACTGTGAGCGTGCCATCTGGTGGTTTGAAGCGAGTTAGAACGGCCACCATTGGCCGAATACGAGACTTTGCGTCACGCAATGTACTCTGAATGACCGAGCACTGATCATTCTGGTACAGCTCACGTGATCAATCCACGCAAGTTCTTGCTAGTCTCGATTCAAATGGAGCACAATCAGGGACGTCTTCGCCGGATGGTCAACAGACTCTCAATAATGCGCGATCTTGAATCCTACTAGATGTCGGAACCTTGATTGTCATACACGCTCACATCTCCCGTAGAGGACTTAAAATCCTTATGAACAAATCACATCAGCGTATCGATCATAAGACGGCTTTGCTGTGACAGAGTAAGACAGGACCGTAACATATTGATTTGCGAGAAATCATGGCCTCTACTTTACGGAAAGCATAGCAGGGCACTGTGTTCGTTGTTGTACAAAAGACCTTTCCCCTTGAATCCTTCTATCAACCTCAGCTGTGACATGTGTTGCTCCCTAACGCTACCTCCTACTGCCTTCCCATCAGAGGCGAGCTGCGGACTGGCCAAAGACTTTCAGCATGCATCTTTTTATGTACGGTATCTGCACCGATGACTCTCCTCAAAATTGAACGGTAGTGCTAGATGGCTCATAGTACATGAAAGTCGTGTATGCATCGGGGTAATCCTCTTGCACAGCTTGTACGAATCATTTTACTTTTTTTTTTCTCATATCCTTCACTTATTTCACAACTCTGTGAGCGAGACCCGGAGGGCACGCCTAACCACGTACTACAGCGGTGGACTTCCACAACATATAAGAAGCTCTCTCCATCTCCATTTTCGAAGTTAGACATCTCACAGCTCAAACAATCCTCTACAGTCATATACTTCAAGACTCAGTACTTTCTTCAATCTGTATCAGCAACACTAAGCCAACATGCACTTGCCAACCTTGGTAACCTTCTTCAGCGCTCTCTCCTTTGCAGGGATCGCTCTTGCCAGCCCAATGCCCGGACCTGACGCCGAGCCCGAAGCTCTTGCCGCAGCGGACACGTTCACCCTCGAAGTAAGCAACGCATTTCTCCTAAGGCCACGTTGCATTCTCCAATTATGTTTCTTGAATGTCCCTCTCCACCGTGTCCTTTTCCTGCAGCCGTTCCGGAGTTGAAAACAACTCAGGAGGAAACAGAGCTAACCGTTGAACCCTCAGAAATGCTGCGTCGGGCTTGGACGTAAATGCAACCCTGGTCCCAATCCCCCTGATTGCTGCGCCGGCTTAGGATGCGTGGGTAGTCCTAGCAAGCAACATGTCTGTGTGAACTAGTGGGAGGATACTTCAAGGAAATGAGATGGGAGAGTGAGGTGATTGATCAGGAGCGGTGCGATAGGGGTTGTGAGATTTCGGGCTTATACAAAGATTTTATCCGGCATCATTCCACATTGGTGGCTGACAAGGTGGTCCATCGACAACTGGGGTTCTATAGCCGTCCACCTCCTCAGTTGAATAATTCCTTTCTCATATATCGAATTGCGGTCTTATTTCCGTAGCATGGCCTAGAACTGTGGTGACGTCGACCATCCGGTGTAGGTGTGTGAGAAAGCACAACCTGGTAAGGTGAAGAGAATGGGTCCGTAGGCCTTTTCATCTTTCTTTTTAGTCCGTTGCTTTGATTTGGGATTATCGTCCTTCGCTCAGGAGGCGTTAGTTAGACTAGGGCAACACTTTTAGCTCCCCGCCTGGAACGTGAATAGCCACCGCAATGCGAAAAGGCCAATCAATGTGGCTGAGTTTGTTGTGCGACGTGTCGAGAATAGCATTTCTGGGACGCGAAGCCGCAGGACTCTCAAAGAGTACTGTAGAGGTCTTCTAACACTTCGTCGTAGGCACGGCAAACTGTATTGGCAAGTCATGGGGACTAGTGACAGCCAGAACGCTGTTGGTGAATGTGTTCCTACGTTCTGAACTTGAATCGGAACGGGAATCAGAAGTGAGACCGACGGAGTGAGAGTGGTATTGGCAATGACAGTGGGTAAAGGAGGATGCGTATCTCATCTGTTTGAAATATGATTGATGGGCAGATTAAAAAAGGCTGCAGAGGGGTAAGGAGAAAGATCCCGTATCGTTCGCGGTCTTGGGCAAGCCATGGATATGTGAAAAGCTTAACTTGCTACCTACCATACCACTGCTATAGGTACTAGGTACATTGAAGATTACACTTGACATTTAATTCCGTCCTCTGGGACTATCTAGCTGCCCGCCTTTGAATCTCTGATTGTAGCTAAAACTCCTATCAACTTCTCACCACTCCCTCTCCGTTTGTGTGATCCCTTTCTTAACCTGAATCTCCTCGTTACTCAACCCATTTGCTCCCTCCACATCTTCAACCCCATTCCCAGCCCTGGTCCCCACAGCAAAGACCTCTGTCAGAACATCCGACGGCTGCTCAGCTTCTCTGAAAAAGGCTGCTGGTGGCAAGATCGGATTCCGGCTCGCATTACTTGCCCTTGGCACTCTGGCGGTGGTCTTGTTCCTCACACTATTGTTCTGGTCAAGGGTAGCAGCGGTGTACTGGCGCCATGATGAACGGAAGCCGGACGCTTTGCTGTCATGTGAGGTGAAGCTGCATAGCGACTGGACGGAGCGGATGATGCTGTTGACGAAGTGGTGGCCGAATAGTCCATATATTGGAGGCAGACAGGCGGCAATGAGGACAATTTGGGATTCGATGAGGGACCAGAAGAGGATTAGAGTCACGGCCTCTGGAGGCATCAAAATGGTAAATAGGGGAGGAGACAAAATCGAGAGCCATTTCTTAGTAATAGTGGACTTACGATATCGGTCGATCTCAAGATCGTGTTCTTCGGCGTGCTTGACTTGATAGAAGATCACAACGCGCAAGGTGGAGATCATGACTGCTCTGTGGGGAGTTAGAAGTGCGGTTAAATTATATTCTTGAGGAGCAGCGTACATAGCACCGAGTGCAAAGACCCCAGTCACGGCAATCTTACGATTCAGATTCATGTGAAGTTTCCAAATCTGAATTCATGGCGTCAGCGAGTTTCCATCCCTGTAAGGACTGATAGATATATACCATCGGAAGCGGCATGATGATGATCAGATAGTCGAAAAAGCATTCTGACAGCGCAAACGCGGATTCGAATGGCCAAAAGTCAACACAGGTATGCGGCTTCAACCACCACTGATCGAAATGGGTCTTGCAAGCAAAGAGCGCCGCGAAGAAAAATGCAATAGTCCATCCAATCAGTAGGACAGCCACGATCCATGACGCTACTGAGAAGGCGCTCCACTTGTGAGTGAGAAAGAGATGACGGAAGAACACGACAAAGCTGAGCTTTGTGGAGCCGAGCTGGATTATTTGGACCGTTTCGAGGCTCCATTCAAGCTTCAGTCTTGGGATCAGCACGTGCTCACTCTAAGGGCAGTTATAAGATCACCTTATTGGCCTCGAAATCATGAGTTCTTCGTGGGTACGCTAGAGAGTGTTGCGCAACACCTAGGCATATTAAACTTGATCTCCAATGATGCGGTCTAAGCTGAGGCTCCAGATACTGACCAATAATAATTCCAATTGTTATTCCAACAGTTAAGAGCTTGCATTAATTAACGAAACGATAGTCATCACGATAATCAGCAATCACTGACCAAAGATGCTAAGCATAACCAATCTTCTAAAAGAGGTTTCTTTCTGTGCGGAAGGAATCGAAGCGCAACAGTGAATATACATAGTATGGTCAGCGATATACTGACAGCCAGCACTACAGCGGGTGCCGAGAATGCAATCATGTTTCTTTCCAAGTCATATGATTAATCGAACAATTGAACAATCTTCCACTTTGAAAGTGCGTGCTGGGCTTCTTAGTATCAAGTGAGAGTGCCAGACCACGAGTGAAACCCATTGGCGTCGGATGAGATGCGGTAGACGAAGCCTAGGGTAGCATGACGCATCTTTAGGCTGCCATGACGCTGAGCAATAACTGAGTCCCCACCTGTGTATAGTGCGAATATGGCTGATGCTATAATGACTAAGCCATGTAGACAAGCTGCTCGTTGAAAACGGGAAGTGCTTTTGCAAGCCAAATCCATGTCGGGTGTCCGATTGCAGCCAATACTCAAAAAATTCCTGCATTCGAAAGCCTGATACAACGTCACACAAAATTGAGTTACGGCCCCATTTCGCTCAAATAGGATGTTGCTAGCAGAGAGATTCCATACGCCGAGAAAAACCCCTAGTTCGCTGAGCAGAGCTCGTCAGTGCATGTTTGGGTTGATGACACCTGTACGGCAAAGCTGTTTGGTCAGATCCGAGAGGTAGTCCTATCCGGCGAATCGGTGTCTGTAATAGGAAAGAGGTCGTCGGCTGGCACTACTTAAGCCTGTGATCTGGCCTATGCTACGTTCTGGCCCCTATTTTTGTTTTCAAAGTTTGCATGAAATTCTGTTGCCGCAACAGGGAAGAGCGGGGGTGGGGAAACTCTACCTCAATCGAGATCCCGTGCGCTATATGTGGTACAGCATGTCTTAAGCTGCGATGAGTAAGCAACCAGGCAGGTCAAATGCAGATAATTGACCATGTCCTCCCCACCGAGCTGTCTGTCACAGCGCCACCACATCAGCATCAACGAGCGCTGATATACTGGAAACTTGCAGTAGGCGGCATTCAAAGGCCTGCAGATGGACCGCTCGAGGAACCGCATTCGACGACCACTTCTTTCTTGTCGTCATCGCTGCCTTCTTACCTGAGGACCGACCTAATCTCAAGGAAAGAAGCCTTGTCATCATATATGCTAGATGTTTCGCTTCAAGAAAAACATGGAAGCCCACTACTCAACACGGAAAAGGCTTCTATAGGCCAGATAGTCAAAGCCGACGCTATCGTCCCAAGAAATCAATGTACTTGCTTCGTAGACCCTTATTTCGAAGATCCGGCATGTATTGCAAACCTCTTCACTAAAGTCGACAGCTTTCTCGGAGTGAAGCGGTTGATTAGTCTCTTGATTCATATCTGACTGACTGGTAACTTAGTGCCTTTGCGCCTGATTAGATAATACCCGGCTTTTGTGTTCTACATTTCGCCCCCAAGAAGAGCTTGCAGGCCCAGTCTCTCTTGTCACTGTCCAGAGCAACATGCAATCAACAGACGAACATCTACAGTGGGGTGTCGTCATTTATGACACAAATTATGCCGGGAAAGTGTGTATGCGATTCCGCGAGACAGAGCCTGTCTGCTGGAAGACCAAAATCGCGCCTTACGCCCCTATATTGACGCCTGAGATAAAAAACAGCTCAAAAACGAGGGCCTACTGTCACATTAAACACAGTGCAAACGATGCGCCGCACAGGATTGATAGATGGGATGCGTTACTAAGCCGTCTTCCTTCCTGCTTCAGTACCCCGTACGCGAGAAACAATGATAAAGCAGTTCCGGCTCAGCCAGTAGATATAAACACTTTAACGCCAACAAAATTATCATCTGTTCTTCAAAGATGCCTCTTCACAGCAGCGTCTAACCCATTGGTGTGTCGTGCGGGAAGAGACCTTTGTAACCTTACTGCCCCCTACAAGACTAATATCGCAGTGATTATCGTTTCTCGAGAGTAGAAGCCTCGTGTGTCTAAGTTATCTTAAGTCAATAATAGTACTAACAATGGGTCAAGAAGCTACAGATGTACTCCAGAAACATTGGCTCATTTGTATTGTTCAACAGAATTTATTTGTGTCAGTGTCCCTGCGGAGCTATCCTCCCATTTTCTGAGCGACACGTAGCTCGTATTCTCTCTTTTGCTGTGCCCTTTTCCGTCGTAGTGGTGTCCCAATCCAAAGGACCGCACCAAGCTGGTTTCCAACGAACTGTATGGCCTCTAGCTGACATTGCCAGAGATCTATCCGATCCTGCTCATAGTCGGGCGTGGGAAAGCTCCGATGGTGCGCCTCCTGTTTGTCCGATTTGTATAAATAAAATAACAGAAGAAGCGCCTGCAGTGTATAGAGTGCATCGTGAGCAGCATTACGGAATCCATGAGTTCGGATACCTAAGCCTTGACACATCTGTTTCAGAGAGATTTTGTCTTTGCTGTAGAGGAGGTGCGAGCCTATTTGGACGACATCAAGGAAGGCTTTGACATTCGGGACGTCGTTTAGGCTGAACCCGCATCGTTCCAACATAAGTAAGTCTGCATTGATCGTATGTCCGACGAGGATAACGTTCCGTACCTGGCTCTGATTCGGCCTAGATGAAGTGTCAATAGGTGTGAGTATTGGGAGTAAAAGTTCTTCCAGAGTCAAGCCCTTTGCGAGGGTAGGGTCACCATAGCAATACATGTGTTTCTTTGAATGGTCTCGTTTGAGTATATACAGCCGATTAGAAACGGCGCCGCGAATAGATTGTACATCGTCAGTGTCGACGTGGGCAAGTTGACGAGTGTCTAGTGTGCTGACGCCAACCTGGCGGATAAATGCACGCCCTTCATCAGATTCATATTCAAGGTCCAACGATATAAACACTGTATCTCGAAAGCTATACAACCGTGTGCCGTAAGGTTCAAAAATCTGTTCCAGTTGCGGCATGACCGAATGAACGCCTCGGGCGGCATGAACTCGTGGATAGATACGTTTTGAGTATATAGAAAGGGGATCGACATAATGCTCCATCTCAACAGGAAGGATAAGATTACCTGAAGTGAATCTAGAAATTTATGTCAAATAGTTTGCCTCGGTGCGTAGATTGTGCGCCTTTGAATGGCCGGAGCGGCCGTCCATCCCGGCAAACGAAAGTATGGTTCGGTAAAAGCTAGGTTCACGGAACCTGATTTTCCACTATGATTGAACAAAGAGAGCTGGTACAAGAGTCTTTACTAGGATTTATGCTTAAATAATATCGTCCTACCTAATGATGTGGTGTTGACGGTCGCGGTAGCGATCTGTTAGACAGCTGAAGTATTTGGGAAGGCCACACTAAAATGCTGAAAGATGCGAAGCGGTGGGGTCACGTGATATTCTGTCAACTATATTTGAAGGAGAACCAGAAGCATGCTTTTGGCTCCTCTAGCATCTGCAATAGTGGAAGTAGTGTATGATTGTACATAAAAGACCGGTAGATGGTAAGCGTGACAAGAGTGCTCTGCGGTAAATGCATAGTGAGTCAAAACAAGCTTTCTATGACGAAGGTCTGCATTCATTTTTGTGAACATCTAAAAACTTCCTCCTCAAATCTCTATAGCAAAGGGACAGTCTTCACTGCGACTACCCATTCGAATTATGCGTCTTCGAGGCTGGGAGACAGAAGTCGTGGCAGCACTTCCGGCTAATATTCGGGATGATGAGTGCCAAGAGCGCTGCTTTCGCGTCTTCAAAGTTGAAAACAGGCATGGCGGTGGAAGCTCACAAGTTCACCAAAGGCTTCACCGCCTAGAGGCTAGCTGAGCTTTCAGCTCAAAACAACGCCACCGAGGCCCAACACCAATAATCAATAGTAGCATCTTCAACTTGCGAAGCTCTACGAGCCCCACTGTATTTGAACTGATTCGCGCGGTGTATCCTCCTGGGCGATGCTACAAGACCAGTTCTAGTAATGGATCTAGTTGAGCTAGTGTCAGTCAACCACCACTTTCAAATCTCAAGCTAATCCGATCATTGCTGTTTTGGTTGCTACAATCGCATTCCAGTTCAGCCATAGCTTTCGATTCCCGAAATGTTTAGGCAGCCTCCCCTCACCGACGACTTCAAAAATCCTGAATGCAGTTAGTGAATTGCCAGCGACGGTGCCAATCTTGGTTCCCAGCTGGTATCATATCTACCGTTTCTGAGTCGATCGATTCTCTGTGAACAATGTAGATCTCAAGAATGCAGATGCCTTGAGTCAGGCTACTGGTTCTTCATGCTCACCGGCGTCAGACTCAAATAAGAAACGATGATATGTGCATGATCGTCTCTTCGCTTTGGCGAGAGATTACCGAAATCACTGCATTATGCAGTTAGACTATGGTCCAACAACACCGGGGATGCCGGGAGCAAGGCTTAGAAGTCTCAACTAAGACGCGAAGGCTGACTTAGCTCCGTTGCATGATATGTGCAGGTTGGGCATGGACACTCCAGTCCTCAATGGCGATCAATCAAGCGAATGGATGCATCACTTCATATCGAAGTCTGTTGCGAACATATGAATGTACTAGCAATGATCGAGATCTTGCTATCAAGGGGGTGAAATCGGATCCCGGACCACTACTCCTCATTAGCAAACATGCAGGGAGTCTAGACGCCGATTTCACCCCCTTACTATATATTTCTCAATCGTCTCGAGTTGCTACGTGCTTCCGCTTCTGTACCGAATTTTGAACTTTCTTCTCACATTTGCCTTGATCGTCTTCAGAATGCCCTACGCTATCAAGGGCATTCAAGCAGGCCGTGGGCCTAACGGCGAACTCCCAATCAGACGAGAGATTGATGAATGGTGGTTTTCTGCTGAACCCAATGACGTCAATCAGAGATCTTTGTTCATCTACGCTCTCGACAAATTCCAGAAGAGAGGCTTGGAAGAGAACGATGACCTATCCTATCTCGAAGTAGCAGGTAGAGACAATGAATGTTTCTTTTTCGTATGTTAATCACACTTACAGGCATTCATGGGTATCCTCTCCTGCCATGGCCAAGGAACCCGAAGGAGTCGGGAGGCTTTTACTGCGCCCATAGCAAGGTTACTTTCGCAACATGGCACACGCCGTATATGCTTCTCTTTGAGCAAAGACTTTATGAGGAGATGCCTTATTTGATCCCTCACAATTTCGCCACAGAAGACCAAGATGACATGATCATGGCGGCCGATACCTGGCGTTTGCCATTTTGGGACTGGGCCATGAAGAAGCCCAACTGGAAACCGACCAACCCAGATGATCCCGTGAACAAGATCCCTGGATCCGGACTTAATGTACCATTCATCGTAACACAGGAGAAAGTTCCTGTCCGGACCAAGGCCGGAAGTGCTGTCCTCGTGGATAATCCTATGTTCCATTTCGCCGTGCCAAGCAATTTTGCCAAATATGGCGTTGAGGCTGACTACGCTCCTTGGGTACGTACATGCGCACCATATGTTGGGGTGTACTAAGATGTATAGTATGGATCATGCAGGGTAACTTCTCGATGGCCTAACCTTCCTGACAACTTGGACGTGAAAAAATGGAATACGCAGGTTACTTCCGCCCAGAAGAGCTCGTACTTTGAGGGTCAGGATCAAGACTACCGAAAGATCACTAATCAGCTCCAAGGATCTGTTCAAGCAGCCATTGGACCAAAACGTGAAGCATACTACGCCAACACTCTCCCTGAGGCAGTCTACAGACTCTTTAGATCTGTTGACGCGCAAGGGCGACCTGTGATGTCGTATGATAATTTTGCGACGAAAACGTTCAATTTCGGGCAGCAGGTGGAAAATTATCCCTCTTTGGAAGCCATTCATAACAATATTCACAACTTTTCAGGCGGAAGTGGCTACCTAGGAAACCCTGCCACAGCAGCCTTTGACCCACTTTTCTGGCTACATCATTGGTGAGCTGGAGTTCTGTTACCCTCGGTCATTATATACTGACTACCACAGCAATGTCGACCGTCTTCTAGCTATCTGGCAAGACCTCTACCCTGAAGAAACGTTAAAGTGGCTAAAGACAGGACCTAAGGGGGAGAATGGTCCTGGAGCACGTTTCCGCCCTTTCTCAACCGATGAAAACGGCACTATCTTCACATCGGTGACCTGCAGCTTCAAACACGAAGAATTTGGCTACACCTATCCAGAACTGAAGAAATGGATGTTCGTCAAAGATGGAAAATTCGACCAGAAAGGATATTCCGACTCTATCCGTCAGGAAATTGAGCGATTATACTCGACGACCCCCAAAGCCGCGTTGCTTCTAAAACCCAACAAAAAAGTTGCCCAGACCCACATGGCGGCAATGACTCCAGAGAATCTTCAGGTCGAGAACTTCCCACCAGCTTTGCTCGATATGGTCCCCCCCCGCCCGTCCTGGACGATGACCAGGCTCCACTTGGAACTGTCTCCCATGATGCATTTGGGAACTCAGTACCCGCATCCTGGAAAAGCAACGATTATGTTGTGGATGTGGTATATGAGAGGTAGATCACACACCGGTTTCCTCTGCTTATAGCTCCGCTAATTTCTAAAAGATTCGCTCTCGACGGCCGCCCATACTCCATCACGTTCTTCCTAGGCGACGTCCCTGGAAATAGCGCTTACGAATTTTCAGAAGACCTCAGCGCTATTAGCCGTGTCTACAATTTCAGCTCCGCAGTGGAAGGTCGCGGCGTGGATGAATCGGGGTGTGCGAGCTGCAAGGAGAAACGAGAGGAGCGTGCTCTATCCTCCGGTCAAGTCATTCTCACAGATTACCTGATCGAGCGAATCACTCTGGGTGAAGCACAGAGAGGTCTCACTTTGACAAGCTTGGATCGAGACGAGGTTGTCGAGTATTTGAAGAAAAACTTGCAATGGCGAATTATCGATGTGGGTAAATCCTTGATATCTTACAGGACACAGCTAACTCCTTCGGCAACAGAATTACCACAACGTCATTCCAGAAGAAGATATGCCGTCGCTCAAAATCTCAGTCGCCATGGCTCAAGGGACGCATTTCTCGGAGGCAAGCAAGCCGTCGCAGTACTCCGCATACACCCCTCTGTGGGATGCGACTCAGGGAAGACTTGGCGGCGCCGCACCCGGCGATGTTTGATGCCGCTCAAAATCGATGGACACTATCACTGCAATAGTGAACCGATACAACTGGATCTTGATAGATGCAATTCTATTATGTAGCTCCAACTAGAATGTCAATCGTTTATCTTCCAATTCCTGTCCGATGAGGCATCCCCTTCCTACTCCCGCGCCCCAACCCGACCGATAGCAGTCCGACCAAAGACATGCCACACATGTAGCGGTCTGTTTCTAAACCTCGCTTGACTAGCGCAATCAGACCATGTAGAGCCAATGTAGACAGGGCAAATCTTCATAACAAGGCTTTCAAAATAAGCATCAATGTCAAGCGCTACGAATGAACACACGGCGGACACTCTCTGGCGGCTAACGTAATGGACATCTGAGCCAGAAGGAAGGCACTCCGTGGGCAAGGCCAAGCATGGCGATAGAACTAGATGATGGAGGGCGGCTTTTACCAGAGGCAACGCCACCAAATTAGTGACGATTATCACCCCAACCATCGCCCCCGCCGCTGTTAAAATGTTACCACAGATATTTGGTAGATAACGCGGGTCACACTGCACGAAGTATGGTCTATTACACTACCGAGCCATAACATGCACGTCTCTAAGGAGATTCAATCAAACAGAGCAAAATATCGATTCTTCAGCCTAGCTTCAGAGCGTCTAGGAGAGATATTCACAGTTTATTCATGACGCGGGTGGAGAGTATAATATTCTGCAGGAACGAATTGCTTGGACATCGCCCTTTAAAGCCAAGAGACACTCGCGAGACGCTTACTGTATTCATGTATCTATAAGTCTATCCATCGGCATCTTAACGACTATGGTCCTAAAGAAGCTCCAGACAAACCTAGTAGGACAAGGACCCTCTTATGATCTGCTGCGAGCCCTTGTTGCTTGTCGAGAAAGCCTCGGAACTCAGACGAGACCAGTGACATCAAATTTTGTATGTGCTTCCTATTCTCAGGCTGCATGCGGCTTTGGTGACTGCAAAAGTTTAGTAAGAATAATCGAACATCTTCATTGTCAAGTCTAACTCACCTGTGCCCGTGAAACCCAGTCAAAGTGTCCAAGCCGTTTAGTGGTCCAAAGGTCTTCCGGATATCTTGCACCGAGAGGTCCACCTAGGTTCGTCTGCGGATACCCAAAATCAAACGGAACGGCTTTCTCGATGTGTTTTATATCTTCCAGCGTGAGTTCGACTCCCAGAGCCTCAATATTGCCTTTCAAGTGCTCGATCTTCCGACCACCGACGACAGGAAAGTTGTAGGGAGTTTTTCTAAGAACCCATGCCAGCGCTACGCTGGTAATGCTGGTCTCTTTAGCTTCCGCGATCTTTTCCAACGTATCAGCCATGGCAGCTTTCTGAGGTTTGTCGACAAAGTCGAGATTGCGGCCTTCCTTCTTTTCCCCGGACCGTTTCTCCTCCGAGCGCTGTGCGGAGGTTCGGAAGTACCCCATTCCTAGTACGCCATATGGTGTTACAGCAATTCCTTCATCAACGCACATAGGGACAATATCCCGCTCTGCGTCACGCTCTGCCGCAGACCAATGTGCTTGGTATACCGAGAAAGGAGCTAGCCCCTTGTGGCGTGCATACTCATTGGCTTTGGAAACAATCCATGCCGGGGTGTTGGAGATACCGAGGTAAAGTATCTTTCCGGCAGAGACAAGTTGATTCAAAGAGTGCATAAGCTCTGGAATACTGGTAGTAAAGTCCCATGAGTGAACGTAAAACTAGTCAACGACATGAACTTCAGTATTGAAATCGCGAAAGCTCGCTAGCGCCGGCTGCAAGTCACTGACCAGATCAATGTATGATGTTTGCAGCTTTTCCAAGCTCGCCTCAAGTGAGACATGCAATGATTTCTTGTTATTGCCACCATAGTTGGATTGGATCTTGCCCTTGTGTGCCATTTGCCATGCTGCCGTGTACTTGGTCGCAAGGATGACTTCTCCACGGTTGCCTCGTGCTTTCATCCATTCGCCAATAATTATCTCAGATTCCCCATTCTGATAGTTACTGGCACTACACATCACATGTTAGCGGAGTTCAACCTTGACGACCCTGAGATTATGACATAACGTGTCAATGAAGTTGCCTCCCTGGCCGTAGAAGTAGTCCAGTAGTTCAAACGCGGCATCCTTATTGCATGAGCCCATAAATTCTGTCCAAGCAGTGCCGAAGCCCATCGTTCCAAGGCAAAGGGGGCTGACTTTGACCGCAGCATTGGGAGCCAGCTGTCGATGATAACCAAGGAGGCTTCGAGGTTTCGGAGGCACGTAAAGAATGATTGAAGTCATCTTGAGACTGCTGAGATGTTTTGAGGCAAGTAGAAGGTATTTTTGTCTCTTTTGGTTGATTCGCTACTGTCTGGTATGGAAAAGACCATCGGAAAAGAACAGAGACACCTTTTATAATGAAATCTAGCATATATCTCTGCACTATACTGACACTGCTCGTATAGACTCTAACCGTAGGTGACGCATGCGTTCTCCCTGCAGGCAAAAGGTGGATAAAGACGCAAAGAGAACAGTATTAGACTATACCTTAAAAGGAATACGAGAGCTTGCGAAAATCTTTAGCATACCTGCCAACCCGATTCTGAATGTAGGTGTGGAACCGAACAACGCGCTCACTCTCCGTGGCTGTAACAGGAGAACTAAAATGGAAAGGAAAGGCTGAGAAGCTTTCTGTTGAGAATCAGAACTCTGGTTGATTGAGCGGCCATTCGTTTTGCACCTCATGGTTTATGCTCGTAAGCCAGATTCGGAATACGATAACGGCGGCGTCAGCAGCGGGTGGGTCTTGCTGAGGGGCGGCTGGTCCGTCAGCACCGTCAATAGAAAATCCCAACAGGCAGCTGCACTACTCTCGAAAAAGTTTCTGAATTCCCGTCGATACATTTTTTCTTGATGTAATATTCAGCATGACCGTCAGCCATCTTTTCTGACGGAACAGAAGGAACCCATATTCTTGTAGGGTACGATGTTCGGGGTCTTCAATTCTTCCGTTTTAAAAGCGGGAAAGCGAGAGGCATGCCACGAAGTTGACGATCAAGGCCGGGCGATTCGCCAACGACGACGTCACGCAAAATCTCGAGCCGGTTGCACCGCATGCAAACGAAGAAAGGTCAAGGTACCCAACCACATGCGCAGAACGGTTATTTCTGTGCTCTTGGTGTTAGGTCATGGAGAGGTTAATGCTTCTAAGCAGTGTGACGAACTTCGTCCCGTATGCAGTAACTGTCTTGCTCGTGAGCTTAAATGCCATTTTGAGGATGGTACGAGCAACAAGGAGCACGTATCACGAATAGATTCCCAGCCGCCGGGGCTCTTATCTCATCAACCCTTGGTGGCTTCCCGAAGTAGCTCACGAAGCTCCAGCGGGAGTCTCCAGAATCCCATTGCCTTGCAGACGAGCCGACCTTGTCTTCATGATCTGGATCTAGATAGTATGCGACTCATGCATCATTTCGAGCACCATACTTCAAAGACCTTGCTTTTTGGCTCACAGCTCTGGAACAAGCAGATTCTTCCCATTGCTCTGCAGGTTCAGCCACCTAAAGCTTCTACTTGATACATAGACTGACTTTACTCCAGCACCAGTATTTGATGCATGCCATTCTGCTGATTTCTGCATCTCATATGCATTATCTGCGACCAGATGTGTCTACTCACGCTCGTGCTACTACGTATCACCTTGATCGCACTCTCATGGGCTTCAGGACAAGTCTAATCAAGCCTTTCTCCCAGCAAAATCCCGATGTCATCATTTCTTGTGCATTTTTATTGTTGCATTACTGCTGGTCAGTTCCCTGCCTCAATTTGGGCTCGGCACAACCCGTCAGTGTCGCCATGGGGTCTGACGACTTGTTGTCTTTTGGTGCTGGCCTAAAATCAGTCATTACCACAGCAAAGAATGCTTCATCTTCTCCATCACCAGTATTTGGCCCTATCTTGAGACCCGAAACTGTCAAGCGATTCAAAGACTGGATTGAAGCATCTGATTGCCCCTACGACTTCGCACAGACTTTTTTGCGTCGAACAGAGGCTAGCCTTGAAACGGACGAGGCTAAGTGCTGGGTTAACAGCGAATCATCTGATGCGGTTGACCGACTTCTTCCAATCCTCCGAACGGTAGATGCCGTTGCTCGCGGAGAGGAAGTCTCGGATCTGATGCTAGAGATCCAGGCATATTCTCTGATGTGGCCCGCAAAGGCCAATAAGCTCTTCGAAACACAGGTCAGAGACAGCAAAGTTGACGCTTTGGTGGTAATGCTTGGATTCTACGCTAGTATCTGGTGGCTCTTGTCTCATGAACTTTGGTGGGTTGGGCATCGACCAAAGGTTATGTGCGAAACTATCATCGAGTATCTTGAGCAACAAGACCCTGGCGAGTGGAGGCACAACATCTCAAGCATTCGAAGCTATTTCGGTTTGGAACTTAACACACAAGGTCATTTGATAATAGCCCGAAGTCCTGAATGCCCTCCTCAGCTGCTGACGCTGGAACCGTCTCTGAATCACATAGTCGATCCAGCGGCTACATAATGGCACCAACTCTGAATGCAAATGCCGTCTTTAAGATACATCAAACTTACGGTTCTACCACGACTCTCAGCTCGTCCTCAACTGGGTGCTGCCCCATCCTCCTTTGTCTTTTCTGGCTTGCATCCGACCAGCTTCCGACCGGACCACATATCATCTACTCTCCTCTCTCCCGCGCCGCTCATACATGTAGTAATGGCTCCTTAAATCAATCTCGAATAAGTCGTCTGATCTCGCATATTACGCAATGGAACACGCATAGAGGACCAATTTGACATCAGAGATTGTGCAGGCATGTGTGCACCACTAACTCATGCTACCTCACTGTGGTACAGCATAGATATGAAGTGTCTATTGTTGCTGCCATTAATACGGAATAATGACAAATATCTGAAATGGTGAAGTTGGAAAGGGTGGGAGGAGTACTATAATTAGTGAATGTAATGCATCTGGGTCTACCCCAGGTGGTCCTTCTCTTTGCTCCCCGTACTACTTCTTTGATTAACCACCCCTGCATATCCGATTGCGTTCCATCCATCAAAAGCTTCAAATAGGATGATGGACAAAAAAATGGCAGTTTCTCACCACCACACGTCAAGGAACCTCCATGTGTATCCCTAACATCGTGTGCAATCTACTGCTGTTCCCAAAAACCAATGGAAGAGCTGGAAGCCGTAGCCCTGCGCTTTGTCTTCGGCACATACTCAAATAGCTTCTCACTACCTTTGCCTCCCGGTTGGTGTCTGCCTACGAAAGATAGGGGTTTGTTAAGATTCTTGACGGGTCCTAATCGGTAGCTTTCTCTTTTTCATTGTTCATTATATTTCATTCTTCCTACTTTCGATTGTTTGGGCTGTTCTACTAGTCGTTGCTGTATGCTTGATCCTCCTCCTCGTCCTCCCCTAAGTTGGTCCTTTTTCTTTGCAGCTCGCTTACTCAGCATACCCCTACTGCATCCTTGCATGGACGAGTCCTAAGTAGTAGAAGCGGTATATATGCGTGTATAGACACCCGTGCAAGCCCGCTCTGTTGTAACTGCGTGTTAAGCAGCTTCGGAATCAACCTCGTGACGTCTAGTTTCCCAAATCCCGGTTGATGCGAGTTGCTTAGATTGTGCATGGATAGTTAGAGTGTAAGTCTTCTGCGTCTTAGCAACGTTGTATATGCGTCTTTCATGAAAGGCTTGGCTGCAAGAAGAAGGGATCAGGGATATAGTCAGATGTAGATATGGCGTTGTTAGGTTCAAAACTGTCGTCAACGGTCCAAAAGGGGAGTACGTAGGGTAAATTATAGTTCTCGCTCCGCAAATCGAAGTCTTATGTCTTATAGGTCCGCTCCCCTCTCAGACAGAACGTAATGGAGACTGAAGTGGCGCTCGACAAGTCATTCATCATGACCTTTGGCTTTCATGATCGCTGACTGATATTCTAAATTAACAAAAATGCTTCCATAGTCACTTAGTCTTGTGCGATTCAGTGTTAGAAGTGTACTTAGTTGTCCCGAAGACGATTATCCGGAAATCACGCCATTTTCCGGCGTTTGCCGCCTTCGTTATCTTGCTCATGGGCAAAGTGCATCGGAACTGAGCGTTTGCCAAGATCAGTCTTGATTGACTGCAATGCACCACCGTGTTTCATCTTGCTCAGGGGAATAGTCGCCTCGTCCAACGGCAGCATGGGATTGAATGTATCGTCATCCGGGTGTAGCATCCAGCCATGGTCGATCAGCCATCGCACAACCTGTGTTCCTGGCCGCCAATTGTTCTGAGGGACGTTATTACGCAGGAACACTTCAGTCATGGTAGGTACAACATGCTCTTTCCACAACAAATATTCAGAGTCGTCATGTATTTCATCATGTTCCGTCCGACCAGCTCCTTCCACAAATCGATCGAAAGCAGCGAGAATCAAGTCTGAATCGGCGTTGCTCGCAGTGTATAGCGCTCGATCCATTCCGATCAGATGGACCCTACGAAAACTGTCATAAAATGTCCGATCTACATTAATTGTCGAAGCAAGTAAGCCCCATACCGGCAAAGTCTGCAGAAGAGATCCCACTGTCATTTCTACTACAAACATTGTTGTTTCCGCTGTCTGATTATAATCATCAAGCAAGAATAATGCATCGAAGCCAAAGGAAAATCCATTATACTTATTTCCGATTCCAAGGACGAATCGATCCTCAAGATTAGCACCGACGTCAATGAAACGTCCTAGGCTGGCAACTCGATCAGACCATTGAGCATTAAGTCTCCACTGACAATCAAGTATGTAAGACTGAAGGAACAATGTAAAAGGTGTAGTCATAAGTGATCCTAGAGGAACCTTCGGGTACTGCTCCCAGACTTGAGCACAGATTTTCTGATTCGGGTCGGCATTTAAATCAAGGAGCCAAGATATCAGCTCGAGCTTGTTTTGTTGTGCTATTGGCTCCAGAAAGTAGGACCATGCGCTGGTACAGAAAAGCAAATAGTCGAGATAAGCAGGATCTACTTTGTGCTCTGGTTGTTCCATAAAAGCCTGGAGATATCGTTTTATTCCTCGGTAGGCAGCATACCCTAAGAAATCTCTCCAGACCACAGGTGCACGCTCCTCAGTGTCCTGATCCAAATAGACCTCTTTTAGGGAGAATTCGACGTTCCAAACGTTCATAATTTTGACTTCTATGGGGGGCGTCTCGTAATTCACCCTTCGGAGTGAACGTACAATTGTTTGCATCGCTGGAACGAGGACCGCTGGTGGTGCACCCTGCCAACACAAATTTTCAACCGGAAAGATTATTTCTCCGAGACTCAAAACCTTATAGGGTATCACCAATAGCGCCATCATGTCTGCCCGACTACTTGTGATATACCAATCACTTTGTGAAAACGGAGTTGAGATGTCGAGAATCTGCTGTCCAGCGGGATTGTTAAGCATGAAGTCTCTGGCGCTTCTGTGAATAAATTTGAGTTCCCTAGAAAGATTATTCCTCAGCTCCGTGATGTTGACCGAGCCGGAATCTTCAACTGCACACCCAAACCATCGGTCAAGCCGAACGTCCATAGCCTCTGAGATCTCAAGGAGTCCTGCGCAGCGAGCCGCAATACGGTTCTCCGTCGCGTGACAAAGCTGGATGAGCTCTACCGAAGCTACTTGTTCTTGCTTTTCCAGTATTCTTTCTTGGAGTTCTTTACTTCTTGCCATCGTTATGCGCAAAAAACTACATTGGACCGGCCAGAGAACCCAACCATCGTCATGATCCTTTTCAATTAGATGTAGGGAGCGCAGAGACAGCATCCAATGAAAATACCAAGCAGCTTCCTCTCTGTACAGTTCTTCCTCTGGATTTAAACGTACCCACATCTGCTGGTACAGGCTCTCTATTTCTCGCGGGCATTTATTCAAGTGCCGTTGCAGCTCGTCCCAAGTACTGCAACGCTTCACTCCATAGATCAGACTTTGAAGAGCGTAGCGCACCCAAATAAATACACCTTCTGCCCTTTGAACAACCGTTTCAGCTAGAGAAGAAATTTGCTGCTCACTAACGACACCAAATTGGCGTGTGAGAACAGCATTACCAAGATAGTTATGTACATATCTTGCGATGTCATGCCTTGTCAGGTCCTGCAACTTCATTTCAGAAAGGCATGGGAATGAATGCCGAAGCTCCTGCTCAAGCTCAATTTCGGGTCGACTAGATAAAAGGAGCTTAACATCTGGTAAGGAAGAAAGTACCTTGATATACTCGATGATTTTTGTGGACCCCTCTGGATGATCGAATTCATCAAGACCGTCGATAAGAATCAGCAAGGGAGATCGTTGACATTCGATCGCCCAGGAAAATGTCTCAAAGAGATCCTTTTCAGACCAATCTCCAAGACTTTTCTTAATACCTATAGCCGGCTTTTCCCTCTGCAATCTGTCGAGCAGATGATTTTCCTGGCTTAAAAGCTGGTAGAGAAGGGAACTCAAGAAGCCTTTTAGGGAGCGTTGTTTCTTGGTTCCAGAGAGCCAGAAAAAGAAAGAAAGCATTAATGGCTTTCGTCCAGGTTTCCATTGGCAGAGGGTTTCTTTCGTACGCTTATCCTCGTAGACAAATTTCATCAAGGTAGATTTCCCAGAACCTGGCTTTCCCTGTATCCAGTAGACTATCTGGTCACTCTGCAGATATCCGAGCACAGAGTCCCAATGTCCCTCAACCTCCTCATGAAAGGCCCATTCGAACGTGTCCTCGTGGACTTCGTCAATGTCGTTCCGCCGGACATTAATGTCATCGAAGTAAAGGCTTTGAAGAAGATGCTCACGTTCAATTTCTAATACACGCTCGTTTCTCGAATTGTTAAATCCATCTTCAATGTGTGACCTTGTTATCTCCGAACTAGCCGTAATCGCATGGCGCATGTCGTTCGCTTCTTGTCTAATTAGGTCCAACGCTTTTGACTGGCCGTCCGCGAACTTCTGGATGAATGTTTTCAATGAGTCATCTAGACTACCGAAGCGGTCATGGACGTCCAGGATTGATGTGGCCTGCTCGCGACTCATGTGGACTAAGATAGAGGTCTGCAGGATACTTTCGTACTTTGCCAAAGTCTGTTCAATTTTTGCGATGGGGGACTTCTGCCACAAAGTTTTGGCGGTTTTCTTGATCTGCATTCTCCGGCTATCGTCCGGTTCCTGCTGCAGCTTTTGAAGTTCGCCTTGAAGTTCGCGGGCAACTGCAAGGCATTTCGTCGCGACATCCCAGAGCTGGGTCTCGGTTTCGCTTAAGGGTTGCCTTCCCGATGCAATGAAACTGTCGAGCCATGTTTGAATTATCTGAACAGGACGCCCAATGAGCTCGGATCTTCTGTGCAAGTTCTGATTGTCGGATGAGGATCCGTACTTGTAGATTTCCCTGCATACTTTGACAGCCTCTCCACCAGCGTTGATAATCTGGAGCACGTTGCAAGCTAACGCAAACGCTGCTAAGCCTTCCATGGCGATACCTCACCTTCAAAACGCTTCTGTGGTGCGATCAGTATGTTTCCAAAGAACCTCGAAGGTAGATCGAGGCAGCAGCTCCTCCAAAAGCCAAGAAGCAGATCTGAAGGGTCTTTTCCGGATGCTCGACAAGCGATCTTGCATTTGCAATAGTCATCTAAGCTTCTTCAAACTTCCACACTCCAGCGAGACTCGTGTAAGAGTTCTTGGGTAAATGTCGCTAGACTTGTAGAGAGTTTTTCTCAATGTCAGCCCGGTAGGAAGACGAGGCTGGAATACGCCTTGCGGGGCAGGATTGTGTAACGTGCAGAACTGCGCCCCCTGCACGGTTGCAATCCAATTCATACTTTAAGCCCCAGCGTAAGAAGATCATGGGGGAGCTTTCACAGTGAATGCCACGTAAGTCAACATCAACACTAGAGTAGCGTGTAATTTTGAAATTCATTACGCTTCCAACATCTTACCAAAGGAGCAATGACTACCCGCCAAAAGCCCGTACATCCTAACCCTCCGCTTAATACGCAAGAAGAAGGAAGTCCAGCTGTATGTCGATCATACCGCCCCCCTAGACATTTCGCCCTATACTAGTCCAATGTTAAATGAAGCCATAGACAGCTTCAGTAGCAGCTATGATGAGTCCGCGCCTTGACACTCTCCCGGAAGTGACCCTCCGTTTGATGGTTCATGAGCTTATTTCCTTCGGCCCCCTGTATCTGAAGAATACAAACAGGGTCAAGCACCCTATAGATCTACACGTCTAGTACCACCGGCCTGAAAGAAGTGACTATCTCGCTAATCGCTTCGAAGCACAAACCTGGACGTCAATGCTTGTAATACTACGTGTCAACAAACGCCTTCACGCAATCGGCTCCTACATCTATTACGGCGACAAAAAGTAGCACCTCGATCAATTCCGGCACTTCGCCGTCAAGCAAACCTGAATCTCAGATATCGGCTCCTTCAACGCCGCGCAGCTCAAACACCTCACCGTAACTACTGATCTTGATGATCCTGCAGAGCAGGAGCCACAAGCCAGCGGTCAAAGACTCATCACGCTGATGTCAGAGCGCCTGCAGAGCCTCCAATACACGGAGATTCAATTCAATTACGACGTCCGCCGCTCTGGGAGAAAGCCTTTTTATGAGTCGCTCGTGAACGGGATGCTTCCTGCTCTCTTAATCGTCGCGGCGACTGCGCTATCTTCACCCGTTGAGAGACTCGAGCGACTGTTTTTCTTTAACAGGAAAGAGGGGCGGTCGTAAATGGATGAGAGCTTGAAAGAAAAGACTTGTGTCTGCAAGGCGACGGTTACCCTCGTTGCTACCGGTCACAGGAAACTCCTAGAGGCACGTCTTCGACTTGATTAAAGTACCTTTTTCGAAGCTGACATTGACTTGCAGGGCGTCGAGCTTGACAAACATCCATGTCCAAATTTCTCTTCAAAATGGCCTGTGTCGGAAGGCATAAGACTGAGAAGATTAACATCGAGACGTGGGGGGAGAGCCAAGATTTATTCTCGCCGGGAGCTCAATTCCCGACACACACGCAGGAGCTTGATGGGTTGCTGTCAATTGGCTTCCGTCTCCCTTCGACATGGTGATCATAGAGAGCCAGGTGAATAAGTTACACACGGCTTTCAGCGTCATGATGAGGCTGGTGAAAGTGAACGAGGAAGACGGAGAGGAGATGAGTTTGTCAGTGATACGGTGAAATTGGAAATTTACCTCCCATGTTTTGTTGGATCTAGGGTAGCAAAAACGCTTCCCAATGACCATGGACAGTCACAGCCCCATCTCCAGATGCAGATGATCTCTTTATTTTCGGTGCTCTGAGGATAGCTTCACTAACTCAGCTGGAAACCGCCGTCGCTCATAGGTCTCAACCCTTAGCAGAACCTCCCAGCCGACATGAAGGCAAAGTTCAAGCCAATTGCGAGAGCTTTGAAGCCGCGCCGCGAAAAACCCTCTGCTATCCGCCTTGACTTGTTGCCAGAGGATATCCTCCGTCTCATCTTCCGCCCTCTCCTGTACAAAAGCCCCCACCCACTTCGTCCCAAGCGACCTCCCTGCACCTGCAAGCTCCCGCACGACGAATCCAAGCACACGATCGACACTTTCCTTCCTAGCCAAGATTCGTACATCTACAAGCCAGGCATCTGGAGCCCCGATGAACCCCGCCTCCTACCCCTCGGCATCCCCCTCCTGCGCGTGAACAAACGCCTCCGCACCATCACCGCCTCAATCTTCTACGGCTCGCACAATTTCTACATCAGCCGCGTCGACGTCCACGAGATGGCCTTCGTCCGCTCGATCGGGGCCTTTAACGCGGCCCAGCTCCGGTCTGTGACCATCCGCTTGAATTGGCAGATGCTCTTGTCGACCGAAGCGAGCGGCCGGGCGCTCGGACGGAGAATCCCGGTGATCCTGCCACGGCTGCGGTACCTTGCGATCGAGCAGTCCTATAGCTGGGGGGAGAGCTTCGTCGATGATCGGACGTGTCCGCCCTGGAATGAATTTTGTGCGTTGCTGATCGTTGGTGCCTTTGCAGCGACGTTACATGCTCGCAACAAGCTCAACCGGCTGATCTTTTTCAGCAGTCAACCTTATAGGCTGTATTGGATCACTTATAAGAAATTCTACCGGGTGGTCGAGGATAGGTGCAAGATGATGGTTGCACTTATTCATGAGGGCCAGAGAAAGAATTATCCAAATGCGTGTCTTTTGTTGATCTTGAAACTCAGACTGATTGCTGACGTAGCTTCGTAGGACATCGAGCTCGATCCGCATGTAATATGCCAGCATGAACACCAGTATTTCAGCCCTTATGAATACCGTCTCCAGGAGAGAGAGCATCTGGAAGGCTTGCTACGGATGTTCACCAAGCCTGAAGGATGAGGATGCAAGATTAAACTTGGCTCGGCAGCTTTCTGCGGATAGAGTGAGTCCCGGGGCCTTGACTCAGAGCATGTAAAGATAAAAGATGGAGGAAGTTGAGGTTGGTAGAGAAGCGAAGGTTATCCTGAACTTGCGACCTTTTGTAAACTGATTATCTTTGAAAGTTCATACTGCCATTGAGATGCCTGATAATATGAATAAGTCCATCAAGCTTCAGACAGAAGTCTTCTATGAACCTCTGAAAAGACTTGAGTTCAAATACAGTTGATGTGCGTCTATTAACAACTAACGTTCGGGCACCGTTATTCGATTCATAGCTTGCTCGATAATGCTCTTAGTTGGCTGCGTAGTATTCCACAAAGTGAAGCGTGTTGGTGTAGAAGTTGGTATGAAGCCAATGATGCTGGGCAGTTCTTTGGTGAGTAAAGTTACCGGATATCAAAGTTACAACCAGGCGTTCAAATCCATAGATAGAGCCGAAGATGTTGAACTTTAGCAGTGCGCTCAGAAGAATGTGAGTTGAGGCACGGCCATGTCCACTCGGAAGAGAGGCCGTGCGGAATTTTCTCAGTACCAAGGGGCTTTACCCAACCTCAGTCTGTGCAATTAGATCAGCTATAAATTCCCAACTTTCAGAAGGAACGTCGTTATATGCAAGCTCGAGGGCTAAAATTTCGTTATCGTTAGTCCATCCACCATACTGGGATATTGGACATTGACTATATGGCTGCAGAATCGGCCGTTCGTTGTTTAGATCGTTTAATCCCGACCACAACAAGGTTTCTCGGACTGTAAGCATAGTCGAATACCGGCTCCACCCAGCAATGGCTGACATCATTTTGCTCCTTTAGAAAGCACCACCGATCAACCACGATCATGCTCTCCACCACTGCTGCACTGAAAGCCATCAAGCTCCAGGTGATGCTCAGATTCTTCTTGGCCGGCTCGTATCGTCGCTCATAATCTGCAATGATCTCGTCTGTCAGGTTTTGTGTCTTTTCACGAACAGCATGTCCATAGTCCGCGTGTTCAATTAGCTTAGCCAAAGCGCCTTTAACATAAGCTGCGAATGAAGTAAAACACGTCTTTCGGAGGGACCCGACAATCAAGGGTGTGCCGATCTTGTCAGTGTTGCCTAGGCTCCCTCCTCCAATATTTTCAGGCTGGTCAGGCTGATTAATAACTCCACGATCCAGGAGAATCCTCTGAAGAAGTGCACGATAAAAATGGCGAGTAAAAAAGGCCTGGCTATCTTCGTGGCCCCAATTATTGGGAGCTTGAACGGCCATCATTCTCGCTGTGATATTCAAGCGAATGCCTCGCCCTAATTTGTGCTCGTACACTTCGAATCTATCCGACATGGGAAAGCCGTGGGGGTCGTAAGTTTCGGATGTACTTTGAAGCCGAGGATGTAACGGGCGGAGAATTGGAAGCTTATAAGTAGCAGGGCCCAGTCTCTCTGTCATGAGGTTGTAGCAACAGCCGATCAGGGCCACTGCAGATACAGAAGGGTTCATGCACAATGAACGAAGGCCGTGGTGGATAAGGTTACCACACGAGTGGAGAGAAACAACCATAGAGCTTCCAGCAAGCTTTGGCTTCGTATACGGCACGCTCAGCCGATGTGCTTCGCCTCGCATATCCTTAGTAGGAGGGTTCTGCGAAAGCTTGTTAGCCGCTTCCCTTGCGTCATTAGAAGGAAAGCTTGTGAGAGTTTCTTGTTGTAAGTTCTCCAGATACCCGTCCTCAATCTCATGCTCCAGGTACGTTATGCTTCCTTTGCTCCCATCAGGCGCCGCATCAGTGGCGATAGGCTGTGGCTGTTTCCCGGTATTAGATGTCGTAGTGCTTGGGACAATGCCATTCCAGGGACCCAAACCCGCCGTGTCAACGGCTTGAGTTTGCAGCTGCTTTTTATATTCTTTCTTGTTCCTCATTAATTTTTCCTTCGTTGCCAATTTGGCGTAGACATCCATTCCTTTGGCGCCTTTAATATTATGGTGTACGCGTTCGATAGCCATGACGTGCTTTTTGTAAGGTGGACTGGCGAGCGTCCGTCCCAAATAGTTCTGGCCAGAACCGAAGTCAATGACATTTGAGACTGGACACCCTGAAATGTTTTCGACCTTCTTGGAAAGTGCATCAACGAATCGTGCGAAGTTTTCTACTTCATGGAGCTTCTTTGGCTTCATGCCCACAACAAGATGTCGTGGCGTAGGTACATCAGACTCACCGGTCGCCTCCGACCTATCTTTGATATCCCTTGAAAGACAGTGCCGCCTAATATTATGAATATACCTTAACAAGCTTTCTGGTGGCATAGCATAGCTTCTCCAAAGTGGACGCTGGTCATAGATTACACCTAGTCCTGGCTGGTTCAATAAGTTTTCTAAATTCTCGCGTAAAAGTAGGTCGAGGAAGTCATCGATGTCGACTGCTTTGACCCAGTCTCTCCATTCCGCTGGCAGAACGGTCGAGTACAGATCTGGATCACGAGTCAGGAAATCTAGTATGTGGATCCCACCACACAGATTTCGGAAAATATCATTGTCTGTCGCGAAAGATAGTAGAGACCCAACGTATGCATCCTCATCAGACCAGTAGGAGTCGATGGGAAGAACATTCATCATTTTAATAGTATCGATCATGTTAGATCATGGGCTGCATGATATAGAGTTCTTCGCATCTGCCTCTTTCAGTCTCATATCGAAGGGGTTTTAGTCATACGGTGCCCAAGGCACGAAGTTACAATGGTGGTTAGATGTTTCGGAGAGTCAACATCGAGCACTTGCGGAGTTTCTCTTTAGAAGCTACTCTATTTTTGGTCTAGCGCACTTAATAGCTCCATTCTTCGCACGAGCCTCGCAATTGTCCGGCTTGTGGGTTTTTGTTCTTCACTTCTTCATTACTGACAATTTTACTTCTACGTTGTATGCACACGTTTTCCGACAAATTCTACACGATCCGTGCGTGGTCTAGGCGTTGTGCTTTCCAAACTTTATTCAGGCGTCCCAGAGAAGGTGTCCGAAGCCTGTCCGTTCGTGTAACGTAGGCTATCCGAGCCAATGTCCGTAGCCAGATCAACAGTCCGATACCGTGGCAGAGGTAGGCTGGTATATAAAGAATGCTTCGTAGACCTAGTCCGGAAGCCTCGTATAGGATTACAACCTTTCTACCACTGCTGCGTTATCTTTCATTAAACTTTCCTTCCAAACCATTACGGTTCGTCTAGCAACCATGGCTGTCTCTTTCGATGGTAGGTCTGTCGCCGTTCCTTTACGAAAGGCTACTGATGGTTCTAGAGATGCTTGGCTGTCAGGCCGCCTGCTTCGAATGGGCAGATAGCTATGATACCAAGGACTGGACTCGTTTGTCCAAGTGTATTGCTCCAACAGTCAGAGTATGTTTGCCCACAGGAATCTTCTGCCCGAAAGTCCGCTGACATTTTCTCTAGGTAGATTACCGATCGTTCCTTGACAAGCTGTGGGAAGCTATGCCTGCCGACGAATTCATTGCCATGGCTAGCTCCCCTACAGTCCTTGGCGACAAGACCCTTCGCACCCAGCACTTCATTGGAGGAACAAAATGGGAAAAGGTATCAGATGACGAGATAATTGGCTGGCATCAGATGCGTGTACCCCATCAGAGATACGCGGACGAATCACTGCAGATGGTGGCTCTGAAAGGGCATGCTCACAGCACCAACCAGCATTGGTACAAGAAGGTCGACGGCCAGTGGAAATTTGCCGGACTTTGTCCTATCATCCACTGGGGTGAATTCGACTGGGATCAAATATTTGCCAGTGGGCGGGAAGAGCATGGTGAGGAGCAGGAAGCCAAGGTGAAGCATGTGGAGCAGGCGGAGCAGGCCATGGGTATTCCACCAACTGCAGTTGCCGCATGAGGAGGGAATAGCGGACTCTCGAGGGGCGGGTGGCGCTGGACCGCAGACAAAGGCTCTTTCCAAGCCCGCGCAGCAGATATAACCGTCTTGGAGTTATAAATATAAGCCGTGATGGTGCACGACATTGACCTTCTATAAACGTCTGCGGAATTAGATATATGTTTCAATTACTTCAAGAATGTGACTACCGTTTGATCGTCAACACTAAATGTAGAGTAAAGGAGGCTCGCACTCGGATAATCATGTTTCAGGGACTGCAACGTCGCCAGCCGTCCGTCTGTCAGCCTCGCGCCCTTGCAGCTAAGCTCAGAAGGTGTCCCCGAATCTCCGCGTTGGAGCGGCTCTCTCGCCTCCTTTCCCGGTCCGGGATGGCCGATGGCTGCGCATGAATTATCCTGCGACGATCATCCGTTGGGGGCCATATCGTTAAAATGTAAAGCATCTTAATTAGGGAAAAGCGACACTGCGCCTCTTCCATCCTCCATGGAGAAGAGCTTTGGAAGATGATGATGACTGACAGCGGCTAGATGCTTGACGTTTCAGGTGAGACAAGGAGGAAGAGAATCCTGGATTTTCCCGCCGCTCGTCCTGTGTAAGCGGCAACTCCATTCCCCTGATCTCGTGTAATGCACTTTTCTGGGCAAGGCGCTTGCTCCTTCCTTGAGGCACGGGATTTCTTGTGTCTGCGCTGAGCTGCCTATAATTCGTGACGCTTCTGCTGCTCACTGTTTAATCCAATTCTCCTTCGCAATTTTCACTTATGGCGACCCCGAACCCCCCAACCTTTCCTACCCCAGAGGTGCCAGATGACCAGAAAAATCGCCTTATTTACTATGTTCAGACTTTCAAACAAAAGAATGGCGACAACATATCGATTCTGCCTATTCAGCAGAACCAGACCGGAGTAACGCATATCTACTTAGCCGCCATCCATGTTAATGAAACCCCGGGAGACGTTGTGCTGAATGACAATAAATTCGATGATCCTTACTACGCTCAACTCTGGCCCGAGGTCAAGACGTTGCAAGACAACGGCATCAGAGTGAATGGCATGCTGGGAGGTGCCGCGCGGGGTAGCTTTGCGAGGCTAGACGTTGGAAATTCCCAGTATGCAGATAAATTCGAAGATTACTACGGGCCTCTACGAGATGCAATCAAGGGTAAAAATCTGAACGGACTAGATCTGGACGTGGAGGAGGACATGACCCAACAAGGGATTACACAGCTAGTCGATAGATTAAAGAACGACTTCCCCAACGACTTCGACATTACATTTTCTCCAGTGGCATCGGCTATGACCGGCGGTGGAAATCTCTCTGGCTTTGACTATGAAATGGTCGAGTGCTGCGTAGGGCCAAAGGTCTCGTGGTACAACCTGCAACTCTATAATGGTTTCGGCGACATTTCGAGCACAGACAACTACGACCAGGTCATCAAAGCAAATTGGCCGGCAAATAAGATCGTGGCTGGGGCACTCACAAATCCAGATAATGGGTCCGGAGGATACGTGGAGCCGCAAGACCTAGCGACGGTGGTTGGGAAATTGAAAAGCGCATATCAAGACTTTGGAGGCGTTGCAGGGTGGGAATACTTCAATTCAAATCCGGATCCGACAAAGCCATGGGAATGGGCACAAACGGTTGGCGGAAGCCCGGTGACGAGTAGGGTGAAGTATGCGTCGCCTAAGGTAGAGATGAGTAAGGGCTTCGATTCAATGAAAAAAGGAGTTCAAATCTGCGTGAATGAGGTTGGTGATGAAGATAACGACGAGGAAGATAGGAGGGAAATGGCTGATGGCTGCATACCCTGGAATCTGCTGGGGCCGTTGCGTCATATTTTCTGTAGATGAAATCTAAAAATTTCCAGACATTCACTTCACCCTGCACAACCTACATGAAGCTCTAGAAGCCTCTAATTACAGCATTCTTGACTTAGGCTTACAGGCAGCATTCGACTTTTTGGGTGACTCGTCTCGGCAACTGTAGCTCTCCCATCTTCCTCTTCGCGCAGTGACGCAACGGTCATTCGTTGCCGTCGCATACGAGTGAAAGACTCATTCTCGGCCATTGCTTTTTACTGCTTGATCCTCCCACTCTTGTCATGCGGTAGCACTTACTTTTCGCTGCTAGAAGCAGTGAAATGATACCATCATGCCGTCGCCGTCGAATGCGATCCTCTCGCTAGCCTCAACCATCATCCGGCTCGCATCTTACCTTTTCTTAAGATGGGTATGCCCCTGCTGTATTGTGGTAGCCTGTTTGCATTCTAATGCTCTTTTTATTTAGATTCCTGGCCATCATTTCCCTCCCGTTATCTTTACATTCCTCGCTATCTACCTCACCACGCTTGCGTTAAGCGATCGGAGCCATCCAGCACCACTGTCGAGCTCATCCATCCGGTCGCAAGATGGGAAAAGAGGAGGTGAAATGGCCAAAGATTCCGAGGGGCCCATTAACGATGCAGGATCCTACTGGAATTCATTCAGGGTCCTCCTTAGCGGCGTCCCTCATGCATCGTCTAGATGGTCATCCACCCTCACAGTCGCCATAAACATCCTGCTCACTATCAGCACGGCCGACATGGTGTTTCGGCCACTTCTTTACCCGAGCGAGAATCTACGCTTCACACGAGTTGGTCATGTCTTGCCGGGAGCAGCCAAAATACTCGTTCGTGAGCCGGACGCTGCTCAGCTGCCTCTGATATTGTCGTATCAAGCAACCGGCTCTGAAGCATGGACCGAGGCGGGCAAGCTCCACAAGCTAGACGAGACAACTGATTTCACATCTAGCATCACTTTGAACTATCTGAGCTCGGAGACATCGTACACCTATCGGTTCTCAAACAACTTGGAAGGAGACTTTACGACACCGCCTGAAGCATCTGACAGCGTTACATTTCTCACTTCTTCCTGTATAAAAGCGCGGTTTCCATATAATTCTTTTATAGACCCATTAGAAATCCGAGGCTTCCGCCATCTACGCTCAATTCTTGACAAGCTCCCATCTCCATCAAAGTTTATGCTTTTCTTGGGGGACTTTATCTACGTCGACGTCCCTTGGCGCATGTCTTCAAGCGTTGCCCATTACCGCTCCGAGTACCGACGTGTCTATTCATCTCCCAGCTGGTCACTCTCCCCGTCCCTCAAAAATCTCCCCTGGCTTCACACCCTCGATGATCATGGTATGTTCAATTATATCCATTGATGCTTTGTGTCTCGCTTCTAAAGCTCACTGTTATCGAAGAAATCGCCAATGACTGGTCCGGTGGTTCCCAGCAACCCCCCTACCCGGCGGCAGCTGATCCGTTCTGGCATTATCACGTTGAGGTAAATCCACCCGCGCCAGCAAAGTCCGATCCGAGAAACGTAACTTTCTTTACCTGGAGTCAAGGCCCAGCGTCCTTTTTCATGTTGGACACTCGTACCTACCGGACAAATCCAGAACCGAATCCCGACGCCACAATCCTCGGACCGGACCAACTGTCGGCGCTGATTGACTTCATTCTTCAGCCACCCGGCACTGGTGTGAAATGGAAGTTCATAGCCTCCTCCGTCCCTTTCACGAAGAACTGGCGCGTCGGTACATCAGATACGTGGGGAGGCTTTCTCCAGGAACGTGCACAGGTGTTGATGGCTATGCATAAAGCTGAAGCTGAACTCGGCGTACGCGTCATCGTCTTGTCTGGAGACAGGCACGAATTTGGGGCAGTGCGGTTCCCGCATATGGCTCATCCCGCCATCGCGGCAGACAAGAATGGCCCTCATGAGTTCAGCGTGGGACCGTTGAGTATGTTCTACCTACCTGTTCCCACTTTCAAGCAGGTTGATGAGGAGGATGTCATTATCAAGTATCTACCCGCGGGAAACTCCAAGGTTGGAGCCATTGACATCAAATCGCTGACCGATCAAGGGGGCTCGACGGTGAGTCGGATGGAATACACGCTGTACATTGACGGCAAGGACGCATGGACATACTATCTGGATGCTCCAGCGTGATCTAAAATGCCCATCTCAGTATAATAGACATAGACTATCATATAGAGCCTTTTGTCGAATTATTGTGACGACTGCTGTGGTGAGGAAACCTTTTTTTACTTGACGTGCAATTATCGTGTCATCTATCATACCCCTGTCCCTTCCCCCAAAGGCGCCTTGCTGCGGCAGACTTCCCCCGCGCTCCTGCCGCTTCACTTGCAGCGTGGAAGGCATGCTAGCGGCCCCGGCGGCTTCGTCAAAATTTGGACATCCGCACAATGAATGAAGCACTTTTGCAGCTTTTCAAAAATACTTCAAACCGCCGGCTTATGCCGCCCACGCAGATTCGTGTACCTAAGCTAAATCTTTAGTCCCCCGATCGTACGACCACAGCAGTCCCCTGAAACAGATCTGAGGGAAGCCGTTACTTGGTTCACAATCGGGCGCTCAATGCGTTGACGATGGTACTTGCGGTCTCCAAGCTTCGTGGGGGCGATGCATCGTGTTCCTCTTTTCCAACCATACAAAAAGAGATTCTTTCAAAGCACGACGGTGATAGGGCGTCGGCTCGTCGCCCGAACATGTCGGATCCCACGCCGAGTGATAAAGAGACTACCTCGACTGCATAATCCATCTGCAAACCTCGGACTTACGTCCGCCTCTTTATGCAGGTCCCACGGCCGGTCCGCAACGGTCCCTGGCTAAGTGGGGTGGCTCCGTGATCCCGGCCTGCCTCCGAAAGTCTACTTACTGCTTGCAGCTTTAGATTGAAGCTCCAACTTAAGAGGCGTTCATGCCCGTCGACGCCGCAACGGATAGATCCTCATCGCTCGCTTGTTATCATGGCGCGATCCACCGCTTTGTTATCAAGGGTAGCTCTACTACCCCGCCGCTTCCAGCCGCCGGCAGTCAATTTGGACGGCATCATGAGTAGTGGGGTGCGGCGTCGAAGATTTGTCAATTGCTTCAGATTGTGCGATTTTTACCCTAAGTCTTTCCAGAATTCTCTGCTCTTTGTGGTTTCTGTTCCCGCATCTCTTTGTCTTGTTCTCTCGCTTGGTCGTTCTCGTTGAGCCTCAATAATCCGGCAATTGCAATATGGGTTCTATCCAAGTCACGACACCTTCGCTCACCTCCCTTGCAGAATCTCTGCTCGCAGCTGCAAAGCATTATGAAACATCCGACAAGGCGAAGAAGGACCCGCTTCAGAAAGCAGACATCATGAAAACTGCAGAGCAGATAACAAGACAGCTGAAAGATCCAAGAGATGTTATCTTCGATCAATATGCTCCTGTGAGTGACGCGAGGTTCAGCAGAATGGCCGAACCCAGCTTCTCCAAGAGCTCTTCGCTTACATGTACTTCGGTAGATGGCGCAAGTCTCAAGCCTGCGAGCGCTTCTACATCTAGGGGTATTTGAAAATGTACCTAAAGAAGGCAGCATCACGGCCAAAGACTTGGCAGCGAAGACAGGCGCAGATGAGAGTTTGATTGGTCAGTTTATCCAGTCCTGACCATTATCAATCTGAACAATCTGAACAATATCCAGCCCGACTGATGCGACTCCCCGTCCTCTCTGGCATTTTCCATAGCCCAAGTCTGCACGAATACTCCCACACTCCTTACTCTCTAGCCTATATCTCCAATGGCGCCGAAGGCGAATTTTTCAAGCTAATGTTCATTATTCCTTCCTCCGCCATTCCTATACCTCTCTAACACCACATCCCAGGGTCGACAACATCTACGCAACCTCCACCCGCTTCCCCGAATTCTTCTCCCCCGCCGCCCACGGCCCGCACGACGTCAACACCAACACCTCGATCCCCCTCTCCTGGCGCTACGGCACCTACCCCATGGACGGCTACCACACCATGCTCAAAGTCCCCGGCCGCATCGAGCTCTTCACCCGTGCCATGCCCGGCCACGACCACCTCGTCCCGGTGCTGGGCATGTACCCCTACGGCCCCGAACTCTCTCGACTCGTCTCAGCTTCCACCCCGGCGCGCCCGCTCATCGTCGACATCGGCGGTGGCAACGGCGACACCCTCCGCCAGATCAAGGCCGCCTACCCAGAACTCTCCTCCGCGCCTATGGTACTGGAGGAGATGCCGCACGTGCTCGCCCAGGCCGGCGACCTATCCTCAAACGCAATCACGAGTGTACCGCACGACTTCTTCACCCCCCAACCCATCCAAAACGCCCACGCCTACCTCATCCGCCGCTGCATCCACAACTGGGCCCACGACCCCGCCCTCGCGCTCCTGCGCCACACCGCCGCCGCCATGGGCCCGGACTCGCGCATCCTGGTCAACGAGATGGCGGTGCCCGAGTCGGACGAGGAGGTGGAGAGGATGGGGACGGACTACACGGTGTACTGGCTGGACCATGCGATGATGATGTTTGGGGGGAGGGAGCGGACGGTGAGGGAGTATGAGGGGTTGTTTGGGGAGGCGGGGTTGAGGGTTGTGAGGGTGTGGAGGGCGGGGGAGGGGGGGTGTCAGTGTGTTTTTGAGGGGGTCAAGGTTTAGCAGTTGGCCTTGGGGATAGGGGAGGGGGTACGAAGGAGGTTGCGCTGTGGGAGGGAGCCAAAAGTTCGATAGATGGTTAGCTACCCAGGTAGATTAGACTAGACGTGCGCCATCAAAAGCCGAGGTTGGGAAAATATCATGTGTGAGAAATTATGTATCAATTTCTTTCTTCGAGAAGCGAAGATACCTCAGCATTACCGCTTCGAGGCATGCGTATGCACTGTACTTCCTTAACCAGCTCCACGAACGCATCCCCCGGCATCAAATGCACTAAAGCCCAGCAGGCCATTCTCCGATCGAACAATCATTAAATCCATGAATCAACTGATTCGACCGCATAGACTTTTGCCTCACGAGCGCCCAACATCAAAAAGCAAGAAAAAATCCACGTCGCTAGCGGCCGTAACTTTCATACCCCAGTCCCCCGCCATGTCAGTCGTACACCTTCCCCCCTTCGGCACCCCGCCCCAGCCTTGGCACAACCAACCTACCTGAAGCGTCGGTCAAACTCCTTCAACACCGTCAGTATATTCGCCGTCTCGATCTCCATCGGATGCCTCTCGGCAGCCTTCCCACTCGGGCCCGCGGCCGAGGGGGGACTGGCAGCGTGCAGCTTCGGCATCCAGCTGCCGCTGTCCTCGCTGGCACGGTCGAACCCTTCGTGTCCGGAGAGCACCTGGTACGCGTCCGCGCAGGAGATGCGCAGAGGGGAGGGGTGGGCGGGTGCGTGGGAATGGGAGGGCAGCGAGGTGCGCACGCGGATATGGGGACGGGTTTGCGGTTGTGGTTGTGGTTGTGGTTGTGGTTGTGGCGCCGTGCCGCCACAGCAGCCGCCGTCGGGGCCGCGGCCGCCGCAGCATGCGCCGGCTCCTGCGGCTTTGGAGGACGTGGAGGGAGCGGGTTGGGACTGGGAGCGAGAGGCGGCGAGGCTCTTGCAGAAGAGCATGCTCTTTGGGTCGGAGCGACATTGGGCGCAGGTTCCTGGGCCCTTTGCGCAGGAGTTGGTTGAGGACTGCGTGGGCTCTGCGGCTGTTGAGTGAACGTCGCCGTCAGATGGCGGTGGGGTGAAGTGCAGGAGGCGGCCAAGATAGCCGTTTCTGAGGGATGTGGCACGAGTTTGTTGTTGGTGGCTGGTTATACTTGGGCTTGCGGCTGTACCCATAATTGGGAAAGAAGGCTGGTGGATCTCGTCGATTGGAGAGTATTGACTATCGGCGTGACGCTGGTCTGCAGCCGCCATATCTGCGCAGATACAGGCAGTGCCGTTGCTGCAGAAGCCACAGGGATCAATGGGACCACTTGTAGTGGGAGAAGAAAGTTCGGCAGGCTGTTGTGTGTCGACCACCAGTGTAGGTCGAGATGCAAAGCAGGCTGTAAAGTCAGTTTCAAGCTGTTCGGGGTCCGTGGATTCGGTTTTAATTCGCTTTTCGTTGTCATCTGGTTGGACAGGAGAAAGTGGGCGCTTATATTGTTGCTGCGTGTTATTGTATGTAGAATTCTTGGACTCCTGGTTCAGGACTTCGTCAACACATTCACACCTGGTGTCGATTGAACATTTGCCGCAACCCATAAATCCAGCGTCTTGGGGTTGATCATCGCAGTGTTGCTCTTCAGGTCCACTCGAAGAGGCCTCCAGATGATCTACTGATCTTCCTCGAGACAAAGATACCGTGTTTGACCTCACTCTCTTCAGCTGAACCATCAGATCACCATTCTCCATTCTTTGTTGATTGATCTCAACTTCCAGCACCCGACATTGTTCCCTCCAGCGCTCAACATGTCCCTTGGCTTCCTCTACCTGCTGCTTGAGAAGCTGTATCTCAATCTTGTCTTTATTCTCGACCTGTTTGAGCTCTTCCTCTAGCTCGCCCACTCTCGCTGCCCTCCGCTCACGAAATGCTCTTTGGGCTGCTCGGTTTTGGGCTTTCCTTTTCGTTGGTGGTGTGTCCGTCGCTGGTTTACGACCAGGCTTCGGTCTTGGAGGCACAATCCATTCTCGCGAAGTCCCCAGTGTAGGAGTCAAGGGGGGACTTGCAGCGGATGATGGAGACCCAGCGGCGTCGGCTGGCTTGATTTTGATATTAGAGCCACGATCCGAATTAGCAGGCATTATCTGTGGTGAAGAGGAGATTGAATTTAAAGGTTTTTTCTCAATTGGCATGGCCATAGCTCGTCAACATGACTGGCACCGGGCTGTGTTATGTTCTTAGAGATGCCGATGTCAAAGAGATAGGACCGCACGATGCAGCTGAGATTGATCTTGAGCGGGTGCTGCCACAATGTTGGAATATGGGAGGGTTAAATGCACGCTCTAGGACAACAACCGATCGAATTATATTAGGCCTCGTCGACGCGCATAAGAGGCTTGCGCTATGCAAGAGTATTCGGCGGCACACCGAAGGTGGGATGGTGGATGAAAAATTATCAGATCAAGATAAGATCGCGTCGGCTTCCCCTCACTTCCGACCTCGGAGCGACTTCTCCGCTCTTCGGCTTCCCTGATTGGGGCTGGAGAAGACTTGCGCGGAACATTCCGATTGCGGGATCCGTCCAGCCTTGGCACACCTGGTCAAACGCTCGGTGCTATGGCGAAGTAAATGAATGCTTCTTAAAGATCGACTCGGATCTGTTAAATCCGGAAATCATCTTCAAGTCACGTTATGCAGGGAAAGCTGTCTAGGAGCAGTGACAGCCATTGTACAAATGATATCAGTGCTCTACCGCTAGGACACTCTCCACGGACGAGGCTGAGAATCACATCGAGACACCGCTCGAAGAAAAGAAGAGATGGTTGTCTTCGGTCCTGGCGATGACATATCTGTAGTCTTTGTAAGGGGAGCTGTTGCTCGCTTGATCCCAATCAGCCACTTCCCCAGGCTTCCAATGTCTGTGCTACCACACTTGCAATCCATGCCGAGCTGCGCCACCACATGGTAGCCCTTAGTGCGCAAGGCTGACACGCACTCAGAACGCCAAAGAAATGTGCATAAAAGTATACTACCCGGCCGATTGTACGGATACTACGTTTCTTGAATTGCTTCTTTCTCAAGTAGCGAGAATTAGTCGCAGTAGGTCCCCACCATGAACGTGGTGGGCACTTATGACCCTATCCAGGTCGCATTCCAGGATGTAATTCAAGATTTCAAGAAGCAGCTAAAGGAAAAAGACCTTTTCGACGAGATACTCAAGACGACTACTATCGACCAACTCTATGATGTCACCGACAAGCTCCAGGAAGAGCAAGCCAAAAATGGCCATCTCCGCCATCTGTCCAAGATCGAGCCGTATCTTGATAGGCTAAGGGACTATATTGGCGCCATAGATACTTTTGTCCAAATGAAGCCGGACATTTTGGCTGTTATTTGGGGTCCTCTCAAGCTGCTCCTCCAATGGACAAGCAATTTGAAGAAGTCATTCGATGCCATTATTAACACTACAGCAGAGATCGGCGAGCTGCTTCCGGAATTCAAGGAAGTGAGCAGGCTATTTAGTGACAATGCGCATCTCAAAGATGTCTTAGTTCTCTTCTTTCGCGACATCGTGGATTTCTACGTCATCGCATTGACTTTCTTCAGTAAACCTCGTAAGTCCCTCCAAATGCTAAGCTAGCAAAGCTCAATATTGTATATGAAATCTTTTAACAAAATGCACGGTGAAGGATGGCGGTTTGTTTTTGAATCTGTGTGGCCTAGTCAGCGAGATAAGATTCAAATCGTCACAAATCACATCGAGCGGCATACCCGACTCATGAGAACAGAGGTCCGTTTGGAACATATTCGGGAGGAGCATGACGCTCGGCTTAAAGCTCTTGAGCACTTCGATAAGACTGAAAGGGCCAATCAGCAGCTGGAGTATGAACGAATCAAAACTACGGTATCGCCAAAGCTCTACTACGACAGTTTAGACTATTACAATGCGAGAACCTGTGAAGGAACTGGGAGATGGCTATTGAAAGATTCCACGTTTGTGAAATGGCTTGATATCACAGACCGTTCAACAAAAATCTTGTGGCTCCAAGGAATCCCTGGGGCAGGTCAGTTAAATAAATACCAGTTGCCTTTATAAGTTGTGTAGCTGAAGTGTTTTCCAGGAAAGTCCTTCTTAGCTGGAACTGTCATCAACGCAGCAAGATTTAAAGGACGTGTCATCTTCGCTTTCCTCAGTTATGCTTTAAGCAACAGCACATCTGCTTTAGCAATTATACTTTCTTTGATGTTCCAACTGGCATCAAATGATGACGACCTACAAGCGACGATTGTGCAGTCAGATCATGCAAATTTGAGACACAGTATTAACACTGCCGGAAATCTCCTTCAAACTCTTCTCAAGGGTGCTGGACCAGTATACATAGTCGTAGACGGCCTCGACGAAATTGATAGAGTTGAGCGTGTGAGGACCTTGCGTCAACTGCTCGACTCGACGAAAGACTGCGAGGAGACTAAACTTACGATCAGTTGCAGATCTGAGGATGATCTCACAACAATGCTGGATCCAATCTCATGTTCTATACGCGTTGACAGCCACAACTCTGGGAGCATTCGGACATTTGTGAGGAACTGGAGCCGAGGCTGGTTTCAGACTCGAGACTTCTTACCCCATGATGCCGCTGAAATCGAAGGACTGCTAGCCCCAGTTGCTGCTAATGCTAAAGGTTTGTGTTGAAACAGCTTTTGAAGACTGCCACCCAGCTGACTTTTAAGGCATGTTTCTTTACGCCAAGATCCTTTTGAGCAGCATCGAATATTCGACGGACGTTAGATCCCTCCGTGATGAACTGAGGGTCTTGCCAGAAGACTTGAATGCCATGTAAGAGCCCGATAATTTGCGCGCCCTTCCATCTCTGTCTCAATTGTGATTCTAGATATGCGCGGATAATCTCCAGATTAGACAACATACCGACTGTCGCGACAAGAACCAAAGCACGGAATATACTAGGATGGGTTGGATGTTCCCCAACTCCGCTGACTATTCAAGAACTTCAGCAAGCTCTCATGATTGATATTGAACATGAAAATAGCAGTGTGAAAGGCTCATCTGAACTCAAACTTGTTGAGCTTTGCGGTCCGATATTAGAAGTAGTGGATGAATATGTCCAGTTTGTGCATTTCACCGTCAAAGAGTTCGTTATGTCACCTACTTCAAGTCCTATTGGTAGAGTTAGACCAACAAGATTAGATACATTTTTGCGCCCCATATCAGTGGCTCTATCGATGAAAAAGAAGCAGCTCTCGGACTTGCCAAGCGATGCATATGGTATCAATGCCAAGATCATCACAACCCTTGGGAAGAGGACGATGAAATTCTCGCAGATCATTTAATCTGTGGTGACTACCGCCTGCATTATTACGCCACAAACTCTTGGTTAGAAATTGTGAAAACTTATATTAGGTTGAACGGATCGAATCGCCCTTCACCTGAACTGGTAACCGCCCTTGAGTGGCTTGCAATATGCAGAGCGAATAGCGATTTTGATGGCAGCACTGAGGTCGTTGCTCAATACTTCGAACCAGAGATTGAGCAATTCAAAGAGGAATGGCCAACGTTGTATGATTTGATGAGGCGCGTGACTCAATTTCAGTCAAAGTGTTCGGCTTCTGAATATCATGTTCGAAATAGTGAGCTATCTCATTCATCTTGCAAGTCTTATTCTCTTATACTCATTAGCAAAAGGTGGAGATTGGATAGCTCTTGGACCTCTTTCGACTTCTCATGTTTCTGCATTGATATACAACCTTTTCGACGCGTTTTTGTGTAGAAACATACGACACGAAAAACACTGCCATTGCAAACTCCTAGAGCGTCACTATGGACTCAGACCTTAAAAAATGTGGCTTTTTGGGATGCTCATTTCAGCGCCATGGTTTCAGAACGAGAAAGTTGCGCAGTTCACACGAGAAGTATCATGACCACCCTTGGAAGTGCACCGAACCATCCTGTGAATATGCTGAAATTGGATTCCTGTCTCGGAGGATGAAGGACCACCACTACATGTCTAGCCATGGAGAAATGATGTCACAGGTTAAATCAATGACCAGTGGCCTTGACGTCGACGAAATACAACCTGTTTTATTTGATCTTGTGAAGTTGGATAAAGTTGAAGACGTCCGGAAAATTCTGCAAACTCTTAGCGACAAAGTAAGCTCCGCAACCTTATTAGCCTTAGAAAGAGATGCTATTTATTCCGAGTCTGTTGCAATGTTTCAGGCAGTCTATGAGAAGTCGAGACACATCTATCACTATCTCAAATGTCATCCTCTAAATCTATCCATAAGGGCCAATAACCTCGAATTAGTACGCTTTTTGTCCTCTCAGGATCAATTTCAGGTGGGTCAAGAAGGCCTTGCGGATCTAATAGTGGCTCTTCTAGAGACTAACTCGCTTGAAATCTTCAAAATTGTCGAGAAACAGCTGAAAGAAAGCATGAAGAAAATCGGTTATAAGAATGTTTATTACTTGACATCGCCAAAAGTAACACGCTCCACATGTAGTGGTCAGGGTCGAGAGGAAATGCTCATTTCAATATGGAAATCATGGGGAATATTCGATCCATCCGTGAACCACAATTCCTTTCCAACCCGAGGTTTCTTGCTCCACAGTGTGGCTGAGTCGGCTTGTTCAATCATCCTCGCAAAAGTCTTGCTTCAAAGTGGCATTGACGCCGACTACATGTGCAAATCAGGGCGACTCACGGCTCTTCGACTTGCAGCTCGAAGAAGCTCTCCTAAAACAGCTTTCTTTATGAAATTTCTTCTATACCATGGGGCAGATCCTAATTATCTCAACGAAAAGTTCAAACGAAAGATCTCTGAGGAGAAAGGAGCAACGGACATAGCGCGTTGGGTGGGTATGTCATGGGAAGAGCTTGTGGAGAAGGTCAAACATGACAGGGAGAGAGGATACTGCCCGCCAGAGTACAGGTAGATTTCTCCTTCGGATCCCATGATTTTGTGCTCGATTGACTGATTGTTTATCTCAGGTTAGATTGCGCCAATGACAAAATTGATTTTACTGAGCATCTAGGTGGTCTAAAAAGCTTAAGACTAATGCCGAATGGATGTTAGGATGCTAGGGAATGGTGAACTTCTCAGAACTAGAAGGCTCGTGACTGAGTCCAAATAACGATAGTAGTGCTACACATGATTGGCAAACTTGGTCCAATGTTTTGTGAACAAATAATAAGTAGTATTCAGCAATGACGATAATGTTCACAATTTCTTAATTACTATCTAGATTTTGTGGAGGTATCTATGTACAATTGTAACTTCTGAATATAGGTCAGCTGATGATGTTTTGTGCAAAGCATAGATATGCAACGAACCTTCCATCGTTGCTCATCAACTTCCACCTGCGAGATGTGAGCATTTTCTAGCGATTGTGCAATGAGTCTCTTTTTCTCTTCTTGAATCCATCGTACATACTGTCAAACGTCAGCAATGTGACATCAGAACGAAAATAATTGATTGTGAGAGCCGCTGGCACAATCATTTTCACTTACCTCCTCTATAGAACTAGAAGTAACGTATCGCGTCATTAAGACATCCCTCCGCTGCCCCATCCGGTGGACTCTATCAACGGCCTGCGCTTCCATCATCGGATTCCAATGTGGTTCCAATAGATGGACTGAGCTTGCCGCTGTGAGATCGACTCTATAGTTCGTACACCTTAATGAGATGATAATGCTCATACATCGTTTTAGGTGGAACTCTTACCCTTCGCCGGCGCTTCCAAGACTTGCCAGCATGACTGTGCATTTCGGATCCTCGCTAAAATCTGACAGTGCTTTGCTCCTTTCTACAAGCGATGATTGACCATCGATTCGCTTGAAACTGAAACCATTCCATTCTAGATGATGTTGGACAAGATCAAGCATTTTAGTCCAGCAACTGAATACTAAGCTACACAGGTGGTTAAGAATTCATTTATAGCCTTAGGATGTGTAATAGGTACCTTTTTCTGGGCTGGGTTTGACCATCTACTTTCGAGGCTTGTTCTTGTCGCAGGTTCTTGAGTAACATTTCAATCTTGGCAGACGGCCGGATGTATGCTTGCTGGAGGACGGCGGTCGTACTGTCACCTTTCCACATATGCTCCTTCGCGCACTTCGGACACAAATTTCCATCTGCTGTTTCTTGCTCTTTGCTTGGGCTCGCGCAATCTAGACATACAGAGTGCTTGCATATAAAATTGAGATCGGCCAATTCGCTAGCCGCGCTCTCTTCAACAAGCTCACCGCAACAGACGCATTGGTCTCTACAGGTACGCATCATCTGCCAATCGACCGAAGCGCTTTTCCCGCATTTCCAAGCATCCAAGGCAGACTGAGGAAGAATGCGCTCGCCATGGTCGCATATAAGCCGAAGGAAATTAATAAGCGTCAACACATTGCCATCTCTTTTAAAATCCTGCTTCTGAACATCGTGCCGGTTTTTTGAGAGCTGAAATGCAATATCGGCCGTCTTACGCTTGAAGAATGTGTAAATTTCCCTATCCTCGGCGGACAGTTTGACCAATTCAATTCTTTCACAGCGCTCAGGCAACTTGAAAAGGGCACCATCTAACGACTTTTTTCGTCTTAAACACGTTGCTCGAACCAAGGTCTCCAGTCGCTGAAGGCCATGACGCTGACCTCGCTTGACAGGATCAACGATCCAGAAATTAAAGTCAGTCTTCCGCGTAAACGGATAAACGCCGACGAAGCTTAAGAGAGCCCCGTAGTCATCCAACGAGTTTTGAATTGGGGTTCCGGTCAGACACCAACGGTTGCGGGACTTGAGTGCACAGGCGGCTTGAAAGGTCTGTGAAGATCGGCTCCGAATGTGGTGTGCTGATGGTTGCCGTCAGTCATTGCATCTCACTAAGGGTTTTCGAAGTAGATTATAGTAACCTTCGTCGAGAACAACACGATGCCACCGATTAGTATAGAGCATTCCCTTTGCAATCCAGTCCGATCGCATCGTCTCATATGTAGTGAGAATGATGTCGGCAGTCTCAAATTCAGTCGTCCAGCGTTTCCGTGCAGATCCATGATAAATCGCCTTGCGCAGTCGTCGTGGATGGAAGTGCCTCCAGAATAATTAGTAAAAGCAAAAACCTCAGACCAACACGACTCTTGCCTTTCAATCTGCATGTTCCAGTTGTGAATCGCTGGAAATAGTTAGCTTAACCTTACTCCTGCTGACCACTGGCTCACTGACTCGACTTAGGGGCGATTATTAGAGTTTTTCTGGGTTCATCATCCGATGCAACTTCGCCCTGCTCATGAAGATCTAACGACCAACAAACTAGAGCTAGAAGACTCCATGTCTTTCCAAGTCCCATTTCCTATACATTCCATGAATATATGTAAAGAATCTTGCAGGCGATGATACTAACATCCGCAAGAATCCCACCTAGAGCAGGCCTTGGAGAGGCTTCACAGGCGCCTATCACTCTATTCCTGTACCTAAAAAATCTTTTTAGGTATAAATCCGTGGTCTCAGTGTTCTACTTACCCTTTTGTGTCATCCGTCGTCGATGATGAGACCTCCCACACCGACGGGAACTTTGAACTTCCTATGATCCCTAGTTCTTTTTCCATCATCATCGCTAATGCCTTGATTTGGTGGCTGGATTTGTGAGAACACATCCTAATACTTCTTTGTACAGGGATCAGAGAACGTACTCCTCCAAAGTCGTCCTCAGTCGTGGACTAGGCTCAACTGTTGATGCATCATCGACCTGACTTGCTGAGTCAAATATATGCATGAAGCGACTTTTGTTAGCTTCGTCTAAAATTTCCGCTGATTTTGAGCCTGTAGAGTTACTTCCGATAGACAATTGTTCCAAGCTTGGCATCTCAGCACCAGGCCGAAGCAGGTAATGAGGGTTGACGTATTGAAGATGTCCATCAACTTCTTCAGGCAATGGATGTTGAAAATATAATCCTGAATCGGAAAGCAGATTACCGACCGTGCCCTTTTCTTTGGCAAAACCGTAGACAACGATTCGTACCGAGCATTCTTCCGATGAATACTCTTCGTTCCTTTTGAACTTCTCTGATCCCTTGTCTCTCTTCTCTTGTTGCAGCATCAAAGTTGCATTCAGCTGGACAAAACCGTTTCTTGACAGTGAGGATAATGCTGTGTTAGCTATGAGGCCAGCGTATTTGTTCGAGTCTTGCGTAGAAAGTCTCAGCGAATCACCGCAGGCTGTGATGTTCACTGGAACTCTCTTCGTGCCAGATGTATCTTTGAATGACGACATGGCTGTCGCCATCACCTAGACGAAGTGTTAGAAAGACTTGACGATGACCGTTCTGACGGGATTATGATTTACCGCTCCGAAACAGGCATCATACTGAGGAGCGGAGCTCTCCTCAACAGCAATCACCGAGCGGCTCTCGTCATTAGAGGCTTGAATCTCTGGTTCAGGGCCCGAAGGGGTCAAGAACTCCGGAGCATCCGACAATTTTTCCTCTTTGATAGGGTCTGTTGTCAAAGAGCTGATCTCGGTTCCAGGGGGTGTTGGATCTTCAGCATCCGCCTTCGGGCTCGTAGATGGTGTAGACGACTCAAAGAGTAAGTTTTCAGTGTTGCATGGCGCGTCCGGCGACTGTTCTGTCTCGCTAGGAATTCTAGCAAGACCATCGCAAACGTCTCCGGGAGAGCTGCTGCTCCCAATGCCTTGATCTTGAGCAGAGTTACGTGGCTGCTCATCAAGTTGAGGACTTGAGATCGTTGCCCAGCTGGGATTGGTACTGTGATCGGCGTAATATCCGGCCACTACGTTGTTCCAATCCGAGCTTTGAGTATTTTCAAGGTAACCCAGTTGTTGAACTTCGGCATTGTAGGGAATATAGGCGTCAGGATAAAAGGACGAAACTTCATTACCGTCAAAATCAGCCGAGAACGTTGTTGCATATGGGTCAGGATGGGAGCTACTAGTCTGCATCTCAAAAGGAGTCATTGGTGACTGGAAACTGGATATTGATGAACTCGTCCGTCCCGCTTCAACAAGGCTAGGACTGTTACGGGAATGATTTCGATTGTCTCTGTGAGTTGGTGATTGATCCTCAAATGATCTCCGTGAGTGGTATCTAGAAAGTTGGATCTGGCTCAAGCTTGTCTCGGAGAGCTCAAATTCGGGGAATCGGGTTTCAATTGTGGCTGGCGATGCATTCTTCGAATCAATAAAAGTCGGTGGGCTGTCATGTGACGTTGGGGGGCGTAAAAGGTCAGTCCGAACACGCTTGGATGCCTGTGAAAAGCTCTCTGGGTCCAGATAGAGGCCTCTTTTCTTGTCTGTAGGGCTGGTCACTGAGCTTGAGGGCAACCCTGTGGATTCCATGACTCTTTTGTCTAACTTGACTTCATTGGATGCATATTAAAGATTTAGTGCTTGAAAATTGACCTTGCTATTTGCTAGAATCCTTGCTGCTGCACCGAAAGTCAAGCACTGGAGAATTGAAAGATAAACACTTTCGGAAAGTTGGAGATCAGAGTGGGCTCAGCCACAGCCTTGCAAGATAGAGGATCCCCAGCGACATGAGGCTGACTCGACACCCGGTCTTGAATGCCACAGCCACAACTTATGACGCTCTGGCTGCATAATGATTGGCAAATCACAGCCTGCGAAAAGGCGGGCAAAATTTCTTTTTCCTGTGGCGCATCGGCGCCGTAAATTCGAAAGAGCAGCATGCGTGATGTTCATCTCATCCAGTCTGTCAAAGTACAACAGACCGCTCGACGTGCAAAACACAGCTCGTGACTTAGAATTTACGCCGCAAGTGGGAACAACACTTTGCCTGATCCGGTGCAAATCGAAATGGCAGCCATTACGTCATGCCATCTTTTCAGCTCGGAGCGCTATCCTCTTCTCCCTTCTCTTGGCGTTCAAAGCTCTTCATAGCGTGTGATTATTCCAATATCTGCCTCCTTAGACCGAGCAATATCGTTATATGCCACGATGTTGCAGATAGCGTTACCCTTGGCACTATGTAATGCCTACAGCAGCCCTCGACATTTTGCAGGGGATGGCATCGTGCTCCGCCTGCTTGTGCGACCTCGCGGAGGCTCAGCATAAATAAAAGGCGAACATTCTCGGCAGCAACCTCAAAGGATACAATTACTGGCCGAAACCCATCCCCTCAGTGACAAGAGTAAACAGTGAAAATCTTTCCTAATATTCCCAGATCCGTTGCCCACAGCTTCACATCAACAATATTTTAATTATTTCCAACAGCGAAGACAGGCGAAATGCCTCTCACTTAACATCGTTGAATTCAAAGGATGTGGATCACCATGCGCCTGCTTAACACGAAGACATTAAAGTTCCGCGAATTCTTCGATACAAATATCCCACCATATGCTATCCTTTCTCATACGTGGGAAGAAGAGGAAGTTTCCTTCCAAGATATGCAAAGTCGGATACCAACTAGAAAACTTGGCTTTGCGAAGATAAAGAATTGCTGCAAACAAGCTACCAAAGACAACATTGAGTGGGCATGGGTCGATTCTTGTTGCATCGACAAGACAAGCAGCGCGGACCTTTCTGAGGCCATCAATTCGATGTTCCAATGGTACAAGCGAGCCGAAGTGTGTTATGCATTGCTTTCTGACAAGGAAAAACGTTTCGAATTTTTCCAAACTGGAAAGCTGAGTCGATGGTTCACTCGAGGATGGACGCTGCAGGAGCTTTTAGCCCCGGAGAAGCTTGTGTTTTTCTCAAAGCATTGGGAATTCATTGCCTCGAAGCTCGACGAGACACAATTAATCTCAGAAATGACCGGAATCGGCACGGAATTCCTGAGCGGAACCTTCCCGCTGAACCACGCAAGTATTGCTCAGAGAATGTCGTGGGCCTCTCAGCGTAAAACTTCAAGAAGTGAAGATACGGCGTACTCCCTCTTGGGACTTTTTGGTGTGAATATGCCTCTGCTATACGGAGAGGGTGGTGAAAAAGCTTTCCGGCGTCTTCAGTTGGAGATCTTGAGGGAGTCAACAGACCAAAGCCTTTTCGCTTGGATAGGAGAGAGCGGTAGTGGACGTCGCCGCATTCCCCCATCGAAACCCTGTTCAGTATTAGCAAGATCACCAGCAGACTTCGTATTCTGCACCGAAGTCGAGCGTCTCGAAGACTCATCTTTTCTCACCCCATCTCCACATGTTATCACAAACATGGGAATTTCATTACAGCTTCCCCTGCGGGAAACAAGGGATGGCTCATTCCTAGCATTATTGAACTGCAAGCGTAACGAACAAAATATCGCCATCGCGCTGGTGTCAGACCTTGGAACCAACAATTACTATAGGGTCGAAAATAATAAAGTGTACAGAATCAACGAATCTCATCTCATAGTTGATCCGGCAAGCCAGGAAGTGCGAGATGATGTACAAAAATGGGAGCACGATACCAAACTCCAATTGTTTGAGACAGCGTCAATTTATCTAGTGACATCAGCTGACGCGAAGAAAGAAGCCACTTTTCTCGGCGTCTAGATTGAAAATATTTCTAGAATACTTTTCGTGGCACCGTTTCCCTTGCAGCAAAACATTCTAGTACTTCCGATGACACTCTTTCGCAATCGCTTGATAAGGTCAGCAAGTCAGTCGCAGCTTATGCCAGTGAACCTACTTTTGACGAGAATGCTACCGGCGCTAGAAAGCATTTGAAGGAATTGAAAGACGACACTGGGAATGACCTAGAAGCAATGGGTCCGATCAATCGAAACGTTCCAAAAACAGGCGATGACGCTATAACTGACCCAACTACCCTTTATTATTGGTAGAGATTATATAACATGGCGCGGACCATACCCCTGGTCCTCAACAGCAATCATGACGTTGTTGCGATTGTTTATCACGCGCCGGAAGCTACTGGGCTGGTTTGCAGTATGTACAGGCAAGCCTCAAATAAGTACGAGTGCGCTTTAGCAGCATCACTGATGTGTTTGATAGAGCTTCAATCGTCTATTTGAGCCACCGCATTGAGCCCTTAAGTTTAGCAAAACGTCGGGACGATTACATGAAACCTTCTCCGCTAGGGATCATGTCGGTTGTGGCAGTGTTGCTGTACAAGCTCCTTGGTAACTATCCAGATATTGAGAGCGTCAGACCTTTTCTTAATTAAGGCTTTACGGATATCTCGTCTATCTCTACCAATAAAAGCCATTGGTTTATTCTCAGGCGTGCCAATACTCACGGCGTTCCCGTAAATGCCATTACTAACGCCGAAAAATGTAAAGACTTACGTCATTCACTTGGCTCGTTGAGAAGACTTGGATATCTGACACCGGGCTGGTGTGTACTAGGAAGAGAAGATTAAATTTAGACAGCGCTAGGGTCATGGCGGTGCTCCAGATCTAATTTCCTTTAATACCATGGGTCGCATGGTCGTTTTACTAGTCTGTTGATGGTGCGGCAGCGGCTCTGACGGCTAACAATTAGCTAAACAACATATGAGATATCAAAAGAAATAGATACGTCGAGCTCCAGTGACATCGGTGATTATCCCAATTGGTGACCTTTGGAGACAGAGCCGGTAAGTAAAGGCGTGACCTAGGATGAATGTACGCACTAATTATCACTCTTCGTCACAATTCCAGGACAAGGGATCTTCACCAGCAATTGCAAGGCAGCCTAGAGTATAATGTTCAAGCTTGTATTACATAACAGCTCCAAAGCATGTCTCTTGCTAGTCTTCAGGTGTGTGCTTTCTCTTTCGATCGCTTGAAGGATTTTGCAAGCTCCCACCACCGGTACTAAGTGTCAATTTTCGGCATATTTCTTATGGAACTTGCGCTAGCTATTGCTTCGGCTCAAACGGAAAACCCTCAAGATTCGTCGTAAAGAGCATTCCCCCTTCAATCTCCTCCTTTCTTTCCATTAGCTCTTTAATATCCCAATTGCACCATACAAACCGACCCCTCAAAAATCTCGCCTCGGTGCTTGCCAGCCATATAGTAAAATGTGCCGGCAGACTCACTATGCTCATCAGCTGCAGTTGTTCAAGTGTAAGATAGACTGCGCTTACCATCATCGAACGTCACCTTCCCGGCGGCCACTATCCCCGCCTTTTCCGACATGGGTGTGTCTATGACTCCGGGGTGCATGTTAACAAAATGTACATCCTTATTCTCTTCAGCCAGAATTTCCACAATCTTCGCCGCCGCGAGCTTGCTTGCTGAGTAGGCAGAGTACGTCGCGCAGAACGCGGGTGGCATGTGACAGAGCGCGGCGTTCGTGTTGACAACGATCGCGCCTTCTTTGCGTGTTGGCAAGAAAGCACGCGTGAGATTGTATAGGCCCTGTACATTCACGGAGAATGTGCGCCACCATTCGTCGGGCTCGGATTCGAGGATCTTGGCGGGGGTTTCGAAGTAGCCGGCGTTGAGGACGAGGATGTCCCACGGACCGGCTGAAATGGCGGTACGTGAGGTGTCATTCTGACTGGTGATGTCGCAAACGTGGGTGTGAACTTGGCAAGAGGTGTGTTTAGAGGTGATTGACTCCTGGGTGGACTTGAGTTTAGCTTCTTGACGACCCAAGAGATGGATTTGGGCAGCACCGGCAGAGGCGAATGCTTCTGCGGTGAAGGAACCAATTCCGTGGCCGCCACCACTGATTACGACTGTTTTAGCCTTGATGGACGAAGCTATTGTGGGATTAGAGGGAGAGATATCGGCATAGGAGCTCCTATGCCAGGTTTTTGTAGGGGAAGGGAATGGTGATGCCATTATGTGAATAAGGAGAAATGCGTATTTTTCAAACTTTAACGGAGATGGAGCGGGACTGCTGAGAAGGCTTAAAGACAAGTATCGTCATAGACCCCAATTTCACTCATAAAAAGCAATCAGGCAGCCTGCTTGATGCTTAAGAAGAATTATAGAGCTATACGCTGATATCGTCCAATTATTCAGCACGGAGGCCGAAGGGCCAAGCTCTACGATAGGTTTACGTACAAAGACCCGACTCGCCGGTCGAGATCTTGCGGCGCAGAGCCTCGTAGGACGAAATTATGAGAAAGGAAGAGCATTAGGCGAACTTGTTGTGGACCCATTCGACCGGTCTACCCGTCGTCCATGACTAGTTACCCTTTTGAGAAAACAATTTTCGTGTGTGTAGGATTCTAGGGACGGTAGCGGCGAACCATCTGCAGGCCGGATTCAAATGGCATCGGCGGCGCAGTTGATTCCTAATCATTCGAGAGCGACTTCAGCTTGCCTACACAGACGAGATCTTGACCTGATGAGCGCTGATCGTTCGATTGATGATTAGGTAAGTCGGATCTTAGAACAGAGCGAAGCGGACGTTCGAGTTGTGGATAGCAAAGTGGCCACCGCGAAGGTGGATAAGAAGAGTGCCGAATTTTAGCCGCGGCCTCCATGAAATGCCGAGTTCTTCGTCAAGAGCGGAGCGGAGAAATCCCTACGCTCTGACCCACTAGAGATCTAAGGTTCACAGTGTCACATCCCCTTACAAGATCTCGAAAAACAATACATTTTCTTTTTGGAATCTACGTCTCTCAATGAGTCGATTCTACCAAGTCTATCTTTGAGAGGCTGCCTTCTCTCTCAATTAGTCGAGTACGTGACATTTGGAAACGCGCATTGATAGTAGAACCCGCAGTACGGAAATAGTCCATCGGGCTCTGGTCCGTCATCATTCAACAGCAGAGCTCGTACTCCATGCGAAGGTAAATCAAACGTCATATTCCGTACCGCGACCCCAACATCACTGTGCGTCCACATGTCATAAACCTGGTACTGCCTGCCCGCTCGGATCGCCCAGCTCTCCGTGAGATTAAAGAACATGGTCGCGGACGTGTCTTGCGTGTTAAGTATCATGAACACCACGCCATAGGAAGAGTTTCCAGTCCAGTACTCGGCCGGATGGAGAGGGTTTGAGGTGTAGTCCGGGCCGGCGCCCCAACGGAACGGCGAGATACTCTGACCGACATTGGGATCTTGATTGACTTTGATCAGATCCTTGTTGGACAAGATCTCAATAGTCTCGTTAGTTGCGGACACCAGGTCAGTGCCGATAATCAACGGACTTTTCAGCAAAGCCCATGCAGTGAAATGACTCTTCGCTTCATCATACGTCAAGTTGCCTACAGGGTTTCCTTTTCCAGTGTTGCCAACTTCAAGCATATCCATGTCGTTATGACCATAGAAGTCAGTGCCCCACCACTGGAAGCTAGCTTGGTCAATTATGGAGGCAATGGAAGACCACCAGGGCTTGATATCTCCATTGATACGCCATGCTTGGGCAATGTTCTTGCCCCAGATAAAAGGCATCTCCCAGCCCCATTCACAGAGCGAGTACTGGATTGGTGGCTTGCCAGTGGTAGCAGCGTACTCCGCTATGGCATTTGACATCCGCGTAAACCTGCCTAACATGTTCTCTTGGGTAATAGAATCGAACGGAATGTAGCAATTGTCGTATTTAAGATAATCGAATCCGTTCTCATCCCACCACGCAAGGTCTTGTAGCTCGTGACCATAAGATCCGGGGTACCCAGCACATGTCGCATAACCATTATCGCCGTATGCTGAAGCTGACACGCCACGGGCTTTCATGGCAGCAGTAAAATTTTTCATGCCTTGCGGAAATTTTTTCGGATCTATGCAGAACTATGTTCAATGTCTGTAAAAACGATAAAATGAGAACACTTACCGGCGACGAGTGTTCCATTAGCACTCCGATTCTTCCTAGGATTCAATCAGCCTCAGAGCCAAGCGCATGATATCAAAGCAACGTACAGCGTGTAGCAATCATCGAGTATTAAAGACTGGATACGGTGTTAGAAAGCTAATTAATGAAGATTACTAGGTTCAAGCATGTACATTGTATCCCGCTGCGACCAAACCTTTGCTGACCATTGCATCGACTTGTGCAAGGACAACAGTGCTGTTGTAATCACACGCGAACGCGTTGAATGCTGTAAAACAGCAGTCAGCAAATCATCATATGTCGCTCTTATCATGCTTGTCGCATACTGTCGTAGCCCATTTTGGGTTGCTTGCCGACGCCATTATTGAGTGCGCAAGTAGAACCTGTCAAAGCAAGAATCGTAAGAATGAAAGAATGCATGATGTAGTGAAATGAGAATATGAACAGAGGCTTGAAAGTCTCGCATGTTCCAAGCTGTGTATGATCGATATCTACGAAAGGAGATTCAACATCGAAAAGCCCAAATTAGGAAAGTAGCCTTGGTGGCCGCAGAGCGGTATTAGATGCCGTGACTAAAGTAGTTAGGATGAGGGGAGCCCCTTGGATCACAACCCTGGTCTTAGGGAAGACGGAAATTTTGACGTTTAATTTTTCCGATGCTCCAAGATCATGTGGCTATACTCGCGAGATGGTCCCGCGAATAAAAGTCGATTCCGGGGACGAGGAGAAGAGGCTCTAGAGATTAACGCAGCACAATAAGGGCGTCTAATGCAGGGACACTATCCCATCTCGATGTATCAGGAACACGCGCTGAGGAGGCTGTCTATAAGCATTTTCGATCTTAGGTAGGGTTCGACCTGAAAACATCTATGGAAGATGCAGACAGAAATTACTGTTCAAGAGTGCAAGAGTGACGCCAAGCCGCAATGATGGCGGCTGCTAACTCCGATAATCGCCTATCTCCGAGAACCATATTGGCTAAATCTGATTTTTCAGAACGGAGAGGTCGGCGAGGTTGAGTAGCAGCAATTGTGGCACATTCTAACGATACTTCCATCAGGTCGGGTATCATTCATTCATAGCGATATCCTTCCAGTGCACTTATGGTAGAAGGAGTCCGTGTACTGTTCTGACAGTGAAGAAACTGGGGAAGATCCTCTGGTCATTTCCTCTTCCGTTCTGGCGCGTGGGCCGCAGGCCGATACATGACTACGACGGCTGGCTTTCTACACGGCTAGATCAATATTTCTTCTTTGGGATGAATACCATGGTACAGGACTCTCGCCAAAGTACTCTTGTCCTCCTTCAAGAGCTTGCGATCGTACTTGTCACGGTCATAAACTAGCACGAACCTTCTGCCCCTGTACAATGAGAGACGCGTCTAAAGCACTAAACCTACCATTGGAAACCTCATTAAGATCCCGTTATCCTTTGCGCGCGTATGCGGTTTCTGGGCTAAATTTTTCCTTCGTTCTATGAAGCACATGCTCCGAACCCAGCTCCTTGTCTTTTGCGTAGCGCCCGACGAACAAACCAAGGCTGGCCGCTAGACCGTCGATCGCCGTGAACACCGAGAAAGCGAGCCCGAGAGCCTCAGCATAGGCCAGAAATATGCACGATACCATGCAGAAGCCACAGGAAGAGACTCCAGGCGAGCCACAGCCCGTCCTGCGTCACGCATAATGGCCGGGAACAGATTCAGATCGTTCAAATGCCGTTTGAGTCCTCTCTGGAAGACCATACTACCAATGCTGACGCCGATACATATCCTGAACGTAGGAAAGTGAGTATATCAGCTGCATAGGCGACGTTTTAAGTATCAGTCATATCCTGGACACTGAAGCCAAGAGACATGAAGAATATCCCGTGGCCAAGGCCCGTCATGATAGTTTGAGGACTCAGGCGTAGACGAAGATATCGACATTCAGTTGGATGAGAAGGGCCGTGCATAGTTGTTATGGTCCATCCGAGCCAGATGGCCCTTTGACAGCGGCCATGTCTGGTCATTAGTCGCCTGACGATTTTTGTTGGAATCAGGTAACATGACACTGGCATGCAGGCTAGGCCAGTAATAGTGAGGCTATAATCCTTCGTTCTCGCGAGATAGGACGGTAAGTAGTAAAGTTGCAGAGCATCTCCGAGGAGCAAATACCAGCTTACACTCTTGAAAAAGGACTTGTCGGATTGGAAATCCGTATCTACAACCATTCGAGGACCGTGACTGCGAAAGTAGCCAGAGCCGAAACCCAACTGAAGAGCTTGTGCAAAGAAATGGTATCAAGGCTGCAAAACATTCCCAAACGATCGTTGGCACTATGTCAGTGAGAAGATCTAAGAGTCGAGCAAGTGTTCGCCAGCTAGTCAACAGATATTCGGAACTGCCTCAATTCATGTCTGATAAATTAAGCAAATATAAGAGCCTGAGACCAGGAGAGAGCTACCTACCCAGTCTACAGGTATAAGTCCCTGCTTTACCGAGGCTCGTCTCACTTAGGATATAATGACCAATAGCCTAGCCAGAAAGCTATAGCTACAGAAAGTAAATTTGACATAGAAAATCGAGGACTAGGATATCTGTTAGGTGAATTGACCTCCTAGCAGGTGTTCAAACACCATGCCTAAGGCCTTTGAAATCTAACAAATACCTACGTAGATGGGCTGTTGGCGCAGTGGGACTACTTCCGCCACGACCACTAAGCACAGGCCGAAAATTCCTCTCCCTCAAGCTATTGGATTAATTTCCTATCAGAAGCTCGTTGAAATGTTTGGACAGACAGCAAATGAGGCTGACGCCGTGAAACTTCCCAAAATATCGAGTAGAGGACGCGGTAACCAAAGAAATATGAGGGGAAAACGATGGAGGAATGAAATTCTAAGATTGTCAAGATATATGCTATCTCTTTCCGTAAGGTTTCCATGGCGTTACCCTGAGATCGCTCACAACAGCGTACTAAAACCGTCTCAACAAGTAGATACTTACGGTGTCACGTATTTGGTGCACGTACAGGAAGCATTATTACTAGAAAACTGTCGTTCAAAGCAACCATCAACGACACCGTAGAGATACCGATGATAGCTATCTATTCCGTTCCACAGGCTTTCCATTCTCGTTATGGCGCCCCGAGATGCTGAGACGATGTTGAATAGACGGAATTTGCCCGGTCTTTGGTCTCAGACGGTGGTCTCTCGCCGACATCCCGCATCGTGATCCGCACCTTTTTCTCTTCACATATTCCTTGACATTTGGCACAATTAATATCGAGATGTGAAGGCTAGTCCTCGATTCCCTCTGATCTGTGGACACCATCTTCGATGAGGCCACGGTTAGTGACCTCATTTATGTCCGGCAGGCACTTGCTTGCACAATCGGTTCATTGTTCCCGTCTTGAGAAGCGTGGTGCAATGATAGTCTTCTGCAAGTAGCCCGCATATACCGTATGAAGTAGGACAGAAGACGCTAATGACGATGTGTGGATTCTTGGTATCTCGATTTTTGCTCGGGATGTCAAGGAGATAGAGGAACCGAGCAGAGAATCAATTTAGTCTCAGGACCCTTGCCCTTACATCAATATAAACTATCTATGATCCTCTTTAGCCGTCGGCACGAGTGCTCCATGTGACACTACAGTTACTCGTGGTGTTATCTCACTGCATCCTCCATGGCATTCGCACTGGTACGCTAGACCTTCTTCCACGATCGTGATCTCTACGCGCTCATTGTCGTAAAATTCACTAAGGAAGCCGTTCTAGCAATGGCAATATCTCACGTTAGCACTCAACTCGGTATGACCTCGTCAGGCCGAATGCCAACGATTTCAACCTACTTCGCCGGGAGACTCAGAGGCCAACGTGACGAGAATTCTATCTGTTTATCACAAACGACATGTCGATTCTAGCGGCACTCTAAGCCTGAGCAGAGTATTCAAATTCTCGAATGTAGAGTCAATGAGAGATATTGGGCTAAGGGGTTATCGACGAGAAAGAGATGGAGATGAGCACGTGTCCGATGCCAAGCCGGTGGAGCCAGTGCTGTTCAAGCTTTCAAAGCAGGGTGGGCAACCTGTCTGTGCTTAACCGGACCATCTTACCGCGGGTACGACACGGTTTGATGGCCGAGACCCGCGCTATCACTAGCACGGTGCACTGACGAAGGGTTGAAATTATGCCTGAATAGGCCTGATATGAATGCATAATCAGCCGCCTAGATCCCGTAGATAGGTGAGCACCCTACGTGCGAGTCCTCACCCTCTTCCACGGGTGCGTACACAGTCCCAAAGGGTCAGAGTATGGTGAACGAGACAGAGCCGATCGAAGTGGTTGTTTGAAATCTCGATTACTGTCCTTGACTTCAATAGGATATTCAAAAACGGGCGCTGGAGGCTAGCAGGCCCATCACAGTCGAGAGTGATCTCGCACAAAAAGAACGGTCTTGAGCTTTCGCATGCTAGGGTTTTCAAGGGAAAGAAAGGCTGTCTAGGTCCCGGCTTAGTGTCACGTAGACTAGCTTAGAGGAGAAGCTGTCGGCAGCAAAGAGCCGCATGTATCGCGAGGTTGGTACAAAGCAGGAATTGGAAATCCATAAGCTGTCGGCAGCCGCAAAGTAAGCATGCGCCAGTGGACGGTATATCTCAAGTAGACTCAAGTCGGGTATCTTCCCGTTACTACACTGCGGATCATGGCCTGACAGACGGTTAAGAATTGTCACTGGCGAAGACGTGTGTCATACATGATTCTCAGTCAGCAAGACATTTACGCACTCCAGATCCCGCTTTATCGGGCGGGTCTACTATTTACAGCACGTGGCGTGAGACCGATTTGTGCAACTGTAAAGCGTTTTAGACAGTGCCACATTCTGTCAAGAGACATCATATTCCAGTTTAGAAAATAAGTCCTAGAGCATCACGCTGCAAGAAATGTCACAGAAACGGCACAGGCGCGGTAGAATCAGGGCCGAAAGTAGGTACAGAGTACCCGAGAGTAGTTCGATGGAAGCGCGCTGTATCCCCGGAGGATTTTCGTGTAGCGCCTTGTAACAGGGCACAAGATAAGCATCAGAGTCAAAGAATGTCGAGCGATAATGCGCGATGCATTGCACAGTTTTAGCGAATTGCATGATAGTTTTACAGCTGTTTCACGGTCCACCAGCAACCTTAAATGCATGTAGAAAGCCGGGGTGGAACTTCCGCGTACGGTCGCAGATACGGCTCATGATGTCCTGTCAGACAGAGTAAGACATTGGAGATTTCAGATGTGAAACAAGGCTCATTAGAATGACACTTTCATCAAGTATTATCTACCTAGTATATTGGATAGATCCTTCTCTTTGTTTATCTAACGAGGGAGTTTTGAGGTAAGAGATTGGCCCTGGCCATCTTATTGGCTGTTCAAATACACGTGATGCGTGCCAAGAGTGTCAGCGGGTAGTGAAACAAATTTAACTTTTCAGGAAGGTGGAAAAGACAATAACATGTCTGACATTTAGACAACGCTGCTTCCGTGGTAATTAAAGAGCCTATCAGATGACACCATTCACACATGACTACTAGACGATAGCTTCAAACGAGCGACCTATTACCAGCCTGCGGTATTCAACTTGCTACTTTCAACCAGGGTTCCGACATGATGGCGACCTTAGATCCTGAGTCTAAACCGCTCAACCCGCATGGCTGTGGACCCCCGAGGGTATCCCGATTTGTTATACACTGGCTGAATAGAGTAGTTCGAAGGGATTCTGCTGTCGACCCATGAAAAGCCAATATCGATGGTGCCACCCACCTCAGTAAAAGGTATGCACAACCTCACGTAGCTTGTCAGCTAGTTTCCAGTGTACTAGCTTACCTTTTTGTCAATGTCTCCACTGCTTATCTCTTGAGAATCAAGTTGCGTACCCCTTCTATGTAAAAACAAAATACAAACGCAACACGGACCTGGAGCGATAGCAGCCAACACTACTTCACCCACTGTCGAGATACTGTCCACTGCGCATTTGAGCTGCCACTACCCTGATCTAGATCTTTCTGTGACACGCTCTTGCGCCGATCAAAGGCCGTGGTAGCCAGATTGCATGGCGAATTTTGACCCGATGAGGATTCTAAATTGACTCTGACAAACATCAATCTTTCTGCCGTTCTGAGGATCTTTTTTATTCCTGCGAATGAATAAGCGACTTATATATGAATTTTTGAAGCCAATCTTCACCCTCCAAAACTGTGGTGACATCAAATACAGACCGAAATTGTTGTTGAAGGTAACTCTTACTCCAATTCTAGTCCCCACGCATCCTCACGAACGACTAGGAGGGATAATGACGAGCCTCCCGATTCTTTCGCATCGGAGCTCTGGGGTCCACTACATCCTTTGAACGACTAAAGTATCGTGAATCTATGCACAGTTGCGTCAGTGTGACAGGTGAATTGATCCACGGTTAAAATTTTATCCGTAATGGTGCACGAAGAAGTACACAACATGGTGGGTAAATTGTCTGAATTATCGGTACACTTAGTAGAATGATCGAGCATCACCGGTGGAAGGTTTCTCTGAGAGTGAATCGTTACAACCTTGCGCAAGGATAGATGCATTGGCTGCCACATGAAAGGTACATCGTAGATACCTGAGCCTACAATTGTAAGTTTCCGCTTAAATTTGTCTGATTAAGGTTGTCTCACCAAGACTACCATGATAAGAAAGCTTTCAAGGCTACTAAGAGAACTCATAGGATTCCAACGCAACAAACACAGAGATATTGCGCCGACGAGATTTTCACCAAGACAAGACAGACTCAACAGGCTTCCTAATCACCGACTGACGATTCTGCAGTCGACAGCAATTGAGACTTTGGCAAAAATCAGTCATCAATCAAAGTCTCAATAAGATGTATGAAACCACCGGAGAGCATGAGAACACTTCTTTCCGACCTGTGGGTGCTTCAAACGGCAGTAGTCGGGAGAACGTCAACGGCTACGACCAAATCAACGGATTGAATGGGGCTCCAGAAACAAATGCCGCACAAACAATCTATGAATCTCATGGTGGTGCTGCTAAGCCTAACAATGCCCAGAGAGAAGGACAAGCTCCTCCGCCCATTGCCATCGTCGGTATGGGAATGAGACTCCCGGGAAGGGTAAACGGAGAAGTTGCTTTCTGGGACATGCTCATGAACAAGAAAAGTGGCTGCTGTGTTGTCCCTAAGAATCGATACAATGTTGATGCCTTCTACAACTCAAACGGTGGTTACGGAACGATCCAGACGAAACATGGCTACTTCCTCGATCATATCAATTTGCAGCATCTAGATACTTCCTTCTTCTCTATGAGCAGAGGGGAAGTTGAAAAACTCGATCCTCAGCAGAGACAACTTCTCGAAGTGACTTGGGAGTGTCTAGAGAATGGTGGTCAAGTGAACTGGCGTGGCAAGAACATCGGCTGCTACGTTGGCGTTTTCGGAGAAGATTGGCTCGATATGGCTGCGAAGGATGCTCAGTACTTTGGAACGTACCGCATTTCTGGGTATGGAGACTTCGCTATCTCAAATCGTGTATCATACGAGTACGATTTTCGAGGTCCAAGGTGAATCTACCCTATACAAGACGGTAATTGACAATGTTGACCTGTGATAGCATGACCATCCGGACTGGTTGCTCTTCTTCATTAATTGCCTTACATGAAGCTTGTCAGGCTATATACAGTGGAGAATGTCATTCTGCCGTGGTTGCAGGAACAAATCTGATCATCACACCGACTATGACGACCGGGATGGCAGAACAAGGTGTCTTATCACCAACAGGGCAGTGTAAATCATTCGACGCCAAAGCTGACGGTTATGGACGTGGCGAAGCCGTGAACGCTTTGTATATCAAGAAATTAAGTGATGCAATCCGTGATAGAGATCCGATTCGCGCTGTCATTCGAGCAACTTCAATTAATTGCGATGGCAAAACTCCTGGCATGGCTTGCCCGAGCTCTGAGAGTCATGAGTCAATGATTCGAAGGGCATACCAAGTTGCTCAACTTTCTGATCTCTCAAAGACCGCATTTGTTGAATGTCACGGCACAGGTACGGCTGTAGGTGATCCACTCGAAGTAACAGCCATCGCAAATGTATTTGGGCAGCATGGCCTCTTCATTGGATCAGTAAGGTTCCTCAGTCCCTGTGCGTTTTATTGGTGAATCTAAAATATTGCAGGTAAAACCAAACGTCGGTCACTCCGAAGGAGCTTCCGGAAACACTAGCCTCATCAAAGCGGTTCTGGCACTGGAAAACAAAATGATTCCGCCGAATATAAATTTCACAGAACCAAATCCCAGAAGTGAGATTTCCATCATGAGCTTACATCGCTCATACGCTAATGTTGTCTTGAGTAAGTCCCATTCAAGAAAGCACGGCTTCAAGTACCACTGAAATGTGAGCGATGGCCTGAGAATCGTGAAAGAGCCAGTGTGAATTCGTTTGGAATTGGTGGAGCAAACGCACATGTAAGTTGTAAATGGGAAATCCTACAACGTCCATTAAAAGTCTCAGGTCATTGTTGATTCTGCTGCTTCATTTGGCATCGAAGCTCCTCTCATTGACGAAAATCGATCCGCATTTTCTCGTCCTCATTTGCTTGTATTTTCTGCGAATCATCCCGACTCTCTGAGTCGTAACATAGCAGAGCTTCAACAATATATTACGTCTAGCCCACATCTTTTGAAAGATTTAGCCCACACTCTCGGATCCAGAAGAGAGCACTTGCCGTACCGTTCTTATTGCGTTGCTGATGGCAGCAGCCCTTTCGAGACATCGTCAGTCACCAAGGCCAAGCCAACTCCACAGGTTGTATTCGTATATACCGGGCAAGGAGCACAGTGGGCGGGAATGGCACACCAGCTCCTAGAAGATTTCGATGGCTTTAGGAATGACATAAGAGAGATGGACAATGTCTTGAGAAAGTTACCTAAGCCCCCATTGTGGACCATTGAAGGTAAGGCCGTTATCCTTTAAATACTTGAGTAGATGGTAACTCGTGGTATAGAGGAGCTAGCAAAAGATCAAACTACTAGTCATATTGATGACGCAGAGCTCTCACAGCCACTTTGTACCGCTCTTCAAATTGGTGTCGTGAACCTACTGAGATCTTGGGGAGTGTCTCCAGCAGCTGTCGTTGGCCATTCAAGCGGTGAGATTGCAGCTGCATACACAACGAATGCAATCACTGCGGAAGCCGCCATCATTGTCGCCTACTACCGTGGACAATTAACCAAAAAGCGCTCTCGCCCTGGTGGAATGCTTGCTGTCGGATTAGGCCAGGAAGATGTCGCTCCATACTTGGTTAAAGGTGTAGTTGTTGCGTGTGTGAACAGCCCAGATAGTGTCACCCTATCTGGAGAGAAGGAACAGGTCAGCAAAGTTGCTAACAGCATAAGAGAAAACCATCCCGAGGTCCTCGTCCGGCACCTAAAGGTTGGAATCGCATATCATTCACGTACGTTTCTTGCGAGTTGCTTTATTCTACAACGAGCTCCACATTGAGAGGCGTTTCTCATGCTAACTATATCGTAGATCATATGAAAGAGGTGGGCCCTAGCTATCAGTCCTTTCTGAATGGCAAAATTCAGGTCAATCATATGGAGTCATCTTTCTTCTCAAGTGTCACTGGTCAGACTATTCATGATGCAGCACAACTTGGTCCCTCTTACTGGCGACAGAACCTTGAGTCGCCAGTGCTCTTTGACTCAGCTATTCGAGCGCTTTTGGACTGGCTATCCATGGACAGTATTTTCCTCGAGATAGGTCCCCACTCCGCGCTGGCGGGCCCACTGAGGCAAATATTCAAGAGTGTTACAATCTCCAAACCGCCGGTATATGTTCCTTCCCTCGTAAGAGGCAAAAATGGTACCAGAAGTCTTTTAAGCGCTACCGGCCAAATGCATATTCTCAGTGTCCCAATCAAATTTGAGAACCTGACGCCTGGAAAGACGGTCTTGACCAACTTACCAACATATTCATGGCACCACGAGTCGGAATACTGGAGCGAGAGCCGGGCCGTGAGGGAATGGCGAACCCGTCAATTCCCACGACATGAGCTTCTTGGAAGCCGAGTCTTAGAAGATAACGAGCTGGAACCGACTTGGAGGAATATGTTTCGTCTTGAGGATATGGCGTGGGTTCAAGATCATAAGATTATTCATGACGTGGTATTCCCAGCCGCAGGCTATCTTGCTATGGCAGGCGAAGCTATCCGGCAGCTCACTAGAACGGATGACTTCACTCTGCGACAAGTCTCAATCAACGCGGCTCTCGTGCTGCAAGATCAGAAGACAACGGAAATGATGACGAGCCTTCGCCGGGTCCGATTCACAACAGTTTTGGACTCAGATTGGTACGAATTTATTGTCTACTCGTTCAACGGGACTGCATGGAAAAAGCATTGTACAGGTCAAGTAAGAGCAGGCCAAAATCAACCTGTTCAAGTCGAAGATATTGTCAAACTTCCCCGCGAAGTCCCAGAGACTGCATGGTATGCGGCGATGAAAAGGATAGGGCTAAATTATGGGCCTGCTTTTCAAGGACTGACTAGGATCAGTGCCGGCCCAAATTGTGGGTCAGCCGTGGCAAGTATATTCAACGACCGTATTTCAAGTGGAGCTATCTATCCAATCCATCCAATCACGATAGATCAATGTTTGCAGCTTTTCACCGCTGCCATGGCCGAAGGCAGTCCACGTCGCTTGCAAAAACTATGTGTACCCACAGAAATAGAGGAGCTCTACATTCGCCAAGGACATTCTGAAATTCAAGCAAAAGCCGTTGCGTCACTCTCAACGAATGGTGCGATAAGAGGAGACTGTGTGGCTAGGGCAGGAGATGAAGTAGTGATTCAGTTGAAAGGTGGCATGTTCTCCCCGCTAGAAGATCAAGTTTCACAAGATATCGCTGATCCAGTGGCGGGAGCACAGCTCGACTGGAAGCCTGATATTGACTTTCTCCGAGGAGACACGCTTATGCGACCTCGTGCGAATCTGAAAGATGAAATTCTTAAGCTCGAAAGATTGGCGCTCCTATGTATTCTTGAAACTCAACACCAGATTCCTCAAATTGAGACGCGGGTACATCATCTCAAGAAGTTTCAAGCCTGGTTGGAGGTTCAGACAAATGAGGCCATGAGTGGGACGTATCCCCTTCTCGAGGATGCACAGAGACTTGCAAGCCTAAGCTATGGTGAACGCATTATTTCGATGAGAGACGCAAGCACCGCAGTGGAAACTGGAGTCGGTGCTGGGATCGGCAAGATGATGCTACGTGTTGTCGATCAGTGCAAAGCAATGTTCGCTGAGCAGGTAGCTCCTCTCAACGTCCTCCTCCAGGACGACGGACTAAGGTCTCTTTACGACTTCACCCAAGACCTGTCAAATTGCCAAAAATTCTTCAAACTGCTTGGTCATGCAAAGCCAAATATGAGAATTCTTGAGATCGGGGCAGGAACCGGTGGTACAACGGCAGTCGCATTGAAGGAGCTCGTGAATGAGCATGGCAATCGTATGTATTCTGAATACTGCTTTACTGATGTTTCTGCGAGTTTTTTCGTTGAAGCAAAGGAGAGGTTTAAGAACTTTCAAAATGTTCATTTCGCGGTTCTCGACATTACCAAAGACCCTGTCGAGCAAGGATTTGAATCCGGATCCTATGATCTTATTCTGGCGTCAAACGTGGGTTCATCACAATTAGTGTAAGCCGAAATTGACTCAGTCCTGTCTAGGTTCTCCACGCTACTCCGAGCATTACTTCAACTCTTCAAAACGTTCGAAAACTACTCCATCACCACGGCCGACTACTCCTTCAGGAACTTACTCCAAGTAAGTACAATAAGTGCAACATAGCCTTCAACTGCTCACTCGCGTTCAGCAATAAGGATGCTTAATTACATCATGGTAAAAGCTACCTCCATCGCCGCTGATGTGTTCGCGTTGATATCTAATGATCATTGGTAGGGCATCCTACCGGGCTGGTGGCTCGGTGAGGATGATGAAAGGTCCAACGAGCCATATATCTCAACCGAAAGATGGAATCGGGAGCTTCAGCGGGCAGGCTTCTCCGGGAATGACTCGGTAGTATACGACCACAGCCAACCTTATCAATTAAACGTCAATATCGTGTCAAGACCTGCAGATACCGCTCGCTATTCCAAGGGCGTCACACTGCTACACAGTCAGGCCCCAAGTCCAGTCGTAGGTCAAATAGAGACTGCACTCGTACGAAGAGGCTTTCGCGTTGATCTGATTACTATGGACCAAATACCTCCCCCCAATCAAGACATCGTCTCGCTGGTTGACCTTAGCAGCCCGTTCTTTGACAATATTACGTCGGAGGGGCTAGCGGCTTTCCAAAGCTACATCAGGAATTTGCAATCCTCAGGAGTACTTTGGGTAACTTCATCGATTCAAGTTGGCTGCAAAGATCCTCGCTACAGTCCTATCGTGGGATTAGCTCGGACATTACGTTCGGAGTTACTCGTCGATTTTGCTACTTTTGAGATCGATACAGTCGATGACTTTGCCCTCGAAGCTCTAGTTAACGTCTTCGAAAAGTTCCATAGACGTAACAAGGGAGATGAGTTCGACCCTGATTGGGAATTTGCATTGTTCGAGAGAGTGATCCATATCCCGCGATTCCGTTGGGTCTCCGTTTCAGAGCAGCTTCGAACAGTCTCAGAAGCTAACCTTCCATTCAAGCTTGAGTTGGGAAAACCTGGGCTCTTGCAGTCCCTTCGGTGGGTTCAAGGATCACCTATAAGGCTAGCAAAATACCAGGTTGAAGTTGAGATCCATGCCGTCGGCTTAAACTTTAAAGTATTCAGAGCCATTCCCGACATGTACATATTGTCCTCCGAGCTGACACATTGATAGGATGTCCTCTCTTGCATGGGAGTGGTAGAAGAAAAGGAAGAAGGCATTGGGCTGGAAGGAGCTGGCATTGTCCGTGGCGTAGGCTCGGACGTGAAGGATCTCAAGGTTGGCGATCGTGTGATGACGTTCGAACATGGATGCTTCGCCACCCGCATGGCTATTCACTCCAAGTTCTGTGCGAAAATACCCGATAAATTATCTTTTGAAGAGGCTGCGACGATGCCATGTGTATACAGCACCGTCATCCATGGACTGCTCACGTTAGCAAAGCTAGAAGCCGGCCAGGTAAGAGGATCCTCTCACTTCACACAGAAGTGATTCGAGACTGATTGTGTTAATTAGACGGTTCTGATCCATTCTGCTTGTGGCGGCGTCGGGTTAGCAGCAGTCCATATATGCAAAATGATTGGCGCACAGGCTGGTTAACCTTATCATTGAGAGAGAGAATACTAAAACCTCCAGATTTTTGCAACCGTGAGCAATAACGACAAGGTTGAGTACCTCATGGACACATTCAAAATACCACGTCATCGAACATTCAATTCCCGCAACAGTTCTTTTCTCACGGGCATCATGCGGGAAACCAACGGCAGAGGTGTCGATGTGGTCCTCAATTCCCTGTCCGGAGAACTACTTCACACATCGTGGAAATGCGTGGCGGAATGCGGTAAGATGCTAGAAATCGGCAAGAGAGACTTCGTCGGACGAGGGATGCTCAGCATGAATCTCTTTGAGGCCAATCGCGCATTCTTTGGCATAGACATAGGTCCAATACGACATGCAAATCCAGACGCATGCAGAGAGTGAGTGGAAGTATTCTTTTACTAGGAGAACCAGTCACGCTGACAGACTCAGTACTCTTGAGGAGTGCTTAGATTACTACCGCCAAGGTACGGTGGCACCGATCAGGCCAATGAAGACCTTCCAGGCAATGCAGATCCACGATGCTTTCAAATACATGCAAAAAGGCCAACATATCGGAAAGATCGTGGTGACGATTCCCAACGACCCACAAGAGCTTCATATAGCGGCGGCTCAAAAACCCTTGCAATTACGCCCGGAAGCATCGTATCTCCTTGTTGGAGGTCTCGGAGGCCTGGGAAGGGCAATCGCAACATGGATGGTGGAGCGCGGTGCGCGCAACCTCATCTTCATGTCTCGAAGTGCTGGGAAGTCCGATGTGGACCAAAATTTCTTTCAGGAGCTTGAAATCCAAGGCTGTGCGGTCCAAGCCTGCTGCGGAGACGTAACTCGCCTTGAGCATGTCGAAAAGACCATTACAAAGGCCACCACTCCTCTGGCCGGTGTTATGCATATTCCTATGGTTCTAAAGGTATGAATGAGGTTGCGCCTTTCTGACAGCGCTGATAGTTCCAGGATGGAAAATTTCTTGATTTCACTCACGACCAGTGGTGTGCAGCCATGTCACCAAAAGTTCAAGGCGCGTGGAATCTTCACATGGCACTGTCAAAGCACAAACTCGATTTCTTCGTCCTCTTCAGCTCTATATCCTCCATTGTAGGGCAGTTAGGACAGGGCAACTACGCGGCTGCTAATGCATTCTTGGATAGCTTTGTGCAGTATCGTCATAGCCTCGGACAGCCAGCCTCCGCAGTTGACATCGGCGTGGTGGAGGACGTTGGCTACGTCAGTCAGAATCCAGCAGTCCTAGAACAATTCAAGGCAACAAGTACATATACACTACGAGAACAGGATCTTCTGGATGCCTTGCAGTTGATGATGACTCAGTGCGCAAGCCCGCCACCCTCCGCGACCGGCTATTGCAATCCAGCGCAATTAGTCATCGGTCTCAGATCAACCAAGCCCCTTTCCGACCCGAGCAACCGTGCAATGTGGAAGCGAGATGTTCGAATGGGTCAGTACAGAGACCAAGAGGCTGCGACCTCGTCAGGGACTGGAACAGCAAACGACAGCTTGAAGCAGTTCGTCGCAGCGGTGGCAAAAGAACCGTCAATGCTCAATGACCAGTCGCATGTGGATTTCGTTACACATGAGCTCGTCAAATTGTTATGCACCCTCATGATGCAGTCCGAAGAAGACATAGACGTCAAACAGTCATTATCGAGCCTTGGTGTGGATTCCCTTGGCGGTATCGAGATACGCAAGTGGTGGCGTCAAAGTCTTGGGCTCGAAATCAGCGTGCTTGAGATCATGAACTCGGGCTCGGTGGAACAACTGGCCAAGGATGCATGCGAAGCGCTGCGCCGCAAATACGAGGCTCCTGCCGAAAAAACTGGGGACGACTATCTATCGATGAAAGCACCCTAGGATGGTACAGTGACGGCAGCTTCTTGGGTCATTCATCTTTTCATTAGTATCCGCCTCTAATCGAAGATTAGACTTGGTAGACCATGGCGCAAGGCAACATCATATTGGACGCCTTTCTGCCAAACACTATGGCTACCGTATGTTCTATGACCTTTTCTACGACGATATACGACATTTCGGGAAGCAGCAGTATCTTTCTATTCTATCGCATGGCGAGGGTTTTGGACTTGCAGCTCATCAGAATTGCGCTTCGATAGCATTTGACAGGCCCCCACCATACTTTCGGATGCAAGAACTCGAACTCAATAGTCTATCTCTCAATCGACAGCTCATTTCCCTCCAAAATGACCCACAGTGTCTGTTGCGCTTCCAGAGCTGTACCGTGAGTCGTATTGCTTGTCTTTGGTCTCTAGTGAATCAATTGATTAGGCGCTCCCCAGCAAGCTTTAGCAATCCTCAGCGCGCGAAAAACGAGTTCCAGTCCTCGCATATCAGATCTCATAGCCTCTCAGAAGCTAAAGTCATTCTTCAATTGTGCAATCCCATCATAGTCAGCTAACTCTCGAGTGTACGAGATGTTCCCCCCACCAAACACTTCAACTGTATATGCGTAGCTAAAACCAATCGCTCCCAGTCTTTCTTCTCTTAATACTATACAGTCTCCCTCGAATTATCACCATGCACAGTACCTCTCTTTTCCCTGTTCCTGCCACTGTCCTTTGCCTATCTAACCGCAGACACACCACTTTCGAGGATACCGCTGGATAAACCTAGAATCTACAATTTGTTTGTGGACGTCTGTCATCCGTCTAGTTTCAGGTGGTTGTTATTCATTTGAAACTTGCGATATGGTTCCTGTGGATGTCGGGAATGGCCAAGGCGAGTAGAGGGTTAGTAGTGGCTACGAGAGTTTGGCAGGTCGCCTACAACCGAAGAAGTGCCGGGCTTCGGCCACGGCTGGACCCCGGGAGCCCGCCGGGGAGAAAAAGCAAAATCTTGGCAGGTCGCCTCCGCCTAAATTTAAACCAGTCGGGCCTGCTAAAATCAATAGCCAGAGACCCTATCTTAGGCTCCTCTCTTTCGACTACATCGTGCTTATTTTGGATTTTCAACAACCCTGGCAACTACTATCCAGAGCAACAAGCAGGCGCTGACAGAAATTATCAGCCTGCCCCGGGATTGTGATCGCCAACATGTGATCCACACAAAGCGTGGAGACAATGCGCGTTTTGATGTGTCGAAGATTGTCCTCGATTGCGTCGTCGTCCATTCTAAAAGTGCTGTCTCATGTGGCTGCACCAAGCAACAAGTTCATGCAGGACGAGCCGTCCATGCAGTTCCGCGCAGCCGGGAGATCAAATGTTCCGCTACGAAGTGCTTGTTGCACGACATACCTTAGCATTGCATCGGTCGCCTATCAAAGTCAGTGTTACCATCTCACGCCACCCGCCCTCACTCCCTACTGTCCCGTGCGCGGCCCCCTCCGCGCACCCTACGTCGAATCACCTGTTGACGATCCATTTTCAATCCAGGACCCCACCTCTGAGGCTGATTTTTCTTGAGGCCTTCTCATCAGAACCATCGATCCGATTCAAACTCACGGACAATTAGGATATCTAATGAAGGATGCGAGACATGTCTCTTCATCAAGATGGACAGGTCATCGCAGCTTGTAGTCTGGCTGCTACGAATCGTTCAGCAGCGAGGGGTTGCAAATCCCCCATTTTCTTTCGAATGACGAGCTAGTAGCCATTTCCGAACTTTCTTCTGTCGAATTTGCTACGCTAGCGGGATCTAGAGCGTGTGTTTTTTGCCGCACTGCAGGTCTCAATAGCCTGCTTCGACGTGGTCGGGAACCAATCAGATGGGATGGCGACCTCCTCTAGACAGAATGATATCGACGTTAGCCGCACCGCCCTTGAGGTTGCTTAAAGTAAAGTTGAGGCTCTTTCCATTTGTTGGCGTTTTTCTTCTTGACATTTATCGAGCTATGATATGTCTCCTTCCTAAACTTACCACAGTACCCACGACCGCATTTGCGTCGAGGTCAGTAACACAGCTATGGCTGCAAACCTCTCTCCAGACGAAATCGCCTACCAGAAGGCTCACATCCACGAGAGCCGCGGCCCTGCGATTGTTGCGGTATCAGGTTTCCTAATTGCCTTCACCACTATTGTCGTCGGTCTACGCTTTGTTGCACATCATGCTCGCCGCAACCCACTTCACTGGGACGACTGGTTTGCGCTCGGCGGTCTAGTCTTCACAATTCTTATATGTGTACTCAATATCATCTCAGTTCACTATGGCCTGGGCAAGCACCTTCTTGCAACGGATCCGTCCAAGGGATACAAAATTCTAAAAGTAGCTTGGGTACGCAGCATAAGTACAGATCTCTTGCAGAACTTGCACTAATTCGCCTTCTTGCTTTCAGTATTTGTCCTTTGCCTATGCGATCGGACACTGGTTCATCAAGATGTCGATTCTCTTCTTGTACAAAAGGCTCTTTGGCACCAGAACGAAGCCCTTCAAGATTGCTCTCTACTTCTGGATGTTCTACGTCACTGGATGGGCCCTCAGTCAGATTATTATGATTTCGGTTGAATGGCAGGTCTCTCCTCCTTAAATTCCGGTGGGCGTTGTCCGGAACTCCTAACTGACTCCACCGCAGCCAACCCATCAACTACTTCTGGCAGCAATTCAACATTACCCGCCGACCGCCGGCCCAGGGCAAATGCATTATCAACACCAACGCCGGCGAAGTCGCCACTAGCGCCCTCAATACCGTGGCGGACGTCGCCCTCCTCCTCCTTCCCCTCATCGTTCTCTCCCGCCTCCAACTCAAAACCACCCGCAAGCTCGCCGTCATGTTCGTCTTCGCTGTTGGAATCTTGTAAGCACTTTTCTCCCTTCCCTTCCCTCCCCTCCCTCTCCATCCAACAACAACAACACCCCGACCTTCCAAAGCTCTGAATTCGCCCCCCAATCCTACCCCTTTCTCCCCCCTTCTCTTATCTCTTCTACATACCCTCCCCAACCCCGCTCACACAAAACTCAGCGCCTGCATCGCCGGCATCCTCCGCCTCACCACGACCCTGACTGCCGTCAGCGTCGACTCCGACTCGACCTGGACCGCAGGCAACATGTCGCTCTGGCTCGCCATCGAGGCCGCCGTCGCCCTCATCTGCGCCTGCTTCCCCGTCGTCGGGCCCCTGTTCCCGCTCGCTCGGGACCGGCTGCGGTCTGTTTACCGCAGCGGGAGTGGGAGTAACGTTGATGGACGGAAGGCTGCGAAAATGGGCGCGGGGAGCAGTGGGGGACATAGTGGTGGGTATGATTTGGGGCCGATTGTGGAGGGGGATGGGGGGAGGAAGTGGAGTTTGATTGGCGGGAAGGGTGAGGGGCAGGAGGAGGATATGTGGCGGTTGAAGGGGGGCCCGGTGAGGATCCCGACGCCGGCGCCGGTCGGGGTGATGCGGTGGGATGAGGTGAGGGTGGAGGTCTCGGAGGAGGGAAAATGATTACTTAACTGCTATATTTTGGGTTGGATTAGTGTTCAAGTGAGAGATTTCTTTAGGACGTTTTGCGACACGGTCTGGGAGGTTATGTGTGAGCGACGGAGTAATATTGGAGGGCTGGGCCGGCTGGCTGGGATACTATGCAGGCGTCGACACAGCATTTTTTGGGACAACACGGGCATGGTAGGGAAAATGTATGAAAGAGAAATGGGACACCCCCTAACGGCCTTTGCTGTGCAAGCAACGCCTTGAAACTTGGTCTCCTAGGGTCACAGAGATAGTAAATTTTAGTGGCCTCTATCCCCACAACACCTCATTTCCTTCATATTAACAGGATATATTCTGGGTCTTAAACACTCATTGACCAACATTACAGGGGCTCCACCAGACTTTACCACCCCTGTGACGGTAGTACTCAGGCGCATTAAATCCAAAATCCGTCTATCCTCGCCCGTCGGCGGAGCCTGCATATCAGATGCCCAACAAACACTGTCCAACAATCTTTTCTATAAAGTTACGCTTAAAAATAAAGCAATGACCGGCTCAATAGAAAATATCCCACATCCTCATCCAACATGCACCCCATCCACAGACAATACCCAAGGCAAGCATACCAAGAACTCTCCCAACAACTTCAGTCTTCGACTTGACGTCACTGCATCTCCAGAGGCTTGGTTCTACCAAAAAGCGTTTAGAAACTGACAATGACACATTTACCCAAGCAACCAAGACGTGTTGTTGAGAACTCGGATGGGTAGATTGTACAGCTGTATACCTAAATACCCAGATCGAGGCTGGGGGACAGAAGTCGTGGCGCCCCTTCAGGCTCTTCAGGCCGATTAGTAGCTGGTAAGAGGGGTCAAAATGTCTGTCCCCAAGCCTCGGTAGGGGATGGTGAGACCAGGGAGGTCATATTTGTACAGGCAAGCACATGACTTAGCGTGAAAACCTCGGTTAATTTTAGCGGGGATATCCGCCGAGAAGCATGCAAGCATTTTAATCAGCAAGCAAATAAATTGGCTAAACCTCTTATCCCATCTTATAGTCTTGGCTGGTACGATGGGCCTGCTGAGGTTCAGCGGCCATATTCTCGCTACTGAATCTAGTCCGGAAGACGAGATCATGCACCCGACTCGGCATTGTCCCGGGTCCTGGATAACTAGCTGCTACCCCTGACAGGCTTTTATTCAACTATCTGCTCCTCCAGTCGTCAGAGTGGTTGCTGGTTTGAACGGGTGGTCGAGATCCCCGCCAAGACATATATATAGGTCCTCTCTGTGCGCGAGGCAGGGGGAAGTTTGCTACCGTTTCTGATAAAGCAAGTACACTGGAGCTGACCACAGAGCTGTCAGGTCGTATATTCCACAGTAAGTCGCTAAGTTACTGCAATAGCGGTTTTCTTTGTCTTGAGAGGCTCCATTTCCTTTTCTTTGTAGGGTGTTGTAGTGTCAAATCTAGCGATAGACCTCTCTTAACCCGTTTGAAAGTGTTCCGAGCCAAGGATGGGATTCATAGCCTCCTTCACATCCAATGACCATGACAAGCTCGGAGTAAGTGACTTATATAGTCTGCGTTCTCTGTGTGGAGTCATCATGTTTTATTGCTACTTAGCGAAGTAGAAAATTCCCGCAAGCTTCGCTCAATGGTGGGACTAAGGATGTGGAAAGAATATTAGTAATATTCATCGGTCTCGTGTTTCTACGATGACCGAAAGCATAATTTTCAATCCACATAACAATGACGGAAGAATTTTTGCAGACTGCAGTGCGCAAGGCTTAAGATTGGCGTTTTTGTTGCCCAATGAGCGTTGATCCGGCCAGCCTCACGAGCATAGCCTCAGCCACAAGATTTTCATCCACTTACATCTGGCTCGAGCAATCACTCATTTCCCTCTGTACACTTTGCCAGTCATTTCTTCTACCTCTCGCTCCGGAATAATAGGTTGAAATTTGCAATCTGCTATTCATTGAACCGTATATATCTTATGTTTGAAGCCGGATCTAAGTTCGATATGGCGCAGGAACTAGCACCTCAAGCCGTCGATCAGCGTTTGTCGTCATCCGCCTCGGTTGATGCGATGGAAACTAGATCTAGTCGACCCAGTAACGCTGACGGTAGGGGTTTAAGTACCGATGCTGTGGGATTATTCTGCGTTGCTGAGCCCCAGACCACGACCCCGCTTCCGTTCGAGTAAGTATACACGCGGGAGTGAAAGATTCGAGCATACTCTGATCTCCCTAGGATTGTCGCCGTCCACGGCGAAGAAGGTCATTGGAAGAGGTCATGGACGGATAAGGAAACCGGTTACTTCTGGCTGCGGGACAGTCTCCCACACCAATTCCCAGCAGCTCGAATATACTCTTATAGCTCCAGAAGCACGTCAGATAACGCTACCGAGACTTTACTGGCTGACCTACTCGACGAAAGAAGTATTCAAAGTCGTATGGAACTCCCAATCATCTTCATTGGCCTGAGCCTTGGAGGTACGCTAGTAAAGAAACTTTTTACTGAGAGCTTTCCCGCGCGAAACTCAAGACAGGAGGTGAAACAGCTTCACTCGAATATCGCGGGCTTTGTTTTCATGGGCACCAGGCAAAGCGGCACATTTGATGGCGCTTTGATTCAGATGTTAGAGACTGCAGCTAAAATTAGTAATTCATTCATCAAGCGGACCAGTGTCATACACAGGGTCCTTGATGAAGTTCCGAGGGTGAATTCTGACTTCAAGTTGCTCAGAGGCGAAAATATCCCGCTTGCATGCTTTTATGAGACAGACCGAAGTGTTTTCGGAAAGGTTTGCAACTCCATTTGTATAGACTATATCTCGGCTAACAGCCTGCGGCTCAAAGGTAGCCGTTGACCGCTTAAGCGCTATAGTCGAGAGTGATAGCCTTAGCTTTTGTGAAAATCGCCAACTTAATAGGAGTCATCCGAACCTAGGAAGGTTCACGGGTCCTGATGACGCGGATTTGCGAAGAGTACTTGGTACAATGGGCAGGCTCGTGCAACATGCTCTCTCAGCCCATAATGTTCAATCGAATCAATCTCAGTTCACGCCGCTGGCAATTCCTTCTGCGACTACCGACGCGCCTCCGCTGCAGAGTTCGGTCCAGGTTGAGCCTGCAATAAGAAAGCTCCGAATTCTTTCTCTTGATGGTGGCGGAGTCCGAGGGCTCTTTTCTGTCATAGTATTGGAGGCTTTGATGGAGGAAATTCGTGTTTTCGCTAAAGAGCAAGACGACATTAGACCGTGTGAATTCTTCGACCTCATTGGCGGCACGAGTACGGGAGGACTTCTAGCCGTCATGTTGAGTCGACTGAGGATGGATTTGATTTCATGCAAGAAGCAGTATCGCGAGCTTTCAAAGATAATATTTCAGAAGCAAGGCTGGAGCTATCCGCTCAAAAGCTATTGGGACGCTTTTTGGGGACGAGCCTGGTATCCTGCAGAGCCTCTCGAGACATCTATCAAAGCCGTTGTAGCGGAGCGCATTCGTGTTGCAGAGAAGAAAGAGCTTCGTCGTAGCGGTCAACAAGTAGAAGCAGCTCTCCTTCGATCTACACATTTCTCTAGAGCTCGCTGCTTCGTCTGTGCTATCAGAGGCGGCGAGAGGGGTTGCGCACGTCTACGATCTTATGCATCCAAGAGTGGGGAAGGAGATCGTATATGTACAATCTGGGAAGCCTGTCGTGCAACTTCCGCCGCCCAGCTATACTTTCCGCCCATGAAGATCGGCGACGAAACCTATTGGGACGGCGGATCTGAGAGCAATAATCCGGTACAAGAGACCTACGAGGAGGCGTTCCTGGAGTTTGGAGACGATCCTCCTCTTGCGGGTATTGTGAGTATCGGGACTGGAATGCCAACCCACAGGGATCCTGGGATCGAAGCTCGGGGGGTGGTTGGTTCTTTCATCGCTCGCGCCACTGATACTGAATCCATCCACCTGAAATTTCGGAAACAGCACCCACAGCTCAAAGACGTTTACTTTCGTCTTCAAGGTTCGCTAGAGCTTGGAGCGATAGATCTTGCAGACTGGACAAAGCTCGACGTTATTGAAGGAATGGCTCATGAATACTTGGAGTCAATCGAAGGGCGATCAGTAATTGAGAGGTGTGCACGACAACTTATCTATGAAGGAGAGGTACGAGCTTGAGACATATAGATTCAATGAGAAGACTAATGTTTCATTGCACCACAAATCTTCAACAAATCCGCATTCTAAGAGTTTCTTAAATCTCACTAAGGACTATCTGGGGTGTAATCGGATGAAGCTTGTTGAGTTTGCCGAGGCGGCGAGGCATCCGAGACAGGGGCTGTCAAGGCCTGTAGGCTTGCGGTCGATGTAGAGAGGACTTCAGGAACGTTCAAAAATAAGAAGGGGCGGTTCGTGTTGAACACGCATTTCATTCATTTTCATTTAACAGTCCTTCTCGATCGTTCGAATTTGGAAGTGAGATACGACCTTCGCGTAGCATTGCCCGGTGTCTGCGAAATAGTGACGGGACCTCGTAGCTCCAATGACAGATCATGCCTGCAATGAAACCGACAGCGTCATTTTTGAACGCGAGGATACCACCAATGGTGACAAGCATGACGCTCCATCTTCGTTTCCGTTCGGCCTCTTGAGGCTGGGCTTGCGATGCATTGTGAGGCAAACCTTGCGATTTACCGAGATCACGGGCCCGGTCAGTATTGAGACTTTCTCCCACGCTCGCAAGTTCAAGCCCTGCAGCAATGACAATAACTGAGAGCAAGGCCACAGGAAATCTCATAAGCAAGGGAACTAGACTCTCTCCAAAGCTGAGGCCGATGACGAGTTTGCATACTCCCAAGAAAATGATGCTAGCTCCTGATCGTGCACCGAATTTGTACTGCGCAGCTAAGCCCCCAGACCCATGACAGACAGGCATGGCTCCGAACCAGCAGCCGAAGAGATTCATAGCTGCGACAGAGAATCCGATTGCGGTTGTGGACGGTGTCGGCGTTTCTGGGAGAAGGTCCGCGGCAAGGTGGACAACTGCAACGATCGAGTTTAATGTTGTCAGTGGAAGTTGGCCGATGCCAGCGACGAGAATACCATCACGCCATTCTCGACCAGTAGGGACCTGATGGTAAGGATGCCATCCTCGATACGTTAGGCGATTCCCATTAGGGTATACCAAAGCGAGAATTAGTGCAAGGACAATGCCAAGAAGGAAAACGATAAGGGCGTAGGGTATCCGGGGATAAACATTCAGTGCCATCAATGCAAGAAAGGCTACTATGGCCCAGATGTAATTATCAGCCCATGATGGATCAACCCAAGAGAGTTTTGACAGGATGTTGTTGCCCGCTGAGATGATGAGTGACAAGCCAGCACCAACTTGGATGCCTTTGACCACCGGTATTGGGATCGCATCCGTGAACCATCTCAATAAACCTGTAACGCTGAAAACCAAGATGCAGGCCGATACGAACAAGCCTGCAGCTGCAACGTCCCCTGCACTAAGATGGTTGAGAATCGCCACTGCGGCGATCGCTTTCATCGGCTGAACAGGAAGTGGTATTCCAAACAGACATCCTGTCACGATATTGTAGACTCCGGTGAAGACGAGCGTCGTAGGTAGCGAAATTTGACGGAGTCTTGTCTCGGCAACAAGAAGCGGGAGGAATGTTCCTAGATCACCAAGCGACCCTGAGATCTCCGCTAGAGGATGTTGGCGGAAAGTTTGGAGGTTATGCCTGTACATTGCCTTGAGAGCTCGTTTGGAGTCGGTGGTTGCCATTGTGCTCTATATCAAGGCTGTCAAATTCCGAGGAAGGTCTCAAAGCATCTTTACAAGCTCTAGAATGTCGATCTTGAAAAGGCTCAGAACCTGCAGATGACGGGTGGACGTGATCAGGTCATGGACGTGGGTGATGGTCGCTTCGGAACATTGTAGTTGCGGGCCGAGAGGCTGGTGATCAATCCTAAAGCTATTCTACTTGTACAAAGAACAAGAGAGACCTATCGAGCTACCGTTCTCAATAAATAGGAAAAAGACCGAGGCAAGATTGTGGTGGATCTAGCCATATCCACGTCAATGATGTGGCACATCTGTTGTGGGTGCCTTTCGCCTCTATTTTATTTCGCCGGTACAATAGAACTATGCAATAATACAAAGGTCTAACGACCATGGAGTTAAAGTAACGTAAATCCGACAACATAACTTCTTACAACTCTACATGTGTGATTTGCGGCTATGAAGTCATGGGCCCAACTCCAGGATTTCCGCGATTGGACAGTAACAATAAACCATGGTAACGGGAATTTCGTGCAAGTGAGTGGGGAGAGGCGGATGGTGAAATTCTACCCCGAGAAGCTAGGCTGACGCTTAGAAGTATATTTCAATGCTTATACCGGTGAGAGTTCCGTCACCAGTGTCGGACTCTGTGAAGGAGATGATTTATGGATTGCTCCATCCCAGCCGTCGCTGCGATTTGACTCTCGTAACGATCAGAGTCAGCAATTGCGGCTGCGATTGATGGCACAGCTACTTGTCGATAGACAGCACGGCTTTTTACTACACAATGCCTGTTGGTGTCTTTTGGAGAAAGTCTTCGAACCTGGGGACGTTCCCATCCACAGGCTGATCAAGATGTGCGAGTCTCTGCCAATTCCGCCCCGTAACCATGAAAAGATTTGGGACCCTCTATGCGGCGGCTTTCTGGCGCTCGATACCGATGATCATCTCCCAAGGCAGAGCCACCCATACACGCGCAATGGAGTAGCCAAACTTCTCGACATTGCCTGCCATGATGCTAGCAGCTTTTTGAAGACGCCGGAGATTCAGCTTCTGCAAGAGACGTCGACGTTAGACATGAGCCTAGAGAAAGTAGCCCATGACTGCTTCGCTCAGCTGCCGTGGGAGCTCCGCGAGACAATCGCCTGCACACTATCTATGACTGATGCTCTCAGCCTACGTAGTGCTTCTGCTTCGTTCCTGCCGATACTGACCAGTAATATATTCTGGGCATCAAGATTCAAGATCGATGCGGAGAAGGGTTTTCTACTCCTAGAGACGCAGACCCGTCAGCACGCAGACTGGTTAAAATTATATATGAACACAAAGACGGACTTTTTGTCCTACGGCATGCAAAATAGACGCCGTATCTGGCCTTTGATTTTGGAGATTATGGAAATCACTAAGCAACGGTGTGCGATTGACTCCTTGAGTCCAACTGACAAGGTTGTTAATCAAAGAAGATGGATTCGTGTCTCGGCAAACATCACCGGCGAATACGTGGACGGAAAATGGACATACTTCGAACATGGTTGCCGCTCAATGGGCACATGCATCGTCAATATTCCGCAAGATCTTGTGAAGATAGGGATCTCAAGCATCCGCATTGCTAATTTGATCTATATTGCGGGCATTCGTCTCTTCGCCAAAGGTCAATCTGTTGTCGAGTTTGGATACATTTCCAGCAATGAAAGATTCCACGATTTTCAGCAAAGAATACGCGGATTTAAGGTTGCAGTGGGCCCGAGAGGTCTTCGAGCCTTACAATTTGTTGAGACGGGAGGCGCTCTCTCTTTTTGGTTTGGCAGCACAAAAGATACGCCACTCTCAGAACGTCTGGTAACCTTATCGCCTATCGAGGCCATCGCAGTCACCGTGGATGTGAGTCAAGCTAAACTCTCTTTATAGATATGCTTACTAAATAGTCTCAAAAGGGGTTTAAAATAATCGGCCTTGGTATTCCTGAGCGGACTTCGGCTCAGGTCGAAGCGAACGACCCATTAAGCATATCTCTCAGACAAGCAGCATTGTGGTACCCCAGCATCCCTCCCATTGAGCTTTTTCTAAACGAAAGCTATCTCACGGGTGAAAGTCAGTCCAAAAATGATTACCGGCCGCTTCTGTGGAATCACTTTGGAGGAACGGCAGGGAAAGACCTCAAACACCTTTCAGGCATCACTGTTCAATGTGTCGATAAACTTCACAGTATCGAGTTTTTCCATGAAGAAGGCTCTAAAGACCGTGCATTAAGCAAAATTGGCTACTGCGACCCTAACAATCCACCCCGAGGACCGATGTTCCCTGTTGACGGCGCTCATGGTGAGCGAATCGCATCCGTAGAAGTCAACATCCACCGTCATGAAGATCGACAAACATCTAATTTTCTTCGGCACGGGTTGCTCAAGTGCATAAGAGTAAGCTATGTCCAAATCTATTCCGCGTCTGCTCAGGTCTAAGGCATGAACTAGATTACTACGAACCGGGATAGATCTTTCGAAGCTGGCACCGCATGCGGCAATGGAAAGATGCAGAAGCTAAATGTTACGGACGGGACGACTATTACCGGGCTTTATGCAGGCTATGTAAGTCGAGTAAACCAAATATGTTTCCTAGACTGTCTCGCTAATGGTACTAGGACAAGAAGTATGCGCTCATCAGCTTGGGTATCATATCGGAGATGCTTTGATATTACCGCATATAAAAAATTAGTCTACATTAGCTAACCATACATGCTTATTTACACCATCTCACCATACGTGTCATTGTGATCCTCGGTATTAATGCTGTGGCAAACGCACAATGTGGCCTGACGAAGTAAGGCTTGCCCCTTCCAACACTTGCGGCCCTCTCAAAGTCCTTGAAACCCTCTCGGGCCAAGACCTCACCATGCCCTTAACCGTGGTACGTGGGAGAATTCACTCGGACAATCACACTTGGTTACCAAATCAAAATCACTCGATCACCGCTGAGTGACTCCCCCCGGACAACGCAAACAGAGCAAACACCCACCTTTACGGAACACACGCGATCGCCGGCTGGCGGCCTCGACTATAAATACCCCCCGACCCCCAGGTGTTTCCACCGTTTTTCTCCTCATTTGCGCTTGTCTTTTCCTTCACAGGGGCCCCTCCGAGGGCCCCGATATTCACAGAACCTTTTTTAACTTGGAGGGTGGGAAGCCTTCGGGCTAGCCCACGGGTGTGAGGCGGGCCTCCAACCAACCTATCGATTTCTGTCCTCTCTTTCACCGATAAACTCCCTCGCCGGCCTCCGGTCGCCTTGACGGTGGCTATCCGCGCCTCAATTTCTAAAATCTTCTCTTCCTTGGACCGATCTGCTTTTTTCCTTTCTTTTTGCCTAGAGAGGTGTTGGGTCGCCTTAGAGCTGTTTCACCGGGTGTGCGGTAGGCCTCCAACTCTGCGCTGCGTTTTCGAGTCGGCTCTGACATCTTCTAGAGCGTTGGTCGCATCTTTCAAGGCGTTGGTGTGAGGCACTGGTCATCTCTTTTGAGGCGTTGGTGTGAGGCATTGGTCGCATCTTCTAAGGCGTCGGTCAGATCTTTCAGACATTGGTTGCGACTCTTGGGGCGTCGGCCATGTTCTTTCAGTCCTCGGTCACATGTCTTGGGGCATTTTCTCATCTTTCGAGGCGTTGGTTATCTTTCCAGGCATTAATCACATCTTCTTGAGGCGTTGGTCACCGTGCCAGCGGGTGGCGGCAAGGGCTTCTCTAAGAGGGCCTGGGTCCTCGGATCGATGTATTTTCGCTTTTTGTTTTCCTAAGCTGGTTGTAAGCTACCGGAGAGGAGGGGTATCTCGGCGGGACAGGCAGACTTGGATTAGAGTCAAATAAGGATAAATGAATCACGAATTAATCCACGCTGTCCGATGTTTAAAATTGCACACAATGATCCTCTTTCAGACTCCAGGCAATATATTCTGCCATGTAAGAGACAGGTATAGCGCTGCTGGAACCGAACGCAGACCCACAAATATCTCCAGCATGAGGTAAATCCTACACATGCAGTAGAACAAAGCGAAAATCCCAGCAAGTACAAGGCCGATAACCTTCGGGCGGATGAACGTGACGGCCCACGTCAGAGCAAGAGCAATACAGGCACCGACACTTGTGATGCGCCAAAGAAGCCGCTCATATTCCGAGGCGAATGAAAAGTTCCAAGCCAGGACATGAATGCCATTGAAGATGCATCCGATCCATACCGCGTGAATGGCGTTTCTCTGCATTTCGTAATTCTCAAGTACGCGTTCGAAGAAGAACTTGAAGTTGCCGATCTGGTTCTCCGCAAGGTCCTGTTCTGGGGTGTTGAAGTGTAATGAGGGGAGGATCGAGAGAAAGTTTGCTTGCTTTTCCGAACTCAAGGTGATCACCGTCGCGGTTCTTAAATCCAAGGGCTTACACCACCAGAAGAATTCAATAAAGGCCGCACAGCATACGAAGGCGAGGGTAGACAATTCCAAAGTCGAAATCGGAAGGTGAGAACCCAAACGCCCGAGGCTGTGTACAACAAAGTACAGGACCTGGAGTGTCGTGACAACTTGCGCGAAGTGGTCGTTCTTGCTGCGCTCTTTCAGGTCCCGAAGACAGATGTCTGGTAGAGGGAGAACACCGGCCTTCATCAGCAGAACCAGATCATGCAGCCTGATAGTGAAGCACACGCTTTCATCGAGGCTCTGAATGTCTCTTATCCCTTTCTCGAATTGGATGCTTGGACTTTGTCCTTCCAACTGGACCTGAAGACCTCCCATATCGACATAAAACCCATGCTGCATCGTCCAGCCCCTGTGCCCGAGCTCACGAACATCTTTATATCTGCGCGCCCGCTGCCACTGCGAAAAGGCGGTCCATGTCACATACTCTGGGCATAGGAGAGTGATCAGCGTCCAAAATGCTTTCCTGAAGAATATCGCGATCGTCGACGAGCTCCGCGGGACGACTTGCAGTTTCTGAACCTTCCATGTGCATAGCGCAATGGTAATGATACAGCTCCAGAGTAGATCAAGGGTGCCGCGACCATTGGGGCTCGGCGTATAACCAACGCGGTCGTCTGTATTCATTTGCATGTCACGTCGGGAGAAGAGGTTTGCGCCTAGAAAAAGAGCTAGGACGTAGATAGTGGGATGGCATGAGCTAGCATGAGCACAGGGTGTAGCGATGACATAGCTTAAGGAGGAACATTGCCACAATGCATCCACCTTCAAATGCGGCTGCTAGGGGGATTCATTCAGCACTCCATTACAAGTAGCAACACTTGGTGGAAGTGGCGCCTCACTGACTACCTTACCTATAAAGTAGGACGGGAAATGGTCTTGGCAAAGTTCCCGATTTCTTCTCTTGCCCTTCTATCAACCGCCTCGTCGTCTGCGCAATCCCATCCACATTCTCTTTACAGCGCAATGCTCTGCGGAAGGCCGACGTGATCGCGTAAAATCTTGTCAACCGATTCACGCCTTGGTCATGTGGAAGAATTTCAAGTACCGCAGATCAGACGTGATTAAAGCAGATGGAAAATATCAAATGGTCTTGGAATTCTCTATTTTAATGACTTGTACATTCTGCACCGACAGGCTTATCAATCCTCCTGTCCCAATTTCACGAGACAACCTTTAACAAAATCTTCGGCATTGACCAACTCCGTACTCCCATAGACGACCCTCCTCGTCTTTGTGGCAGTGCCACCGCCTTGGGCGGCGCTCGTCCTCTTAACCCATTCCTGCAAGTTCCCATATTCATCCAGACTTCCTCCTCCGACGGTAAACACAATCGCCTCGTTGAAGCCCTGCCTCCTCTGGCCGAAACTTGCGCCTGTCCCAGGCCCGCTGCTTCCGAGTCCGTTGTTTGCCGAGGATCCCGGTCTTGAGCCCGAGGCAGCTGGTCCACCCGCGGTACCTCTTGCATGAGCATTGCGAGGGTCAAAATAGAGATAGTTCTCTGTCTTTGCTATTGCCGACGACGAGGCGGAGGCAGGGTCCATAATGGCTTCTATGATTTTGGTGAGTGTGAAGTCGCGATTTGTGGGGAGGAAATTTTTGACGCCGGATATGAGCCCTTCGAGGTTGACGTTACCAAATGTGTTAGACGAGAGTCGTTCCGATATGCCTTTTGAAAGTGACGATAGACCACCCAAGAAAGGTGCTTGGGACTGCTGCGCGCCTGTTGTTTGAGTTGTCATAATGGACATTACATTTAGATCTTTCATGCGTTTTATGTAGGTAAGAGCTGGGATGTATTCCGCGCAGCCAGCGGTGGTGAGTGCTTGTTCAAATCGGGTGAACATAGCCTTCTCAATTTTGGTCTCCGTACTAAGGAACCAAATGACGAAGATTCGCAGTTTATCGAGAGGCTCAGTACCTTTGTCCGACGAGTTGATGAGTTCTAGCATTTGAGGTGGGGTCTGTTTAGTAATGCCTTCTTCGAGCTGGAAGTAGTTGTCCAGCTGTCGATCCTTAATTCCTTTCAGCAAAGCAGTCGCAATGTTCATATGCATGTCCAAGGTTGCCTTTCGTTCACGTAGTTCTGGGAGAAGAGTGAGTGCAGCCTTTAGATGCGCGGCTGAAGCCGAGCCGTCATTGAGATCTTCAATACTAGAGACCCCGGTCTTTTTGGTAACCCCTTCTGCATCAGCGGTGTAGCGATTGAGTTCATTATCGATATCCTCGGCCACCTGTGGAAAAGGCGCGCTCGCATTCCGAGCCCAGAAAAAGTCGTTCGCATTCAGGTCGTAGGATCGTGTCTTCTCAGCGCCATCTTCAGCAATGGGCACTATAATGCGGTTCAGATGCATCTTCAGCACATCATGGACAAGTGACTGATACGTCCACGAATGAGATAGCATTGGACTCAAGTCAACATCTCTATCGACTAGCACAAGCACTGGTCTCGAAGATGGCATGTATGAGTTTGACGTCGGCCTCTGACTTGAAGCTGAGAATAGATTATCTTTTGAATTCAGAATATGATCGCGTAACCTCCTATCCAATTTCGCTGCAATCTCTTTTGCTGCCCCTGTTTGTGGGCATCGTATTATAGGCATTGCTTTCATCGTGACACAAACGCTGAAGAGCCCGCTCACGATCCGATCTATTGATGCTTCCACATCTTCGTCTGTAGGTTTTGCGCTGTGGAATGTCCAGTAAGCTTCTTTACCCATTCCAAGGCTAAAGAGATCGGGCTCCGCCACGATAAAATTCAAGTATTGATCATATACTTGGGCAATGTTTGATGCGGTATTGGTTGAAGCAATATTCGAGGCGAAGTCTTCGAGGAGAGGTCGAGGGATGGAGGAAAGGAAATTGACATAGGCTGGAGTGTAGAGACCCCGGGCTAGGTCTGAGGTTATGAGCTGGATGTTGAGAGCTGTGGGTTCGACAAGGTATAAGACGGCAACGTCAGGAATCGGGTACCGTGTAGAATTTATGTTCCTGCTATTGTCAGCTAGGCTACGCCTTTCGTTGACACAAGCACTCACAAGTGTATCGTCACCCCTAACGCTCGAAGGTCGTTGACTTTGAGCACACTACTAATAATGTCTCTTCCAAGATTATCAAAGACGAGGATCTTCCATAAAGGTTCCCCATCTTCGTTGAGGAGGGTCTTGGCCGGTGAGGAAAGTCCGGACGGATTGATTTCGTCAGTGCCATTTGCTTCAGCCGTATTCCGATTGAGAGTTAGGATCTGTTCGATCGATGCTGTGACAGGGTCAGTGTGAGAAAAGTCAAAAGGGCTCAAGTATCCAAACCTATCTGACGATCTCGTAAGGTCTGCGGTTTGGCGGCCATGCTGTTCGGCTTGGTGTTGCGAAGGGACCCTTACTAGAGCGATTAGCTTTTTGAGACCGAGGGCGAGACATTAGCGAGTCTTTGCCTCTTCATAGAGCCTATGGAGAGCAGTTCTGAGTAGAGAAAACGTGTTTCTCGAAATTGTAGCCTTGCAGCACTTCACTCCGGGCCTGTACCATGGTTCGGGACGGAAAATGCTGGCGGCCGCCCAGGGTTCAGCTTTAGGCCGCATTTGCACTAGCGTTGCAGGCGGGCGTGAGGAACCCAAAGCCAACTTCTCTCTCTCTCTCCGCCACAACAACATCACATCAACTTCTACAATACCCTATTTCCACCGCTTTTTCCTCGTAAAGCCCTGTTTAAGAGCTCATCCTAGGCTGCAAGATAGGCATTCCTGCATGGGCGACGGTGTTCACCTAGTTTTGGGGTAGCTGGGGTGGGAGGTCTAGCAGCAGCACATGGCTTACATTCGTGTCATTATCTGACACTCACGCTTGCGTGACGGCTACAAAAAGGCAGAGACGCATCACACTCACTGAGAATTGTGCGGCTCTGACTCTGGCTGTATTGGGGGGGTGCTAAGAAGCAACGACTGGAGGTCTATTTTTGTGAACCCTCGAAGGTCACTTTCACTTAACTTTCCTCCACAGCTCAGTGCCGCCGCGGGCCAAATTTTACATATTCGCCCCGGACCGCTGTTCGACTTCACGTCGCGCGGTCTCGAAATTCACATTACCAACTGGACTGAGAGCTCATCCTCATTGACGCCGCCCCTTGAATAAATTCCTGCGCGCCTGCATTTCCGGAGCCACTAAAGCGGCGATACTTCGGCTCTCGGGTGACGCGCTATCTGCATTAGGGCTAGTCGAGCACGTGCTCTGGTGTCTCACCTGCCCCTCTGTCTCACGCGTCCGGCGCGCCTTAAAAGCCTTTCCTAAGCTCCGGCACGTGACCCTCCCATCATGGATAATTTCCAAGGAACCAGCAATGCCCAACAGCAGTCTTCGACGGAGGCGGTCTCTTACCAGAACTTCTTCAATGGCTTGCAGTCGTATGCCGACGAACCCAATTACGATTTCCTTCTGGAGAATGATCAATTCCAACAACCCGATCAAACACCTAATTTCACCCAACAAAATAACTCTACATGGAGTCAGCCCGAGCTTCAGTCATCGACAGACTCTCAGCTACCTCATTATGACACTCTTCACCAACCGCCGTCAGATCAGCACCACTATGGTCAGCCACTCTTCGAGTCTCGGCCACCGTCTCAGACGCATTACAACCCTGCCGCCTTCTCGAAACCTTCACCTTCACCCGGTCCATACGACCCATACGCATACCACCTATCCATGGGCTTCGCTAACACGCCCGCTTTTCAGCAAAGCCCCGACTTTCACCAGCAACAACCTCAGCAGCCACAAGCACGGAGGTCCCCACTGCCTCCAACATCGTACTCCCCTGATACCGCTAACCAACATTATCTTCAACCTTTTCAAATGCGGCCACCAATGCATCCGAATCTTCAAGTATGTAGTCGTATATTCATCTCAAGTCTCCAGCTTTGACTAACACGATAAAGGGCATGAACGTCAGACATTTCTCAGGCCTTCCAGAGCATGATCCGAGACATGCGACAAATGTGATAGACCCTAGATTTCTCAATCCTGACTTTCAAAAGACCCAGTTTGACCCAATACATGGTACGTTTTACTAAAATTGACGGCTGTCGAGCCTTCACTGATATCTAGTTCTCAGTTCCATATCAGCAGACGCAGCCTATGTTTACGCAAGCAAACAGCTCTAATACCGCTCAACAGCCCAGAGCTACTGGGAGTTCAAACTTACAGCCGATGGTTGTGATCCCTGCGCGGACTAGCGTGGCCCAAAATGGTAAGATCCCGTTCTTAATCGCCAAAACACACGTTAACCTTTGTTCTCAGGTCCAGTGAATCACATTAAGACTGACAAAACAGCTAGTAAGTCTTCGAATAAGAAGGATCCAAATAGCCAAAAGCGGAGCCGCGGCCGACCGAAGAAGGATGGCACCATTGGTCCTAAAAAGGAAGGATCCGGCGGAAGCTCAGAAGAATATTCTGATTCCGATGATTTGGAGGTTGAGGACGCTCCAGAGCCTGCCCCATTAGTGATAGCCAGACCGCGCCCTGACCAGGTTGCCGACCAGATGGTCTACGATGCTGTTGCTGCTGTTTGGTCACCACGAAACCAAGCAGTAAGCGCCGCGAAAGTATCAGAGGCTGTAGGTGCTTTTGGCAACCTTCTTAAACAATTGCGTGATCAGTGGAAGATGAAGAACGAAGCACAAAAGCAAGCAGAGTTGGCAAATACAACTGCTATACCGAGTCTCAGGGAACAGGTCACCAGTTTGCGGAAGCAAGCTGAGTCAGTCCTAGCGAATGCGAAGGAGTTTGGACATCCAACACTACTTGCACAGTACGTATACCCCTTTTCATACTCTTTAGCGCTCGTCTCCCCTCTCTTCATTCTTCACAGAACTATGTGCCTAGGATACCTTCGGAGCCTTGGTAGACACAATAAATTTGCCCGTACTAAGCCATTCAACCTCAATGGTATCATAACGGAAATCTCTTAATGCCATAAGGCAGTTTAAAGGCGCACGTATTGGATACTAGCTTAAAGCCTGACCAATTGCAAGTATTGAAGCCTGCTGAAGAGCTGTGGTCAGGCTGGCAGGCATCCTGATCCTGGCGTCGCTTCGTGGTTTTTAATGGAATGCCATTCATCTCACTGTACCCGAGCCCGTCCCTCCATTTAAACGCCGCTCTAGCATATAATCATTATCATGAAGCACTCTCTCTAAGTGCGGTACAACCGCTAATTGTGGCATAGACTGGGAAACAATCCGTTTACACTCTCCGCCTTGCAGTCTTTTGCTGTAGATCGAATCAATGCTTCCGACAACGACGGCACATTCGTAAAGGCCATCCTCAAGGTATGATTATCTCCCGATTACCATGACATTGACCATTTCTGATCCATATAGCTTATGGCTTCGTTCACTTCCACGGATACAGAAATGCTTATTAAGACCAAGAACGATAAAATTCTTTTTCGATTACCCAAGCGAGCTAGCCCGGAAGTTCAAAAGCTATGTCAGAACATCCTCGACAATGCAGCCGAAGCAAGCAAGCGAAAATCCAAGCTTGCAACTCCAAAATCAGCGGACTCGCCAGTGGATTCCACTGGTATAAAGAAGGCTGCTACTAACATCAAAATTGAACCTTCGAGCGGCACAAAGCGGCCAAGTGATCAGGGTAATCTTCCAGCACCTAAGCGTCCGCTGCAAGCCTCGAAGCCTCTAGCTTTGCAGAGGAAGGAGGCTGCTGCGCAGGCGAAGGCCGCAACGCCGCCCACGAATGGCACTAATGGAGCTGCTGCTACCAAACCAAAACCAACCGTGCCTATTCCCGCCAGTAAACCTACGCCAAGTATCTTTTCCACTTTGTCCTCTGCGTCGAAGAAACCTGGCACCTCAAACGCGGCAAGAGCCGCAGCAGCCAAAGAGCAAGCCGTTAAGGCCGCATTACACCCCAAAAAAGAATCGCCACCGTTATCTCCATCTGCTCGGGCCACAGGTACTCCCCAGCCCGCTTTCTCCTTTGCAGACACGATGGCTGCATTAGACAAACCTAAAGAGGTTAAAGTAAAGAAAGTAGACAATCGACCCCCGGAGACTGAGGAGGAAAGAACAAAGAGACTCAGGAAGGAAGCTCGTCGAAAGCTGCGAGTAAGCTGGAAGCCAGATGATGAACTGATTGAGGTTCAGATCTTCTATCATCATCCTGACGAAGAGATTGGCCATTCGTCCAACATGATGCGAGACGTGGCGGATGTTGGTGGAGAGGGTCGTATGCTGAAGCTACACAAAGATCTGACCGACGAGGATGAGGAAGAGGAGTCCCGCGCTGAAGGAGACGAGCTTGAGACATACACGCCTCCCACGTTTATTGACTTTAGTTGGGGCCTAGATCAAAACGGCAAGAGTGAGGGAAGCGATAATGCAATTCCTAGAGGTGGCACGGTTCCTGTTGAAAGCCCAGAGAGCAAGGCTCAAGCTCAAAGAGAGGAGACCACTCTGATGGTCACCTACACCGTTCCCTCTGACGCTCCATCAACACCTAAGGAACCACCACCACCTGCGGAGGATGAAGACGATTATTCACCACCAACCTCTTTTGGAGAGCCAGGTGACCAAATCCGCTCTCGAGAAGCCCAATACTACGCTAGCTTAACCTCTCGTCAACCGCCGTCACAATCGGCGCAACCGAATCTTGCCGCGCTCCTCAGTAACTTTCAACAACAGCACCAGCAACCCACCGCTCAAAATCAGAATCCGTTCGCGAGTCTTGAAGCCATCTTCAAACAACAGGCACAACCACAGCCCACCGCCCAACCAACCAATCAGCCGCCGCCTGCAAACCTTCTCGCTCTCGTGCAGCAATTTCAGCAATCAAAACAACAGCAACAGCCCCAGCCGCCACAGCAAAACTTCTTTCAACCTTCACAACCTACTACTACGACGCAGCCGAGCGTGAACCTTGCCGAGATGCTGGCCTCCCTCAAGCAGTCTCAGGGTCAGCCCTCACAACCGTCTTCTACTCCGGGAAGACCATCGTCCTTTGAAACCCCAAATCCAAACCCATTTCCCGGCCGGCAAGTCCCGAACTTCAAGACCGTGGTGTGTAAATTTTGGAAGGAGGGCAAGTGCCGCAAAGGAGATGACTGCACGTACCGACACGATGACGGGATATGAAGTTGCCTGCCATTCTCTTCTAACACTTTTGAGTGATGGGCCACGACTGCGATCCTTCTTTTTCTCTATATTATTCATGTACCATCAATCCAATTAAGGGTTCCGCATTGCATCTGTTTCGAGCGCAAGCATAGCGGGGGACGCGAAGACGATATTCAGCCTTTGTTCTTTTTCTTTTCCGCTCTCAATTGCATGGCATCATGGCCAAGGTTAAGGCAGGGAGGGTATGGCATGACATTGCATTGCGCTATAGAACAGGCTTCTAGCTTCTTTGTATCAGGCGGATTCCGGGAGAAAATCGTGTCGTGTTGATGTTTTCTTTTCCAAAACGTGCATACTTTTCGACTGCCAGGCGGGGTGGGTGCTAGCTGTCGAAGTATACTACTAGATGGTCCTATGGTCATAGACGGCCACTACCGATGAGATACAACCGTAACCAATCAACGATATGTCTCAACTGCTGGCTCGTTCTCTAGATAGGCGATCATGAACACATCACAACTTGAAACATCTATGCAACCTTTACGTATCCCCCTCTAAAACACTCCTGGTCTCTTCAAGTTACTTTTGTAGTAATGTAGAAATTTTACTTAGTCCGCCATAAATCTGACTAGATTCTTACCTTGTGCCTTCCCAACGCAGCTCCGAGTAAAAACCTGCATCTTCTTTAGATGCATAGAGACAATATATTCCCTTTGACCGTAATGCCTATCCCGCCCATACCTGAGGATGAGATCATTTAAGACCCACAACCCTACCTACTTCCCAAACCCCACAAATTACTCAAGTTAAAACCCCACGGAAAACTTCAGATTTCAAAGATCTCGTATTTTTACGTGTAACACTATCTGCACTTCAAAAAAAAAGTAAAACGTAAAACTAAAAGTAATATATCACATACAAAAGTAAGAGCCCAAAATGTAAAACTTTTTTTTCAATCATCACCGGACTATATGCCCATGTCCCAGCGTGACACATAATGAAAACACCCCTTCAAACTTTGTACATCCTTCCATCCCAAAACCCACCCCATTTCGTCCCCAAGTTCACCTACGCCCACGCCCCAGTCATGCGGATTAGGTAGAATATGGCCGTTGTGAAGAAGAAAAGAAGGAAAGCGTGTCCTGCATGCTGGCAGGGCTTTTCGTCACTGTCGATGAAATCCCAGTCCGTTCCGTTTCGTTCACGTGTATTCCCTAGCCCTCGGTCCCTTATTAATCCCAGTCCCTCAATCATGTCTCCGCTAACGCCTCCCGCCCAACATCTTCCGGAAATCATCCTGCGTCTTCTTCACCGGACCCTCTCCATTCCCAACATCGTGCATCTCCTTATCCCCCGAGCCGTCAGTAGCCCGCGCAGCCATCTTAAAACCCAAACCACCCCTCTTGCCCCTTCCACCCGCCATCCCGCTGCCTCCCGGCCTCCGAACCGGCATAAGCCCTTGCATCTGTACACCATCTTTCTTCTTCTTCTGTTGTCCTACAAGGATTTTATCCGACCTCTTCTCTCCCTTCATCTTCAACATATCCTGTACACTCCCAACACCCAATCTTCTCCCCTCCGCAATCTCATGTCCTTCAAGCTTCAGCGATGCCTTCCCCGCATCAGCTCCGTCAGCAAATTCAACAATCGCCCCTTGGTGGTCAGGCCGGAGGCTAATCTTGACGAGCGGACCGAACCGCTCGGCGAGAGCGCGGACTCGTGCTTCATTCATAGTGTCCGGGACGTTGAGGAGGGCGAGAGTGCGGGCTTGTATGTCCGCTGAGATGGGAGCCTGGCTGGTGGTGGAAGTGGTTGATGCGGCTGAGGGTGATGGGGCACCGGTGCTACTCGGATCCAACGAGGCTGAACGGTCAACTTGGGAAATGATGGTATTGGTCTGTCGCTTGGCGACCTTTTTGGCGCCAGCTATTTCGATGGTGAGGGTTCGTGAAAGGTAGTTTGTGCCGTTCAAGGCGGCAAGGGCGTTTTGCGCTTCCGAAGCCGACGAAAAAGTCACGTAGCAAAAGCCTTTACTCTTCCCATTGATGTTGCGCGGTAGGCGAACTGATTCGACGGTACCGTGGGTAGAGAACAGGGCTTTGATGTCCTGTTCCGAAGCATCCCAATGGGTGTTGCGGACAAATAATTCACGACCTTCTGCTGTTGCACCGGCGCGGTCTTTCTTCTCAAGAGGATTGGAGATCTTGACTTGGAGCTCAAGCTTTTCCTCGCCAATGACATCACCGTCAAGAGCATTAACAGCAGCCTGGGCTTGAGAGTTGTGCTTAAATTGAATGTAGCAAAAGCGGCGATGGGTGTCAAACTTGAGGGATGGGAATCGAATATCAACTATTTCTCCGAATCGTCTGAAGAGACCCCTCATGTAAGATTCGTCCGCAATGGGAGGATAATTAGCCACGAATATTGTAGACCCACTACCAAGCTGAATGTATAATTCTCGGCCTTCCAAATCTCGCCCATCCCGAGTTTGTGCTGCAAGAGCGGACTCTCTGTCCTCGAATTCAATGATAGCGCTGCTTGAGTGAGACTCACGCAGCATTTTCATGCTATTGATCGTTCCGCAATCTCTGAAGAATTGGCGGATCCGAGTGTCTGATATTGCCTCTGGCAAATTTTGAACGAGAATAGAGGCGTTCTCTCGATCACGCTTTAGAGCCTGCACAGCTGTAGACTGTTTAAGCGGGGCTGATTCAGACCCAGTAGGCTCAGGCCGCTTTTTGCTAGGTTCTTCATCCGAGCCTTCATCATTACGTTTGCGTTTCCCCACATAGGCAAAGTTGTCCATCGTAGGAGGTAAGTGGGCGATCTCGTGGTGACTGTACCCTAGCTTGTTAGCAGCAATTGGGGAAATGCCATTCAGGTATGGCGACGGAGCAGCCATCACGGCCTCCGCGGCCTCGTCAGCTTCTTCCTGCTTTTGCTTTGCCACTACTCTTCCCTTTTTCCGAACTTCAATGATGGCGCGTTGCAACTCCTCAGGTTCTTCATGGTCTTCACAGTGGGTAAGGTACGATTGCATGATTCTTTCTGGCGCGTCTAGCTTGGGCCGCTTCATTGCTGTTTGTAGTACAGCGGTTGCGTGACGTGGAGTTGGAGTCCTCTTGAGGTTTTCATCCTCACTGGAGAACTTCGACCAAGTCATCATTTCCCAAAGGTAGTAACGCGTCCAAAAGTCCGAGCGCTCTCCTCGGGTCTTGATCAAACCCTTGAAGACCTCTCGAGCCGTATCCCAGCTTTGACTCTGACTGAGGTACTTCACGTAGATATACTCAAGTCGATTTTTAGGGTCACCTTGGTACTCTTTGCCATAAACCTTTCGTCCAATATCTTGTAGATTTTCGATGGCAGATCGAATACCAATTTCGGCAATGTCAAGATCATCGTTCGTCGAATCATCACGGAACGCCCTTCTCCTAAGATAGTTACACCATTCCATTTCAACTTTCAGCACTTCTTCCATCCCCGCTTCTTCGAGAAGCCCAGTTGTTGTAGCCTTATTTTTGATCTTCTGAATTTCTTCGTACGGAAGTCGACGTTTCTCTGCTGTGAGAAGGTACTGCGCCCACAAAGTCCCTGACCAGGGGCAGTGTCTTGTTGCCCTGTCAAGAAGTGGAAGTACTAATGGCTTGTATTTGAAATCGCGAAGAGATTGATCAATAACAAAAAGTGCATGATCTACCCAGATGTCCGGGATGGAGGGAAACCGAAGCTCGGCTCTTTGATATATCGCATCTTTGCATTCGAAAGAACCTCTTTTCTTGCTGAAAAGTCCCCGCTCGAACTCAATGTATTTTACGAAAGCTTGGTATTCATCATTAGTTTCGCCCGCCTCTTGCGCTTTGGATAGATTAAGATCAAGAATTTCGCGATCATCCCATTTTCCCTTGGCGTCCGTAGCTTTCTTGGAAGTTGCAATCATTATTCGCTCGTACGATTCGTTCATGTGTGTTGTAATAAAGGTCGAATACATTTGAAATGTGCTTTCCCATTCCTTGTGAGGTATTTGTAGCCGTTTCTCAAACAGACTTTTCACATGGTGGACATTGTCTTCCGCAGGAGCTTCTGCCAAGTCTCTGGTGACTAAATCAATGTACCTGTTCCAGACAAGATGGCTATCATTCATGCGCCACTTGGTCTGCTCAACTGCTTCTTTCCACACGTTTATGAGCAAGTCTTTCGAGAAAATCTCCATGCCAGCGAGCTTTTCCTCTTCAGTTATAGATTCATTGTCGACGGCACTTCCTTGCTGGGAGCCATGGTAAAATTCATTACAATAGAGCATCCACTCGCCATAAATGGTCCATAGCCTGACGCTACTGTGCTCTTCATCGACAGCTCGCTGGCACTTGTCCATAATCATTGTTCTCTCTTCTAATGTCTGGGCCAACATGCTCTCGTCTTGTAGCCAGTCAACCCACAGGTCTTCCCCAATGGCGAAGTGTCTGTCCATTGCTTCCCGAGCCATACGCAAGTCTTTTAATAGATCGAAGGTTCGTGGATTGCCTTGAGATCCGGGCGGAAGTGATGGCGGATAGAGGTGGTTTCGGTAGCCCTGATGAAGCAACTTGATAAAATGGAAGTGTGTATGATAGGAATGAGGACTCTCAAGTAAGTGAGATGCTAGCTGTCCCGCTTGCTGGCGAAGTTCGGTTGGCAACGAGGTATTTGTGAAGTCTGTTCTAGGAGTTGGCTTTGGACCTTCTGGCATTGGAAGGTCGAAAGAGGAACGAGGTGTCATATCTGGTCGATGTACAGTAGGGTACATTGCTGAAGGCGATAGCTGGGTCTCGTAAGACTGTCGGCCACGTTGAATGGTAGCCGACCGAGGAGGTTGATGATGTTGCATGGACGCAAGATCAGCAAGGGTATCCATGGATGTTGTAGAGGGCTGTCTAGGCGGAGGGCCTTCTCCAGGAGGAGGTGTTCCTGTAGCTACGTGTAGCCGCTTGCGATGATGTATTGGAGAGGTTGTAGGTCCGTTCTTCGAGGCTGGCTTCGACCTGCTCACATGTGGCAGAGTGACATTGGAGAGGGGTGAAGAAGTCGAAGTCGGGGTCGGAGTCTGCTTAAAGGCTGTTGTACGACCACCGCGCTTGCTTTTCGGGCTATGCATAGGTGCAGATTGAGAAGGCGGGGCTGGGCCCCCTGAGGGTGCCTGCGTCGCTTCTGCAGGCGACGAGAGTAGAGACGAGATATCCATGTTGGCGTAGGGTGGGAGTCTGTCAACTTCGCACCAAAGTGGCCAAAGCTAATATCTGTCCGATTTTTCTTGAAACCAGGACAAGTACAACCTGAATTTGGGGGAAGGGAGTCCCACAGTGTTTATGTCGTGTCAGGTTATATCCGATCCCAAGGTCCTACACGCATTCACGTACCCGTCCTTAATGCCACCAGCCTGATACGATTACCCAAGAAGCGACCGAGGGGGAAGTCCATCGAACGGCGGTACCTTGCACACCGATTGCGCGTTGTCAAGCTCGGAATGGGGTTGAGGAGGGCTAAAGAGTGTCCAGACTATCGTGAAGGTGGAGTCAGTGACGCGATTTGCGCAGCATCTGTTTCAGCGAACATCAAGGCACAAAGCAACGACATGGGAACGAAGCAATAGTGGATGATCGGACTTTTGAAGTGCGCGAGTATTTCTCGGAGGCAGAGGCGGGATATAGCAAAGGCCTAGGCCTGGCCTTTTCAGCAACAAGCTTCAAAGTGAAGCAGGTTTCGGAGGTCCAGTGCTCTCGTGAAGCTTGTCGCACTGTGGTCCAGGACGGCAACTTTAGGCGGATTTCCGCGATTCCGCAGAACTTTCTCTCGAGACGACGAGCTGTGAATGCTTTCGATTGCTGCCCGCTATAAGGCTCAGGAGCTCGTTCTGGGATGGCCTCTCAAGATCCAGTTGCTGGGGCTTGATTGATCTTACAACAACGGATTCCATAGGCGGCGCCCCAGCATGCCGCCTCGCCATATAGTGCGCTCTGGTAAATAAACCCCCAACCCCTTCTATCAAGCATTCCTAACCCATTGGAAGCTCGAGCGACCTCCTCGCCGATCTCGCAGCTTCTCGGCGCTCAGCTCGCCATCCGATCACCGAAAACGTGTCGAGGATATCAAGGAACATTGTGCCAATGCAAGTCCAAAGGCTCTTTTCAAACGCCTACCAAACCAGACTTCAATCGCTCTCCACAGTCCAGCAAACAAACACCGACCATCTCCCCATCTCCCTCCACCGACCCTTCAAAAGCCGGTCCACAAACTTCCAAAGTCCCTCCCCCTCCATCCCTTATACCATATTCCCAGAGCAAGACAGGCGTGAGACCCGCGTCTCGAATAACCTACCTGCCAAAACCACGCCCTAAGCATTCAACCTCAGCCAGGAAGGGTCAAGGGTTCAAGCAAGAGATCTTGACATCGGCAAAGGCTACATCGGCGCAGGAATCACCTTCGACTACAGATACTTCTTCACCATCAGATCCTACAGAACCTTCCACCACAGAACAACCGCCAGCTCCTCAGCAAGGCGCACTAGCTGACAACTCTATCTTCGCCGAAGAGAGCAAGTCCGTCTCCGAGCAGGAGAAAGATGAATCAAATGGCGAGTCAAAAGCGTCGGAACCTGCTAAGAGAGATCCAACAGTCTACAGCGCGGTCCTCAACCCTCGACCTCAGATCCGGGCCCGATGGCAGCGCAAGATGGTGATCCGTTCTATACGCCGGCGAGGACGTCTCACAAAAGCTGAGCACCTCTTACGCACCGAGCGCACGTCGCTCTCTAAGTCACATTTCTTCAAAACCAGTATGAAAAAGCTTGCTCCACTGGCAAGACAGATAGCCGGCAAGCCAATCGACGATGCAATTCTCCAGATGCGTTACAGCAAGAAAAAGGCTTCCAGAGACGTCCTGAAACACCTGCAGAATGCTAAAAATGAGTCAATCGTCAGGTCTGGCATGGGCCTGGGTTTAACACAGGAACCGGGCATGGAACCAGAAAATACACGAGAAATCGAAGCCGAAAACGAAACGGAAAACAAACCTAGACCCACACTCATTCCCTCATCCCTAAACCGCGTCATCTCCGCCCACCCACCTCGAGCCCCTCCTCGACCCTTGAAGACACAAGCATCTCAGATCGATCCCTCGCAGATCTATATCGCCCAAGCCTGGGTCAACCGCGGACCTTATGGAAAGGAACCCGAATACCGTGCCCACGGCCGGATCAACATGCTCAGGCCACCAACGACGGGTCTCTCGGTGCTATTGAAAGAAGAGCAAACTCGGATACGCGAGCAGAAAGAGAAGCAGGCGAAGGCGGAGAGAATGCGGAGGAAGACGGTCACCATGGGGGACGGGGGCATGTGGACGGCCATGCCGGACCGGAAGATTGTTGGGCCACAGAATCAGAGCGTATTGTGGTGATGGTTTCTGGAGCTTACTCTTCTACGAAACTGATCTCACATCATATCACAAAATTTAGAGAAGACTCTTACGTAGGGTAGAACGAGCCTTTGAATTTGAAATGTGTAAAAAATAGAGCATGACGGACTTGCATTGATTTTGAGAATTGTGGATTACTAATGATGAATGGACTTGGGCTGTTTTCGACTGAATTACTAACACAAGGTGCATTGACCCTTGTCAGCCCAGGAGCAGCCAATCACCCAGTCGGCATGTCTTAGCCATGACCAAAGAAACTCCAACCAGAAGGCCATGACTCCCTTTCCATGCACATCAAAACCAGTCTTCGACCTAGCACCAGACGTTCCACCCTAGACTTTCCCAGCCAAGCGATCACTCAATCTCAACACTCTGCACCACATCATCCTCCCCAGCCTCTGAAAAGGGGCTCGTACTCCTCGCCCTCCGGCCTCCGCTCGCTTTCCTCTTCGGCAACAGGTGCCTACTCTCCCTTGCCGTCTCCTTCGCCTTCTTGACCTTCTCCCTGCACTCCTTCGCTCTGCCCTTCGCCTCCTCCAACTCCTCATCCGCGTCAGCAAGCTCCCCTTTGATCTCCTCATACCGCTTCCGCGACTTCTTCTCGCCGTGCTTGGCCTGGTCCTTCTCGTTCTCCAGGCGGTAAATGGTAGAGGTAATCTTTTTGACCGCGGCGTTGGCCGCGCGGACGGCGGCCTCGGCGTGCTTCTTGCGGCTGTCGTCGAGCTGCGCGGGGATGATGGGGATGGCTTCGATCGGGGGGAACTCGGGCGATGACGTGGAGTCGTCGTTGAGTTGGCGCTGCAGGAGACGCTGGATCATGGAGACGATTTGGATCGCTTCGGGGAAGGTGTAAGGGCTATGGTGGGGATATACGACGTCTTCGATGGTGGTCAGTAAGCGCACCGGACGGCCTTCCGGGCCTGAGAGCAGGGGCTCGAGTTCAGGGAGCATGGCAGTTGGTTGGCGGGATGGGTAGGGGCGTCGAGACTTCTTTGGGTGGTCTTCTGATGTTGGGCGTGAGCTGAGGCCATGGCGACGGTTGAACTCGAGCGAGTTGAGTCCTATTTCCAGGTGGTCCCAGGTGCCGATCTCGTGCATGCGGTTGAGCGTGTAGATGATCATTGAGCATTGGAACATGCCGTAAGTCTGGTTGCCACGCCATTTGCGCTGCTGGTAATGGCGACGACAGAGGACAGGCCAAGCATTGAGGGGAATAGTGAATGTCTCAGCGCGGTTGCGGCCAAAGAAAAAGCTGATTGTCTTGCGGGTCGGGTCTGCGCCGACTACATAGGTTTGGCTGCACGTGCCTGGTTTTGGGCTTTCGGGGTCGACGATACAGAAAGGCTGGTTGAGGTCGACGGCCATAGAAGGTGCCTTTTGCTTCTCCTCTTGGTCTTCGGTTTCAGATTCAACCTTGTCTTGATCGTTCTCCGTGTCAGCGTCGTTCGTCTCCTCATCTTCTTCGTCTTCATCATTTTCCTCTTCATCTTCTACCTCTCCTTCGTCGATCCCACTATGACTACTACCAGTCATATAATTAGAGCCACTATCTTCGGCATCATCCATAACTTCATCAGGTAGAGATTCGTCATCATCTTCAAGGCTATTGATTGCCGATGTCTGCCGCAATGTCTCCATTTGATCGTTGATCCAACCTTGGACAATAGGCCGATCAGAATAGAGGCGGCGCGAAGGGGACATTGCTTGAAAGACTTTAAGCTTTTTAGCAGTACAAGCTGGAACAACCTGATCTAAGAGGTAGAAGAAGTTGAAACAGAGCTAATGCGTGTATTGTCGAAACCTAATGATGGGCAAGAAAGAACATATTTATAGTTTGAAAATTCTAGACTGGAAGAGAATGCAGATCTTTAATGCTTCCCAGAAGCTAAGCGAGAAGGAAACGTAGTTTGTGTAGTAAGAAGTCAAATGAGTGAAAAGGTTTTCGATCATCTGTATACTATATTTCTGCCTGCCAAGGTCACCGAGTATTTTCACTTCTCACTCAAATCTCACCTCTGCAACGGCGCTAGCGCGGCCTTTGGGTTGACTTCCGGACACAAAATATAATTATCTTTAAAGTCACAGATTTGATGTTGACCGAGTAAGGGTCTCGGAATGACATGACGCATAGAAAATAGGGGCTGTAGACAATAATATCAATGTTCGCATCTTCTCGTCATGATAGCCTTACGTCACATCTCCCACTAGAGATCGTTATGAGAGCTCTGATTCCTGAAGCACATTTTAGACAATGTCATTGTTGTTGATTATATTTATTCAACTGGTACAGATATCTTGGGTGTTTAGGCAGGCTAAGCAGTTGGGTGGAGATTTCGGTGGACCGCTATTCTCCATTGTTGAGACTTCGGCATCAGATGTATCTTCCGTTGTATGAATTGATTCTGATCGCTGTGTCTTGGGATGCGATGGTACTGCAGCATCATTGCAAGAGCCTTGTCGTCTCTCGCTCGTCAAAAAGATCGACCTGCCAAGCTCTCGGCAAACTTCCCTGACGAGGAAGCTCGGGAGGGATCCCAGTTCCGACCAATCATCACCTCCATCAACATCATCCCCATGGATCGCTCACCGCAATGCATCCTAACGCCAGCGCTCGTGTAAGGTTAGCCGTTTTCTTCAGTATCGACGAAGATCTTAACAGCTGATACTGCCGATCTAATTCATTCTGGTTGTCCCTCCCCGCCTGATAGGTTCTGTTCTCTGACGTTTGGCCTACCTTTAACTTCTCACTCGAGACGAATACACTGTCTCGGCTCCCCCGATTCCAACATCCCGCACACCCTTTCAACTCGATCAAGGCATCATAGTTCAGCTTGCCCTACCGCCAGGCATTTCTAGCCTTTGACCTGAACCGAATGAATTTACCTCCGCGAATATCGTGATCGTGGCTTCTTCCGATAGCCACTACTCTTTCAGCCTCATCTCTCCTCCCGACCAACACCTCGCCCTGGCGGAGCCGTCTGGCTTTCCTCCGCCATCCAAATATCTAGAGAAACCTCGGAAGAGAAGGGGAAAATAAAATGGCGGGCTTCACTCTTGTCCCAAGCGGATGGGGTCACAACTATACCGGTATCTTGACAAGAACGATTGTCTTTACAGCTGCCTTGATAGGCTTTCTTGGAGGTGCGACGATTCATAGATGGCAGCAAAATAGTAGTTGGAGCTCTAACTCTCAAGCGCAGCATCAGCAATGACCCTCGCCGCGATCATAATACCAAAGTGGATCACATACTCTATTACAACCGTACGCTTTATCTTTTACACATCCTCCACCATGGTTCTACCTAACGTCCTCTAGAACGAAGGAACACCCATCTCTCAAACCTACGGTCTCCATTCCCGCTGCTCAAACATCCTCCCGCTGACTTCCGCCAACCCACACGCCAACGTACTGACCTGCACTAAATTCCCCCGCGATTCTGACTGCCAGGACTCTGGTCGCTATTTCTGCTCCATGTGGCGCAGTGTCGGCTTCTTAATGAGTTTCGGTGTTGTCCTCGAAGGCATGACTGTTGCCGCATTCCTCGTGCTATTGCTCGGGGGAAAGCAAAGAAGAGAACAGGGCTGGGGTGTATTGTGTGTGATGGTCTGTGTAGCGGCCGCGGTGCAGGCAGGAGGCATGAGCATCATCGTATGCAGTTGAGCTTTAAAGAGAGGAAGATTTGCCATGGGCTAACAAAATCTCAGGCATATCTCTACGACTACGACGATCGGTTTATCCCCGGGTGGCGGTTGTCTGAGAGCTGGATTCTATGCACCGTCAGCTGGGCGATCGAGGTATTTTGCGCTGCGGCCATTACCATGGCCGCCGTTGTGTTACCGAGCGAGGGAGGGTATGAGTTGATTCCGAACTACGCATGATCCGGTTTTGCTTCTCAGCAACGGTACTGAAGGTCTTCGTTACATCTTGAAGAGAGAAAAATGGAAGAGGATTCACACGTCGCAGTCACACCCGGATGCGAGACCGCCGCGATCCGGCACGGAAATCTCTCTCAACGAAAGACGAAGATCGACGGTCGTGATTTCTGCGACTCCTTTCTACCCTTCTCTCACATATATTCGGAGCCCCACGGCCGATTAACGGCATTTTTCGTCCTATCTTATTTTCCGGCGTTTTATCCAAGCTTGGGGGTGGCAGTCAGCCGGTTGGGCCGGTCTGACTGTGTCATGTTGTCGTTATTCTTTTAGATACCTTACCTACGTAAAGTACGTTACTGAGGTGCTAGTCTGTTCTGTTCTAGAACTAGAAATCCGAAATTTTAATACCAGGACCGGGACGGTGGATCATATCATATCCTCACAAGTCTTCGCGTTGAGTTGCACATGAGACCGGATGGCAATAGATTTATATTGCCTATCCTATGCACGGTTTAGAAAGTATGCATGCTTGTCCTCGGCAGACACTATGTATGCGAAGGTAGGCCGATCGATAGATCAAATGGTCCTCCTAGACGCTTTGGCCACTCGATACTTACCTAGGCGGTGAATCACCGGCGCAGCGACAGACGAATAGGGTCCTCGGAAGAACGAACTTGGCTCGAACGAGGGTCTTTGGGAGGTGTTGTTGATGGAAAATGCTCGATGCAAAAGGGCGTTTGGGTACTATTGTCATGAGAATACGCGTGGCGTGCGAGGAGGGAAGGGAAAAAGCGGTAGGGTATATCTGCCTACCCAATCACTTAATGACTAATAACACAGCACAACTCAACGAAACTTCGACGCCTTCGACTTCCACATGCAAGGGTTGGGATCCAGAATCCATAGTCTGGCATCCTCCGGCACACCAACTCGCCACGCAGCCCAGCCCAGCCCAGCCCGGACCACATACGACGCAGCCTCGCTTGCCCATCAGCTGGGTCGAAACCCCCCCCCATCTCCCCCACCTACTCGGCAGGCTCATCCTCATGAAAAACCAGCGCCCTCACCTCAATGCTCTCCCTCCCCGCCTCCCCCGCCGTCCGCTCATCCACAAACGCCGTATGCGGCACCCTCCGCGCCCGCCCATCCACCTTGCTATCAAAGCACTTGATCAACAGCACCTCCGCCGGCGTCTGCCCGTGCAGATAGAACCACCGGTGCTGCGCATTTGGGCGCACGGTGAGCGTCTCGCCGCGGCGGTCCGGGTAGATGAGCGCGACGGGGACGAGGTCGGATTCAGGCACAGAGTGGGCGTCCGCGACGGTCAAGGGATCGCGGGCGATGGGCTTGATGGGTCGCCAGACGTTGATGATCTGGTAGCGGGTGCGGAGAAGTTTGTCGGCGAGGGCGGGGAGGTGGTGCGGGACGCGGGAGCGGGCGGCCGGGTAGGATTGGTCGATGTGCACGCGGTTGACGGGGCCGCGGAGGTTGATGGGTGGGGGTTGGTTGGCGGTGGTGGTGGGGGCGGCGGCGGCGGCGGGGGTGGTGGTGGCGGCGGTGCGTTGGTCTTTTTCGGCGCGGCGGATCGTGTGGTCGAAGATGAAGATGCGGGATGCACCGGTTCTGAAGGAGGTTGGAAGTGTTAGGATCAATTACGGAGAAGGTGTTGTATACGAGGACGAAAGAACAATACAAGACTTACGCATCCTTTAGGAGCTGTTCAGTCTCTGGATAATACTCTCTCTTGATCTTCTCATCGTCGAGAAAGTCCTTCTCGGTGCTTGTATGACGGTAGACCTGAAAGCCGTTACCGTCCAAGGAATAGTTTGCCTCTTGTCCGCGAATGTCATGGACCGTCACATCTAGCGGCTCCGTAGGACGCTCATATGTTTCAGGTTTTCCAATGTATGTCGGTGCAGGCTCACTACCATCACCAGGATCTTTGTAGTAATTAAGCGTTGTTTTTACATCATGGGGTTTAACAGCGCTTGAGGTGTCTCGAGCTTGGGTAGTAAGAGGCTCGAAGGAGGTTGAGTGACCTGATGGTTGTTGGACTGCTGCTGAAGCCATTCTGACTATGACGATACTTCTCGTTCTTTCAACTTTGGTTATTGTTGTACCAAAGACCGCTAGAGATCAATATGTACCCGGCTAGCTAGCACGCAATCCATGACGCCGCAGTCGACATGGTGTGGGGTAGCCGAACAGCATTTGTCAGGAAGGGCATTCTCCGGATTGCCATAGCCAGTGAAATCTATCGATCTAAATGACGTGCTCATTGGATTGCAAAGCTCGTCCGAAAATTAAAACGATCCATTCATGCGCTCACTAATCGACTTTCTCTCTTACCAGTCGGGTGACCGTTGTGCCGTCGGCCAATATATCGGCCTCTTCCTTCAGTCGATAACCCCTGAACCGAGGCAAAGCTTTCGTCCAAATGAACCAATAGACAATACCAAACGCCAATCTAATCAAGTTAGTCAACAATTATTATCTTTAGAAGCGGGTTCACCTACATCGAGATAGCAACCAGTGCATACGTTGCGTACCAGAAGTCGACGTCGCTGTTGTCCTTTCCGGAGGCGAGGAACGGTGCAAGAATCAGGAAAGCGCTGAGAACAATTCGTAGCCCGACTGCCGGCAACCAGGCTTTGTATGGGCGCTTAAGGTCGGGTTCCCTCCATCGCAGTAGTATCAGCCCAACAGAAACAGCAATACCAAAGAATTGCCCCGCGTATCCCTCAACATCGACAATGAAAGCGTAGGCCGTGCTAGATGGCGGAAGTATGATCACCAGTAAAGATGGAACAAAATGCACAATGAGGGCCCCCATCGGTGCATTGAAAGGTCGAGACGATGCCAATTTATCTGCATAGGGAAGGAAGCCTTGTCTTGCAACTTCTTGGTTGACGCGAGCCTGGTGAACATTAGACAACAACTCCAATTCATATTCCAGTAGATAAGACTCACAAGAGCGAAGGTCACCACCATCACATTGCCAGCACAGCCCAGTGCTATGGCCAAGCTTAGAAAAATTCCGCCAAAACTGGGACCAAAGATTCGCCCGAAGAACAAAGCAGCGATCATTTCTCGGCTCTCCTTTATATCTTCCAAAGGGATGATGGCAAGGTAAGCGACATTGATCAGCAGGTACATGAAGCATGCTGTAATCAATGCTGCAGGGCCAACAAATTTGATAGTTCTCACAGGATTCTTGACCTCGTTGAGAACGTTGTTGACATTACTCAAGCCAGCGTAAGAGTAGAAGATCTTGAAAAGTGCTGTTGATAGACTATTCCATGCCAAATTTGAGCCATTCCACAAATCTCTCCAGGCTGTGTTTGATAGGACTTGCGCCGAATGAGAATTGTCCAATTTTGGCTTGATCAAAACAGCGAAGAACCCCGTCATGATTGTAAATGTGACGAGCACGATTTTGATCCAGCCTAGAAGATTTTGAATCCAGATTCCGGTCTTGTAGAAACAGCCGTGGACAATTGTGATGGCCAGGAGCAATCCGGAGGCCAATAATTTGACGTTCAGATCTGTCGGCTCTGCATGGGCTACAAACAGTATGTACTTTGCGAAGATTAGACAGTTTGTTGCTGTAAGTCCCAGTAGCACCGCTTGGACAGCCACCAATGTCGATGCAAGAAATTTGGGCTTTCGATATGTGTATTCGAGGTAGACCTTAGCACCTCCTGAACGTGGTAACATGCATCCGTATTCCATGACAATCGCGAGTTCAGCCCAAGCGATCAGTGATCCAACTACCCAGAGTGTCAATGCCAATCCAGGGCTACCGACGCCTTGAATAATAGTGCCAGGCATTGCAAAGATACCGCTTCCAATCACGCGGGAAATGACAAGAATGTAAGCGCTCGCCCATCCGATATTCCTCCCGTTCACAGAATTTTCCGGGAGGACATCGTTCTTGATGTCGCGCTCATATCGGACATTATCCAGCAGGTGAGAATCTTCTCCAGAGGACGAGGACGGCGATGTAGGGCGCTGTAGCAATGGTTCCCTTTCGAGGTCAGACATCGTGTGTAAATTTATTGCGGATTTCGAGAAAGGGACGTTGCTGGTATGGGCAAACTTCTTCACCAGTAGCCTCTGCAATCAGCATGAAGACTCCAGGGCGAAGATGAGCTGCATTTGCACGGACTTTAGGACGCTTGGTTCAGCGGCGTATTTAATTTGAATATTGAGCAGATAAGATGGGATTCAGGAAGGCCGTCACTGTACAGGAGCTTATCAAGCACCTTGAATTGCGACTTCCTTCCATGAAGGCGAGGTGGCTTGCCATCCCTTGTGGCTGATGGTTTGATGTCGGCCAGGTTTCACGCCGGGTACCTGAGGGACGCACACGATTTGGGGGTCTGATCACGCCATCCATCATGGGAAAGCGTCGTCTGACGGATGGCAGCGTGACAAAACCGCGTGTCTTATGTCTCAGTGCTATTTAGCTGTTTATTGGGCCTCGGACGCCTTTTGATAGTCGTTCAAAGGGTCAGAGGGATAGAAGATGTAGGGTAGATGCTTAGTTCAATCTTCCCCTCTCTCGCGTCTCTTAAAGATCAAGGGGATGGACATCCGGAACCCCCGCATACGCTAAGTTAACTCAATTTCGGCCACTGAGAACATTAGATGTCAGTAGTTGCAAAGTAACCTTTTTTTTTGCTTAAAGAGATAACATTTCATCAAATGCTACAGGCACATTTAGATATTAATTCGTCATTCACAGATGCACATGCAAGCACACACTTGCCCCGCACTAATGCTCAGATCTCCTAATTCAGCCTGCCGTGACGCCACCAATAAAGACATCTCTCATGTTATGCCATGCACACTATTCGTCCCTTCCAAGATCCAGCAATTGAAGTCTCTTACCCACATAGTGAATTACATCCAATCAATAGCCACTTCTCTGCCTTGTCCCCATCCCCATCCCACCTCTTGCTCCACCTCTATTCCCGACTCCAATATCAATACTGCTCAATTCTCTGCTCAGCGCATCCATCCCTCCCTTTCCAGCTGTACCGCCATAGCCCCTTTCTAAGTCTGGCCCTGCTTCCCAAGGCCTTATCGGGATCTTCGCTGGCCGAGGCGGAGGCTGTCCCATTCCTGTCTGTCCATAAGGTGAGCCCTTGAGACCGCCACCGTAGCTCGAGCTGGGCGGGGCACTTCCATAGCTAGGATTATAGTTGACATTTTCACGCAGAGGTATAGGGTATTCAGATACCGAGTTCCGATTTGGTTGGTGAGGTGAAGGTGTGTGGTACGGGGATGAGGGTGTCATGGAAGGGACAACAGGACTGGACTGAGCATGCGGGAAGGGCTGTGTGGGCAGCGAGCGAGCAGCAGCGGCTGGGCCGTTCTGTTTCTGCAATCTGTTTCGGCCGCGAGGGAGATTCGAGTCGGTGGGGGATGAAGTATTGGCGTACATGGATTGAGGACGAGGAGCTGGGGCTGGTGATGGGCGCGTGCTGCTAGATTGCGACGGTTCAGCGGCACTATTTCCTGTTCGGTTACCAGTTTTGAAGCGGATCACCACTTCTGGCTTCTTGGATTTGCGTTCAGGCTCTGGAGCCCAAGTATCAGAAGGGAGGTGGTCGCTAGGGTCAATTTCGCGGCCGTCATTGCCAATGATGGGGCCAACCTCGCGCATTTTCTCAACTTCACGTAGACGCGCAGCCTCGCGGGATTGCTCGGGAGTCTCATAACGAGGCTTCTCAGGGCCGTCGGCAACTGAACTGTTCGAGACGGAACTGGGATTCAAAACATCGAACGAGTCTGGAGAGAATGGAATGCCGGAGAGGCTACGTGATTCTGAGGAAGGAGTTGGGATCGGACTTGGACTGACAGATTTCCTAGAAGGTACGGAGGCCCTACTACGATCATCAGGACTGACTGCTCGAGGCTTATATAGCGGAGCGCCATTGCGAAATACTTGTTGAGGATACGCAGGGCCTTGATGATCAGCCGGAGATCTTTGCGTAGAGCCGCCGTATGCTGACGGTCCTTGGCTCGAGAGGGGTCGTCGATTTTGAGAACTGAATGGCGGATAATCTTGACCTGTGGGAGAGCGACTCACACCATAGATCTCAGACTCTCTGCTCTGCGTAGTTGGCGACCTTGCATTTCCATATATCTCTCGGTCTCTATTCTGTTGTAATGAAGGAGGTGTCCCATACATCTCTTTCTCTCTACTTATGCCCGTTGAAGGTCTCCCATCGAAAGGTGGACTACGATCGGGCGTTCGATAAACTGGGCGGTTACCAACACCGTAAATTTCGTCCTCTCGACTTATAGGAGGAGATCGCATCATCTGAGGGTATGAAACATGTTGTTCATCTGATGATCCTGGAAACTGTGATACTTCTGCATGATCATTGGGCAGATCCGAATCAGAGTCTGCATCTGTGACGGTGGGCTGGTAACCCGTTCGAAGACCTTGAGGCATGCTTTGAATGCTAGGCGACACATTTTGAGAGCTTCCAAGTGGGCGAGTTGGGCTCGGTACATAGGACGGCTTTGAATATGCGATGTATCCCCCGCTGCGGTCTGAATTAGGACTGGCAGCTGTTTGCTTGGCTTGCATTGGATCATATGCACGCTCAATGCTTTGAAGAGGGCTTTGAAATTTTGGGAGCGGACGGTTAGGGGGAGTTGTAAAATTCAGAGGCTCTGGCATTTGAACTGGTTGCGTGTCTTGTTGCGGAGAGTTGCGATGCAGTGGAGGCGGTGGTGGGGACGTGTCGTCGTCAACAAGTTCTTCTCGCTCCTCGTAAGCGGAACGAAAGTCATTGTGGCTCATTGATTGCTTCAGTGGACTGTCGCTGAACATATCGTTTTTGACTGGGGATGTGCTAAACCGGTTAAACTGTGCCTTTTTGCGTAGATCACCTGACGAGGGAGCAGGGCGAAAGGGCGACGATCCAGCCGGCGAGGACCCGTACGGTGAAGAAGAATGATATTGCTGCCTGCTTTGAGATGCGAAGGACGGTTGAGCACTATGACGGCGATCATCGTAGCCTGGAGTCCGAAACGGGGCATCTTCTTGACGTAAATCGAATGAATCTTGGTCATTCGAGGAGCCGTATCCATCTGAATGTGGTGTTTCTGGATTCTGATAGTCATCATAGCTCCTACTACGGGGACTCGGAGTATGATTCAGATTGTGTGACGTCTGGAGAGGTATCCGCTCTTTGGGAAGCTCGAAATCGTATGGACTTTTGGACTCGTCTACATAACCATCTTGATGGTTTGGGGTAGAAGGGTTGGTGAAAGTATGGACGTTGTGATCAGGCGCCCATTGATCAAGGTGAGTATCATGAAAATCAAACTTTTGTGTTTGTGGTATGGGAGACGAGTGAACTTCTGGAAGCATTGGACGCGGCGGTGTCTGTCCGGTCGGGTCCGGGGGAAGAGGCCTCCTCTTGATTTCTCTTGGGCCGAAGTGCCTTGGTTCAGTTGTAGCTCTGGTCTTGTTGGCAGCTTTTCGAGCAGTTGAATGAAGAGGGTCTTCTGTCTGGGTCCTCTTGCTGAGGACGGAAGCATCTGGTGGCCGGATGTCGTAATATGTCAACTCTATCCTTACATCCCCAGCGTACTTTCCTTTGTATTGTAGCTGCTGCCACAAATCACTCTGGCCACCGCCTGGTATCACGACACCCTTCAGGTCGACGAATGCCTCTCCAATCAGCTCAGTCTTCTTGTCATCGTTAAAGATCGACACCTTCAGCGAGTAATAATCCGGAGACTCGTGCACGGTAAAACGAAGCTCTTGGTCCCTGAAACAATGATTAGCAAAGCGTCTAGTGAACTTCATAGATGGATAGCTCACCATTTAGGTGTCTGTCCTCCTCTTTTGTCGGTCTCTGTCTTTTTCGCTTCTTTTCCAAGTCTCATGGCACAGTACGGATCTTGTTTGCCCATTGTTTTCCGGTTTGGTAAGTTTCTTGCACGATCCACAACCGCCACGAGCGTTCCTATTTCAGGGCCATCAAGGGTCATATCCGCATAGATCCCAGCCGTGTGGCCGTTAGACCCAATCTTGGTTGCTTTCGTAGCCATTGCGGTCTTTGAAGGTAGAGACATGGAAAAAGAGAGAGATGGAAGGCTTCTTAAATTTTTAGGCGTTTCTCCAAAGTCACAGCGTGTCGAAATCCGGTGAGGGAAAGGCAGTCGAGTCAATCATCGACGGAACCGAAACAAGAGTGAGAACGCTCGAAGCAAACGAAAGGACCGCGGGCTCTCGCACGGCGGGGATGAGCTCTGGAGAATGTGTAAACAACGAGGTGCACAAAAGCTGATCGTCTCAATCTTCTCAAAATCAAACTTCTCTCCTCCTCATACCGTCACAATTACGCCTCGACCGCAAAAGCAGTCGGTGTCGGGCATGCAGCACTACAGGAAGAAGCTCGATTCCAATGTTTTGGGGGAGCTAAGCAGCCAAGCTCCGCCAGCCACCGGATTCACTGTGTGGCTGGGGAAAGCGCTCCGCACCCGGACGCGTGTAATTCGCCTGATCAAGTTTCTCGTGTTTGCTTTTGAAGTCTATCCTACGCATGCAGTAGGTACTTAATGCATCCTCCTACCCACCGTTGCAACCGGCGGCATTGTGACCTTCAATTCAATGGAATTGTGCTTTGTTTTGATGGATTGACAGGGGTTTCGCGGGCTATCCGGCTAGCTGACGCCATCCATGATCCGCGCCAAGGATCGACGGCCTGCTCTAAAATAAAGCGTACGCGTCGCCGCACTTCGGATCAAGGAGTTTATGATACGATATCACCAGAATGATCGGCTTCTACCTATGATCGTGGTGCACAAAACCCTAAAATTCTTACAACTTCGTGGAGACAAAGAGTTCTCTCCCATCAGTTGACATGCTAGCAATTAGCAGAGAGTCAGAAAGCCTCGTAGCGTGGCTTAGTCAATTAGGATGAGACAACAAGGCAGAACCTATTGCTCGAAACAGCCACCACAACCAGCACTTTTCTCTCATACAATAGATCCCGAGCGTCCCGTCTTTCTCGGCTTCTTATTCCCTTTCGGAAGCCTGGTGCAAGGCAACACCGTATCTGGGATCACGTGTCGTTACGTCGAGAACATCACTTAGCTACGCCTTGCTAAGCTGCGAGCATGAAACACGTGGTAAGAACTTCTAGCACCAGCAGAGCCTTTGAACGAAGGATCATACAAAGGATCTGTCACATAATGTGGGGGCCATTTAGAGACTCCATCGTGAGCGGTTAAGTCCTATGCTCCTCGACGCCCTGACGGTGAATTTTCATATATCCGAGATTTATGACAGCACCTCGGATAGTCTAGCCTTGAAACCGTAAGACGACTACCTCGAGCAAGATCGAGCTCAAACCAAGAAGTAGAAAATGCGCACGCCGAGCGGAAAGACCCATACACCTGCCATGTTCAGAGGATGCTACGCGATGTAGGACCTGAGTCTTCCTAGAAACGGGAAACTGTAAAGTCAAGTAGCCGCTGCGGATACTTACTTCAAAGCGATAGTATGCTCAAACAATCATGGCAAGAAGATTTTCCGAAACAGCATATAAACATAATTGAAATTATTCGAAAAGCCGCTATTTACATTCATCCATCTTTAGTATTGGAACGCCTCTCCGACAGTCCCACCGTCGTAGAAGATTGCCTCCTACGATTCAGATTGCGCAGAGTCTGCTCCGACTCCCACACCCACAGCGGGGCCGGCGGCTCTGCATCCTTATTCCTGCGTATGTAGTATTCGAATCCCCATTTCAAGTTATCAATCTGATAGCGATAATGCCGCCGGCTAGAGACTTCGAAGGTGTTGTTGAGCTCCTCGAGCTTGATGTTTTTCGTCTCTCTGATGATGAGGAAATTCAGAATCCAAAGAATTACATTGAGACCAGCAAAGATGCAAAGTAGGCCTCGGTAGGTGGTTGCGTAGGCGAGCTGTGGCGTCACTAAGGCGAGGACACCGTTACCTAGCATGTTCCAAAACACGGCAAAACTCATGCCAACTTCGCGGTTTACGAGAGGGAAAACCTCTGCCGATAGCGTGAACGCAACAGGTCCTTCTCCTGCAGAATAGGCAAGCACAAAGAAATAGAGGAATATCGTAACCAGGGCGTTGCGACCCGGGTATGACGTTGACGTGAAGCACAACCCTGCAATCAGAAGAAAAGCCGCCATCAACGGAAAAGAGAGATTGAGGAGAAAACGACGTCCTCGTCGGTCGATTGTGCCCCACGTGGGAGCAACGAACAAGAAATTTGCAGCTCCAATGCCAAAGGATGTCCATAAGGGCTGAAGATCGTCCGTATGGCCTGCGGAGCCGCTAACGCTTGAGAGGACAGTCGGACCTAGGAAGAAGATGAGGTTTGCACCGCAAAGGACCTGGGATATCATAACCATGAAAGCGTTCAAGCTTGCATTTCTTGTGCGTTTGCGCGTGAATAGCTTTGCAAATCGGTTCCAAGGTTTGGTGGTTTTGATCTCTGCCTGATACGACCCGAACAAGAGGTTGCCGTTCGGTGAGGCCTGGTCGGCAATTTTGTTGCTCTCTAATGATGTAGTCTTTTTGAAATATTTTGTCTCCGCTTGGAGTTGAGCGTGCATGAGCAGCAGATCTCGGCAAGCAAGGATCGGGGCCCCCCGAAGACGAAGCATGGACTTGTACGCATCCTTGATCCGGCCGCGTTTGAGGAGCCACCTTGGGCTCTCGGCACATAGAGGAACGAACAGCAGCAGAGGAACGGCGGGGATGAAGGCTGCTGCCATCTGCTTTCTCCAGCTGCTGTGAACGGCCAGGTTGGCAGCGAAACCAAGCATAATCCCGAAGGCGTCCAGCGCTTGCCAGCTTGTTAGAAGCGTTCCGCGTATAGCTGTCGGGGCAGTTTCAGCAAGGAAAATGGGCGTGACAGAAGCTTTAGCTCCCATCCCAATTCCTGTGATTATCCGTGTTCCGAGCAGCGATTGCCAGTTCTTAGTATAGGCAGAACCAATACAACCTGCAAAGGACGTCAAAGCGCCAACGAAGAGAGCTCCTCGCCTTCCACCGACATATTCATTTAGCGGATCAGACAGCCAACATCCAATCATCGCGGCCGAGAAATAGCAAATAGCGTTGATGGCTCCAAATATCCAGATGTTGTGCACCGGGTTTGTAGGCGGACATTCGGTACTGTTGGACGGTCGGGTAGTGTTGAGGGCTTGCGTGCTGCTGTAGGGATTCAGCACATCCACTGGACGGCAGAAATCTCGTGGCCATTGCAAATTTGCGCCTCCCAGGTTCGATTGGTTCCATCCCTGGACCACAGCCGCCATACAACAAGTAGCAAGAACCACGCAGAAGTCATGGGTCAAGCGCCCAACTTGAGCCGCAAGTCGCTTGATTTGCACTTTGAAGCTGCCACCTTGATCGCGCTTCAGCGCCAACTCTTCTGTGAGAATGAATCTCTCCGTTGAGGTCAAACCAGGAATATGTTCGAACCCTGAAGGGTCTCTGACCAATCTTCCACCCCTCACTAGCGTCTCTTTCTCGACAATGTCCTCTAAGCAATTGTCTTCGTGAAAGCTGCGGACTTGTTTGTCAAGATCCTGGGCCGTCTCAGGTCCCAGGAGAGGGTTATTAATGAGGATAGGAGCAAGGCTAGTGGAGCCAGGTCCTTCATTATGCGATGTCGGACTAGGTGAAAGCTATTAGCACGGCCCAATGAGACTCGGTGCTTCAAAAAGAGACTGAATACTTACGCCATGAGTGCAGCAAACTTTTCGCATCTTATGCCGGTCTCGTTAAGTAATTCGCGAGCCTTGTGTGTCGAGCTGAAGGCAATGGGTCAAATGGTGTACAACGAAAGGATCTCTTTAATATCTGATATTGCTGAAGGACACGGGTACCCTTACATGCGTCCAGCCTATGAAGAGAAGAAAGAAGGGATGCCATTTTGTCGATCAGGCTGTAATAAACGTGCATTTATGTAGGCTGATTGTCGCGGCACAAGGCTAACGGAGCTTGAGTTGGCCAAGAGGGCGAGCCTGATGGTTTATCGGCTTCCTTGCGCCTCCATGCAGCCATAGTCTACGAGGCACGGAAGTCCCCGAAGTCGGGTGCTCAACATCTCGATCAAACACAGCCGATCGTAATGGACAATTAGACCGTCTCGTCCGCAGGGGCTTTTGTGTCACATGAACGTTCACCGGTGAAATTACAGACGCAAAATACCTGGACAAGGCTGAGAGGATTGCAGATTGTGGAGGCGGCGCAGCTGCTTCTAATCCGCATTATGCCTCATACTAGCCCCTACCGGGTTAGTCGTCTGGCCTATGGTTGACCGCCAAGCAAAAGGAATCTCTTGCGAGGCTGCCACCAGCAGGCAGTGCAATGTATCGATGAGCAATTTAGCGACCCAGGTGTGGCCGTAGATTGTCTTCAGACGACTTCGGTTGTCAAAAAGTCAGATACCACAATATTTCTGCGTGTTCCAGAATACGAGCCTCAGGCTAGTGGCTGGGGCTATCGAAGAGCTCCGAGGACTACCTAGGTGAGGCATGTCAAGGCTCAACGTTGTTTTTTTCTTCAATAAATATCATTTTTGATTTGCAATTCCAGACGCGGCTTTAGGAACTGTTGTAGAAAAATATCAGAACGATTTGCGTTTCACGGGTGTGATGAACTCAAAGGCTAGGCTATGGACCGGTACATCCATTGGAACCTTGAACCAACCGGGTGCTAGTGTTTTCTTGGGTAATCAAATTGCCACGCACTTGCGGCCAAATCGTTCCCCGCCACGATAGCCCGCCGTGCCCGCAAACCCGCCATTTTGCTAGAGATATCTATCCAAGGGACCAATCCCAGATTTAGAATAGTTGAGGGTTTCCAGCGGAGACTTTTCGTAATTGAAGTTCTCTCGAATAGAGTTGAGTCGAACAGATACGCACTCTACTAACCTAAATATTCAATGATCGGCAATGTCATCGATCGGACTCTCATCAGCACAAATTGAACAATTCAACGCAGATGGCTACCTCCTAATTCCCGAATATCTCAGTCAAACGACATGTTCCAATCTCCTTTCCGTCACTCGTCAGATGCTCTCCGACTTTTCACTCAAAGATCATCCAATGACTCGATTTTCGACCAATGAAGAAAGACACATTGGTGATGACTACTTTCTTACCTCCAACGACAAGATCCGCTTTTTCTTCGAAGAGGACGCCTTTGCTCCGAATGGCGAGCTTTCCAAGCCTAAAGAACGCGCTATCAACAAAATCGGACATTTCCTACATGGCCTGTCACCTCCTTTTGCTCAGATCTCCCATGAGGGTCACATCGGGACGCGCAATGCTGCTATCGCCCGTGATCTGGGATTCCATGATCCCAGAATATTACAAAGTATGATCATCTGCAAGCAGCCTGAAATCGGAGGGGCAGTCCCACCTCATCAGGATAGCACGTTCCTTTACACAAACCCACCGAGTGCCGTGGGGTTTTGGATTGCGTTGGAAGATGCAACAATCAAGAACGGGTGCTTGAGCTTTGCGAAGGGGAGCCACAAGCGCGCTCCAGTAAAGAGTCGGTTCGTCAGGAAGGCAGACGGAGAGCTTGGGACAACATTCATAGATGTCCCAGAAGGACTAGGAGCATGGCCCAGGAGTCATGAGAGAGAGGGCAAAGTCAACGGCAAGCATGAAGAAAATTACGATCCCGGAGAAGTCAAAGCAGGGACTCTAGTCCTCATCCACGGGAACCTCTTGCACAAGAGCGAAAAGAATCTGAGCGAGAAGAGCAGGTTCATATATACATTTCACATGATCGAAGGACCAGAGGCGCAATCCGACGATGGACAACGCTGGACGTACGACGAGCGGAATTGGCTACAGCCACCACCTGAAGGACAGTTCACTAAGCTTCTCGGATAAAATGGGGATTTTCCAATCAAGGTATTTGAGCCATCTTAATCCATCTGTTTTAGCAAGAAATGCGTGCCTCTCAATCGGGCTCGGAAGCTTCAGGGTTTTTCGGAAAAATAAAAGTGTGCTTCTGGAGATCCTCGAGTCTACTCTGATCTCAGAGAATTATCTTGGGATTGAGCAACACACATCGATGCCTAACAGCTTTTAGATGTTTGCCTAGAGCATCCATACTGCTACAAGCGGTCAAGAATTTACCAATCCCAATCCGGCAGGATGCTCATTTCGACGCTGTCTTTGACTTCCTTACCCTGATAGGCCCCCTGACATCTCCAAGACCAACTTCTGGCGCTATTATCTCACCACGTTGCAGGACTTCTACTTCCCCAAAGGCTCTAAGTTCGAAGACGAGTTCTCGAATTGCGGGCATAACCTCTCTCCAGCTTTGTGCGCCAATCTGGTCCAGCTCAGAGGATGCAAGTGACCTAGCTACCTCGGAAGGGCAGATTGTCTTGGGCCAAATCCGCGATGACAGGAGGCGTTCGAGATGTGGCTTGATGGAATCGTGGGATGACATTGGGCTGTAGGTCCGAGGTACTGTGCTGATTGTAAGAACATAAAAGAGATCTGCCCAGTAAGAAAGTGTCGCTTAAAAGGAAGGAGGTTGATAGATCGGTAGGTATCAATTAGAAAGAACTAGAAGCGGAATTCGAGCGAGAGATTGGCTGATACCGGGCTTGGGAGTCCTCCACAAGCCACGTGCGTTGATTGTGACCCAGATTCTCCTCTTTCAGCACTCTGTGATTCTCAAGTAAATGGGTAATATTAGCCGCTAGGAGCTGGTTGAAAACTTTTGCTGCATGCAGGTGAAGGCGAGTAATGAATAAGATCGTTGCTCTTTCTATGAAACCTAATTTTCAAGTCTCCGAAAAACCCAACCCTGATCGTCACAGAAATCTTAGAGTTGTATAGAGGGTCCTTGTTCAGCTTTCCATTTGCGCGGACGTTGCTGAAGAACGAGGACCTGCATACGAAGAGTGCCAGCCACTCGTGTGCACACGCACCTGTTCGATCCACCCGCGTCCCCCCGGTCGGAGTTCAGCACGGCTCGGCGGTAGCCTTGGTTAAGCTAAATCGATCTTCTGACGTTATAAGTGGCGGTTCTCTCGTGCGCTCCGTTTCCTGTCAATTTCAAACCGTCGTGGATCCTGATGTTTCAGGGCGAACAAGTCACCGATGTCAGCCAACGCCCTTCTAAACTCCGTTGCGCCCGATGGGGGGCGAGGGGATGGTGGGCGAGGGATGGGCGTTATCCCGTGTTTCGCAGGCTCGCGGGTTGGATAAAGCCTTTACCGAGCGTGGTCAAGCTTGTCCTTGCGGGCCTGGAAGCCAGGTTTCCCCGCGGTGCCCGTTCGCTCAATCCTCCAATACCAGGCATCACCAACCGACCATATTCGGTGCAGCAGTCGAGGCGGTGCAGCATGTCACGCTTGTGCCTATAGCCCACCCGAACCTTGTCTGCACGCTTCGCGCACCGAATCTTACAGGACGAGAGAGGGCCTAGATTGAGACCTAAGCTTTAGTCACGTATCCATTTACCCATCGAATCGTGGCGTTCTGGATCGGGCGCATCTTCAGGTTGGTCGGTAGCACCTTGTCTGCGCTTGCATCTGTCGCAGTGTTGCCTGAATATACCTCTAGCTCTTGTTGCGTCACATGCTGTACGATGATCGCGTCGTGGTAATCTTATCTATTCCGAACCCCGAATTTCTACATTCAAAGCTTACCTGTAACTAAACGGCATCTGCCTTTGACTGAAGCAATACCGTTCCTTGTTTCGAGGTCTATTCGAACTCAACGATCTTCAACCCCATCTTTCATCGGCTCTGGAATCAATGACCGGTGGGCTAGGGTTCTTGTGATTTCGAAGACTTTGCAGTTATGCCCTCAAAAGATTGCTTAGCTCGAGCTCACACTCTTCAGAGAATATCTTACCAATCTACGGCCAACTTCTCACCATGGTTCTAGACGTCGTTGCAAGTGCGTTGACGGTCGCTGAGGTCGCCTTTAAATTTTACCACCACCTGTCAAAGTTCGTTGAAAGTGCCAAAAAAGCCGGCGATATATCCAATAATTTACGACGAAAATCCACGCTACTCATAAGTACACTCCAAGTTGTCGAGATAACCTTCATCGAGAGCCAGGAAAGATGGAAGTCTGACCGCCCTTATACGCTAGAAGGCCAGATCTGGGCCAATGTGCGGGAGTCGCTTCGAAGTGGCCAACGAACTCTAAAGGCGTTCCAAAAGGATCTGAAGTCTGTTCTGGGAAAAACGAAAGATGGTCAGGACCTTGGCTGGATTGCCAAGGCGCTCCTCCAGTTGAAATTGAACTCAAGAGAGGACATCCTGACCCAGTTCGAGCGGGATATTGACTCTCATATGCACATCCTAGAAGTTTCAATGCTATGCATCAACACCCGGAATATGTCCTCCCTTGCACGGAACGCTCCTTCGTTGACTACTGCCATCCACAGCGCCGAAGACTTCGTGAAAAGTACTCCATCTACAGTACCCCCACGATACTCTGTCTCAGAGCGCGATTATAGACTGTCACGGGTGTCAGTGCAGAAGTCTATTGACATTGGCAAAGCTGTCTCCTCAGAAAAGGCTCACGAAATCTGCGCCGAACCTAGCGCGATCGATGCCGCTGTATCCGACCGCCAAACGAGTCAGATCCGAGATCTCGAGCGGGCTGTAAGCTCCAAGTCTGACCTTGAAGGTGATATGAATGAGAATGAGCCTATATTCGATTCGCTGGTTACTGTGCCAGAGCTCACTGACGGCGATTCCCATGATCCTGACCCCAATTTCGACGATCGCTTACCATCGACACTCTTACGAGCCATTCGGATTGGATACTGCGAGAATATCCAAAGAAAAAGAGAAGCTCATCGGTACAATGTGGCAGAGGACTATCAGCGACAGTTGTCAGCGTTCCTAGAAGATACGCCAGAGATGGCGGATGAGTGGCGCGACTCCCAAGACTCTTTGGCACATTTATGCGAAGATCAAGGTCGACTTGACGAAGCCAAGACCATCCTACTCGGATTGGCACGTCGATTGTCGAGACATGTGCCAGCCGCACCAAAGTATGGCGAAAACTCGGTATACCAAGAATGGACAGAGAAAGGCATGGGCGAATACGCCAAGGTATATTATCGGCTTGCAAAAATTCAGAGTCTTGATCCAGACACAGATCACGACGGAAACATCAATTACGATCCAGAGAAGTTCGCCAGGAGGTCAGTGAAGCTAAGATGGTCCATCCACGCTCATTCTGATTCGCCGCCGGATTTACAGACCATTCAAGACCTTGTAGAATCCCTAAGATTGCTGGCAGAGATCTGGCGGAGGCAAAACAAGCGCCCAGCTGTGAAAGTGATAGATGCGTTTTGTCGTTGCATAACAGAATCAGCTCCCACAGAGTCTCCAGACGAGCTCGCGTTAGCATTACATGATTACGAACAACGGGAACGCGACAGGGCCATGTCAAACACAGGTATGCTTGACGAAGGTGCGCCTACAACTAATCCCGTGATGGATCCATATATCAACCGCATTATCAACGGCTATACACCGCTCATAATCGCTATCAGGGAAAAAGACGGTGCCAAAGTCAGGAGGAAGATACAAAAAGGCGCCGACGTGGAACTCAGAAGTGAGGAAGGCAAATCTCCTTTACTATATGCAATTGAAAGCCAAACAGAGAGTGTTGTCCGGGCCCTTATCAAAAGTGGGGCAACTATAAACAGCACTTGTGGCGACACTACACCTTTACATCATGCTGTTGGAGTTGGAAATCCCCTAATTGTTTCCTTATTGCTAGAATTAGGAGCAAATCCAGAGTTTCAAAGCACTACCGGAACAACCCCACTCTTTTACGCTGTTGGACGCGGGTCTCCAGCAGTCGTAAGGTCGCTGTTGCAAGGCAACGCGAATTCTACTGCGATTCACGGGGAAGAGGCAAAGACACCCCTGCATCGCGCAGTTGACACAAATGCCGTCGATGTTGCAGCAGTCCTCATTGAAATGTCGGGCAACAGTGTCCTGGAGACTAAGGATCAGCATGGAAGGACTCCATTCGAGTGCGCCGTCTATCATGAGCGTTATGAGCTCGTACAGCTCTTTCTTGACTCGGGAGTGTTTGTCGATAAAGACTTTGTGTCTGGACTTCCTCAGAGTCAGGTAAAAGGTCTTTTGAAGCGGCATCTCAAAAGACAGCCCGATTTGTTGAGTGACGCCGCCAGTACTACTGGCCTGAGCGAAACATCAGAAATGACAGATATGACTCGGATGACCTCCAAGAGCTCTTTTGCAAGCAGATTTTCTCTAGGACGGTTTTCGGCAACTTGACGGACGGCCACATCTTCGCGGCGCATTGAAAAGATCTGGAACTTCCTTTCTGGAGGACGTCTACCTCAATAAGTCTAGTGTTTGACCTCTGTTACTGGCATCTACATCTTGAGCTAGCGCAAGCTCTTCTGGTACAAACAACAAGAATTATAGAATTGGAAAACGGGACGATATTTCAAGCATGGTTGTCAGATGCCTCAATCATACGCGTCTGTTCACAGACGTTCGTGCACAACTTCTTAGCTTACCTAAAGGTAGTTACTTAGATCGGGGATAACATCACGCGTCCGATTTCAATTTCTCTGCGTACTCCAGCACCTCCTTCATCCCAACACCGTCCGGCTTTAACTTGGACCACTCATCCTTCCCTAGGACACCTTTCTCGACATCGGGATACGGCCCCATAGGCGTGATCGCCTTTGGGTTGATATCAGAGTGGCTCTTCGTGTACTATCGGCTCAGAAAGAGCTGTTAGCTTCTACTATCCTCATGGGGGAAGCCCGATACGTATATGCAAATTTAACACTGGAAACAACAAGAGTAAAGAAAGCTCCAAAACTCACATTCTCCTTGATGTGCCGGAAGTCCGTACTCTCCCGAAACCCTTCCACCGTCCAGAACAAATTCCTCAGCCAAGCATTCAAGACCGGATAGTCATGCCTGATGATCCCCAGGTTGCACTTGAAGTGCTGCACATACACCGTGTCGAACCTCACCACAGTCGCATACGCCCTGATGTCCAGCTCGGTGAGCTGCTCCCCCAGCACAAATGGGCCTCCGTTCGCATGGACGAGTTCTTGGAGCGCGTTGAGGGCGCCGAAGATGGGGATGACGTTCTTGTCGTAGGTTGACTGGTCGGGGGCGAAACCGGCTTTGTACACGCCGGTGTTGAGGTCGCGCTGGAGCCAGGTGGTGGTTGAGTCGATTTTGGATCGGAGGGGGGGAGGGTAGAGATCTAGCGAGGCGTGGGCGGGGTCTAAGAGGGTGTTGAAGGCTGTTGGGAGCCAGCGGAGGAGTTCGGCCGATTCCTGTCCGTTGGAGCGTGACTCGGTGAGTAGTGGTAGGGACATTGCCTGGGATTGGTACTATAACTAGCGGGGGAAGAGAAGGGGTTGTACGAACATTGTTCACAATAGTCCCGGCCTTCTTGTCCCAGAGAAGTGGGACCGAGTACCGACCCTTGTATTCGGGGTCGGCCTTGAAGTAGATCTCATGGAGGTACTTGCTGTGGAAGAGGGGGTCAGGGGTGGCACCGGGATATTCATTCTCGTCCTTAGGAAATTGCCATCCGGGCCAACCTTTGTCGTCGCCCTTGGGGTATGGCTTGACGACGGAAATTGGAATGATGGAGGTGAGGCCTTTGAGGTACCGAACTAAATTGGCACGGTGGGCGAAGGGACAGAAGAGGCCTATTTGGCGTTAACAAATCAGGATATCCTGTACAAATAGTCTTTGATGTCTGGTTTTGTATGTAGTCTACTTACCAATGTATAAATGATACCGATCCTTCTCCGGCGGGAATTGCCCTCTAGGCTCGATAACCCCGTGCCAACCGTCGTCTGTTCCTGGTTTGTGGATCTCCGTGTTGCCCATGGCGGCCTGAGTCGAGAAAGTGACGCCGATGGAGATACACGGACTCTACGATACAAACCGTAGCGCTTATTCGGAATGTTAGAAGGGAGGTTATAAAAGGAAGCTTTCGGTATAAATGATTAGTAAATCATGGTTGCTCCGCAGAGCACGCATTTGGCCCGAGCCGAAAGCCGATCTCCACAGATCTCAAATCTAAGCTATGGACTTTCCCTTCTCCGAGAAGAACATGACAAAAAACAAAGTAGTTTCATTCGAAGTAGGCCTTTCAATTGTCTTAGAGATATTTCGTGGGAAGATGAAGCAAAAACATACGTCGGCGCAATCCAAGGATCTCGCAAATATGCGCACAGAAACGGATTGAACCTTCCATGTCTTCCTTTGTGCCCCTTTCGCCGTAGTATGCAGGAAGTTCACTTTGATATGCAAGAAGCCACTCCTAGAAATGATTTAATATGCAAACAGCCGCCACCACCTTCTGGTGCGATGGTTGTGCCTCTCGGGCTCATTGACCCCGGCGCTTCCGTAGCGAATGAGACAGGGAACGAACACGCTCTCTGTCGACCTGCTCACCATCCACGCAGTGAAATCGTCGCTTGGTACGCCGGCATTCGCCTCCTGCAGACAAGGTTGGCCGTCTACTTTCTGACTGTTCAGCCAAGAAGATCCGTCGAACTTGCCGGTACACTTTGTCGTTAGTATCCATGGCAGTGGCCACACGGTCTAAGGGCGATGATAGTTGCTCCGACGAGCATGGTCGCGGGAATGCTTTCGCAGTGTCGCAAGGAAACAAGGGCAGGCAGTGTGTCGTCTGTTTGTTAGGTTAGCTTCTAATAACACAGGAAAGATGGGAGGACAAGATATAGTAAACGAACCTGAAAGATTTAAACTCACCTCGTCCGAAGAAGAAAGCCATGACCAGCATTGGATTGATGGATTTAGCCTCGTCCGCCGTGTGAAAAAGGTACGTGACCCCAACTGAACATCGATTGCTAGTATGAGAGTGCACCAGCAAGGTGCAAAAGCGCTTACCTCTTGCGACGAGACCCACGGCCCTGCGGTCACCTTTCCGCCAGAAATATAAGCCTCCAGCCAAGCTTCGCACTCGTTATTACGTCGTTCCCCTAGGTATTCAGGATGGCCGATACCCACCGAGTCATCGTTATAGCCGACTAGCTGGTCGCTCAATCTGTGCCCTACTCCGTGGACGAGATTTATATAGAGAAGAAGGAAGTTTAGGGCATAGCTATAGCGGTTCCCAAAACCAGACAGCATCTAAAATTAGGTAGAAATACTAAGTAAGTCGGAAGAGTCCGATGCAGGCCATATGTCGGAAACAGACCTAGCTAGAGATATAAATCTGACGATCGCGTGGTTAAACGGCCAGTCGCTCTTACAGTGTGGGGCTCTCCTGTATGAAGCATATGCCCTAGGATCGTACTCGATTATAATGTCTGAAAAGTGGTGGGACATCTTCTCGAGATATTGGCGTGGAGACTCTTCAGCTCGAGCCTCCAATGGCTTGTTATATATATCCTGAGAGCATTCAGGGTAATGTTTTCGCCATAGCTCTTGTAATCCAGACTGACCGTGGGAATTGTTCAAAATTTGGAAGACGCGAGTGATGACATCTGCGAGGATGAGGTTGATGACGGTGCATGCGTTCCTTTTATAGGACTTAAGAACCGGGCCGTGAATGCACAGTAGAAATTGGCCGGATCCTCGACTTGTCCACTCAAAGCCTCTTGATTCCTCCACCGTCTTGTTCGCGGTCGCTGGCTTTGGAAGACCGGGGTTGGATACAGGTTAGGAAGTCCAGCGCGTCAGGAGAAATGCAGGCCATGACAATGATTGGAATGCTTGAATCGCAGCTAACAGCAAAAGAAAATCACTTACTTGTTCCCAGGGAAGGACCCCGGATGAAGTAAGGCACTTATGCCCTATGTGGGAGTGTCTTTCCAGCGAATAACACCATTCAGAACAAATATTGCTCTAAGCAATTTCATGTTTTCCTACGTTCGATGAACTGTGTGGTCTTGCATCTCTCTGATAGGTGTAATTCAAGAGAACTGGCGAGATGGAATCTTCGCCAAGCGAGCAAAGAGTAAAGTCGACTGCCAGAGCTGCGCCAAAGTGGATGATGGAGCTATCTGCCGCAAGACTCATTGGCTCGGGTTATGCCCTCCTGTGCTTCTAGGATGTAAAGATGTCTTATCGTCCGAGCGGCCGCCTTAGATCGCCATCCTTGAATGTTGTGCTTTCGAAAGCAATTCGGAGCTGAGAAGGTTAAAGCAGGCATTGTCACCGCAGCTTCCAGGTATCTTGAGCGGGAAGTGGCGGAACAAAACCACCCGAATGTCGGTAACGGTCTTTTTAGGGCTGTCCTAGGCCCCGTAATAATTGTAAATCTTTCAAAATCGTCATTTGTCGCTTCTTGTGCATGGGAATCGTAAATCGAATGTTGTTATTCCAGAAGAGCGGCATATTGCTCGTCTGTCAACCGTTCACTCATGACGAATCCAGAGAAGGAAGGGGACTTGAGCAAGGTGGTCTCAGGATTTCTTCAGGAGCTCCTAAAATCATTATTAGCGCCTGAAATTCGTACAAGCCTTGCACGTAGATGACATTCTTTAGCATACTGCCACAACGAGCAATGGCTACCATTCAGCTTCCCATGCCAAAACCTAGGGCTGATTCGATCACATCTAGACCAGTGTTCTCTAGTCATGGTATTTAAACGACATTTGAGGTTTTACTTCGTCGAGCAACGTCTTCTGAATTGAAAAATTGTACGGGAAGCGGTGCCAGGAAGGAATGCCGATACTTGAGGGAGATGTTGATGCCTTGTGCTCCGTCTCTGTGGAGAGGATGAGAACAAATGATTCGACGAAGTCTGTGGATGTCATGAAAAACCCTTGATATTCGAATGCACGCAGGTTTTCCGGCGATAACTGGGGATAGAAGACTGTGTGAAGAGCGCAATTTATGGGGCTGTACAGGCCGCGCCTGCTTATCGCAAGGTGAATCAACGCAGATAGAGTCACCAGGACATGTAAGATCACCGAGGCACGGAGAATTACTAGAGCACACGAAATCATGAGAGAATGTGAAATGACTAGAGCACGCGGGATTGTCTAAGGAAACGACATCACCAAAACACGTAAGACTGATAAGATTGACAAAGAATACAAAATTACTAGAGCACGCAAGATCACCAAAAGCACACATGATTACTGAAGCACTTACACATCCTTTACTCAGCTATAATCCTGTATGCCTCCGCCAATGCTGAAAGTCACGTGCCCGTGGAAATACCGCGATGTCCTTCCGCACATCCGAAAACCCACCATTCCTCTCCGCTTTTTGCCAACCCCGGCAGGACCGGGCGGAAGAAAAACGCCTTAGGAGCAGAGCGGATACGAGTTGTGACGCCATTCTGGTTGTTGCATTTTCCCAATGCGGTCAACACATCGAGGAACCTCGAGTGAGTTTGACGATGTTTCCTGTTAACAAGGAGACAATTCTTTGAGAGAAACCTATGTTCATATTCGCGTGGAGATCTGTTCAGTTCCGTCTTGTTTAAGTATATATATCTCATCTGTTTGCGTCCCTCAGTGCCTTCAAATTGCGATCTTCTCTTCAAGAACTAGAAATCCACAGTTCTAGCATTCTGTTCCTCTTCAGCTTAAACAACTAAAGCCTCACCCCGCGAAATAGACCCTCCAAAACCACGCAATCTAATAAAATGTCATCACCAACCCAACCCCAGCCCGCCGGCACCAACGTGGCCAACGGCTCTCCCCAAAAACCCTTCGACATAGCAATAGTAGGCGGCGGCATTGCCGGTCTCGTCCTCGCCCTCTCCCTCCACCACAACACCCAAATCCCCGTAACGATCTACGAATCCGCGCATGCATTCGGCGAGATCGGCGCTGGCGTCGCCTTCGGCTCCAACTCCGCCCGCGCCATGAATTTGATCTCGCCGGAGGTCTACGCCGGGTTCCAGCGGCGTGCCACGAGCAACCAGGACCCGGCGCGCGCGAACGTGTGGTTCAAGTACCGCGCGGGGATGTCTGGGAAGTCCGCCGCGGCGGGGGAGGGGAAGTGCAATCGGTCGAAGATTGCGAGCCCGGATCCAAAGCTGGAAGACCACGCGTATATCTGCAAGACGATCACGCCGACGGATCGGGGCGGGTCGGTGCACCGCGCGCATTTTTTGGACGAGATGGTCAAGCTCGTCCCCGAGGGGATCTCGCGGTTCGGGAAGCGCCTAGTCGACCTCGAGGATCACGGGCCGTCGAAAGGTGTCACGTTGCGGTTCGCCGATGGGACGACGTCGAAGCACAGTGCGGTGGTGGGGTGCGACGGGATCAAGTCGCGCGTCCGCCCGATTTTGCTCGGCGAGCAAGACCCCGCCGCGCACGCGGTGTTCACGGGCAAGTACTGCTACCGTGGCCTCGTCCCGATGGACGAAGCGGTCGCCGCGCTGGGGGACCAGCTAGCGCGGAATAGCTACATGTATCTCGGGTACGGAGGTCACATGCTCACGTTCCCAATTGAGAAAGGGAAGACGATGAACGTTGTTGCATTCACGTCGGCGGAGCGGTGGGAGCACGAGGACTGGGTGATCCATACGACAAAGGAGGACATGTGTGCTGATTTTGCGGGGTGGGGGGAGAAGGTGCAAAAGATACTGCAAATGATGCAAAAGCCGGATATTTGGGCGCTGTTTAACGATCCACCAGCGGAGACATATGCCAAAGGAAGGGTGTGCGTTTCTGGGGATGCTGCGCATGCTAGTACGCCGCATCAGGGAGCTGGGGCGGGGATGGCGGTGGAAGATGCTTATGTGCTGAGTATGATCTTGCAGGAAGTCGAGGACGAAGGGCAGTTGGAGGCGGCGTTTCAGACATTTGATGAGGTGCGGAGGCCGAGGACGCAGAGGTTGGTCAGAACGAGTGAGGAGGCGGGGCATTTGTATGATTTGGATATCACGGATAATTTAGAGGAACTGACTGCGAATTTGACTCAAAGGATGAAGTGGATTTGGGAGAAGGATATCAAGGAGGATGCAGATATGGCAAGGGGCCTGTTTTGGGAGAGGATTAAGGACAGAAAAGGAACGTAGATGTGCAGCAGATGAGAGGTTGGAGTAGGGTGAAGTAATTGATGAGAAAACTGAAGTTAACTTTGAACCTCATCCGCATCAGGCTACTGATAGCATTCATCATAAGCTAATTGCCAGGCTCATAGTCTAGAGTCCTACCTGTCCTCGTGCTATAACTCATCGATAAGCGTGTAGCCAAAACCTCCAAATGCGTCGGATGTTAATTGCTCGCAGAGGAAGACGGATTGACTACTAGGCCTCCTGGTTGGAAATTTCGTAGAATATCTGCACCACTTTTCGCCCACTAGCCGCCTCCACCCGGTAAGCATCTTGTCGCGCTTGTTTCCACATACACATCTGATCTTCTATGCGGGGAAAGCCGAACCCCGTACAGCGGAGAGTCAGTGAGTGGTAAATTTCGTCCCAAATGTTATCGCAGGCTTGTTGCAAAACGTGAAAACATGGTTCGCAGATTTTGGCAGTTGGATAGAGGTCTTGAATGCCGGTTCCTTCAGTGAAATCTTTTGCCCATGGACCGCTCGTGAATTTTCGCGATAATTGACAGGCATACACCTTGTGATCTCGAACCCAACCGTGGCCGAGTAGGAGAAGCAAGTCCCATGCGTCATCCGAACCGAGACGCCCCTTTGAAAGAGGATTCTCAATGTCGATAGTCATGGCGACCCGGGCAAGTGGCTTGCATGTCAGAGCCAGACAAGTCTGCGCATTGATATCTGGTTCACCGCTTGAATCTGCGAGGGTATCGAAGACTATTCGTTGGACCTCGGTAGGAAGAACTAAAAGGCTTGACTCGGAAGATCTGTTATGCTGTACCAAAAATGATACGTAAGTGCACTCGGACTTGTGTTTTGCCTCAAACGATACTATAAAGCTTACCTGTTGGTTCACATTCAGTAACTTTACAATCATTAGCTGTGGCTTTCAAGACTTGTACACAGGAAAATCTTGCCTTCTTTGGAACATTAAAGTACCAGCTTGTCTCTGATTCTGATCCGGATGCTGTTTCAGACTCCGGCTCAGATTCCGTCTCAATTTGCGAACCGATCTCAGTGTTCACCTCATACTCTACTTCAGACCCGTCTTCAGGTTCGTCTTCAGACTCGTTCTCAGACCCAGGTTCTAATTTACTTCCATAATCAGATTCAAACTCGGACGTGGAGGACAGGTCTGACACTGCAGGAGAGGACATCTTGGGTTGAAGATTGCGGGCGATCAAATCCAGGTTGAGATAAGTCAAATATGAACAAGAGGGAAAGGCTTTAAGACCGGCAAATTAGGCATAATAGAGACCAGTGGGTGGAAAAGATTTGGAAAAGGTGTCCAGGATGATCTGAAGATGAAGATGTAAAGAAAAGAATCCGCACTTTATGTCTAAGAGTTCTGATAGACCAGATAGTGAAGGGAAGTAAAGGTAAGATAAGGTAAAGGTAAGACGCCATCAGTTGCAAATAGCCTTATGCCTCGATAAGCACTCTTCCATGAGAGCCAAGTGAGCTTCCAAAATACCAAGATTATCCATAAATTCCTTCGGGTGTCCTAGACCGGATAAGACTGTCCGTCTCAATCAAGACCAGGAATAGTAGCGCTTTCGATAGCTCCAAATTATTCCGTGGAACATGTGTTATTCGAAGACAGCATGTCAATTGCGGACAACGCGGTAAGCTTAGGGAACTTAATAATGGTCAAGATCCATCTCTTCAATATACTAAGCCATAAGGTAAACAATAACGTGATGCTTAAGTTACGTCGAGTGAACATGGCCGTAGACGATGGATCATAGGTCGTGGCAAGGTAGATCCTCCGCTTCGTTTTGTATTAGCACTTACCTATCATAAAAGCTGTATCTGATTGTTGAAGGAGAATCTCGATTGCTGTACCTTCTTTTTCCCATTGACCTTACGACGTAGATAGCAGCGTCCTAGATTTCCGTGGCCATATCTTAGACACATCCGATGAGCTAAAAGAGCGATGCTCATCCGCCCAGTGTCTGAGGTACTATTTGTCCGCAGGACAACTATATCGAGCCTTAACATACAATTCTTTGGCTCGCTCGGTGAAATCCGCTTTATTGTGGGTTTTCCCACCGAGGGGACCCAAATGTTGAAGATTTTTCCATAATTCGACCTTTCAGAACACACGAGTGGAGAATGTACGAAAAGGAAGATACGTTCAATTATCTGACAGCGTCAGCAAATTAATCAGAAGTATCTAGCACAAAACACAGGCACGAGCATTCGGCATCTGTCATCTTCACGAATCAAACCATATTTTGTCACTCGAATGCCATATACATTCTCTTCCAATCGACGTCCGGCCGACAACCTTTGATTGCTGTATATCCCGAGAGAAGCAAGAGGCGACGCGCGAAGGGGTCCAGAGACTTGTCAGAGGTCGGTCGTAGTCTGGCAAGCTACTAACGACGGAAATGAGGTAGGGCCATCGGTTCAATCTTGTATCCAGCAATTGCGATAGGAATGGTAGCTCTATGCCCCGGTCTGTCGTTCATTTGGCGCGATCACGGTCTGCAGAGAGGATTTGAGGGATATGGATGGATGTACTCGTCATTGACTTCCTTTCCTGGCTTTGTGCGATAGTAAAAATATAACAGGAGATTTTACGCGAGGCTTAACTACTACGCATGGAAAGTACGGCCAAGGCTACAACGCCTTTTTCACAGCCACAGGAAGGAGAGCAACGTTGATAGACTACCAAATGATTGGACGGCATACTTACGGTTTGATAGTTATTAAAAGGGAGAGAAAATCGGGAGTTGGCGCCCATGAGCCTTCTCTCTTAAGATGATCAAACTACTTAAGCTTAAGTAGGACAAGCTGTGAATTGGTCCGGAGAGTGATAGATAAATTGATGAGCAAAAGAAAGTTATGCACGGGGACTGCTGTGATTTCAATATGCAAAAGTTAGTTACAGGGCGTAAAATGCTAGGGAGTAATGCAAGTATTCCGGTGATAGAGATGTGGAGATTGCGGATGGAATAGCGCAGATCCAGGATGCGGCTAAAGATTTTTGTGTTGAGCAAGGGACAAACAACGGATTTTTCACCGACACCGCAGTGGACAGTGACAGCGGGACGGTATGGCATACTACTTGACATTTTGGTAAATCTAGACTCGGGATCAAAGTTCGAGGGTCTCGCGGCAGACCCTGCGAAGGTAGCCGATCAAAAAATCCGCCATTCGGCGTGCATATGGGGTGGTGTGAAAAATTTCACGGCTGAATAGCGAGGCGCTGTGCAGGGCAGACTGTTCAGCCATGTTTTCGGAGAGGTGGGACGTGGAGGGAAACAAAGATCTCGTGCTGTAACAGAGTAAAACCCGACCGCCTACGACTTCCACTTCGGGCACCGCCCCTTGCCGCCTTGGGGACGCTAAACCAAGCTCGACTCAATTTCGACTCAATTTCGACTCAGCTTCACTCTAGCTAGGACATTCCACGTGGATGTTCTGAAGTTCGTGTCAAGGAGCATGGAAGTGCGTTGTAAGAGACGGCGGTGGTCGGATGCTTGATTCTGATTGTCAAGAATACGAAAGACATGCGAATTGCCTGTGGGGCCATTTCCCCAAAGCTTGGCAGAGACGACTGAATCTCTTAGGGAAGTGCGCCATAAGTTGCATGAGATTAGAAGAATGATCCGCACGAAGTGAGCGGTGAGTGCGGAAATTTGAAGGTTGGGACGAGTCGGTGATGAAAGAAGCGAGCCGCCAACCTTGATACTGGCATTGTCTTTGGAAGGCCAGATTCCACTGCTCCGCTGCTCCCCGCCGATGATAATCTTGCGCTTATCCGCACGTCTACGTGGTTATTGCCCGAAGCAGGCATCAATGCAGGCCCATCTTGGCCGCATACTGAGCGGCTTGAGCTTGACCGCTACTCCATGTTGTCGTTGTCCGAATTAGAGAGCGGTCTTGAGACGACGCAGACGCCACTTAACCTCCGAGCATATACTCTTCGGGCAATGTTCCAGGGATTCACTGCCACGATTTACTTTCCACCAATCCAGCACCTCGTGCATCCTGTAATGCAGGAACAAGGGCTGAGTTGCGTCGTCCCTCCCGAAGCAGGAGATCCTGCTTCGCCAGTGCTTGGACTTCTCGATACAATCGCAAGGGTTGGTCCTTCCGGCTCTACCTCGATGCATCCGCCATGCGGCCTCGTAAGAAACGACTGGACATTGTCAAATGGTACGAAGACAGCATGTGAAGAATTTTCTGGCTCAGTATCTTTATGCACATCTCTGCCAAAATGGGAGCCTCATGTGCACAACGAATTTGACTCGGATGATGGCAATGAAAATGCACAAGCTATTCAAGGTTCGCCACCTTTAGCCACTCCTCTGCGAATTTACGAGCTCTCTGCGTATAGCTAACCGGACGCTGGCGATCATGATTAGCCTACCTTAGCACCCGCGGCGCTATAGTAGCCGGATATGCTACCGAGCAAGACCTTGTTAGCATAGATTATGACACAAATGAGATGGGCGCGTATGTCAACATATGAATGGCAAAGATCTTTGGGTACACTTGGATGACAAGTTTATATACACGCCAAGAATGACAGATGACTTGATTGGCTCGGTCATAAATTGAAGTCCCTACTTTGGTAGCTCCACGCTTGACATCACGTGATATGCACAAATTTTCTTGCCACCCATTGTATCGATTTCCTCATATCTGAAGCCTCATTGCTTTCGGATATGTATTCATGCGGCACCAAGAGAACAAAAATGGCGCCAATGACAACGACGCGATGATTACCTTACCACAGCGTGCTGTTGGCCGTAAACTATCGATTTGCAATATTCCACATAGCCAAAGTGCCGTCATTAACAGCTCTTTCTTACAAAAATGGTCCTCTCAATCTATTTCACGATATCTTGCTCCAGAGAAAAGATAATTAAATCCTCTTCGGTTTAAAGAGGCAAAAGTTGTTCTGGGCGACTTTTGCTGGGCGTAACTTCATCGATATCGACGGACTTGATTGGTTGTGAAGACCAATGAGGCTTATGCGGGCTTCAGCTTCATGCACGGCCACTGACTCTTAAACCCCAAAGCTACTCCAAAACTCAACGCCGCTAATTAAGTGACGACGCAGCGCCTCATGCTTGATTTCGATAACTACGCAACTCATGACTCGTCGTTGCATCAAGCTTCAGCCAGCCTTGAAGCAGCATACGCGTGGATCATGGCCTAGAAGGTTCTTTAGCAGGTCCTCAACCAGTTTCTTCAGCTAGCCATTGAGTCTTTGATATGCGAAGCCACCGCTTCGAAGCGGAACAGAACAACGATTGACCACAAGGGTGTGCAGACTTCTGGCTAGAACGTTCGTCTAAATGCAGACCATCCGACGCTTGCATCTTTGTATGCAAGCGTGTCCTTCTACTTCTGAATACAGTTTTCAGCATTCTGCAGGCGCGAAATCGGGGATGCGAGTGAGATTCCGTCTATAAAATGGAGCCTTCTCATCGTAGACTGGATTGAACTATCAGCTCACTGGATACCTTTCAAACTATATTCTGAACCACAGCAGAGTCATCAACATGGAGCGTCATATGAATCTTCGCGCCGCGTATGGTAAAAACGTACTTCATGATGCCATGTTTAGGAAATACCAAATGAGCACCCCAAATGCTAGATCCAAACTCCCGGATACACCACCATCTCTTGACAGAGCCCCAACCGGTTCTTGGTCATCTGGATCAGTTTGCATTATCGGCGCCGGCTCAGCTGGTTTAGCCACTGCGATCTATATTCACGACGCCTGTGTGCAGGCCGGTGTCACACCTCCGAGTATCGACATATATGAGGCTACTGAGAGGTCGGGCGGCCGTGTCTATACCTATCAATTCACTGATACTGCCAACCCGGCAACGCACAACTATTATGACGTTGGGGCCATGCGCATACCCGACATCGTGACCATGGACAGGTAATGGCGCATCACAAATATCAGGACCGGAGCTAACAGCATTCAGCACCTTGAACATGATTGATTACCTCAACAGTAAGGGGCAGGATATTATCAAACAGCCATACATCTACAACGACCCAGAGCAGCGAGAGCCTCTCATGTACTATTATCAAAATTATCAGCCAAGGTGAGTTGTGGACTTCACGATAGTTTAGAGTAAATAGCTCAGCAAGCACAGTGATGTCGACAACAAGCTTTCGCAACTCGACGCAGTGATCAAGCCATTCATTGATCCATTAGCAGCTGCGACATCTACTCAGCAATGGGACCAGATTTTCCAAACAATGTGTCAGACTTACGACAAGTATTCCACCCGAGCTTATTTGCAGCTCGGGAACGCTTACGACACCATGAATCCAAACAAGTGTGACACCAAGATATCTATCAAGTGCATAATAGTGCTAACCGGATGCCAGTTGGACCTACGAGCAGACAGAAACCGCCGAAACCTTCGACACGTAGGTGATCCTTTAGCGGACTCTGCTCTACTACGCTAATCTTCTTCGTTACGAAGTTCGACTGGTCTTTTCGACCAGGCTTGGATGGAGACAGTCTGCGACTATGCCGACTTCCAAGCCGCTAGCTCCAAAAAGTGGTGGAGACTCGAAGACTCTCAAACAAAGAACGGCATGCAAGCTATCACCAATGCAATGGAGAGCTATCTTAAGACGATGAATATTAATATTAAGTATCGAAGTCCTGTTACAGGCCTAGTGTAAGTGATCGCCGCACGAACATGTCATGTTGGTCACGGAAGCTTTCAGTTGCGGCAGAGACATCTCAATGTCGCACAGAAATTTCTATGATCTTATCCTCGAGTTCAATATATTTGAAGAGAATCTGACCCTGACCCCAGATACAATAATACCGGCATCACGGTTAATGCCGCCGGCGGACAAACGCAAAATTACGAGTCTGTTATCAATACCACGACGATGGGCTGTTTTGGCAGGATGGACATCGCAGGACTCCAGCTAGATGACGACGTCTTGACGGGCATCAGAGGCCTCAGCTACGATCGTGCCACCAAAGTCGCTATCAAATTCAACTCGGATTGGTGGACACCCCTTCTCAACAAGCAAATGAGTCGGAAGTCCAACATTTCTGACCCCAACAACAATCCTTCTGCCGGAAGCTTTCTGGGAGGCGTCTCCAGCACAGATCTACCCATTAGCAACGTGGTATACCCATCCTGGCAAGACGAGGGTTCCACCATTCTCATGGTCTCATATGCCTGGGCGCAAGATGCCACGCGCATGACCTCGCTCATCCCAGATTACGGCGGCGAAACGCAGACCAACAACCAAGACCCCGTAGCCGTCCTATGCATGCGATATCTTGCGCAACTCTGGCAACAAGTTCCCGGAGCGCCAACGTTCGACCAGCTCCAGAACGAGTACTACCAGTCTCATCACGCCTGGGCCTGGGCCAACGACCCCAACACCGCTGGCGCGTTCGCGCTCTTCGGCCCGGGTCAATTCTCGTATCTCTACCCGCTCATGCAGCAGCCTCACTGCCGTGGGGACGGGGGCAACAAAGTTGGGTTCTATTTCGCTGGTGAGGCGACCAGCGCGCATCATGCGTGGATCAGCGGAGCTTTTGATAGCGCGTACACGACTGTATGGCAGTGGGCGGGCATTCAAGATCCACCTGAGCCTGGCCAGATGAATGCTGTACAACAGGCGCTGTTTGAATTGCCGTTTGGTGAAGGTCCCAGGAAGCATGTCGCTGAGATGGAAGAGAAGCTCTTGAACTGGGCAATTTGGGCCTCGGAACAGGGACAGAAGGCGGAGAAGAAGTAGCGGATCATTTTGCGTTCATTATTTCGTTAGTGTTGGGCGACCTCGAGGCTGCCTCAGTCTATTGACGAATGAAGCTATTTCGTCACTCCCATGTCGACGCTTCCATTCCGTTCCTTACGCGGGTTCTTTGACGCGAGAAGACGTGTAACCGCAAGATGTTGGACAATTCTACATGCCACGTCTCGTATTTTTCGATCATCGGAGGCTTCTTCTATAATTTGCTATAGGGAAGAGAAATAGAGAAAGAGATAAAAGCGTAGAGATAGTCTTATCTTATGTACGTCGGGCACAGCATTTTCACTTCTGACAAGGTTGGCAAAGAGTCGGAAAACTAGTGCTATAGCACGGACACCAGTCAAATATCGAGTGAACGAACATTTAAACATAGCCTAGCGCATCTTTCGCTGATGACTTTTGAAAGGGATACGTGCGGAAATTTCATCGCTTTTTTGTGTGGAACCACCTGAAGGTACAAAGTGGCAGTGTTGACACTATCACGAGCCCTACCAAAGCCCGTCGCAAGGCAGAGCAATCACAGAGCTAGGATGGGGTTTTTCGCGAAACGGGACCGGTCCGAAGCTACGAGAGGCCAGAGAACGGAACCCACAGACCCAAGTTGTGTGGCCGTATGAAGGGCTCACGGCGGTACTCACGCTGCTCAGGCCATGCCTCAGGGTTGCACAGCCACGACTCAGATTGACTTACTCAACGCTCAGGCTAAAACAGCAAGTGCTCAGGTCCGAAGACAGAACTGGCCTTTGGTGAGGTCAGCTTCGGCAATGGTACATATCGCGATTTTCCCAGACATTTTCTCTTCTGCTTTAGTGGGTCGGAGGCACAAGGGCTAAGACCTCTTCAGCGCCCGGATGGTAAAATTGGGCGTTGGCTTGAAGTCTATGCATGAAGAGCACATAACACCGCTGATGTCTGCATGCAATACGATGGCGGTAATTCTCAGCTCAAATTCTGTAAACATTCAGTCCGGAAAAATCAGAGGAGAACCGCACAAGCTTCGGGGACGAGTGCGGCTGGATGTGTTCGGCTGCCTCTTCGGAGTAAAGGCGCTAATTTGGGCTTTCAATTCGTGACAGGACGTATATGCAAGCCACTAGGAAGCTTGACAAGGGTGAGGAGGGTTGTGTCTGTCGGCCGTTGGAGTGCCAAGAGTTGGCGCTGCTTTGAGCGAGTGACTTGCGGCTTGACAAAAGTACGAGAGTACTTGCGATCAGCGCGTCTAATGGGTTGGATGGAAGCCCAATAAGAACTGCAGGAGCGGGTGATTCTCTTCATTAAGATGCATGAGACTAGCGGCTTGTTCTCATCCAGTTCGCTCTGTTCTATCCAAGGCCAGCGTGAACGTCATAACTGTCCTACCTTTAATCTCCGTTACATTGGAATCCTCTTCTGAAATGCTTGCATCTACACACCAGCATCCTGTGTATATTCAGTCTCAGAGCTTTCTCGATCTCGATTGATAGATCTTTCTAGCGTCGCCGGGCGGATAGATAGAACAGACCTGGTTGCGTTGATTTCATTCGGCTGTCTCAAAAGTTGCCTCCTAACTGATAAGCCAGGAAGAGAAGTGGGGCTCTCCCTTGTTTTGCAAGATTCACACATGAATTCCTTCCCTTTGCTGAACCTGAGGTACCTTCCTAGTGGAGCCTTTTTCCAGTTAAGGCTGCCGTCACTAGCCGACGGTCTGTGCTTCTCTGTGTTGTCAATGTGATCAAGATGTCTGGGTTGGTTTCTAATAATAGAATTTGCTGATCTGCAGGGGTTTGAGGGACGAGCAAAGAGGCCGTCTGCCAGGATCAGATTAACAAGTGCGATCAGTTAGAGTATATATCTTTTCTATTTGTAATGGAGTAGTGGATGTTTTGTTCGACCTTTGACATGAGATTAGGTGGTGGAAGCGTAAGCATCGAATCGAAGACACTCTGTGATAGCCATTTGAGAAAGTGTCTTGAAGGACCTGGAACGGGCCACGAGAGTTCGCTTTTGGGCGCGTGATCGTTCCAGCGCCCGGCATGACTGTGACGCCGAATTGGAGTCGATGGACGACCCGCCTACCAGGCTTCTTTGTAACCTTCGCTTATGTTCCGCCTCAATATCTCACGAGGCGTGCATGCATGCATGCATGAACGGTGAGGAGACGACTGAGCTCTGCCAGTCGACTTCCAAGCTAAGCTTGCATGATGCAGGACTGTACAGGCCAAGGCCGGGCTCTAAAATTTACTGGTTCTCGAGCCTCGGTGCCATCAATGCATTTTCACCTCCTCAAAATGCGGCGCTGACTGATTGCTTACTCTTATTCAAGATAGTAACGCAATTACTGTTACTATCTTGGATGAGAGTAAGTAATCGGTCATAGAAACGCAATGACCGTGAAGTCAGTGATATGACAAGCCATATCACCGCATGCATCATCCAGAAAATCTTTGAATGAGAAGACTGCAAAATCCGTAGAGCTTATTTGCTTCCAACTTGGGATGAAAGCAGCCAATACTAACCGAGATTTTCCAGAAAAAGCTGCAGAAAATCATAAATCATTTCTATGACCGATTGAGTCTAAGTCTCGTTAAATCCGATCAGTGATGTGTTCATCGTCAAATCTGTAGATAGTTCGAAGCTTACTTTTGACTTTGGAACGTAAAGTAGCATATTCTTAAGTTGAACTTCCATAAGCACGCTCTGGATAAGAAGACATAATGTAATGATTTAACAAAGACGACAAAGACGTCATCGTTATACTTGATACTCATAAGAGCCCAACAAACCAAGCTTTACTGATCCTTTAAAGAATATGGAACATTGGTCGTAAACTTCGTTAGATAGGATCCCGTTCAATTATTTCCCGCCCGTCCTGATCGCATTTGCCTACACGTTGATTTTTCGAGGAATCGAAAAAGCCTAAATCGCTAACCCTTGAGAATCGCACAAAACCAAGGACTGTCGAGCTTAACACGACAAAAACTACAACAGATGGGTTTTCCGGATGTGCTCCAACATTGACTCGCGACTTTGGTGAACCGTGTTGCAATTCGTGCCGTTCACCTTCCATAAGCAATTTCTGTTCGTAAATTGACTCAAATGAACATTCTTGATATGTGTTGATAGATTATCAGATCTATTGCATTCAAGTCGGCATGAATCCCAGTGGCAATCACATTGGCTGTCGTTATGTATGGTGTTGATATGTCGTTTGAGGTTGCTGTGACCGTGTTTGCCTTGGAACTTCTGGTGGCAATATTCACATGTGGGCGGGTCTCGAATGTCATCTAATGCAACTTGACCACTTGAACGTCGTTGATGTGGCGGGGACACATATGTCACAACATCAGATACAGGAGATTGCGCGGTTGCGACGCTTTGTCCTTTTCGTACTATATAAGGGCTCATCGAAGCCTTTCGTACCGATGTAATCGTTGCAAGCCCGATGCTATCGAAATTCTCGGCTGAATGTATTTGATTGTAGGCCATATCAGCGTCGACATTGTCCGTAGACAAAGTTCTAGCGATGCCACTAGACTCATTTTGGCTGTTCATACTCTCTTGCATGTGATAATGAAATGGGGGATACACATTTTGAAGCGGACTCTGAGTATGCTGAAGCGCTTGGTGATGGCTCTGAAAGGGTTGAGCTTCCAAAGACATTATGGTATGTGGATTCGAATCGCTGAAGGACGACGAGTGAGTCGGCCACGCCATAGTTGAAGTTCTGCTCTGAGAGGAAATAGCTACAGGAGACTCAACGTAGGACGCCTGCCCACTGTTAAGGAGTCTCTTATTGCCTTGCGCATTTGTCATGGATTTTCTTGGCTCTGTTTTGAGCCATATTGATTGTTTGGCGATATCCCTTCCGTACGAAGGCGATTTCCATTCAAGATGGGGATAGCCGTATTGCGCTTGAATATCCTCCGAAGAACAAAGGGAAGATGCCATCGTTGTCGAGGAATCCTGTCGGTTTCTCAATGCAACTGAAGATCGTACACTGTCAAAGATTTCACTGTTCTTTGATGAAGATCTAGAAGTTGAGAATGTAGACTGAGAAGAGGGCAACGAGGGACGATGTATGCTGCGCCCCATGAGTCTTGAGCAATGTGTTTTCAGCGAGTCCTGATCCGAAGAGAACCCATAATTCTCTCTAGAAATTGGCTCAAGAGTGTCGCTCAGAGTGCCAATCATCTCCGCCGACCGATTGAAGCCTCCCCTATCTATGGATGACAACTTCTTATAATATTCTTCGTTAGTAGAGATGTCTCTAGACCTAGAAATAGATAGCAGTTCGACAGGACCTTCTTCTTCATTGATCGGCATTGTTTCATGGATAGAGAGACGACTAGGACGCTCGATCTCGGGCTTTTGGCGCAAGAAAGGTTCTTCCTGTCTCTCAAGTGAGCGGTTGCTGACAAGCGCTTGGCTGTCATCTCTTGTACTTATGCCGTGTAAATCACCTGGCTTAGACCGCACGTCCCTAGCATCGTGGAACAACGTAGGTGGCTGGTTGAAATCCACAAACGTTGCATTTTCGGGAGCGGGCATTTCTACAGCTGCGCTTGGGACTGTGCACCCCGAATCTTGTAGCTCATACCGTTGGCGACTGTCGACCTCGAAATACCCGTTATCAAAGCCGGTACCGATGTCGTCAGGGGTAATTGGGTAGCCACCGGAACCCTCTTTCAGCTCCAGATACCTCAATGATTGGCGAGTGTCTAAGAACTCGGGGGACGAATTATCTTCTGCCCACTCCACATATTCGGGAAATGGAACTTCTTCTGTCTCAGCCATGATCTTGTTTGTATTGACAACCTTGGATCTCGAATTGATCTTTAATCCGAGAACTTTCTTGTATTTCTTAATCTTTGCTTTGAACCGATCTTTCAATTGAAGTGGTCTCCCAGATATTTGACAGTTGTCCAAACGCCTACTCTCCTCGGACTTGGGAGTGTCAGACAACGCTGGCAGCTCCGGATCTCGGTTACAGGTTTTGCAAATGTAGACATATATCTTTTTGGCACCAAGATTATGCGGAAATAGTTGTAATTCGTAGTAGCAGTCAGGGCAAAATGCGTCTTGCGCACACTTGCGACATCTTCGGTCTGTCAGAAGTTACAGTTGGTGAGTTCTCCGTATTGCAGACCTACAACTGGTTATCCATATGTTTTAATACCTGTTCTGACTAAGAACTCTCAAAAGGACGTGGGAGTTTGACAAGTATATTTGCATGAAGAAAACTGAGACAATAACAAAGAAGTCTTAGCAATGTCGAATGAAATGGGTCAGGAATAAAACTTGTTGTCATATATATAAGTGCAATTGAGGAATGATAGTCAGGTTCCAGTCTCAGGCCGAACAAAGGTAGGAAGGACACGAGACAGGAAGAGAGACGGTCCGGAAAACGGGCTTCATGATTTGAACGATAAGGAGCATTCGCTAGTTCTGCGTGTAGGGAGAATTTTGAGTCTAGCTCAGTCCTGACGTGGTGGGGCTGCAGGAGAAGAACGGACCGTCTTGCAAGCGAGGAAACAAATGAACGTCAAGCTCGTTGTGCTTTCCAGTCCGGACGGGTATAGTACCTCCATGCCATGCTGTCTGACGTCTGCTAGGAAGAAGGCGGGCCGAGTTCTTGATCGGAAGGGCTTCCCCCCGCCGGGCGGGGGGGCCGCCGGGGGAGGATTCTAGCCATGCCATGGTCTTTGTGATGATAGCCCTCAAGTCGAACAATGCCCATAATGCATCTGAGCGCGTGACCAAACAAGAACATGTTCATCGGCTCGATCCAGGATCATTTCATGTCATCCTATCTGGACGTGATTCTCGTGCAGAGTTAGCGCAGGAAGCTAGGAAGGGAGGGGATATTACTTACCGAACAAAGCGCCAGCAAATCAGTAAGCGCTCTCAAAAGCCAGTAATCGTTTTGCGGCTAAGGACCCTGCAGTATCTACCGACAAGTAGGCAACTTGCAGGCCGCGGACAACTGTTCAGTAAGTACATCGGATGGCTCGAAGGTGTTTTCATTGGCGAGGAGAACATAGATCCACTCAAGCCACATGCTATTGCACCCCGAGAGTCATCATCGGAGCTAACCGAAATAATCTGGGTTTGAGCAAAGAGCATCAATGCACATAAAGGCTTACCGCAGGCGGACTGTTTCGATGAAAAATGATATTGAGGACAGGCTGGGTAATTATATCCTCTGGCTGATGCTTCTATAAGGCATTCATAAGGCTTTTTTAAGGGTCCAATAAGGCTTTCACAAGGCAATTTTATTGCTGCCACAAGGCTGCTGACAAAAGCAATATGCCATTCAAGCCTTTTGACTGCTTAATTGATTGGTCGCATAGCCAGCACGTCAAGAAACAGCCTATCTAGAAGCGCCAGATGTGAAAACTGCAAAAGTACCGTGCTTTTGAGGCAGACGTTGTCGCCCTAGGACCCTTTCGAACAGCGATTCTGTGAAGCTTAGCCCAGCACACATATATTGGAGTTCTGAATAAGGATTATCGCATGCTCCACCAAGAAGATTGAAAAACCTTATTATCACCGCGTCTTGGCGCCAAGCGGAGCCGCGAAACCCACATTTAGATTTCGGTGCACTTTGGTTGATTATCTCTCTCTGTACATCGCTTTTCTATCATACCGGCCGTGATCCCTCGCGGGTGAGCCATTTATCACCAAGTCAACATTCCGTCTTTGAAATCCTCGCTCGGCAGTGATCCTTTACAGGTGAGCCCTTGAAACTACTCCACGCCGCCACCATGTCCCAAACCTCCGGTACGACCCCTCCACCTCCATATGAAAAGATCCATCATACTAACTCGATAACTAGCAGTCTTACCCCTCGCCGACCCAGCTCTCGCGCAAGAAATCCTAGACCTCGTCCAACAGAGCGCCCATCACAGCGAACTGAAAAGAGGCGCCAACGAAGGTACCGCTCCCGCACCAATCCAATGCCCCCCGTCAATCTCCACCCTAGATCTAAACTAACACCATTTCCAACCAGCCACCAAATCCCTCAACCGCAACACATCCTCCCTCATCGTCCTTGCCGCCGACACATCCCCCTTGGCCATCGTCCTGCATTTGGTTCTCCTGGCGGAGGACAAAAACGTGCCGTACATCTGGGTGCCGAGCCGGGTCGCTCTGGGGCGGGCGTGTGGAGTCAGCCGGTCGGTGGTGGCCGCGAGCGTTGCGGTGGGGGAGGAGAGCGAGATGATGGTGTGGGTCCGGGAGGTTCAGAAGAGGGTTGAGCGGTTGATGATCTGAGGGCTGGTGGGGACTCGGTGAATGTTTGTTCGTCCCAGGTGAATGTTCGTTCGTCCCAGACAAATGTTCGTTCGTCCCAGATAAAATGTTCGTTCGCCCCAGATAAATGTTCGTTCGTCCCAGGTGAATGTTCGTCCGTCCCAGGAAACACGGCATGCTCGTGCTTCGTCGGTAGAAGTGGGACGCTTTAGCTTAGAAGGAGGGTGATGTGACGTCGACGCTCCCCTAGTCAGCCCGAGGTTCTACACCAATCTCAAAGCCTCTACGCACACCATTCTGTGTAAATCGACTAAAGTTGAAATTTGCATATATTCCAGCCCGCCTCGTCAGTAAAATGACCCTTTCCGAATCCTGCTCGATCTCGAGCTATGGGGTATCATGAACCTATGCTCCTTAAACTTTTGAAATCCGTGAGTAAGAGAAAAAATAATGCCACTTCACCCAGCTGGTTTTCCGCCCACATTACCCGGCGGAACGAGAAGACCCAACATCCCCCTGGTCATGCTCGCTACCTGACTCCTCTCCACCTCTTCCCTCACTCGCTCGTGCAGTTTCCTGACGCCCTCCTCCAATGGTCCACTCTCCGCCAGATACCTAGAGTACAGATCCAAGATCTGCATCCCGACCTCCACACAGACAGGTACATAGCTTGGATGAGCGATCTGTTTGTGCACCCAGCGTAGAATCGGCTGAAGCGAGACTTCATCCCTCTCCTCTAGAGCCGTGCGCAGCGCAGAACGGTGTCTAAGAGTTGTTAGGAGCGAGAGAACGGTGCTATTATGTTTCCCTTCGGTAGACAGGAGCGCGTCGAGGGACTCTCGGTATCGGCCTGCATGCAGTAATTTCTCCCACTCTTTCGGCCTTTTCCGCTTCTTCCTGTCGTTTCCATCTACGATGATATCTGCGTCCTCGCCTTTGTACTCCCGACCTCGAAGTCGGATTTCCCATCCCCGACCACGTTTCTTCCTTCGGGCTACGGCATTGTCGTGCTCAGATAGCGTACCGGCGATTAGAGCATCCATCTCAGTGCGCCGCGCACGGTCTTTGGCTTTTTCCGGGCCAGAGAGGCGCGTTCGGATTGCTAATATTCCTGATTGGAGGCCAACAGCGATGTGTTTGTCAGATCTTTCAGGACCGGAGGTGATAATCGAAAGGGAGAGGATAGGGGAAGGGTATTTAGATCCTGAGACGACATTATAGGTGTTTGTTTCGAAGACTTTCATGTGGCCATCTAATGCACCAGAAACGAGGCGGGTAGAGTTGCTAGCAAAGCAGAGAGAGGTGACTGTTTTTTGATGATTGGTGATGAGACGCAACGGTTTCGCAGCGATGAGATCAAGCACGGCGATTTGGTTCGAGGCAGATGCCAGCACCTGCTGGCCGGTAGAGGTTGGGAGGATGCATTCGACAGGAGAGGTGTGTGCGAATGTCATAACTGGCTTAGTAGGGATGCGAGAATCCCATAGGCGGACGGTGCGGTCATAGCTCCCGGAGAGGAGGTGAGGGCTTGCCTGGGAAGGAAGAAATGCAGCAGCACGGACGTAGTCGAGATGACCTCGGAAAATCGTTGTGCTACTTTCCGAAGGCAGGTCCCATAGCCGGAGGGTATTATCATCGCTGCCGCTGAGGAGTGTTGTGGGTTCTCTAGGATGCCATCGCGTCACCCAGACAGGCTGTTTGTGCTCTTTCCATGTTTTCAAGATAGCCCGTGAATTTGCATCAAAGACTTGGATGGAACCGGTCTCGTCTCCAGCAACAAGAACTCTGCTGTCGTATCTTACCTCTCCACTGTGGGCAGTGTCGTCAAAACGTGTAATTGTTTTTAGCAGCTTGCGAGTTCGGTGAGAGTATAGTTGGACTCGAGATCCAGTGGTAACGGCAAAGAATTCGGACTTGGATCCTGACAGAGAAGGATTTGGAGGTGGCTGAGAAATGTGAGTTACGGCATGGTTGGACGGCGAGGGGATCTGGAGGGGCGATTTGAAGGTCTGCCAGTAGCTCTGCTCGGGCGTGCGGGAGAAACCACTTGAGGGCTGCTTGACGTCCACACCATGTCTAACCTCATGAGCCATTCTTAAAAGTCCTGGGGACGCGACTGTAGTGTCATAAATCGATCATGGTGTGGTGCGCAACGGATTACATGGGGAGGAGCGTGACAACAATGGTGCGCTCGAAAAATTCTTCGGCCAACCTTCCAGGTTCGTCTCCATTCCAATCGGCGTTTACGCCAGGGACGCCCTGACGAGGTGACGCCTCCACAATTATAGCCCGGTGTGAAAACATCAAAGGTTCCCTAGCCTTTTACGTACCAGAGGCACGGTGTAGGAAAAGAGATCACGGCACGCATTGCAGTTGTCAATATTGATTATAATTCCTATGCTCGAAAACGATCAATGCTTGGGTATCTTGTCATGAACAGTCCGTGCCGGCACGCCGATATTGTTGCTCGCCAAAGGTGTATACAAAGGAAGCAAAAAAGTATATCGCACACGCCTTATCCATTGCCTCGCACGAGTTCCCAAGCGAGTCCACGATCTGCTATATTCAAACCACACCGATAAGCTACTTCTTCGTGATCTTCACAATTCCGCTGGAAACCCATGACTCGAGCAGATTCAAACCTCCGAGGTCATTACTCTGCCAGTTGTCCGCTTTTGCTGTGACGTCTGTACCATTTACAGTGAAACCTTTAATCTGCACGTTTGTCAAAGCTACAGGCCATCCCTGCGCATTGGTGGTCTGTATGATGTGACTCTGTCCGATGGCATCTGTCTCGACAGGAAAGCCTTCGATTTCGACGTTCTCGATGAGAAAATTGTGTAGATTCTGCAAAGGGACAATGCGAAACAGGTTGCCACTGATTCCCTCAGAGCGCACATTGCGGAAGGTGAAATTGGAAATCGTCTTTGTAATGGTTGCAGTGTTCATAGCATCGGGATTGCTCGCGTCGTATAGCTGGTTTGAACCGAGCAGAGCCGGGTGTGAACCATTATTAATGTACCGGCTATGGATAACATCAACATTTTGAACGGTGATGTTAGAGATGTCGCGGGCGGCCCAGCCAAATTGGACTGTTGGAGCAGTTGTACCCTTCCAGACGGTAACATTTTCAACAAGGACATTGGGATAATAGGTCTTAATGGTATCATCGTTGGAATGATAGAAGACGTTCGCGACATGCGAACCTGGATAGTTCTCGAGGCCGTCAGTTTGACCATACCAGGCGCCTACTTGTTTGTACTGGTTGACGCGCATTGTAAGGCTGTCGAGATCGCCTGTGAAGTCCATGCTGTTGAAAGGCTGCTCATTGATAGTCGGGCCGACAAGGGTGAACGTCTGTTGAACACCAGAAGCACTATTACCACTCCACATACGAAGATCGTCCTCGTTAGAGAAAGCATTTTTGTAGCCATCGTTGACGTTGGCCTGATATACGTATTGCTCGCCCGAGAGAACTCCGTAACCGGTCGCTTTAAGATCAGGGGAGTTGCTTGAAAATTGTATAGCTCCTTTGACATAAGCGCCGGGCGCAAAGTAAACCCAGTTTACAGAAGAGCTTAGCTTGGCATGGGCATTGGCTTGCATATAATAGACGCCGGGTCCAAACATGACAGTTGAGGCCTGAACGTCATCTAAGCCTGTAACTTTGCCTGGTTGCGGCTTTACCGCATTGTCAGAGTTTGGGATCATACCCTCAGGCAGCGGTGGGCTGGCGAAGATTAAAAGAGAATTCCGGGGTTCAACCGACATGATCGGCATGTCATTTGTGTAATGCTGAACATATGACCAACCATCAGGTTTCTCATTCTGAACCAGGCCGCAGGAGGATGTGTCACAGCTGTCGTGGTACTCGTACAAGTCATCTTCGAACTCGACGGAGAATCGAGAGCCTGTCTCTGAATACGGTACATGAATGTAGATGTCGCCATTCGAAGCGGTGATGTCGTAATTTAACGTCGTTGGGCGGATGACGATGTCGTCGGCGTTAGAAGAGCCTTTATTCGTGCGGGAGATCTTGACGACTGAATCGGTTGAATGGATGAACTGCGACCACGCCATCGTAATGTTGACGTCCGGTTCTATCGTAACGCCATCATCGTTCTCTGTGTGGGAGTTTGGATCATAGGGATCAAGGATCTTGCCCTTCCCGCCACGGGGGATCGATTCATAGACGAAAGAGTCATAAAAGGGTCCATCCATGCATGTGGCGACCTGCACCGAGTATAGATGGGACTTGCGGACGTTTTGCCATTGTACTGGCGTCTTTGTGTTGACTTCTCCAGTGGAGTGCCACCACGTCTTGAGCTGATCAGTGTCGACGGTATTGTTTTGGGGGGCTCGTTCCGTAGGAAGAGCGCGGGAGAGAGGCAGCACTAAGGCTGCAAGGAAATGAAGGTGCACCATAAGCGAGCTTGATACGGGACGCTTTGTTCTGGAAGTTCTACAAGCCGCAAGAGGTGATAGAGGTGTGTTTGTTTTGAATGAACGACTTGGGTTGGAATGGAAATGGTAGCAAAAAGAAGGACCCTGAACACGTACAAAGGAGTGAGTGCGTGATCAGGGAAGATATGAAAAGCGGGAATGTGTTGAAGCGAATGAAAGGTTGAGTAAGGTAGGTAGTTTGGGGCAGGTAAGGTATTATAGACGGGGGACGGTTTCTTTGTGGGCGGGCCTTCCTCCGCTCGGGGCTGGGTCTTTGTTTCCCATGGCAAGGGAAGATTGCGGTGATGGCCCAAAAAGGTCGAAGAAGATCGCGTTTACTCGCAATCTCCAGTGGAATCACGTTGCAACATTTACGACATGGTCACGCTCGAGCATGTGAATGTTTGTTCTTCATGGTTATGAGATGCAAGCCACCCGGCGTCTGTCAAAGCGGCTATCCGTGAACACAAGGCGCAGTCTTGAATGACCGCACCGGCGCCAACACGTTGAATCTCGAGCGGGAGGCACAGGCACGGACAGGCAATCGCGATGCTCCTGACTCGGCAAGATGAAACGTGGATAAGGTAGGTGCCCAGGATTAGCAGCTAAGGGAAGTTGCTTCGAATCCAGGCATGGTGCAGCCCCTGCCCATGATCCACAACACTAAGATAAGATCGTAAGAAGATCCGCCGGCGACCTCCCCCAAACGCGAATCACGTCAGTCATTTCCACGCGCCGTTTTTCCCACCCGAAGAATTCTCCTCCCTAAAACAATCGCCCACCATCCGCCGCCTCCCGCTCATCCCGCCCGTGCAAACACCATCTCATCCTGGGTAGGGAGAGATCACAACTAGCACGACTCGAGATCGTGTTGGTTATTTCGCCCCTGTGGGCCTTGTGGTAAGAGAGAGCCTCTACTGCACAGATCAGGAGGCATCTTGACGCCGTCAAGGGGCTGATTATCCTATATCTCGCCATGTTCATCCCGTTCAATTAATCAAAACAACTTAATTAATTCATGATCCGTGGATGACTGTGTTTGGAAGACGGCAGGGAAGAAACAAGCATTGCGAAACCCTGGTACCTGCAGCAGGGATGGCATCGGTCACTGTTCGGCGTTTACAGAGAGCCCGCGGCCTGGTGAGTGGGACAAGGAGTGGGGTTTAGCATTCGGTCCTTCTGAGCAGATGTGACTTTTCATCTCATCCAGCTTATTAAATTATCTAGATCATGAACATTGGCCTTTATCCTGGTATCGATTGACGGTCATAGATTGAACACCCTCAGGTTCCACAGCCAGCCTCCTCGGTCCACGTGGACGTCACCTGCTCCACGCTCAAACGCTCAGCTTTCAACACCGGCTCCGCGCTTGCCATTCGCAGATTTGGAATTCATCTGAGGGAAATGCCACGCTTTCACAGTGTCATGCAAAGCTCTCGTTCGAATTGTCGATCCCGACCCATTCTCATCCGCGACCAACAGCACGAGTTTGCGTGCCCAAGTGTTCTGTGTCGCCACGCTTGTAATGATCTATCTTGACATCTAGGAGAAGATCTTCACCGGCTCAGTCTTCTCCACTTCCTCCCCAACAGTCAGATTAGGTACCCCACGACCTGGGAAGGTCTTCTCCCATGCGCTCGCGACTTTGATCAACAGGCCTTCCTGCCACTGTCCTGCCATTGCAACCAGTCCAAACGGCCTGCCGTTCCCTTTGTACGTGCTCAATGGGAGCGTGGCGATCGGATACCCAGCAGCTGCTATCAGAAGCGTAAGAGAACTGTCCGCTGGGCCGATAATTACATCGATGTCATTCTCCCGTAGCGTTTTGTCGAAACCAAGGTCGCGAGAGATCCGATGGCAATGCGCGATTGCTCGTTCGGACTGCTCCGGGGTAAAACTTGAGTCAACGGCCCGGAGGAGGTAGTCTTGATTGATGCCTTCGAATTTTAGCATCCGCATTAGCAATCAGGATCAACGACATACCTGGAGGTAATTGGCAGTAGTTGTATGTCTTGTTGAAAGCGACAATCTCTTCAAGGGTCTTGACTGGTGAGTATTCGAGTGTAGAGAGGTAGTTTTTCATCAGTCGCGATAGGTTGCTTTCTGCCCTTTTTGTCAGTCAGTGTTTCATGCCAGCCTATACACGAAGCATACTCCACAGATCAAAGAGTGCATTGCCATCTCCCATTTTGAGTTCATCGTTCGATATTAGCGAGACTGGATTTTTAACATTGGCGCATTGCTCTTCAAGCACCCTGTATGCCTTTCCGATCTCATCCAGCTGTTACGGCGTTTGTCATTTCGCTGTGACTGGGAACCTTGGAATTTACTTACTTGTTGTTCAACGAAATTGTCGTCCTTTCCGACCGTGTCTTCATTCTGTGGCCATTTCTTCGGATCCAGCAACCCCAACTTCAATCCATCCCAGCTTCCAGTCACTTGACTCGCGTAGCCTTCCTTGGGAATCTTCTCTCTATGCCCCTCATCTACCATCACTTCCAACATATCTGCTAGATCTTTCACGCATAGTGTCATTGGCCCGGCCGAATCACAGAAATCCGAGATCGGTACAATCCCGCTCTGACTGACCAACCCGATGCTAGGCTTCATCGTCCACAGAGCCGCTCGGTTTGCTGGCATGACCAAACTCCCTCCTGTCTCGGTCCCTACACTGATCGGCGCAAAGCCCGCACTCACTGACACGGCCGACCCCGACGACGAACCTCCACAGTTGCTGTGCGCGCTGCATGGCTCCGGAGGGTGCCATGGCTCCTTAACATAGGCTGACTGAGTCTGGCCGCCAACCGCGGACCAGCCACAAGGATTACAGTCACCAAGAACCCAACTGAATTCTGAAAGGTTGGCTTTCCCAAGAAGGATGGCGCCAGCGGACAAGAGATTGCTGACTAAAGGGGCGGAACGGCGGGGTTTGGCATGCATCAAGGAAAATGAACCAGCGGTTGTACCGAGGCCAAGAGCTGGGTCGGTCGCAATGTTATCCTGGAAAAGCCATCAGGCTCCGGCACGAAACAAGAATATGGTTGAATGTCTTGATAGTCAAGACTGAGAATAGCGGTCGGGGGAAAATCACCAACCTTGACCAGCACAGGTACGCCGTGCAATGGTCCCCTCAGCTTTCCATCTCTCCTCTCCTGATCCAATTCTTGGGCTTTTTGCTTGAGAAGTTCGGGTGGCGTGGTTTGAATAACGGCATGTAGCCTATGATTGAATTTTATGATTTGCTTCAGGTAGACCTCTACGGCATCTTCACATGACAGAGAACCATCGGCGTACCATTTTTGCAGGTCGCTTGCAGTCGTAGTGAGAGGGTTGAAATCTCGCATAGTGAGGATTTTTGAAGCAGGTATGGGCTGTAGGGCCTTTAGGACCGGGGCCTGAGGGGAATTAATTTATAGAAATCGAGTAGGTCAAAGCCCGTGGATCCTGCATACCTGACACATGCACTTTCCTGTTCTGGACTAGCTGGTGGTTAGACTTTGATGCAGTTTAGGAGTAAAGATAATATCGATGTTCAATTCATATTTAGAAGATATCATTCAATAGTTCATGTTCTACATAGCTTGTTTTACCTTTTAAAATATGCCATCAAGTGATCGTGTGTACACGGTGGAGCCGCTGAATAAAGGTGATATGTCCACCAGCAGTGGACGAATCAAGATAAGCTGTGAGGAATAATGCCTCCTTGAACCCAAGGAAATATCAAGACAATGGAGCACCAGTGACTGATCAAGGTAAGGATCATCATACTCTCTTGGATCACTTTACTTGATAGCACCACCCCCTTCCCAAGTCTGCGCAAGTTTCGCCCAGAATCCCTTATTCCCCTTCCTTTGCTCCTTCTCCATCTCCCACTTTAGATCTGGGTTGATGCCCTTCTTCCGCATCTTCTCCGCCTCCTCCTCGGAAAACCCGTGAGGCTCTTTCGGCACGTACGGTCCTTTGTCCTTCGGCGTGTAACCCCATTTGGCGGCCACGTCTGGGAGAATTTCACCTGAGAGTGAGTACTGCTTCGGAGGTGGGGCTTCCTTGTCGTCTGAGTTCAAAGGTGCCGTTGACTTGTCATCGGCCGTCAAGATCGAGGACGCTTGGTCGTCCGGCTTCGTGGTGGAGGATGACTGGTCATCTGAGACATGGATCGTTGGGATCTTGTCGGACATGATGGGTAGCAAGATAGATCTAACAGTCGGATGGAAGGTAGAGGGAAGCAGCCAGAGCGACAGATCTCAATTCAAACTTTATTCTAGCTAAATGGTGAGAGACCTGAGAGCGCCCCATATGGATCGTTTGTACGTCTCTTATACTGTGCAGCCGAGTAAGCCTTGGCTGACAGACTGGACGACTGTTCGTCTCATCATCCCGCTGCCCAGCCTTGGGGACCGGAAAGCTCTATGCGGAAAGCCGTAAAACTGTTGTGGGTAACAATGTGCTGGGAACATGTTGCTGATTAGGCTTTGCAGAGTAATTTCTGAAACTCGAGTCAATCAGATAATCTGGGAAGGCAGATTCAACCCCACGTGGTCGAATGATGATCCGCCGGTCATGGGCGTGTGGATCAACTGCCTCTTGTCTGGTACGGGGTGGCCCCCCTTCCCGGCTGGGCACGACCTCTGTCCCCAAGCCTCGGGTGAGGGGCGGCACTTGGCCGATTTGCCATATTGACCTCAATTGTGGGGTAACTTTGGGGCTCTTCAAATATAGGTGGGTTTGAAGGTTCGCTCTTTGAAAGAGGATGCAATTAGCCACCATTTGCGGAATAATTGATAAGCATATCTATTGAGGCAGCAGTATTCATAAGATTTAGTTCGATGAAGCAAATGCCTTTCACCTAGGAAATACCCCTCGTCCCTGCCTGCATCGCCCAACCCAACCCTCCTATTACCGTTTCTAATTCAGATCAATTCAGATCAGATATAATCAGATTAAACAGACGCCTCCGAGCCTTCCTCAGAACCCTCTCCAGAAATTCCCGAACATGGCTCCCCTCTACCATTACTCTTGCTCTCACTGTCTCCCCCCAGCCCCTTCCACACCGCCGCCCTTGACTCCATCCGCTTCTGACAGCGCCTTTCTCCAAACGTAAACCCTGTATACCCAGCCTCTCTCTCCTCCTGCAAGAGCTTGACGTACTCGCCTACGCCGCCGAACCAACACAGGGGCTCCGGTGTCTTGTCGGGGATGTTGCCGCCCATGTACCTACACAGTTTTCACGAGTGAGTATCAGAACAGAAGATAAAAGGGTTATACATGGAGTGGGGCACAATCTCTAACATAATGGCGGCGTCAAAACAAAAAGGAGGAGAAAAGAAGAAATTGCAGAGCAAGTAAAAAGAAAAAGTTCAGAAACGTACCAACTCCTCCTCGTCCCCCCAAACAGCGTTCTTTGTGCCTCCCTTTCAACTCGTCTCTTCCACTCCCCTTCCTTCCCCACCCGAGCTTCCACCCGTTCCCACCCTTCTTCCCTCACGTATCTTATCAAATCTGCAATCCATTCCCCCTGGACCTCGGCCATGTGCGGCGTGATGCCCAGTGCGGTCGGCCCTTGCGGGCCTATGGGGAAGAAGAGGTTTGGGAAGGACGTCGTGCTGAGGCCGAGGTAGGTTTGGACGCCGGTGCGGAGAGGAAAAGGGGAAGAGGAGGTGGTGGCAGAGGTGGCAGAGGTAGAGGAGCGATCCCACTTCTCGGATAGCGAGGTGTTCTGCGTGCCGCGAATATCCATGCGCAGGAGGCTACCCGTTATGAAGTCGGAGCCCGTGGCATAGCAGAGTACGTCGCACTCGATCATACGCCCACTCGCCGTTTCCAGACCCGTCTCTGTGATGCGCGTGACGGGGTCGGCGCGCACGTCGATGAGGGAAACATTGTCGCGGTTGAAGGTTTCGAAGTACGTCGTCTCGAGCGAGGGTCGCTTTGTGCCGAACCAATGCGGCATCGTCGCTGGGGCCAGGATGCGCGCGGTATCCGGGTTGCGGATTCGTGGGAGGGTCTGAGCGCGCCAGAAGGCGTAGGCAGAAGCGTTCGCGTCCGAGTCGGTGAGTAGGTCGGGGTAGTTGCGGAACCAGAAGGAGAGGCCGCCATGGGACCAGAGGCGGTGGTAGAAGGCGGTGCGTTCGGCGGGGGTGTAAGAGTTGTATGGACGTGGAGGTGAGGAGCCTGATAGCGCATTAACGCCGTGAGGCGTGAGGCGCGAGGCAAAGAGGTTGGGATAGGTTTTCTTAGCTTCGGCGCGGGACTCGTTAGTAAAGATGTGCTGGCACAGCGGGGTGGCGATGTTAGGGGTGCGTTGGAAGACAGTGAGGTGCTTGACGAGGGGAGCGGCGGCTTCGATAATCTGGAGGCCCGAGGCGCCAGTGCCTATGACGACAAGGCTTTTACCGGCAAGAGAGAGGGATGTTGGCCAGCGGGACGAGTGGAAGGCAAGACCGTTGAAGGTAGAGGAGCCGGGGATGCCGGGGATGTAGGGGACGGTAGAGTAACCAGAGCAGGGGATGAAAAACTGCGCCGTAGCCAGAGTCGCGCTATGGTTCGAGATCGTCCAGCGTCCTGTGCTGTCATTCCAGTGCGCAGTAGTGACCACCGTATTGAAGAGGATGTGTTTACGTAAGTCCAATTTGTCACAGACCCAGGATAGATAGCGTCCAATCTCTTCACGGCTGGGAAAGCGCCGTGTCCAGTTCCATTCGTTCCAGAGGTCGGGCATACTGAACTCGTAGAAGGGCAGCTCTGTGTCGACACGACATCCGGGGTATTTAGTGTAGTGCCAGACGCCTCCCACTTCGCCGTAAGATTCAATGAGGAGCACACGGAGACCGAGCGATTTGAGCTTGTGTAGAGTCCATATGCCGGCCCAGCTGGCTCCGACGATGAGGGCATCGACATCCTTTGCGTAGGAAAGCGGTACCGCATCACTGGCATCTTTGGCTAATGTTTTCGTCGTGTCAGATAATACTTCAGGCATCATTTTAAGAATGCGGTTGGGGAAGAGGTTGACTGAAAGGAGCGCAGCCCTGCGTACATACCTATTGCATTCACTTCGCGCCTATAGTAGCTTTAGGTCAGGTTTAGGGGGTTTCATTGGGCGACGGAAATTGAAGAGAATAAGGCACCATGATCTCACCATAGGATTCGGTATCGTATAGCGAGCACTTAGCCTCGCAAGCCCCAAAGGAATTCTTGGAGCAATGTTCAGGAGAAGCGAGTCTCTTATTTGATGGCTGCAACCGTTATCTAAACGTCCGATAGTAAGACACCACCTTTCTCGATCTTCCTAGTTCAGCTTTCAAGACGCCGTCATATTTCAGTCAACCTGCCCAATAGAAGATGTGAGAAAGATATTGACTGGTCGGACTGCAGGCACCATTGTCATGTCTTCCTTAGAGCCTTGTCCTAAACATTAGCTCGGATCCTCTTGTTGTTGCAAGTTCGTGAGCGGCCAACCAAAGAGGAAATCAGTCAGATCCAACAGTGCATACATCCAAGATTTCATGTCTTGCGCACAATCCTCCCGTCAATTTAGGACCATCTGATAGGCGGGCTCCTGAGTAGTAGGTTAGCTCACACACGGCTTACACCTGTATCGTAGTGCTACCTTTCGAAATAGATAATCGGTCTCAGAGAAGAATTTAGCGGTACGTCAAGGACTAATCAGGAGTTCAATATACAAGTTCTCTATCAAGTTGAAGGGGTCAATGAAATTGATATTGCTATAGACCTTTTCAGATTAGTTTAGAGCTTGCTGGCCAGTGTGACTTCGCCGTAGAGAGCTCGCTCTCGGGAAAGGCTCGCTCTCGGAAAAATTTCGATGCCGGGAACGATTTGTTGCTAAGAATAAATAGTAGAGATCATCCTCGATAAGAAGGATACATTTCGCTTTGTACTTTAGTGTGAGCTTTCATTCACATTTACTTCCTGAAGAGCCTATGTGTAACTTCATATCTCCGAAAAGAAAGTGTGTCGAATTTATGAAAGGCTTTTATCCACAGCGAGATAAGAACTAGGTAATTACTCAGAGTCAAATATATGTAAGTGCTATAGTGTTACATCAGCTCGAGTAGCAAAATCGCTGTCAATTAGAGAATTCCATGACTAAACGATGCTCGTCCTGTGTCTTGTCCGGAGAGTGATTTATTGTAGGCACATGACCGCGAAAACCTTCGGTAATTTCAATACATCGCTTGTTTTAAGCTATAATATTAAACAGGGTTCTTCAAATACATAACAGCCCTAGTATTTTACTTGACTTGGTTTCAATGCTGATGTGAAACTAGAGAAATAATGAGCTTGATCCGTACTCAAAAAGCCTCCACTGCTGTTCCATAGGGCTGAAGTGATCGGCCTTGCCGGTGCGCCGAACAGTGCCTCGGCAGCAAGGTTCTCCGCATAGTGTTGGAGACCTTACATCGCAAGCTCTACGGACGTAAAGCTTCGGTTCACTCAGCAGTCCATCTTATCTACCCAAAAGCAATTGTATAATTGCCCCTCAATAATGTTTACTTCTTCGCGATAGCTTCTCTACTTTCAACTTCTAACGTTGTCCCTCGACTCTGACTTCCCCTCTAAACCGTTCGAAATGCCGTTCAACACCGCTCTTACGCGCCAGCTGGGCATCAGAGTCCCTGTGGTGCAGGGTGGGATGCAATGGGTTGGATACGCTGAGATGGTATCAGCCGTTTCGAACGCAGGTGGTCTCGGGATAGTTCGTCTCCACCATCAACATCATCGGCCTATACTAACAAATATCTACTGCTCAGCTCACCGCTCTCACCCAACCGTCTCCCGAAGACCTCCGCAAAGAGATCCGCAAATGCAAGACCCTCACAAAGAACCCATTCGCTGTGAACATCACGCTCCTTCCCGCCATGGTCCCACCGGACTATGGCGCATACGCCCAAGTTGTGATCGACGAGGGAATCAAGATCGTAGAAACAGCGGGCAACTCGCCTGGTCCAGTCATCAAGAAGCTGAAGGAGGCAAACACGAGGATTCTACACAAATGTACAACTATAAGACATGCCCAATCCGCCGTAAAGCTCGGCGTCGACTTTCTCTCAATCGATGGGTTCGAATGTGCAGGCCACGTCGGTGAATCTGATATTACGAATTTCATCCTCCTCTCCCGCGCCCGGCAGTCGCTCAAGGTTCCGTTCATTGCCTCTGGTGGCTTCGCAGATGGACAGGGCCTGGCAGCTGCACTAGCCCTTGGCGCAGAAGGCATCAACATGGGTACACGGTTCATGTGCACGGTTGAAGCCCCGATACACGTGAAGATCAAACAAGCGATAGTGGACGCGCAAGAGACAGACACAGAGCTGGTATTGCGGAGATGGAAGAACACAAGCAGACTGTTCAAAAACAAGGTAGCAAGCGAGGCAGTCAAGATTGAGAAGGAGAGCACGACAGGGAAATTTGAAGAAGTTGGGCCTTATGTTAGTGGAAAGAGAGGGCGAGAAGTGTTTCTGAATGGAGACAAAGATTACGGAGTAAATTGACCCAGCACCTGTGCCTGGGCGCCCAATGCTAACTGCTATCTATAGGTATGGACTGCTGGTCAGGTCATTGGGCTGATCCATGACATACCGACGTGTGAAGAACTGGTATCCCGTATTGAGAAGGAGGCGGTAGAGTCCATGCAGAAGACAGCTTCTCTGTATTCTCCAGCTACCGCCTCCGTTGGTGAGAAATCGAATAGTCCGGCAGCAGAAATGTGGGGCATAGGTAAGAGCAAGTTATAGACAAGAAATTAGAGTTTCTTACGGAATATGTTGCCAATTTCAAGTTCTCGGGGCGGAAACTCTATAAACACCAGACATTTTGTGGGTTGGTGCTTTCATTATAAGCATTCAAGTGTGCGCTGCTAGGTTTGTATCGTCTATTTTCTTGAAATTTTGCGCATATTTGCTTTCCGGACCTCTCAATTATCTTGTCCCACATCTGTGACCAGCTAGACATTGTAATTGCGCTCGCAAAGGTTCGTGAATTGAGCCAGAACTCATCCCGATAACTTTCTCTTCTTTAAATTCGCTGGCCTTTCATTCTATAACCTCGAACAAGGTTTCAAATGCATATTTGAACACGAACCATCCCAATTTCAAAACTTTTAGAGCAAAACCAGCAAGAATCGTCCTACAATCCCTTTCATCGAACAAGGTCTCCTTGATCGATCATGTCGTCCTTTCATCTGTCGGCGTTCTCTTTGATCGGGTAATAAGCCCTTTGATCATTTTTCGGTCCACTTGGGCCGAGCATTAAGCTTCTCAACACCAATCTGTTCTCCCCGGCAGCCGTCGAATTCTCGGAGATTCGTAAGAAATTATTGTGACGACGCAAAAGAAGCTCCATCTAATCACAATAACCTGAATGCCTTCACATCGGCCACGACCGAAGAGGGTCCGGTATGAGATGCCCATCGGGGACCGCATTTACTGCATCGACGAGCCGCTGCTCCCTTTCTATGACGTCGACCTTTCTGAATCTTCCGGCCCAAAAAGTGGCAGAAACGCTTATGGTACTTTTCAGGGCCTAGAGAAGTCGCCCGGATGGAGAAGACGATTTCTGGATCACCTAACGCTCGCCATTAATGTCGTCGTCATGTTGTTTTGTCTGACATTTATCGTCAGAATTGCTGGTGACAAGAATTTGGCAAGTTCTTTTCTTGGCCCGAGGAATGCCACAGGGATTGGTATTCAGAACGACACCTTGGTATTGCGAACGAACGAAATACCCACGATCATTGATCGTTATGAGGAGATGTTATTGCCGATAGAAATCATTCAAGGTCAGGAGGACACAAGAGACCAAGAACCAACAGGTTGGCTTAGCCTGAATGCTGTGATTGGGAAGATACGGGATTATCGAGACTGGGGAGTTGCGGAGGGGGCTTTTGGACAGAAGACCGGAAAGGGATCATAAGTTGCTATGCGAAAACGTCCACTTTAGCTGTCCACGCTGATGGGTATCAGCCGCTGGTCCACATTGCGCCGTTTTCTTTTCCTATGTATGATTAAATTCCAGATGGATAGATTGTCCGAAAAATCATTTAAAGAGCATCATTTACCCCTTTGGCTTATCTTGCGCCTTGTAGAAGCTAAAATAAGATGTTAAAAGAATCGAATCCTAGAGGTACATTGGAGTGTAGCGATGCTTGCAATTGTGTACCGCTTTAAAATGCTTTAAGATGGACTTGTAAGTCTAATAATGTTTCGAACGCTACTAATACTGTCTAAGCCCCTGAACATCGTTTACTTAAAGCATGGTGCGGCTCGGGAAGCCCTTTGCGGGGACGCGATCAGCCAGGGTCCGCAGCGACGTCAGTGGGTCGCTTTTTCCAGACATGCTGTACTGAGCGGAAGCAATACAGGAACCCATCAACAAAGTTCAGCTCTTTCTACGAACAACCTGTCAGCCGACGAGCTTCAGCCCTGGGACTGGCTATTAAGTTGAGCAGAGGCAACGAGGGGCCATGGGGGCTTCTGAGTCCAAGCTCGTCTTCAAGCAAGGGATCTTCAAACTCTCGGAGGACAGACAGATTCCAGCAAACGATCCATATTGGACTGGTGTATGTGATTTTTACTTATTTGAAAAGCCCGTGCTAACCGAGAATCTAGTTTTGGGAATTACCGGAATCTGTCGAAGATGTCTTCAGCTTATTCTCCCCAGCTGACATACGGCGAACCCGCGATAACGCCCTTCCAAATCTCGAAACCCTAATCCTTGCCGTCACTTCACGACTGAATGTGCTCAAGAGCCATCCTTCTTTCCCAGACCCTGAGCTAGCACCCGACCGGGATGCTCTCAACTGCATCCGCGTTCTCACAAGAATCCTGCCATTCATTTACGAAGCGGATCACCTTTCGGAATGGGAAGATAGATTCTTTTGGGGAGTAAGGCGAAGGAAGACCAGACAAGCCCAAGTAGCAACCGAGGTAATTTTCGACGAAGCTCGCGACAAGGAGGCAACGACTCCAAAACCAGAAGACGAAGATTATGAAGAAGTCAAGCCACTAGCTGAGGAGGTCATAGACACCTTAACTGACTTGCTTTTCTTTACTGGATTCACAATTCCTCTACTTCCGAATGCAAAGAGCAAAGTATCATACGCGATTTGGCAGAGTGGTGTTGGATGCAAGACGTCGATCGGCTCCAACAAAGACTTGGAGAGCAATCGATGTGAAGTGTTGCGGCTGCTCCTGACATTGACCAGCAAGTCCATGTACATCCCGTCAAATCTGCTGCCAGTTCAAGGCGTTAAGGCTATAACCTACCTAGCAACATGTCCTGAGAAGCAGATAGTGCTGTCAATTCTCTGCTCTCTTCTCAACACAACAATAAAATACAATACATCTGCGTGGAAGCTGCCTTACGATCATGTAGTTTGGAAGGACCCAAAGCAAGCGTTGGTCGTCTACAGCCTACAATTTCTCTTGGTTGTACTCCTATATCCGATACCAGAAGAAGGCCATGGTCCAGTGCCGAAGAATTACTACCGTCACTACTTTGGTCGCTTGCATCGACCTGAAGACTTCCAATTCCTTGCTGAGGGTATGACGAGGATCCTTAGTCAACCGGTTAGTACACTTCCGGAGACACGTTCGTGTTCACTTACATTTTCAGATGCAAGCGACGTCTTCTTATCTACCAGGAAGCCAGCAGTCTGTCAAGTGGGCACCAGAAATGATCATGCTTTTCTGGGAAGGTGTTCAATGCAACAAACGTTTTCGATCATTCATCATCGAGTCAAACCGTGCCCATGATTTTGTCGTACTTTGCTTATTTTATGCAATCAACAACAAGTCAGAACCTTCGCAGCAGGGCCTTGTTCGGATGTGTGTCTTCGTCTTACAAACTCTAAGCGTTGAAAAGACCTTTGGGCAGAAGCTGAATAAGAAATTCGACGCCCAAGATACTCTTCCGCCTTCGATTCGAATCAACAATTTTAGAGGCACTTACGCTGACTTTCTAATCCTTGTAAGTCTTGAACGCTCTCGATTTGGATGTGGAGCTGACCGGAGTTCTGAAAGTCCATCTACACCCTACTTACGGGCAGTAAGAATAAATTAGAGGCAGTATATCCGGCCCTTCTTGCAATAATCAACAACGTTGCCCCATATGTTGAGCACAGTTCGCCGATGACAAGCTCGAAACTTTTACAATTATTCACATCCATGTCATCACCAAGCTTTCTCCTTGCCAATGAGACGAATCACAGCCTACTTCAGTCTCTGCTTCAGTCTTTGAACGCAATGGTCGAGCACCATTTTGCAGGTGAGCCCGCTGATGGTTGCAATATATCTGTGGCTTATTCATATTTAGACAACGTTAATCTCGTATATGCCATTCTGAAATCAAGGAAACGGTTCGAAGCTTTACGGGCCTTCACTCTTGAAAACGGTCAAGAGGAGATTGAGCGCGTTGCCCGTCGTCGGAAACAGATCCTCAGTGGAGAAACTGTATCCAGTCCTACGCGTACTGAATCTACTGAAAGCCATCGAAGCCCGCCTTCTCATTCTCATACTCTGTCGAATGTACCTGAAGAGGATGGCACCTTTACGATTGGTGGAGACGACTCTGATGAAGAAAATGACAATTATCATACGCCAGCAGCGTCCTCCCCATCATTGCAAGATTCACGAGCACCGTCCATTTCGTCAGAAGCCGACAGCAGTGTCCCTGTTCAGCTTCGTGGTATGTCCGAAAGAGCAAGAGGCAAAATGCCTGTGGGTTCGACGAACTTCTCCAGACAGAATAGTACAACAAGCCTAAACAGTCACTCGGCGGCTTCAGCGAGAGGCAGCAACGCCTTCCTGCCCACCCCGCAATGGGTACGATTAGCACTCCTTGGTCTACATGATTATGCTGACCCTTATTTCTTGGCAGATTGAGAGCTGGCTCCCTGAACTCCCTCTTCATACGATACTAACCCTCATTCGTGCCATGGCTCCAAGCATGCCTGGCAATTCCGCACCTCATCGCAACTCCACAGGCTCTCCTCCGCCACGGAACCCCGAAACCTCTACCCACACTTTCGTCACTTCAATCCCCTCATTCGCCTCTCACCCCCTTATTTCTGCCTTCCTCTCCGATCCTTCCCCACCGTTAACGCATACGTTTGAATGGACGCCACTGTCCCTCGGCTGGTACGAGTCCCTACTATGGGGGTTGATATTCACCTCGGAAATGGTTGTTGGTAACCGGGCTAAGGCTGGTGGTTCTGCCGGAGCGGTTGGTGTGTGGAACGGGACGAATATCAGATTGTTTCAGGTACAGCATGGGAATGCCGAGGGACCCAGCCTCATGCGGCCAATGGGGGCTGTAGATGCGGTAGGAAATAACATTGCGCAGAAACTTGGGGGCTTGACATTTGGGAGGAGGACGAGTGGGGTGTCGCCAGAAGGAACAGCGGCGGCAAGGAGGTAATAATTGGTAGGTGAAGTCGGGATGGACTGACAAGTTTTGATGTACGCACCGAGGGAATGACAGCATCTGTGGTTTCGGATATTATAGCAAGGCGTTCTGAAAGCCTGTCATTGTATGGAACAGTAAAAAAAGGGCAAGCAATCTCAATGAATTGAGATGGCAGGAATAGTACTTAATCAGTACCTAAATTTGAGCTTTCGCGCTGCGATGTACCAGCTCATCGGCCTCACGGATCTTTGAAACGTTTCCTGGGCTCCCATGTAGAAATGAGGTTTTTTAATTTATCGTTGAGAAAGTGAGTCAGGTACAAAGAATGCCTGGCTTTATGCTTTCTCCTCGACTTTTATCTTATTTTTCGGGAACCGGCTCAACCTAACGTAGGTTATGCAACGCCGCTTTGTACACAGCGAGAATGATTGCGTGATTCGTTCTGCAGAAGCACGCCTTGCCTTATCTCCAGGCAGAACGGGTATAAGCTTATCAGATAATTTTTTGTGCGCCTGGTGAGATGAAAACTTGAAGCCTTGCACGATGAGCCGATCACCAGTCCTGCAGGTTGTTTGCGGTGATCTATGAAGCTGTATCTGTTTCGCGGAATATGGACGTCGAAGACGGCGACTTTCCCGCCACAGCTGATGCTAACAAGCGCGTCGACGTAGAAGCAACTTCTCCCTCAACCCACTCTGAACGAAGTCTGGTCTCGCGAGACGATCATGAGGGCGATTTTGTTACGAATAATGAGCAGCGAGACCTCGCTCGAGGCTTGCATCAGCGGCACATCAGCTTGATTGCCTTAGCAGGAGCTATTGTATTACCTACGCCCCTCAGCGCACTTTGGCTCCTAACAAACGTTAGGGCACTGGTCTATTCCTGGGTCTTGGAAGCTCAATCCAGACCGGCGGACCTTTGGGCGCTTTGCTTGGCTATGCTACGGTTGGCTTGATTGTCTGCGCTGTTCAATTCGCGTTGGGAGAGGTAACCGCCCTTCTGCCTGTGACGGGCTCGTTTGTTCGTCATGCAGAGTTTCTGGTCGACCCAGCGCTCGGCTTTGCTATCGGGTAAGTGATTCCAGTACTTTCTTTCCAAATTCAATATAACTGTCTTTCCAGATACAATATTGTCTATGGGAACTGGCTATCAATTCCGGCCGAGATCTCGGCCATCTGTGTTCTATTTCAGTACTGGACCGATGTCAACTCTGCGGTCTGGATTATCATTGCTATAATCTTGACCTTCATGGTTGGGATCGCTTTCATCGGCATATACGGCGAGGTCGAATTCTGGTTTGCGATTCTGAAAATTCTCCTGGTCATCTTCCTCATCATTCTCGGTCTCGTCATTAGCTTGGGTGGCATTCCTGGCCACCAGAGAATCGGCTTTCGCTACTGGAGGAATCCAGGGCCGTTTGTCGAATATATTGCGACAGGTCCCTGGGGACAATTCCTCGGGTTCTGGGCGGTCATGAGCAATGCGGTCTTTAGCTTTGCAGGCGTCGAGAGCGTTGCTATGGCAGCTGCAGAAACTCAAAACCCGCAGATTGCTATCCCAAATGCTTGCAAGAGAGTCTTCGCGAGAGTTTCACTCTTCTATATCCTTGCCGTTCTGGTTGTCGGAATGCTGGTACCTAGTAACGACTCGCGTCTTGATGACCAATCGGGCACAGCCGCTCAAAGCCCCTTTGTCATTGCTGCTAGCGAGGCCGGCATCAAGGCTATCCCATCAGTTGTGAATGCAATTGTCATCACCTCGGCATGGTCCGCGTCAAATCAAGCTCTGCTTGCAGGAACTCGTGTACTCTACGGGCTTGCTCTAAAGGGACAGGCACCGAAGATCTTCCTCAGGACAACAACCTGGGGTGTACCCTACGTCTGCGTCTTACTACAGACAGCATTCATGTTTCTGTCTTTCATGAGCTTATCCAATGGGGCGTTGACAGTGTTCTTTTGGTTTGTCAAATTAACAGCCGCCGGTGTCCTTGTCTCGTGGATAACGATCCTGACCAACCATCTGCGGCTCACGTTGGCCATGAAAAAGCAAGGTCTGCCCATGACGGCGCTGCCGTGGCACAATTCATGGACTATTTTCTCAACTCCAGTCGCACTGTTCATGTGCGTGGTCATTCTCCTCACCGGCGGCTTTTCGGTATTTACCAAAGGGAACTGGTCTGCAAGCAATTTTGTGTCTTCGTACCTGGATATTCCGCTTGTGCTTGCTGCGTATCTTCTCTGGAAGTTCGTTAAGAGAACAAAAGTTGTCGCTTTATCAGAGATACCGTTACAAGAAGCCTTAGACAATGTTGACCGGCACCCTGAGATCTCAAGTTCGAAGCAACGAACGTGGCTGAAGGCTTTGAACATACTGTGGGACTAGTCGGCTACAAGAAAGTGGCGCTGATCTACTCTGCATAATAGAACTTTTTACTTCACACATCTAGAATGAGATGCGGTCTCGATGAAAGCGCTGCGATGAAAGTGGTATTTTGCATCTACATGCGGATAACTTTATCGAAATTATTTCAACAATCTCCGTCATAGTATACGTACAGGCAGCTCAGAAGCTGAGAGATATACTCCGACTTTACATCTGCTGAAGTTTTCCTCATTGTTAGCGCAAACATCAACGTCGAGGTTGCTTTAGAGGAGGTGTTTTGGATCATCCATGTTGGCTCCAAGACGGCAGGAAGGCATATTCGAGTGCTCATTCACAACGAAGCTCTACCACAATGCGAATGCAATCGTCAGCCATTACGCTTTCAATCCAGATCTTCATACAAATTCAATCAAACAAAACAGTCAGTGGCTTTCATACCTCGTCTCCTCCTTGCTCATCTCCCCGTTCGTACTCTCGTCCCTCGCCGGCACATCCCTCCAAGCCTCCTCCCACCCCACATCCCTCACCCATGTCGGAACCCCTGAATGAATCGAATCCACCACCATCCCCGCCGCCCTCCTCCACGTCTCCTGCCCCCTCAACGGCCCCACCCCATCCGCCACCCTCCCCGCATTCCCCACCGCCCGTCCCAACTTACTCGCATGCCCATCATCCGCAAACCCACACAACACCCTCCACACCCCCTCCTCCCACCCCTCCCCCTCCACCCCCGTACTCGGCACATACCCCTCCACGGCCTCAACCCTCAACTCCGGACACCCCCGACTGACATAAACCGCCAAATCCACCCTGGCCTTCGCCTCCAGCACCCTCCTCACATCCGCGGCCTCCAACTCCCCGTGCTCGACGCACCGCACAAACGCCGGCAGGAACGCCGACGCGTTCAGGCAGTGCAGGTAGTAAAAGTCGACCTTGGGCGCCTTGCCGCGGCGTTGCGCGCAGAGCGTGAAGTAGGCGTCTAGGGCTGTTATTTCTGCGGCTGCGCGGGAGAGGTCGTGCGTGGTGGCGGAGTGGGGGATGTACCAGCGTGCGGCGAGCGCGGTGATTTCGGGGCCGGCGCGCGCGAACACGCCGTCGCGCAGCTTGTTCGCATCCCCCAAACGCGCGCTCTTCGAAATGACGGGGTCCGTGCGGGCAGTCTCGAGCAGCTCAAAGAGGCTGGCGGGGGGTGTGCGGGCGGCGGCGTGGGCGGTGGCGGCGCGCTCGGACTCGAGGATGAAGGACGAGAGCTGGTCGTCGATGTTGTGGGTGGCGGCCTGGGCGAGGGCTTCGGCGAGGAGGGCGGGCTGCGCGAACTCGAGGCCGAAGCCCACGTGGATTAGGGGGTGGAGGAGGCCGGCGTAGAGGCGGGTGAAGAGGGATTGGGCGCGGCCGGAGTCGAGGGGGGCGGGGGTGAAGAGGTGGGTTTGCAGGGTTGCGGGCCAGCCGTGCGTGGTGATCTCGTGGGCGTAGAAGGTGAGGAGGGTGTGGTAGTGTTTTTCGTCTCCGAGGCAGGAGCGGAAGGTTTCGGGGCTGTAGAGGGTGGAGACAAGGGTGGAGGAGATGGGGTAAGGTGGGCGTTGGTAGATCGCGTTTTTTGAGTAGGCGGCTTCGAGTTGGGATGGGGTGGCGCCAAGGGCGAAGATGGTGAGCAGGTGGTGCGCGATGTGGTTGTGGAAGCCGCTGGCGTTGAAATACATATGGTATTTTTCGTGGTTTTGTTGGAGGAGTCTGGATGCGGTGGCGGCTGAGGCGGAAGTTATTGTGGAGGCGTGGTAGGTGCCAGTGGTGGAGGGGGTGAGGTGGAAGGTAGAAGCGGTTGCCATAGTTCTGGTACTGGTGAATGTATGTTTAAGACACGGACTCAGTAACGTGAAAGGGCAGAGGAGATGTTTCAACTGATATTTTAATTTAAGGTCTCGTGTAACTCTTGGACAACCCCAGAGACGAGTCGTCAACATGAGCTTGACTCTTCAAGTCCCCATCGAGGATCGACCAAAAGTCCTTTATACCCTCTCCTCTTCCCTACCTATGCCGTCACACGACCAGAGACAAACAATTCAGGCCATCAACGGTGTTACAAACCGTAATCTCCGCGAGGCTGCAAGGCCGGACGAAAACTCTTTGTGCCACCCCCGGATTGGAAGATCGTCTCCGCTCCCGCCCCCGCAGGACGTCACCCGAATGCAAATCCGGGGAGAAGCTTAACTCAGCCTGGGGACCCAGACCGCGGGATGATGAGATAAGCCGCTTGTTCTGGACCGTGTGCTACGGCGGAGGAAAGGCTCCGTTCTTCAATTGGATCGATAGGGATGAGCTTGTTCTTTTTAGGTATCCCACTTTGGACAATGAGTATTGGAACCAACGTGGATGGAATGGCTGAAGCCTTGGCGCTCAAGAAATATGCTCGTAGGATTATCCATTACCTCTTTAATCCCCCCGCTATGCTGCTCTATCGCGATCTTCAAGGGGTCTATCTCGGACTTTACTCCTCCGAAAGCTATAGAAGTTCATTACCCTCTCTCTTGTGGACGGCTAGCGCTCTTCCATTCCGTCGCGTCCCTGTAGGCGCGGGAGGTAAAGGTGGCTCGCGTATGATCGGTCAAGGGAAACCACGCTTGCAACAACAAAACGGGGACAACGATGATTGGAAACAATGTATGAGCGCGCGCAGAGGTACACGTCAAACGTACAGCTCCTCTGGGCGGACATCCTGTCTTATTACGGAATCGGAGACGACGGACAGAGCAGGGCAGCGTCGACATTCTTTCCAGGAAGATGACACGAGCAATCCTGGGATGTAAAAAATTGACTGTCAATGGCCACTTTCTGTTTTACTCTTCTGGTGTCCAATCTGCCATTTGCTCAGCGGAGTCAACCAGCAAGGCTTCAGCTTCATGCGTTGTTGCAGAGCAGTATTGTGGCCGCCTTGGCGGCGATCAGGCTACAGTCACATAGAAGCGTGCTCGTGTGGAACCAGGAGATGATCTTCTTGTCTGCTTTTACTGTCGAGGCTCGAGAGAACAGGAAGATTCCTCGTGAACATGACAACTGCGTTGGTATCAAACAAAGAGGATGCTGTTGTCGCCCGGAAGACCAGGTTATTGCGTTTCCATATGAGTAGTGGTGAGACTCCTAATATGCCAAGTTCGAGCATGCCTTAGACTGCAACGACTTCATTTCTGATCGAACGAGCGCCCAAGTCTCGCAGTGGAGCACGCTGCAAGTTGGCTATCTGGACAGACATTATCCTACCTGGCAAATATCGAGTCGCACTGAACCTGTCTAGGAGTGGCTATTCTTGTTTCAGTGATAGTGCAGGCATGATTCGATTTCCCTTCTCCAGAGCCATTAAGGTTAATTAGCTCTGTTTGCTCTCAAGCTGCAAATAATTCTTTTTGACGCGAATGATCACTAACTGTCTGTAATATAGAATGCTGCCACGTTGCCCGCTTCGAAAGAAGAGCAGACTTTCTGGACCGGGTACAGCCTATTACGCGGACTACTTACTGTCTTCGCCTAAAGGCAAACAATTGTACTTATCGAAACACGAACAGGGCATTCGGGGCGCCTTAAATCCTGCCGGCAGCATTTATAATCAAATTGAATATACTCCGGAGCATCGCACCAAATCGCACCAAACCGCACCAGCTACCGCACCAGCACAAGCTGAACACGATGTCACACCAGCTATCGCATCAACACAAGGTGAGCACCAAATCGCACCAAATCGCACCAGCTTATCGCATCAGTACAAACTATTAAAAATACAACTGGTTCAGGCTCCGTAGCCACTTCCGTCATCATCAATTCATGCAGATCATACAACACATATAAGCTGATGGTAACACTCGCATACAGTCAAATCTGTCTGTAAACTCTTTAGGATAAATTTCTTTGTTAATCTACCAGATATGGCGCCTGATACTCTGTCACTTGCGGGCAAGACTGCCTTGGTCACGGGCTCTGGCAAAGAAAATGGCATCGGTGCCGCTATTGCCAGAGCTTTTGCCCGGAACGGCGCGTCTGTAGCAATTCATTATGTGTCGGAGGACTCCAAGGCGCGGGCTGAGAAGGTAGCGATTGACATCAATAAAGAGTTTGGCACCAAAACTACTGTCGTACAAGGAGGGGTGGAAAATTACGGTACTGCGAAGAACATGGTTGAGCAAATTCTGAAAGCATTTAGCGTCGATCACATCGATATTCTCGGTATGTCATTGGTGGCGTGATGTTCTTTCGGGGTAGTTGGACAAAACTGACTGGCCATTTGTTCCAGTCAACAACGCAGCAACTGCACGCAACACATCTCTCTTGGAGGTTAAAGAAGAGCAGCTCGAACACGAATTCGCCGTCAACGTCTTCGGCGCGATTTACATGACACAAGCTGTTGTTGGCGTAGGTCGAATGCCGAAAGGCGGCCGTATCGTCAACATCGGCTCCATCGCCTCGAAAATTTTGGTGCCACCCCCTATATATAGTACAACAAAGGCTGCAATGGATGCCCTAACAACATTATGGGCTGGCGAGGTAAGCTTTCTTTGGTGTTCTTCCACTCTCTACGCTCGACAACCATCTAATGAAATGCCGCACAGCTTGGCAAGAGCAATGGAATTACCGTCAACACACTCGCACCCGGTCCAGTTCCAACAGATATGTCGAATCCGTATCTGGTGGCCCCTGACGGGTCTCCAACTGCGCTTCAGCTTTCTATGTATGAACAGACGCGAGCTGCGAATCGCCTCGGGTTAGTGGAGGATCTGGCAGATGCTACGCTTCTGCTAGTATCAGAAAAGAGCCGGTGGATCACGGCACAATTTATCTCAGTAAGCGGCGGAATTACCGGGGCTATGTAATCTGGGGGCTAAGTTGGCGCGGCCACTTGACTGAACCGACGTGGCCATTTCGTTAAAGTTCCCAATATCGCGTGCCCTTCTCAGATGTCGCAAGTATCTTTCATGCTGGCTGTGATTAACTGCTCCTGAATATATATCGACCTTTCTATCTTATTACTACCACCAAATTGGATTGCCACTTCGAGTGATGTCATTCTGTCTCTTTCTGCCGCGTCACGACCTGTTCATCATAATCTAGCTGCTAGTGGGCTTGCATTAATACAGGCGCGTAGCACAATATATTTGCACGTGCCTAGAGGCGATTAATTGGACAGTTACTGGGATGTATGGATCGCCGCCTTTATTTTCTCTTTGAATCCGAAAAGAATATCATGGGTCGTTCGAACTTTGCGTATTGCTGGCAGGAGAAAGCGTAGATTAATGTAGAATCAGCGCGTCCTGGCCAGCTTGCTAGTCCATTTAATAAAGCGTTCATTCATGCGCGGGAGGATATGCACTGTCCTCGAGCTGTTCTTAATCGCTCATGGCTGTATTCGGTGTCGTTCCGTGTCACTCAGCATGACGATACTAAGGCCAGATGAATACGCCAATGAGTTCATACCTCTGAGAGTATACGAGAGCCATTTGCGTGGCTACCATTAATCTGGAATGCTCTATCCTGTCTTGCTATATTCAGGGTGGGTCGCGGCGATGGCGGTTATGAGACTGCCCTTCAACCTGACGTCGGCGCAAGTAACCAGCGACGTCAGCAAAATATGCAAAGGAGCGGTAAGATAATACGAGGAGATTACAAAGGTAATGATAGAATCTAAGAATTATTAAAAGCTACGATGGGTCAGAAGGGTATCAAAGCAACATAGTCTTTCCGTGGTACTGCTATCAGATACATTGTCTCGCTTAGTCATCGATGAACCATTTGTGACGTTTTATCTTCACCATATTGGAAAGACACTGACATCCTTCCCAAATTGATAGTAGAGAATACATTTGCCATGCTTAGTAGAAGGAGAGTCCGAGTAATCCATTTCAAACGAGGGGATATTCTGAAAAGCCAATCAAATGATTTAGGTCGACGAATTGTTTAACAATGCAGCAAGAAGCTCAGAAGGCTGGGAAAAGTGATTACATTAAGATGATAGCAATAGCCCGTTGAAAATCTCAAAGTCCGTGACGACACCACACTTGCTATTCACGTCCGGGGTCTGTGACAGCCTGGTCCTTGAGGCATGATCAGGTCGACTGCTGTAAATAGGAGTCTATGGGAATATATTGAAGAGAGGGTATGAGACCGGTCAGGCTCCGGCCAAGAGCTGAGACTTCAGCCGTACCCGCGTATCATAAGCAACATCATATCCCATCTTCATCTGCACAATCTTGAAGGCAAGTTCCAAGCAATGCCACTCGTACCGTTCCCGGCGCATCCTCAACCACTCAGCCGGATAGTCAAGTTCAAGCATGGAAAAAGCGGTCCGACAACAACTGTAGAACGAAAACGCGGACTCGTAGTCCAGTCGAGAGACAACTTGATAGATGAGGTAGGAAAATGTATTGAATGTGAGATAGCTGCGAGGAGGTACTAGGATAGAATTGTAGTCCTTCATGCCGATTCGTCGAACAGACCGTTTAGGTGTTTTCTTTGGTCTTCTAAGCTTGGCTAGGAATTTGCCCTGAGCATTGACCTGATCAGATTGATAAGTGATCCAGTAAAGTTCAAGAGCAGTGTACATGATGACTCCAGTCAGATTTTGCGCAATCCTTTAGTGCATTTCATACAGTTAACGGTGAGCTGAAAGGCAGCATGTCGGAGATGTTCTTTCACGCGCCGTTCCTAAAACGCGTTAGCCTGGATCGAGCAAGGATTTACCACTGCCAGACGCAAACTGGGAACCTTGAAGAACGTATCAACCCTTTCAGCCGTGATCAACTCTACTATCAATGAACGCGCCTCTTGTCCTAATTACAGCCTTTGCTTTAAGAATCAAGCTAGTCTAAAGGCTCTTTGACAAGATACTCACCCTTTCCGAAAGCGAGAAAGTCCACAAGAGTACGGTGGAATATTGAAGTCTCGTTCCTAAATGCAACCACATGCACGAACAGTACGAATCCTTAATGCGAAACTCCACAACGGACATCTCCCAGATGCATTAATGGCGCAGCGTCAAGTCAAGAAGGAAGGAAAATACCATCCAAACGTTGGCAGGGGTTAATAAACGAGAGCTCCATTGAAAATGCATTACTTCAACGGGTTCCGATGCGCGTAGATCGCAGTAATGTTCACCTTAGATATTGCCTAATGTGAAAGGGTTGAGATTGTGCATGTAGGGCACGTACCTCGCTATTATGACTTACAGCAGAAGTGGGTAGGATGGCAGCTGATCGTAATATGCAGCCTTACTAAGCTACACGAGGACGGCACTCTATTCTTAAACAATTTTTGAGGATACGACTCGTTCTGCGGCCGGAAGATCCATGCGGGGCGTGTGAAAAACTCAGCCACGGAGAGAGAGAGAGAGAGCAGCTCGCACGACCAAGCGTGAATATAAGGCGGCGTCACCTTGAGGATTGAACTAAATGGTAGGGCGTGTAATCTGAACTAAAATAGTAGGGCGTATATTCTTATTTTCTTGCGAAAAACGAGCTCCCGAGTCAAAGATTCCAGGTTACCATCGATATCCACGGTGGTGGCTCTGCCTCCACGGTGTACAGATTCGAGGAAAAATCTGTGATGGTGTTCTGTTTGCTGTGTCGTGGCGCGTTTTAAGCCCCTCAATTGGCGCCGAGCCGGTTTGGTGGAGATGCGGCTGGAACTAAGGAAACAAAAAAGATCTAGATCGAGTCATCTTCAGCCAGCACTGCAAATGAGAGCCCTCAATCGAGTCCTTTTTTCGAACCGTGCAGCTCTTTTACCCATCATGGAATGCCAATCTCACTTCACTTCCACGTCCAAAGAATGCAGTGACTCCAGATTGTGGCCGTGGCTGGCGGTCCAGCTCGTAACACATTCCTTTCCAAGAGACGACAAGCCGCTTATGTCTGCACCTCGTATGACAATCACGCGACTTGCTCCTATAGGACATCTACTTGACCCATCTGTCATATCGGTCAGCTTGATTTAGTCTTTAAAGCATAGGGTTCTCGGCCTTGCTTGTATCAGTCACGTTCATCCTCTACCAAGACCTCTACTCTCAGCTAGCCATCAGAGGGTTCTTTGATATCTAAATCGTCTCTTTATGGCGGGTTTCTAGGCTCACAGTAGTCAACTTGCAGCGAGTTGTACATATACAGGCTACGATATTGGACTTGGTTCGATAGCCGCTGATCTAGCCTTTGATCACTCAAAGTTTACCTGCCTTCGACAAATCATTTGGTACGTTATCTGCCGGTATCCCCAATTCTAGTGATCTGATTCCGCGTTTTGGAACTCAAATAGTACGCGGCGAATGCTCAATGTAGCTTTGAATCTCCATTCTGACCTTGTTAGGTTAATTTTTGTACACAATCCAAGTATTCTGGACGAGCTAAAGCATTTGATAAAGGCTTCATTACGGAAAATCGCATTCTGTTTCATTTTGGGGCCAGCCTATCCGATCTCCCCCGGCCTTTTGGATAGACCCAAAGTCGAAGACCCTTTCCAACTGTTCGGCGCCGAATTTTTCTCCAGTCTGCTCTTCTGTAATAGACTAGCTTCTGATCCCTGACCTACATTCAACTTTTCGTTTCTTCAGATCTCATTCTCTACTGCAACAATGACAACAAAAACGATGACGGCAATCACCTTGACGCCTGGTACGGTGTTGGGTCAGAAGGATGAGAAGATTCTGTGGCCTGCTGACCCCGAAGATGTTCCCATTCCCGTTTTCGACACCGGGGTCTTCATTAATGAGTTGGCAAAGCTAGAGATCCTACCCAGCAAGCTGGAAAATGTTTCCGACAATGACAGACTGAATTTTCAGCAAAATCCCGAGAATCTCTTAGGAAAGGCCCATGCACAGGCACCAGCCTCGCTGAAAGAAGGCACTTACCGTGGAACTCAACTTGCCCTGACCAAGATCTATGAGCTCATTGAGAAAAGGTATTTTGAATCTCTTGTCCTAGCATATTGTGCGTAATTCAGGATGGGTGTGTGGCTTTTTGTCTTCTTGTATACTTTAATTCATTGCCTTTCTCGGAAGTGGACATCGAAAAAGCATAATACTTCAGCCCTGTTCCTGCGCTTTGCCCGCTTAAGACGTCTCATTTCCATATACTAGGTTGTTAATTTATGATAGGTATTCATCTTACATGGACACCGTCAACTTCGAGCCTACTGTACCATCGCCTCTTTCCTTAGATCAAAAGCGTCAATTCTTTTCGTTCACGAACGGATCGGATGGCTATCCGCCTCATCTCAATCTTGCGGGTAACCAGCCAGCAGCCGAAGTTGAAGCAAGCAACGTTCAAAAGTCGACACTTTCGCCGTTTCACATTTTCAACCAGATGCGACTGCTGCAACTGACATCGCTGATCCCGTCCGTCATTCCAGATAATTTCATAGTGAGAAAATTAGCGGGATTTGGAGGAGAGCTCGCCAATTTGATTTTAGGTGGGTTTGAAGGAATGGGGACACCCGACGTCGGCCAAAAGCTCGAGGACGTTGAAGACTACAACCGGAAGATGCGTGCTAAGCGGCACTTCAATGACATCTTTAATCTACCAAACATTGGCGATCTAGAGGATTGGTACACTGATGCCCGCTTCGCGCAGCAGCACTTCACAGGCACTAATCCAGTGACCATCGAGCGAGCTTCCGAGCAGTGGATATCGCATTTCACTGCAGCTTCCGACGATCCAGCAGACAAGCGCGCTCAGCAAATTATCATGGCTCTTGCTCAGAGCTCTCCGGAGTCGCTGTATATGCAAGACTACAGCTATTTCCGTAAGGCGGCCGGGATAAATGAATCAGCTGTCATCAAATGCAAGTTTGAAAAATCGAACAGGAAAGGTTACCGTTATGGATGTGCCTCCGTATGTCTTTTCTTCCTGAGTGAAACTGGTGTGCTGCAGCCGCTTGCCATCGTCATCGACTGGCGTGGCAGCGCCGACAAATCGGTGACAATCTACAATCGCGAACTTGTTAAACGCGACACACACTTCCAATCGATCATTGCACAGGCTGGACAGAAGGTTGAAGAAACGAAGACGATTGATGAGGCCCACGATTGGGCTTGGCGATACGGTGAGTCCTCATTTGTTCCTTTCTCACGGGAGATGAGAGTTGTTTGGTGGCCCCCCAAAAGACTTGGGTTGCCCCACTCTGCGTAATGTTACACGTACTAAGCATTTAATCATGGAATGCTATGGACTAATGCCCCATGAATGATTGTTGTCCTCATCAATAACTGCCAGACACTATGACAAGAAAGAAAAGGCAAGTGCTAACAATATGCAACAGCCAAAACATGCGTACAGACTAGCGACTGGCTTCGTCACGAAGTCACTGTGCATCTGACGAACACGCACTTAGTCGAGGAGTCGATAATTGTCTCGGCAAACCGGCAGCTACCATCTGATCATATCGTTCTTCGGCTACTATATCCTCACTGGCAGAAGACCCTTGCCCTCAATGCAGCAGCCCGAGACACTCTTATGCCACATGTGATAATCCCCATTATTGGCTTTGAAAAAGAGGAAATCTTGAGCTTTGTCAAGCATGAGTATGAGAACTTTGATTTCAGAGGCCAATACGTCCCCGATGACCTCCGCCGTCGAGGCTTCCCGCCTGAGCACCTCAATGATCGCAAATACCACAACTACGCTTACGCCCGGTGCATTCACAGTATGTGGTATAAGATACGGAACTACGTGGCCGAAATGCTGTCCATCAAGTACGCGGGACCTAACGCCGACGTGCAAGTCAAAGGTGACACATATGTACAGGCCTGGTCCGAAGAGATGCGCAAGTCTCACAAGGACGGTGGCGGAAATCTCCAGCATTTCCCGACCTTGTCCACGCTCAACGAGCTCATCGATTGCGTAACTATGTGCATTCACATTGCCTCTCCGCAACACACGGCGGTCAATTATCTCCAAAATTACTATCAATCCTTCGTCATCAACAAACCCGCTTGCCTATACGCGCCTCCTCCTACCTCCCTTTCAGAGCTCCTCGGGTACAAAGAATCCGATCTGGTCGCCGCACTACCCATGAATCAGGCCCAGGACTGGCTTCTTGCATCTCATATCCCCTATCTCCTTAGCTTCAAGCCGGGCGATAAGGAGAGTCTGATCATCTACGCTGCGTCTAAGTACCACGTATACAAGTACAAGCACGGAGCGGATGAGATCAAGACGAAAGAAGCGGCGGCGCGCTTCTACAAGGCGCTTGCGGACAGTGAGAAAGAGTTTGAACAGTATGGTCGGGAAACGAATGATTCGGACAGGATCAAATATGAGGTGCTCAGCCCGGCGTGGAATGCAGTTTCTATCCTGATCTAATGTTGAGAGGCTATTCAGGCGTTGACATGGTGTGCAGGTAAGGCTGACGCGATTTTTTCAATGCAGGGACCAGGATTGCTTGGAGTGATAGATGCTGACGGGCTGATGGGTTGTGCGGATGAAGCTATAAATTCCGGCAGCACGCAAGTAAGGATGGATCTCATTGTTGCCTATACTGAAATACAGTTTTTGAGCTGTTACACCCGGAATGGTATCATAATCTACTCATTTACCACGTTCAATTGTTGTCATTGTCCTAAATTCTACCCATGTTTCCCAATCTAATTTTCAGGTACCCAAATCACTACGAGGCCCCATAAAGTCCCATTCAACAGAACAGGTCCATTGAACACGGGGCACCTGCATTCTATAATCAATTCATCTCTTCAATGGCGTCTGAGCAAGTGGATCTCCGCCTTTCCAGATCTTTGCGAATTCTCGAAGGACCTCGGCATACACTGCTGCAACTTTCAAGAATTCAATGACAATTGTACATCAAAGCGTAGCCCCACCTCATCGGCGACAATCTTCCCGGCTTGCGATGCCATGCACTTTACCCTTTCTTGCACTGTGTTGCCTTTGCCGGCGGAGGGGTGGATACTTCCTATGGCGGCAAGTCTCGGCATCGCAACGGAGCGGCGCCTGCCGCGCTAACATGAATGGCAGATGTGGGCCGGACAGGCAACAATGCGATGGTAGACTTCAATAAGGCGCCACCGCATATCAGGAGACGGTAGAAGATCGACCGGCGGTGACAGATCGGCTGGGGGCATATAGAAGCACCGTGCGTCTCCCACATTTTTGGTATTCTTTTTTCTTCTCTTCTGTCCATCCACCGGTGCTCTCACGAGCTTGCTAGACACCGCTGTCGAGATCATCTTTGCTTATAGACTCAATTCAGATAGACCTCCAGGAACTTCTTATATAGAGCGCTTTCTTCACGGTTCTGCATTAGTACTTGCTTTTCATTCTCTAGATCGAGCCTGCCCTTTGAGGCACACCACATCACAACAACCGGCGCCTCGCATCGTTCCTTCCCACATTCAGATCTTTCATCAACGGGCAGCTTTGCCGGTACTGCATCCACTTGAAGCTGTCAACATTCAGAATAATGTGATAGACTTCCTTCTCTTGGATCACAACAGTCACGAGCTTGCTGGACACTTTGCTATCACCAAGCGTCATCTTCGAACTTGCTAGAAGTCACTGTCAGTTTCACGCGCAAGAGGTGTGATTCATTCTACTCCTTTCATGTCTCACGCTTACCTGCTTGCTTGAAGGAACCTCAGCACTACAAACGGGCTTATTTAGCCCCTGTACCGTATTTGGGCCTCCTACCTGTTGTGTCGCATCAGTCTTCAGAAAAACGACCTGCGACCTTTGAGTGCCTCGCCTCCTGGGCGATAGAGAGTTCAAGGTCCACGTCTCACGCTCTGGACCGGATCTTGGTATTTGTATTCATTGCACAAGCATGCTAGATGCACTCATCTTCTCGTGCTTCACGAATCTTCGCCGTCGTCTCAGTCTAGAAGCTCGGGTACTGGAAGTTCCTTCCTACTTGAGCAATTAGAGTGACTTTCTCGCCAAAACGAGAACCGGGCACCAAAGATAGGATAGGTCTTGCGGTTCCCGCAAGCACGGCTTCAGGATCTTCCACTTCACAGGTACCTTTTGGTAACGTATATAGTGAGTTTCACCCGAGGTGATTAGACAGAAAGGAGGGGTCACTTACATTTACAACTAGTATTGTTCAACTTCGAGAGACACTCCTCACGACCTTGTCCACCCTTGAGTCGTGCAAAGATACCCAAGGACATTCCAAAATGGCTCTACCACCTCCTGGTCTGCTCCTTCCTCTGAATGATCGAAATTTTGACTTTCGAACCATACACAATAGCGAACGTCAGTTCCAGTGCATCGTCCACGGATTTGTGGCCCACAGTCCAGAAACATATGGAGATATTCAAAGCGCCTATTCTCGAGCGCCAGACCCTCGTTTGCGATTACTCTTCAACGTGAACGCCGGCCGGTTAGGCGTTGCAGCTGTAAGACTGACGATCCTATACTATCATGGGACTTTACCAATCACAGCCAACACATTCACGCCGGGCAATCAAGCCGTTGCGGCAGCCATTTTTATTTTTGAGACGAGTACACTTGCAAGGCATGACGACAGGGGAAAGCCAAGATATCAGCTCGATAGTGCTGCAGTCACCAAGCTCCATGGCAGATCCAAACGCCTGAAAGAGCCAAGAGAAATTCAGGCATACCCGACAGGGCCTATCCTCAATGGGACTATGAGATTCAATGTTGTGACCTGGGACTGCACTGTCGATGATCCTTGGGCAGTCCACAACCTAATTACGCCTGGTGGACTAGCTGGAGGGCCCGGGTCTGAGACTGCAAGATTAATCGCCAGACTAAAAGAAAAGGCAAGGCAGGAATGGTCAGTATATATACGACTGTCCGGGGACAATGACTTCAACAATCTCGAAACACATACTCTGGGGCCTCTGAGAAGACACCTCGAGGAGCGTCATCCTCCGTTATACCCCTACGACCCGACCGTTCTCAATATGACTCTCCCTGACTATCAAACATTCAGAGGAGGCATGTTAAATGCCCAAGGGGATCCAGCCGCACACGACGTGTACCTTCTCCCAGCAATGAGGAATCGTGTTAACCCACGACCTATTGTCGTGGCAAGTTCAGTTGGGGAGATTCGTGAGCAAAAATATCTTGAGATGTTCCTAGACGGATATGTCAAAAACTATCGTATAAGGCTGTTGCTGGTGCGTTCACCAACTCAGGTCTTGAGGCTTGGAGCAAACCAGCTGAATACTCCCAGCGCTCCAGGCACGGTTTCGGAGCCTCCAGACACATTTTTATACCTGGGGTTTGTCGCTTTTAATCTCAATGGCCCGCATCCAGTTGCAAGACGGATGCAAGTTCCACCAGACGGGACAATATTTTCCGTAAAATTTGACACAGAAAAGAACGCGTTCGGAAGAGTTGTTCGCGATGTCAAGACCGTGAACCATCTCGGCATTCGCGCTGACTTTGTCATGCTCATGCATCTCGAGCGGGGGCACAAAAAGCTAGCGGCGCCAAACATAGGTGCAGCAAAGTGGTACAGCGGAGCCTTGACGCTGATAACCAATCGACTGTCAGTGAACCAGAATCTAGACGCGTTGAAGCAGCTCGAAAGGCCAACCACACCTGCAGCCAGATCCCTGCAGAGAGTCTTCACAATAAGCAGCGATATATATCCCAGAGATCCAAGCACTGTGCACTTCAGTCCCTCTCCCCCAGCTGATCCGACTCAGAGAGCTCAACGGCGCTCTGCTTGGGAGACTGTGGCCAATGCTGTTGCGACTTGGCCAGTCATGCACCCAACCCCTCCACTAAGTAATGTCGCTCAACAATTTGTCACTCGTGTGGCATCGCAGATCGAGGGACGATTTTGCGGGGCCGAGGCATCAATGGGCTCACCTAAGATCCGGGCTGTTGCTGCAAATATCATGGTGATGCTTGGGATCCATCACAAAGTGATGGTCATTATGGGCGAGCCGAGGGACGCGCCGGAATTCTGCTATAGGCTCAATGAAGTGATGAACCATGCCAAAGGTCTCCGTCGGAATAGCGCGGCGAGCGGACAAGTAGACTGGAACAGAATCGCGAGTAGAATTACCAAGTACACGGCAGCAAACTTGGAATCCAAGGACGATATGACCACTAGCACATGGAGTGATCCCAAATACGATCCATACCATCCAATACGGCGACGATTGAACCTGTATTTCGATTGGGCTCTAGACGACCTCCCCGAACAGGCCACGATCACCAGAACACAACACCCACCAACGGGCAGCCATGTGCCCTTGGAGTGGTCTATGGCGAGCCGCGTGCAAGAGCTGATGCAACCAGCGGACGCGCTCCGAGTCCAACAATACTTCCAGCGGCGCGCCGATGTCCTGGATTCAGGCCCATCCGCCAATCCCGAACGGCCTCAGCTTCCCACCTTCAATGCCCAGGTGACACGCGAGCAGGTCAAAGGCGTCGTGCTCCGACAAAACACCGACCTCCTAATCACCGACTGCAAGACCGCCGCGTCCGATCTTGTAACGAACAACTTTCGGGCGACGGTCGTGGTCATCATCGCCGCAGACAGGATCACGCTTGCGGAGGGCTTCAGCGCGTTGATCAGACAGGATTACCAGACCGTCTTTGCCCACGGTGATATGGCGGATCGCAGGTATGGAAACCGCGAGGTGGCCTCGTTCTGGGTAAACGAGGCGTGGAAGACGTGGAACATGTCGTTCTGGAATCAGGTCGGGGTCACGAATCCGGTGCACATCCTCTGAAGTTGCACGTTCTCTTCCTGAAGCTCGGATATGCTGAAATTTTGCATAACAGTTCCTCACACCAGTTTATGCTTGGAACTCGCATTTTCTGACGGCAGCTGGTTTCTGCCTTGAGGCTGCATATTCCATTATCGTGGCGTATGTTGTGAGATGGATGGCCAGATTTTTTTCTCTTACCTAGATTTTCTAGCCCAGATTTCCCTGATCCTGATTCTCACAGATCTTGACCAATGTACAGTACATCTAGATAGTTAGATCTCAATTTGAATCATCATGCACCGATCGTGTAAGAACTCGAAGCGCCGCTGACAGTCGGTGACAGCATCCGGCCCGGCCGACAATCGGATATGTAATAACCTCTGATATCCAGTCTCCACACAAGGCTGCCGCAAGAGCCTAGAATTAGAAACGATCTCGGAATCAAGCCCTATTTCCACTGTCCAAAGAGAACGTTGACATTGCCAAGAGGTCCCAGCCTCGTGCCGCTCTTATCATCTCCCGGAATAGTGATCCGCCGAGGAACCTGTTCTCCCTGCTCCAAGGATTTACGGGAACAGTGCAGGTATCACACGGCTCGATTCGTCACAGAACGTCGGTCCAGCAAATATAGTCCAGGGAACCTGCGCAGCTTTTAATGCGGCTTCAATTTACCGGGATGATGGGGCGTTAGTCTGGTTCATTCTGTGAGATGGGGTTTGGATAGGAAAGATACCGTAGGAAATGCACTGTGCTAAGGAAAGACGGGGAACGGGGAATATGAGATGAGACAGAGCGCATGGGATCGACTGATTTGTAATGGTCAGAGGTCCGAAAATTGGTTTGATTCTTCTATGATTTGCCGTCTTCATGGCGGCTTCTTATCTGGACATTTCAAAGCTCGGCTAGGGCGAGAAACGGCCGTACATTTTCGTAGTTTAATAACAGAATCCCGAAATTGACTTGGTGAGGTCTGCATGTCAGGTAGATCTTTTTCATTTAATGACGTTCATGTTCGGAGTATTTTCCTGTTTCATGCCACATCCTCTTGTGAGGTTATTGAATTATTCAACAGGTCTGTATGCCTGCTCCAACAGCTCCGAAAAAAGTGATATCAGGCCGTATCGGGATTGATACTCGTGTTGGTAAGTTTTTTGCAGGACGGAATCGTTAAATGTCGTGTCGGCAGAAGTAAGTACGTTTATCCAAACAGCCGTAATTTCGCGCGAACCACGTAATAAAGTAACCCATAGGCCTAGAAAGATATTAGAGACTGCTTTACGCGCATTGAAGTCCTGAGACCGTACCAGTCCGCCAAGGTGTCCGCTGTGAGAAATGCCTTGAAGTTTGCCCTCCTTTTGGGCGTAGATGCTGAACGCGGCAAACAGAGGCACATAGAGCCATGCAGGTATAGGAACCGGCTAGTACAGATTAGCACCCTGCTTTAAACGTTCTGAAGAGAGGAGGAGGGGGTCTTACAATTGGAAATACTTGGAACTGCGTGCGTGGGTAGGTACACGCAAATGTGGCAAGTAGGGCGCAAACACTGCCCGATGCACCCACCAACGCAGTCTCTACATGCTCTCTTCTAGGAGCCTGCCGGTTCAGAAACATGGCCGCAAAGGCAGAGGTAAGCGCCCCTCCGATCCACAAGTTGGCGTACGCTAACGCGCCGTACGTCCGAACGATCATTGGTCCACAGGACCAGAGACTCACCATATTAACCAGGAGATGTAGTGGGTTTCCGTGGGCCAACGAGTAAGATAGACATGTCCACCAGCGGCCTTCTCTCCAATTCCGGTCAGAGAAGACGACGTTCTTCGCGGAATACCCTGGATTGCGGACTTGAAATACGTAGGTAGCTACGCAAGCTGCAATTGAGCCTGGTACATATATTGAAGCATCTCTTCCACTTGACCATCGAGGCATTTTCCGCGATGAAGGATCTCTCGATGGGGGAGGTAAAGGAGGAGGCGATTCGCGCGCTTTTTGGGCTTTTGGGCTCGGTGGCGGCTGATATGCTTTCCGCTTGGCGTATGAGCGTGTAAATGACTGCCACGGGGTCTTGAGACCCCCCACAAATCTTTTTGACGCGGGCAGAAAGGTCATCGAGGCGAATGGTAGGTTGCGGACCGTACTCCAGAAGGGATGGGAAGAGAGAAGTCACTTGATTCTGTCTAGTCCATGAGAATTGAAGAAAATTTGAGCTTTCGAGTGACAGTCGCGGCTCTTATGAGATATATCCGGTATGCATCGATATCTAGACGACGAGTTGTGAGGTTGAAATGTAACTCGGGGACCGTGTTGATATCAATTAGCGGAAAGTGCAGAAGTTGCCGCTTCGACTTCCGTACTTCCATGTTCTCAAAATCTCGAGAGCCATATCTTGCTTCTCATAAGTGGACCGAGAATATGCTGCTAAAGCTAGGTGTGAGAGACATTCGCATTTCCGTGGCTCTTTTATAGAATAAACTATAGCAATGTTTTCTCGAACACGTTCCAAGCGCGATTCAAAGTACTTGAGGTCTCCCTATTCTACTAAGACCGTCTACGAGAGTGTGTAAGAGAATGCATCTACACATATAAATCTTAGATGTCTACGTGAGTTATCAGCTGCATTTTTCTCTGTTGCCCTCTATAACTACAAGCCTCGTTCTGCTCCTTTTTCTGGCGACCGCTTTTTGCTGCTTCCTTGAGTAACTGATCTTCTTCCACTGTGGGACACTTGCGGCTACCAATTCTGTAAGATCCTCGGCCTTGGTGATGATCTCTTGCCAGCTTAGAATAACAGACAAAAGTTCTCTACTATTAAGGGATCCGTTGCATGTCAATCACACTGAAAATATTTTGCGTGTTGGTACTCAACGGTAACTCAACTGCTTATAGCTCTATTCAGATTGAAAGAGAGTACTATCTGAACAAAGTGACTCTTGATTGTTGTGGATGTTCCTTCTCTAGCATTCCGTCAGATTTTGCGACAGAAATGGAAGGCCGAGGTACATGTATACTACGAATAATTTCTTGACATTTGTGACTGGTGTCTCAAAACGGGAAGAAATAATTTGATAGACTCAGCACCTTTATTACCTTTGGAAACTTCATTTCTGCATATCAACAACCCGCAGAGATCGTTTCGTGAAGATCTTTACGTACTAATTACTAGACACTACCTTCAAGGCAGTGATCCAGAACGGTGAGCACTCCCAGACCCTGTAACAGGCTCGACAGCGTTCCCTAAAATAGGCAGTAGGCTGCCCATTAGGGATGGCGTGCAGATCTCGATCTAGCGAATTCTTCTTTCCGAGATCGCGGAGCCTTGAGGCGTTGCTACATGAGTAATGACCCTAAGCTCAGCTGGCCACTTGAACGCCACCGATCCCGCTTTAGGCAGCGGCGTTTCGCCCTAAAGTAACATCACATCTATGAGACGTCCTCTCGACATCTAGATCGCCTTTCACCCCACATTCAAGCGCGGTAAAGCCTCAGCTGCGATCTCAAGCGCCACGTATTAGACCTTTCCGACTGCAATGGCCGCTGGTAATAATCCATTGACATTGTGGAGGACGCCTGGACGCCTACACCTACTGTCTACCCAAGTTCAGAGCCGGAGGCGATGTCACTTCTTCAAGTCCTATCTATAGTGCAATGTACTGTTGTAAAATTGGCACTTTTGCTCGTGTTCTTTGTGGCACTGCCCAGCAGCTAGGTCGATGGCCATCACTGACTCCCCACCACTGCGCAGTCATAAAGAGCTGTAATCTACGATGTAGAGCTACACTGTTCCAATTCCCCTCTGTTTGAGAGGCTTCTCTTGACGAAGATCTTCCCTCCCGCAATCTAGTACTGCCGGTATTCCAAAAATCATGAACCAAAGCACCGACCACCTAGTGCTCAGACTAGCCACATCACGGCGGAGGGTTTACACCAACTATGCCACCAACGAAGGGCAATCGTCACCAATTCTCTTATACCCTAGTGAGAAAGTCGAGAGGACCACCAACAGCTATTTCAACGATCCATACCTATGCCCCAGCCCCCAGAACCAACCAAATGCTCACAGACTTCGACCCTTCAACCTCAAATACTACCTCCTCTGTGGACTGAGCTCTGTCTTGCTTGTCGTGTGTACCTTCGTGACCTATCATCACTTCTTCAAACCGACGTCTGGACAGAAATTCTAGTTCACATCCATACCTGCTTATTGCTACTCATTTGCCGACTCAGCCGAGCCGTCCAAGTACGAGAATAAATGTCGCTAGATATGTTATCCTCTACTTGAGGAGCAATTGAATTCTGGATACAGATAGCTCCGTCACATCTGGTACTTACTACTATTCAGTACGATGACTATCTATGACCTATAAGGTCATTGGAGATTATGGTGCGACTTATTAGATGACTTCACGGATATATCCCAAATTGAGAAGCGCGTTGTTAACCAGAAAGATATCGGAATAACCGGTTCACCAAGATATATATTTTTTTGAAGCCCTCCCAGGTCGACCTATAATCCTTGAAGATCTGATCGATAATAAATTTCGACCAACCGTTCTCTGCTGCCGTCGTCCAATCCCGCATCAAGAGATTTCGGCGCCGAATAGCAAGTGGCATGCCGTTATGGTCGACGAAAGAAAGCATAGTGGACTAAGCAATTGTTTTTCTATGGAGGTTACTGAGGAAGAGACTTTCTTGCTATTGATAGATATCAATAGCGATGTAATGTCTCCTGAGACCGTCAATGGTTTACATGGTACGAGGAGCTTGATTTGTTGCTGTTTGGTATTGGAACTGAATATGTTGTTAAGTATAGGTGTAGCTATTGTAATTTCAAGCAGACCAAGACTGCGTAGGCCCACGTTTAGGCAACATTAATGCTATCGGTACCTTCGTTACCCGACAGAGTACACAGAAACAACAGAGGCGAGTTACCATTGCTTATGATTTCTGATGATTCGGTTGGAATTCTCTGTGATTACGTTGCCGCGGATTGTATCCTGAGTTCACGATTTGGTATACCCAGCATGGACTTCTCGAGATGATGGCAGAGGTGGCTGACATGACTGCTGGAAAACAAAGGGAAAGGAAATTTGAGTCATTGAGGGCTATCAATGTAGTAACAAACCAAGAAATAGACCCTAGATCACAGCAAGTAGGACGAAGTTTGAGGGGTGTCCATCATCTATTCTGTCTGTCAATTCAGTTTCAGGGCACCCCTATGGCTTACATTCAAGAAATTAGTCGCAGATAGCGAGTTTTGCGTGCAACATACTTTCACGTAGTGTGTATCTCGAATTATTTGTACAAGAATCCGATTTCATTCGACGTCGGTAGCGAGGTCCCCTCAATCTAGACCCTTCCCCATACATGTTCCGATTTCGCATCAGTCTAAGAAAATACTTGTCATAGGGTTTTTGGGGGAGATATTTTCAGCTATTATGAGGTCAGCCACGCCTGTTCCAGGCCTAGTTCAACCATTTTATGAGTATTTGTAGGCGACCCAAGCCTCGTCTCGACTCGAGCAAGATCAACTTCCAGAGGACCACGCAGCAGACCTTATAAAGAGACATCGAAATGTGGCAACCTACATAAGCCGGAGACTCGTAATAAATTTGATCAGCTTTTGAGCAATATAGGAAGCTTGGGCACTTCGACTACGTTTTTAAGAGCCTCTAAGAGTAGAAGGAGGCTATTCAAATGGAGCTGGGCAGAAGAAATACTCAAGCTTCAATTACCACACCGGCAACGTCCTAAGATTCGCGGATCTTGACACGGTCTTATTTTTGCGCCGAAACTTCCTCAGGGTCCAGAACCCTAAAACGGCGAGAAGACAAGGTTGGCTCTTATTGATAACGTGTGTAAAACAGCCACAAAAGCTCTACATCTGGAGCATGGTCCTGCGTTGTGGAAGCTAAGCTCCTTTCGCGAATAAAACAACGACGGAGAAGTCCCGATGAAGAGCGTCCATTGCCAGTGAACGAGTCATGACCACCTCAATTCATTACGCTACCTCTCAACTTACCTTTTTAGAACCTGCAGTAGCCTTGAAAACTGGATGCTTCTCCGTCCGCTAGCCTACGGTTGATCTGCAAGCCTCAATTAGATTTTTCTATTGCATAGGCATTTTGCCTTGCACTGCCGGCATTTGCTTCTAACCTGACCCGGTTGTGGTATATCTGGCGCTGCTTTACACATTTAGGTAGCCCGTTTTAGATCTTTGCCTCTTTTGGGTGCTTCTGGCTGGCTTTCCTGTTGCACGGTGGTCTCCTCGATGGCCATGCCACGTGGACCTTGTCGTCGACTCACCTTGGTTTGCAAGTACACACCAGCTGGAGAACTACAGTTTTCAAATAGACTTGTCAGCCAGCCACAGGGATAGGTGGCGATCTAGTTCTGTCTTGCCTCTGTGGCGGGCTGATAGTTTTCCACACCGCATTTTCCGGGATCGGCTGTTCCAACGAATCCTGAGTCTCGAACGAGCCTGCGCAGGTATCGCAATCGCTTCGTAGAGCAATGAGTGCATGGCAACATTTTCAATAAGAGAAGGCAGAGGTAATGAGCGAATTCCGTAAAGCTGGCGTTGTGCTCCAGCGCAATTACTTCAGTCAAGGAGACAGTAAGCCCCTCCAAATCCTTGCTTTTGTTGTTGCTGGATGTCTTCCCAAAATTTCGGGCCATGGTTTGACATCGTGTTAGAGGATTGAGCGTGATCTAATTCACCAAGGACAAATGCGAGTGAAACACCGAGCTGAGTGAAGGTCTTTGCTATACACGTCTATCGAGACCTGCCTACGGTCTCAAAGCACAACTTAGGCTCCGCCCGTCTACGATTCACGGATCGGACTCCAAAACAAATTCTTTCCATCCCAGATCTGCTTTACCGCTTTTAGCTCATGTAGCATATCTTCTGTCCACAGCTCGCTCAAGTCTTGTCCAAAACGCATATTGTTTATAAAGCAGGCCTTTGGTAGTTGCTTGCTGTCATCCTTCTCTCTAAATATTGCCACGACATCCTCTCCAAGTGCCTTTGCCTTTTTGTGGTTATCTTGCAGACGGTAAAGCGGCGTTGCTTGCATGAAGATGCATCTCTTCCTCCACTGGTAAAAACTCTTATTTCCCGCATTCTTTTCCAGCACCGTTGTGCTCCATGCGCCTAGAACGTTGAAACTTCCCGCGCTTTCGTCACCAAGCTCATCCCAGTATTGCTTCCATCGTTCGTATACGCCAATGACACTCTCAGTGGATACTTCCTCAAGCATACAGTTGTAGTATTCCTTCATACCGCCATGGACGTTGAAAGGTTCAGCCCCGTCATTCATGGTCGTCATCGGAAGCATCGCTGTCTCGGCTGAAATCGCCGTCTCTGCAACTTCAGGAGTCAGGAGAGCTGCCGCAGCCTTTTCCGCATCGCTTTCAGGGCCATAATAATTAACAATCAGCAAGACCATGGCAGCACCTTTCGCTGGAGAATTGGCCGGAGTTTTGGCAAAAGCTAATAAAGGGACAAGCGGACCAGGAGGTGGAAACATGGATACAAATGTTTTGGCCGCAAATGGAAGTTCATTAGGAGCGAAGATAACCTTCCGTTGCCATAACTTGTCCCCGGTCAGGCCCAGGTCCGAGATAGGAAATGCCCGGAGCGTTAGGGAAGTGATGACGCCGAGTCCGTGACCACCTCCTCGAAGTGCGTTGAACAAACGACTTTCCTCGCCCATAGAGGAGTGCGTGAGGGTTAGAATCTTGCCGGATGCAGTTACAATTCTGACCGATAAAACATTGTCAACCGCGAATCCGTTGATGCCATTGAAGGCACCAGAGCCTCCCCCAAGAAATGCGCCAATCATTCCTACGGTGTTTGAATTCGGTGTAACTAATCACGAATAGTTAGAAACGAATTGTCTCGCGACGAGGATTAGTCTTACGGGTGTAGAAGCCCTCAGCCATGCAGGCTTTGAGTACATCTCCAGAGGTTGCTCCTCCTCCAATAGACACTGATTTCTCCTCCTTATTCACCTTAACGTCTTTGAACTCCTTCATATCCAAATATAGTGTGCGGTCGTTGATTGGCACAAATGCGCCATGGCCACCATTGGCTGGGATTACCTGGAGACCATGTTGCACCGCAAACTGTATCACAGAGAGAATGTCGTCCTCATTGGACGGGGCGACGACCGCTGCTGGTAATGATACACCTGCATCAGACCATCGGGAAATGATGCTGTGTAGATCTGTCCCGGGTTCTGGGACGGTAACTTTGCAGGTTCCCAGGAGGGAAGTCCGTATGCCATTGAGTTGGGTTGACATTTCGAGGTTTTCGAAAAGCGCGTCTGAATTGCGAACAGTGAGAATTTACCAATTATCTTGTATGAAGAATCCGAGAGGATCCGAGGGGATCCTTCGATTTATGAAGTACCTCGCATAAGGAGGCGCGTCTTGTCTTAGTCATCTTGGCTCAGAAAGGCAATGCGGCCGCATTTCGTGCCATTAAATAAGATTCTTACTTTCAACTATGTTCCGCAAAGGCCTCTAGCTCATCGTAGCTTTGTGTCGTGGCTCTTGGCCCGATTGTAAACCAAGATTACCTCACTGTATTTGCCACTCTCCAAGTTGTGGTGTAGAACTGCGTTACCTAATTTTGAATATCCATAAACCGCAGGCTTTGCAGGAGCACGTCTCTAAAATTTCCATTATCGAGACATGCACATAGCACAACTATGCTCGAAGCCAAGGAACGCTAAGTATGGGATTTTCTCGTGCTGTCTTAGGAAATGTTACAATGGGTTTGTCGTTAAGGTAGGTGTGGCGATACTGAGATGGAAAGGTATTTTTAGCAACCTGATGGAATGCATTTATATCGGCATGGAATGCCTCTTTAATAGCATAAAAGCACTTCATTCCTCTTTGGAATGTGGCAGGCCCTGCCACAGCTACGTCTGCCTTTAAAATGCCACATATTCATCTTTTCCGTCTCCTAGGCTACTCTCATTTCTGTTGATCGTTCGCAGCCACTCCCCTGCAGTGAACGAGTAATCAAAATGATCAAAAGAGCCCTTCTAGTGCTACTCTCAGCACTTTCATTCTCTCTTGCAAACCCAAGGCGGGTCATGCAGTTCCGCGGTCAGCCAGATGGCAACAGCACATACCCTTTCAATCATACAACGTCAATGTCATCAGCTTCTCTCCAAACCGGGGGAATCGACCCTCTCCTCTCGTCAATGCTACCGCTTGTCTCCCTCCCATCCCAAGTCCACCCCAGTGTCAACCCTCATTTCCCTAATGCGACCACGACGGTCACAGAGACAGTGACGCTGACAAAGACACCTTCTGTGCTAAGTTGCCAATCTACAATTCAATTCCCCAGCCCCGTGGCTGGTGGTATTTGTCCGAATGGAGATTGCTCGCCTGATGGTTCTCTGATTTGCGAGCCAGACGGGACCAGATTCTGTTTGTGTGATCATGGCAAAGCCGTCGATATGGGCCATGTGGCAGCGGGAACAAAATGTGTGGATGGCGCGATAGTAGCGGCCCGCTTACAAAGATAAACCTAAGAGAGTAACATATGAATGTTTTTGGCGTTGTTTTTGGTTACAGATATGGAGGTGTGAAAGAAAAGCACCTTGGCTTGGGTTGGAGATAGAGCCAGTAAGTAGAAAGATGCACTGAAAGGAGAACTCAACGCACTCGTATTTAATTAATTCATTGAGAAATTATCTAGAAGAGAAATTATGGCCTTTGCAAGGCGGTCTATAAAGTATCAGAGTTAGGTAATGTAAGTCGCTATCAATGCAACTATCGTGAGCCAGATACAATGGAGGCGGCCGATTATTTCATATTCACGGTACGAGTAGATTGTGAGATTTTGTCGCCGCATGTCTATCTACATGGGAAATGCAGCTGGGGTGTGATGCAAAAATTTTCGACGCAAACGGGTCGGTCCAATGATTGTCCGTCACTTGCCCGCAGCTGTACTCTCGATAGCCGGCAATAACAGTGATTGATTGAATGACATGCCGACAGGACCATCGGTAAGCTCTTTACTCTATTATCCTAGCTTCTATAGCATATGGGTAAGCTGACAGTACAACCTATTGTAGAAACAGTCCGCACCTCGTTTCGTGCTTCCATCGTCCTCAAAATCCGACCTACAAACCCCAGCTCCGCGGAAGCGCTTCGCTCAAGCTCTTAATTCTGCGCCTTCTCAGCCATCCTCGTCCCAATTTGTAGGCACACTTCGATCAGTGACACCAGCCAGCAACAGAAAGCAAGTGCAATGGCGCGATGACAATGACATTCGGGAGCCTGGATCCTCCCCACCCTTGCCTCCGTCACGGTTGAATCTCTCATCCTCGGTAATAACTGACCGTCATGATTCCATCGACGACGACTTTGTGGAGGGTACCTCAAATGAGGATGACGATGAAGACAGCACCTTAGCCTTGAGCTTCCGCGATAGGCTAGATGAAAATCATAATGTTGCTATTGATGACACCAACAGACGACAGTCTACAGAAGACGGCGCTTATGATTCCCGCAAACGTCGGCGTCTTGATACTCCGGATAGGAAACCAATATGGTTATCGTCTTCCTCATCCTCGTCTCCGGCGCGTGAAGAGCCAGATAATGATCATGTTGATCTAAATGAGGGGCCTATCTCAAGTCCTGACCTTCCTTCGCCTACACTCGCAACCCGTTCGCTGCCTCGTTTTAGGCGTCCAGATACCGTTGCGACCAATGAGGATGAGCCCGCCAGTACAGCTCGCCCGTCATTCCGTCTGCCTCCTGGTGCAACAGATAGTCCTACCAATGCGTTACCCGAAGCATTCTCACCGTCTCGTCGACGTGGCAAGGGCAAGGAGTACATTCCAGGCGGCATGGCAGATACGATGAGAAGCTGGATTGTTGGGCTTACAGCCGAAGATCACAATCACTCATCACATGTCTCAGGTGGTGACCGTCCGCAATATACACGCACAATCAAAGTCAAGGCCGTTGGAAGAGATCGGGATGATCGATGCACCCTCGTCAGGTGCGATGACGGAAAATTGGTAATGTTGGTCGGCAATGGTGGAAGCTTTCATGAACAGCGAGTAAATGATGGAAGTTTGATCGGACTTAAGGGTGGCCGTATGTCGTGGGGCTTTGAAGGTGGTACTTTTTCGAGCAGAGATTTTAATGAAGGAATGATCGTCAGTGTGCTGTGGGATGTACTTGATCCATGACTAACGGGAATCACGAGGATTAATGTCTAAATTCTAAGAACCATCAATGGTTTGGAAAGACTGTGTTGAACTAGTCGTGTGTCACAACAACGTTGACTGAGCCTTAGAGCATTGATAGCTCCTTGTATTCGTAGATGGCGTAAGCGGTAATTAGGGCACTTTTGTAGGGCTGTGCTGCGCGTCCCGCGTTCTCTAAGACGCGTTCCACTGTTTTGAGGTCTTGGCGCGCCTTACCAAGTTGAAGCTATCTTGAGCACGCCAGTCATTGAAGATGGGAATCTTGCCTGGGTTCACAATTGAGAGGGAATCTAGGACACCGCGATGTCAATGATTCTCTATGACCATCTTATTCTTACTCTCTCTTTTTAACCCTAGTATTATTTCGTCCTACCCTCAAGATGTCGGCCCCGACAACGCCGCAGAGCTCTCAGTCACGGTCAACGAGTCAATCGCCGGCACTACAAACTCCAGACTTTCTAACGCCTAGCCGCAAAGTCAGAGCGCTGTTGGCACAGTTCGATGATGATTCCGACTCTGCTCCTGAAGCTGCCTCTACCAGACCCAGACAATCTCCAAGCACGGGCGGCGCGCCACCGACGACGCGCCCGGTTCCCGAATTCACGGAGCACGACGATGACTCAACGAGCAGTGAAGATGAGGACATCTTACTGAAGCCTCGCGGCCGTATGGCTGCTAGAATGCAAGCTCAAAATAGTCCAGAGGGCCGACCTGCAAGCAACCAAGTCCAACACAAGAAGAGGTCAGAGAAAGATAATGGAGTGGGACATGGAATTCCTCCTCCTTTCAATCAAGTCGCAAATGACCAAGAACAACCAAGCAGTGATGATGAACTAGGAGCACCACGAAGAAGACTCCAACAGAGAAGGTCAAGTCCTGCAGAAGCATCCCGAGGTGCTGAGGAAGGATCTCGATCTCCTTCGCCACTTTTCGTCCCCTCTCCAAGTGCGGATCGCAATATAATCTCCATCGATAGCAAGAAATCTGAAAGTGATGACTCAGATTCCGATGACCTGCCAGAGAATCCTCTGAAGGCAGATCCTAAGTCGAAATTCATGGCTTTAGTCGAGAAGTACCGAAAGCATCGTCTTGAGCAAGAAGCGGAAGAGGAGAAGAAGAGAGCCGCGAGACTAGAGCAACTGAAGAAGGCTGGCCTGACGTCAGACAGAATTCGCGGCTCAAGTCCTGCAGACTCCTCCGCCGAAGACAGTGAGCTTGAGGCAGGACTCGTGCCGGACAGGTCAAACAGGTCGAGACCCGCGAGAGGAGCTAGCAAGAAGGCTCTTGAAGAGATGAAGAGGGAACAAGAACGTATCAAGCGGAATATGCAGCTAGCACATCAAGCAACGACCAGGAAGAAGATTACCAAGGAGAGCTTGTTGGCTAGATTTAATCTCTTACCATCAGATAGTCCGGCGAATGGTGAGGTGCTTGGCAATGCTTCTGCAACCGCAAGTTCTGCGCCTGCCTCAGATTCCGAGAGTAGACACGAGAAGAACACGCCCCCGACGAGCCCACTGCCTTCAGATCATTTGGATGAAGATGCTAGCGACAAGCACATTTCAGCTACCGTTGTCGATCCACCGGAAGCTCAAGCGATCACCAGTGACGATCTCGAGTTGCCAGAAATAGGCAGTGTTCTTACACAGCCTAAGATAGACAAGGGAAAAGGTAAGGCCGTTAAGGAACAACCAGAAAACGCCATGCAGCAACCTGCACTCCATTCTGATGCCCAGTACTCCAAGCCCCGGCCAATCCGCGTCCGTCTATCAAAGGAAGAAGCCATGGTGAATCACACTGCGGATGACGAGCTCGAGATCCTCAGCTCTCCACCTCGTATCCAGTCCAAACTCCCCATCTTTGACAAACTCCCCACAAAGAAAGCCTATGAAGCCCCCTCTCACCACCTTCTCAGAGCCCTTGCTCATCTCAACAGTCCTGCGCAGATGGAAAAGAATCGCAAACTAATGACCGTTGCTGAGATGGAGATTTCGCTCCGCCGCAAGGCACGACTTCAAGCTGCGCAGGAGCGTGCCGAGAGGATTGAAGCGTTAAAGGCGAAGGGTGTGTATATCCAGACTGCGGAGGAAAGGGAGAAGGATCAGGAGGAGGTTGAGGATCTGGTCGAGAAGGCGAGACAGGAGGGAACGGAGATTGCTAGGAGGGAAAGAGCGTTGGCGAAGAAAAATGGGGAGATTGTTGATGACGGGCTAGATGATAGTGATGATGAAGATGACGAGGATTTCGAGGATGAAGAACAAAATTCTGGATCAGATGAGAACGAGAATGAGAATGAAGAGCCGGGTGAGAACGAAGAGGAGGAGAGCTGTAGGGAGGAAGACAATGAAGAGGCTCTTGGTGATGATGGTAATCTTGTCGAAAATGCGAACGGAATGATTGATGACGAAGCAAACGAGCAGAAATCTGATCAGGAATCAGACGAGGAAGCAACAGAGACTGAGTCAACCTCTGGTGATGAACCCGCAGTCAAAGCTACGCCAATCAACGCTTCGCGCAAAGCTCGCAAATCTCGAGTGCTAAGCGACGATGAAGAGGAAGATGAGAACGATACTTCTCCGGCTCTCCCACAAAAACCTAGCGCTTCCAAGACTCCACAATCTATCCCTCGATCTGCTCGCAAAGAGATCCCCGGCCTACCTATGTCCGACGACTTGCCGCTCGGCCTGACCCAGGCGTTCGCTGCAACAATGGCAGATAACGAGTCCGAATCACCCTCTCAAAGTGTGAACCGCATGCGAGTACAAGATCCAGACCAAGATTCTCTCTCCATCCTACATTCCATTCCCTCACCTGCCGCCATCCCCATTCTACGTCGTAAATCCACCGATTTGATCGAAGAATCCCTTCCCGCAACGCAAGCGGACACTCAACCTTTGGACCTCTCTCTCACCTTCACGCAACAACAGCGCGTGCCGGAATCACCGATGACACAATTCTCTGAGATCCCAGACCCAACGCAAGACGCAGGGTATATGATGACGCCGTGGAAGGGAAGGCGGTTTGATAGCGAGACACCACAGCAGATGCCGCAGTCAACAGTTGAAACAGTCGTGCTGCAGTCGCCACTTGTGGGGAAGAAGAGCAGAGGCAGGCTACAGAGGGGGCCAAGGGAGTCGGTGGAGGACAATTCAAAATATTTTATCGAGCCGTCAGCGTTTGATGTGCTGAGGTCTTCCGCGCGACTGCAGGCTAAGCAACCGCCTATTGATTATGACAAGGAGAAGTCAAAGGCGAAAGATATGGTTGAGGAGGCTGCTGAAGAATCGGATGATGAGTGGGCCGGGGCTGGCGGTATGAGTGACGATGGAGGGTCGGAGGACGAACATGATAGGGGCATGATCAATGATGATGGGAAGGAAAGAGTTGACGAAGAAGCACTCGCAAGGCTGCACAAGTGAGTCTTTCTTCGTTCAGCTGACCTCTTGACCTAAGCTATAGCGTTCGCCGGAAACATTTTAGCTAACGCATAACACTTACAGTTCCAAAATTGTCGCAGAAGACAACGCCCTTACAACCAAGCTCTATCAAGACGTTACAACTGGTGGCCTTCGCAAGAGACGCGCTGGAGCCAATGACCTCGACATTAGCGACGAGGAAGACGCGCAACAAAGACGCCAGGAAGCTAAACGTAGGAAATTCGCAAAGATGAGGAGGGAGCTGTTGAAAAGCGATGCGAGAATTGAAAAGATTGCCGAGGATCCTCGAAAGATGGCATTCTTGAAGGCCATCGAGGATAGAGAGGAGGAGGATGACGAGCGGGAGCTGGAAGAGGCAGAGAGTCAGCAGAATGAGCAACAAGAGAGTCTAGGGCAAGACCAAGAAAGTCAAGCGCAAGGACAGGTAGAAGAGGGAATGGTAGCTCGCCCGCCGCTAATCCCCTCAAACCCGTCAAAGACGAACCGCCTTCCTGGACCTATGCGGCGCACCGGAAAACAGGGTAGTATTACCTCCTATGCCGAGTTGAGCATGAACCGAAAGCCTTCCAGCCACGTCGAACTCCGCGAGTCGATATCCTTCCTTATCGAAGAGCCGGATTCACAGGGCCCACAACTCTCTGAGAACGAAGAGCTTGAGTTTGAAGACGCACCATCAGACGGCAACGAAGACGAAAACGAAGACGAAGAAATGTCAGACTTCCTCGTCGAAGACAGCCAGCCCACCGACCCACCCACCCACGCAAACGCCCCATCCGAAGAACCCATCTTCAAGAAACCCACCCTCCCCCGCTCATCCTCCTCTTTCACAGCTACCGCCCGCGCCCCGCCCGCCGCGCGACGCACAGACCGCCCCAACGTCGTCAACCGCCTGACCCTCCTCCGCCACTCTTCTTCCTCATCATCTTCCTCGACCGCTTCCAGCGTGTCCGCGCGCATGGCCTTCATGACCTCGTCCGAAGGGGGCGGCGCGTTCAAGCCGCCGTCGCTGCTAAGGAGGGCGACGACGAACTCGAACTCGAACTCGAGTTTTGGGTCGGACGCGGGGACCGTGGGGACGGAGAGGGGGGGCGTGGAGAATGATAGGGTGGTGGCAAGGAAGGGGGTTGGGGGGGTGAGGAATGCGGTGAACTTTCGTGGGACGGTGGGTGGGAGGAAGAGAGCTGTCGTGGGTGTGGAGAGGGGGAGGGTTATTGAGGGGGCTGTGAGGAAGGGGAGGAGTGGTGGGAAGAAAGTTGGTGCTGGGGCGGGGGGAGGGGGAGGGTTTTTGAAGGGGTTGTTTGGGGGGAAGGGGACTTGGGAGTAGCAATGAAGGCTTGTGATGGGGAAGGCTATTTGATGTGATCTTGCGATAGTTTTGTCTTGGATAGAGCGGCTCAGGCTGTGTTTTGAGTATCGTAAGGATTCGATGACTAGAGGTCACAGGTAGAGCTGAGTCATGTCTATATCACCTTCAGTCAAGTCCACTTCCCTACATCCTTTATTGATGCCCGATATCGACATAAAACCTCTGAGTGGCATTCGCGTCCACGGAAGTATTCATCTTCACGACGAAGATGGGCATTTGCGGGTCTGCAAAAGAGATGAGTAAAAGTTTCCTACACCTAAGGTGGGTTATGATACAGAGCGTTGGAACAAATAAGAATGACTGAGCAAGATGACACATACATAACATGACATGCCGCGAACTCAACGAACATCACGAGATGCCCAAATACAACCAAAAAAGCAGACAAAGAATAAAGCACAAGCACATGATACGTACCATCCACCCACCCCATCGTAACCATGCCGTCGCAGAAAAAGCGAAGCCCTCAGCAGCCGCCCGGCCAACGATTCCCCCTACCACTTCCACCACCAAAGACGAACAAAGAAGCAACAATAGCACGCATAACATCGGCCCTCGCCCAGCAGCAGCAGCAACAACAACCAAGACACCACGCTCCGCGGTCCCGCGCCGGCTCGAACGCGCGACACCGGCCTCGTCCTCGTACCCGTCACTCGCTGCACCCGTCCGCGATCATCGTGCCGAGGAAGCGCACACCGACGGCACGGCCCAGCAGGTACGGCGAGAGCCGGGGAAGTGTCTATTTCGACGCGAGAGGGTGCCGTGCAGGACTTCGTCGTCCGTCGGCGCTCAGGGGGCGGATGGCTGCGCTCTCTGGGAGATACGACGGGGATACGGGTGGTTGTGAGGAGAGCCGGAGATTGTATCGGACGGTTGTCGAGCGGGAGGGGGATGAGCGGCGCGCGAGGTTTGTTCAGGGTCGGGGTGAGGGGGTGGGGTGGGAACGGGAGCTGGAGGTGGAGGTGGGGGAGGAGAAGGGTGAGTGGATGAGGTGGTTTGCGGAGCCACGACAAGGGGAAGCAGTGCGAGGCGCCGGGAGCGATGGAGAGCCTAGAAGAGGAGGCACCTGGGCGAAAAACGTTGATGATGGGGAGAAGGATGGATGTCATCGCTCTGAAGGGGCTCGGGGAGAGAACATAGACGGAAAGAATAAAGAGAGGAGAGATACAGACCTCGCGCGAAACTTGCCAGAGATGCTGGCGGTAAGACGACCGTCGCAGGCGTGGGTGAGAGACACGACAGCTGAACCGGACGATAACATGCAAGGAGGCTTCAGGAGCCATGATGGGGACGACGGTCCTGACAGCGGCGGGAGTGAGAGCGAGTGGGTTGACGCTTCCGTCCCACCATCCGTATGCCCGTCCAGTGCATATTCGCCCACCGGAACAAGTGATTCGATTCCACCGGATCCAAATCGAGGGCAAGATTTTGCTGAAGGTTATGGAGTCAACGCTTCTGTCAACGTGCAGGTGCAGACGAAGCAAAGCGAAGAGATTGCAGAGAAGCTGCAGCAAGCTATCCAAGATGGAATTCATCCGCAGCATTGTGGGGAAAGAGATGAAGAAGCAATATCTGCTACAGAGGAAGATACACGAAGGGATGAAAAAGAGGCATCTGAACAGACAACACCTTCAAGTAGTGAGCGACAGCGCAGAAAGCGATCTCCGATCTCCGAGATCCTGAGTTTCTACCTCAACAAAGACGACGAACCAAGGAAGCAGGTCCCTGACTTTCAGAATGGCTCTGAAAGAGAGACACAGTTCGTCCAAGAACCTCAAGTGACAGACTCTCACAGCGAAGGGGTTCCAAACGAGTTCGTGTCCATGATCTCAATCGAAGACGAAATAGATGCCCAGCACAGCGCCGACAGCCAAATTATGAAGACTAAAGAGTATGGCAGAAGCAGTGGTGCAGCAGTAGATCTTTCTGAGGAGCGTGCCGTGGACCTTCCCTCGAGCAAGGTCCAAGTTGCAATATCTCCGGACGGGTCCGATGAAGATAAAACCCGATTCTTAGACCAAAAGATCGCACTTGCTAAGCTTGAAGGAGATGATACAATAGCAGAGGAATTGCAGCTACTATATAATAGATCAAATATTAATGAAAATAGTGTCCCAAAATGCGAAGAGAAAGCTGACAAAGCTCTGCAGTGGAAGCTAGACAAGCCACTTCACAGAATCGAAGAATTATTGCTTCCTCATTCCCGGCACTCCTGCGCGTGGGGTGAGCATCTGGAGGAGTGGGAGAGGGAAGGTCTCCGCCGGAGTCAGGAAAAGGCAAATTGGTGCGGAGTAGAGAGCTTCAACGAGCGTAAAAGACTAGCCAGTGATGACAGCTGGAGCTCGGACGACGTAGGCTCGACACCTAGCAAGGCTCAGGGACACAACTCGTTACTAGATCTCCACACTGGCGCTATCAGTACTACTTCTCTTGCAAGCCTTGTCAGCGAATCTCGCCGTACTCTATCGCAACCCAGCCCCGTTCAGCTTTTTTTTGAAAGTCCTACAGAGCTAAGTCCAGTGTCTCTAGGCTTCCAAGACAGGTTTGACTTGATTGAGGATCTCCAGAAACAAACGGACATTGCTTGGAGAACCAATCAGACGGTCCCATCACCGAAGCCCTTCGTCACGAAGGAGAGTCTTCGAGAGAACAAGACAAGGCATCGGGCTATCAAACAGTTCAGTCCCGGTGGGGGAACCACTCCGGCCGTCCAGAGAGCTCCTACTAATTTTCTTCAGCGTTGGCACACGAAAAAACAAAGTCATCGTGAGCTCCCACCAGTATCCGAAGAGTAGAGCATTCACAAGACGGTCCAGAATTTAGGCGCTCCACCATTCTCCGCCCGGGTCGTTCGCACGCCATCTTCAGCAGACCAAGGTAGGCGCGATGATTCCAGAAGGCCTAAGGTTAAGCCATGTGACGAAGGGGCTGAAGACAACAGGAAGCGGTATCTTCGAGGCTTATCGCTGATGTCTCATACCAAGCAGGATAGATTTGATAACAGTCCAGGCATTGTTGTGTCCGGTCAGCAACGGGGTCCTACCGAGAAACGACTGCGAAAGCATGGTCATGCTTCTTGGGAATCAAAGCTCCGTTCCCAGCAGTATCAGCAGCTTTTCTGTCAGATTTATCAATCAGTATAATAATTTCAGAATACTCTACGTAGAGGTTCAGCAGAATCTTTGACATTTTGAATTAGCACGGTGAGATCGCCGACACAGCGATGGCTGATATCCGGCATATCAGATAACAGTCACATGACTTGTGTGACATCATCTCTCTTGCCGGTAATATTAACGATATCACAGAATTAAAAGAGCTTTTCCCATATATGGTAATAACTAAACACGTGGCTGACATCTGAATGATCAAGGGGAAGTTTTAAAGGAGGGAGTTTGTTTTTGTGGGAACAGATAGGCGTTTGCTTGTCGTTAAGGTTAACGATTTCGGGAATAGCCCAGGCGGAGCGCACTGCTACCGGCCACTATCGTGCCACCCGAGTGTCAAGCGACTTTTGTGGACAGGCACGGACAGACCGAGCTACGTTGGCTGCTGCTAGCGTTTTCAACATCGGGATCTTTTTCCATATTATCAATGACTGGTTGAAGACCGTGGTGGGCTGTCCAAGAGGGTGCCGTCGACCACGAGGGCCACGGTACCGTGGCTGGGGAAAAATACATGCAAATAAAGTTACTTCTTCCTCGCACACGCCTAAGCATACAAACGCCCCTTAACTTGCAGAATGCTGGCATAAACTTGACGTACGTGCATTGGATAATGCATTCGGCGCCAGGAACCGTCCACCCTTTATGTGAGACGTGAACGATGTTGATAACGATCGATTGGATTAATGAGTTTGGTTCGGGAGAAGCACAATCCTCGATTTAGGCGTTGTGTCGCTGCTCTTAACGACAGTACTGCAGTATGATGAACCTCGACGCCAGGTACACGTGGGGGTGGGCCCATCTAAGCCATCAAGTAGTGACAAACGGGAACCAATACACTTGTAGGACAATATTTACCGTGAATAGAACTATCTAATCTCAGCTAGGGTTCTTTATTTATGTGGAAACGCTAACATACGTCTGAAGGTTGTTGGAGTTATCTCCAACTCGATGGGAAGCTCGGATAAGAGTCCAAAAAAAGCAACCATCGACATCATATTTCCTTCTTCCATCCTCAACAGATTCGTCTCGGAGTATATTCGAAGCCGGAGGCATTTTCTCGGGCAGATCGCGATCCTCACCGATCCACAGCCCTGTCAACCCCAATGTTTGCTTTTTGGTTTGTAGTATACGGGAAAGGCAGCCTTTGCCACGTGTTGAGCAACTATCTCCCGAGGACTATTGCGAATCCGAGACAGCCGGTCACGGCGTGGCGCTTCCTGAGGCGCGTCCACAGTCAACTATAGGATAAGTGTGTCACTCTGAACTCTTGGCTAAGTTAAATCCATTCTAGCCTACGATTAACCGTTTCACGAATGATCATGACCAAGAGACCGCTATTGAACTACGGATTGCCTTCAAAACGGATTATTGCCAGGTCAAGCTAGGATAGGATAATTCTATTGTTCAAGCCGTTTAAAATTAGTCATATCAGCCGAGAATCGAAGCGGGATCCGGATAGAGTCAAGCCCAAAATGGCCTACGACTCGGCTTCGAGGTTGAAGGGAAAAAGAGTCTTGTTATGAATTGTGACGAATGTGACGACGATTCTCGCGGCGGTTTGTTCGAATAGCGCCTGTAGTAATGATTTTCAGCTCTCCTCCGCAAAGCTCGCTAGTGTATATGAGGATCTCTAATGGTGAAAGTGCGAATCGAAGCGATATCGAGAGCTCAAGTATGCAGTGCGCTCATGTCTCATAGATAATATTCTTTACGGGGGTGCTTTTGACGGCCACCACTGTTAGGGTCAGTAATGATTTCTGTCGCTGAACCTGGATTGCTAGATCTCTTCACGGTGTAGAGTTGGAATGAGTTATGGGCTTCCGTGGCTTTCATATTCTAGCCTTGCCACTTAAAGCCTTGGCGGATACTGGCCTGCTGTCATATCTGCTGGGCAACCTCCTTAGGAAAAGACGGAATCGAAGGAGCCATAGACAATGGATGATGTGAGAGACCAAGGTCGGAGTAGAAGTTTGCGGCAAGTGTGGACGATTGGCTGGCTGAGACGAGAGTCTGCCGGTGTGGTGGCAGGTTTTGTTTCGTATCGAGGTGGTTTGAGGGCTGCATCTGCCTAATGTGAGTTACATGTTGCGGCCAATGAAGCATTCGTGGCTGAGAATGGCCGGTGTGTCCCCCGACACTATTCAAAAAATTCTGCATCTCCGCATCGAAAGCCAACGTCGGCGTAATGTCAGTGGAATTGGACGAAAGTATATCTTGGGAATGTTTTGCAGAAAGACCGGATTGTCCATTTGAACTACAAGATCTTAAGTCTCTTTCATCGAGACTGTGGAAATGGGACCGATCAGACGAGACAGAAACGGACGACGGAGACTCTCCCGCCATGACATCGTCAGGATTGTCAGCAGTGACAGATTGACTCCGAAAAGGCCGTATGGGCTCCAGCTGGTGCCAATATCGGTTGTTATGGCCATCGTCCCCGTCGTCCGATCCGTCCTCTAGAGCGTCCAGCGGTCGGGCCTTTATCAACCCCAGCGCTTCGAGAATAGCATGAGTTGGAGGAATATCGAGGTTATTGTCATGCATTTCCCGGAGGTTTTGGCTCGATAATGTCCCGGTAAAACCCTCATGATGAATGCAAGACGAGTAAAGCTGCCTAATTCCAACAGCCATTACGTCTAATATCTCCGACATACTATTGGACATTTAGTGCCTAGTTGACATAGGGTGAACGGTCTGAGCCACCCACTGGTGTTTTCCTCGAGCTTTGGAGTTCTGCCTCCCGTAGATGCAGGGATTGTCGAATCTGCGGCAGCGCTGACAGGGCTGGCCACCATCACACTATTTCACTAATGAGTATCATTCTCTGCAGTTGAGGACAATATCCGACCTTTGACTTTTTGAATCGGCATCTGTCACAAGCCTATAAGCTTTGTCAGGCGCAATAGTAACGGGGCCATCTCATGCTTGTAGGAGGAGCAAGAATAGAAGGAGGAGGATGGCTGTGGAAAGTCCTCACCTTGGCAGTCCTGGTTCGCGGTCTTGTGGCGGCTGGCTGCCGTGATTGTGAAGCTGGCTGCTTCCGAATGATATGGGAAGGCATGTTGAAGAACAATTTTGAGGTGGTAGGCAAGCGTCGAGAGACAAAGACAATCTTCTATTGATGTTTATGTGTGATTATCCCGTAACAGGGGCAAGGCGTGATGTCAAACTAATCAATGATGGGCCTGATATTAATTTTGGCTCGAACGGAGCGAACTCTTGGCGGACTTCTCCAACAAGGATCTTTTGACCGATTACCAAAGACAAAATCACCATTGAAGTACGGGAATAGCGTGAAGAAAATCCCAGAGAAGGGGGGGAAGTAGATATATGTAGAGTGAAAACTTGGCTTCTCGCTTCGCCGATCATGAAGAACAGCCGAAGCTAACTATCAAAGTTGGAGAAAGGAAAAGGTTTTCCGATGCAGGGAATGAAGATATGGCATCAAGCCGTCAAGCTAGGTCAGAAGCTTGAATACTGACATCATGGGGGCGCAGCTTTGGCTCGACCATATACCAAACAGTGTCGAATAGCTGTGCAATTGGTTTAACTGCGTGGGCTCTTTCTCTCCTATAGAATGGAAGCGCGACCTTAGGGCGTTCGCAGGGGAAGTCAAAGGCCCTATTTCCGGCCTTTGATACCGACGATCATGGCGATCTAGCAAGCCGGGGTCCAGATTGCGATTCATGATATGCATTCCGACATTTAAAAGCCATGGATGTTGACGATGATGGAGCATAGACAGGATTGTACATAGCACATGGACCATAGACATGAGTTGCAAGGATAAAATGACGACATCTATCTCTATTTCCAGAACCGTAGGTAGTACAGCTGTACAGACGACATGATGAAATGATAATCGGAGAGCATTGTCTCGTCAGGGTCTCAACTTCTCTAGTCACCAGGAAGAAAGTTGCAGCGAAGCAGGGGCTTCATGCGCCTCCCCTGACCAGCTAACCCACTTCTGAAATAGCTGCGTTAGCCTCGGGAAACATCTGCGCACCTATTAGAAAAGGATCAGGCCCAGGAGAAGCGCTAGCCACGAAATCCCTGCTTTCATTTGCATTTCAGCCTTGCGAGGCTTGCCCTCGTGCTATCTGCGTGACTGTACGGAAAAAGCATACATTCAGAAACCATCACTGCGCTCTCCATCATCATTGAACCGATAGTATGGCCACAACTAAAACGTCTTCGTCCCCTTACGGCTCTTTCGTCAAGACTGGTCGTGGTGGTGCGGGTAACTTCAATTGGGATCACGACACGAAGGCGAAGGCACAGCAGCGGCGCGAATTAGTAAGCGATAATATCAAAGGTCTCGTCTTCAGCCAGTAACCTAACGTCGTCCTCGCTAGGATATCGAGGCTCAGTATTGTGAGTCACCAATATCATTGCCCGCGAGCTCCGACAGGAATTCCAGTCCGTACATTCATACCGGTCGTGGTGGCATCGGAAACTTTGCGTTGGATGCCAAACGGCCTTTAAATGCTGAATCAGGTCCCATGGATATCTCCTCACAATCTTCAGGACCTGGTAACAAGCCACCGATATTCGCGGGTCGCGGCGGTGCTGGTAATTTTGAGCCTGGCGCAACAAAGGAAGATATTGCCAGTCTTGAGCAACGGAATGAGAATGCACATCAAGAAGAGATACTGATTCAGCACATTCAAGAGACCGTAAATAAGGATTTGCAAAGACCGGATCATGCATATTTGCCCGTACCGAGTGGTAGAGAAACCGAGGAATGATTTCTGTCTACTAGGTTGTATAGGATACATGACCATTATCAACTCCAAAATCCGAGAATAATTCGCGATAACCGTTGAATGCACCGCCGAGATTTTCTTTCAAGAATGTCACAATCTTCATATTTAGATGTCATGTTTCTAGACATCGTGAGGGGCTTGTCGAGATGCTGCGTCCAAAAAGCTGCCAGCCGAGCAGGGCAAACCGTCGATTTATACAAGGCAGTGATTGAAAATAATGATAGAAGGTATTGAAAGAATGCTGACCATTAGCGCACTGGTAGCATTTCTTCGACAATAATAAGGAGTCCTTACGTCCAGAGAAGGCTAACCTTTAGCTCTGTGGATATCGGCGACGATTTCTCCTGGAATCATCACCGCCAAGACGAAGGATTTGACTGGCAATTGCATGATTTATTATGATTGCGAGGACGCTTTGCCTACATCTGTGTCATGCCACTGCGGGAGCACACAAGTGAAGTCGAACACGAATCTAAGTCCTGATGCAAGAGTTGCTGCATACACGTTGATGCGCCAATTTTCTATTTGGACATCTTTGAACTAGAATAGTCGCACGACTACGGCATACAGAAAAACAGCGTTGGGTCATCGACAAGAGTAGGACTTTTTTGAAGTTGAATGTCCATTTTGTCTGTTGCTGTCGCTCTCCTGCCTATGCGTGCACATATCATATCTTCTGGAAAATCTTGTTCCCACAAGCACCCGAACACAAGCAAGAAAATCTCTTTCCCCAGAGATGCGGCACCACGGCATATCACTCAAGAACTTCATTGTATTCGTCGAATAAGAAAAATTTAACTGTTAAAATACCGTCCCTAGACAACCTAATACCATTGCTAAAATCTCACAAGTTAAGATCCGTCTGGCCAAAGAGCCTTCCACCGCTATGGCTTAGCTATAGGAGTTTGATTGTATGCTTTGGCTACGTCTTCTTTGATCATTGCGCACGTGCTGGTGCTATTTCATCATCTGCAATGCGCAGCAATCTGTCCGGAGCGAAAGGCATGGCTGTGTAAACCGACAATTTGCCAGTCTCGGTCGGCGTCGAGCCTGTGCCGGAGCACGCTAGAGGCCAATCACTACACCGACAGGTCTTTCGCCTAAATCACTGAACTTTTGAAAGCACTTATTGGAGCAACACTCAACCTTCCGGTCAACAGATATGTCACCACTCCGCTCTGTTGTGCCTGGAAGACAGGACTTCTTTTTGAGGTTGTCAGCCTTACCATGCTGAATACAACGGCTAGCACAAGGCGAGCATAAATGAGTGGGTAAATAGACGTACTGAGTGATCTTGAGCAGTGACAAAGCTTATAACAGTGCCAAATCCGGTGGCTACCTTGCCTTGGTAAGACCCCTTCAGAATTTCCTAAGCCTCAAGTTCAGGTTGCACAGGCGTAGCGAAACCTTGATTGATTTTTTATTGGAACACGGAAAATATATCCGGTATCTTTTTCTGTACTTGGTTAGATCTAACCGATTGAGAACCTCTGCCTTGGTGGGGGTTGTCAAGGGCCTTCGGGCCCCACCTACGCTTCCCATCTCAAGCTGGTCAACGCCACTAAGCAAGTTCCACGTTACGATCGGGTGAGTTACTCACCTCATCGTAAGGCTATCAGCGCCACACCTACTCATGAAGCCTGTGGCTCATCGGTCAAGCCGGTTGTACTTGACACGCGTGCATCGACCTTGCTACTTTGATGCTGCACGAGCCATCCTCCTCTCTCTTTCCGAGACGTAGAGGACTCAGACCATGTGGCGCATGTGCTGCGAATTTAATTGGCTCTAAGAACATGATTTTCTTCTCGTAATTGTGTCTTTGTTACAACGACTTTCACTGTCGCTAGAGGTCAACAATCGGCATGGGTCCACGTCGGAAGGCAGTCGAAGAAGTTTTATCGGGTCAAGATTTAGAAGGTAAGACCAGCTAGTCTGCAAGAACACGACATACAATTAACACTTTATAATCAAGGCCAACAACAGCCTATAAGCTCCAAAGTTGCCATTCCCAGGCTGCCGAGAGCTGATGCTCCACCTGCTTCCGCTCAAGTTTCTCCAACATCGTCAACGAATGTAAAGGATCGAAGTCGCAGCTTACATGCCTGTGAACCGTGTCGATCTCGCAAAGCTAAATGTAGGTCTATAGTCGAGGCCTAGTAACAGAATTCACAATGGAATAGCTCCAGCGGCATCTGTACTAAGATTTCATGACGATTTCTGTTACTGAGCCTCCAATTGTTTCCTTGGCAAACACACGAAAAGAAGCACGCTGACGCGAACAGGTGATGGCCAACAGCCTGCATGTTCTCGATGTTCTGAGCTTGGGTTGCCTTGTCGTTATGGGCAAAGCAAACATCAAATGAGAGAAAGGCAAGCGAACTCCATCGCTGTTCTTGTTCCTGATATCTGCTTCCTAACTGGCGATTTTCCCCCCCCCATTAAAAGTATACAACCATGCCAGAGCACGATTGTAAATACTATTTTGTGTAATCTGATAACAAATCTATCACTAATGATGCGTCACTCACATTCTGCTTCTTTGCCAGAACCCTAAAGAACCAGTCGGAAAAGGTGGCACTGTATGAAGAGCTGCTACGAAGGCTTCTACCTTTTCAAGATGCGGAACGTCAAGAATTAATTCTCGGTGCTCTCGAAAAAGCAAGTATCTTAAGATTCTCAATTGGATCTGAAATCATCCGCTTATTTCCTGCCTTTTTGGAATTGTTGCCGTTTCTGGACGCCGTTGACCAAAGGGTTTTTCCAGGGTCCGCCCACCGTTGGAGGCATATCGTTTAGGCCGCATCAAATGTGGCGTGGGATTTCCATATTTTGAAAGTGCTAACAAATGATCAGGTCCCGTCATGAAAGAATCTGAAAACGAATATACACGCCGGGGGCGTTCAGGCTCCCCAGACACGTCTGACCAAATCGAGTTTAATACCGCAAGCTTTTCCAAGGACTCGGGATTTCTAGGCAAAGCATCCACAGTAAGAATGATGGGAGAGATTCGTCAACGATTAGTGCCACCAGGCTTATCACAGATAGAAGATGGTAAGATATCATATCTGCTTATTGCCGTTATAGGGTGGTCATCGAACGCAAGGCCATTCCACACAGCCACTTAGAGCTCGCTGCAGGTACACCTCAAGCACCTGCTCGCTTTTTTCCTCCTATGATTAAGCTTGTGCTAGGAAGTAGGCTGCTCACGAAAGATGCGTTAGTTGCAGACTACCAGGCCTGTTTATCCCAGACTCATTTGCGGAAAGAAGATAGGCCGGCAGGTATCAGAAGTATACCTGCAGTAAGCTCTAAGTGGCTACGAATTGGCATCATACTCGATGATACCCCTCTACCATGGCGTTGAGACTCCTTACTAGATCTGACTTTCCAAGATCCCAGACCCTTCATCTCCAGCAAGCGCGTTCTTCGCCGGGCGTACTCCTCGACTGAAGGGACATCCTACTACCTAACAGACATCGATGAAGGTGCCTTCGGTGATCATGCGGAAAACGTGGACATGCAAGCTCTACCCTCTGACAGCCAGGCAGCGGCATATATTGATTCCTATTTTTTGTCCTTACATAACCTTTTCCCAGTCCTTCTTGAGCCCGTCTTTCGGCGACAGTGGACGCAATTCCGAGAAACAGGTGTTCCTCCTGAACCGCGAACACCGCTACAAGCTATGTTCAACCTTGTCTTTGCGCTTGGAGCTTTACACTCTGAGTTGACTGAGAGCTCTGCTTGGAACGGGAAGAAAAATGACCATATTGTGTACTTTTTCAGAGCGAGACTCCTTAGCTATGAACCTCTCAAGCTTCTGCAGCTTCCTGAACTTTACCATATCCAACTAGCAGCCTTATTTGGCATGTACCTGATAGCAAGCAATCAATTAAACCGAGCTTATCTGATGTGCGGGATGGCCGTTAGATATGCCCAGACTCGAGGCTTGCACCTGATCAACGTCAGTCCTGGAATCAGCGGAGCCCAGTTGGAACTTGAAGTTCGGGTCTGGCACTCAGTGTGCTCTTCGGAGCAGCTTCCATGCTTGCTGACAGGCAGGCCCAGTGCGTGTCTTCATAGCGGCTCTACAACACGTCCACCAGGCTTCTTGAGCAAGCAATCTGCCCTTGAACTCATCAATCAACGTCCTTCAAGCGCGTCTCCACCAGAGAGTTCCGATAACTCACTGCAAAGCTTCGGAGTGAGCATCCGCCTCGATGGGATCTTGCGCTGGGCTCTCACCGATCTGTACTCTCCGAACATGGCTCACAGGAGCTGGGCATCAATTCAAGCTACTATAGATACGCTGAACGGACAGGTCTCGGAATGGCAAGAAAGCCTCCCTCCTAGCCTGCGGATTGATGCTGACACCCAGTCTGAACCGACAGCTCCTTTGCTTGAACGAGTTCACTTGGCACTGCAGTATCACAGCGCCTGTATTCTCATCAACCGACCCTGCTTGTGTGATACAGAGGGTGTTAACAAAGCAATGCCTTCGCAGAGTGCTCAGTCTAGGTTCAAGGATGCGGGAAATGCATTGAGGTGTATTTCAGCTGCCCGGGCATTGATACATCTATTCGCACCGAGTCTGGAGGCGGTGCAGGTCTTCCGCGATTCGCCGTGGTGGTGCGTGTTGCATCATTTGGCCCAAGCAACCACAATCTTGATCATGGAACTCTCTTTCCAGGCGCCACACGTTCCTGATGGGATTGAAGCTCTTCGACAGGATGCGTATAAAGCTATCGGCTGTCTAGAAGCCTTGGGCAAGAAGAGCGAAGCAGCATTCCGAGCCCACAAGACATTGAGTAAACTTCTCAATACGGTGCTAATTCGCCTGACATCTAAGGAGCCGTTCTCACTGCATGATATGAGCCTCGAGAACCAGGGCCACGACAGCGACCTACAGTTTCTTGATCATTATTCTGCTGCTTTTTTCCAGTACACACAAAATCTACAGGAGTCTCCGTTTAGCACATTCAACATTGGAATGTTCCTTGATCCGACCATTTCCAAAACGAATCTTGAGTCGACGAGTGAGGCGACGGTGGTGGTTCCCGAATCTACGCAAGCAATGGAGACGGAACAACAGAAGCCGAGTCTACGACGCGAGCCAACGGCTTCCCCTGAACCATCTGGATTGGGACGAAGAGGTCGGAAAGAGCGAAAAAGGCGTGGGTGAGCAACGAAATGGCGCTCAATGACCTGAGTCTTTACGAGATCGTAGTGCAGAGGTCGCCAGGGCTATCTCGGTATCATTTCTATCACTGGTTCTCACATATATTCAGACGCTTGGATAGATAGAACAAAATTCAGGCTGAAGTGTAATGAATCGCTGTTCTACAGGTCGGGACAGGCTGCGGTGATGTCACCGGCTTGGCGACCGTCTCCACACACTAGCCTTGTTTACATGTCCTGATCGGGAAGACCATCAGCATCAACGCTTTGTCCAAAGCAGAATTGCTAGTAGCAGAGACAAATCTTCCACTCTTTACTTTTCTTTGGCAATAGCTATGCCAGGCCGACTGTCTACGCGCTCTGCGCGCCCGTCTACCAATTCTCGCATCTCACGCAAATCCTCCGTCGCAACGCTCAATTCGCGCGCATCGACAATCTCACGCATCTCCACTCCGATCATAAACTTACCAGAGGATGGTCCGGATACACCTTTGAGAACCTTCATTTGCTCAATATTCTCTGATTCTCAACGGAACACATCGGGCCATAGGAAGCTCGTCGTGCGGCTAAGAAAGGTGCAAGAAGAATGCTGCTTCGAGCCAACTCAAGCGAGAGGCAAGAAGAACGACCATGTAGTGGCATACGGCGAAGAAGATTTCAATGTAGAGCTTATTCGGTGTGCTGTTCGAATTCTGGGAGTGAAAAGAACAGAACCTGCAGGAGATCGAGTGGTCAGGTTTCTTGGGCTGTTCCTGAAGGCTGCCAACGAGAAGGATGTCGCCATCTTCACAGAAGCTGCAGGTCAAGACGAGATCGAAGGCCTCCCGGAGACGCCAACGTCTAGACTCAATTTCAATCTGCTATCAATCTTCATCCCGCTTCTAGTGGCGAAAGAGAAGACTGTTCGCTTTAGAGCCACTCAAGTTACTTCTCACATTGTCAACTCTCTCGACGCGATCGACGACGAGCTATACCATCTCATTAGGCAAGGCCTTATAAAGCGTATCCGTGACAAAGAGCCAACTATAAGAATACAGGCCGTGCTTGGTCTGGGTCGGCTGGCAGGGAACGAGGTGGACCAAGATCCTGACGAGGACGAAGAGGATGACATGGACACCTCGGGGTTGCTCGAGAAGCTACTTGATGTATTGCAGAATGACACGAGTGCTGAAGTACGGAGGTCCCTACTCCTGAACCTACCACTTACACCTGCGACCTTACCCTATCTCCTTGAAAGGGCTCGCGACCTTGATGGGCCAACACGAAGAGCGCTGTACGCTCGACTCCTACCAACATTGGGTGATTTTCGTCATCTGTCGCTTTCTATGCGGGAAAAACTTCTAAGATGGGGCTTGCGCGATCGTGATGAGAACGTGCGGAAAGCAGCTGGCCGGCTGTTCAGAGAGAGGTGGATCGAAGACTGTGCCGGCCCAAAAGATAGTGAGACAGAAGGCGACAAGAAGCAATCCATCGCGCCACCTAACATCCTAGCCCTGTTAGAGCTGCTAGAACGCATCGACATCATCAATTCTGGAGTTGAGAACGGCATCGCTCTTGAGGCTATGAAGGACTTCTGGGAAGGTCGAAATGATTATCTTGACGCCGTGGTGTTTGATGATGATTTTTTCAATGGTCTCACTCCGGAATCTGCATTCGTTGCTCGAAGCTTCAACGACTACTGTCAGAGTAATATCCGCTATCAAGGATTTGTGGAAGAAAAGATGCCGGAAGTCACAAAGCTCGGATACTACCTTCAGAAATATATCAACGCCCTTCTAGAGACCATCAAAAATGCTTCTGATTCAGAAGAGGGGAACGAAGAAGCAACTGTGGAAACAGAATTTATCGTGGAGCAGCTACTGCACATAGCCTTAAGCCTAGACTACAGCGACGAGATTGGCCGACGCAGGATGTTCTCTCTTCTTCGAGAAGCGCTCTCAATGGCAGACCTGCCTGAGGAGATCACTCGGCTTACCATTGAAGCCTTGAGGTTAGTGTGTGGGATCGATGCCGCCGGTGAGCGGGAGTTCTGCGCCATTGTCCTCGAAGCGATCGCCGAGGTTCACGACAATATCGTTTCTGACGCAGATGACAACGAAAGCTTCGTCTCTGCCCAGAGTGAGATCACTGACGACGCTAGCTCAAGGAGAAAAAGCAGCTCGAAAGCCGCCACAACTACTCAAACAGAAAGCACTACGTCAAACCCCGAGCAAGACGAGAAGGCCGTCAAAGAAATCATGATCAACATGAAATGCCTCCACATCGCACAATGCATGCTTCAGAATGTCGACGGAAATCTCCAACAAAACATCTCCTTGATTACAATGCTCAACAACCTCGTCGTCCCTGCAGTCCGTAGCCATGAAGCCCCCATCCGTGAACGTGGCATCCTCTGCCTGGGTCTGTGCTGCCTCCTTGACCGCACTCTTGCAGAGGAAAACACAACGCTCTTCATCCACTGTTTCACCAAGGGCCACGAAGCTCTTCAAGCCACCTCCCTCCAAATCCTGTGCGACATCCTGACCACCCACCCTACCCTTCTCAGCGTCTCGGAATTTTCAACGACCGACCCTCCCACCGCAGACTCATCTTCCCCTCAAGCTCCCACGCCCACCCAGCCCCAAATCCCCACCTTCCAAAGACCACTCCTAAAATCCTTCTCCCGCGCCCTGAAACCCACCTCCCCGCCCACCGTCCAATCCGCCGCCGCCACCTCCCTGGCCAAACTCCTCCTCACCTCCCGCCTCCACGTGCCCCAATCCTCCCTCGACGCCCTCCTCCAAGCGCTCCTGCTCTCCTTCTTCTCCCCGCAGTCCTCCTCCAACCCCTCCCTGCGCCAGGCGCTCGCCTACTTCCTGCCCGTGTACGCGCACTCGCGGCTCGAGAACTGCCGGCGCGTGGCGCGCGTCGGTGTCGGCGTCGTGCACGCCGTGCTGGGCGCGGCGGACGAGCACTTTAGCCTCGAGGCGGCGGAGGACAGCGATGGGGAGGTGGATGAGGGAAGGGCGGAGAAGGAGGTAAGGGGGTGCGTGGCGAGGTGTGTGGGGTTGCTGGGGGAGTGGACGGATGCGCGGAGGGTGGTTGTCGCGGATTCGTTTGGGGTGGGAGGGGGGGAGAGGGATGAGGTCGAGGTGGGGAGCGTGCAGATTCGGTTGGCCGGTGATGTTTTGGAGAGGGTGCTGGGGGGTGGGTGTAGGGCGGATGAGAAGAGGTTTTTGCTCAGTTTGTTGGGGAAGGTTCACGTCGCTGCTCCGCCTGGGGATGCCGAGGCGAAAGGGGCGGCGGAGCAGAGGGAATTGGCGGGTTGGGTGAAGGGGTTGCTGGATGAAGCCATTGCGGACGGGGTGGCCAGCGATGCCACGGGGAGGAATACGCTCGTCAAGGTCAAAAATGCGGTCTTGAAGATTGTCAAGAGTGGTGAGGGGCACGGGAAGGGCGCACAGGGTAGGCACTCTGGTTCTAGTGTTCGAGGCGGGGGAAGCGAGGAAGAAGGCGAAGAAGATGGCTTGGTTGAAGACCAGGAGAATGAACCACGGACGGAGGCGCCGGACGGGGACGATGAGACTGTTGGCTTGGTTTGATACTGATTCAAAATAAGGTGTACAAACGTTGTGGGGGCCAACTTGGCTAACTTAGGGGCGAGTATTGGGGCGGGTTTTTGTACCTTGTTGGGGCTGTTGCACTCGGCGTTAAACCGTAGCGTTTTGGGAGGGAAGATTTAAGCTTAATGACTTGTGTCTCTGGAGATGTTCTGGTATAATAATTGCACGTGATGAAGTAAAAACGATTCTCTATGTGGAGCTCTTGCGGAGGCTACCAAAGTGTTACCGGTCGTGGGTACGCATAATATGCGAAGGACCGAACAAAGGTCACAATACGCTTTTTCAGAATGGTTGCTTGGAAGAAAGGTTTAGCTTGACGATCTGGAGCAAAACGCTGCCAGGAGATTCCCACACCAAGGTGCAGAACTTATAAGAATGCTGGAGCCATTGCGGGCCTGTATTCTTTCCCGCGGCTCTTTGAGCCACGAAAACGATTGAAATGCCGGTTTAAGGCTTGGAGGTACGCATTAAATGGGAAGCTGATTTCTGCACGCGAATAAAGAGGCGCAGTCCCGACGGCTTTTCTCTTTGCGTTCGAATTGGAGGGGACCTTGCAAATCGTCATTCGGCGCTTAATTGTCCTCGTCGTCGCTTCCGGGTGCAGAGTCAAAACCATAGGGTATGTCGATAATGAAGGATGTCTCGCCTCCTTGTTGAGGATCTTCTGGTATGGCCACTGCCTGCGGTTGCTCTGGCGGGGGCGGGGGCGCATGCTGTGGTTGCGGAGGTGCGATGTTGTACTTCTTGTTGAAACGATGGGCTTCGAGTTCTTGGATCTCCCTCAGATGGTCCTTGTCTCTCGGCGGTCTGAGTTTGATTCGGCTGACAACGCCCAGCCGCCAGTCGACGTGGTTGTACGTTTTGTCGTAGACCACGGGCGTTCCTTTAGAAGTCTGCTTGGGTGACAAGTTCAGAGCTATTTTGAAATTAGCACATCTTTCTTGGAGGCCGTCAAGGTCAAAATTCACATACCGAGAGCAAGTGTCGCCATGCAACCGGTCCTTCTCCATTTCCAGGCGTGGTTGAGATCGATGGGTAAATCATCTTGATCCCTCAGAATCTCAAACTTTTTTTTGTCGTAAACGCAATCCTTCCAGTAAAGCGGGAGATTTACTAAAGAATCTTTTTCTATATCACTTGAGAGAGATGGGGTCACCAAGTCCTGCATGCTACTCATTTGTCCAGGGTCTAGAGAATCAGGTCAAAAATCAAGTGCTACAAACGAAAGTCGCGTTACGGCGTACCAGATGCATAGACTTGTAGCAACTATGGATGCCTCATGTCAGCTTGGTTGGACCAAATGTTCGATGAAATAGACCCCTTACCGTAGACAGTAGTTCAACTTCTGGGGATCCGTTTGTATCAATGTAGTTTCCGTAAGGTAAGTCAGGATCCAACCCCTTATCGTTGATGACCGGGAGCCGCCTGTGGTCTTTGTACGACAGTTGGTTTGCAGCATCAAAATATCCTGGACATAACGTGATTCGGGTTTTGAAGCCGAGCCTCGGACTACCTATCAGCCCGTAAGTGAAACGTCATAAGGGAGAAAGTTAATCCGCACCCATGGACATCCACAGTTTTGGTGTTACGCTTTCTTTGATGGCATTCGCTTCGTCTGGGTTTGCGTCCGGGCTTCGTATTGGATCACCCTTGGTATTGCACGGGGTGTCTGGCCAGTCTCTTGCCATCAACACCGGAATTTGGCGTTGTTTGCCTTCTCTGCCAGGCCGCGTGCGACCTATTCCAGCTTCTACCCACTCTGTGTCCTTCCAGAATGATCCCGATTTCTGCAACCGGGATTCGTCGCAGAAGATTGTTATCTCTGGATTGCCGCAATCGTCACGAGTATTGTCAGTACACTAAGGGTGAAGCACCGGATCAGTCATTGGTAATACACATGTTCCGTCGTTCAGGTCCACCTACTGCGGAGCTGACTTTGTCGAAATAACCTGTCAAAATAGGCAGTCAGCATTGTTTAGAAGAAGCTTTCCTCGGAGATTAAAAATGGCTGATTGATGTAGAACCGCAGGGGGATATATCACCTTGCATGAGCTGAGGTCTAACGATCATTTCAGCCTGGGTAGGGTTGAAGAGAGCGGAGAAAGCTCTTTCGCTGATTACATCTTCAATCTCGCTGAACTCATGCTCGATCGGTCCAATTTTTAAATAGTCATATGTTTCTACCCGACCTTAATTAGACACAATTGCCCGGCCCCGAGATATTGATCTCTAGCATACTCTTCGCCATATCTTGTATGGTTGATAGATCTGCCATCACAATGTCATGATATGTGAGACCATCAAGCTTCTGATTAGTGCAGCTTTTCTCGTCTATCCTGATGTATCCGGAATTGGTCGCGCTGGCCAACAGAGGAAATGTAATTGAAGTAACAACAGAAAAGACAAAGAGGAAAAAGGACATAGCTCCGTGGACACTGGAGACAGATCGGTTTACGAGAGAGTGAATCATGTTAACAAGTCAAACTATGTACAAGACGTATTCAAAGAGAGAGAATCATATCGACACGTCAGATTATAGGCAGGAAGTACCTAAAGAGTGACAAATAGTTCTTCACAAGCTATATCATAAGAGGTGCATGAAAAGAAGAAAAAGAAACATACTAAAACCTTCGCTCGGCACAAATAATACAGCCATCAATGTAACGAACATGCCCTAAGAGGCGTTGAAAATTCTTACGCGTCGTTGGTAAATTGAACGTGTGGACATTTTGTATTGTTGCAAATCCTGGCAGGGTTTGGCACGCGTTGGATGCGAGAGCGAGAGGCGGGTAGCAAGATAGGGTTTTCGAGCGGGAGACCACTCCAAAGCCGCCTATGATAGCGTTCACTCCAGGCGTGGTACATCTTCCAACTGTCGTCTAGAAGTCATTGGGCTGCATCCAACTTACACACCTTAGCTCGACTGGCGTGATGTTTGATGGTTCCTCCTTCATCGATCTAGCTCCTTTGGGTTAGAGCAATACTCTCCAGCGTCTGTTGCTCGAGGGAAGAAATTCCATCTTCCTAGACCACGACACCGCTGTACAAAGGCGAAGACACAGCTCGCTGGCTGCCTGGGATTCTTGCGCTTAAGTCACGGTCATTGGCTTGTCTTGTCGACTCGATAACTCTATTTCTTCCACCGAGCATTGTGAGCTAAGTTGCCAAGTGCAACCGCCCCCCAAGTCGCCGAGATAAAGGTCGTCAGTTGGTTGGAACGACTAAGTCTCGAAAAGGACTTGCAGGCAGCGATGCGGTATCCGAAACCGTCTCTCGTACGCGAAATAGAGCATAACCCTGGTTGGGCCTGCAAAATATGTCTATCAAGAAGTTCTCCCTCCCAAAGACGGCCGCCCACAGCAACATAGGACTTTGGTTGGTGGTTCAGCGGGCAGGAAATAGATCTGACGTCCATCACAGTCATAGGATACCCAGCCGTCAATCCCAATCAGAATGAAAAGTCGAACCGTTCGCCTCGAGCTCCTTCGTCGAGTTATCGATCGTTTATTAGCTTCCGCACAATGTTTGTCAATGAACTAGCAGTCGGTGCTTCGGCTTAATCGTCCCACCACGTTGAAGTAACGATGCGATCCTCGATAAACCTCTGCGTATTGCTGCTTGCGGGGCTGGGCCTAGTGACAGCGATACAGCGTCCGACGCGAACCTTGAAACCACCTTCTCGGATCCGACGTTTTCTGGTACCGAGAGGTTCGTCTAGCGGTTATTCCACAGGCCTGTCTGGGATCGATTGCTTTCCTGAACAGCATCCTGACGGCGTCCCTTGCGACGATCCACAATGCCAGCCTGATAACGACTCGATCTGTCAGGGTGATACATGGAAGAAATGCAGCTGCTTAGCTCCGCCAGCTCCGCAAGTCGTTGCTGGTGACCAAAGTACACTTTCTAAAACGGAATTCGATGAGATGCTAGATTTACCCCAAGCAGTCTTAGAACAGGATGGCGGAGTCGAGGCTGATGGTGATGATAACGTTGCGGACGATGACGAGGAGGAAGAAGATGGCGAGGGTGATGCCTGCGAAGTGGGGATTGGTCCTAGCAGCAGTGGCTCAATCAGACCTCCACCTGTCGTAACAGGTGGTCCCATTGGGTCTGATATCATATCAGGGCCGGACACCTTATCGGGATGGAATGTATTATCGGCATCAGCGCCGATCTCGAGCGGTATTCCTGAAGGACCTTTCCCATCCGGCTTTGTGCCTAAGAAAAGAGCTTTGAAACATGTTCGATTCGTTCCCCGCGGCGCATGAGGGGTGATGATAAGTCCATATAGCCGATAGTGGAGGACCCGACTGCATAATTGTTTTTGGTACGACTCACACTGGATGGCCTTGTCGAAGTCGAGGCTAGGTGTCAGACTTCGTGATGCAACTACTACGACGCTAGGTATCAGATGTCATGACGCATCTGATTGTTGGTACTGGCACTTTTCCAGCGCATATTGAACACCTCAAGACTTCCAATACCTAGCCTCCATAGGCAGCATTCACGCTCGCCCGGTCAATGGTTAGAGGCGCCACGACTGCAGACATCCAACGTCGAATTCGGTGTCGAATTCGGTATCGAAGAATCGGGGAAAGTATCTGAAACCAATATCAGAGATGGAGCGATGGTGCGGTCATCTCGCCACCTGGGATGATGAGCTGACAGCGTCACTGTGGTCATCGTCGTCGTTGTCCAGTTCGCAGGTATCTGTTTCGTCTGCGTCCGATGGCATAGTGGCAGAGCCTTTCCAGAAGCCTACGACATCAGAGCCCATGCTTGAATGGGTCATTGTCGGCAGCGTCGGCAATGCGCCCCAAGAAGAAGAGAGAGGGTTTGTTGGCATCCCATATGAGGCTTTCAATTCCACTTGTAAGACGTTCGCCGCCATGGTTTCCAGAGTGTCCTCTTGTCGGTATGATGGACTGCCTTGGGTGGGCATCACAAGATTAATACATGGACATCCGTTACCGCATTTTGGGTTTTTGAAAGGATCATTTCCAGGACCATCGCATGATGGATCTGTGCAGGTAATCATGTCATTACAGCTGCCATCCGATGTGCCCACCGGCCCAGGGGGCGCCGTGTCACGACGATAATGTGTGATCCACGATGCATCGCGCTTGATAATTCGACGTCCATTTATCGCAGCTCGCTGTCTTCTCATTGCCGGCCTTCTTCCTTCAACGCTGTGACAAACATAACCGAGCATTAGTACAGACAAGAATGCTACGGAATTCATCGCTCTGGGACAACTTAACAAGTGTTAAAGTGTATCAACATTGGGAGCGACTATTCCTACTTGACCACAGGAGTCAGAGATTGTATATGTTCTTCTGAAGCGACGGTTGTGAAAGAAACCAAGAGACGGCCTAAATTGGAGGTTGTTGATGTACGTTGTTGGCGAAGGTGAACATGTTGGCCCAGCACAGATTCGAGACCCTAAGAATGTCAAGCAACAACGGATATTGCTTTACAGCCTGCTTCATGTTGGGTGCTTTACCTCCAAGTTATACTCAAAGACCAGATCCCTTCCAGGCCCCCAGCTGTGCCGACCTACTTCAGCGTCAATGTTAGATGTAGCGTTACCAGGGAGAACGGGACGAGCCAATCAGCCCTGTAAGTGCAACACGAACATCAGGGAAAAGGTTGGCAGGCTGAATCTGACGGACGATCAAGAAGGCTGGAGAACGCTGGACGATCAAGAAGGCTGGAGAACGCTGGACGATCAAGCACATCAAGGACAGTGAGAGGGCTGGTCATAAGCGGATGGAGGAAATAAGCCTCCCAGAAAAAGAATGAAAGATTAAGGAGGGACAGAAGGTATCTGCTTAATGAAGCGAATACCCAGATTTTGAACCTCCCTAGCACAATTTGCAATTTGCTAGGCTCGGGACGATTTTTGTCGTACAAGCCACTGTAGCTACATCAAAGTATTCCAACGCGTACTGCAAAATTGCGCTCTCCAAGTGCACTTCATTATCCCGGAATGTCTAAGACCGCGATGTTGGTGCGCGCCCTGAGTTAGCGATCATGCATATGCTGTGGAACAGGCACATCTTATTTTTGGTTCAGCTTGTCTCAAGCACAACATCGAACCCTACAAATGGTTCAAGCGGTTGAAGACGTTCGAAACCATACACGGTGAGTTGGACCTAAACAGGTGTAATCATAGGCAGATTACAGACCACAAAAGTCCTGTGTCTTCTACTTTAGACTGAGGGGAGCTAGGTTGCTCAGTTATCTTTGCCTAAGAGCGCATCCCCAATTTGAACAAAGTACACCCTATGCCCTTCTTTTGGGGCAGATGTAGACCTAACTGGCTGAGCGGCTCCCTCCTGCCGCCCCAAGTTGGCGATCCCGCGCCCTGCCGGGCCTTTCCTACCACCCCTCAGCCTAATGGCCCCCAATAGTCCAACATAGACGCCGACGAACTTTTACATACACATCAGATTTGCGATCCATCTCTGAGACACCGTCTGGTCTTGTACACCCTCTTCGCCTTCACCAACCGAGCCTTGTTCGGCTGAAGTTGGTATATCAAAGTTCGCATGCTTCAATTCTGCCCGGGCGTGCAGAACCTGATGCGTTCACCTTGACAGCTATCGAGCGTGTCCTCTGCTCCTGGAGAAAAGGTTTGCTCCTAAACAGCTTGCACTCCCGTGGGTTAGACCTTGCTCAGCGCTCTTGGTTTAGACTTCTTCTATTCCATCAACACGTTCGTTCTTCTACAAGAAATGCTTGTTTCCTTCTTTTCTCTATCCATCTTTCCGTTTGTCATCTTCCCAGTCGCACGATGTGCTCGCCTCCCTCTGCGAGCGCGAAACACGAACCCAGATCTTACCTCTTACATTGATCTCGATGCAAGCTGCAAGGCCCAACCACAAGACCTCAAGTCCCGTGATTTGTGGAGCCACGAGAATCTGCTTTGGAGCTACATCCAGACCGCGACCGACATGGCATATGGTATTTTTGCACCAAGCAATTTCCGCAACTAAAATACTCATACATCCCGTCAGATGCAAACATCAGACTGTCAAAGGCCGTGAGAAAGAATCCATTTGATAAGACCAGGGGAACCTTCAAGAAAGAGGTGCCAAGCTGGTCCTTTCAAGCTCTCTTTGGAGACGTAGGTTACAAGGAAACATCACTCTTCGCTGATGGCGATGATTTGAAGACTCTTTTAGGTACGTATAGAGCTCGATATATTTCCTACGCTTCTTAATATACTGAGCACAATGATTCAGATCGCATGAAAGAGATTGAGAATTTAGGGAACTTCTCTGGATCGAAATGGTGTGCAAAAACCAAACGTTTAATCGATGGTCTCTACCTTGGCCACTAACACTACTGCATCCAAAGGAAGATTAAAATATTCTGCAGTGAGCTCCCCCGTATGGGAGTCAACCAAGTCAACAGCTGGCTCGACAAAGAATGGCCGGGTGCTACAAACGCCAACGGCCAGCCTGCCGACGGGGTCACCGTCTACCCCAGCACGCCCGATGGATCGATTTCGACACCTTGCAACGCGTACGACGGCTTGGAGATGTACACTGCGCTGGGTAAGCAACCCCTGGCTTTCATGCAGGCTACATAGACAAAGTTCATGACGGTGATCCAGGCCAGGGCAACCTCGAGTATGAGGCCCGAATCACGCTCTGCGACGCGTTCTGGGAGCGCGACGACGATGGCAAGATCGACAAGCGGAGCATGATGGAGGTTATCAAAGTCGGCCTCAAGGACCGAGATGAGGGCAAATACTTGGATTACATCCAGACTCCCGAGGCGCGGCTGTTCCAGGAGTTTGCGCGCATTGTGGGTGGGATTCGTGAGTCTCTCCACCCCTATGTCATAATGGCCTGCTGAACGGAAGAGTAGGCCATGATATCCGCCGCCCCGAATCCGCCATCGCCGGGACACCTGTGATGATGGACCGCTGTGTAGACTTCTACGACTGCAACCAGCGGAGGAACGACCAGGCTTCGCGGAATATCGATAGCCCTAAGGCTTATGAGCTTCTTGCAACCAGTAAGTCTTCTGCTCTTGCCCACATTTTCCACGCTTTTCTCTACGTCTTTCTTCCCCTGCTTTTCCATCCCTCACTTTATTCTCTGCTCTTTGCTCAATCACCTCTTTCTCCCCAGTGCTCTTCCTCAACCCCTCCGTCGTCACAATCGATGGTAAGCAATACCAAGCGCCCGAGCCTGGGGCCTGTTGGGTGAACGGCGGCGTCAACCCGCAGACGCTATGGTGGCTTGGGAGTTAGACCGCATAACCTTTTTAGCTTGTTATGTTGGCGTTCGCCATCAATATCTATTATCCCTTCAATTCGCGGAGCGATTATCTGCTTGTGTCTAAATATAGTAGGAATATTTCTGCTGTTTCGATGAAGGCGTAATGCCCTGCATAATGTGCTATGCGAAAATTGAAATGGTTTGGGGGCTTAGGGTTTATACATGGCATGATTAGGAAGTACAAGTCTCTCAAGGCAGTAGAATGTCATGTGGGTAAACAAATAACAGCCGATCCTATTTCGTCTTCTCCATTCCATCGCGTCGCGTCTCTGACGCATTTCTCTACATAGGCTCTTTGCCAAGTAGAATTGTCCAGAGGAGCCATGCCATAGTCCACAGCCAACCTTGGAACCCTCACATCCCACCCTCTCAGTCTGTCCATTCGTCCCCCACTCGGTCGAATTTCGCCCCGCCATTTCCATTGCTTCTAATAACCCCTCCATGTCTTCAAAATACCCCCAAACTCCGACTATCGTCTCGGCCGGAGCAACTTCATTCCCCGCTCCTGCGAACAACGCAAGCAGGCCTAGAAGAAGCATGTCGGTTTCATCAGGGTCATGCTTTAGAAAGAATCACTCAGGAGAGATAGCCGGTCCAAGTGGCCGGTTGGGAGGCTCGGGAATGAAAGCGCCAGTTGTGCCTGCCTTGTTAGAATTGACTTTGTGGAGGAATCCCGCGTCAGATTCTAAATAAGAACGTATAAGAAGAATTAAGATTTGATGATCCACAAAAATCTTCAGAGATTCATTCGGCGTTCGCAGCAGCCTCCACAAGCTCGCTATGAACTTGTTGTTCAGCTAGAATTTGGTTCGCAAGTTCGCAGCGCCTCGCACAATAGAAGTGAAGTACTGCTTCGGCCGCCAGCTCTTGATGCAGAATCTCATGAAACTCTTGAAATAAAGGATTCTCAGTAAACCCAGACTCATCCTCCCAGGCATCCGATGTCCCATCAGCTTGATCTGAGTCCCATGCATGCTCGCCAGAATCGGAGTCCGACCATGGTATCTACTCATGTGTAGGAGAGATCTCAGATCCATGCAGATCCGTGTCAGAGACATGATCCTTCTCAAGCTCATCATCTCCGCCAGTCTCGGCGTCGATATTGCTTAAAGTTTTGCTTTGGGACTCCAGATTCGCCTTCGGCGAGTCCCCTTGAAGAACGGGTCTTAGTTCGTCCCCTTCCTCAGTTTCCCCGCTATCGAGCATCGAAAAGTCCGGTAGCAGTCGATCCGGCGGAGTGCAGGGTTCCACACTATCTCCAGAAGCCCGATTCACTGGTGAAGCAGCGTCTTGTGAGGCGTCCGGCGAGGAGGCAAAGTAAGGCCCCGGCGACTGAACGTGCCGCTCAAACAGAACGTTACCGAAAGCTCGCACCTGGTTCCTACCTTGATGCACACGAACGCTTGGCTCAACATTCAGCACCGGGGGGCCTTGAGGTTGGCTGTTAGCCTCTTCGTCGAAAATCTCAAAGTCGGGGTTGTGTCCGGGAAGAATTTCTGGAGATTCGGCGACGTCGGTGGTGGCATTGCTCGAGTTGTCCTCTTGAGTATCAGACGATTGGCCATTTTCAGACTGATGCTCTAGCGCCTCTTGACCATCATTTTCATCTGAATTTGTGACTGCCGTATTTAAAACGTAGATGCTCTGATTCATGTCAGTGAACACAGACCGAGTGTACGCGGCATAAGGTCTATGTACGTCCGATCGAATGGGACTGCCAGTTTCCGTAACGGTCACCGGAATCTGGTTGACGAGAGAATCATTGTCGTCAAGGTATGACTGATATCTTGAGGCCGCGTCTTCCACCCTGTCTTCTTGGTCAACTTCTCTGTCTCTGGGCGAGACTTTTGGGGTTGTTCCGGCAGGGCTGCTTTCTTCATCCTGGCTCCTACTCTGCCTTGTGGGTTGTGAATATCCTTCCCCAACCTTCCGTAATTTAGTACGAGGTGCGTAATCGTTTTCAACCTCGTCTATTGCTGATGAGTCGTCCCCCTTAGAATCAAGACTTTTACGCTTGTGCAAGGTGCGTTCCGTCCCATCTCTCGTCATCGCAAAGCCATGCTCAGTCTAGAGAAAGCTTAGTTTAGCATGTTTCATGTAGACACTACAGATTTCTCACCTGCTGTGCGTCAAATTCGTCGTCTGTCATTTCAGAATTGGATATCTTGCTCTCGTCTTCTATGAGGCTTATGTCGTTATCAAAGTCCGAACCAGAAGTATCACTGTTGGCCTTGATGGAATTGGGAAGGGTTGCTTCGTCAAGGTACTCGTGGCTGCCATTGCTAAGGTTGCGAAACTCTTCGGGTATTTGAGAATGTTGTTCGGTGGTCATGATATTTTTAAATTTCCTTCTAGAATCTCTGGAGCGAGCGAGCTTCCTCTTCACATTTTTGAGATTGTTCGACTTCGGGACAGGAAGTTGTTCTAAGATCTTGCATCTCCGCTGCAGATTCTCAATCTTTGACTCAAGCTTGTAGAAGTCTTTGTTGATTGCTTTGATTATCAGCTCTGGGTCTTTGAGCTGTTCAATATTGGGATTTTTGATCGTGATATCAAGTGCCCTGAGTAACTTCACGGCCTCTGGACCTTGAAGTGCCCCACGATGCTCGTCGAATAGAGGCATGACTGCTTTGATCGCGTTTGACCACGTAGCCGTAGCTACTAGGCAGAGTGGGCAACTCAGTAAAATGTAATGGCTCGGATAGAGCCTTCGTTACCCAAGAAGCTGGAGCCGTGTAGATCAGGTCAATCAAGCAGGATTGTACGCAAAAAGACAGATGTCAGTAAAAGGGAACAGAAATGAATCTAGAAGAAATATGATGAGAAGAAAAGATGAGGTTATGGCGGTGCTGGGGTTTCGTAACAGCAAACCTTACCGCAGGACTGCAGGAAGGAAAAGATATTGGACTGAGCAGGAAAGCTTTCGGTTCTTAGCAAAATGATCGTACTTCACCAACCTTCATTCCCAGACAGATTGATGCCTCCCGCTAACCATCACTTTCACCGTTCGCATATCGTGAGTGAAACCGCCACCAGACCTCTCTATCACTTGACGTGTTACGCATATTTTGTCTATCCGCAGGACATTACGAAGCTTTATGTGGGTGAATTCAGGAAAGCGGTGTCGACATTCGAAAATCAACCATGCAGTTTTATTCTTAGCAATTAAGTCGCTGTGTTCACCAACCCGATGACTGACTTTGATCAGTGATGTCAACGATACCGCCGTAACAGATACAGATCGGGTACCGCAATAGATATGGCTCCTGATCTATTAGCTTTATGATAATTGCTATGTATATGCATTTTCTTGGTTGGATTTTTCGTAATGGGTTCGTGGACAGCAATAATTGCGGATCTAATTTATGTGCGAGATCAATGTATGCGTCGCGTACTGCTGAATCGTGTTTCACAATGGCTTCGATTGTCATGTAAAGTCGACATGCCGACGCCACAACAGTATGTTCTTGAATAAGAAATGCGGCTCGCTTTCTTGTCAGCCAGACCAATCAGCACGACATCACCTTTTGTCGGGATCGCCAATGTCGAATCCAGCGCAGGAGCTGTCCGAGCCCATTTTGGCTCTGTCTCCCACTACCTCTCCGCGTAAAGTTTGTTTCGCACTACCTCTACATCCTCTGGAGAAAGAACAGCTGGAGCGTCTCGACAAGAACCATAAGCGACCTTTCGATCAATACTTCGACCATCGTCTACACCAAAGCAGCGAGGAAAGCATCGCGGGCTACGTCTCCGTCCTTAGGATCTGGTAAGTCGCCAAGTTGCCATCCAGGAGTTCTCCAAAAAAGTTCTAGCTGGCTCCTATACCCAAAGACGCAATTAATGATGAAAAGTTCGTATAAGCGGTACAAGGCAAGGAGAGAGCTGTCCACATTGTCTCCGATTGGTGTTTTATATTTCCGTCGCATGATCTTAGACTTGTATCCTTGGCGTTCTGACCTCATGTCCACTGCTGGTGGTGGGTGGGGGGAACTTCGGGGAAATCGCTCGGATCCAAAGGCTCAAAGGAATTAATCTTGAATGTGTCACCCTTGAGCGCCGCTCTCGGACATAAGAGCAACCGCAACCGCAAGTATCGTCGAAATATGGTTAGCATTCTCGTCGGTCACAGCATCGACTAAAATGGTCAAGATTGACCTTGATTGCGAATTAGAACCGCCGTGTGAATCAGGCGAGCCCCTTGGATGGATATTCGAGATCGTTCATCACGACAATAATGTACCTAACCCGACTAGCAATCGGAAGAGGCTAAGGTTAGGTATTTCAGGTGAATTTGAAATGTTTACATCATCCTCAAAAGCTATACCCGCATTCTAGGAAACGAGGTCTGGAATTTTCGGCCGACTTCCTGCGAACTGAGCTCGGGGCAGATTTCAGTCCTTTTTAGATGCCAAGACCCTGAAACGTCGCGTCCTCATTTTGTTATCCTACCCTCCAGTAAACCATTATTTCCTATGCGTGTCTCAGGTCGGAGCCTTCAACGTTCACTCAACTTCAAAATCAGTGATCCAAACTTTCCAAGATCTATTCATAGCATTGGCGCAATGCGTTCCGGGATCTGATGTCCGTGGGAACACCATCACCATCCTTGAAATCCTTGCCGGGAACCGGTGCAGTCTCAAAAGCGCGCTCGAGCCTCCACGTCGCCGCGGTTTGGCGTTTAACATTCTGGTTACACTTGCTTCACTTTGAAGTTTATTACACCTGTTTGTTTAGTGTTGTGGTTGTGAGTACTTGATTGAGTGTTCAATCAAATAAGATTGGTTGATCTTGACCTGACAACCCTGCCGCCGAAACGGCGACGATGCAGCTCTTGTGATATCTTCCAGACCATGCAGCAGCATTTCTTTGCAAGATCTTATGAGCGGTGGTTGAAATCTAGTCGTTTTCTTTCTAACAATTAAGAATTTACCTAGCATGTTTTTTGTCCGTGTTGAAAAGAGACATTTCCACGGGCGGGCGGACTAACGTTGTCTCTAGCATTGCTCGGTTCGCAATGCATACCGCTCGGGAATACGAAATGTCACAGGTGATATCCCTGTCGGAAAAGCGTTTTGAACGCTTAGACGTTCTTGCCCGCAATGAGTGGTCTCGTTGCTAAATTGGTCTAATACCAAGCCTCCGCGGTCAAGGCTTAAAGCGGAGAGCAACACTCCGGGACAACTATGGTCTTGGACTGGGACGGTTCCCTTATAAGCCGGAAGGCTGGGCATGCAAGGCTGGATCATTGACCTTGCGCTACTAACGTCCTCCAAGTCGTTCCTTAGACTCGTTTCTTCTTCCTTTACTACCCTACCTTCATTGACCAGGATGTTTTTGTCTCTGCTGCCTTCACTGGAATCATGGACGCAATACCCAAAGGCGCAATCAGCGTAGCCACTACGGTGCTCGTATATTCTATCCTCAATCTTGTCGCAGCTGTTGTCGTTGCCTGGATGCACTGGCGCCATGGAGAAAGATTTGGCATCGTTTCGATCGCTGCATGGTTCATCATCATACAGATCACGAACTCGATGGTGCAACAAGTCCATTACATGTTCAACTGGAGATCTATCAAGCTCGCCGCTTTTGAAGCCGCCACCGGTCAGACGGATAATGACGGCCTGAAAAGTGTCCGAACATTCACCCGTTTTGGCAGAATCCTTTTCCTGATACAATATTATTGCTACAATGTCGAGTCGTTGTTGTTCATGTTTTGGGTTGCAGCGCTATTTCGGAGGGCATATCAGCTCCGCATGAGGTGGTTGGGCGGAAATGACAAAATGGTCGCTGTTGCCGCAAAGCTCCTTGCAATATTCTCTCCTATTGTACCTCTGGTCGTTTTAGAGACCGAGTTAGCATTGGAGAACAGTGCGCTTTCTTTATATCTCGGAAACTCAATCAGTATGTCAACTCAATTCTGATCATGATTCAGTTGCTGGAACTAACGAGGTACTAGTGGCCGGAGGGACAATTATTGGCAGCGTGTTCCTCCTACTCGTGCTTTATAAATACATTCACATTCGGCGACGAGTGTTATCTAACGAAAGCTCCGGACCCCTCCGGAAAATACGATTCACCATCACGTTCGGCCATGGCTCAAACCTTCGCAAGTCTATTAGCGAAGGCGAATCACTTCAGTCACACGAGGCCATCTACGACAAATGGCTCATTTTCCGCTTCTCGTTCTGTTTTCTCATTCTCAGGTCAGTCTTAATCGATGACTTTTTCGTAGGATGAAATTTTACTGAGCCCTTCTTAGCGCCCTCGAGGCGGTTCAAATCCTATTCCAAGTCTCTAGCGTTTCCCAGAATGCTAAACTATCTAGCCAGAAAAAGCCAGATTTCTCGACAAAGTCTGCGATTGGAGACATTATATTCTTCTTCCCTGGAGTTTCAACTGGCTTGATGGTTTTCCTGGTATTCGGAACCGTAGCTCCCTTTCGCAGTCACTACCGTGCACGGCTACCAGACTGGTGCTCTTGCTGCGTCCGGCAAAGGCTACGATCACACGGTAGCGAAGACTTCGATATGAAAGGGCTTGGATCTATCGATGCGCGGGAGAGGACGTTGAATGTTCGAAAGTCCATTGGCGGACGGACAGCCGCGTCATCGAAGGGGAAGCCACAGTACACCGTGACCGTTCAAGTCGGTCCGTTTGCGCCAGAAGACAACGGTGAAAGGCGCGCAAGATCTCCTGTTCCTGAGACATGGCCCATCCGAACTTCAAATGCCCCGTCCTCGGTGTACGACGAGCCCGAACCTACTATATCCCCACCAAACAACCGAGAAAGCGGGTGGCCGTTAAAGAATTACCCACAGCATGGAGAGCCAGATTGGAGGACTAGCTGGCCGGTGATCACATCCTCTCGACCGCCGAGACCTGCCAGAGATGCTAGCACCATGGGGTTAGAGGATGTATTCCGACCGCAGCAGGTCGCCTCGCCTATTACAAAGGTGGAGAGGCGTACACTTAGAGGACGCGATTGGGTGTAGTACTGCTCAATGCTTTCAATTTGAAATTCCAAACACTTTTAACTCATTACACCATAATCGTGTACGCCGATGCAGTGCCTCGTGGTCGCATGAGTCTGTTTGCTTACTTCAAAAGACGATGCTTGTTGTCATATACGCTCAGCCAATCTAACCCCAATGAAGATTTCAGCAGTAATCCAGAGTCTATAATGCTTTCATGCCCGTAAATGAGACCCCCAAGCCAAACGCCATAGGACCAACTAGTAAAACTCCTTTGCACATTTACGGCATTCTATATTTCGATCTCAATGCCCAAATCCATTGCGGCTAGAGCTTCCTCATCATCCATTCGCTTTCGAAGCATCGGAAAGCCCTTCTTGTCGCGTGGCACCGGTCGACTTGTGCGAAGCGGGGTTCCTGACCGCGGCGTGGACGCATTAGGACTATTCATGCCGCTGAGTGGTGTCCCGGCTCTACTAATATCACTTCCGAAAAGATCATCAATATCATTTGGTGGCTTCAGCAGCTTATCTTCGGATTTTGGCGGCAGCTTCCGTGCAAATTTTTTCTTCTGTTCCGCAAGCTGGGCCTTACGGATGTTTTCAGCATTCAGCCGCTCATTGCGCCTATTTAGCTCGGCCAATCGCTCTTGCTGGTCGTTCTTTGCCTTGATTTCTGGTCGTTGTAAAGACGTATTAAAGGCTAGCTTCTCCGGCACAATTGCCCTCAGTTCGTCATCGATTCTCTCGACTTCCTCCATGTCGCCTCTCAGGCTAGCTTCATGCTTTCGGTCGTTGAGCTCGCGTCGAAGTGGGGCCCGATTAATTTTGTCCAAGACAGCATTCTGACGTGCAATCTTTTCGCTGATCTCAGCCTCTGTGAAGCGGTGTGAGATTAGAGCATTAATAGCGTTCAGCTTCTTGTTGATATCGGAGCGGTAAGGGAGCTGAACATTGTCGTTTGCGAGGCTGGCGCGATATCGACGCCATTCATCCTACACGCGTAAGATTTAGCTATGCTGAGGCGGTAGGCACATACCTCAGTGAATTTTGAGTTCGAACATTCCAAGAAAGGCCAATTCCTTTCCGCTTTCCCATGGGCAGCTCGCACATATTGATCGGTTGCGAACATGCGCCCGTTGGGTGCCGCGATAGCATAAGGCCGACCTGGTTCGAAACGCACTATTTTGCAAAGTCTGTATTCGTTGACACCGGGAGCCTTGCCTGGGCCAATGCAGATCCGCGTGTAGCAGTCCGTAAGGGTTTCTTCGAAGCCGGGGTAGAAACAAACTTGTGCAAAATTGTCGCGTCCAACCCTCGCGCGCTGTATGTCGACCAGCTCGGCCACCGATTTATCTTCTGGAGGAGTGGGCGTCCGACGGCTATATTTTCCACCATCCCACTCAACTTCGCTTTCCCCGTCTGCGTCGATGTCGCTGTAAGCATCGTGAAGTGGGGAGCGATCACGATCTTTTGGTCGATTTGCGGCATCGCGGCGGCGTTGCTCTTCTCCTAGCCTCTTCTCTTCGCGATGACGTTTGTAGGCATCAATTGCGCTTGAAGCCTCCCCTGCCTTCTGGCCACCACGGTTGGTTCTTTGTCGGGAACTCTTGCGTTGGCTTTCTCCAAGCTCTGCAGCATCGGCTTTACGCTTCGATTTGGCTATTGCTTTTGCCTCTTCCCGCTCTCGAGAGGCTAGTAGACGACGAAGTGCTTGATCTTGGATGTGGCGATCTACAGCGGCCGCTCGATCAGCGAGGATAGACTCCCGTTGCAGCATGGGCATGGCCATGATCTCTTCTTTGTCTTTCTGGTTCACGTATAATTTTTCGTAAGGAAAAGGATTGCCGTTGGTCTCCGTGGGCGAGTCACTGGCATCAGAGTTGGATTCTGACATGGCTGCGGACTGGAGGGAGTGGCTCGATGATACGGAGGAGCTTGTTATCAAAGTTAGTGTAAGTCTGTGTCGACAACGTAGCGGTATCTTACAGCTCTCCATCGTCAGAATCATCCCTCTTCGGTCGACGTCGAGCTGCTCGTCCTTTCTTCGCTGACAGAGCAACACCTTTTCGAGCCATATCTGCGGGTGTCGTAGAGCGCCGTTGGTTCGACGATTGTGGCGGAGGAGAAGGAGACTTTTCATTTGGGGAGGCGGGACTTTCCTCCCCAGAGGACTCATCACCTCCAGCAAGAGCGAGAAGTTCGGCGTCGAGTTTGTCCGCCATCGTGTCAAGGGTGAATGTATCGCAAGGCTCCCAGCACCAAACCAAGTCTGACTGATGATTATGAAAGTTGCGATTACTTTTCGTAGATCCGCAAAGAAGTATTCAGAATGACGGGTCAAAGAATCGCATAATAAAGCACAAGGCAGCCCAGCTGGTGTTGTTTCGGTCAGGGTGAATGAGTGAGAGGTGAGAAGAAGGATCTGATAGTTTATTGATGGTGTAGAGGGTAAGAATAACAAGAGATGTAGGCGTGCTCTGCAGAACTCCTTGTGCGCGGGAGAAATTTGCGTCTTGGCTCAGCTGGTGAAGTGCAAGATAACTCAAGGCGGAGACGCAGAACCCAGGGACCTGTAGCTTTTGAAGGTCACGTGTTGGCGCCTTCATTCCGATTGGGCGATCGCTCACCCGCTCACATTCAACTTCCATGGCGTTGGGTTCACCCTACGTGAAAAAGTTGTTGCGATGAAACTTTGTTGGCCGATTCAATGATATCTCAATGGATGTAAATGACCTTCAAAATGCCAAACGCCCGAGTTGTTCAAATCGTGCACCCATCCAGCGGAATCAGACCGACTACGCCATGCGTGCGCAGAATTCGCCCTTTGGCTGCAAGCTATGCTACGACCGCCCCCTGCCAGAGCGGATGCACGAAGCAGCTTTCTGAGGAACGGCGAAGATTCCTCGACAGCGCATTACGGGTCAACCAGGCAGGAGAGCTGGCTGCCACGCTCATATATACGGCGCAGACACCACCAATTGTCGAAAGATATCCGCATCTTCGACCGCTTATGAAACACATGTACGATCAAGAAGCGAACCATTTTGCTACCTTCAATACACTGATGGCAAAACATCGTGTCCGGCCTACTGCCATGTATCCAATCTGGCAGGTCGCTGCCTCATTTCTTGGCTGGTCAACTGGCATGATGGGCCGCGAGGCGGCCATGGCCTGTACGGAGGCGGTAGAGACCGAGATTGGAACCCATTATAACGACCAGATCAGGGAACTTTTCAAATGGATGCAGGAAATCAAAGCACGTGGCGAAGAGGTGGAGCCAGAACTCCAGGAGTTGATTGATACGCTCAAAAAAATCCGAGATGAGGAGCTGGAACATCTTGATCATGCTGTTGAGAACGACGCCAAACAAGCGCAACCGTATGAACCTTTGACAAAGATCATCCAATATGGCTGCAAGGGAGCAATCTGGATCAGCCAAAGAGTCTGAACAGATCCTATTATCAACTTTGGAGCAAGTCTGACAATAAAGTTTACTTCGGCATCTTTGGTGCCCCTGCTGGGCGAGTCACAGCCTGATATCATCGCTCAAGGTATTCACTTTCACTACCGCCTTGCCTCGCTCTTCCTCCGAGGCGTATCTGAGGATAAATCGGATGGCATTTCTGGATATGACGATGGATTTGTTCCGTTGACCCCAGCCATTGATGCTACAAATCTAAGAGTCTTACTTAACCTAGCGCTGTATATTAATGAAGTAGGTCAGACCATTCCGTTCTTCCTTCCACTATCGAAGCTAGGTATCAGAAGTCGTGGTGGATCTGATAGTTAGCATTGGCCTGACTGGCTAATATTCTGACAGCGAGCCTGACCATCACCCGAAGCAGGCACGGCAGGTGAGCCGAGCACACCAAAGTCGATAGCGTCGCGATTGATCGCTGCCTAAACACACATTCTCCACAACGTCCATGAGCTGGTAAGAACAATTGTGCTGCCTGTTCACGTATCTGCAAATCGTTCCCTATAAAGGCATGTTCCTGCGCGCTTAGTCCGGGTTGCCCCAAAATTAGATGCGGTGGGAATTCGCCGGGGAAGGATGTACAGGACCGCACCTTCCTCAACCGTAAAGTAAATAAAAAGACACGTGTTTGACCAGTCGCGCCTTCTCTGCTCGTGCATAGAAAATGCTGGTGCCTGAGTGCCTGATGATACCAGTGACATGCAGCGCACTATGGGTTTCAGAAGGGGGAGCAAGACAGGCGATATCTCTTCCAAACATCTTCCTGTGTTCAGAGATCAATCACAAGTGAATGAGGTGGGCTTCCTCTCAAAACCCTTTCGAGGACGTCTTTGCACCCACGACCCTACTCTCAAACACATCGCTGAGCGGAAACACCCAGTCTCTTTGATCCAGAGCATCGGCTCGCAATGGCCGATTCATGTGACCACGCTGTCCCTGAACGCAAACACCAATGCTCGCGAGAACACAAAGCATCACTGCTTTCCCGCCTTCTCTTCCTATGGATCAATCCTCTGATCAAGCTTGGATACAGCAAGCCGCTTGCTCGAGAGGACCTTTGGTCTATCAACCCCGATCGCAGAGTAGAAGAGCATGCCGCCGCCCTGTCTGTTGCCTTTCGCCGCCGCTCTGCTGCTGGCGGCAAGTACCCTTTGTTATGGGCATTGCACGATGTCTTCAAATCCGAGTTCTGGCTTGAAGGCTGCGCTACCTTGGCGTCGAACATGTTCCAAGTCACTTCTCCCCTCATAATCGGTTCCATCTTACGATTCGTAACCAGGACAAGGACAGCAGACTTAAATACCATCGACAAGGAAGGCATATTACTCTCGGTTGCAATCTTTACCACCCAGAGCATGATGAGCCTCGGAATGATTCACTGGTTCTATCTGGGTTCGGTCCTTGGAGCCGAGGTCAAAGGTTCTCTAATCAAAGTGATCTTCGAGAAGAGCCTTGCGTTGCCTGCTTCGGCCAAAAATGGCGCTGCTGCCAAGGAGGGACACGAGGAAGAAGACACCAACTGGACTGAGGGAAAGATTGTCAATCTCATATCGACAGACGCTAGCCGGATTTCTGGTGCGGTACATTATGGCCATTTGGCCTGGACAGGACCTGTCATGGTCGCCTTTGGTCTCACTTTTCTCTTTGTAAATCTAGGTTACAGCGTGTTACCTGGTTTGTGCCTTCTCGTGCTTGCCACGGAGGGTATGAAGCGTGTATTCGCCTTCTTTCACAAAATGCGCACCAAGCTGAACAAAATTCTGGATAGAAGGGTAGAACTGTCAAAGGAAATGCTTCAGGGCATACAGTTCGTCAAATATTACGCCTGGGAATCGACTTTCTTGGGGAAAATTCTAGAAGCTCGAGCCGAAGAGATGAAACTTCTAAAGGTCTTCATGGCGGTCGGGAACGGCGCGATGGCAATGGCAGTAGCCATTCCTCATTTTGCTATGGTATTAGCATTCGCAATATATGCAGTGACAGGCCATGACTTTGATCCGGCTCGTGTGTTTTCGTCATTTGCGCTTTTCAATTGCTTAAGGATGCCTCTGGTCATGATCCCAGGGATGGTGACCCAGATAGCGGTCGCTCTTACATCCATAATCAGGATCCAAAAATTCCTACTCCAAGATCAGTCGGATGATATACAGCTCAACACCGCGAACGCGGCAGCTATTTCAATCGATGACGCTCACTTCTCCTGGCGACAAAATGTGACCAAATCTAGTGAGAGCGACGACAAAAGCATCGTAAATGAAACGACCGCACTACTTCACGAACCCGTCAAAAGCCAAAGCAGTACTTCAGAGACCGATTTCGTCCTCCAGCTCACCAATTTGCGAATCCACACGTCAGAATTTGTGATAGTAACTGGTCGAGTAGGCTCCGGGAAAAGCTCATTACTATCTGCTATTAGCGGGGAAATGATACTGCAAAAAGGAGAAGCTGCAGTCAATGGTCTTGTGATCCATTGTACCCAAACACCCTGGCTCATCTCTGGTTCCATCACGACCAATATTGTCTTTGGTAAGGATTTTGACCGAGATAGATTTAACCAGGTTCTAGATGCCTGCGCTCTCAGGGTCGATCTCGACGCTATGCCCAACGGGTCAGAAACTCAGATAGGAGAGCGAGGAGTGACGCTATCCGGAGGGCAGAAGCAGCGCGTAGGTCTTGCACGAGCCATCTATTCCGACTGTCCCATCATTCTTCTTGACGATCCTCTTTCTGCGGTTGATGCCAAGGTTGGCCGACACATTCTTGAAAATGCGATATTTGGGCCTCTTCTTCAAGGGCGCTGTGTGGTCCTTGCAACTCATCAGCTCCACGTTTTACCACGCGCAAATAGAATCATATGGATGGAAGGTGGTAGTATCAAAGCTATGAACACTTTTAGTCTCCTAAAACAGAGTTATCCAGAATTTGAGAAGCTCGTCAAAGATCTTGCCGCAAAACCAAACCATGATATTCCCACCAACGAACAGACTACAACAGCAGAGAATGAGAAAGCGAACCTTCCTCTCCATCAGCTCATTGAAGACGAATATCAAGACGTTGGCATCGTTTCTTTTGATGTCTACAAGAGTTACATTGCGTCCGGGGGCTATGGCTATTGGCTTATAACCTTGATCTTCATGACCATCTCACGAGGCTCTTCAATCGCTGGTGGCTTGGTGCTTGCGTGGTGGACTTCTGACATCTTCGGCTTTTCCCAAGGCGTATACATTACGATTTTTGCCTGCACCGGAGGCATCCAGACTCTTCTATCCTTTCTCTCCTCCACGCTCACAGTGATCATTGGCTATAGATCTTCGAACGTCCTTTTTCGGAGCGCACTCTGTCACGTTTCCGAGGCCCCGATTTCATTCTTTAATACGACTCCAACAGGTCGACTACTAAGCCTTTTCACCCGAGATGTAGACCTTATCGACAATGGTGCGGCGCCTGATCTTATCCAGCTTCTTGGTTTCATTGCTGTCGTGTTATCTACCATAATGTTGCTCGTCTCCATATTACCATGGTTAGCACCAGCTATAACGCTTCTTACCTTTGGATTCTTTTATTTAGGACTACGTTATCGACGTACAGGACGAGAGCTGAAGCGTCACGAAGCGGTCGTCCGCTCTATTTGTACATCTCAGTCCACAGAGGCCATTACAGGTTCAAGCACGATCCGCGCATACCGGGCAGAGGACATGTTCGTAACGAGACTAGACGAGGCAATAAATAACATGAGCGCCTCAACACACTTGGTTTCTGCCATCCGACAGTGGCTGATCGTACGGCTTGACACAATGGGCAACATCATTGTGCTGCTCACTGCATTGATGATAGTACACAAGAAGGACGTTCTTGACCCCAGCATCTCTGGCTTGCTCTTGACATATGGCCTAGCCTTTGTGAATCAATTGAGCTATGTAGTACAATATGCAGGCAGTGTCGAAGATGACATGGTTCCTGTTGAACGCATGAAGTATTATGGCACCAAAATACCCAATGAGCTCGATGCCGAGTCTGAAAATCCCGACAACAACAGTGTCGTGGCCGCGTCGTGGCCATCAAAAGGTCATCTACATTTCAACAGAGTTACAATTACTTATCCCTCTGCGTCCACTCCCGCTCTCACGAATACTTCCATTGATATCACCGCTGGCTCATGTGCTGCCATCGTTGGTCGAACAGGTGCAGGAAAATCAACCCTCCTCGCGTCCCTCTTTCGCATGACTCCCAGCCCAACCACCGGCTCCATCTCTATTGATGACACCGACATTTCTACGATCCCACTCGAAAAACTCCGCAGTGGCATCGCAATTGTCACCCAAGACCCCGTTTGCTGGAAAGGCACCGTCCGTGATAACATCGATCCGCAGCACGCGCTCCCAGACGACCGCATCGAGGACATGCTCAAGAAGTGCGGCCTTATCGGCATCGAGATGGTTCCGTCATCATCCGCCGACTCGTCCACCGAGCCATCCGGGACTTCAACTCCCAAAGTCTCAACCATCACCCTCACCACCCCTCTCACATCCTCCGGCGCTAACCTCTCCCTCGGCCAGCGCCAGCTTCTCTCGCTCGCCCGCGCCCTCTTACGGAATACGCGCATCGTCGTCCTAGACGAAGCGACCAGCGCGCTGGACCAGGAGACGGACGCACGGGTGCTGGATCTGGTGCGGGAAGAGGCGAGGGAGAGGAATCTTACGGTGATGTTTGTTGCGCATCGGATTGGGAGTGTGAAGAGGCTGGGAGTCGATAAGGTGGTTGTTCTTGAAGGGGGGCAGGTGCTGGAGGAGGGACGGCCGGAGGAGTTGTACGGGAGGGAAGGGGGATGGTTTGCCGGCGTGGCGAGGGGGAGTGGGGTGGTCTTTTGATTTGTTGGGAGGATGAGACTGGTGGGAGAAGGTAGGGGAAGGGGATGATGAGGCTGTTATAGACAAAAACGGAGAGTAGATTCACGATAGAGATAGAAGCTCGCAGTGCCAAATAAAGAGAAATTTCTCTTATTAATATTCGTCCCATGAAGGGAATGCACCTATGACGAGTCCAATGGGCTTCTGATGCTTAGAGACACTAGAGACACTAGAAACATGGAGACTGCTCATCTTCCGATTCGAGGCATATGCCGTACCCAAGGTTTTACGACGCTTGCGAACTCAGACTTAGGATCTAGCAATACGAATACAGCCGCCAATGCCAGAGGCGCTCTTACTATCCTTCTCAAGAGCGGCGAAAATCCATCACTGCCTAGGTACGTACTGCCCGCCGCCGGTCTGACACTATCGGCCTAATGCATCAAACGATAACGGGCGGGCCTGAACGGTGGACTTGATCTGAATCGACCCGATGTTTTGCCTACCGTTTGAGATGCTGGCGTTTCTCGACCTCTGGGTCTGACTTGGTATGAGGTCTTGTAGACATTCTGTAGACAGTCTTGTCCTTCAAGGCCGCTTTGAAACTGCGAGGGGCTGTATTTGAATATTGTTGGAAAGACGGTCTCAGGGATTGTTGCTGGGAATGGGCCTCCCCAAGACGGACCTCTGGTGAGATACCGGTCTTTTGCAATTCCCCGTTACTCTAGTGAAGATTTTCTGCGTGCTCATCGGATGGGGGCGTTTGTGGCTTTCATCGGCGAGAGGTTAGGTTTAGTTGTACGCAGAAGCCGTGGGCTAGCAGACACATAGCAATTTGGAGGGGCGGATGGGCTCGATCAGTGACGGTTGAGGGTAGAGGTAGGGATAGTGAGCTTGCGCCAGCTCGAAACCATCGAGGTTGGTGGCGTTGGGTTCTGTCGGTTCGAGGCGAGCGCGTAGGAAGGCACTTGGAAGGAAGGGTAGGCTAAGATGGGTAAGCTTGACGAGGGTACGAGAATGAGATCTGGAATGTACGTATTGTTGGCATATTCTTTATCGAATCTAGGGCTGCTACCCGGACATGTCTGGGCCAGCCGTGCTTGGGGAACACGCAAGGAAATCGATCGTTGTTGCTGCCCACGGGTCATCTGGCACAATTAATAACCGCCAATGTCTTCAAGCTTTGATAGCTAGGCTTCACAGTGACCTGGTTAATCCGATCCCACGGTGATCAAGAGAATGCACGGGAAAAAGGGATCGTCGCGGTCGTAAGATTCTCGGCCCCTGGACTATTGAAGATACCCGAGATGACTCTCGTTGTAGGTTCAGATTGTCGCTCTGGCTCATGATACTCAAAAATGGGAGGATGCGAAGTCGATGTTTCGTTTGCAGTCACTTGGTAAGGTGATGGAATCTGCAAACATCATAGTGATGTTAAGTCGTTCACGCAACCATTGAGAGGAAGTATGATACTGCCGAGCGCTCACCGTGGATGTCATAGACAGTCAGATTGATACAGAAGACCTACACCGAAGATTGCCCTACCTCGCCGATTTTGCAGCGAAACACATGAATTAAGACGACGTACACCTGCGCATGAGCAATTCCACCATCTTGGAATGTCTCGGAAGCTCCGAATTTGCAGCTCGTTGAGCAGTCGGATATGAAATTGAGCCGGGACGCAACAGACACCTATTATAAGGTTTGGTGATAGGATCGGGGACAGAAGTAGTCCCGGCGGCCGCAGCAAGGCTCAGTAAACGATTTCTTTCCGAGAGCCTCGTGAGGCACCCTCTACTGGATACGAAAAGGAGATTCGAGACAGTCAGGTTTCCGGCTCCTAAACATGCCTTCTTTCATGCTCATTATGGTGACAATTCATGCTCTTTGAAGGTCTCGGACAAATGAAATGATTTGCAGCAGACAAATAGAATAAATTTCACCTGTGCGGACATTTCACGTACTGAGTGCCGGCTATCCCCTGAACCTCACCCCTATCCCCTGAGAGGAGGTTCCCCAAACCAATCAAAGAGTGCCCAGAATGAAGTGCGCCGAGGCGTCGGGAAGATTAGCATAAGCTCAGGATCTGTAGGCGTTCAGGCGGGAGAAAGGATTTTGCCTCAGGTTTAAAGTGTGGGCCAGGTTATTTCACAGCTGCAAAGCAACGGACCAATGTTGCCCCTTGATCGGCCGAAGTCTGAACAAGCCTTTATCTTAGTTTATCGTGGATGAACTTTCAGAGAATTAGAGTCCACCAAACGGCAGCAGCTAGACCGGACGTTGAGCGGCCGCGACTTGCCGTACAGACTTGCCTGCAAAGCTGCTGCTGAAAGAGGGGTTTGTGGGCTCGCTAATAAGAGGGTCCCTGGTCTTACATGTCATCCGTCAGCAGAGCTTATCGTTTGGTCGCTCGTACCTACAAGCGCCGTAGGATGCCCAGTGAGGCTGCCGAGGTAGCCTTAGGGGCTTTGAAAATTTTCTAGCTTCGGAGATTGCCATATGTCTTAGCTGAAGCAGCGACGACGAGGTTTGTATGTAAAGGGAGATGGATGTCATGGAAGGATGGGAAAGCTTTCACGACGCACACGCCCGCTCGGATTCGCAGCGTTTAGGCAGATAACGGATGAAGCCGACTCCCGGCGTTGGGCACAGAAACCTGCAGGGAGCCACGTTCGGCAGCGTTCCTAAGTTCATTGATCGCCAAGGGTGGTGATGATGGTGGTGTGGTGAAGATGACGATCATTTGACCACCATCCCCCCTTTGTAATCCAGGACTATTGCGACAACCCACCCTCCCACCAAAAGATTTGGAAAACACCCTATTGGGGAGTCATTAGCGTTGCGACGGCCTCGAGAAGCCCTGAACGAATGGCCCTTTGGGCCTATTAGAGGGAGGTCGCAACGCGCAATCTGCGGCTCGGCGGCAGAGGCGTCCTTCTCCGGGGGTACCAACGGCCCACATTAGCGGCCCAAGTCATCTGGGGAGCACGGCAGCGTCGGCGACAGATGCGACGGTAGCAACCCGGTGGATGATTGTAAGTAATCGGGTCGGAAATGAAAGAGTAAAGAAATCTAATCATTTGAGGTGATGGATAGCAGGGAGAAGGTGGTCACTGTGTGCGGAGAGCGCGAGACCCTTGAGACAATGCTTGGAGATGCCATGTGGCATGAGGAGAAGACTCGCACAACATAGAAAAGATTGACTGCAGATCAGCCGTAAATAGCATGTTGGTATGGATCAATGTTTATACACCCTGCTATCTCACGCGGACGTAGTTGACGATGGTAAGGTCGATCAATTATTCATAGTCCACAGAGTGATCACACGCTACAAAGGTCGTCATCACATGCAGAAGACCTGGGTTCTTATAGGCAGCTTTCCGGGGCTTGATGCCCTGGAACTTGGACTTTGTCCAGGCGTCCGCAGGGGCCCTTGTCCCCTAGAGCGGCCGCGACGGGCACCGCGCGTGGACCTCGCAGAGATCGCGTTAGGCATGCGAGTACCCCCGGCTCAGCGATAGGTTAGGGCCCGCTTGGAGGCCCCGGTGTCGATAGGTGCAGGACTAGCCGTCCTTGAACCCAGATAGTGCAACCAAGTGTCGAAGTAATCCATGTTGATGGCACCAGCTTGAAGCGCACTTTTTGGTCAGAGCGTCCAAGCGGTGGCAATTCGCATAGACAACAGATTGAATCATGAAGCTCTGGCAAGAGTCTCCAAATCTCCAAAACGACACGACATCAGAACCCGAATAATGGGTTTGTTGAGCCGTGGTGACAGCGACACGGAAGAAGAAGTCCGTCGCCTCCGAAACGTTGGTGCACCAAGCCGTCCGCCGCCAAGACCAATGGTCACTCCCGCAGAGCGTCGTGTAATTACCCTTCCCTCGCAAAGGTACCTGGCTTATGCCCGGCCGGGAGCTGGCATCCATCGTGCACTGGGCTGTTTCTACGAGTCGCTTTCTCTCTGAGCATCGATAGGAGAACCGAGATCTGGTGAAGCTTTTTCGTGCTGTGGAGCGACGTCTTTCAGCTCACGTTTGCATTAAATTGTCGAGGTCGCCGTCGCTGGCCACCCCCGAAACGGCTAACCTTGACGACGGCAGCGGTTCGTACCAATCGACTCGTTTTGGGCGCAAGATCATCTGGCCCCCATCGGAGCAACGTTCCCCATTCCAGTCCATGCCGCATCCATGGCCACGTCGAACGACCCCAAATCTCGGTTGCAGGCTGACGCTCTACTTAGTCGAGTTACACGCTTCCTCGACCCCTGCTCCACCACGCCTCCCGCCATGCCTCATCTCACCACATCATCTTCAAGATGCCTCGGCATGGCCTGCGCTGCTCCATTGGTACCCCGGTTTTGCTCGACCACGCCCTCGAAAAAGAGTAGACTACGACGCGGGCTCGTTGTCGACCGATCCTGGTTACAACGCCCTGCAAGTAATGGGGGTACATGACCCTTCCAGCCCCCATCGCTCGCCCACACGCCCAGGATTGTGTTGTGAACGCTGTAATAATACTCTACCGTGACCGGTCCCTCTCAGCTCGTTTCCTGACTCGTCCCTTCTCCCTCCCCCTCAAACCCGTGAGGCGTCCCCGTTCACCACACTCTACGATCTCATTTATCTTCCGAATCTGACGGTCAGCACTGACCTCTTCAATCTCTGCTATGAACTTTTTGGGGATGCGCAACCTTTTATCCTTCTAAAAAGCTTTCACTGTCTTAGAATGCAGTGACCTGTGTGTCTACCATTGCGATTGTTGGATACGTTGTCTGGATCAAGTCGCAAAAGTGTCGTTCCCACTTCGCCGTGTGAGGGAAACCTCAGGTTTCCACGATCAATTTCGTGATCACAAGGACGCATACGAGTTTGAGGATTGGAGTCACCTCATGCCGCCACAGCAACAAAACCAAGCCTTCGATTTCCCATGGCATGACGCTCCGGAACCGACAAATATCTCGGATACAAAGTCGAGCCCGAGAGGATCACCAACGACGGACAAGAAGCTACCAATGGGGGACGAGAATTTGCCAGAACACATACCTAATCCTCCGCCAGAGCGCCAGACGAGAATAGATCACAAACCAAAAGTCCACGGATTCAATGTCGAACATGAAGGTGGTTCAGGCTCAGGTTCTTCGGGGTCGCCAATAGTAGACCACGACAGTGAAAAGCGGCGGAGAAGGAGAAGGAGACGGCCAAAGAAACATCATTTCAAGCGATATTGGTGGCTTTATTTGGGCATCCTGATTGCCGTTACTCTCGTTGTCGTTCTACCAGTGTATGTATCTTTATATCGACATATCAAGAGATGTGGTTGCTAACCTCACGCCAGTGTCTTCGTTGCATATCCTCGAATCGCTCAGCAGCAGCTCAACCACTCCACATTATATGTCGCTCAGCAGCGCGTTACTAATCCAACTCCAACCCAGATCAAACTCGAATTCGTATCAGTTGTTGGAAGTCAAAGCCCCCAGCATCCGGATATCTATGGCTTCCATGCAGATCTTCAACTCGAAAATGCGCGAGCGCCTTTTACCACAATTGAGGTACCAGGCTTACCAGGATCTCACAACGGCCAGCAAGTCCATGTCAATACTACCGTCCAAATCATGGATCAGGACCTCTTCACTGAGTATGCTATTGCCACGTTGTCGCAGAAGCAAGTTCACTGTTGGATCCATGGGAAGACGAAGTTAAAGCAAGGCGGCCTTCCCGCCATTGACGTCAGGTATGACAAGATGGTCATCGTCAACGGTGAGTTTCCACTTAACATAGCCTCGTTTCTCAACGCTCGAGGCTCATTCATATCTCTGTTGCAGGTTTTGATGGTCTACGTGGCCTTACAACAACTGACCTGAAGATTTTGGTCACCCCAGAGTCGGATGGTACGAACATGGAAGCTACAGTCAATATTCCAAATCCCTCCGTGATGACGCTCGATCTAGTAAGAGTTTGAGCTTCTATTATCGTCCCACATTCCTAACCGCTTGTCTGCAGGGCAATATCACGTATGAAATTAAGACCCCGGTCGGACCGCCGCTTGCTCCGGCTTTGACAAATGTTACCATTGGGAGCGCCGTCATGAATAATGTACAGATGCACCCAGGACCGAACGCGTTCCCAATCCGCAGCATCACGAATCAGACTATGGTCCTCGGTATTCTCAATGCCAATGAAACGACAAAGAACTCGGGTATCCTTCCAGTCTACATTGAAGCTGTCAAGACCGAGTTCAATGGCCAAGTAATTCCATATCTCACCAAAGCTCTGAGTTTAGGTGCCATTTACCAGGAGCTCCCGATCGGGAAAGCGTTAGCAGACGCCGGTATAGGAAACTTGTTGGGCATCGGCAATGGGGCTACGTCCACGATGGGTGCCCTCGTGCCACGGAAAACCGAAGCTCCTTAGTGTGAAAAGCGACTTCAATTGATTTACGCGTGCATGATGCATTTGAGGAGGTTATTTGGCCTTGCATTGGGACGGCGTTCTGCATTTGATACCTTATAATGGCACTCGACTACCTCATATTATACCACTCACTTCTCGGACTGGACATTTGGGTTCCGTATAGGATCCGAGATATTGACTCTCGTTTAGAAAGGATGGAATTTGGATCTAAGAAAAGCGATCATGAGATCTCGCCACGGCCATATCATGTTTCCGGCTGAACACCTTCATCTGCTTGGATTTTCGATACGACTGGGTGAACCGACAACGAAACGCATTATTCACTCCTTACGACTTCATTCCTTTTACCGACTCTGCTCCCTCATCCTCGTTGCTCGCGTGTGCGGCCATATCGTCCATGAATCACCACCAAGCCAGATGTCAAATCTCTCTCAAGTCGAAAATCCAATCATCTAATCATTCATTTTAGTACTATACCCGGATTTTCAACCGAATCTACATATATATCTACTTTACCTAGTCACCGACAAAAAGACACCCAGCCTTGGTATTTCTCCTGTGTCCTTCTCCATACTTGAGGAACATCCACCAGACTACCACGGAACGTGTTGCCTGATGCTCTGAACTTAGAAACAGGGAGAAGATCTAGTTAAAGATTCGTGCTCTCTGTCGAGATCCAGATACCCATAGCACACGTTATTGTACATAGCTAACATAATGACAAAAAAGTTATATATATGCTACCTACTTTTATCATCAAGTCTAGCGTCACGCTGTTCCCCACAGTCGAAATGCCCCCATTCCTAAATGCTCGGTAAAGTGTGATTTCTTCTGTTGTATACCTGATCACCAAACGTCGCCAGCCTATCTAAATTCCCCTATAAGCCACGCGGAAATCCCGAAACAGACCAAAACTTACCATCACCATTTCAAATCCCATGGAAATAGCCGCGGTGTGTTACCTCCCGCGCATACGTAACGGGCGATGAGGACCACTTGCGGAACACACAGATTTGCTTGCCTTCACCTGCAGAAGCTTACTCTGTACACAGCCCCCAGGTGCTGCACCAAACGTAAGCATGTATCTCAGCCACGACACGAATAGGATTTTGGATGCGGCCCTTTTTAGCCGCCGAGAGGTACTCGACAATGACGTCTTCTCTCTGTTTCGAGGATTGCTGGTTTTGCGAAGCCGAATCTAGGCCGGGTCGCGATTTGTGGGACTGAGGGCGGGTTCGCACCGCGATCGCGCCGTGCAGATATCTCAGTCTGTCGACTGCAGAGAGTCTGAACATATACTGTATGGAGGTGAATGGCAGTGCAGAAGGAGGTCTCCGTTACTACGACACCCGATGCTACAGGTGCTACCATTGAGCATAAGAGCACCCCTGCTGTTCGCGATATGCGCGCGTGTGGACGAAGTGAGCTGTTTGCTGCATGATTCTATTCCTTTCGCACTGCTCACATTGCGCCTGGACTCAATGTTCTGCTCTCCACCTCTCGAGCTTTCACATCACCGCTCTCGCCGTCACACACTCGTCACCCTCGATCGCAGAGAGCTCGCCATCCAACACCTATCGGGATCCAGTTCCAGCAACCCCATCTGTTCCTCGCCCCGCCTCGAGCTCCATTCTCCAACGCTTTCCGCCCCCAAGTACACCAACAACGCTCGGCGAACGTTTAGCTTCTGTAATGAACGATTCAACGAACAAAGCTCTTGGCTCTGTAATATTAGATGGCGTGCTCCTGCGCCACTGCCGATTGTAAAGTACACTGACGGGTCAGATTCGGCGGTATCATATCATCTTATCGATCGGCGCGTGCGCGTGTCGATCCCGGGTGCACGGCGGTTATGCCTGGGGAACGAAGGGGGCGTTTGGTTGGTTACAAGGGGAACTTGAAACGTGAAACGGCTGTCTGGAGATGTGTTGATCAATTGTGGTGATGGCTCGGGATCGACGGATCGGCCATTGAATTGGGGTACTTTGGGGATATGTGGGGGGACACTGGGGGCAGTGGAAGATTCGGAAAGAAGCGTGAGATATTGATTAAATTCGATGGACTTTCGGAAATTTGATCTACAGCTCGCCGAGGTGAGGATTCTTTGCCTGCAGTGAGTAACTTATGCGTTTGAACCCCGAGAGTCATCCGGATTGAGATCATGCTACATACCCCTGAGAATGCCTATCCAGAACGTCTCGCACGCTGGCTACACAAGCTGATGTGCAACCAGCCATCGCGAAAACGAGCTTTAAGTCTCGGCTTGCCGATTACCGCTCCCTACAACCAGCCCTTCGGTATCTACACATCTGGCCAGTCACCGTGGCTTTTCCTGCGGCGTTGATCGGTGCAGCTGTGCCCCTTCCATGTTTCCTACCGAGGCTCGCTGTCAGGTACCTGCATTCCCATTGAATGGAATCATTTAGCAGGTGAGGATGCAGCGGCTTGTCCCGGGCACGTGGAATGTGCAGGATCGGCTGTTGCATTTGGTTGCAAGTTGCTAGGGCGTTGCTTGATTCGGCAATACTCCTCGTTCAGATCCCAAGTTGTAGAGCCGTTCAAAATGAAGTTTGACCTAGTGACCATGAGCGGTATCTAGATAGCTTAGAAGCTCGAAGAGATCTCTAGGCTGGGTGACATTACACAGCCTGGATAGGCGCAGAGAGTGTGGTAACATCTTTTGTCAAGTGATGGCTCTATCGCAACTACCATAAGGAGGGTAAGAGGTGATGTTAAAAGGAGGCGATTCTTCACGGCTACTTAGAGATCACTACGGGTATGCTTAGGGCACTCGCCTGCCCGCTCTTCAACTATCGTTAAGCTTGCTTTCAGGCACGAGCCCCACCCAATAGAGGACCTTTTAGGTAGCCTCATAGTCGATACCGCCCGCCTAAGAGCTGAGCCCAACCTTGACGTCGAGACACACGCTTATCACGAATCACCATTAAGAAGAAAGTCTTACACGGAAAACATGACTCTCGAATATTATTCTATACACCGACTAAATAAAGATGCAAAGATAGTAAAGACCATGCCACAAAATCTCAAGATGCACGGACCAAGCCCTGGTCGAAATTCCGTATTTTGTTTTAACGTCAATTGTGTTGCCTATCTTGCCTGTGCTCACGACGTTATGGTCTCTCTTCGAAATTAAACAAGCGGCTTGCTCTTAACTGCCCCATAAATGCTCAACCAGCCTCTATGAACCAGAATAGGCGGAGAGGCATTCAATTAGGCACGAAGAAGTCAAGGCTAGGCTGTAAGACTTGCAAGTAAGTCCGACTCCGTCACGGGCAGACTTGCCTCATCGCTAATCTTCATTTACCCGAAAGAATTCGTAAAGTCAAATGCGATGAAGCAAGCCTTCCTGGCAGCCTTTCTGTCCTTTCATCCAAGCTAATCTTACACTAGGCGAGGCCTGTTTGCCGGAAATGCGTCTCGACAGGTCGAACCTGCGATGGGTACGAGAAAGTGAAAGTGACGGTGTCTACCAAAACTCTCGCGCTTTCCAATGGCGAGCGCTTGATGATGATGTCAAACCCCTCATCCGTCCCATCGCATGTCGAGAAAGGGGAACTTCGAGCTTTTGACTTTTTCATTCACGCCGTCGCGCCGGTTCTCGCTGGATCTCCCGACGATGCCTTCTGGTTCGGGCCAGTGTTACAATTTAGTCGAATCGATCCAGTGATCTGGGACTCTGTACTGACAATCAGCTGTCTCTTTGAGCATCCCCAGTACTCGAATCTTGTGACTATCGGAGCTCTCACCGGACTAGCTTCTGACAAGAGCCACCACATCCGCGCTCTTGGATGGTACAACAGAGCCATCTCCCGTCTTCGAAAGAACTTCGAGAGTGGTCATGGAGACGTGACAGTAGCAATGTTGAGCGCTGTAAGTATGGGGCTTATTTTTTGAATTCGAATTAACGTCCATGTTAGGTTCTATTCATCTGTATCGAGTTTTTGCAAAATAATTTTAGTCAATCGATGGCCCTCTTTGAAAGCTGTGCAAAGCTAATGCAGTCATCTTCCAAGAACATGAGTAAATCGCTTGTCTCTGCTCTTGTTGAACACAAAGTTAGTCCCATATTCACACGCTTGGGCGTATTTGGGACTATTTGCGGACGTCCATTACCGGCTCAGATCAAGAGCTTCCAAGAGGATGGACAGCAAATTAAGAGTGCACATACAATCGCTACCATCAGATCTGCTTTGTACACACTGATGAATGAAGTTCATCTTTTCATATTCAAGGCAACCATTAGCAAGAATCCACAAGATCCAATTCATTCTAGTCATTCTAGGATGGAAGAAATGCAGCATGAGCTCATATCCAGAATGAGTGAATGGCTTGCTGAGCTTGTAAGCTCCGGCCTTCACCCAGACAATGCAATTTCCGCAGACAACGCTCCCGCATCTTCGATCCTGCTAATGTATTACGCCATTACCTTAGCATGGCTTTGCACTAGCTTTGCGACAACTCAGACTGCTTGGGACCAGCATAACGAACTCTTTGAATCTGTGATCCATCATGCAGAACTCGGGCTACTACAGCAATACGCGCCCTTTGATGGAACACAACCATACTTCACTTTCGAAATGGGCGTCATCCCTCCTCTCTACTTCGTCGCCATCAAATGCCGGTCCCGGCGAATTAGGCGCGCAGCTTTGGCATTCATCAAGCGAGCTCCTGTTCAGGATAGCCTGTGGAAAGCCATACCTTCCGCGACGATAATTGCCAAAGTTATCGAAATTGAAGAGATAAATCTCCCTCCATACATCGAATCATCAACTAGTGATGGCATGTTACCCGCTGAAGTTGACCGCATCAGCGAAATGACTTTGATGCCTGAAGGTGATCCGGGCCAGCAAGGAGAGCAACGACTCATGATGCGGTGGAGAAGGATGGCATGCTCTGAGCGTTGGGAATTCACAACTCTTGATAACTTCTGTCAGCCTGAAGCGAACGTCGAAGGAGCGCCTGCTTTCACGGGTTGGTCAGTTTTATCAAGCCTCTCGAGCAACTGGCGCGTGGGGAGTACACCTAACGACAAGTGGATACAATGGCCCTCTGGAACATAGGAACATAGGTTAGAACTTCTTTGGATGGCAAACAACAAGCTTTGCATCTTCTTCCCAAGATGTTGTACTTCATCATGCAACGAGAGGCACTTGGTCATCGAGTATGCACCTGCAACAGGCCAACAAAAGCTCCCAAAACGCATGGCGCATTTTGCCTAGGGGCTTCCCTTGAAAATTCAATGTCAGCAGGCTGCTCCATGTCAAATTGTTGAAAGACTTCAAAAGACGACTTGTGCGCAAGTATGTGGGAATCACACCTATATCGCTCTTTTTGCCATACTAGCGTGGCATAGAGCCCCTGAGAAGCTCAAGGCTTCATTGGCATGCTCGGGTTCGGCAATCGGCTAAATTATAATTGGCTGAACCTTGGCTCTAATGCCCCCCTTGGACCTACACTGCCCTTTTGCATCAACAAGGCTCTCTACATGGGATTCTCGTGTTTGTTTCCAATATGCGCATAGTATCTCAATATGTCTCACTTCATGATGTGGGTCATGCATCGACTTTCCCAATTCAAGCCTCCGGCGATACATCGAATTGTCTCGCGTGCCCCAGTTGATAAAAGTCACGCCAGTCAATTGGCGGATTCTACGTGCTCTTGATCCTTAATGATTGATTTTCCCAAGAGTTCGTGTGATGGGCTATGAGACTCCATAGCCAAGAGCCGCAAGTAAACTGTGCAGCAGTCAAAATAAGAAAGTCTGGTGGTCGGATCTACCGTTCTTGCCGCTGCGTTATAGGCAGTGAAGGAATGTCTCAAACTATGACGAACTACGACTTTGTGTTCTGATTCGCTGGCTCGGGTTCTGGATATCTTCGGTATGGATGCTCACAGCATTCAGACTCTCTTTATTGGCAGCTACAACTCCACCCAGATTCTTTAGTTGATATTCAGGAAGGCAAGCGCGTGAATCTGACAGACTCGCGAGGCTTCCACGAGTCTAATTTGGATGAAGCCTGCCACAGGCCTGACTTCCCTTCTTCGCCACAAGGCGGTATGATAATGCCATCAGACCCCCTGCATCTGGAGCCTTCCTGCCCGAAGGTCGGGGATATGCACTCATAGGCGGACTTTCATAGCCTGTCTGCTGACCCTCTTATAGATGCCTGGACTCGGTTGTGAGCGCTCCTTTTTTCCACTCTCTATTACTACAGTCAGTTCTGTCCTGCTTACAAAATTCTTGATCTTATCCTCCGAACTTATCTTCATCACTGTGTCGCTCGCTCAAATTCCTTCAATCAAGTTAGAATATCCTCTTTACATCTACCGCTGCTGCCCGAATTTTCATTACGGCAAGGAGGTCCACACTCAAGCGTTTAACCCAAAGTCCTACACTCAAAGCCCATTTCCTCAAAAGTCTTCCATATCCCCCTTCTTCAGCAACGGAAAGCAACGCAATATATCACCTTGGAAGAGGCACACTCCCTTCTCAGGCTTTACGAACCTGTATTCTCGCCTTGATCTACATTTTGAAAATCAGGAGTCTATGACTACGATCAGTATCCTCGACTCCTAAGCAACCAACAAGACACCTCCACCAACCCTAAAGTCACTCCCACTCCCACCCCCACAACACTACTCCATCCCTCTCTCCCTTCCACTCCTCCACCTCCTCAGCATGGCATTCACCCCCAACGAAATCGTGCTCGTCGTCATCGCCGCGGCCGGCCTCTGCGTCCTGGCCGGCTACGGCATCAGCAACATCATGTCGCGCCAGAACACAGACGAGCGGGAGGACATGATCCGCCGTGGAGTCGAGGATCAGGCGAACTATATGAGGGAGGTGAGACGGAAGAATAGGGAGGATGCGGCGTCTGTGGCTGGGAAGGTGCCGGGGAGGAAGATTAAGCCAGCGTTCCATCAGTATGAGTAAGGTGGGTGGGACGAGGGATGATTGAGAGGATGGAGAACATCGTGGATGGATCAGTTTTCTTTTGGTTTGAGGGGACAGGCATTGAGAAATGAGTGACGCTGGAGGCAAACGGTGTCAAGCGATCGGATGAGATAAAATCGTGATGGATTTACAGATGTTTGGAGACGTGAGAGTCTTTTTCCAAACTTTTTATTAGCTTTGTGTACTAAAATAACAGCCAGCTTATCTTACAATAGACGGAAACAGTTATAACCAGAGGATCCCTTACCTTATCCACCTATTCTTACACAAGAGAATGCTTCATAGTCTTGACTGTCGCTTGCTTTTCACCTTCCTCCTCAGCCTAATTCGCCACGCTATTCCGCAAAGTCGATCTCACCACCCCCTCTCTCACAGTGGATCTCACCGGAACCACACTTCCTCATCCTTCATTGCGCTTATTCCCTTTGTGCTACCTTCCACTGATCATTCTAACTCCAGCTGTTCACTAAGAAATATCACTCAGCGACGTAAACTTCTATCCCGAATGCCCATTATGCCCTCCTCCCCTCCCTTCTTCACCTCAAACTCGCTCACGACCCATCTCCTCGGCCTCAGCATTCCCTCTACGAGAGACCATGCACTTCTCCTCCAGATTTCTACACACTCGTCTCGACCCTTCTCGAGAATACATCCCAGAACTCCTTTGGCATTCCATTCACGCCCAAATTCCCACACAACCGCAAAATATCAAATCAATATATTTCCACAAGAAAAAGCAACTCAGTACCTAAGACCACAGAATTGTGGAGAAATAGGAACTCCCGTCCGCTCAGCCGTACTTAGGTAAGCCACACGCCGGCGGGTCAGTAGGTAGTTGAGTTCGGTGAGTGACCACTAGCGAATAGGCGCCGTTGTATGTTTTGTTCTCTGTTTCTATCTCTTTCTTTTTAAGCTCTGGGCGATTTTGAGATGGAGTCGGGGGTGAGGCTTTTGCACTGAGCTAGGTGGTTGGGCGGGATAGGAGTAGGGATTAGTGTTTGATTTGGGTGATCAGCAGGCGAAAGGGGATAGATGAGAGATGGAGATCTGGGGGGAATACGATCTGAGGCTTTGGAGTTGCACTATTGAGGAGAAAAATTTATGTGGACAGGTCGAATGCAGCGGCGCACGAGATTACTGCTCTGATTGCTTTTTGTCTTCTATTACGAGGTAGACAACGTTAGACGGACGCAAGTGTATATAGATTATACAGGGGGAACAGGGGAATTTGAATTTTGAAGAATGACATGAATATATAAGCAGTATCTTAGATTCGAAAGAGATTGATTATGGAAGACCGGTCACTGCAAAGCAAAAGACGACATCTGCAGGATTTTAATACACATTGATGACACCAGGCTTGTTGCACAGATCATGCTCCCTAGGACAAAACAAGTTTAATCTTTCGAGATCTTGATTAGCTGCTTCGTGCATCATGTCCAATTTGCTGCAGACGGCTGTACTTTTCGTTGCCATGGAAGTAGTTGTGATAGAACCCTTTTTTCTGTAAAGCAAGTCCAAGCCGTCCCATGCCTGCAACCATCCAGTCCTGAGCCATATCCACCTCTAATTTGGCCTTATCTATAAATTCTTTCGAACAATCTTAGTTTGTCGCTGTTTCAAATGATGTAGCAGATGTTGCGACTAATGTTATGGTCTCGTCGCTATTACCATCTGGTGCTGGCATAGCGGCCATCATCACTGCGGACGAAGAAGCCAGAAGGAAATTCACGCAAGCTAGAAGACGGACATGTTGTAATGGAAATAAAGATAGACACGACAACTTGAGGACAGGGAAAGAGAGACTGTTTCAAAAAGGGGAGGGAAAAAGAGGTCAAGGCGAACCGTCAGACTAGGTTTGAAGACCTTTGACTGAGTATTATAAAGGGGAACCGCTGCAAGTACTACCGAAGTTGAATTGCATTCAAGCTCCGACAGAGTTGGCTTCTTGAAAGACTAGGTAGAGATAGTGTGGTTTCCTGCGGTGAATTTCACAAGAGTAGTCATGCCATTTTATGCGATCGATAGCGGAGTTTCTCGCTAAGCACTTCGCTTTTTACACTCCATCAATTTGTGCGTCCTATGCAAGCCAGATATATCTCTTCGTGTTATGAGTGACCGAATTATTTAATTCCGTAATGATTAGACTTTCAATGAAAAGGCGGAACAGGCGCTGACATGTCGTGATTCCCAACAAAGTCTGCCTTGTTGCGAGCAAACAGCTTGGAGATCTGGGAAGAACACTGTTGCCTGTCACACCCCAGGAGCTTAAGTGCGACAAGGCACCGGCGTTCTACAAAGATACCTTTCTAACGTCAAACTTCCCTGAGACGTGATGCGGCCTTTTCCAAGCGGCAACTCTCGCTTGAGTATCTATTGCTTGTTCCTCTTTCTTCTGAGCACAATAGCCGCTTTTAGCATCAGAGTTCAGCCTCAATTCCCGTTTCTAACCCTGACAAACAGTGACGAAATGCCACGTACTCTCGACTTAGACGAATACCGTCCATCTCCGCTTTCCCTCCAATTCCTCCCCTATGACGTTCTTAGACAAGTCTGCAATCACGTTGATGAGACACCAAATGATGACAACGCCCCGAACCCTGTCCGTAACTTATCCAAGGTCAATAGATACCTGAGAGATGTGACGGTTCCAGAATTATTCAAAGTAATATCTGTAAGAGGCGATTGGCAATATGGGCTTCAGCGATTAGACGAGCTAAGGAATTGTCCTTCGGTCGCCCGATATACGAGGTATGTAGAGATTCCTCCCAGTATTTCAAAGAGGTGAAATCAAAGTCCGGCCCATTACCCTGATACCTAACAATAGGCTCCTCAGACGCCAGGCTGCCTGTGTCTATAGTCACCACGGGAAGTGGCTCGGACTTCGATCTCACCCCCTTAGTTTCTTCCATTTGTTTCCAACCGTAATGGGTATCCTGTCTAACACGCCCACTAGAACCTTCAAATTCGACATCTTTATCCCGAAAGCAGAAGAATCGCCACCACCTAGCAAACTTCCTTCGGCACTTGCTGACACCCTCGAACGTCTCCCCAATCTCGAAAAATTCGTCTTACGTATCCCGGACCAGCATACAACTGCCTTCGAAAAAAGGCTCAGCAACATTCATCTTCCCAAAGTTCGCACCCTGGTAGTGGGACCATACTGTGAGTTCGCGATACGTCTTTGCCCCAATATTACGACGTTGTCTACGAACGGTTGGGCCTGGGGGATGTCAGATCACCGCTCAAAGAGGGACTCGCAAACAACCCGCCTCATCAAAGCTGCTGCATCGGCGAAGCGACTTATCAATTTCAATGTTGACCAGAATTTCGAGCAAAAGGATCTCGACTATACCTTCAGCCAGGTGCCGCAGATAACACATCTGGGCACGGTGGGACGCGGCTTTGGGACGTCGATTTGGACATATCTCCCCACGCTATCCAAATTCCAGAACTTGACGCATCTATACCTAACAGATGCCTCGCAGCTGGGCGTGGGCTTTGACGGTGGTCCGTGGTGCGGAAACGCATACATGGGGCCGGGAGGGGCAGAGCTGCTGAAGCAGGTGGAGGCCCAGCGATACGAAGCGGAGGGCAAGGTTGCAGACGCTGTGGTTCCGACGCTAAGATCGCTCGAGGAGCTGTGGATCGGTGACCACACAAAGGTACAGGTTGTGAGAAATGAGGATGGAACGGTGAAGCAGACAGTCTTGGACAGAACACAGGTGGCGGACAAGGTGGTCAAGTATCCACGGCCTTAGAATGGGAGAAGAAGAAGCTCAGGGAATAAACTACAGGGAAATTTCAATATGCAAATACCTACCTAATTGGGCAATATTGAGCCCTAGAATAATACAATCCCAGATTTATAGCCACCATCACGTACAGGCGAGAGCCAGGCTTTGCCGGCCTGATCCTTATATCGTGGTTGCCCTTCACGAATGGAATGCTATATAGATTATTTCGATTCAGTCGTGAAAAAGAGTCTTCAGAAGACGATAATTCGGTCACGGTTCTTACCCACACAACTTTTATTTGATAGCCATACAAGCATTTATATACAGACGTAATTCCTGAATGAAGGTGATAGGGAGGATGGAACTGCCTATGCCCCTAAAGAGGGGATTAAGGTAAGAGCCTCACCAAGGTCGAGGCTGGTGCCAGAAGTCGTGGCGCATCTGATTGTTCGCGGCGCCCGCTCGGCGTATAGTGGATGCGCCGCGACTTCTGCCATCCAGCCGCTGCCAGACTCCCACCCCCGGGTTGAGAAGGAGGAGCTCTGGCCGGCAAAGCTTCCTTTTCGGGGGGCATGTTTGTGATGCGGGGGAGCAGACCATCTCCGATGAATTGACCCATTGGACGGCTCATTCCTTGCGCGATATTGCTATATTCGGTGGAGTTTATTGTCGACAGTCTAATTGTGGTTACTGTGACTTATGCGCGATTACACGTCTGCAGAATGTCCGACTCTGATCTTTCGCCGGCACCCGACGACGCGATTCCCTCGGACGCGACCCTCGACAAAGGTCTCCGGGACGCTGTGGCTCGCTTCTACAAGAGTACAGGAACGGAGGAGCTTACAGTCAATAATGTTCGCGCTGCTGCAGAAAAAGCTTTAGGCTTGACAGAAGGTTTCCTGAAATCAGATGTTAAGTGGAAAAAGCAGAGCAGCACTATTATTAAGGAGGAAGTTGTGAGTGTAATTGCTTCTTGATTGGATCAATTTCGGTACTGACGACTTTTCTGTATAGGAGAAGCATAATGCCTTGCCAAGTTCACAGCCAGAAGTTCCCGTGGACGCCCCCGTAAAGTCAGCAAAACCACGCAAACCCGTCAAACCTACTCGACCTGCGCCTCCCAAAGCGAAGAAGCGCGCGTCACCCGACGCAGACGAAGAGCATAGGGTAAAGAAGAAAGCGAAGAAGAACGATAGCAAATCTGATGACGATCTCTCCTCTCCCCCCACAGACCTGAGCGAGGAAGAAAAGAAGCCGCAGAAGAAGAGAGGTAGACCTTCGAAAGAAGGTACTCAGAAAGCACCTTCAAAACAGAAGCCATCACCGAAGCAGAAGCCACTACCGGCGTCGACCGCTGCTAATGGAGATGCCATCAAAGATTCGGAGAGCGAGCTGTCTTCCCTGCCGGACGAGGAAACGAAATCAGCTGCTGGTGCTCAGGACTCGGGAAGTGAAATGTCCGAGGTTCTTGACGAACCCGCTGCGTCAACAAGAAGGAGTCAGGGTACGGACAAGCCGGTGAAAGTGAAGGCGCAAAAGAAGACTGCAGCCACAAAGTCACGGTCGAGCCCCGACCTTTCGCCTGAGGACGGTGAAGTTAAACGCCTTCAAGGTTGGCTTGTAAAATGCGGGATTCGCAAACTATGGGGCAAGGAGTTGAAGCCGTACGAAACACCAAGGGCAAAGATTAAGCATCTCCGACAGATGTTGGAAGACGTTGGAATGAAGGGACGTTATTCGATGGAGAAAGCTCGGGAGATTAAGGAGCGAAGAGAGTTGGCTGCCGATATCGAGGCCGTCAAAGCGGGCGCCGAGAGATGGGGTAAGACTGATGACGAGGACGACGATTCCGGCGGAGGAAAGCCTAGGCGCAGACTGGTGAGAGGTGCAAAGAATTACGACTTCTTGAGTGGGAGTGACGGCGAGGAGACAGATTGACCGTCCTGATTAGCTCTGACAGCTCTTGTATTGGTATATTTGATTCAGCGACAAGGCGTTCCATTGGTATTATAGGCTTATCTCGCTCACAAAATGTGGATTCATCTTCAAGATCTTGTATTATCTAGCAGCTTTTACTCCATTCATACGCTGTGCGACCAGGCTGAAGATAGCGACAGAGGAAATGAACATGACTAAATTGTAGAACTAGAGTTTGCATCAGACTTGTGAGACCTTCGCCCGACAGATACTGCAAGAGCTTACCGCATTCCTCGAATATTCATTCTCCTCCGCTTCAGTGCGGGCCTCGACAAATAGCCGTCTTAGATTTGGTAGAGCCATGTCTCATGGAAAGTCCGACTCACGAGTTTGAGGCTTTCTCACGTCAACATTGACTCTGAAAGCATTGTGACAAGGCCAGAATCTGTGGTTCCTCGCCGATTGTTGCAAAAAGCAGGTTATTTAAGAGCTTCCTTGCCCTTGCAGCCGATCACCGTTTGCCCGCACTAGCGCCATCTGACGATTGCTCCACCAGAGCCACAGAAATCAACTCTAGTCCACGACAACGTGCAGGGGCAGTCACGAAGTTCGCTTTAGCGGAGAACGGAAATTTGTATCGACACTCTATCGATTTTCGATATCGCCACATTTGTGACTCACCTTGTCGCCTGCCCATGGTCCTCCACACCTCCACCGCCGTTCTACCTTAAACAGCAGCGGAGGCGCGACTCTTGTCGTTGCCGAAGCTTGGGATTTCCAGCATGGCCGTCAATAGAATACGGGGAGCTTTTGCTCCCGCGAGAAAGGGTGAAACGTATGAATTGAGAGCGGGGCTGGTGTGAGTTTTCGAAAGATCTTCACAGTTGATACGGCTTTTAACATCTTACGCAGGTCTCAGTATGCCTGGGAAAGGTACGGAGCTCCATAAGTTATAGAGATACTTTCCTGACTTGATTCTATAGGAAAGAATCCATACAAAAGACCATTATGGCCATGACCCTTGGCAAGGATGTATCTGCCTTGTTTCCGGACGTCCTTAAGAACATATCATCAGGAGACCTGGACCAGAAAAAGCTGGTCTACCTTTATCTTATGTACGAGAGAATCAACGAGAAAGTGGTTAACGGGCTAAGACAGAGCCAGGAACTACGCCAAATCCCACCCAGATCTTTGCATTCTTGCCGTCAACACTTTCGTGCAAGATTCTGAGGATCCAAATCCTTTGATCCGAGCCCTGGCTATAAGAACGATGGGCTGCATCCGAGTCGACAAAATGGTGGACTACATGGAAGAGCCACTCCGAAAGACCCTACGCGATGAATCACCCTACGTCAGAAAGACCTCGGCAATTTGTGTTGCTAAGTTATTTGACCTCAACCCGACAATGTGTCTTGAAAATGGGTTCCTCGAGACCTTACAAGAGATGGTTGGAGATCCAAATCCGATGGTGGTCGCCAACGCGGTAACCGCATTAGCTGAGATCAATGAGTCTGCCCCTGAGACAAAGGCTCTTCAAGTAACAAGTCAAAATCTTCGGAAAATGCTTCAGGCTCTACCGGAATGTACCGAGTGGGGCCGAGTTACAATCTTGAATGTCCTATCAGAATATCACGCCGTAGACGTTAAGGAGGCAGAACATATTTGTGAAAGGGTAACGCCCCAATTCCAACATGTCAATTCAAGTGTGGTGCTCGCGACTATTAAGGTAGTCTTTCTACACATGAGATACATCAACCCAGAACAGGCACGTACTTATCTCAAGAAAATGGCGCCTCCACTTGGTAAGCTTAGCCTCCATGCGCAGCCAGCACGTGCTAATGAAACCAGTAACCCTTGTTTCATCCGCTCCTGAAGTACAGTATGTCGCTTTGAGAAACATCGATCTCCTCCTGCAAAAGCAGCCGGACATTCTTAGCAAAGAATTAAGAGTTTTCTTCTGCAAGTACAATGACCCTCCATATGTCAAATTCCAGAAGCTGGAAATTATGGTACGGATAGCCAACGACAAAAATGTTGATCAATTGCTTTCAGAATTGAAAGAGTACGCCTTGGAAGTTGATATGGACTTTGTCCGACGAGCAGTGAAAGCCATTGGACAAGTAGCTATCAAGATCGAGAGCGCTAGCGAGCGGTGCGTCAACGCGTTGCTAGACTTGATTAACACCAAGGTCAACTACGTTGTCCAGGAGGTAATTGTCGTCATCAAAGACATTTTTAGGAAATACCCTGGCTACGAAGGCATTATCCCAACTCTATGCAAATGCATCGACGAGCTGGATGAACCAAACGCAAGAGGGTCTTTGATCTGGATTGTGGGTGAGTACGCGGAGAAGATTAGTAACGCCGGAGATATTCTTGGCGGCTTCGTGGATGGGTTCAACGAAGAGTTCACACAGGTATGCTGGTCTTTACAATGAGAAAATTGGCTCTAACAGACTACAGACACAATTACAAATCTTGACTGCTGTTGTCAAGCTCTTCCTGAAAAGACCACAAGCTGCTCAAGGCCTGGTGCAGAAGGTCTTGCAAGCGGCAACAGCAGAAAACGACAACCCAGACATTCGAGATCGAGCCTATGTATATTGGCGATTACTTTCAAACACAAATGACCAAAACGCTCCTAAGAACATCATCCTTTCTGAGAAACCCCCTATCACAACTACCATACAATCACTTCCTACACCTTTACTCGATAAGCTTATCAATGAACTCTCCACATTAGCCTCCGTCTACCATAAAACGCCAGAGCAATTCGTTGGACACGGCCGGTTTGGCGCTGATGCTGTACAACGTGCTGCCATTGAGTACGTTCGATCACTCCCTCAACGTAAAACAATAGCTGACCACTCTTCTCAGGGAACAAATGGAAAACGCCCGCGAAAATCCACTTGCAGCCGCCGCAGCCGCCGCCCAAGTCACGGGCAAAGCGCCACCCTCCGCACCTACGAACGCGGAGAACTTGCTTGATATCGACTTCGATGGCGCGGCACCTGCCAGCGCCCAAGAACCCCCTCGGTCTGGCTTATCCGGCCTCGAAGGCCTCGCAGGCACACCGAGGCGGGTCGCCAGTCCCGCAGTTACTAACCCTCCGCCTAGCGCAGGACCACAGACCCCAGCTAATAACATGGATGATTTGATGGGAGTCTTTGGGAACGGAGGAGGCAATGGTGGCGGTGCTCCGGCAAGCACAGGGGGCTTTGGTGGGATGAGCGATGCGGATATTATGAACGGGTTTGCGGGGATGGATTTGTCGAGCACAAGCAGGCCGCCTCCACCGGTGTCGGAGCAGATGGGGAAATTGCCGGGCTCGAATGCGAATGGTGAAGGCGGTAATACCGAGGATTTGCTGTTCTAACTAGCGGGACCAAGGGAACAGGTGATAGACAAAGCAGGGAAGAGCTTCTGTATTTTTTGCGATATCATCATGATGCTTTATTAAACAAGCTAGCACTGATCCTCGTAATTTCTGGTTATCTCCTAAAGCGCCTACCGAAAAAGTCCCACAACCAGCCCAACCGCCGTCTGACACCTCGATAAGCTGCTCGTACCCCCCTGGCCCCGCCAACCACCATCGCGACCCAACCCGTCATCCACGCCCCCCACTCAAATCCCGCTTCGAACCAGAGCGGCCGGAAGAAAAACAGACCAAGCAGGATCCCGAAATTGGTCAGCGCATGCGTGGTCATGGACCCCCTACCCTGCGTGATGACTCGCGTTAGAGTCGATGAGATGGCCAGGAGGGGAAATAGGAGGCAGATCCATGGAGCACGGATTGAGACTAGGAGGACGGCGAAGATGAGTACGACGATAAGCCAGTCTTGTTGGTTGATGAGCGAGAGGTAGGTCGTTAGTGCGAGGGTTAGGAGTAGGTAGGGGACGATAGGGATGGGGAGGTCTAGTCGGAGGAGTATTGGGGGGATGGAAGGTTGGTGAAGAAGCGTAACGTGGAGGAGGAAGACTAGAACGAGGGACTTGAGTAGAGCCATGAGTATGGTCGGGAGGTTAGGGCGGACGTGAGCGGCTAGGTAGCGAGGAGAGATGATTCGTTGGTCTGAAGAACTGCCAGGGTCGAGGTAGCGGAGGAGGAGGATGCTGCCTGGTGGAACGTGGGATAGTGAGTAGGAGAGGATGAGGATGATAGGGAGATTGGCTAGTAAGGGGATCCTGAAGCCCGTGAGAAGGGGAACGAGAGAGTCAGTTGTCATGGTTAGGGGGAGCGATAGGGAGAGTGAGGCAATTATGGCGCCGATGAGGTGTCTGCTGTGACGGTCTGGAGATGGATGAGACGGGATTATGGCAGCACCGGAACTCGAGCTGGATATTGGCGTAGAAGCTGAATCTTGGGTCTGATCATCGTCTGAGATTCTCGAACTACTTCCCCTACTAAGAACAGCTTGCGACCTCGTATTGGTGTTAGTAGGTCGTGAGCCCAGCAGAGAGCGTGGAGCTGCGGATTGCGGCCCTCTTTTGGTCAAATGAGCAGGAATCTCTGAAGGCAAAAACCGGGAAAATGACGACCGGCCACTTGAGGAGACCGAAGGCAGATGACTCGTAGACGTCAGACTTAGTGGTGACCCGGTTGGTGGTGTTTTATAGTCAGAGGGTGGAGTTGCGGATGGGGAAGGTTGATTCTGAACGGCGCTATAGAAAGACAAGTTCGATGAACTTCTCGTAGAAGCGTTGTTTGAAGACCTAGTATTTACACGCGAGATTCTCGAGTCAAAGATTTTTGAATGAGAACTGCTCGAGGGAAAATCATTTGAAGGTGAATTGTTCGGCAAAGAGTCACTGCTGGAAGGAGTATAACGTGGCTCGGAGCTGTCAGGAGAAGAGGCGTTATTAGGAGGCGAAAGTTCAGCCCCTGGTCTTTGCTTCTGGTACTTCAATGTATATTGAAAACTTTTCTTTTGCTTCCGTGTCTGAATTGTGAATTCATCGCCGGATCGAAGATGTTTGCGAGCCATAGTAGTCTCATCAGTTCCACCACCTTTAACCTCCTTACTCTTTTCGAAAGACAGAGAGTAATTGTATCCCAGATAATCCGTCTCTTTAGTAATTGCCTGCCTTCGCTGTCCTTCAGGAAGTCGAGGAAACATCTCGGTTGAGCCGTCTCAATTCGATGGCACAAGCGTATTTAGTAAAAGCCTTCAGAAATGGTCGTGACACACTGCTGCTAGGAATAATAGGGGATAGAGCAACAAGATCTTCATTTGTCAATGGAGAGAGAGAACAGAACGACTCATGAATGAAGAGAACAAGACGTCAGAGAGTCACAGTAGAGGTTTGAGGTTGCTGTCGCTTACCGCTTGCGGACCTGTACCGTTCTTTGTTCAATACCTTTGAGGTTGTTATCTCGCTTTTTCGCGGATGCACCTTCGCGAGAGTTCTGTCAAAGTAAAAGTAGACAAGAATCGTAAGACTATAAAAGCTCACGACCAAATTGCGACCCATAGCGGGGTGTTGCAATATGGCAATAATGAAAGCTATGAAAAGGCCTTTTGTAGGCATTGTAAAAGAGCGGTTACTGTCTTGACGATACGATACCAACAATATGAAGAACCATAAGATGAAAACGATCATGCATGTTCAACAGACTAAGATTTATCACACGGCTAAGTGCCATCTGGATATGGATGGGAAATAGTTACCTGGCAGCGCTGGTCTTTTGCAAACCTGATACATTTGATTACTAGCAATGAGAAGCCACCCATAGACGAGCAGCCTTCCCCGATTATTAGCCGCCTCGGGATGCCACGACTTCTCCCACCAAGCCTCGATAGCGCTTTGCGGCTAAGCTCCCTTGGCTCCTCATCATTGGAAAGCACGAGAACTAATAGTATCCTTCACCTTTGTACGACCTGACCCTTATGCATAAGAGCCCATCCTAGCCAAAACCGGCGGCAGAAGTCATCGCCTCACAAACATCGGAGGCTCCTGCGCCAGTTCACCTCTACTTCTCACCTCGCGTAATGGATCCCGATACGCCGCTACCTGACACAAAGCCTCCTGTCTTCAATTATATTTTGTCATTTCTACTTGTTGGCATCGCCTGGGGCTTTACTACCCCTTTCATTCGCCGCGCTGCCGTCAATTACAAAGCGCCTGATCATGCTTCCATCAATGATCCAAATCGTTCTTGGCTGTCTCGAAAGATAAGGTTGGGAATTTTCACAATAATAGGCTTATTGCGAAGCCCCAGCTACGCTGCCCCTCTGCTGCTGAACCTGACTGGGAGCATTTGGTTCTTTATTCTGGTGGGGAAAGCTGGTATGTGTAATTCTATATCTTGTCTCTCACTTTTTCCCAACAAATGTAAATCATGGCCCTCTCTTCCCTGCTTCTAATCCTTTTACAAGGGTATCTCTTAATCTAGTACCTTGTCACATCTTATCTGTGTGAATGTTTTTCCACCAACTCTCCTCCTCTCCTCAGTCTCCTCCTCGCAACTCCCCAGCCAAATTACTAAGATAGTCAGAATTGTCGCTCACAATCCCTGTTACCAATTCTCTCGCGTTCCTGTTTACCGTTCTAGGCGAATGGTTTGCTGAGGGAAAGATGATATCCCGTGACACATGGATCGGGATGGCATTCGTTCTCGCAGGGATCGCTATATGTGTGGGCTCAAAATCATGAGATATAGCTGATATTCTCCTCTGGGGGAGAACACCGAGATATTCGACAAATCTATTGCTGCCCTAGCGGCCTTCTAAGAAGCTTAAGGCGGAATTCTGCTTTTGACGTAGCGAATCTCGCAATCTTGTGTTCAACAGCGCCGCGGGCGAGGTGTGACTGTGTCAAGCAAATTCTGAACTACGCAAGAACCTTGCTTGATAATTATGTCGATTTAAATAGTCTACCAGCTACATTGAGCTGCTGGCCTCTGAAGAGGAATATCTGGTTGAGAAAATAGAAGTGACCGGTTTTCAGAAATTGCGAAGTTGTTAAAAGTATATTGAGCAGGAAATTCAAACCATCTGATTTTGAGAGACTTATTCTTCATGACGTTTTCTGTTTGTTCAGTCCAGTAAACAACGTAATTACCGTTCGATTGTACCTAAATGTCTCATCCTACCTGCGACTGCGTAAAGGATATGAGAGTTTGCGTCTATTATGAGCATCCCTAGTTCAAAAACAAAAGTCCACCTCGATACATCATCATGGCAGTAGCCGGAGTAGCATAGATCAACCATGCCGAGTCCTCAAAACAGAGGATCATTTAGCTTTGCATGTTGGGTCTCCATTGCTGGAAAGAGAAAGGCTCTGACGGGGGTATGTAAAAATGCTTGCCTCTTGCAGTCGGCTATCGGAATATCCGCACGACAGAGCCAAGGTGCCCAGGCCCTATGAGGTCCGACAAACGGTCGTCATTGGATCTGGAGCTTGAAAGTCTAAACCCGTGGTCGCAACAAGTGCTAGAACTGCCGCATTTCGGTCTTCGAGGCGGTTCGACGTCTGCCAGAGCGGAAATGCCGAGCCATTGGCAAGTTGGATCGATACCCGAGATATAAAGCGGACGGAGAAATTGGGCAGAGTGAAAATGTCACGCAACCATCACGTAAGAGTCATAGTTATTTAGGCATGATAGGTCTCCTGCTTTATGTGTGACAGGCGTTCTCTAGAAAGAGGATATTCAGGCCACAGAACACGAGTAAGGACGCGGGAGAGCGGCGGAGGAGCAATAGCCTTAGGTCACGTCGGTGCCAAAAACTTCCGAGGATGTGAGAACGGTCTGATTTGTCAATCGATTGCATGGCTTTAGGTTAGTGATGCAAGTCACGGAAGATCAGCAGAGGGATGGACGGAGAAGAAAGAAATCAGTAAGAATCACAGCCATTGTGGCGCGCGTTGCTGCGGCTGAGCGCGTCTTGGCCGTGGCGGGTCACTGGAGTAACGAGACTCTGGTCAGACAGACAGGGGATACGAATCCATCAAGCGCCGTGCTGAGAATTGTACGTCAGGCCGCTCGTGTACTACTTTTAGAACGAACAAAGTCGTAGCCAAAGTCTGCAACATCTCTGAACGCCATTGAAGGCATTGGCGGCGCTTCTTCGACTCTCTCTATCTAACTTTCTGCTTGCCTGCGCGATAAACACTCTCCCTAGTTCTCCGCCTGGCAAGCCCTGTCAACCTGAAACGCCTCCCACTCCTCGTCATCCCACCTGATCCTTGACCACGACGGCACAATTCCAGTCGTTCGCACACCGTGGAAAGACGGTTCCATGCTCACCTGACGTTCCTTGACCAAGTCTAAACTCCGCATTCTTCGTCTGCAAGCGCACACACAGAAGAGGGGCCGCGCCCAACCATCTGCCCACTATGTCATATAACAGGCTCGGTACGTTTCACATTCCTGGTCCAAACCGCCTTGCCACGACCTGAGCTCTCGCCCCTGGGAGAGCATGACGACAGATAGAGTCTAAAAGCCAACTTCGGCGGTAGCGAGTCGTTGCATCTGTCGATTGCGCCCCTGAACGAGGAGATCGTCCAATGCAATTATCACACGGCCGCTGCCCCATTCCAAATCTACGAACTCTTGGTGAACTGTTTGTGTCTAACAGAAAACTCCGATAGGGCATCCTGACGACGACTACCACACTCCAGGGGACGAATACCAAATGGATCAGCGGCCACACCAAGGTTATCATGACGAACCCCAACATGTACAATTTCAAGCGCCTCTTCAGATGCCCACGGCGTCGAATGATCGTCTAGCTTCCCAGCCAACGGTAGGAATGTGGGTTAAGTTCTAAGCACCTTAGACTGACTTGGTTCTTTAGTATTCCGTTGAAAACATGCACGGCGCCTACGATACGAGGCATAGTCCTCCGACTTATAGTAGCAGCGACTATACCTTGAATCCCGAAGACCATCACGATGCCTACTATAATCAGCCCTACGAACCGAATCCTCAAGCAGCAGATTATGCCCTGGACCAGTACCCTTCGCATGGTCAAGGTTACAGTCACGAAGATGACCATGCTCCTATCTTGCCACCAAACGATCCGTACGGTCCAGACCCCAACGCCCAGCAAGAATATAATGATGACGAACGATTCACTCCGACTCCAGCTGCCGTGCCGAAGAGATGGAAGACCGTCAAGGAGGTGCAGCTGTTTAATGGCAACCTCGTCCTTGACTGTCCGGTGCCTCCAAAACTCCTAGCTCAAGTTCCACACGCATCACCACCAGAACGTGATGAGTTCACGCATATGAGATATTCAGCGGCGACTTGCGACCCAAATGACTTCTACAACGAACGGTTCACACTTCGACAGAAGCTATTCGCCAAGCAACGGAACACGGAACTTTTCATCGTCGTGACCATGTACAATGAAGATGATTTTCTCTTTGCACGGACAATGATTGGCGTATTCAAGAACATTGAGTACATGTGCTCCAGAACAAGCAGCAAAACGTGGGGTAAAGACGCTTGGAAGAAGATCGTGGTTTGTGTCGTCAGTGATGGGCGTGCTAAGATTAATGAGAGAACCAGAGCGGTTCTAGCAGGTCTAGGAGTCTATCAGGATGGTATCGCCAAACAGCAAGTTAACGGCAAAGATGTCACTGCCCATATTTACGAGTACACTACTCAAATCGGGCTCGATCTAAAGGGTTCCCAAGTCGTCCTGAAGCCGCGACAAGGCGTCCCAGTACAGATGCTATTCTGCTTAAAGGAAAAGAATCAAAAGAAGATCAACTCGCATCGATGGTTCTTTCAAGCCTTTGGCCGAGTTCTCGACCCGAACATTTGTGTACTCCTCGATGCGGGTACAAAACCTGGTAAGGACTCTATTTACCATCTCTGGAAAGCTTTCGACCTTGAACCACAGTGTGGTGGCGCTTGCGGAGAAATTAAAGCTATGTTGTCTCATGGCAAAAAGCTACTGAACCCGCTTGTTGCTGGACAAAATTTTGAGTACAAGATGTCTAACATCCTCGACAAACCCCTCGAATCCGCCTTTGGCTTTATCTCTGTCCTCCCTGGTGCCTTTTCAGCTTACCGGTATATTGCCCTTCAGAACGATAAGAATGGTGATGGCCCGCTTGAGAAATATTTTGCGGGCGAGAAACTTCATGGTGCAAATGCAGGCATTTTCACCGCAAACATGTACCTGGCCGAAGATCGTATTCTATGTTTTGAAATCGTCACCAAACGCAATTGTCGATGGATCCTGCAGTACGTCAAATCCGCCACAGGTGAGACTGATGTTCCGGATCGCATGGCAGAATTCATCCTTCAGCGCCGGCGATGGTTGAACGGTTCATTCTTCGCAGCTGTTTACGCCATAACACACTTTTACCAGGTTGGACGCTCTCATCACAGTGCACTGAGAAAGCTGATGTTACTCGTGGAATTTGGTTACCAGACTTTCAACATGCTTTTCGCCTGGTTCGCTATCGGCAATTTCTTCCTCGTTTTCAGGATTCTCACCACCTCTCTTGGCACCAAGGACCTTCTCAGTACCACCGGGCGAATCTTGGGTGTGGTCTTCGAGTGGCTTTATCTTGCAACGCTTCTGACGTGTTTTATTCTTGCGCTCGGTAATCGACCTCAGGGATCTAACAAATTCTACATGACAATGGTGTATTTCTGGATCGGTATTATGATATATCTTTCATTTGCTGCCGTCTTTGTCACTGTCAAGGCAGTCCAACATGAGATCGGGGATGGTGACTTCAACTTTTCGACTCTTTTCAAGAATACCCAATTCTTCAGCATTATCGTCTCTTTGGCTTCGACCTATATCTTGTGGTTTGTCGCCAGTCTTCTGTTCTTCGATCCATGGCACATGTTCACGTCTTTCATCCAGTACATTCTCCTCACGCCTACCTACATCAATGTCCTCAACATTTACGCGTTCTGCAACACCCACGATATCTCATGGGGTACTAAGGGAGATGACAAAGTCGAGAAACTGCAAGCCGTCAACGTTAAGCCTGGTGGCAAGATTGATGTGGACATCCCCCAGGATGATCACGACCTGAACACCCACTACGATTCTGAAATTCGCAAGATTAGCCAAAAGGCTATCAAAGAAAAAAAGACCATTTCCCCAGCCGAGCATCAAGAGGATTATTACAAGGGCTTCCGATCTGCCGTCGTGTTGGTGTGGATTTTCTGTAATTTTGCCCTTGCGGCGGTGGTGCTGAGCGCGGCTGGCGTGGAACGGATCCATGCAGACAACAGTAAGGATGAGGACAAGGAGCAGACCCAGAGGGCTTCTATCTACATGGCTGTTGTGCTGTGGTCCGTGGCGGTACTATCATTATTCCGATTCATTGGAGCAATGTGGTTCTTGATTGTGCGGATTGTAAGTTATCACCCTAAACCGGCATATTCTATGCTAACATTTTTCAGTTCCGTGGGGTCTAGGCGTGTATCTTCAGTATTCATGACGCTAGTTCAACTAGCTCCCAGATGTTTTCCTACAGTGGCGTTCGGCTTTTGCTTAGGAAGCGTTTCTTGAACGAACACGCGAGCGGACTTTGGCAGCAACATGTCGGGATGTATTTCTTTTGCATACCCATACTTTTGTATTGAACTGACATTGGCGAAATGTTTTTGAGCCTTGGAAAATGAGCAATACAATTGGTTCCAACGGTGCAATCTATGGAGGGTGTGCCTCAGAGTATATATGAGCGACGTTTACATTACACGATCATAAAGTGTAGTTTCTTCAAATGGATGCCCACCGACCACCGGCCCTACCTTATCTTGCAAAAGCTTTTGTTACACTAATCTTACCCCAATCATTTCATCTCGCCTACGCCACTTTCTATCTTCCTTCATCCCCGCTCCCTCCCTATTCCTTAGCCCCTCTCTCCCCCTTCCTCTTCAGCAACACCTCCCTCCCCCTCCTCACCTCCTCCCCCTCCCACTCCACCCCCCTCCTCGCCTGCTCCGTCAACCACCACAACTCATCACCCTGGACCTTGAACCCCCTCTTCTCCGCCAACCCCAGCGCCTCCCCTTCCCCCTCCCCACCACCAGGGCCGAAAGTATACCCCAAATACCCCCCACAAAGCCTCTCCAGCCGGCCCCGCAACTCCTCCCCCCACCCACAACTCACGCTCCGCATGACGACCTGGTGGAACGCCCTCACCGCCTCCCGTCCTGTGGGGGAGGTGCGCGTGTACGGCGTGTAGGCGAGCGGCAGGCCGGTGGCGCGCAGATCCACCACACCCGCACCCGGGGTGGTGACAGTCCAGGTGTGCTCAAGGAAGAGCGCGGCGAGGCGGGGGCGCGGGAGGGCCGCGTAGGAGGGGCCTAGGGTGCCGGCGAGGACGGATGTGCACCACTGCGGCGCCGCGGGTGGTTGCGGGTGGTGGTGGGAGTGGTTGAGGAGGGGGGCGTTGGGGAGGGCGAGCGCGGTGCCGGAGCGGAGACGGCCTTCGGGTGGGGTGTTTGGATGTGCATCTGGAGGGATGGGTAGGGGTTTGAAACCGGCGTCTTCGGCGTTGAGGCGGTCGAGCGTCGCGACGTCGCTTGTTCTTTCTGCCTGCCGTCGGAGGGCGTTGCGCTCTTTGGTCCTGCGGGCGGCGGCTTGGGCGGAGAGTTGGCCTTCGAAGGGGAGGAGGTTGATGGGGATCAGTTGGGTGCCGAAGGCGAAGTGTTGGAATAGGGCGGTGGTGTGGAAGGGGGTGAGTTGGGAGGGGCGGAAGCCGGCGGCGAGGAAGGCGGCGTGGAGGGTGGTCTGGAGGAGGGTGAGGGCAAGGTGGACGTGGTGAGTTTGGGTGGGATTTGAGGGGAAGGTTATGACAGGCTCGCCTGAGGGGCTACTGGTGGATGGAGAGGTTTGAGGATCTGTATTAGGAGTGCTACTGGTCGGAGATGGTGCATGATCGAGATCTGGTACTGCTTTGGAGGAATCAGAGTTGGTGATGGGAAGGTAGGCCGCGAACGCGTCGCTGGAGAGTTGAATTTGGTAGAGGATCTTTGGCGCAAATGAAAGGGGCCGGCTATCTCGTTTCCATTTCTTTGATGCGGATGAGGATGGTGTTGAAGATGCCAGTGGCGTGGTACGTGTGGCTGAAGGAGAAGAATGAGAAGAGTCTGGTTGCTCGACATCGAAAACAGTAGGATCCGTGATACACTCGCCCAACGTTTCCGTGTTTGGGCGAAATGAAATTGCTAGCTGCATATCGACTAGTGAGTTGAGAAATCTGTGAGTTCTGTCTCTAAGATCTGCAGTCACAGGAAATGGTGGGAGTGGATACTCAAATTCTGAAAGCTGTTTCCTAGTCTCGGCTTCATCGCGGGCTTTCACTATAGCCGCCCACAACGAGACATGACGGTCACAGGAAAGAAAGCGGGATGCGAGACGGAGAGCTGGATTAAGCCGATCATACGCCTGATCTGAGAAAGGATAATTGGAAAGGAACTGCCCTGGTACTGGATGACGGGCAAGTGTGGGGGTACGAGAGTTGACGAGCTTGTCAAAGTCACAGGCGGTGCGGAACTTGCTAATGTCGAAGAGTGGATGGATACTGTTTTGGAGGGTGCACTTGAGAGGCTCGTCATTGTCGAGGACTCTGGCCCCTTCAAGGACACTGCGGTCAAAGGCAATTGGTGCGTCAGGAACCTTGTCATCAGAGCCGAATATCGACGCTGGTTCCGGCACAAGAGGGTTCCCTTGTTTCAATGCCATTCTGCAGGTGAGTGCGTGGAAGGTGAGCAACTTGATGCAAGAGAAACCTCTGATCTCCACCTTGCACGGAAGAAGATGCAAGACACGGACAAAGGAATCTCATCTTTATTACAATTCAACAAAACCCTTGGTAATAGCAAGGCGGGATACGCAGCATACTAGACAAAGAGATTTAAGAGATCAGGAGGGAGCTCGCGCATGGAGTAGAAGGGAATTTTTTCGAACATATGAAGAAAGTAATATTCTGATCGATGTAGAATCAATATCATTCTAAGCTCTCAATGTTGAAGTGGGAAGGGCGGACTTCCTTTCCAGTGGCATAAACAAGTCGCATCTGAGAGCAGATCGTGCTCCATGCAGCCTTTTGACACCAGCATTTGTTGTGACGTCCGTAGTAACTTTCCGCCGAGGTGCCTAATGTGGCTGAATACTGCGTAGTAGCGAGACTGAGCCCAACCTTGGCCATCACTCTTTGGCTGCACATCGTTGCCGTCGCCCAAATCAGGTCGAGGGTGATTGGGCAGATCTGGAAATTTACCCGACACAGTACATGGCCTGCTAAATTTGGTTGGCGGCTAGATCAGTCCGCGCATTATTTTGTTAGAGATATTCGGATGCGTCCCTGGAGCTCACGAATTGATATTCGCAGACTTTCCCTCCAAATGCTTCAGAAATCCCTCCGAAAAGCGGACCGCTTGCTCGTAGACTTCATCGAATCCTGAATCTTCCCCATAATATGGATCAATGACTTGTTCATTTTTTGACCTCCCGCCATACTTCCCAAACATTTCTACTGTGGCCTTGCTCTTCTTTGCACCTCCTTTAGCGTTATCAATCCGTTGCTGCGTTCTCAGCAGATCCCGTAAGTTGTATGAGTCCATGGCAAAAATGTAGTCAAATGTGTGGAAGTCTTCTGCAGTAATTTTGCGGGCTCCATGGTCGTAGTCGGTAATTTTATTTTTCTTGAGCGTAGCCATCGTCCGGTAGTCGGGAGGCTCTAAAGTATGATAGGCGCCGGTCCCTGCAGAGTCGATCTCGGAGATGTATGGGGAAGATTTGGAGAGTGAGCGGAAGACACCTTCTGCCATGGGAGAACGGCCTAGAAGTGGTCAGCCTCGATGATTTCCACGCTCGCGAGGTTGGAGCCATACATATGTTTCCCAGGCAGACAAATAATACGGAGACCTTCGGCTTCTCCATCTTCGGTCGCGCTGGAGCAGATTTGTGTTTTCCTTTCAAGGATGGAAGACGGTGGAGCGGGTTGAAGATGGCCAGTCCGCCTTGTCTTGGCATGTTCCCTGGAAATCACCTCGCTCTATTGGCTGATGATGGGACGTAGTCTGATGTACCCACCATCGAAATAGTTTAAACTTAAGTGTAAAGCTACACAATATTCCGAGACTGTCTAGTGAATGCGGTATCCATTCACACTCTCCCTGTATGTGAGCGGTGAGGCAGTCATGCAAGAAACAAGGCCCACAGACGTCCGACCTTATCCGGCCCACAAGTCTTGGTCACTGCCTATATTCACTGCTCGGTGCGTGAATCGCTTCCCCGAGCACCTCCGTCTCATCCTTCCGCAATTGAGAATCTTGACGTACAAATAGTTGATCAAGCCAAAATTCGCACGAGACGGTCTTAAGAGTCGGATGGGGCAATTGAGACTGCCAATGCTGTGTGGATGGAAGGGTACCAGGGACTCCTCGCCCGATTTAGGACGAGAGTCTCCGCCAGTTCTGCAGAGCAATTCGTAGTAGAACGAGCCACGATCTTAACGCAGAATGTTCGTCCGTTGGAAAGGACCAAATTTCTGGAACAGCGTAGCTACAGAGGGGTCGAAATACAAGCCACAAAAGCAGATGCACTGCCCCAAAAGGGACAACGCAGCCTGCACCCTGGACCCTGACAGTCGGATTTAGTCTATTGCCGTCATCGTACAGACGATGAATTCCCCCGATTCTCTTGGATTTTAGCCCTCCTTCAACACCAGCTTCCTGGGAGAGCAAGAACTTGATCTACTTCCTGAAATTCGGAGACTCTGTCTATCCGACTCTCGTAACTTTAGAAAATGACCGCGCCTATTGCTAACGCGTATGCTTTCCAGAAGATGGACAGATTGATATATTTAAGCCATGATTCATCGTGGATTGTTGAACTGGAGAACAGAAACTCGAGCCAATTGACAAAGATTCATTTGTATAAAAGTCAAGAACCAGATAACGAACACACAAGAAATTCGACACTGCCTCTGCAAGAACCCTCACCACGCCGTCGACCGCTGAGATAGACTCCATCACAATTGAGACAACAGAAATTCATCAGGAGACCGACATCATGGTATCTTACACCAGAACTGCCCTCGTTACTGGCGGAACTCTGGGATTGGGCTATGAATGCGCGTTGGCTCTTGCTCGTGCGCATCCAGACTACCAAATTCTCATTGCTTCTCGCAAGGACGCCAACTCAGCTGCAGCAACCATCAACAAAGCTACCGGTCAAGAAAATGTCAAGTATCTTGCTTTGGACCTTGCTAACACCGCCAATGTCCGCGCATTTGCCAAGAGCTACGCCGAAGCACAGTACCCGCCTCTCCAGATGTTACTCCTCAACGCCGGTCTTCAATTTCCAGGAGAGGTCTCGTACACTGAAGAAGGCATTGAAAAGACCTTTGCGATCAATCATGTCGGCCACGCTTTGCTCTTCCATCTCCTCCGACCCTTCCTCACCTCTGATGCGCGGATCATTGTGACAAGCAGCGGAACCCACGACCCGGCTCAAAAGAGTGGCTTGCCAGATGCTATCTACAATAACGCCGAAGAACTCGCACACCCGACCGCGGAAACGGCCAAGTACGCCGGCCGCCAGAGATATTCCACAAGCAAGGTAAGCTCTTCCAACTTCTAGGCGGGATATCAGAATTCGTGGCGCATCTGATTATCAGCTGGGCGGGCGCGAAAGCTGACGCTCGGATGGGCCACGACCTCTGATATCCAGCCTTGATTTTTCAATCATAGTAAGCTAATCCTTTGAAGCTTTGCAACATCTTATGGACATATGCACTTAGTCGTCGCCTTGAAGGAACAGGCATCACAGTCCACGCATACGATCCGGGCTTGATGCCAGGAACTGGCCTTGCACGTGACGCCAGCCCAGTCTTGAAGTTCCTCTGGCACCGTGTCCTCCCTCATGCCGTACCATTGTTCAGGCTCTTCAGGCTTCCCGTGTACACTGCAGCTGAATCGGGGAAGGGTTTAGCTTTCCATGCCACCGATGAAACGATTCAGGGGTCACAGCCCCGATACTGGCAGGTTCGCAAGCAGATGGATAGCAGCAAGGACAGCTATGTGAAGGAGAAACAGGAAGATTTGTGGCAGTGGACCGTGGATACCGTTTCAAAGGATGATGCAGAGAAGGAGCGGTTCATTAAGGCCCAATAGGACAATGTCGGTCATCCGTTTGGAGATTTCTTGTTTCTTTCAAATTCAGCATCGTCGCGTCCGTCTCCATAGAGTACTTCACAAACTCCGCCAATTGGAATATCCATAACAGCGTCCGTTCCTACGCTCCAAACATTCTTCCACTTTAGCCCAGGTGGCAATGTACCACTGACAGTCATGCTTTTCTTGCCTTGACCGCTGCTTTGGTTGCCTCCATTCTTGGCCCAAGTAGCACTGCCTCCTTTCCTTATCCGGCCCTTCCCGTCGAGGATAGCGATATTTGCTGCCTCATCCACGATACACTCGACGCTTCCGAGCGGCTTGGTAAGGTACTCGACGTTGTATGATAGAAGAGCCACGTAGATGTAGATGACCAGCATAACGATGAATGCTGGGATCGCCAGTGACCACCAACGATCAGGGTAGTACCATACACCTAATTGGTGGAGAAAAGGAGAAGGTAAGTATGACCAGAGAATGTAGAGCAGGAAGGCAAAGCTGCTGCCGAGATAGACGCCAAAGCCATAATATTCATAAGTTGGCACTTTTGGGCTGGCGCGTGGAACCGCTTTAGCTCGACGCGCGCTCTTTGCGACGGCTGATTCGGTGTCATTTGGGGTTTCAACATCGCTGGAGTCAGGTGTAGTGGGACGTGAGGTGGTAGCGCTGAATGGAGGTCGAAGGAGGGATGTGAGACTCGGAGAAGGCGGTAGGGGCGTAGGGGGCCGATTGTAGAAAGGAGGAGCAAAGAGCTGTCCGGGATGCGAGGCGGAGCTGTGGAGCGAAGAGAATGAGGGGTGAGATGTTAGTGGTCGAGTCGGAGGAGACGTAGAGAGGTACGAGCTGCGTGAAGGGAAGAGCGCTAGTGGGAAGGTATCTTCGTCCTGATCGTCGTCCGAGGCCGGCGAAACCTGATTGACCTCGTCGTCAGGATTTGGATACGTTCCGATTGTTTCGAAGTCGGACGCAGTAGACGGTGAAGGAGGCGAGGCTCCCGACAACGAAGACTGGACTTGAAGGTCTTGTTCATCTTCTACACTGATATCTTCAGCCTCCTCGTCATTCGCTGTCGCATCTTCTCCCTTGATAGTTCCGTACCCAGGTCTACCTCTGCTTCTAGGAACGGGAATAGGGCCTGTTGGCGTTTGCTGGTCGGAGAGGTAGGCAGATGGAGATGGTAGGTCCAGGAGCGGCGATTGAGGTAATGGAGATAGGGTCCCTGAGAGCTTCCGTCTCTCTACTTCCCCTCTGCTCTGAGGTGGCATGGCCGGTGTAGGTTAGAAGCTTAAGTGTTTTGAGGTCTTGGTTATTTGAACCTCGTGTTGACCCCGCCGAGAGATCACCGATTTTAATGCCGCCGCTCGTCCAGGACCCACGTCACACCACAAGGAGCTTCCCCAGCACTCCACACGAGCTTCAAGATGGAGGGTTCGGATCCTTTTCGGCTGGAGGCCAGCCTGATTGAACACATAAGTAGGTTGGCTACGACTTTGGTTATGCCCGTAGTCTCGGTGGACGACCATGGCGGCGTCTGCTCTCCTCAGAAGCCGTGTTCGGCGTCCTTCTTATCTCAACAAGCTTGCTAATGCAGAGGACCTAATTGATCTTTTCCCACATAATTCCTACATTGGATGGTCCGGTTTTACCGGTGTTGGTTACCCAAAGTGAGTCCTCGCGTCAGTGGAGCTGATCTCCTACTCACAAAGAAATAGAAAAGTACCGACCGCTCTTGCCAATCATGTCGAGAAGAACAACCTTCAGGGCAAGCTTAAGTACAATCTCTTCGTCGGAGCATCCTCCGGTGCTGAGACAGAGAACCGATGGGCGAGGTTAAACATGATCGAAAGGAGGAGCCCCCACCAAGTTGGAAAAGAGATAGCTAAAGGCATCAACAATGGCAATATTAAGTTTTTCGACAAGCATCTAAGCATGTTCCCCGTGGACTTGATGTATGGTTACTACACGATGCACAAGGAGCACAGGAAGTTGGACTACGCCATCATAGAAGCGTCTGCTATCACTGAGGACGGAGGTATCATACCCGGGGCGTCGGTGGGTGCTAGCCCTGAGATTGTCCAAATGGCAGACAAGGTACTCTATGCGCTTTGACACGGATGATTAGGATTGATCATATTGCAGATCATTATCGAGGTCAACACTGCCGCACCGTCCTTCGAAGGACTTCACGACATCACGATGACTGATCTACCACCTCGTCGGAAGCCTTACCTCATAATGGCTCCGGAGGACCGAATTGGCACGGCACATATTCCTGTCGATCCTGAGAGGGTTGTCGCGGTTGTTGAATCCGATTACCCTGACCAGACGAGCGAGAATGCACCTGAGGACGACACTTCGCGTGCGATTGCCGCAAATCTTATTGAATTCTTGAAGCACGAAGTCAAACATGGTAGGCTGCCGGAGAATCTTTTACCTATACAGTCGGGGATCGGAAATATCGCAAATGCTGTCGTAGGCGGCTTAGCTGTAGGTTCACAATCGGTTTAATCCATTGGCACAACTAACATATCATAGTCCGGAGGCGCAAATTTCAAAAACCTCAAAGTCTGGACCGAAGTGCTCCAAGATAGCTTTTTGGACCTGTTCGATAGCGGCAACCTTGATTTCGCAACTGCGACATCCATTCGCTTCTCGCCCGGTGGCTTCAAGCGATTTTACGAGGGTTGGCAAGCCTACGCTCCCAAGCTCCTGCTACGCGCCCAGCAGGTCTCCAACTCGCCGGAGATCATCCGCCGCTTAGGTGTCATTGGCATGAACACGCCCGTAGAAGTAGACATCTACGCCCATGCGAACAGCACGTGCGTGATGGGCAGCAGGATGCTCAATGGCCTCGGCGGCAGTGCGGACTTCCTGCGGAGCAGCAAGTACAGCATCATGCACACGCCGAGCACAAGGCCGTCGAAAACGGATCCAACGGGAGTCAGCTGTATCATTCCAATGTGTACGCATGTTGATCAGACGGAGCATGACCTTGATGTTATTGTCACAGAACAGGGGCTGGCAGATGTTAGGGGATTGAGCCCGAAGGAGCGAGCAAGAGTTATCATAGACAAAGCGGCGCATCCAGACTACAAGCCCATTCTGACAGAATATTTAGACAAGGCAGAGTTCGAATGTCTGAGGAAAGGATGGGGTCATGAACCGCATTTACTCTGGAATGCATTTGATATGCATAAAAACCTGAACGAGAAGGGGACAATGAAGTTGGATAAATGGAGCTGATAGAAGATCCATTCTAGGATATACAAAACATCCAGTGATGCGAAATGACACTATGGAAATCTGGTACCATGATAGGCATATCCCAAATCACCTGTGATACAAATGTCCTCGCCGGACCTTTCACAAATGAGAATGTTCATCTCCCTGCCCAATCTTGTCCATTGTGACAGCTATCCGTCATCCTGCGTCACGGCTTTTGGCACCCCTGCTCTGACATGCCTCTCAAAGTCCATCACTTCACAGTCTGCACACTGACCAAAGCGTTCCTTGAATTCAAATTCTAATCCCTGTCTCTGTTGGGTACAAGCCCCGATTTGCTGAAGAGCTAGCTTCTCCAAGTTCATAAATTCTGAGGGAGATAGGCCGCAGTGAAGAGCAGCACCCATCGACACTGTGTCAGGAGGCGGGAGAGGGAAAGGTAGACGTGCTTCTGATGTCTGCACATGGGAGCGGGCCGACGGGGTCGTCGTCATGCGTGGAGGTACCATAGGGTGTTGTGAGAGGTTGAATGAGCATGATAGGTCATGGAAATTGGACGACTGTCTTTCTTTATCAGTTGCGCTAGGATCCTTAACCGCGGGGCCAGTGAAGCTTGTAGATTGTCTGGTCATTTGTTGAGGCTTCAAGTTCTGGCGTGATGGTCGATGGGAGGGTTTGGCATCCGAGAGAATACTTTCCGAGCCGCTCACATTCGAGAACATGTCGCCCTTGCTCTGTGGGTGTACCGAGTCCAACCTCTTTGACCGGGCTTGGTGAACTTGCAGTAGAAACGCGTGTAGCACTCTCGGGCAGGCTGTAGTCCACATTGCTGTGTGGTTGTCCGGACACTTTGTATACCGAACTCTGGTCGTGTGGCACATCTCAAGAGCGGCAGTGCCTGGTGGAGAAGCTGTACGTCTTCAAAATACCAAATACCTATATTGAGCGCATCTACCCCAGCTCAGCGCAACAGATCAATCGAAAAGGTACGCAAGACCCGGGCAACATGTGCTCTGTAAAAGGGAGAGGAAAACTTAGCTTGACAATTTCCTTGTACGCAGTGGGTCATGTCTTTGAGGCAATTTGGAAGAGACTCATTTTGAATATGTTTGTTGATGTCATATGATCGCAGCGAGCTTCACCAGGGAACATTCACTTATGTAAATAACGCTCGTGAATTTTCACAGTCCACGGTGAAGAACTGCCATGACTCCAAAGACGAGCATTGCCTAGGTTTCTCGCGCAAATTTTCAATCCCAACAGAATCTCAAACAATGCATATGAGAGGGAGAGATCATATTCCGGTACTGATAAACACAAGACGAGGAATGGTACTCCCTCGTGTGCAGCTCTCTCGGCAGCGAGGATCTATGCCTTACAGATTTGCTCGACTGAATACAAGCCTGGGTATCAGAAGTCATGGTGCACTCTACTGTTAGGATTGGTGCTTGTCTAGTCTATTATTGTATGAACTATGACTTCTGATATCTGGAGGTCAATCTCTAAGGTGGAGTGGGTGTTGTAAGCAATTGCTCTTGCGCACGGACCACACATGGATAGATTGGTAGGGGGAAGGTGACGTAGGTAGACAATCTTTTCCTCCTGTCACGTCCGTTGTTTTGTGCTTTTGAATTTCTAGCATAGACAAAGGTCCTTCTGTGGCGGCATGCTTGTACGAGCTGAGCTTGAAGCTGCCTGGAAGAAGCTTTATACCGGTACTCTGCCCGCTAAAGCGAAAGCTCGCGATCCAGCTCAGAGAAAATGGCCGGTCGCATTGGACCATTGTTTTGCGCGAATTATTCTGGATAACACGGTTGGTGCAGGGAAAGAACCATGGACGAAGGTGTTGAAGTCTCCAGCGGTCAAGAACATGACGCGTTCTCAGCTCCAAGCCTGCCTCGAGCTTGGGGAGCAGATAGAGCGTGGCGATGTTGACCTAGTTGAATTGGATAAAAGGAGCTTGGCTGCAAGGGGGACTGGAAAGAATAAATACAAGAAGAATGAAGGTGTCAGCAATGGGACTCTGGCGGACGTCGCCGTGACAGCTGGCAAGAGAAAGATAGATGCAGTTGTTACCGGAGGATCTGAGGCAAAACAGCCAAAAAAGCGCCAGACTTCGCTTTCTTTCGAACGCTTCTCAGGGCTAGCTCCCCTACCGTCTCCTCCAGATTCCGAGGTATCTCCTGATCACACAGTGATTCTTGATAGAATCAACTCACATCCACAACTTACCTCGTTCCGTAAGCGCCTCTACTCAACTTTGATGTCTGTCCCACGTGGTCGCTATACTACCTATGCCGCCTTATCCGACTGCCTGAACTCTTCTGCCAGAGCTGTGGGCAACGGCATGCGAAATAACCCTTTTGCGCCTGACGTACCCTGCCATAGGGTTCTTGCAAGCGACCGGTCAATCGGCGGATTTGGAGGCAGCTGGGGCAAAGATGGGAAGCACGCTGAGAAGAAAATTGGTCTCCTGAAGAGCGAAGGCGTTAGATTCGATAGCAGTGGTAAAGCGCTTGGGGACCCGTTCCGAAATTTAACGACACTCTCCGGAAATTGACCAAACTGATGCATCTTTGAGCTGACAGAAATCACCCATATGCCTCGATACCTTGAATGCTTCGATCGACAACATTAAAGATGGACTATTGAGAGAGTGTTTCCTCCGTATACCTGGTCGTGATGTCCATTGTGGAAATTGGATACGTTGACAGCTATCAAATGATCTGATAGGCTACCGAAATACCACTAAGAAGTATGTCAGAAAGTGAAGCTGTATGAGATACTTGAGGATTCAAAACACCACGATCTCGACCCTGTCTTTCCTTACGGCTTCCCGGGTGGCTGGAAGTATAGGTCCTCTCAATTAGCACGACGAGGTCAAGACGAGGGGCCTCGCTGCACTACAGGAGTAGGCCATGTACATGCTAAAGATATTGGAAGCTTTCCAAGGTGAACAGTGTCAAGGGATGCATATTCTACTCAGAATCCTAGGCGCAGAGCGGAAGGACATGATCGAGTGGTACGAAAATAATTGGACCAACAAAGTTCCACATGGTCTTTGGGGGGACAAGATTATTGACTTGAACAGTGAGCTTGTCGATTGGAAATTCGACATAATGAGACGAAGCGCGTAAACTCGGAATTAGAGTGCCTTGTGCTGTATGACTTACATCAGCATATCAGTGCAGGGCCTCGCCTCGACCAATCAAGCCCTATGAGCGACTTTGGCACATGCGAGAAGCTTGCGGTAGACTATTCTAACATCTAAGCTTGGCTAGATGCTAGCATGGTAGCTCCCCGAAACTTTGAAGTTTCTAAGATCTACTAAACGGGAGAATTGAGAGGCCCATTGAGAGGGTATAACACATCCGATTGTTTCGAATTGAAGTTTGGATTGGATAAATGCCACTATTTTATGTTCTGCGTGGTAGATCCACCAACTCAGCGAGCTCGGAACTTATTACTAAATGGCTCATGGTAGTATCGTCACCTTTCTCAATGTGTCGTACCAATTTCCGATGCCAGAAATCCTGACCGCAGGCTCCAGAGCAGGCTCTTGCACATGCTCCCAACCATCGCCGTCATTATTCCGATCCAGAACAACCCAGTCAGTTTCTTGATCAGCGGCGATTCGTTCACTGTGTGTATCCGCTCCTGGATCCTTCGCCGCCATTTCTTCCGGGGCTGTAGAAGTTTGCTTTGACTTGGCTTCATGCGAGTTTCTCGAGCGCTTCACGCCCTTCTTTTCGGTCTCGACTTGTATTTGTTCTTTGCTAAGGACCACATCATCCACTTTCGTCCTGGCCTCAACCTTCTCTGGGCCGGTCTCTCCACCTGAAACCTCACTGAAATGCCGCAGTAGGGTTCCAAGGGACTCGGCTTGACAAGATTTTGCAGTGTGGGGTGTTATGATGGGTCTGGGCGACCCTATGTTGGTCAAAGATTTTGCTTCCTTGTCAGAATCGGATTTGTCTCGCGAATTCTCTGTTGCGCATGCAGATGATGCTTTCGCTTGCGAATCTCGACCATGAACCTCGTTGGATTTACCCTCCGCGCCAGTTGGTTCAAATTTCCCTTTTGAAGTCGGTGTGACCTGTTGCGGCTTCGAGGTCTTCGATAACATATGTAGTGATGCACTGCTTCGTGCGGCATCGACTTTCTTTAACACCTCGTTCAGAAATCGGGCTCTTAACAGATCATGTTTCGCGAGCTCTTTGCGTTTCTGTTCTTTCTCCGCTAATGTTAAACACCTATCAGCGTCCCCTTCTTCCTCCGTCCTGTACGGGGAGGGGGCATGGATCGGATTTTGCACGGTCTCATTTCTATGCACCTCTCTCGGCGTCAAAGACTGCATTTGCATTTGTTGGCGACGCATTCTTTCGGTTGGACTAAGGTCCTCAGGTCGAACCGGAACCCCATCCTTCATGTAATACCCGTGTTCGAATACGCCGAAGTCATTTACATGTGTATGCCATCCGCGAAAACCACACGGACACCAGACGCTTACTGGCGGTTCGCTTGAAGGTAACGGAGACTGGCAGCTTGCACGACCGTCAAATGACCACGGATCATTATAGAAATATTCTGGTGGATCAAATATCTGTGGCTGCCACCCGCCTGGCATTTCATGGACTCCAGCATGAGAATAAGATCTGGACATCTTGGAATGACTAGCCAGAATTTAATCTCATTAATATTCTGCTCTCCGAGATTCCGTGCTCTGCTGGGCTCTCGCTTCGCCTTGCCAAAATCCCTAGCCGACAACTGGTATAATCTTTTGGGATGTCGAGGTGGTAGGTGATAAACCGTGAGTGGTAAAGGGCTGAAGAGTCAACAACGGGCAAGAAAACAAAGACAAGGAGAGCGACTAGCCTTTAGGGAAGCTAGACGCAAGAAATCCACATTTTGCGTGGTAAAGTTCTTACATTTCTGGCTCAAGCTCTTGATTCCTCAGACCAGCCGCTAAGGTTTACGGAGATCCGATCACCCGTTGCACAAGGAAACCTCGAGGCTGGGAGTCGCTTATTCTGACAGATGCTCAGGCCAACATTTGTTGGTGGAGGATGCGATTAGTAGCAAAATAGAGAATGTCTCCCTCGACTTCGACCGTTGGCAGCCTTGATCGCTTCGCGGTTTACCAATGCCATGAAATTGGGAGGCATTATCGAAACAACTCTGCGCCAACTCGTTTCGAATGCGGCTAATCTAATTGTTGGGACGTGCTCAATATACGATCTTTAAGAAATATGAGGATAGATCTGTTCCCTTTGAATTCTTGGTAGTTTTGTATGCTCAGGGATTTACAAATTCAAGCGGCAGTCTGCTCACTGCTTTGCCCCTGCTCCTGATGGCTAGTTATGCCCATAGCTATCGTTCGTAAAGGCGTGCCCTTTTGGTAACAGCAGAGCTCCCTTCAAAAAATCTAGTTGCGGATTTAATGGTACCTGCGGTGGTGAACGAGTGACTATGTTGAGCCACCTCCATGCTCTAACACCTGGCTCTAAAACCTGTAGAAGTCGTTCAGAGATTTAGGGATCCTCCCCACATCAAACAGCAGACTCTTGTAGAAGCTCCTCACTGTGGGCAATCTATCAAAGAAAGTGATGTGATCTTCAACCTTGGAAGATAGAGCTTTCTTGCAAAGACCATTTCAGCGAGGAAAAAAGCTCTTTAGGATAAGATATCGAAAGTACTTTCCCGCAACCTCGTCGCTTGGAGTCTTTGCTAGAGACTAAGAATAACTCTAGCCACGTATACTGTGAAGATCCCAAAAGTGTTCTTCCACACAACCGGAGGCGAGGGTGTTTTGCCTGTAATCCTTGGAGCAATGTCGGACTGCGCCGCATAATGGTGCGTATGGCTATCAAAATGATTGACGTAAGCTACGTTCTCCTGGTCGTCGTCGTTCATATCTCCCTCTTTGTTGTTCTTCCTCATTTCTTGCTTACGCAACCTGTAGATCTATTCCTCAGCCATGTCTGCTCTGTCATTCGCGTTCTCACTCAACCTATTTTCTAGATCTGACAGCATTGTAGCGATGCGATTGGAGTATTTCTCGACCATTCTGCTTAGAGCAAGCTTCCGGTTGAGATACATATTACTGTTTATAGAGGGTATGGACAAACTTGACATGCTGAAAAGACGCCCTGGGGGAGATGTAGAGCGGTGGCACCATGCGAGACATTCAATTGATTTCCAATTTGCTGGGCTGAGGGGAAAGGTTTGAAAATGCGATCTGTTGAGGTAGCGAGGGACCGAGGGAAAGATCTGTGTGACGAGTGTAGGGATGTGCCTCACATTATGCAGAATCAGGGCAATGCAACTGAAAGGATCAAGATGTCATTCAGAAGTCGGGAAATTCGTCATAGTGAAAAAGTGCTCGGAGTCTGGACGGGAACAGAGGCTCTCTAATTGGGCCCCATAGGTGAAGAATGTTACCATAAACGAAAGGCGTTGGCACTACCAAAAGTAGATTGAACACACTGATGAGAACATGAAGCAATCTCAGAGCGTATCTAGTAAGAAGGGAAAGTATCATGATTTCCACCTTTGTGTGAAATGATCGGTGTAATAGCGGCTTGCAAATGTTTTTGATTTGTTGAAGTGTAGATCCATTTTAGTAGTTCTGAAAGCTTAGAGCCACTCGTATTTAGTCCACTAATATGGCTTTTGTAGGTGATGAGGAAGATTTATAATCAGATGTTCTCTGCTACCGTTGGCGCGTGCATTCTTGGTCTCTGTTCGGCAACGTGAGCACGACCTTTCGGCAACCGAATTGTGGATAGACCTTTAACTCCACACCGTTTCCATGAGCGTCGCTCCTCCACGATGCAGTCCCAACTCTTGATCAGAAACTTCCATGTGATGCTCGGTGTTTATTGAAAGAACTTCTTGTATTGTGCCTTTTGCTTCTTTTCCTGCTCTTGTATGCGCTTCTTCACTGCTTGAATTTCCTGATTAATACCCGCGTCTGATGGGTGTAGCTTGGCTGCCATTTCGAGATCCTTCAACCCTTCATCTTCGTCCTTTAATCCAACCCTTGCTTTTCCTCGTCGAAAATAAGCCTTTGACTTATCTGAATCTTTGGTCTCCGATGTTATTGCCTCAATTGCGAAGCCGCCCCATTTCTCGCCTTCATCAAACCGATCCGATTTGATCGCTAGGAGAGCAGAGTTGCTATGCAATGTGAAGCGCAATCTTTTCAAGTTCAGACCGAGATCCTTTGGATCATTTTCATTGGCATCAGGGTATTCGTTCAAATATCGGAGGGCCTTCTGGTATTTTTCAATGCCGGTCTCGAGGTCGCCACTCTTGAACGCCTTATTACCGATTTCTTTCAGCTCTTCCGCAATCTTGTAGTATTCCTCGCCTTTCATATCCTCGCCCTGGTCGTCAGGGAAGTCTTCATATGGGTCACCAGTGGGGTCTGCCTTCTTTTCCGTTGCTGATACAAATGCCGATCCAGATAGCTGACCACAGTCAGCGACTTTGACCTCTCGTGTTGGCTTGTCCGACTGCGTGGGGAGGTTCTCGATCTTGCGAACTATGTTCTTGCCGTTGATGACTTCACCAAATACTACGTGCTTGCCATCGAGGTGAGGAGTGGGCACGGTGGTAGTGAAGAACTGTGAGCCGTTGGTCCCAGGGCCAGAGTTTGCCATGGAAAGTAGGAAAGGCTTCTCGTGCTTAAGCTCGAAATTTTCGTCATCGAATTTCTCGCCATAGATGGACTCGCCTCCCGTCCCGTTGAACGCAGTGAAGTCACCACCTTGGATCATGAATTGCTTGATGACTCGATGAAAAATAGAGCCTGCCTGGTTCTCAGCCTCGGAATACATGAAGTGTAGAAAACTTAAGCTGACCTCGGTAGCTCAGCTGCTTGCCCTGTTTTCCGAGCCCTTTCTCTCCTGTACAAAGGGCGCGAAAGTTTTCTGCAGTTTTAGGTACGACTGGGGACTGGGTAAGCTAGGCGGAAAGGTACTTGGGCAGCAGGACAGACCGTCATTGTACTGACGACATAGGGTTAGCAGCGGAGGTGCATTTGGATCGAGATCTTACAAGCTCAAAGACAATTCGTCCTTCAGGCTTGCCTCCGATTGTGATATCGAAGAAGACACGAGGCCGCCCTGAAGCAATTAGCAAAAGGGAAACAAAAACGCTTGGAGCGGCTGAAATGGCCCACCATTCGAAGCTTCTGCCATGCTGATGCAAGAAAGGTAACAAGAGAAGACTCGGTTCACCGGATAGGGTTATACAAAGGAAATCTAGGAGTTTCGGACTCTTTCTGTATTCAGGCTCGGTCTTGCTAAAGGTAACTATGAGAGATACCTCAAGTCGGCGCCGACATCCTCGAGGCTGTAATGTGGGGGGGTGTGTGGGAAAGGCAAACAAGGCAAACCAGCTTTCCAGCCTCGTGCTTGTATTCGATGCTTGGCAAATGACGACGCCACCAATAGATAGTAGTAAGCGCTGTGCTCTTTGCGTTCTATTGATTCAAAGGTAATTGATGGGCATATTTTAGAAGTCCTATCTACCATTGAAGGTTGTGTGTATTTGCTGCTTACCAATCCGACTCAGGGAATCTAGGAGGTTGAGTTTGCGATCTTCTCTTGACTCGTAGTCCTTGTGACCCATGATAAAACAATGTCGTGGAAGCATTTTCAACATTGCTATAACAAGTCCGATTGCGAAGGCATCCCAGAGCTTTCCTCGTTAAATTACGTCTCTGACCATTGCATTATCCCGTGATAGGGCATGATCCCATATCAAGCTTCTTTGCCGGCCCTGACGGAGAAATATCAAAATCAAAGATGTCCATCGGCACGCCCATGGTGGTGCAGGCATTCGGAATCTGAAATGTTGTTAGTCAATGTTAGCTTGAATATAGAGTTAATATATCAGTACATCAACAATGCCAGCAATGTGACCTTCAACTGGCGCACAACTGAGAAGCAAGTAGATCTGGTAGTCACTGTATCCGAATCGTCTTAAGTACTCGATCACACGGAGAGACGTAGCCTTGTAGGCCACGTAGGTATCCATGAAGTACTGCTTGCCTTGCTCATCAACGCTGAATCCCTCAAATGTTAGATATCGACCGGGACCAAACTGTGGTTGCACAGGACCTTGGTGAAAGATAGGTGATTTCATGCCCAGATCTGCGATGCCGTTCTTCATAACCGTAAACTTGATCGTAATTTCGCCAGCCATCTCGATAGCTCCGCAGAAAGAAATCTCACCATCACCCTCTGTCAATTGTTAGGGTGAACGGATCAAGGCAAGTGGAGCGAAGAAGACCTACGGGAGAAATGCAAATCGCCCACACTGAACTTGGCACCCTTGACGTGGACAGGAAGGTAGACCTTGCTCCCACGGGAGAGGTTCTTGATATCACAATTTCCTCCATGCTCTGGTCGACCGGGAATTGTTCTCGCGCCTTCCTTACCGATCTTCTCTTTGATCGCTGAGTCCGTTTCGGACCCGGAATGGCAGTTGGTTGGCTCTGGCGGTTGTGCGACCGGTCTATCGAGCGTGCTGGCTGCAATAAGTTCACCCTCTCGCTTGTTCCATGTTGCTAGAACTTCGGGTGAGGGAGCACAACCGAGAATGCCCGGATGTATCAAACCAGCAAATCGGACATGCGGAATATGTCGTGAAGAGCAAAAGATTCCTTCAAAATCCCAAATCGCTTTGGCGGCTTTGGGGTAGTGGTCATCAAGGAAGCCACCGCCATTCTCTCGTGCAAAGACTCCGGTAAAACCCCATGGGTGCTCTTGAAGCGGCTGCACGTCTTGAATTTCTGCTATGAGAATGTCCCCTGGCTCTGCAGTCTCTATCTCGAACGGCCCCGACAGATAATGAACCTTGGTAAGGTCGACATTCTTGACATCGTCGGCCGAATCGTTGTTACCAATCTGGCCGCCCGTCCAGTCAACGCATTGTATTTTGACCACTTCTCCATTCTTGATTGAGCCACAAAATGGAACTTTTGGGGAAAGCTCGTTAGTGGATCACGTGCTCGCATCAAAACCTCCTAATAGCGTACCGTCGGGATGCCATCTATTCTGAAGGGGAAGTCAGATGAGTGCATACGGTCTGGATAGGGCTTTTACGTGAAAATACGGCTGCTCAGAAGCTGGCTTTTTCAAGTCAACCTTCAATGCAGTCCGGATTGGTCCAAGCCCCATTGTTGTCAATTTTCAAGAGTCAAGCTGCTTTGACAGAAATATTTGTCAACCAAAGATAAAATCAAAAACAGAGAGTGTTGTAAGTGAATGAACAGTCAAAGGAAACGGAAGCAAAGCAAGGTCATGAGGCGGGGAAGCGTTGATAGCTATGACGATACCCCGCAGGCTCGCATTTCACCCAAGTGAGAGTTGATGCTAGCAGTGAGCTTTTGCCGAGAGGACGTCCGTTGAGCCGTCTTTGGAGGTTCGCTTTACGCGTTTCCATCATGCGTGTCAATTCGTGTCACTGATAAGCCCTCGAGCAAGTCTATTAGGCGGAGGCGTGAGTGGATGAGGGGAAGCGCGGGGAGTCTGGCCGCTGAATTAGTCCGCCTTAGGAAGCCCGCAGATGCTCGCCAGCCTCGCGCCTGTCGACAGATCATAAAGCCTTGTCGGGATAAGAATAGGGACGAAGTTGCGGTTTCTTGGTGATACGAAAACGGCTCACGAAGCCCCAGCCTTGCTCTCCTAGGTGACCCCCCTCCCTTAGCTGGGCTCTGAGCGGTAGCTCAGCGAACCGCACGCCGCCAGGGTCACCACGATGATCCCTGGTCCGCCTTACCTGCGCAGTTCTCAAGCGAAAGACCTCTTGAATTAAAGAGCCGGTGAGACGCATGCTCTAGCACCGGAGAGCCTCAACCGAAAGACACTAGCACAACGATCAGGTACTAGCCCAATTTGAAGAATCTGACGATCTCAATTCAGAAAGTGTTGGTCGGGCAGATTTCAGCCTTTCGAAAGTAGTAAATAAGCGATCTTCACGGCTTTGTAAACCCTTTATGAATGATTCATCTCACCGTGGCGGTACAAGTTTTAATTTTTGATGACACCCACTTTCCCGTTAGGATTCCAATTGCCGACATGGCCCCCCTGCTGACAGATCTTTGATTCACGTTCATTGTGAACAAAATAAGGCTGACACGGAACGATATTTGCAGAGACCGTGGAATTAAATGAGCGCATCACCCCTTTCCGCTAGCGAATCGAAGGTTTTTAATGTCATTGGCCCGGGTTGGTGGATGCCGTGTCACACAAAGCATCGGTATGCTAGACAAACAGGTGGCAGGCAATTTGCGACTAGTGTAACCCAGGCGGGTACTTAGAGAGAATTAACAGGGCGCACAACACGAAACCTTAACGAACTTACTCTGGGTCCTTCACGGAGCTTCGCGGCTTAAGAGAATGGTGGGCTCGATCGACATACATCTCTGGACTAACAGGGCCCACGTGGGCATGACAGAGGGTCTGACAACCTTGAATCCAAGACATGCAGGACCATGCAGTAGTTTGCGACATTTTAACATCGTGTCCGGCCGTGGTACTAATCCAACAATTCTTGTGGTAGATCTTGGACAGATATTTTAGCATTCTCTAGGTTGTTCGGCGCTCTCATTCCTTGCGCCTTCTGTGACAGGGTAGGTGTTGGTAATACGGATTTGTCCTGATCGACAATCTCTTTCTTCGGTGGATTTGTATCGATTTCCAAGGTAACCTTATAAGGCGGATTAGAAGAGCTCCACCTAATAGGGATTTGTAAAGTCCTGAGATTTACCGCGCCATCTTCACTGCGATAGTCGACGCCGACAGTGTCATTCTCACTTACCGGCCCATCGTTGACCAAACCAACCGACATCATTGCCTGGAAAAGTCCGTTTTTCACTCTGTCTGGCCCGTGCAACTCCTGAACCTTAGACACGAAATGATCGTACAGCTCCTTCGCTAATTCTAGCTTCGCAGCGCCGTGAAAATCCGGCTTATTGCCTTTCCGAGTTGACGCATAAAGAGTGAACTGGGAAACTAGCAAACATGAGAAAGAACTAAATCTCGACAATGCCTTAGCGTACCACAGAGAATCTCGCCACCAATATCTTGAACGCTTTTCTTCCACTGTTAAGAATTAGGAAATCCCTGGAATGTACATGGAAAGCTTCCTACCCCATTTTCGGATTGATCAGGCCACATCTTCAACTTGACCACGCGTGACGCGGCAGTTTCTGCATCTTTGCGGGTATCGTTTGGACCTACTGCCGCAAAAACAAGAATACCTTTTCCAATCGAAGCTATCAATTGTTTATCAACAGTGACGGATGCGGAAGTGACTCTTTGTAGGATTGCTACATAGAATAAGTATCTGAATTTTGACGCTGTAAAGTGGACATACTCTTCATCGCGAGCTCGGGGGACCTTTACGCTTTCGCCAGAGGTGTTCGCATAACTCAAGCACCGGGAGTTAGAATTTAGACCGTAGAGAATCTCTATGGTAAGTTACTCGAGAATCATACGATTTTGTCAGCGCTTTCTTGAAGATCTCCGTTATGTTAAATACTTGGTGGATACGTAGACCTTGTAGTAGCAACAACGCGGCATTCGACTAACGCCGAGAGATACTCCGAATGAGGACTAGCGCTAAATATCACCGCAACCGCGAGACAGCTACCTCTGAGGAAGTGGGTATACTACCGTACACGAACATTCACTTTCCCCTCGGGAATTGGTTTATTGATGATACGGCGAAACCGAGAGCTAATACACCTCAGAGTGCATCGGGCACACAACATTAAAATACCGCAGCTGTCTTTCAGCCTCACCATCACTCCTCCGAACCTCCAACTCTGCACATGACCTTCCACCATGGCAAGCCGAAAGCTTCAGCAGGATATCGACAAGACCTTCAAAAAGGTTGCCGAAGGAATTGAGGAGTTCAATGCAATTCATGAAAAGATTTTGGCTTCTACCAACGCCGCGCAGAAAGAGAAACAGGAGGATCTGCTAAAACGCGAAATTAAGAAGCTCCAACGGCTTCGGGATCAGATCAAGACATGGGCGGCCGGAAATGAAGTCAAGGATAAAGGTCCGCTATTAGAACATAGGAAGAAAATAGAAAAAGTGGGATCCCCGTGAGAAACTTTTGGGCGGGCTGACTCGTGATAGTGCATGGAACAATTCAAGGCTGTAGAGAAGGAGATGAAAACAAAAGCTTTCTCCAAAGAAGGTTTATTACAAGGTGGAAAGCAGGATCCTCGAGAGAAAGAACGTGAAGATCTATGCGATTACCTCTCAGACACGCTTGACGAAATCCAGAGGATACTGGAACAGCTGGAGGCTGAAGAGGCGTCGTTACAAAGTGGCATTAAGAAGAACAAGCGTGACACATCAAAATCCGACAGGTTGTCTGATCTGCACATTGTGACAGAGCGTTTCAAATGGCACGAGGGCAAATTAGAACTTCTACGGAGAGCTTTACAAAACGATAGCGTAGAAGCCAGTCAAGTCTCTGATTTGAAAGACGAAATCGCTTACGTCCTGACAGAGGGTCAGGTGGCGGAATTCGAAGGCGAAAACGATGCTATGTATGATGATTTTAACCTCGAAGCTGAGGAAGCGAACTACGGCATGAACAACGAGAATGACAAGATATCGTCGCAGGATGCGCAGTCAATTCCTGGGGACCCAGAACCGGAGCCTGTGAAGATAACGAAGGTCAAATCGGACCCTGCTGCAACTCGAAGACCATCGACACAACTAAATGCCAAATCACCGATTCCGCAGCTGGCTACCTTGATACCAGCACCTCCAAGTAGTACCGCACACCAACCGCCACCTCCGAAAGACCCACCTATGAAACCCGCTCCGGTACCGACTAAGCAACCTGGAGAGTTGAAATATGCGGTGGCCGCTGCTGCCGCCCCGAACGACAAATATGGGGTTGGTATTGCGCCTTTGCCGCCCCCACCAGGAGCAAGTAATCCCTCGTCAGCACAACCAACCCCTGCAAAGACAATTGACTCAGCCTCACCAAGTACACAACCTGCACAACCAGCCGAGAAATTGGCGTCCTCAATACCCCCAAGTGTTGATGGTTCGGCCGGGCATGACGCATCAAAATCGCCAACGCTTAGTCAAGCAAGTGCTAGCGCTCCCGCAGCAAGTATACCCAGCAGCGTGCCACCGACACCTGCTATGGAAAAAGCTGAGAACGTACCACAACCCGTCATTGCAGATGAAGTACGTTCAACAAACGACAGTACCTTTGTAGATAGAGACGAGGACGAATCAATATACCACCTTCCTCCCGGGCTTGAAGACCTTGTACAGTCCTTCGAGACAATGAAAAGTCGAAAAAATGAAAACGTGGAATCGGCGTCTGTACAAAAGCTCCTGTCTGCCGCACAAATAAGCAGCCCGGAAGCTCAGGACGCAGATCGGCCACGCCATTACAAGCCCAATTTCAGGTACAATACACCTGCCTGGTATCCACAGGAACCGCTGCAGCTATTCGATGATCCACGAATGTATGAAAATGGAAAGATTGAACCTGATACATTGTTCTACATATTCTACTACAGACAAGGCACCTACCAACAATACCTGGCCGCGAAAGCCTTGAAGAGCCAAAGCTGGAGGTTTCATAAGCAATATCAGACCTGGTTCCAGCGCCACGAGGAGCCAAAGACGATCACAGAAGAGTTCGAGCAAGGGACATATCGGTTTTTCGATTACGAGAGTACTTGGTATGCAAGACACTCTTCCTACTGAGGGTAGCTAATCATTTTGTGTCTTCTAGGATGAACCGAAGGAAGGCAGATTTCAAATTCGTCTACAAGTTTCTAGAAGACGATCTCTAGCATCGGCGCGGCGCTTGTGGCGGTACTAGCTGAATTCTGAACATACCAAACAGGAAGGCTTCGAGAATTCACAGCGAAGCCACTTAAGGCATTAATAATGAAATAAACAAGGCTGCCAGGCCTTGTGTTCTCAACCTCTTTTCGCCCCACTTTCCATAAGTCTAACCACGTGCTGCTTTTTTCTCACAGCTAGACAGAAGTCTTTCTCTGCATTTGCCCTCTTAAAAAGCTAACAGCGAATTAGAGCTTCTAATCCATTGCCTTCTCTGGCGCGTGTAAACGGCTATGGCGTGACTGAAGGTAAAAGGCTGCCAGGCATACCGTCCTCGCCTTGGCGGCCCCGTTGATTCTGCCTTATATTCTTAGCGAGTTCCGAGCCTTGTGAACATGCGCAATGACGGAGCTAAAACTGTCCGATTCAGCCCAGACAGCTGAGTTTCACCTTCCCCCATAAAGCTATTGTTGCCGGCAAATACCTGCCACGGTGAAAATCTTTCCTAACGGCCTGGCTATGAGTATGGAGGGTGCTTTACTTGCAACATCGAGCTTGCTGTGCGCCGCAAGCGCTTACCAAGAACCCCTGTTACGCACTAAAGATTTTGTGATGCAAGTGTTTCGAGTCAGCTTGATCCTTTCGGAAACGTCTCCGGGCCTACCTGTCAGGGTGGACTACTGTATTCACCAGTACATTGAAGAGAGTGAGACCTCGAAACAAACGTCTACAAAGGAGCGTAGGCTAACAGTGAGAGGCACCGAGTACCTTTGTTAGCAGTCTAAGTCCTCCCGTCTCTAGCTGATTTGCCGTGGTACTAATGTCTTTTTTACCTAACAGCTACTTATTTCGCCCTCATGCCAAAGGACTCTCAATCCTTTAATCTGACTTTTATTGTAGTTGACGAACATGAAGCTACCAACAAATATCGCCTGGAGCGTGGGCCACACTCGAAAATTGAAAGACGGCGCGTCTATGCCTTGTTCAACAACCGCCCAGATCAATCATTGATTTTGTTAAGCCATATCGTACCTGGGTTTCACTAGTTGCGGGCCTTCTCAGGGCGCGAGGCAAATTCCCTCATCCTTCTAGTGGACGACAACCAATATGAGCCCTGCAGAAGTTCCCTTCTTCATTCTAGGAATTAAAATCCGAATCAGTGAAACATGGACCAGTCCTTTATACCACGATGGCTGCTTTGCATCTGAGCCATGGAGAGCATCACTGTCGCAAAAGAGGTAAATGCACCGTCCTCTTATTCTATAAATCTCTTGACGTCTCTCCATCTCATCCGGGTGAAGCAGACAGAATTCCCTTCTGTCTTCTAGATCTACCTAAGATGTCGAACCAGGACCCGAACCAGGACCCAAACCAATACCCTTACCAGTACCCTTACAATTATAGCGGCCAGGCAAGTTGATTTTCCACATCTGCTGCATCTTTTCGTTCTCTTCAAGAAGACGCTGATGCGGCGAAGTCCCAATACAGCTCTCCCTACTCTTCGACGAGCGGCTACTCCCCAACCGACCAGCAACATAGCTATTCACATCCGGTTTATCAGCAGCCACAAATGTCGGGTGGTCAGCAACATAACGAGCAATCTCAATCAAACTCCGGCTATGACATACCAATATCACAGACCAAGCCACGGGTTCTTTGTCTTTGGGCACAATGCAATGCGAGCTTTACACGCACTGCTGATCTCTCTCGCCATTACCGAACCGTCCACAACATCTCGGAGCTCTTCGATTGCCCTTATCCCCGTTGCAAGCACAAGGGAATCCAGGGGTTCGTCAGGAAAGATCATCTCATGGAGCATCGAAGGAATTATCACATGGAAGGTGGCCGCTAATAGCATCGAGGCGAAATGATAGATCCAAAGAATAGAGCATTATTGCATAGATGGAGCCCCGGAGCAAGGACATTCTTTTTTGACATTTCTTTTCACTTACGATAGATAGATAGGTTCTCAGGCTTCGTTGCCACCTTGTCACTCCTTTGAATCTTAGACTCGTTGATCAAAATTGTACTGTCACCTTGTATCATTAAGCGATTCAACACGAGATTGCTGCTACTGCCGCCGCCGCCTCACCTTCGCGCTTGGCACAATCCTTTGAGGTGTATTAAGCATTACTCTGCGTAGGCGTACTCGGAAATGCATTACAAGACAACACTCGAGTCAGACTGCCCTAGATGACGCCTGCTACTCGTATGAGCCGACGTTGACTTATCCATTATCAATCTAAGCCTCTCAGCCGGTCTCCCCTTCCCCGCAGCCTCGTGCCTCATAAGGCTATATAAGGTACTCGCTAAGCCTATTTGGGCCAAGCTTTTTCTCAATCAATTACGGCGGCTCCTCTCCTTCGGATTCCGAAGCGCAAGTCCCCCGCCGGACATCCGCCCGCCCTGAACACCTTCACACCCATACCGCTCCCCGAGCACGCGACGTATAAAGTCTTGAGCGGTCAGACCGTTGGGCTCCGGCGCCATGGCTTGGAGTCTATCCATCAGAGTTCCCGGTGCCTGCGGGGAAAGGGGGAGATGTACACCTATTTCCCGGTGGCTACGGGGAAGCGAAGTTGAAGCATATATCTAGTTCCCGACGCTCGCTGAGGATGGGAAAAGTTTTGATCTTAAGCGCTCTGCGGCTTGGTCGTGTGAACAGCGTCGGATGAAGAAGAAGATAGAAGCAAAGCAAGACTTGAAGCCGTACTGCAGAGGATGCCGATGCTCACCTCATCTACCCCAGCCGCGTCTCGCTGTAAACAGCCTTTAACAACGGCCCTTGCGCTTCCCAACCCTTAGCCGCTCGATGTGCAAGCTCATTCTTGCCTACGATAGTTCCTGCCAGCATTCGGGTCTAGTCCAAGAGCTCGACCCGTGCGACTGCGTGCGACAGAAGCACATTATCAGCGCGCTTACCTCATCCAACGCTTCTCCTATCAATATTGTCTGCTCCCGGGTGGAGATCGTTATTCGCTCGGCTGTTGCTCCGCTATCGAAAGGAAGGCAAGTCGAGATGACCGGGGAGAACGCAGTGGATGGGCAGTGGGAGAGATCTCTGCCTGATCATTCGGTCGCAAGTAACAAGGCAGAGCAAGAGAGAGAGGATTACATGGACACAAGCGATGGTGAAGGAACAATAAGGAGACGGAGATGGTGCTGGAAGATACAGATGGGCATCGCCGCTTTGCAGAGAAGAAGCCAACGAGGTTTATGGGAGGTGCTTGGAGAGGAGGAAAGAGAACCGACAGAGAAGGCTGAGTTGGACGCGACGACGATCGAGTACAACGGTCGCAACCATCACACCAAAGGCTTACGAAGGAGAAGTTGGAGCGCGAGAATGAAGTATGCGTGGTCGAGGCTGCAGAGCGATTGTGCATACTGCATGGAGGGAGTATATCCACATCCTTAACGTTGTTGATGACCACGGGAATGCAAGATGAAGAACATTTGTGACATGATAAAAATCGAGATTTGACGCTGGCGATACAGAAAACCCCTTTTGGCATTGCGATTTCCGGAAATTGTCAAATCAAGCCTGGAGCAAGCTTTGGATTAGCACAACCTGATTTATATCATTAAGCACTCTTGGATACGACGCGGGCTGATTGAATCTGGCATATTTTCAGCGGGCTTTTGCGGTAACACATCTTTATGACGAGTGATATCTCCACAATAGAGCCATATTTTTAAAGCTTGCGGCTTTCACAACGTAAGCGTACATTGCCAAGTGTACATTGGAAGAGCCTTCGCAGCTGCAAGGTAATGCACCCCTCAGAGCCTGCATGATACTTTTAGTCTTCGTAGGCCTGTTCCTTTTCCGGACACGTACAGATTCGATGGAAATGGGAAGCCTATCTGGCACGAAAATTACATGTGTCTGTAAAGCCGTTAGACTTAGTATCGCTAGATTCGTTATGCCACTACAGTAACGGGAGCTTAAGTTCTATTTTACTAACCTCTGACTCTTAACCAAGAATGCCGAGAGTTAAGATGTAACGTTAATAAAACACCTCTATCATGAACAGGAATCGCTACTCTCGTTGATACAAATCGCGACAATGCGCGTAATGCTGCGTCTTGCACCTTTCCTCCTCCATCCACTCCTGATCGTCTGCACGTCGTCGCTGAAGCTGACTCTTACACCGGGGTTTGACCAGAATGGCGTTGCCCAGTGGATTGACATCCAGTCGACACTTGAGGCAGTAGCGCACCGCGCCGGTCAACCTCTCTTTGAACGAATTGTGCACTTTGGCACCGCCAGTGATGACTTTCCTGAGCCTTTGGAAGCCTTTGACTCGAAAGGACTATTCCCTCTCACATGGAAAGACCAGACTACTGAAAAGGCTATCTCGCGACAGTATCACGGCGATCGGCATGCTAATGGCTCAGTGTCCCTTCATTACCGTGCATGGCCGCACAGTAGGAACTACACGCAATGCAGAGGTAATAATGAGCTCAAATCCGAAGGACACGGGCTCAGTGGTTCGGGCCTTGGATTTCTCATACTACCAACCACAACCGATTATTTTAACATTGCCGTTTCTTGGAATCTCACATATGCACCGCCTGGCACGAAGTGCGCTATGTCCTTGAGCGAGCGAGATCTTGCTAGCCCTAGAAGTCCCCAAATATTGCAAGAGACCTACTTTCTGGTTGGGAATGTGCATAGCTATGACGAGGAAGACTTTAGCCTGTACTGGATCGACAAACCTCCATTCTCTACAAGGGGCATTGGAAGCAGGATAGCCTCACTTTACACCAAAATGGCCCGCTTCTTCCAGGACCCGGTCCCGCAGTACCGAGTCTTTATCCGACACAATGAGCACCTGTGCATCTCGGGTACAGGTTTCTATCGCTCTTTTTCGTTTGGCTGGTCTGATCTGTCGCTTGAACAGCGTAGCGACAGAGAGATCCTAGAATTTATTGGGCATGAGATGGTACATAATTGGATACGACTGCAAGGGCCGGACGAGAATTATTCAAATACGTGGTTTGTGGAGGGCGGCGCCGAGTACTACTCCATCATCTTGCTACATCGATTCGGCCTTCTCAGTGGGAACGATTTCTTAGGGGCTATGAACAGTAAATTGTCCGAATATTATACCAGTCCCTCCCTCAACGTGACCAACGAAGAGATAGCCGACACTTTCTGGCAGGACACACACGCGCTTCTGATGGCTTATCAAAGAGGCTTTGCCTATTTCGTAAAGCTCAATGCTCAGATACTTCACCGGTCCTCTGAGCGCCGCTCTCTGGATGATCTAATCCTGGATATGGTTCAGCGCCGTCTGAAAGGTGAGGATCACGATTTTGTGGTGTTGCTCAGCCTCCTCGTCAACGAGCTCGGATTCACCGCTATCCAGGATTTGGACGCCATGGCAGACGCTGAGCTGATCATCCCTAGGCACGATAGCTTGGGACCAGGATACAGGCTTAATGAAACCAGGCAGGAGCAATTCTACCTTGGGTTTTCCGAAGATAGTCTGTCGGCGACCAACGGCGTAGTTAGAGATCTCGACCCTGCGTCTCGTGCCGCACAAGCTGGCGTCCTGGAAGGCGATATCATTTCCCCTCGAAGAGGCTCATTATGGAGTTCCGTGCAATGGTGTCGTAACTATAGCATGATAGTCTTGCGTGAGGGCCGGGAGGTCGAATTGTCATGGCTGCCGCGGTCCTATGCTAAAGTCCTTAGTTACCAGTGGGTCAAGGCGGACAGTGGTCTCGATTACGAACAACAACGCGTTTTGTCGTATGTCTTCGAATGAGGAAGTCTCTACATCCCCGCCAGGAACCGTAAAGGATATGCTGTTGGAAGTACCGCAGCACGACATCGGCTTTTCGCGGGCAATCTTCGAAATGAAAGTCAGATAAAATGCCAGGCCGCATTTCATGCTGCAGATATGACGGCATTGTCAAGGGAAAGATTTCTGAGAATTGTTCTGTTCGTATGTGCTTCTCCCACTGTTTCGTCCTCAGCCTCGACGCCTCACTGACAGGGGTTCTCCTTCTGGAACTGCCAAGACGCGCCGTCATCAGCCTCAAGCGCGCCGTGAGTGACCGACATGGCGATGCGATTGGCGCACGCCAAAAACTATCTGCGCCCAAGGTAGGGCAAATGCATCAGCGTGCACATATGGTTAGGTGCTTTTCGCCTCAAGAACGCCTCATGCTCTTTTCGCTGTGATGCAGGCAGCGGCCAAGGCAAGCATTTAAGCACGACATCCTCTGAAGCGGCCATGAAGGGCCAGGCACGCCTTATCGGGATTCTGATCGTCATTTTTCCTGGTACCTGCAGTTGATCTTCACAGGAGATCCGCTGGGGTACTGGTGACACCAGATTAAGTTCAGAGGAGATCTTTCATGTCTATTTCCATCACTATCAGGTGACCCCTGAAAACGTGCGAGCTGCGAAGATTCTCGCCCCACCCTAACGCTTCATTTGCCTTTTCCTCTCCTGAAGTCCTTCGCCCACGAATGTACATCCGCGCCCTCAATGCCACCCTTAACAGCACGCTCCCTACGAATGGTACCTACAACGGCACCTACCACGGCACTTTACCGGTCGACTTTGTCTGCCACCTCTCACCTCAAGGCCGGGCCCTTAGTACCGTCTTGACTGCCTTTGTTGGCGCGGTCTTCACGGGCATCAGCTGCGGCTTCCTTTCAACCTTCATCACCGGTTGGATCGCTTGGTTTCCCACTCTTCGTATCGACATTTCCGCCCTATTCGCACTTGGCCAAGTCCTTCTGACGGGAACATACTTCGGCTTCGGAGACTATGTCCTACTTCAAGAGTCGAGCAATGACGACGTCACCTTCCTTGGTCTGGTAGGCTGGGCTTTCGCCACGTGCTACTCGCCCGTCGTACAGGTCTTTTGGACCATCGGAAACTGGGAAAAGGCGGATGGAGCGCTAAAGGTGGTTCGCGCGCTGGGCATCGGTGTGACTGCGCTGCCGTTGACCATCGACACCAAGGCAAGATATGGTGTAGCCCTGGCACGGCGATGCGGGCGGCTAGGGTCGATCGTCAACTTTCTTTTCGCCCTGATTACCGCCGTTGCACTACTCATTCTCGCGGGCGTGTCGACCGCGCTGCTCGTCAAAGCAGCCACGGAGTTGGATCTGCGGTGGCACATTATCTTCATGTACGTCATCTTCGCGGTTCTCTGGGCTGTGCTCAGCTTCATTTTCGTGCAACCCTCAGATGCGGCGGAGTCGAATGATACGATCCTGAAAATGGCTGGAGGCTTTTTCATGGGCTGCTTTATCGGCATCTTCGTTGCGGCGCCAGCATACATTGTGCTGCAGAGGGCGGAAGGCTCCCCTGGCATGGATCTACAGACGTATTTGAACTGCGAGTCCGTTGCTCTCTGGCGGAAGTTCATTGCAGTCTGTCCTTGATGATTCATTTCCACTAACGTACCTGGAGTGGTATTGCTGCATGGATTCGGCGTACTTTAGAGGATAGACCGATTAGAGAGCGCTACACTATTCATCAAAAGGTTCCTGGCCTTGAGCTAGTAACATAGACAATTGTATTAAATGCAAAGAAAAACAAGTCATGAAATAATGCCATATGTGTATCTCATCGGTATGACGGGAAGCTCGCGATTCCGGTCAGAGAATAGGCGAATGTGACTCTGTAGGCTCTCGTTCGTCTTGGGAAGGAAGCTTGTGTCTCACAAACTTAACATGATAGCCTGAGTGTAGCGTTATACTTAGTCAGAGGCGCGTATCTGAAGGCATTAACAAACACAATGGCGGATCTGTACGACTATGCATGGCGAGACTTGCCCTTCTGATCTGTGTTAGAGCATTGCTAAAGGCACCACGGGCGAGGAGAATATGTTTGCTTGCATTCGGATTACCTAGAATGGCTAATTATGAAGGAAGGGCTAGTAAAATAGTGGAATGATTGCTATGGCTTTATCGATATGTCTCACACATGAGAGCTATCTTTAAGACGGCTACGTGTCAATAACAGAAAGTTTGCACTCCAGTAGGCATATCCAGGCCGAAGTTCAGTCTGGATGCCAGTTCGTGCGCAGACATGAGAAATAAAAACCGGCTGGTCGCCGGGACTTACCAAGACGATGCATTCATAGAAGATCGTTTCGCATTGAGTCCCTCAAATTTAGTCATAGCACTTTTATGCAGAGTGTTTAGAAGTACAATCGAACCATGATAGAGGGGTAGGAGCGATTATAGGCCAAAGGCGTTGGAAGGTGTCCCAGCGCTATTGATTACGCAACGCATGCCACGACCGACAAGGTGGCCAACTTCGGTATAGATAAAGATTGTGAGGTATGGGGTTGATTACTATACTCAAGGATGGACAGTGAGTTTCAAGAGGTTTCACGAGACGCATATGTGTTGGCATACTATGAGACAATTATTCAATTGGACAGCGGGTCAGACCCTGCGTGCTGCACAGAACGAAGAACGCCGAGCAGACGTGACGGAACAGATATGAGTGACTCTAAAATCAAAATGATGCCGCGTCAGCAAACATATCGTCGTCCAGTTCGAGACTGTGAGAGACGTCGATTTCGTAGGTTGGTAGCCAGTCGAAACACGTCGTAGGAATGTAGTGATTGCATCAGGTGACAAAGGTCTCTTAACAGCCATTACATCGATATAACGTAGTGTTTCTGTGCTGCATGTCTGATCACGATATGTGAGCTAGCAGCTAAAAGCGCATGCCATGAAGATCTTTCTCCTGCGATAGCCAACGACAAGAAAGAACCATAAGCTAAGACTCTCAAAGTTCATCATGGCACAGGGGGCTTGCGTCGCTCGATGTTGTGTTCGTCAGCTGAGAACCACGACGGTGACGAGTCCCTCAACCCAGGGACTTGGTTGTGTCGAGGAACAGCTCGGGGTAGTAGAGAACTAAGAAAGCTTATGATCCCAATCTCTCGAGAGGTTGTAAGGGGAACGGCATCATTCAAGATCATCGCACAGCAGTGAGAATCGAACTATCAAATTAATCTGGCATACCCGAGCCTAGCAGGCTGACAGTAGGAGGAATGAACGAGCCGTGGATGTCGAAAAGTCATAACGTTTGACGCGGCGAGGTTTATTCACGACAACGGCTGCCAAGATCAAGACTGCCAAGACCGGTCGGCGGTTACGGGACGCCGATGCCGACCACCGACCAGTTGAGTCCTCAGTTGAGGCAAGTCGAGGGAGTGCGCAATCAGCCTGTGCGTTGTTCATGCTTGGAGATGAAGATTGACTCAAGAACACCAGGTCTACGTCAGAAGGGAAGGCTAATTGACCTATCCCGGCAGCTTCTCTTGCGTTCAGACGGCAATGGACCTTCGATCTACTCTTTGCTCCATTGTTTTCGGCACGGTCCCTTGTTCGCATGAACTCCAAATCTCACTGTCGTCCAGGTAGGAAGACAACATGAGCTTGATAAGCAAGGACGATAATTACAGCAGCTATTACCTAAGTGTCCTCCGAAATCGACAGAACCGGCATCTCAGGCTTACGCACCTTACCTGGCCTTTCTACCTTATTGCAAGTGTCAACCAGCCGGCTAGAAACATGGATCGACCCGCCTCGGCCTTGAAGGTCCTCAAAGGGCTTCAGGCGTTGGAGAGACAAAGCAAAGATTGGGGTTAGTCTCTTCTGGGGGTGGCTCTCCAGGCGGTGTACGTGGCTGCTTGACTGCTCAGGGCTTGGCATTAAGCCAATATGGATCTCATGGAGCCAATGGAGTGTTGCGTCCAACTGCGTCCAATTATGCAGCTAACATGTGGTCACGTTGGCGGTTGAAGCGGATGCATTGCCGACGGAAGTCAGTTAAGATTGGCGGGTCAAGAAGAGGAGTGAAACGTGGGTGAGCCACCCATGGACTATTGACAGTCGTGGTCTAAGAAGCAAGGAATGATATGCGCTTGATACGCCTCAGATCATTCGGTCTGGACCAGTGCAGGCACTCATGCACGAAGATCAACCGGATCATGTCGACGGCGACGATATTCACTATCTGATAAGAACAGCGACCAACACAATTCACGTAACAACAATGAGGTCTCATCTAGGGTCAGAGCCGCCCAGTTGTGACCATGGGACAACCAAGGAAACCATGCGGCAAGCGTTGTGAATCCAGACAATGAGGGGGCTTGTTTCCCCAAACCTTCGATTCATTGCCGAAGTTACCCTTTGGGGAGCCCCAGATCTCGCTATACTTTTCTAATTCCTTTTTAATGGACAGTGCATCGTGACCAAGCTTTTGCACGGATGCGTTATGGAGTCAAGGCGCCACTGCACACCGTTGCACAAGAGCTTAACCTTGTGCGTTGATAATACGAGAGAGGCTGATCGGGCGCTGTACCACATATTTCCTCTATGTCTGTGTGATTCCCTTATTCGTGCTGCATTGGTGCCGACGTCGACCTCGTTCGCCCTCGTCGCACGCGTTGGTCAATCAACCAGCAGCAAGTCTTCTCCTGTTCAAGTTAGAGCTGACCAACCTCTCACTACGTACCGTTCGAAGAGTCTGTTGCATACAAAAGATTTTGGAACTTGCACGAAGCATTTTCTATCATCGGATCATCTCATTGGCCTCAAATCGCCTGAAGTATTTCATCGCAGCTCGGCCTGAACCTCTCAAAGATCTCCGACTTTGGTCTAAGCTCTAAATGGATAATTTATACTTGATAGTGGGACTGACTTGCATGATCGAGCAGCGGATTTCTAGAAGTCCCTACTAGCAAAGTTAAGTATCCAAAGTACGCGGTGGCAGTACTATGGGTGACGCCACAAGCGGGTTTGAGTGGAGAGGATTGATGGACCCAAAGTCACGTTGACAAAGGGTCAGCTCTGACATTCCTGACTCTATCCGCGGGGCTATGTGAACTTTACTGAGCCCAGACGCTTCCTGAACCTACTGATCCTGTCACGCCTGAAATTAATGCAGGATCACTGCAGGCCACAGAGTTTGAGGCTTAGGCGTTCGCGTCAACAAATCACGGTTGACAGGCCCAAATTTCCAATCCCCCATACGCCCACGTGAGAGTTCGCCATTCTTGCGCCTGAGTAAGCTAGCAGTCTGACTGGGCCACTGACTCTTAGAGGGGATCAGACTAATCCGAACTACGATCTCAATTGCATGGCTTCATCTCCCCCAGCCCCAATTTAGGATGGTGACTAACATCAGGGCTCAAAATAGTTCTAGCTCAAGTATCCCATCCGGGCCAGCAATCTCAATCGTTAGCGACTTGCAGAAAGAGATCGGGGTATTTGAGGGTAAGTGGCCTCTTAACCCTCTTCGTACAAAACCAATAAATCAAACTTTGGGTCTCGATCGTCTTAGAGACTTGATCAATAATGAAGATGAGAAACTCTGTGTTCCCGCGCTTCCAGGAAACCAAGAGGTCCTTCAATCATTGTATACATTAGGGTTTTGATACTGCCCCACGATTCTATGTCGATCACCCACGGTCCACGTTGACAAGCTTGCGCGTATCTCCCAAGAGTCGGAGCAGTCGCCAATCGACCCCCGACCGGTGACGGGGCCAACAGGGGATCTTATTGACCCACATGTCGATCAGCCGTCCTATTCCCCACCTTCATTGTCCTTCAAGGCAAGATATAAATGGTCGAGGTTCGGCGACAGTCTGAATTGAAATTCGGTCTAAATCGATTCTCAGCACTCAATTTCAATATCACCTTGTTCCACACCCTTTGTATACGAGAATAACCACGTTTTAGACGGTTACACTGTCCAACGTAATCCTTCGATCCCACCCTAGATCATTCGTCGTACAAAGATTGCCACAGTACCCCACTGTAGCTTATCAGCCTCTCTGGCCACAACGATCTCCCCTTCCTATAAGCAACATGGCGACACAATATTCTTCCATAGATAATCATCTTCTTCAAGCCATCCACCCCCTCTCGTTTGCAGACGAGGAAGGCAATATCTCCTTTCCGATGGAAGACAGCAAACTCGAAGTTGATTTCCCATACAAGCATGATATTACATACCGAGGGCGTTCCATGTCAGAGTGCTCGGTACTCTCGGACAACTCGACAGACTCTTTCTTCTCTGACATCACAAATGTCTCAGGAGAGACAGAAGCCACTGAAGTCGCCTCAACGCCCATACCTCGAACAGCTACTCACCTACCGTCAAAACCGCCTTTGAAGATCATCCTTGGAACTGCGTCTTTCGGGTCATCCAAAGCTGCTCAAGCAAAGTTCCACACCCCAAAGGCCGCCACATCGCTTCTCGACACTTTTGCCTCGAGGGGTTATGCGGACCTTGACACTGCCCGCGCTTACCCAGTCGGACGAGGCGGAACCTCAGAGAAGCTCCTTGGGCAATGTGAATCTATCCACGCATGGTCAAACATCTCGAGTAAAGTCTCCTCGTTCATGCCCGGGGCTCATCGTGCTCAGAACATCCGGAGATCTATCGACCAGAGTCTCGAGTCTTTGCAAGCTCCATATGGAGTCGATGTGATGTACCTGCATGCTCCAGATCGTGCGACACCATTTACTGAAACCCTGCAAGCAATGGATGACGCCCACAGTGGCGGTGCATTTCAAAGGCTAGGCCTGTCCAACTACTCCGCTGAGGACGTTGAAGAGATTGTCCGCATCTGCGAACAAAACGGATTCATTAAGCCATCGGTATATCAGGGCCAATACAACCCTCTGTGCCGTTCTGCGGAACTCGATCTTCTGAGTGTCCTTCGTCGCCACAACATCTCTTTCTATGCGTACTCTCCTACTGCTTGCGGCTTCTTTTCTGGCAAAGTCTCCCGCGACTCGGCACTTGTCAAGGGCTCGAGGTGGGATAAGTCCTCTCCGCTAGGCCAAAAGTACAGCCAGGACTACTTCCACGATGAGCTTTTCCAGGCTTCGGAGACGGTCATCGCAGAGGCGGACCGATGTGGGATTAGTGGTCATGCGGCTGCTCTGAGATGGACCGTGTATCATTCGGCGCTGGACGCTGCTCTCGGTGATGCTTGCATTCTCGGTGCTTCGAGCGTGCAACAGATGGAGGAGAATCTTGACATTCTTGAACAAGGGCCACTCCCTACTAGTTTAGTGCAGGTATTGGATTTAGTTTGGAATCAAGCAAGCGAGGCTGGGCCAAAATATCATTTTTAGATAAAGATGCAATCTCTGGAGATGAGAAATGAAAAGCTTGTTGAGTTCAACATATTTGAAACGATCTTTTACCTCCTCGATACCGCGTGTTACTCTGCATTGATCTCACGTGTTTCGTAGCTTTGAAGCATGTCGTCGATTAAGCCTCGCGGTGGTATTGACCGTAGATTGATTGGAATGTTGTGGTAAGGATTGGTTTGGTGTATGTCTTCTAAACATAAGCTCACTAACTACATTATCAAGCATTCAAAGCCTTTTCTTTGCTTCGGGAACCATTTGAACTGTTCGCACAACCATGGAAAGCAAACATCTGGGTCGCCAAAGAGATCAGACCTAAAGTAATTTGTTGCTGGAAGCAGCTGGAATAAGTACACAGTAAATCTTCTACCGGACTTTCAAATGGAGTCCGCCGGCTGTTTTCGGCATAGCCTCACCATCAGCCTTGCACGGACTCCGAATCTTACCATGAGAAGATCCTAGGTAGCCAATTGGCCCTTCCACCACGCCTTTCAGCCTTTATGACGTTACACGGCAGGCTGTCGCTTCCATCGACCATGCTGGAATCTCTGAAGCCAGATTTAGATTAGTCAATCTTAAAAGACTTGTGAATTCTATCAGCATCCTGGAGTTTCCAAGCTCGCCCCCATCAACATCCTCCCACTACCCTCGAGTCTAAGTACCTAAACGACGCATCGAGCGACCCCGACCCAAAGCTCGTCCTCATTCTATTTGCTCCTGTCTCCACGTACCCTCCTCTACCTCCAGAAATGGAGTCCTACCCCCACGAGCAAGGCCGCTCCCACCTCCCCGCGATCCTCTGCCTCCACGGCGCCGGCACCTCCGCCCGCATCTACCGCTTCCAAGCCCGCAACATGGCCTCCGCCCTCAAAGACCACTTCCGCTTCGTCTTCCTCGACGCCCCCATCAAGTCGCAGCCGGGGCCGAATGTGCTGCCGTACTTTGAGAGTGTGCCGCCGTACTGGCGGTGGGTGACGAATGTTGGGAGGGACGGTGTGGGTAGTGAGGAGGAGAGGAGAGAGGTGCAGGACGTGGAAAAGGTGATACGGAAGGTAATAAATGAGAAGGGCGGGCCAGCGGCGTTTGTGGGCGTGATGGGGTTTAGTCAGGGGTGTAGGGTTGCTGCGGGGTTATTGCTGAGGCAGCGGGAGCAGAGCCTGCAGGGGAAGATCGATAAGACGTTTCCAAGGTTTAAGTTTGCGCTGTTCGTCGGCGGTGGGTTCCCGCCGATACGATTCGTGGAGATGACAGATGACGAAGCGATTGATGTTCCGAGTGTGCATGCTTGGGGAAAACACGATCCGCAAGGGCCAGCAACGAGGAAGTTGATCGCTGAGTGTAGGGCCTTCAGACCAGTGGAATTTGAATTCGATGGGGGCCATCACTTGCCAATGTCGATAACAGAGTCGAGAGAGTTGGCAGACTTGGTGCTGAATGCATATAGAGATGGGTGTGAAGGAGATGAAGAGACACAGAGTCCTCAATTGGTTCCACAAATTCCATGACCAGAAAGAAAGAAGCGGCCTGGTAATGTTTAGATGAGGTATGACTATATTCTGCAGCAATGCTTACTAGATTTTTGCTTCAGTGTTACAGCCAAGACTTACGACTCACGTTTGGAATCGTCGATATGGCATGCATGGTTTTTGGACCCAACTTATAGAACAATAGACTAACTAGGAGCTGATCTATTTCGTCTGTTTCTATATAACATGTCCCCAAAGGAATTCATGTGAAGGTCCTTCCGCCGCGACCATGTAATCGTTTCTTAATGGCCTCTTCCTCGCTGCTAACGGCCATTTTGACGTTGAGTTCATCGAGCCGACCTAGCGGCAGATTCACCAGCTTATGCTTGTTCTGCCACCGTACTTGGTCATCTAAATATTTCTGCACACTTTCTGTGTCTCCTGGCGGAGGTGGCGGATCCGTGATTTTGGTAATGAGGTAGGCTGTAGACGCTTCTGCAATACCGTATATGAGCACGCCGAGTAGTGGTATCTTGAGGAGGTACGCAAACGCGAAGGAGAAACCAAATAGCACTCCAGAGCGGTCGATGAACCAGATCTTTTTCTGTCTCGAATTTAATCGGACACGTTGGAAGTAAGGCTTTAACAGCTCTCGCATCAGACTCCTCGATGAGAAATATGTCTGCAAAAATGACACTAGATACCGCTTAGGGAGGAAGAAACCGGAACCAAAAATGACAGCAGCGGGCACAGGTCCGACGGCCTTGTTGAAGGTGTAGAAGCTGGCTGCAGGCAGGACAAATCTACCAATAATTGGCAGAAAGCTTGCTGCATAGATTGCGAGGGAAACGGCAGCTCGCTTGCCATATCGGGTGGCAAAGAGCATGATTCCATCCATGAGCCCACGCTTCTCCTTCTTCCTGTTCTCTCCATGTGTCGAGTACATGACTAGGTTGGGGTAGTACATTGCCCGCAGGTCGTCTGGATTATCACTCTGGTGTTTCTGCATGTAAGTTGCGTCAACCCATCGCAAGCTGTCCATGAACAAGTGGTCTAGTGTCGGAGTTATCGTACTCATCAACGTCATCGTAAAGAAAGGGATTTGCAGAACAGAATTGGCAATGAAGTCAAGACCAGACACGAGGGTCTCGTCCCAGGTCTCATGGTCCAGGTCTACGATGAAGGATAGAAAATAAATGAAGAACTTGAGAGCGTAGATTGGAATGTTGACCAGCAGGCGGATCGCTAAACCAGCACAGACGGCTAAAGCTGCTTGCCGGTAGTGCGTCGAGGTGAAGATATCGGGGTTTTGGAGAGCACGGTGAGCTGAAATTTGTCAATGGATGCGTAGCTTTAGTATTCGATGCTATCCAGGCTTACCGCCAACAAGGGTAAGTTGCGCCCCCCGCAGGATAGCATTCGGGTCGAAATTGGACATTTTGGCCCAGTGAGGCTGGCTTAGTAGTCTTTGAAACTGGGGAGAATCATCTGGCTGGTATGGAAAACATTCTCTTCAATTCTGGATGCCTGCATCGCGACTTGTCACGCTGTTTTGATAACCGAACGCCAAGCCTTAGGCACGCGCGTGGCACGTGCACGCGGATCTTTCAGTCTTCACATGGCTGCATACGGCAGCTTGAGATCTGTGCCACGCTTAACGACCGGGCAAATGCTGGCATGGCCACAATATGAGTTCTATTATCGCCTCCACTTTCATCTCAGACCAGACCTAAGAGAATAATGCTTCTCGCATAATGTCGTCGCCCGCCCATACCCCCCGACCCATCTTGCAACCTATCCGCCGCTCATTCACCGTTCCTATCAGGCCACCACCGTCTTCAGTGCAGACTCCGGCAACTGCAGATCCATCTGACTCCGCTGCCGAAGTTCTTTTTTCACATCCGTCCGCGCGTATCATATCCTTCAGTCCCCCGCCTTCGAGCTATGCCTCAACGCCTGGTCGCCCCCGGACAGCGTCGTCACCGATCGTGAACGACTTCGATTATCCCGTCGACGCGGTAGAGACGCTACCCTGGTATTCGTCTACTGAAAATACAGTCGCGCGAGGGCTCCTCATCATTGAAAAGATCCGAGGGTCAACATGGTTTCTAAAATGCCAGCAGATCCTCCATGCCATTATGAGGAACTCGCAGTGCTGGTGTGTGGATGGTGTCTCAAAATTTGTCTTGAGGGTACGAGCATTCCAGTACTATCGAATTGAGCTTCCATCGGAATCAGAAGCCGACAGGGAAAAGGTGGATGAACTCAAAGCGGCGTTGAAGAAGATATTGCGTTACGAAATTACACCGTGCCCGTTCCAGAGGGGCTTTCGAGTCGAGCTTCCAGCTGATGCACATACACCTAAGAAGAAGAAGGCTTGGACTCCTAGGAAGAGCATAGGCACTATACACGACCTTCCTAGCTCTCAGAAATCCCCAGATTACGAACATGGATCTGGGTCGAGACCTCAAAGCTCCATGGGGCTTGTATCACCTGTTGACCATACTGAATCGGAGGAGTTAGGCGTTTCTCAAGATGATACACTCTCAGATCATAGTATCTCTGCCTCAGAGAGCGGTACATCTGAACGAGATCACACTCCTGAGCTATCTGAAAGCCTTCCAACTACCACTTCCAAAAGCCCTCCGAAGGTCAAGGCAGCTATTGATGTTTTCGAGCAAGAAGCCGCCAAGGCTGCTCAACGGCGCGACTCGTGGGTAAGCCGTACGCCTTCTGGTGCACATTTACCACCTGGGAGTGAACTGTCACGGTCTTCCACACCTGCTAGCAGCCTCACATCGGATCCTCCTAATGAAGCAAAGGAGCCTATCGAGGTAGCGCAGGAAGCTTCAGAGGTCATGGATGACATCGTAGAACCCGAGGGAATGTCACCGAAAGCGGACGAAGATGAAGAAGAACCACAGGCAGACAATCTCGACCAGACCGAGCTAGACCTCCCAGACCCGAGGGCCCTGGAAACGTCTGAGTATAAGCCTTCATCATTGCGGGACAGCGAAATGGCTTCCGAAAAGCCCAGCACAGAGTTTGATGACGCCAAGAACGTGAATGAAGAAGATGCTAGTCTTGACCCATCCTCGCAGACTGGCAAGCTCATATCCTCTCCATCCACGACATCGATCAACTTGATCAAAGATGACACGTCGACGGCGAGCTCAAGTCCTGAGAAAGTCGACGAAAACAGCCCTAAGACAGAAAGTGATCTCAACTCGCCAATCTTTGGTATACCTAAGGAAGATTTTGTTAACTTGGGTGTTCATGCAAACAATAGTTCTGCTGCGATGCCGCAGCCGAAATCTGATATCAATGATGCAATAAAGCAATCTGGACCACTTGCAATCCCAGGACAGGCGTCAAACTTAGATGCAGAGAGCATTGCCTCCAGCGTGGGGTCTTTTCACTCAGTCGCCTCCATGGATTTTGGAGACGATACAGCAGCCTCATCTTCCCACGAGAGTTTTCGATCCCCAAGATCAATGTCTCCTCTACCCTTGCCCAAACTTTCTTCTCCACCACGTTATACCCGGGACCTATCAAATCTAACAGTAACAGCTGAACGGCCCGCGCCGCCAGTGAACCATGAGGATGATGAGCTTTCGTCTTCGCAGGACATGCATGCTATCAATCTAATCCCTCCTACCCCTTCTTCGGCGATTCCTGACTGGCCAGGCATGTCGCCTTCGTCCCCAGCCGATTCGATTGGTCTCCGACGGAGGGCGCTAAGACCGAGACGATCGTTTAGCCCTTTACCTCATCCTAGCACACTTCTTTCTCAGTCGCGGTCAACGACCACGATGTCTAGCGCTGTCATACAGAAGGCCACCGAGATAGCAATAGGGAAGCCAATTGAGATGGTGTTAATGCTGATGCATGTCCTGGGCCGGATTGCCGGAGGAGCTACGGTTGCTGATCTTTTGAGCGGCGATCTTTTCCGTCGTCCGAACCAAATTGCTATCAAGTCCGACGGCGCAAATTCTGGAGAGGAGGACGACTTTGACACACCTATTCGGGGAAGGAATCGCTCTAGAGATTCAGCCTCTAGTCAGCGGCCAAGACTTGGCACAAGGACTCCAAGTGAGCTGGACTGATTGTTCTGCCCAGCATATTATGGTGGCATATTTTCAAACTCCCAACACTATGTGTGCACGTTATCCAAGCTTCATGGTCTGAAGTCATATGGCGATACTTATCAGCGCACATTATATTCTTTTCTAAGTGGTGGACATGTGACTCATGTGTGCCTCTACTTGAAGTTTCCTGATATCGATTGTATTAAATGCGGAAAATCACGAAGGTTCACCTTGCTTTGCTCGATACTAAGTCAGCTCTCAAGAGTTCGTCCCCGTACGTATCCTAACATGGAGGTACTACAATTCACCATGTTTGGAAAAGCCTACCGTTATCGAGAATGTCGAGGAAATGACTAAGATCAATAGAATATAGGTCGAGCACTAGCATTCGCTTTAGCTTTGAAAGAGTGCGTCTAACCCATGTGGGAGATCTCACCACATATTCCACCACTCTGTTAGATTTGAGATTTCTGAGATGCACAAGAGCTGGTCGGAACAATTGGACATTAATCTCACTGTTGCCTCAACGCGAGTATGTGGTAATTGGGCTGGGAACCCAGGACGACCGAGTTTGTCAAAACGGACCGTTGCCATAAGCGCCGAGAATTTCTCGGCCCTCCCTTAAATCCGTTAAAAAGTCAACTATGCTTCACTTGGGCTCAGAAGACGCAGCCTCGATAGCTCTGCTCTGAATATCAAGTCGAAAATTAAAGCGAGAACTTGCTGACCAAATTGGATCCATAAGTTACGGCTGTCATGTTTGAAGCGTCCTTCTAGCTCTGCTGGTGAGTATGGAAAACTTTTGTCGAGTTCACGATCTGGGTGAAGATTTTGTGACTGAGACCAGAGACATTGCAAAACCTTGATGAAGGTTTCTTTACAAAGACGATGACCAAGTCATGAAATGGGTTTTCAGGGTGCACGACTTCGATCCTCGTTGCGAGCGCAGGGACCACGAAGACGAAGGAATTGGCATACAGCATTTCAAGGTAAAGTACGCGAGGAAGGAAGCGACTGATCGACGTACTGTACTAAACAGAGGTTGATCGAAAATCTTTTCGCTCATTGATGTTTGAGAAATCCGTGCAGTTTAAGCTTTCGAGTATATCCATCGCGGCTACAAATTCCCCTGGCGTTCCCTTCATTACTTCGGATCTTCGTTGCGTTTACTGTGAGATCGAGCTAGTAGGTATACAGAAAATATCACTGTATGCCATTGGTGTTTTACAGCGTTCGCCTTTGTCGTGTGGCAATGGCGTATACGGGTACATGCATTGCAGGACGAAAATGGCAGAACTGTATGACATTGAACTTGCTAGGCGTTTTGATTTTGGCGCATACACTGCTTGGAAGCTCTAAGCGTTGGGGAGTCTTGCTTACGATAACGTTGTATTAGTGATATTCGGTTTAAAAAAACGCCTCTTTGAGAAATTCAAAGCGTCGGATGCTTTGACATGTAGCAGAACGTTTTGTTTCAGCGTCTGAAAATTATGCCTAAGGCTAGCAAGGCGATCTAGTAGTGGAAACGACTGGGCTGCAATTGTGTCAATTGATCTTCCTTATACTTTGTCTTGTCTTGTCCCTGTCTGTCATGATTTCTCATCAATGGTAAATAAATAACCAACCCTGCCGCAGAGTTTTTGTCTTTTGCAGCTACCTTCCCCGTTCAGCAGTTTAAACCAATCCCGAATTTACTCCTGAGGATTGTCAATATTACTTGCGCTGCATCTTTTCTCGCGCGTTTGGGGGACCGGCTGAGGCAGATATCGAGGACGGATCTCAATTCATCATCTCTTGTTCTCCACCGATACCCTGCCACCCCAAATCATCCGCATAATTTGATCCTCTCTCCGGTCCTGCTCTTCTTCAAGCTCTCTCTGAGCGACCGACTCATACAATATATCAGGATAACTCGGTCCAAACCATCCCACCGGACGGCAGTGGGTTGCGTAGCCGTACTTGTCGAAGAAGACCTTGAATCCACGGCTCACCTCATAGTACCCGTCGCGAAGTGGTCGGCTGATCTTTCTAGCGATATTGCGATGATCGTGGAGGAAGCATGGGTATTGATAATAGTCTGCTCGCTCCTGTGGGTTGTACCGACGAACAGCCTGTTGAATGTCATACCAGTCTAAGTATTGATAACGTGGGGCCATGCTGCGAGAAGGAGCGATTTGCTCTCAGTCGCGGGACAATAGAGGAGAACTCGGAATCGGAGGTAGCCGGTTGTGGATAAGGAATAGCAAAAAGGATAGGGTATGGTTGGCTGGTGGGTGATCTAATGCTTTGGGTCACGGCTATAGGAATCGCAAAGTTTCTTACGGGGATCGAGATGATAGAATGTTCGAACATAGGGAAGTCCGTTTAGACGGACTGGTTCTGCAAATGTGTGATTGAGAAGGGCAGGCGCTGAGGTTGGTATCGGTCCGAACGCGGGTGGCTGTGTGTATGACAAAGATGTGCTTGGGATATTTCTTTCTTTCCCTTTCCAAGGAATCAGTGATCGCTGGTAAGTACCAACGATATTTGGACGAGATAGACATGGGAGCCTAACGGCATGTGACATAGTCAGGTCAGGCAAATTGCACACGGGATAGATTCACTTTGAGTCACGAACTCAGGCTCCAGCAGATCATTTATGTGTAGGAAATTTCAGCCTCAAGACGCCGTCTTGCCACGAGATGATTGTGAAGGTTGTGACTCCAAAACAACTTCAAGTAACCGTGATTCAAAGCCGGGCTGTACGGTCTTGGAGCCAAAGCGAACCATTCAATCAGCAGCGATCCGCAATCTCCTGTATCGAGGGTGCGGCGCATCAAGTAATTAGCCGTCTCAAGGGATTGCCACCCTTGACTAGAGCCTCAAAGTGGTTGATGTCAGCAGCCACAGATTTCTCCGAAAATGTCGGAATACGATCTTGCGACGAATTTGTGTAACCTACTCCATCAAGGTTAAATAAATTACGCTGCTTATGTGAAAATTTGAGCAGACATTCTCTGAGCACTGATGGCTCTCATTTACCATCTCTGGAAACTTCACGATAACTAGTTGGGAATTCCCCTTCCACACACATACAAAGAAAAGAAATACTTAGTGAGTCTCAAACAACTCTATAAGGGAACTGAGAATTCTTGGCCAAGCGAAGATCTGACACGTCCACTATGGGTTAGCTGCTTTCCGAATATGTTGATCCATCGCAGAACCAGTGCTTCAAAAACTCTTCGAGATAGACTTTGAGCCAGGTTAGGGTCTGGTGCAGTTGATTCGAGGTAGATCTTCATCTTTGGCTCGGTTCCCGATGCTCTCAATGTGAATATAACGCTTCCAGTGTTCAGTCCAGTGTTGGAGACTTCGAATGTCAACATCTGACTCCCCGGATCTGTGAAGTGGAAGGCCCAATCTCCGAATGACGTACCATTGGTGACGTCCCTCCATCGAACAATCGCAAATTCATTTAATCTCAGGGACTGTATCTCTTCAGTGTTACGAATCTGGTCAAAAAAGGCCTTTGTCGACGCAGGTGTTGATGCAATAAAATAAGTATTAATCGAGTCGGCCCACCCATAGGTGCGATACAGGTCTTGAAGCTTTTCGTAGGGAGTCAGGCCGTGCAAAGACCATTGCTTTTGGGCGAATAGGAACAAAGAAGCAGCCGCAATGCCATCCTTGTCATAAGAAATTTCAGGGAACATGTAGCCAAGAGCCTCTTCATAGCCAAAAAGGACACGGTGTCCCCGGTGTAAAAGTTCGTGTGCCTTGTTGCCGATCCACTTAAAGCCTGTCAAGGTTTGCTCATATCGAAAACGGCCGCCAACGCGTTCAATCATATGGCCCATCATAGGGCTAGAGACGGCGGTACAGATAAGAATTACATCTCCATGGTCGTCCTTTCTCTTTTCTTGCTCAATAAGGAAGTTTGCGAGCAGTACTCCCATCTGGTCACCCGTAAATTGATGCCAAAGACCATCCCTGCATGATTGTCAAGGTCATTGCATATGTAAGAAAAAAGGAATTCGAAACATACGGCTTCCGACATGCTACCGCGAACCTATCGGCATCGGGATCGTTTGCTAGGACAACGTCAACATCTTCCTGATCAGCCTGTTCCAAGGCCACTTTCAAGGCACCAGGCTCTTCAGGATTTGGGAAACTGGTGGTTGGGAAATTCGGATCTGGAACTTGCTGTGCTTTGCATGGGATGAGCTGCAAGTCATGGACCTGACGAGCGACATAGTCCATCATATACCATCCTACGCCATGCATTGGGGTGTATAAGACTTTAATTTTTGGGGTAGTCGTTGGTGTTCGGGAAGCGAGAATTTGCTGACATACCTGGTCAGGATATCTGCTTCAAAAAAGTTCTCTTCTCACCTGTTTCTGCATGGCGCACAATCTCTGGCAGTAGGATTTCTGGGTCTTTTCCCTCAGCCCCTCAGACTCTGCTAATGGGTCTATGTCCCACGAATTGGTCCATGGCTCCTCATTCTGAATGATACATCTTGCTATTGCAGCTGCAACGTCATCCATAATCTGGGCCCCATTAGACCCATAAACCTTAAAGCCATTATCTTGCGCTGGGTTATGGCTCGCCGTTATCATGACACCAGCGATTGCATGATAATGCCGTACTCGAAAAGCCACGATCGGGGTGGGCACGTAGTCAGAAAAAGTATGAACATTAAAACCAGCATAAGAGAAAGCACCAGCGGCCAGTTTTGCAAACTTGCGTGAGTTGTGTCTGGTGTCATGGCCAATCACCACGACCAGTGACGAGGGCGTAGATTCTGGGTTGGCTTCCAAAAGGTATTTTGCAAGACCCTGAGATGCCTGAATGACGGTCAGGCCATTCATAAAGGCAAAACCAGCCTGCATTCGCCCGCGGAGGCCTGCCGTACCAAAATGTATTCGCGATCCGAGACGTCTTTGAAGCTCCTGGACATCGTTGGCTTGCTGCAGACGGCGAATTTCTAGGCTGGTTACAGGATTTTGGTCCCATTTCAACCAATTGTCTATGAGCCGCTGCAACTCCATGCCGGTGAGCTACAGCATGAGCTGGGAAGGCAGACGTGAATTATTCAGGCTGCTGGGCTTTCTTGGCGGTTCAAAACTAGGCTCCCAGGGCCCCCACACATACTCCCGGGAACAGTAAGCGCCGGTGTTCAGCCAACTGCCCACTATTATAGACGACCCCGCGCAAAGCTTTTTCAAAAAGGCCATAGTTGAAAAAGAACGCCTTTTGTCGTCCATTTTAATAAAGGTATAAGATAGAGCGAATAGTAGATAACCAAAAAAAGTTGGACGTACCAGTAATCGAAACTGGGACCGCTTCTATGCTCTACCATACATTAGTATGTAAGATTTGAGTTCGACTTTTTTATAACTTACAAAGAAGAATCATACCACTAGACCACACGCCCTTGTTAGTGATGCACGACAAATATTAATATATATTCAGTAAGCTCAAGATCATCCATTCTGGGATAGTATCTATAGAGGCAAAGCTCAATAAATACTTCTTTCTAATTATTTCAATTTTACGACTCACATTGTTGTTCCATGATTATGTTTAAGAACAGATTATAAATATATACATTTGTGTCTCTATAAATGTAAAGCTGCGGCGCGCGAATCTGCCATCTTGGCAGAAATCCCTATGATGGCCAAACACGGTTAGTTGAAATGCCGAGACGACCCCCAAACATTTACACCTAACTTAGACGGCATAGTACCAGGTAGATACCAGGTAGGCAGGTCTCTATACGCAACTCCGTTCGACATGGCAATTGGACCTGGAAACCACGATTGAAAGATTACCGCATTGCCTCCATCCGTCTTGTAGACCAAGCGATGCGAGATATTAGTCGTCTCAGACATGGATGCTCCAAACAAAGCCCGCCGACCCCTTCGAGACACAGTCTACTCCCGCCGCCAGATCGAAGGACTCATTGCCGATGGGAGGAAGATACTGATAGTCGACGGACGGGTGCTCAAGGTCGATGCCTGGCTTCCCTACCATCCTGGAGGTGACAAAGCTATCAAACATATGGTAGGAAGAGATGCCACAGATGAAGTCAACGCACTGCATTCTGAAGACGCCCGCCAATTCATGAAGAAATTTGACATCGGCCGTGTAGACGGGCGTTGGAGCAATTTTTGCCCGCCGATACAGGGCGGAAAGTTTAGGTCATACAGTGGGGACGAATTGGAAGACAAGGACTGCGAACTTGATGCAAGCTCTTCGAGCAGCACTGCCCCTTCAAGTCCCATTTTCGACGTTACCGATCGAGATCAGGGCCAGCTGAGAAAGAGAAGGGACTCCGACAATACGTCAATGTCTTCAATATGCTCGGAAGCCTTACCCTCATCGTTCGATTCAAAGCCTTCATTCTTGGATATTCGCACTCAGCAGGAAATACAGCTCGATGGTGCCAGATACCCTCCACTCGATCCTCTATACCAAGACTCGATCATCATGAAGTATCGCGACCTATATGACCGACTCTTAGCCGATGGCCTCTTTAACTGCAATTACTATGCGTATGCCGCCGAGTGCGCTCGCTACACACTCCTGTTCGCGCTCTTCGTGACCTTCTTACGCTGCTCCTATTTCATTCCCTCTGCGATCTGTCTGGGTTTATTCTGGCATCAAATAGCTTTCACCGTCCATGATGCAGGCCACATGGGCATAACCCACAACTTTCAAGTAGACTCGGGAATAGGTATGTTTTGCGCAAGCTACCTTGGTGGTCTCTCTGTCGGGTGGTGGAAAAGAAATCACAATGTCCACCATATTGTTACGAATTCTACGGAGCATGATCCCGACATCCAACACATGCCATTCTTCGCTATATCTCATCGCTTTCTCTCCTCCCTCAGCAGTACATACTACGATAAAGTCATGACCTACGACGCCTTTGCTAGATTCATGATTCGCTTTCAGAACTACCTCTACTATCCAATACTTTGTTTTGGGCGGTTTAATCTCTATGCACAGTCATGGATCTTTCTCATCCAAGGCCAAGGTCCTCGTAAAGGTCCAGCATGGTGGCATCGCTGGGCTGAGATAGGAGGCCAATTTTTCTTTTGGACCTGGTTCGGATATGGAGTGCTGTATCGCTCGATCCCATCTACGAAGGAACGGTTCATATTCTTGCTTATCAGCCACGTGATAACGATGCCACTTCACCTCCAGATTACGCTTTCTCATTTCGCGATGTCTACAGCTGATCTTGGCGTACATGAATCGTTTCCTCAGAAGATGCTACGCACTACGATGGATGTCGCTTGTCCAGCCTGGCTTGACTTCGTCCATGGCGGCCTTCAATTCCAAGCCATCCATCATCTCTATCCTCGAATGCCGAGGCACAATCTCAGGAAAGCGCAGAAGATGGTCATGGAATTTTGCGAAGAGGTGGGAATACCGTACGCGATCTACGGTTTTGTGGACGGGAATAAAGAAGTGATTGGAAAGTTAGGAGATATCGCGAGACAGGCGAAAATTTTCGAAGAATGCAGAAAAGTCGTGGCGGAAAGAGGCGTTTTTGCTCATGAGCATTGATACTATCAGACAACGTTGAGCTGCATTGATGCGAAGAGGTTTTTTTACCCCTTGAGCGGATTGACATGACATTGAAAATACTACATAGACCGAGTGCTACGATGAAGTCAGTGGCGCTTTCAATTTTAATGTGCCATGGTGGGCTACTTTGGTCTCACTGACTTACCTGGATAGACGTTTCAAATGTGTCTGGCAATGGAAATATAAATATTGCCGGGATTTCATCCCTTCTGCACTATCTACCGATTTAGAGCAAACCTCTTCACAAAATAGTTAATCTTCAGATGGCAATGCCTCCGTCCATCACCACATTCTGCCCTGTTATGCTCCTACTGAGACATAACAACCTTACCTGTTCCGCTACATCTTCAACAGAAGCTAATCTCTTCAACTTCGTAGTTGCCACCACACCTTTTACCCTCTCCTCCGAAAACTGCTGCCCCCATTCCGTCATCATTAATCCCGGGCTAACAGCGTTGACCCTGATCTTCGGCCCACAAATTGTCGCCAGCGACTTCATCAGGTGGATCTGTGCGGCCTTTGTCACAGCATAGGGGAGAGAGCTCCCACTCGGTCTGACACCAGCCAGGCTCGCAGAAGTCACAAACGAGCCGCCCTCCTCGTTGGCCTCAAGGTGCGGGCGTGCTGCATGGAACAGCCAGAGGTGCGATTTGACGTTTATCTGAAAGCACTTGTCCCAGTCAGCGTCGACCAGGCCATCATCCAGATCGAAGAAGTTGGTCATCCGCGTCCAACCTTGGTTGCTGACGACGGCGTCGAGGCGGCCCATTTTGTCCACGGTCTCCTGCACCAGGCGCTGGATCTCGGAGCGCTGGGAGACGTCGGCGCGGATGCTGAGGAAACGGGGAGTGCTGCTTGTCGTTGAGGACTTGGATAGAGCCTCACATTCACGGATCACTTGGTCGGCCTTTTCGGCGCGTGAAAAGTAGTTGATGACGAGTCGGAAATCCGGCGCGAGGGCTTTGGCAATGGCAGCCCCAAGCCCGGCTGAGCTGGCGGTGACGAGGGCGACTTTAGACGTCATTGCAAATTATGTGAGATTAGAATATAAGGATTAGACAGGCGCAATGTCGAAAGAGGGAACTTTAATGTAGGGGGTTTGGATCTATTAGGAGTCAGGAACGATCTTGTCGTATAAGAAAAACAGTCCTGGATGGCGGAGTTGTTGAAATAGGAGACACTAGGTAAAGAAGAATTTTCAAACCGTTGATGTACATAGGTTTTTAATGATAAGGCGAGTTTCTGTCGCAGATCTAGAAATGTTCCTGTTTGAACATGTTGGTCTAGTCAAGTCCTTCACGTTTTCCCCGCGAAGAAGTGCCCGTGTTTTCCCGCAAATAATCTCTCGTTGGCGCTTAAGGCTACACCAATACAGCAATGCTCTGGAGAATCGACGCGCTTGTATGGCTATATTTCGATATGTCGGCTTTGTACACTTCAAAACATTTCTATCATGCTAGAAAGATGGGTGTGTCATGGTTTCGGGATATGTTTTTTAAAAGTGCTTGACGGACTGGTAGCAATCAACGACTCTTAACTACATGGCCGTTGTGCACGGCTTGTTCCCTAGATTTTCGTCCTTCCGCAAGTTGTCAATTTCCATGGCAGGCCGATCGACGCTTGCCCCACGTTATATTCTACTTACTCTTGATGCCTTTGGGACCCTTATCCGACCAAGAAAACCTGTCGCCCGTCTTTATCTCTCTGCCGCAAATGATTCAGGCCTGAACGTCGACCACATCTCTGAGCAGGATGTCTTTGCGTCATTCAAGGCTGCCTTCAAAGAGACATACAAATCACATCCTAACTATGGCCGAAGGATGGCAGAAATGACCGCCTACAAATGGTGGGGGACTGTTGTCCAAAAGACCTTCACGCCACTAATACCAGTTTCTGCGACTGCTGACGAAAAGAAGGAAGCCTCATCAGCAAAGAAATTGAATCATGAGCAAGCCACGAAGAGATTGCTTGATGCCGCAGATATGTTGTGGCACCGGTTCTCCGGGCCGGCATATGAGTTTTGTCCCGATGTGCGGCCCATGTTTGAGCAGATATCAACTCTAAAGAGACGGCTCGCATTCTCCCAAACTCCAGTGTCCATCGTCGTTGGGGTGCTGACCAACTCTGACCCGAGGATCCCCGCTATCTTAAACCACCTGGGACTAAAACTCCGGTCAGAAGATGATCTGTTGCAGACGGAAAGTGTTGACCGGGAGCAAACTAGCGAACGGATGACAAAGCCACATCAGGACTTCGACATCGACTTTGTACTTACAAGCTACGATGCAGGTATGGAGAAGCCTGACCGGGCGATATTCGACCGCGCCGCCCTGCTCGGCGAAAGAGCTTACCATTTGCTATCTACGTCAGGCGAAAGCGGATCACAGCCAGAAGTAGCGGGGCATTCACGATCGGACATCTATCTCATACACGTCGGAGACGACCCAAACACGGATGTTGGAGGTGCTCTGGCGGCTGGATGGGATGCTGTACTGCTGCAGAGGTCCGGAGAATCGGATGCAGACTACAATTGGCGTCTGGAAAAGAACGAGAAGTTAAATGCGAGAGTGATTGGAAGCTTGGAAGAGCTGGGTGGTATGCTTCAGGAGCTTATTGCTACATGAAATCCTCATAACATTCAGCTTCACGGATAACCACAATAACACTAGTCGATCAGACAACTGCAATTACGTACGCGCTCCGATGTAAAGGACTTTCATGAGTACCAGAAGAGTTCCAAATATTTGACACAAACATTGATCTCCCAATCCTAGCTCCAGTCGCGCACTTTTTATATGCGAATATGCAAGAACAAATCTTTGCTAGATTTGAAACGTCATTCCGAATAAGTCCACATGGTCGGGTAAAAGGACTCCTAACTCCTCGCTGCCAAGACCCGAGGGATAGTAATCGATTAATTTCCTCCTTTTGACGCCTTGCCAAGGTCGTTCATCAACTGACAGAGATTCTCAACTAACGGTGGCGCTCTTTCCTGCTTCCAGTTCTTTGCCAGAATCTCTCTTACCGTATCCATCAACTCAGCCGGATCATCTAAGGACGCGCCACGCGCATGACCATTCAGATTCCCTCCAAGACATGGCCTGAAATGATGGTCATTGATCCAGTCCTGCAAACCAGGAGTTTCGTCACGGTCAAGATAGAGGTCAGGAGGGCTGACACCGTGTATCGAGGTTGAACCATTCGCCATCCGGTGATCTTGGTTCATGCTGCGACTTACAATTCCGAAGGACCAAAATGCTAAGCTTGCATGATATACAGCTATGGCATAGAAGTCACGCAGTGTGTTGAGCCGGAAGCTTCGAGCTGCTCGGATGACTTGCCCGGCATGCCAGACTGCTTGCTTTGAGTGAGGGGACTCGATCCAGTCACGGGCTGATCTGGCTGCTTGCAACGCTTCTCGCCGGTTCTCTTTTCCAGCGTACAGCTGGAGCTCGTCGAAAGACAAGAATAGATGCATGTTGATACATTCCAGTACGAGACGGACTTCTGGAGCCATCGCAGGTGTACTAGAGTGCATGCGAAAGTTTTGCACTGCAACGCATATCTCTTTGTGCCGAGATGAGAGGACGAGATCGCTCCAAGGGCCATTCTGGTTGGAGGATATCGTGTTGAGCTGTCGGTGTTCCCAGATGAGGGCCCATAATGCGTGCAGAACAATCAATCGAGATAGTTGGATATCAATATGGTTGGCGTAGTCGGACAGCAGGGACATATCTTGCAAGACCTCTGGCAGACTCGGCAGGCGTTCAGGAAAGCTGGGATCCGCCCGTTGTGGCGGTTCTCTACCAAGCCGCTTTCTCTTCCAAGTAATTGCGTCAGGTGCCTGCCACACCTCTGAAGTGCATGGGAGGGGTAAAGAAAGCTCGGCGTATGATACGAGAGGATTGACATTGAGCGTGATAGAGGATTGGGCATCGTGTAAGAAAGCATGAAAACTCAAGCTAGAACGGTTTAGTGCGCCTCAAGTTGAAGGATTGCGAATGTCTCACCGTTTTCTCGATTCTTGTTCAACCCATGCCCGCCACTTTTTCTCCAGTGCTGGTCCTTCATCCTCCGGAAGAGGCATGATTAGACAGCCAATGGAACGTCTGAATCTGCGAGCTCTCCGGAGCATTGTAACACCTGGTTGGAACAGGCTTTCAGCCAATTCGACCTTGCGTTTCCCACCACTCCACAATCGCACATCTAGCTGCAGAAAATAGGCTTGATTAAACTCAACCATACGAGCTCTCTGATTATTCTCTTCTAACCTGAGCGGGATGGCATTGCGCAGGGATTCCTGCAAGGCATAGCCCAGCTTCTGAACAACTGAAGAGTTCGTGCGGATGGCTCCTGCGCCGGCAATGGCAGTGACTAGTTCTGGCCGGGTGTCATTGGGACAGAAAGTTGATAGGTGTAGCCAGTTGTCTATTTGTAGCATATGCCGGTCGAAGAACAACTGAATCAGATTGTCAAAGAACTCGAAAGAGGGAAACGAAGAAACGACGCGGTTTACACTCTCTGGGCGACAAACTTCCAGCACTAGGGCAAGTACGTTATCACGAGAGCTAAGAGAAAGCGGAGTTTTCACGATCCTTCGGTCGCAGAGGCGTCGTGTCTCGGCGTTGCCATCAACATGATCTGGCAATGACAGATTGCCCTCTTCTGAATATCCGTGATCTTGTTCTGTTGGCTCCCAACCAGCAAGCGATGATCTCTGAAATGCCTTAGCGCCCAACGCGATAGAGGAACTCTGGTAGCCATTTGCCCGTCTGCCTCTCGCCGGTGAGGAAGCTGGGGCAAAATTGAATCTGTAATTCTCTGTACTGAACGGGTCAATGTTCGGAAAGTCAAGTCCATCATGGGAATCAGTAACCGAGTTTGGCTCAGCCCCGTAGTCCATGAAACCTTGAGGAGTAAATGAAGAGCTCATGTACTGTGGATAACTTTGGTTTAGACCGAACTCACGGAAGAATCCGGGGTAGAAGTTGCCCTCAAGCTCGAGCACGCTATCACTGCTAGGCGGGCCATTGAGATTCGGATCTATCGCAAGATGCGCAAAGGTCTCTGGAGGTCCCGACTGAACCATGTGTATTCTGTCAGTCAAATGAGGCGTCAGTGTGATCGGTGTGTTGGTGTCTGCCGTCGAGGAGGCCGCTGGGGTCTTTTGTCCTTCTTCCGCCGCGCCAGTGTTTTCATCTTCGGCCGGGGAGTATTCGCATATCAAACCCTTTTGTTGACACCTCTTACAGGGTTTCGTCTCGGCGCATTTAAGCTTCGAGCTGGCGCAGGCCTTGCAAGCTTGCGTCACCCTACTGGAGGATGGTGGCTGAATGATGCGACGCTTTTTGGCGGCAGGTTCACGGTTGCGATCCTCGCTATGAGCGGCAGCGTGTCTCTTGACCAAATCAGGACGGGCAAACCCCTTCTGACATATTGGGCACACATATGGCTTCTCTTGTGTGTGCGAGCGCACATGGCGGATCAAATGGTCAGCGCGCGTGTAGGACTTCTTACAGAATCCGCATTGGAATGCGCCTGGGTCAGGCCCGGTCCCTGGAGGTCGTTGCTGTGAGGAATCCGCCGCATCAAGTACCTGAGAGTCAGTACCTTGAGGCTGAGGCTTGCTGGTCTGCGCAGCCGCGCCTGCGAGGCTCAAAAGACTCCCAGCGGCTTCATGGCTCGGTGGCTCGCGGTTGGAGAAGTGCGGAATTGGAGGAAGAACAGAGGGCGGGCTCGGGTTTGGATTGATCTCCCACACGGTGGACATGACTGAGGTTGTCGATTTAGGCGGTCCGCATTGCCCGAATAGACGCCATGGTCTTCGACTGTCTCGACATTCGAGCCGTGGTCAAGTATAGGTAGATGGAGGAGGTGGGCCGCGCATGAGGGTTTTGGAGTTTGCGCAGCAGTGACGCGGCCCGCCGTTCAATTGACCCCGCCAAGCCTCCCCCCTCAATGGCACGAGTCAGAACGAGACACAAACGTCAATCAATCTCTTTCGACCGGAGCAAAATCGTTACTTGCTTGCTCTCTACGAGGTTCCCCTGGGTTTTACGCCTTGCACTCCCGGGGACCGCCGTCACGATGGTCTGCAGCACGATACAGTATTGACATTCGCATTCTGGCTTGAGAACAAGGCTTGCCATGCTCAACGCCCGCGCTAATTAGACAGAGGAGAGATCTCACAGAGCTATCTACACTGCTACAACTAGTAAAGTCATTCATAAATTTATCACTTTACACAGTCACGCACATGGAGCTCCTAAGTTCTCCTCCACACCTGTCTGGACCCCTGCTGTCGATCTATGATCAAGAAATGGTGGGGCCGATGAATGTGGAGGAGCAGCGGAGAAAAACAGGACTCGGTGTGGAGAGACGTGGGTTGAGTTTGTGACGAGGCTTTCAAAGTTACACCTAAGATCGGTAGTCCGATGAGCCCAGCATACCGGTCTCAAGTGCGACCCTCCTCGAGTGTCAACAATAGCTATCAATGATGTCTAAACGACCGCTGAAGAGGTAAACTGGACATTTAGAGTCCGATGAGGGTCTTTCGTTGTCATCCTAAGGAACGCGAAAATGCAGGCTTTGTAACTCCGATTTGAAGTCACGGACGAAGAGCTTCTGCTTTGGAAATCATGGCTGGCCTAACACCAGTGCATTTCTTCTCCCATGGCTCGACCATGATGCTGGGCGAGCAGTCTGAATCGGCTGATTACTGGAAGAAATGTGGTGACGACGCATCAGCTCACAACATCAAAGGAGTCATCATGATGGGAGCGCACTGGGACTGTCTGGGATCAAAAATCGAAGTCGCCATGAATCCTAACCCTGGCAAGTCCCCCGTCGCATATGTCCACGCCAGCAAATACGCGGATTACAAGCTGAACCCCGACCTCAAGACCGGCGCACGATGCATTGAAATGCTCAAAGCTGAAGGCTTTAATTGTTCTGGGAACGCGACTTTTGACTGGATCCACGACACGTACCTCATCCTCATTAGGATGTTCCCCAACGGCTGTCCCCCAACAACTATCGTCTCTGCAAACGCTCGCTTCGATCCACACTTTCACCTCAAGATTGGGAGCGCTCTCCGTCCGCTGCGCCACGAGAATTACCTAATCATTGGGACTGGTGGGGCCGTCCACAACCTCTATAGGAACATCTGGTGGCCTATGCTCAAGTACAGGGACAACTTTGCTCAGCCGACACCGCCAGAAGACTGGGCTCTGGAGTTTCGACAAAGTGTTGAAGATGTCATCACAAAGAACGGGGGAGGGCCGGGTCTACGCCGTGGCCTGACCAGGTTGATGAAGCATCCAAACTTCAGAGATGCGCACGGCACGGATGATCACTACATGGCGGCTTGCTTCGTAGCTGGTGCAGCGGGCGATGAAGAAGACGTGGGGAGCGAAGGCAAGTTGGCGGCTGAAACCTGGGAGCTGACCAATATGTGCAACAGCCAGTTTACGATTGGTGGATGGGGCCAGAAAGCTGCAGTCAGCGCGGCAGCTTGATCAAAGCACGATAGCTTGATCAAAGCACGATAGCTTGACTGGCTGCTTATCTGGGGAGGCATTGGTTCTCAAAGTGCGTCATGGCGCTATGGAGATGCTTAGGATGGAGACAAGAAGCACAAGACTTCTTACAAATTGCATAAGGATCACAGCACAGATATGCGATATGTTTTGAATAGCAATGTCACTGACGGTTTTTATTCATTCTTCAATGACTGCGTCTTGAATCTAGTGGTGCGCACCAGTCAGACGATTGGAAACGTCACTGACATAGCTGTTTGTTGCTCCGCCACCACTGCTGAGGTTATTTTTGTCCAGGCTACCTGAATTATAAAGCCTCAGAGCCCAGTAAATGTGCTCGGCCGTGTCACCGCCGCCGACCGACTGAAGGTTGCCCTTGAAATGTTTGGTTCCAGCCTCAATCATGTCGGTTATGTCTTTCTGTTGTAAAATGTCAGTAAGATATCATGTTCAAGTTGGATGTCGGTCTCGCCGTACCGCAGGCAATCCATGCTTCCCTGGGAACCCAGGGGACTCCGCAGCCTGCATCAGGCCAGCGGAGTGACTCCCGTCTGGGGCAGTAGTGGTAATGACACCGACGTTGCCGCTGCTTTCCTGCATAATGATACAGATGATGACACGCGGCTCAATGCCATGTGCAGCGCCGGCTTTCTGGCAGGCTTCCTTGATGTTTGAGATATCCCCGGGCGTGTCTCCGGCTGCGTGCATTTCATTCTTGTTGACATCGAAGATATGATCAAAGTCTTTCCACGCGCTCTTGGGCGGGAAGTTGGAGGCTGGGCCGCTGTGAAGAGGTCCGATAGGCATTTTGTTCAAAGGTGCAAAGTTTGAATATAATCAAGTTCTGAAAGAAGATGCTGTTCGACTAGGACGAAGATGTGTGATCACCGTATGCTATGAAATGATGTTAAGAGAATGAGAAAGGGGTCTGGGCAGGCATATTATATAGCTTTGTGGCATCGCCTGTGTAGGGGTTAGGCCATGACGTCCACTAAATTGGCGAGGCTGAACGGCAATCATGTAATGGTAGCAGAAAGCCATGTTCACGTATTTTGAGGAGTAATCAAGTGACACCAGGTACGTCTAGTTGACATATGACCCTACCCAATTTCAACGGGATTCAAATCCTTTTAGGATTGGGGCCGAGCATGGCAGTGCAGTAGCAGAAGCAATGGGAGGGATAGGAGTAAGAAAGGGGAACGTTGGTTCGTACGACGTCTCGACCTTGACGTGAATTCTCAAAATGGTCTAGCCAGTATGTAACAAGTTGATAATAATGGTTAGAATAAAGAATTGAAGGCAGCAAGGTGCAAATGGAGCGGGCGAATGTCATAGGCACGCAGCTGAGCTGAAGGATTCCTCCCTCGTGTTCGCCCTCCCCCAATGTGCGTAGACTGCGCCAAGAGGAAGCGCCTTGCCAGCCTTCAAGGATGACGCACTCTGTGTCACCTTGAACGATGGCCTATTCGACGACAACAAGGAACGCGGTGGCTGGTCGGGGAAGGCTAGATGTGTTGGATGTTTCCGTGTGTAAAGGTGCAGATGATGTTGCCGCCCGTAAAGGCTGAGAGCTTGGCGAGCTGCACGAAGCACGGGCTCCCGCGAATGATCCTCCCGGCGACTAGCATAGACGAGATCAGCTCATGCACACTAGCAACAGGGTAAACACGCACAATGACAATCAACGAGCGCTTCAGTGGGTGTACGAAACAATTCCACGGCCAGACTTACTTCGGCCATACTAGAACAGGCACTCAGACTCGGAAGCCTTGCACAATGACCTGATCACTGTTCTAGAAGCTTACCTGTTTGTATGACAGTGCTTTCCCTGCTGCCATGTAGCTTTGGCTAGCTGTCCCTGCTGTCTATGACGTTCATCGTAGGATTGTGATTAAGCTTCTGCACTCTGAGCCCGGGCAAGGATAAAGGCGCATTGGCGCTTACTCATGAGCAGTAGGCGCTCCAATGTCATTAGACGAGATTCTTGATCCGTGGCCGGTAAGGAAGATCATGAACCATCTTCGTGATCGTCCTCGACTAATAGCTCGCCTGTCGGTCCTGACGAGGCTGCGATCCCCGTTCCTGTTGGCATGTGCCCTGAAAAGCTTGTGCCCCCCTTGGCTCCTTCACAACCTTGAGTGTCATGACGGCGATTGATTCGGGAGCTGTGCTTGTCGGTAGCGGGCTAGACAATAATCTATTAGCACTGGGCGGTTCTGGGGAATCCTTGTTGCTATAGCTGGTGAGTTCAGCCTCGGAAGCCACATACTCTTTTTGGTACTGCGAGAATCGACGATCCCCAGTGATGAAATTGCCATTGCCGAACTCTTGGCAGCGACACTTCTTGCTCCCACAAAAGACAGGGCAGAAGTCATCTTGACCGAAGCAGTAAAAGCTGAGATAGCTCGTTGGTCTGCAATTTGCGGGGTCGTTCTGCTTTGGAGTCCCCTGACTGAAGCTTTCCGATACGGTCCCGAGCTCAAGTGAACATGGCGTTTTGTCGGTGTTAGCATTGACTTATGACGCTTCTTCTGGAAGGCGATTCATACATTGACCCATGTGCTCGTCCATTGGCTTGGCAGTTCCAGCGTATCATGATCCAGAATCACGGGAGAACAGTTGGTGAACTCATCCTTGTTGTCGCTTCCCTGGCCCTTATACCGGAACTGCAAGACCGTTGCTGGAATTTTTACTGAGGTTGAGCCTCAATGGCTCTTCGGTCCGCTATAAATGACGTCTCCCTCAGGTTCGGTAGTTGGCTTGGGACCTGTTACGCTATTCTAGTCTAACGGCCATGGATACGTCGGGAACGCCAAAGCCCTCGATTATCTTGCCTTCAACCACTTCGTAGCAAGGCATCTCGGCTAACCGACTCACAATATGGTGCAATGTGGGTAGTCTTCTCCAGTCAAGTCCATCGATGCTAAAGCTAGCGTCCATCGCCTTCCACGCTTGTGTGATGCGCGCTTTGACAGTTCCAGGCTCCCCATTTGCTCGGTCGTCCTTGTGAGGCACAAAAACCGGATATTCAGACTCTGCTTTGCCCTTGTATGATCTGCCAACGGACGGTATGTATCTGTACACTAATAGGCCATCATCCTGGGATTCGTCTGAATTGTCCTTCCCGAAGACTGCGCTAGCAGTCGGATCCACAGGCGCTTCTTGAAGACCATTCAGGCTAAAACTCCCCCATTTTCGTCCTTGCCATCCATTCTCGATCTCACACGAGTTCGCGCTTTGCGTTATATCTATCGTTGAATACAGCTTGGGCATCCCGAGCTCTTCCCGGCCGCTAACGATTGGATCAGCCAAATTTTCAAAGAGAATGGGAAGGTAAGTTCCATTCACTGATTCGCCGCTCTTCTTTGTATACTGCACGCCATGCACGTAGAGACCAAGATGGTTGTACCCGGTTCCACCTAGCCATTGCATTCTATCGAGCCTTGTACAACTGAACGTTGCAAAGCAATTGGTTCCCGGGTTAGCAAACTTAAAGTGTTCGTTGGGGAAAATATTTTGCAGCAGTGTCCTTGATGTTCGAAATCGAATACTGGCTGTCCAAAACCTTTGGTCGTTGCCTTCGTGCGGCCAACCTGCAAAGTCCTGTCTTGGACCTGGCATTGGCCCCCATACTACTGGCATGCGCCAGTATGAGTTGGGCTGTTTGGACCACGTGTGCTTCCGCAGAATTTGACTAGAGTGATCCCACTCGTCATGTCCGAAGGTATAATTTTGGAACTTCATCATGTTGAACGGCGGCCCGCTTGGCTTCAGATCTTCCCCTGCTAGACGAGTATATTGTTGGATTGTGTCTGCACGTTCCTGGCGGGCTTTCTGATAAAGCCTCAAACGTTCAGGGATTTCTTCTTTTCTTGTGTTTGCGGGAAGCATAACCGCCAACGATGCAGCGTCTTCAATGGCCTGGGCTCCACCTTGACCCTGATGTGGCAAAAAAGGATGCGCAGCATCACCAAGCAGTGCCAAATTCTCGACTGTCCAATTTTCTAAGACTTTCATGTCGAGTAGTTTCCACAGTCGCAGAGTTCCGGGATCAGCTTTGCTTAAAAGCTTCCTGACACCGTTGTCAAATCGGTCAAACAATTTAACAAGTGTATCTACGTTTCCCGCTCTACCCCAGTCGTCTGTTGCATCTGACTCCGCTTCAGGATGTATGCACACAAAATTGAGCAGTGTATTGTCAGCCGTGGGATATATCACTACTCTCCGATCCACTCCGAACCACAAGAAAAATTCCCCGTCCTTGAACTCAAATTTCGCGGTTTCTGGGTCTTCAAGCGCGAGTTTCTTCTCCAGTAAGAACCTGAACGCGGACTTACCAGAGCTGAATGGCTCAATATCGCCTCCAGGGACAAATCTTCTTGTTGCTGAATGTACTCCGTCTGCTCCAACCACAACATCTCCGCTAATTGTCGCACCGTCCGACAAAGTGATCTTCGCAGATTTTGCATCTACGTCCACAACCTTGCTGGAAGTGTGCAATTCAGCAGCCTTTCCTATTCCCTTCTTTGATGTGGCGGCCTCCTTCAACTGAGTGTGTAGAAACGCCCTGTGTGCTAGATACCATTTATGCTGCCACATATGTGCCATGGGACGCAGATCGACTGTATGACTTGGTCCGCTTGGTGGAAAAGTGGTGTTGAGATCCATTGTGTTGGCTCCCTTTTCCTCCACTCGCACTCCAAATCTTCGTAGAACCCCGTTCGCATTGGGAGCGATATGAAGGGCAGCGCCAGTTTCGTTTGCTAATGTTGATGATTCGTATAGATGGACCTCATGACCTTGCTGACGGAGACCAAGAGCTGCTGTTAAACCTCCGATTCCCGCTCCGACGATTAAGATTTTCAGATTTGTGGCTGGATCAGGCGTGCTGTTTACCATCGTGCCGTGCATGGTGTCTTGAACGGGTTGTATTCCGTTTGTAACGTGTTTCGCCATTGCTAATTGAATTCTTCCACCTGAATGTTTATCATCTGAACATTTCAGATTTGGCAGAAGACTACACGGTAGAAGAGGGTGATGGAATATTTGTTGGCCAATTTTCTTCTATACTGTGTAATCACTGAAGCCGAACGTTCCAGTGCTTTTGACCATCGAGGGCATAAGAAGTTTAGGCTTCACTGAAATTGCTGTCCAGTGTCTGATAGGCTCGGAGCGATAATGAGGTCGGACTCTCATCGTAGTGGCTTGCTCCTGACTCGGCGACGCAGAGGCCACTCCTCGTCTCTAAGCGCCTGTAGAGCTCCTTCGGGTGGCCACAACGAAGTCGGCTCCACATGCTGCACCTCAACAGCGGCGGACTTTGCTATGAGCGGAGGACTAGGAGGTACTTACGGAGCAGTGCAGTCCACCCGTGCCGCCTAAAAGCGTCATAATATTCTCAGACATCAAAGCGGAGGGCCGAGGTTCGATGTTGGGCCAAGAATCAAGTAGACGATGAGTCCTTAATTCTATGTCAAACGTATCTTTCAATAAGCAAGATTTCACTGTGGAGAAGGCCCCTGAAAACGTTTCCATTTGGGGACTGTGGCGCGATCCGGCTGAAAGCAAGTGGGGTTTCAACGCCGCAATGCAAGATGCCTGTTTCCCTACGCGACGATCTCAAGAAAACCGACACCACGACCTTTCCATACATCTACGAGGAGAACGCGACAGTGAAGCTACGAAGCAGTGAAGGACTGGTGCGTTGCAATGTTTACCGACCAAAGGACATTGAGAAGTCTCCAGTGCTGGTGACGTACGGACCGTATGGAAAAGATATCTTGTACAAGGATTTCCATGCAAAGTCATTTAGCGAAGTCAACCCCGAGCATCATTCCGCGCACTCGGCCTGGGAAACGCCAGATCCAGGCTTCTGGACAAAACATGGATACGCAGTCGTGCGCGCGGACGAGCGTGGTCTGGGACAGTCCCCAGGCCTACTTGATACCATGTCCCGCGGTACCAGTGAAGCCTTCTTCGATGTTATTGAATGGGCTGCAGAACAGTCATGGTCTACAGGCAAAGTTGGGCTATTAGGTATCAGCTACTACGCCGGCAGCCAGTGGAGAGTAGCTGCTCGAAAACCAAAAGGTCTGGCCTGCATGATACCTTGGGAAGGCATGTCGGACTACTATCGTGATCGGTGTCGGCATGGCGGAATTCTCTCCAACGCATTCATCAAGTTCTGGTGGGACAGGCAAGTTGTTTCAAACCAGTACGGAAAACCTGGCAAGAAGGCGCGAAATTGGGGACCAGACAGTATAGAGGGAGATTTGACAGAAGAAGAATTGCGGACCAATCGCCAGGACCAAAATATTGACAACGTGAACAATCGTTTTCGAGATGACCTTTATTATGCATCCAAAGAATACAATCTCGAGGACATCGAAGTTCCTCTTCTTTCCGTTGGTAATTGGGGTGGTATCCTGCTACATCTTCGGGGTAATGTTGAAGGATACGTTCATGCAGGCTCCAGCTTAAAGTACCTTCGGTTCGTCGTCGGCCGCCACGACTTACCGTTCTACTATAAAGAAGAGGTAGAAATTCAAAGGTCTTTTCTCGACGCCTTTATGAGAGACGATGATCGCCTTGGATGGTTAACCGGTAAGGCACCCAAAGTCGACATGATCATTCGCAAAGGGTCTCCAGGATTCAACCAAGCCGAAGCAGAAAAGACCATGTTCCAACGTCGAACAGAGAATGAATGGCCTATTGCGCGAACACAGTACCAGAAATATTACCTGACACCATCCTCTTCACTTGACGTCAATATGCCGAACGTCCCTCTCGCAAAACTCTCCTACCGAGCATTAGGCAGTCTGGAGAATCCCCAAGCCATTCAGTTCATCAGTCATCCTTTTGAATCCGAGACCGAGTTCACAGGCAATGTTGTCGCTCATCTCAATGTTTCTTTATCACCGGATCCTGCGGGACCAATGCCTAGTGACATAGATCTCTTTCTTACTCTGCGTCATTACGGTCCGGATGGGCAAGAGATATTCTACACTGGCACGGCAGGAGATCCTGTTCCACTTACCAAAGGTTGGCTAAGAGTCAGCCTCCGTAGGGTCAACCGGGAGCATACGAGGCATAGAGAATGGTTGCCTCACCGAGACTATTTCAAGTGTGACGTTCTGCCTGTCCTGCCAGGAGAAGTCTATCCCGTGGATGTTGAAATTTGGCCAACAAATGTGGTTGTCGAACAAGGAGGGAGAATATGCTTGGAGGTCAGCAGCGGCGATACTCAGGGAAGTGGAATCTTCTTGCATAATTCTCCAGAAGATCGGTAAGTTTGCTTCAGTTTCATGATCAACATTTTAGCTTACCCCAGGTCAGAGCCCCTGAAAAGTTCCAAGGAACCAATCATTTGCATTTTGGCCCGAAATATCTGAACTACGTCACTTTGCCCTTCATTCCTCCTCGGTAAAGGGCTTGAGCGAAGTTGAGAATAGGGGTCACAGGTAGTAGAGCTGATAGCTCTCTTAAGTATGGACGGCATTAAATCGAATATATGGCCTAGTGGCTGCAGCGCGCAATATTGCGTTTAGAAATTGCGCTGAATGCTTACTTAATCTAGAAAGCTTCAACGTTCGTGAGATCCGCCCATCTCTCTAGTATCAGAGATTCAGCTAGGCCTCATCGGGTGGTTGGAAGACCTAGGTCGACAAAGGGACTGCCTTAGTTCGTAGGACATACTACGTTCCTCGTCGAAACGCGAAACGCGGGGTGTGGGCAATTCGGGAGAGGAGAATGTGGGGTTGGAAAGCATTCGTGAAGTTCTTCATCCGAGCATTTAGACGTAGTGTACTACAGTGTGGGGGATCCAGGGCCGAAAGAACCTCAGAGAATACCCAGTATTCCACCGTGGGAATATGCTGCGAAGTGGCCCTAAGCGACCATTTCATAGTACAATAAACGCGAGGAAAAAGTGTTTCTCCGGATGGTTCTATGTCAAGATGCCTAGGTATCCCTAGACCGATGTGATTTTCCGCGGCAGATCAGAAGCGGACTAATTAAACATTGTTTTCGCCTCGCTGCATATGATTACTACCCACAGATTTAACAGTCACAGACTTCAAGATGGCCAGTTCCGAAGATTGGACCGGCGGCCTCGTTCCTGATTCCTCGATCCCCAAAACCCTCCGCCCTCTAAATCGCTATATCACCACGCACAATGCCTCCGGGCAAGCCATCTTCTCCGCTGCAGTCCATGAGCCCGCACCCGTACAAATACTCCCGAAAGATGCCCACTTCTCGCTCCTCTACACGACATCCTCCCACCCAGTTGACATGGGCGGCGAGAAAGACGTGAAGAAATATGAAAACTACATTGAAAACCCACCGGGTATCGTGGTCAGCGGCGGAAGCGTGTGTAGGATAGTTGATATGATACCCGGGTCGACAAGTCCTATGCATCGGACCGTGAGCTTGGATTACGGGTGCGTCATTGAAGGCGAGGTCGAGTGTGTTTTGGATAGCGGAGAAGTGAAGCTCTTGAAGAGAGGCGACGTCTGCGTCCAACGAGGTGACCCGATTGATCTCTTCCCTGAGATTCCCGCCAACCTAAGTACTGATAACATATGATAGGCACGAACCACGCATGGAGGAATGTGACGCCAGGGCCCGATGGAAAGAAAGGTGGTGGATGGTCGAGAATGTTATTTGTGCTGCAAGAAGGGTTGTCTATAGAGGCAGGAGGTAAGATTCTCGGCGAGGAAAGAGGTGACATGCAAGGTGTAAGGGCATCAACATAGATCTTCAGATGGCGTGATCGGGATTGATCTGAAAAAGTCGGTGCCTGTCGTTTTTACAGAGGCTGCTGAAAACTGAGAAGCAATTTTGTCAGACGAGCTGTGCGCTGCTGTGCATTTTGGGATCGCAGGGACACATCTGCAATTCTTCATGGCCTGAATATGGTGGCGAGCCTTCTCCGAATGAACAGTATTCAATTTGCGTATCTAGAATTCACCACCGATTTTGTACTTGAATGCGTTCGGTAAAAGTCTTCCACCCGTTACGCCCCAAAATCTCGCTAGGTGCTGCGGCAAAGTTAGTACTCTTGGATTATATTGTTAGGAGCGTGATACGCACCGATTGGGTCCTAACGCCGGTGAACATGACATTGATGAAGCCCCATTCTAATCCGTTGAGCCCTGCGGGCCGTTGGTCCATGTCCAGGTCACGATTTATAGGTCTGTGGGGAGGCACTCTTCGATGGTTGGTCGGCCAGTCTTCATGACTTTCTGGCGAAGGAGGGCTGTTTCGATTTGGATCTGGAGCGACGTGATCCTCGCTACCGCTATGGTGAACCTCGTAATCGGCGAGAGTCGTGCGAACTGTCGTCGCGATTGGATTGTCAGTCGTGGTAACAGACATTGTGACTGTATGTTGGCTTCTTTGCGTGGGCTAGAGTTCTCAGTCAAGAGTGACTAAATGTCCCCTATTAGGAATTTTGAAATGGACTGTTCTAGCCGATAGATCCAAAGATCTCTACAATCTGAGGAAACACGATGCGACACACTTTTCGGACGTCCGTTTGTGATGCGTGAATGCTTTTCGTCGGAACGATGTCCACCTCCCGAGATCTTAGCGATCTCCACTTCCTTCCTCGAACTACTGCTATTGTTCCTACTAGTTGCACCGACCTTGTTGCGACGAGAAACTTTTGGCGTCGTCCGGAAAGACAATGTTGACGGAGCTCGATGGAAAGTCCCATCATGACCGGACGTTGCCTCCACCTCAGTAAGTATCGGAGGTGTCTTCTAGCAACCCGTTAGAAAGCCGTTGACGGTGCTGGCCACTTATGTCATTCACAATTTGATTGGAAACCTATCTTTCAAATTGTGCTCTCGGGTTGATTTTCAAAAGTTCGATCTTTGCACGCCTCAGCTAATGCTTGCAGCTATCGTGTCCTTGAAAGAGTATTGAAAAGTACACAGCCAGGATTCTGCGCGCGTCAAGATCGGCCAATTCAAAGTCCTGCTAGCCGCTATGAGCCCAGACGTAGCGTCGCTGTCTCGCCTACGTGCTGCAGAAATTGATGGCCGTACTCAGTCTATCCGATACCGCCAAACACAGCTGAAGGCTTTACACGAACGTCTAGTCAATGATAACTCTGATATCAAATGCAGTATTCAGGCAGATTCCGGCCACACCGAGGTAGAAGCAGCCATTGAATTTTCCCGGGCGACATCCGAGCTAAGGTACCACTACGAGAGTTTGAATTTCGAAAACGAGCTGGAGGCAGAATACAGCGTTTTGAATGGGAGAAGTTTCGAGAGCAGAAGAGTTGGCTTTGGACTGGTCTATATCATCCCGGGCAAGCACTGCCGATTCTATGGCATTATCAGTGCCTTGAGCGCAGCTATTACGGCTGGAAATTGCTGCATGGTTGAGGTACCCCAAGCATCTGTCCTCTGCATCCCATTTGATCTGACACAGACGTTCATAGCTCGGTCAAACCACTCAAATTCTCTCTTCGTTGCTCAGGAAATTGCTGACTGAAACCCTTGACCGCGATACGTTCGCGGCTGTCAGCCAACGTCCTGACAAGTCTATGTTGACACGCTGTTTGATTGTTTACCAAGATGAGGACACCAGCTCTAGATTAGCAGATACGCCGTCCTTGCACTCTCCCAACCAGTCTCGCGTGGTTGCTGTGGTTGATCGGACCGCCGACGTGGGATCCGCCGCTGCTTCAGTAATTTCGGCTCGATTCGGCTTCAAAGGACGAAGTCCACTTGCTCCAGATTGTGTACTCGTCAATGAATGGACCGAAAAGGCCTTTGTTGAGGCCGCGGTTCATGAATTCAGCAAGCTTGCTGCCCGGCGTTATGAGAATGAGAGTGAGGAAGAGAATGATGGGGAGTTGGTCACAGCGGAGAAAAGTCGTGGGATTAACGGCTTCTCGGTAGAACTTCGGCGGGAGAAGAAGGCACGCATCGTGGTGGAAGGCGCGACAGGAGCGATTGCCGTGCTGGCAGACAGGTCAGGTCACCGACGCCCTCCACGTCTGTTTTTGAAGCCTGACATTGATGATCGAGACAGGTCAAGTCTGCTTGCGACGCAGAAAGTCACCTCCCCGGTCCTCATTGTGCAGCCCATCTCCAGCCTGGACGAGGGTATCGACGTTGCTAACTCAATGACATCCGGACCGCTGCTGGCAGCAATCATCTACGCCGATGCTCCGGCGGCCAAGTACCTCTCACAATTCATTCAGGCAAGCGCAAGCTTCATCAATCAACTTCCCACGTCTTTGCTCATTGGACCAGCTCCACCTAACGGTCAAGCTGTATCGCTGTTAACCCGCTACGCACGTGAAATGTTTGAGCGACCGAGCCCACAGTTTCTTGGGGGTCAAAAGACAAAGTCACCCAATGGCCTGGCCTCTACGGTCGGAAGTCTTACTCTTCACGAGCTTACGAACGATAGCACGGCGCTGAAAAAGCTGCAGGCTGAAGCAATTGCGCCTCTACCTCCCACTAGACAGTCGCCGGGCGGCCAGATTGGATTTTTCGAACAGGCTATTCTTTGGGGAGCCGTATTGACAATCCTGCCTGCCCTAACCCTCGTGCTCGGTGGCGCTGGATACGGCGCACTCCAAGGATACAAATACTTCAGGAGATGATTGTGTGCTTGTGGGCTACGCAGCATTGAACCGAATTTCGAGTCCCATACCGAGACGGGCCGTTGAGACAAGTATAGAGGCAGATCATCTGATATTGTCGGCTCCGTTCATCTTCGTCCGCTTAGCAGTACGTCTGAGGCTAATTGGTGCATCAATGTCTAATTCTACAGGTTCACCTCCCACTCGTGGATATTTGGCAGGCCTTCGGATCCAGATTGATCGTCGACGTCCAAGTAACCGCATATCCGTCCCTCGGGGTCCCACTTACGTCTTATACCCATAAGCCTCTGCCCTTGTTCTTTCCCCCAGAAGCGTGTGCGGCGGATCTGGAAGTCCGAATCACCTAGATATGCCCCTTCGGAGAACCTCTCGACACCCTTCATGATTTCTCTGACCCAGCCTTGACACAAATCATCGTCTTTTGCATCTTCCCAAACCGTGTACACTGCAAAATAATGATCCGTCTGCATACTCAGAGCCATATCTGGCAAGACCTTCCGGCTACATGGATACATAGCGAACCATATGCATTGAGCTTTCTTGGATGGAGGCGTACAAAAGGCTTCTTTCAGCACTGTTGGGACATCAATGTCATTCTTGATATACGCGTTATCCGAACAGTAACGATGGCCTTCTGGGTTTGCCTCTGATTGTTTAGCATACTGGTTCCAGAGGCCATCTTCAATATTGAACCATTCCCTGATCGTACCGAGTGGGTGGGTCTCTTCCGCTAATTGGAGAGCTTTTGTTGCATTCTCCAAAATGTTTTGAAATGTGATGAGAAGAATCATAATGCATCTTTGATCCACGTCAGCTGGGTAGAGACTGACCGCAACGATTTCCGTTTGATCGTCATATTGTGGCGTAATGCTCAATATCCAGTCAAAGGCGGTCTTGTATTCGGATAGAGGGTAGATGTACCCTGACGATCGCGTGACGGCTGGTCTATCTCGAACCTCAAGGTGAAAACGTGTCACAATACCAGGAAAACCGGGACCACCTCCTCTTGAGGCCCAGAACAGGTCGCTGTTTTGATTTCGACTGCAGTATAAGGTCCGGCCGTCTGCAGTCACTACGTCGACCCCGCAGACCTTCTCGCAAGCCCACCCCCAGCCTCTACAGTTCCAGCCCATACCGCCTTGCAAAAGAAAACCTCCTAACCCGACATCTGGGCAGTGACCTCCTCCAAACATGAGACCATACCGGTCCAAATGACGGTTAAGCACACGGCCTGTAGTACTGGGCGAGGCGCGGACAATGCGACTCAATGGCTCCAGTTCGATCTCCTGGAGCTCACCCAAGTCGAGCAAAATGGCATTATCTCGTACGCTCCACGCCGCCCAGGAATGGCCGCCGGAGCGGATCGAGATGCGACAACCTCTCTTCTGCGCAAGTTTAACAGTGGCAACAACGTCGCCCACTGATCTGGCCCTCACCACTGCAAGAGGAAATCGCTTTGGGCGCCTGTAGTTGAAGACCCGACCTACACGGGCTATTTCGTATTCGACATCATCCGGCCAGGTAATGTCAAGGGCATGACACTCGGCCATCTCAGGCTATATGGAATGACGGCCGAATGCAGGAAAACAGTGTCTGGTCTGGCTACACTTCGGTTCTGCTTGTCGACGACGCGTTCTCTCAGACCCTTGTTTTGGGATCCGACAAGCTGTCCACGTTGCCATGGAAAGGCCCGATCATATATTCTATCTTGATTTTGAACAGTTCAAAAACTTTCACTTCGTAGTCTCAGTCTGCTTTAATACGTTCTCGGCTGGATAACTCCACGGCGAATGACACAAGCCCGAACGATCCAAGATCCAATGATCGACAGCGCTGTCAAACGGTAAATATTAAGATGTGACTGGGGGTTGAGGTGCCGGAAGCCTAAACGCGCATCATGCTAGGGGGGTGGATTTTTGACATGGGCTCCCGATGTGGTCCACTGCATATCTATGCAATTGCCGAGAGCGGCGCTTCCTTTTTGCAGAGAAGCCACGCAAGGCCACATGGATGATGGATCCTCCAACCTCCTCTGCGCGCCTCCACCATCTCATGCCTTGCCCTCAGCGCCCCTGCTGCTGCTTAAAGACCACAACTTCCTAAGACCAGCCTTTTTGGTTAGGCTTTCAGGGTCTGCCCTCTTTGCCTCAAATCCCAATGCTTAATATCTTCGCAGTAGCAGCCCTTTCCAGACATCCTAGACGCCTGTGAGGGGGCCACCACCAGTATCATGGGCTCTTTGATAACTTTTCTTGACACAACCAGATCTACTTGTCGTTATATTTGATTTCTTTATTTTGTCATCACCGTCACATCTTACTACTTCTTTCCGATAATGTGAAGCCTCTTTTCAGAAGAAACGAGTTTGAAACCGCAACAATGCGCATTTGGCGCGTGATCTTCTAAATAGTAGAACACGACAGCTCGCTGACCAATTGCGGCTGGAGCAGTGATTGATCTACCTCTACAATCTATGAGACGCAGTGAAAGGCGGTCGCTTGGAAAAGAGCCAAGTCGATCCACTGTGAGAAGGTTTCGATTGACCTGGTATCGATTGCGCATACCAAGACTTTACTATCTTACTTTTACGCGTTCAAAATCGTTGAAATGGTCGGCAAGACAACTGATCGTGACGAGATCGTCAAGACCGAAACCCTGGGAAATCTACGTCTACGACATCACGAAACGAACGACGTCATCCTTATTCCAACTCCCTCTAAGGACCCAAATGACCCATTGAATTGGTATAAATCTTGTCATATCGAATTTAGCTCCCAACTAATTGGAGGCTTAGGTCAAGATGGTATCGCTACTACATAGCTCTCGTTGTCTGTCTTGCAATGTTCTTCTGCAATTTCCTTGCGGCTGGTCCTACTGTTGCTCTGGTCGACCAAGTCATTACATTTTACGGTCCTCCTGGGCCCGCAAATCCAGATATGGCAGGTCACATTGCCAAAGTCGCGTACTTTTTCACAACTACAGCTCTTATGCAAGGCATGAGTGATTTGATGTGGATGCCTATCATCGTGAAGTACGGCAGGAGACCAGTCTATGTAATTGCATTCACAGGATACACTGCAACAGCGATCTGGTGTGGTTTTGGCAAAACCTACCGTGTCGAGCTTGCTGGGCGCATTCTGATGGGCGTCTTTGCAGGTGCTGGTGAAGTTCTCGCACCCTTGACTATCGTCGATACATTCTACTTACACGAGCGGGGCGCCGTTATGGCGTTCTATACTGCTGCGCTCTCTTGTGGAGTCTCCGGTGGAATTGTCATTGCTGGCCTGATCACAATAGCTCATAGTTGGCGCTATATCTATTTCGTCGCCGTGGCTTTGATAGGAGCCTTGACCCTTCTGGTATTCTTCACATTTCCAGAAACAACGTGGATGCGCTCCTCTGATGGCCCCGGCACGGATGGTTCGACTTCAATTACTTACAACGCGGATGGCTCTCCTGAATCTTTGGAGTCGGCTGCCAAGGGCCCAGAAGAGACGATCAAAACTCCTTCGAATACCAGCTCTGCTGGTTCACCTGACAAAATGTCATATGCGGGATCCCTCCGTGTCTTTACCCGTACCTACACCAGGGAATCGCTTTTCAGCATCTTCATCCGGCCTGTGATCCTGATAACTCTTCCTCCGGTCCTCTGGGCCACCCTCGTTATGTCCGTAACGATTGGCTTCCTCGTTGCCATCTCCTCAAATTTTGCGTCTGCCTTCTCATCAGTCTATCATTTTCAGCCCTACCAAGCTGGTCTCTGTTTCATCGGTGCCCTCATTGGCAGCTGGATTGGTATCTTCTTCGGTGGGCCAGTGTCCGACATGGTCGCCGACTACTTCACTAAAAGAAACGGTGGCGTGAGAGAGCCGGAGATGCGTCTCCCATCCATGCTGATAGGAGGAGTTGCGGCACCCGTGGCGCTCGTGCTGTATGGAGTGGGTATTGGCAAGCAGTTACACTGGATAGTGCCTACTCTCGGCCTTGCTCTTCTGAACTTTGCCATCACCCAGGCTACTAATGTGACGCTTGTCTACACAGTTGATGCTTATCGGCCAGTTGCTGGCGAGGTCACCGTCTCTCAGCTTGGATTCAAAGGTCGGTTCCTTCATTTTTATTTCGAGCGACTACTGATAAAGATAGCGGCATTTGGGTTTCTGCTCTCTTTTTACACCAACCCATGGATTGAAAAATCTGGTTACGAGAGTGCTTTTGGTGCAATGGCTGGGATCAGTGGGGCTGTAATGTTATGTGGTGTTTTCTTCTGGATTTATGGAAAAAGGATCAGACATGCGACATGGCGGTGGGGTTATGTCAGGAAATTGGCTCACTGGGGCCAGGATCGTGAGGTCGGAGAGTGAAGGCGGATCCAGTTCGGTGGGCTCCAAAGCGCAGGATTCAATTAAAAAGGTGACCCTAGCGATTTGATGATTGGTGCTTTCTCTTGACAGCGAAGTTGAATGCAAATGCAGTCATTTACTTAGAAGAAATTTTTGATAAATGCCAACACTAGGCTTGGCCCATTCTTGCCAGCGTCGGATGTTGAAGGCGTCCACTCTGCGTATTGTCTAAATCAAAACACTGGCGTAAGAGAAAGGGCTGTATACTACCCCTGAAAAGGAAGACGTGGGCATATTCGAAATAGACCCGAAAAGGATCGTGTTGAAGGATCCATGATAGCACTAAACATGAAAGCACGGGCATTTTGAGCCTACATTAGAGTAGAAAAGAATGTGGATAGCATAGATGATTTTTTCTATTTCATTGACACACTGTACAAATGCTCCGCCGCTTACGCAATGAGCAAGACAATAAATTTGTAGCCGCCAAGTCAGTCTCCATCCCCTGTCAGTAATGGATAGCCTGCGAGTATGTGCTCATGGCTGCTTCTTTGAAAGCTTCAGCCAACGTCGGATGAGCATGACACGTTCTTGCCACATCTTCACTGCTCGCGCCGTACTCAACCGCCAGCGTTGCCTCAGCAATCATCTCACCCGCATTGGGTCCGATGATGTGCACGCCTAATATCCGATCTGTTTCCGCGTCACTGAGGAATTTGACCACACCTTCCGTCTCGAGATTTGTCTTTGCCCGGGAATTGGCAGAAAAAGGGAAAGTGCCGGCACGATATTTTACGTTTGCAGCTTTGAGCTCGGCCTCGTTTTGCCCGACCCATGCCACTTCAGGATGCGTGTACATGACCGAGGGAATGGCGCCGTAGTTGACGTGGCCGTAACCTTTCTTGATGTATTCTATAGCAGCAACTCCTTCTTCTTCAGCCTTGTGGGCGAGCATAGGCCCAAAGGTACAATCGCCGATGACACGGATATGAGGGATCTTGGTTCGGTATTCTTGGTCGATCACGAGGCGTTTCTTATCGTCAACTTCGATGCCGACATTCTCAAGGCCAAGGCCAGCAGTATAGGGTCTCCGGCCAATTGCAACGAGGACTACATCGGCCTCAAGCGTCTGTGCTTTCCCGCCTTTTGCAGCTTCAACGTCGAGCTTGACCAGGTCACCCGAATCGTCCCCTTTGACAACCTTGGTATTAAGCATAAACTTCATCCCTTGCTTTCCGAGGATTTTCTGTGACTGCTTCGCGATATCGTTATCCATTCCTGGACCGCCTATTTGGCCGAGGAATTCGACAACTGTGACTTCGGCGCCCAACCGGGACCATACAGAGCCCTGCTAGCCGTTAGAGAATTTTATAGGTAACCTTTCACGAGGATCCCACCATTTCCAGCCCAATGATACCCCCACCGATGACAATCATTTTTTGTGGCACTTTACTAAGATTAATGGCCCCGGTGCTTGTGATGACCTTCTTTTCATCGATTGTAAGGCCTGGAAAGGGTGTAGATTCGCTGCCAGTAGCAATGATGATATTCTTTCCCCGGACGCTGGTCTGACCACCATCTGTGAGATTGACCAGAACTTCATGCTCATTCGCAAATGCGCCAGTGCCTTTTAAGTAATCGACTTTGTTTTTCTTGAATAGGAATTCCACTCCTTTTGTTAGACCCTTTACGGATTCGTCTTTCGCCTTCATCATTTGTTCCAGGTTGAGTTTGACATCACCAACATCAATTCCCCGCTTTTTGGTGTCGTGTAGGATCTGGTGGTAGAGGTGAGAATTGTTGAGCAGCGACTTGCTTGGTATACATCCAACATTCAAACATGTTCCGCCCAGTGCGCCTCGCTTTTCTATGCACACCGTTCTTAACCCTTCCTGACCCGCTTTGATGGCAGACACATAGCCAGCCACACCACCACCGATTATAACAACATCGTAATCTTCCGCAGGTGTGGCGTACCCTCTCCGCGGCTGCCTAACGATCTGTATGCTTGAGCGAGCGAAGGGGACGGATTGGGAGGCACGGAGTACAGAGGGCGAGGAACGAAGCGCCGATCGAGGGAAAAGAGACTTGAACATTTTGTAGGTGGAATCCGGGGTTGAGGAGAGGGAGTTTGGGTCGTAGTAGAGCCTGTGGCGAACAGACTGCAAGCTGTCGAAACTTGATAGCCGTGAAATACGAAGAGAGCTTCATTTCTTCGAGCGTTCAGAAACGGCAAGTCTAGGCGAACATCGGCGCAACGGTTCCGCATCCGCATCCCATGGCGACGAAATAGCACGATCCATCACGTCGCCGTTCGGTCCTCTCTTTGCAAATAGGTCGCCGTCTTGTTGAATCTCTACTCTCAGAGAATTGTTTCTCCACTACGAGCATACAGTCTGCACATCGCAACACGAACACGAACCCGGCGCCGGAAGCCACCAATCCTCGGTAGCATCTAAGCTGTTTACACAACGTCCTGAATGAATAAATAGACCACGGACGGTATAGAGATAGTTTAATCTACTGCTTTCTATAGGTGATTAGGCTCCTAGTTTCTAAATGACCTAAGCGTAGATGCTGTATAAGTATCGTCTCTTCCACAAGGATTCTCTCATCACGGTGAAGGTCATCGTTTAAATTGAGACGTATCATAGCCTGCTTAGATTTATACTCAGAGTCATCCAAGTGGGGTGTCTCTGCCCTACTTTCTGCGTACAGACGGGAATGAAATTGGCAAAGCCACCAGGTAGGGGGAAGGTCTGAAATTTTCCATTTCTGTTAGGGATTTGCCAAAGCACTTTGTAGTTGATGCGAGAAGCTGCACTTGTGACACGTTAGATCAATATTATAGGTCTTAGAGGATAAGTCCTCGTTGGCTCGACCGAGATCAAAATTGATTGAAGCTAAAATTCGTGAATTAGCTTAGCGGCAGGTGACACCGGTTAAGATTATGGGTAGGCTCGAGAAGAACTTTGCATGATAGTATGAGCGAAGAGTCTCTAGCAAATGATCGTCAGAAGTTTGTGTCTTGTGAAAGGTTTAAGTCATGTCTGCAACCTGCTCGGAGCCCGATAATATAGCTAGATTCTAGCACGAGCCATCAGCGTGATGTAGTGAGCATTGAACGCGGATCGGAGACATTATGATTCACTTGCATAAATAATGACGGCATGCAAGTATGAGGCGCGGGAAGATGAGTTTGACCTGCTGGTCCAAACAATGGACATTGAATCCGCGTGTGCGAGCTGAGCGTTAGGAGGAAGGGGATTGGATGTAGGACGCGGTCGGTGCAATATATAAAAGCGGCGAATTGCTCTTTGAAGATATCAGCACGAGGGTCCATAGTACCTAACCAGTTCTTTTTCACAGCACAATAACGTCGATCAGGATTTCTGCGAACATCGCCGAGGTAGGTTCCACGATCTGTCCAGATTGCCAATTGTCAAGGAGCCATGATTTTTCAAAACGAGCTCTTCAATTATCAAAAACCTCAAAAGTCTCAGACGAGCACTCGATTTTCCTTCAAATTGAGACATTGATGTAAAGTCTCGAGCGTCGGTCATGTATTCCATTACCATCCATAAATCGTTGAAAGGATTCGTCAGTCAGGAAAGAAAATGTTAGTCCAAAGTAAACGCCTTCTAAGCGGTGCTCATGGTTGACGGTATCCTCGTTCGGGGATCCACAGCCCTTCTTATACTTCTGCTCTTCCTCCCTTCCCAAGCCAGTTGAGCATGGCAATCTTTACACTTGGATCTCCAATTCCGGTTTGAGCCTATCCATCCCTCTGCAAGGGTGGCATTATATTTTTCTTGGTTGCTATGTCCTCGGAGCGAATCTAAACTTGGAGCGGTTATATGTAACTTCTGCTGCAGAATTGACACAGAGTGATCAAGAGACGCAACACGGGTAGGCGTCTGAGTAAAAGTCGAGAGCCATGGTAAATACCTATAGCAAACCGTGCTGATGTGAAGCCGTGATAATGGAGAGATGCCCATGGTAGGATGAAGATGAGATGGCAAAACATACTTGAACTCGCTCGTGCCTTCTATCTCTGCCCATTCGTGTCTCGGCAGTCGCGGTGTCTCCGTTCATATCTTCTAAGCTCGCCTCTTCCCTCTACTCGCTCCTATGCTTCATCTCTTCTTTCATCTTCCCGAGAGCTGCGTGAGGTGAGTCTCCCTTGTCTCTGTCGTGTGCTGACGCATCAGTGTTAGTGGGCTCTTCAATGCTGCACACGGAAATTTCTGCCAGAATACGCTGTAGCAGCGCGTAGGACTTACTGCTTCAATGGTTGAGTCGGCCCAGAATATCCAAGATTGAATAGGTCAGCCCAACCAAGTTCTGCTTCCTCCTGCCTGCATACCGTGGGCCTGGAGTCATTCAGTGCTTAGGTACAGCTGTATAGAACTAAGAAAGGGTAAAGAGGCACGCCTAAGCAAATTGCATGGCTGTTAGCAAGCACAAGTCCTGATAAAGACATTGAGACGGATGCCTCCAAATCCGCACACTTGTGCAAGAGACTGAGACAAACCCCTTAAGGGCTTAAAGTAGGAGACTGAAATGTTGGCACTAAATCGAGATTGTTCTACCCTTTCGCGAACAACGTATAGACCTTTTGTCCAGACATACAAGTACGTTATGAAGGCGACCTCTGGGAATCATCAGGTGTCGGAGAGAGCACGGGAGCGTCTTGTTACTCCTGCCCTTTTTCGTACTTTTTATTCTTTTTTATTTCGGCACTTGATCTCAGACTACAGCTTTAGCTACAGAAGCAGGATGGTAACGAGGCTCAGGGCATTCTACTACCTGAGATACGATGAATTGTAACGCATCACCCACCGCTCATCACCGATCGATTTCACTTGCGTTCTAAGAGAATACTGAAGTAATGAAATCAAACGCCAGATAACGCTCTAGCAGCATGTACCCAGAACAGACGAACAAGGAGAAAGAAGGGTGGAGCTGGGGAACAGAGCATTTTAGGTATTGTGGTGCGCCAGTGGGTGAAAAGAATTTCCGGGGCCGTTCACCAAAACTCAGGTTGGCTGCGTAATTTATTTGGTCTTAAGTTGAGGCTTGGGCTGGAGGTGTTTTTCTTGGAAGATGTGGACAACTTGTGCCGTGCTGGATGGTATAGTCGGATCTACATTTCAGCATGAATGAGCGTTGATTGCAACCAGGCGCGGGATGGTCCTTGTTACGATTATATCCTCGTCTCCGAGCCTTACAAAAGCAAAGACACCCTAGTCCGTCCTCCAGTCAATGATCATCAGGAACCGCGTGACGATCACCGCCTGCCAAGCCAGATACATCGACCCTCATCCCTGGTTCGAAGGCAATTTACGGCGACTTTCTGCAGACGAGGTAGGATTGACCCTCACTCGACGGCTGGCTCAGGTCGCATGAAGCAAGCCTGGTCATGGGCTGGGTGAAAGCTCAGGCGAAAGCCATCTGCCAACTTTTCCTGCCCTGTAACTCTCTCTATCCTGACCTCGGCAATCGCCAAACGTGCGCCATTGCCCAGCCTTGATTCGACCTAACCATCGCCTTCCCCCCCTTCTTTGACCATCTCCCACCTTCCGAGAGGAGTAGTGACGCCACGTTCCTCTTGACTTTTGACCTTGAAAGGAATTCCACGATGATATGCATGTGGGTGCGGCTAGACGCATGACCATTGCTAGGGGCTGCTGCGAAGGCCAATCGAAACATGATGGATGCCCACCTGTCCGGCCTGGTGTTTCCGTATCGTGGCCAGTCGACGGAGGGATGGCAGTTATATCCCAGCTGTCGGCGACAAACTTCTCCAACTCAACCTCGGACCCTTCCGTTAGGCTCAACGCACTCCCTGGTTCCTGGACCAGCGGGCATGCAACCATCACGAGCCCTTACCATCCACTTAGTTCACGCCCAGTCTTCACTGTGGTCACGATATCGAATAACGCTTGTTCCCGCGTCAAGGTATGAAAAGCATAAGACCCTGCGCCGAGGAGCCAAAATGGCGGATGTAGCAAGCCAACTCGGGCTTCCATGCTTTAGAGTCGCGTACACCACTGTACTCGCCGTTGGTTATTTCTGTATTTTCTTTTGGTCTTAAGAAATGGCATTCGCCAAGTTTGCACTCAAAGTTCTTTCTCTTCTTACTCTGTTCCGCCCCAGTGTTTCCATTCCTACCTCTTTCAGGCGCGCGGCCGAAGCAGCGGGAGTCAAGGAGCGACAATCAAGCATACCGGCCTATGCACTGACCTATGGTATATTCACGCGTAGGATAGTTGCGAATCATGCCCGCTGATACGTTACTGTTCAAACAGCACCTATATTGTACCTGGACACTCAGGAGAGCCATTTCCCTTCAGACCTTGCGGCTCACCTAACGCATGTGACTGCGGAGAGCAATTCTACTGCAGTGTCGGGAGCTCCGTCACCACTTACATTGGACAATCTCAACGCCCTGAACAACCTCGGCGGCACCAATGTCTACCTGACTTCCAAAGAGGGCATCAATGCCAGTCCCCAACCAGCGTGGTTCAACGGTGTTGCACCGGACAGCACTGGCACTACTCAAGGGGCTACTTCCTGTGCCATTATCGTCGCAGACAAAGGAAATGGAGAAGTTGACGTTTTCTACTTTTACTTCTACGCATATGACCAAGGAAACAAAGTATTGGGAATCGAATTTGGAGACCATGTTGGAGACTGTAAGTACTGCAATGTACCATTTCCTCATTATTACTTCCAACTTCAACGTCCGGGATCTTCTCCGCTGGATATTTGTCACTGGAGCAGACAAAGCCGAGACATGCCGCCCTCATCAATGTGACTACGATTGGCTAGGGAGCTAATATTGGGATAGGGGAACACAACATGATTCGATTTCAGAACGGCGTGCCTCAGTCCATCTGGTATAGTCAACACAGTGGAGGAGAAGCATTCACTTATAACGCAACACAAAAAGTCGGCGTACGGCCCGTTACCTATGTCGCCCGTGGGACACATGCCAACTACGCGATTTCTGGCGTTCATGACCACACCATCCCAGGGCTCAACCTTCCTGCAGGGCCTCTCGAAGATTTCACTTCCCAAGGTCCGCTCTGGGATCCTACGAAAAACGCCTATACATTCGCATACTCGGTCAGTGGCAGCACTTTTACGCCTTACAGCTCTTCCACTCCTGTCAACTGGCTTTACTTCAACGGAAAGTGGGGGGACCAGCAATTACCGGATAATGCGAAAGGGCAGTACGACATTTTTGGACAGGCCAAGTACGTCTCTGGGCCGACTGGTCCCATGGACAAAAATTTGGGAAGGGCAGACGTTTGTCCAAACACCCCGTGTGTGATACGGCCAGTGCTGGTTCCATAGTCTGGCGAGGGGAAAGGAAGCGATGTCAGATGAACAACCACATAGTGAGGAATATAATGATATTAAGAATTGGCCCGTTCAATACAATTTCGCGTGTCGGATGTAGCCTTGAAACACCCAAGCTGATTCCTGATTATACTACGCGTCCGAAAGCCTAATGAGACTGGCAAAATATATCTCACTGTATGCCCATATAACTATTCTACATATTGAATTCTGACTTTCTCAAGTATTCATATAGCCAGTGACCATCCGGGGTCACGTAGGAGTGAAAAGAACCTGTCACAGTCGCTCAATCTGCCAGCCTGTAGCTAACGAGCGTGTCCACTTTGTGACTCGTGGTGCTGAAGCTCCGAAGCTGTACCTTCTCCCCATTCTTGATCTCTTTTGCATCGCTGTCACCCCACTCGATCGGTACATCCGAGTCCGCATCGGCATAAACAAGCACATTGAACGTGCAGTCGCCGTCTAGCATGGGCAGAAACGTTACCGATGCAGTAATTTGGCGAAATATGGCTTGAATCTCGCCTTGTATTTCCGGCTCAGATTTCTCAACAGGCGCGGCCGCAGGAGCGACCCCTCTGCTTAGTGTCAGCGACGCTTCGTAGTCGTTGCATAAATAGCATACTCTGGTTCTGCATTCTCCTTGTCCGCACTCTTCTTGCTGGACCGGTGCTTGGCGGACTTCGCTAGGATCTGCACATCGAATTGCCACCGCTCAATATGTTCACCAGATTCTTTGCTTGTGATAACGAGCACTAGCTTTGAGATTTTCCCTCCGATCATCCACTTATCCAGCTGTTTCATGATCTTCTTAATATATGCTTTGACTTGATCGTCGCAGGAAACTGGGGATGTTAGCTTCTATTTTTCCATCTCTTCAGTCCAAGATGTCGCAGACCGAGCATATTGAGGCCATATTTCTTGACGCTTTTGAACGTTAGCTCGTGAGAGGGAAAATGTGGTGTGGCTCACGGGGTGAAGTCTTCAGCTGGGTAGACGCCTCGTTGGAAACTGGAACGTCAGCTCCTTCCTTTGTCGTAGTATTCAAATGGAGTTTCTCACAGGATTGTGTGAAGAGAATATTCGAACTCGCAATCAATCAGCTTGTGCAGAAGTGGGAAGATGTTTGTAGACTTACGAATTCCGCGACAAGTCTGGAGGAGCCTGCTCAGCGTTAGTAGAAGACAAGGCGAAGACCTGTTGTTTCTCACCTTTCAAAGACAGTTTGTGAACTTTAGACTTGTCTTGTTTGTCTTCCGCCATCGAAAGCTGTTGGGACAGTCGCCGCTGCTATCTCAAGATTTTGGCTCATCGTCTGTTAACGATTGTTTACGCTGCAGCCTCTCCGCACGTTGGCCGGGAAATGCGGATCCGAGGATGGGCCGAGGAATGACTTGGGCCGGGGCGATTTAAAGATTTTGTCGACTTGTTGACGTTCGCCCTTGCTTCGCGCATCCATGCGACGATGCTTTGGAACATCAGCGCGATGGTTTCGAGCTACAAATACCTTCCTTAGCCGACTACGACCATGGGGCGCCACCTCCTGTCCGCTCGCCTTCTCCCGATCTTTTGCGACCACGCCGCTCAAACGCGCCCAGTCCCAACACACTGTGTCAGATCTCGAAGAACGCATTGCTGCGATCCCAATTGACCGTTTTCGAAACTTTTGCATCGTTGCGCATGTCGACCATGGAAAAAGCACGCTCAGCGACCGTTTGCTCGAGCTCACTGGCACCATTGAGCCGGGCGCGAACAAGCAGGTTTTGGATAAATTGGACGTGGAGAGGGAAAGAGGGATTACTGTAAAGGCGCAGACATGCACCATGATTTATAAGTACAAAGGAGATGACTACCTTCTGCATCTGGTGGACACCCCTGGCCATGTCGACTTCCGAGCAGAAGTGTCTCGAAGCTATGCTAGCTGTGGAGGAGCTTTGTTACTGGTTGATGCTAGTCAAGGTGTGCAGGCGCAGACCGTCGCGAACTTTTATCTCGCTTTCGCACAAGGGCTACAGCTTGTGCCGGTCATTAACAAAGTCGATCTTCCCACTGCAGACCCGTCACGTGCCTTGGACCAATTACAGAATAATTTTGAGCTTGATCCGAAGACCGCGCTACTTGTATCTGCTAAGACAGGCTTGAACGTGGAAAATCTGCTGCCCACTGTTCTTGAAAGAATTCCTGGGCAAGTGTTCAGCCATGAATGACAGTCTTTTCTAACATTTCACAGGCCAATCGGGGACCGAACTAAGCCGCCTAGAATTCTTCTGGTTGACTCCTGGTATTCCCAATTCAAGGGAGTCATTCTGCTCGTCCGAGTTTTTGATGGCGAAGTCAAAGCCGGAGACCAGATAGTGTCATTTGCGACTGGCGCAAAATATACTGTTGGAGAGGTTGGGATCATGCACCCAAATCAGGTGCGACAAAGTCTCCTCCGCGCTGGACAAGTCGGCTATGTCCATTTCAACCCTGCCATGAAGATGAGCGCAGAGGCTAAAGTCGGAGATACATACACAAAGGTAGGGTTTGAGACCAAAGTCCAGCCTTACCCAGGATTTGAGGAACCCAAAGCAATGGTCTTTGTTGCCGCATTCCCTGTTGATCAGTCCGATTTCATACATTTAGAAGAAAGCATTCATCAGCTACTGTTGAACGATCGTAGCATCACGATTCAGAAAGAGTCATCCGAAGCTCTTGGTGCAGGATTTCGCCTTGGTTTTTCGGGCACGCTCCATTGCTCTGTCTTTGAAGACCGGCTGCGACAGGAGCATGGGGCCAGCATCATTATCACACCTCCAACTGTCCCTTTCAAGATCAAGTACAATAATGGCAAGGAATCCATAATCACCAATCCCAATCAATTCCCTGATGATGATGTTTCTCGCAGACTCGTCACCGATCTATGCGAGCCCTATGTTCTTGCAACCTTGACGTTCCCCGAGCAGTATCTAGGGAAGGCTATCGAGCTGTGTGAGGGCAATCGCGGGGAACAGAAATCTTTGGAATACTTTACCTCTTCGCAGGTCATACTCAAGTACGAGTTACCGCTCGCCCAGCTTGTGGACGACTTTTTCGGGAAACTCAAAAGTGCCACACAAGGATATGCAACTCTAGATTACGAGGAGTCAGATTGGCGTAGCAGCAATATTGTCAAGCTTCAATTGCTCGTCAACAAGGAGCCTGTGGATGCGGTGTCGCGTGTCATCCACAACAGCCAAGCACGATATCTTGGTAAGAAGTGGGTCGAGAAATTCAAGGAACACGTCGACCGGCAGATGTTTGAGGTCATCATTCAAGCCGCCGTGGGCAAGAACATTGTAGCCAGAGAGACTCTTAAGCCGTTCCGTAAGGATGTCTTACAAAAGCTACACGCAAGTGACATTTCGCGAAGGCGGAAATTGCTGGAGAAGCAAAAGGAGGGCCGGAGGAAATTGAAGGCTGTAGGAAACGTGTCGATAGACCACAAAGCTTTCCAGGCCTTCTTAGCCAAATGATCATTCTGTACATCATCACCTTGCTATGCCCTAGGCTCTTTGGGCGCGAGTGTGAGGAGCGGATGATTGACGAGGTAGTAAGTGAGTGGTGGAGCTCGAGGTTGAGGGTGAAAGCTGCGATATCGATAGGCAATTCGTCACCCCGCACCAACGTTGGAGATTTTTTCTCGTAGCAACCATATGATTCACACTCAGCACTCCCTACCAGGCCGCTTTGAGCTGCAAATAAGACTTTTAAATCACCTGCCGCTCTTCAGAGCATCTGCTCCCGACTCCAGAGCTTCTTTCAGCCTGCCCTAAGATGCGATAGCCACAGGAGTCTGCCCGCCCAACCTCGCGAGATCAAAGTTGGGCAAGCGGCCACCAATCTCCCTACAGGATGGAATTTCGGGACGAGAAGTGGGCCAAAGGTTATGGACCCAAGGCTCAGGTGATTGATAGACCTCCGAGAATAATTAAACAGCTCAAATTCGGTGTTCTGTAAGCCGACTCTAGCGTCACATCCCAATTTGATAGCTGACGGGCTCAATAGCTCCGAACAGGACACCCTCAACCAGTCACAAATAGAAGTGTCACATAGACATATCTTCGATCGCGAGAATCTCAACGAGATCTCCAGACATGGCCCCCTGGACGGACGCATGGGCACTTGCAAGAAGCAAGTCAAATGCGACACCTGCCATGAAACTATGCAAGTGTGCAATGGTCACTTTGGCTATGTGAAGCTTGTGCTGCCCGTGTTCCATGCTGGATACTTCAAGCGAGTGATCGCTATCCTACAAAGCATCTGCAAGGTATGCGGCAGGACAATTCTCCTGATAAGCACTTCTGATCCGCTTCTCAGGACTGCTCTAGAATCCTTCTCCCAGAATTAGACCGTCGCAAATACCTGAAACTTCTCCGAACGCCAAATTTGGACAGCCTAAGATATCAAGTCCTTGTGAAGAAGGTCGTCGACCAATGTCGCAAGCATCGTACATGTTTGGAGTGTGGTGCTACCAATGGCCAGGTCAGAAAGGCAGGCTCTAGCGCCCTCAAAATTACCCACGACAAGTTCAAGGCCTATAACACGTCAACTGCGGCCAAGAAGGTCGCTCCAGCGAGCAAGATTGCCTTCGACCGGTCCTTCACAGAAGCTAGGAAAGCGATCCCAGAAATTGAGAAGCACATGCGGAGAGCAATGGACGACCTCAACCCACTACGTGTATTGAAGCTCTTTCGGCGCATGGCTACTGCAGACTGCGAGCTCTTAGGATTCCGGCCAGGGACTACTCCCGAAATGTACCTATGGCAATCCGTTCCTGCTCCACCCATCCCTATCCGCCCTACCCAAGGAGAGAGAGACAACACTATTGTAGACGATGTGACGCAAAAGCTTTCAGACATAGTTGGCGCCAATGTAAATCTCAAAGAAGCTATTCGTGCTGGAGTCAGTATCCAGACGATAGTCGAGTTTTGGGACTATTTGTCCCTACAGGCTGCCATGTATCTAAACAGTGAAATACCTGGCTTGCCTAAAAGCGAGGGTGGAAAACCGACTCGAAGCTTTGTCCAGAGGCTGAAAGGAAAAGGTGGACGTTTCCGTGGGAATCTATCCGGCAAACGAGTTGACTATTCCGGCCGCACAGTTATCTCCCCAGACCCAAATTTGAATATTGACGAAGTTGCTGTACCAATCCACGTCGCAAAGACTATGACTTATCCCGAGCGTGTGAATCGGTACAATATAGAAAAGCTCCGAGCACGGGTGCTGAACGGGCCAAAGAAATGGCCTGGTGCAAATTTCGTTCTGAAGGAGTCTGAATTCAGCACCGCTTCTCATCCACAAACTATAAATAAGATGAATCTTAGATATGGTGTCCGCCAAAACACAGCTGCAAATTTAAAGAAAGGCGACATTGTTCAACGCCATCTGGATGACGGGGACATTGTGCTATTTAATCGACAACCGTCCCTTCATAAATTAAGCATCATGAGCCACTACGTTCGCGTCCGACCACACAGAACTTTTCGGCTGAATGAATGTGTCTGCGAGCCGTACAACGCTGATTTTGATGGGGATGAGATGAATATGCACGTCCCTCAAACAGAAGAGGCAAGGACCGAGGCTATGCTACTCATGGGTGTGAAGAACAATATCGTGACTCCGAAAAACGGCTCTTCCATCATCTCAGCTATCCAGGATTTTGTCACTGCTTCCTATCTTATAAGTAGTCAAGATGTATTTTACGACCGGAAGACTTTTATCAGTGTCTGTCTAGGAATGTTAGAGCAAGAGACAAATTTTGCTTTGCCACCTCCATCTATCATCAAACCTCAAATGCTGTGGACCGGTAAGCAGATTTTCAATGTACTGATGCGACCCAGCAATTGGTCACCAGTACAGGTGAATTTGGACGCAGAATGTCGAGGCTTCAAGGCTCAGAAATGGCCATGGCTGAAGGCAGTGTTGGCACCGGAGCTCGCCTCTCAGAAAGAAATGGAAACCACAAGCAAGCATCCTGGTGATAAGGACCGACAAGACGACAACCACCTTTGCATTCGGAATTCCGAGATCATGTGCGGTCGTATGGACAAAGCGACTGTTGGATCAGGAAAGAAGAACTCGTTGTTCTATGTTCTATACCGTGATTATGGTCCGGAAGCTGCTGCCCAGAGCATGAACCGGCTCTCAAAAATGTCCGCCAGGTGGCTTACGCTACAAGGGTTTTCAGTCGGGATCGGTGATGTGACGCCAACCAAGCTGATTGAGGGTAAAAAAACTCAGTCTATTCATAACGCTTTTGGCGAATGCCAAAACCACAGCCAGAGGTATCAATCCGGGACACTGAAGCGAAAGGCTGGCTTAGATGAAGCTGGTACACTTGAAGCAGAGCAGGTTCAAAGTTTAAGCGCAGTCCGCAGTGAGCTTGCAAGCATCCTTAACCAGGAACTTAGCACTCACAATACGCCGATGGTCATGGCCAGTTCAGGCTCAAAAGGTTCGAATGTCAATGTGGCACAGATGATGGTCTTGCTTGGACAACAGGACATTGAGGGTAAACGGGTTCAGGACGGCTTCCAAGATCGCACATTGCCCCATTTTGCAAAACATGCACGAACCCCTCCTTCCAAAGGATTTATTGAGAACAGTTTCTTTTCCGGATTGAAACCATACGAATTTATCTTTCATGCTGTAGGCGGTCGTGTTGGTCTTGTCGATACAGCGGTGAAGACAGCAGAAACAGGGTACATGTCTCGCCGCTTGATGAAATCTCTCGAGGACCTTTCAACGCAATACGACGACACTGTGCGAAATTCCGCAGCGAATGTCATTCAATTTCAGTTCGGTGACGATAAACTAGACCCTGTCGATATGGAGGCTGCTGCAGCTCCTGTCAATTTCGAGCGAACATTCACTCATGTTGCCGCTACTACATATAAGGAAGGTGATCCTAGCCTTCGTCCGCTGCAGATTTTGGACACGTCTCAGGATTTGTTGATCGAACATAGGCTCAAAGTTCCCCGAGAAGATCATAAAGGCCAGCCTTTAGACTGGAATATCGAAGATGGAACTGGAGGCGAACGATTCATTGACGCACATGAAAGTGCTCGAGGATTTTACGACCAGATTGGCGACTTCTTACGAGACAAAGCTAGAACCCTCGAAGAATTCCAAGGAGAAAAGCAAGGCTTGGAAAGCGTGCAATGGCCAAAAGATATTTCTGAAAGCAATGACCTAGGCCGAGAAAATGACAGAGGCGTCTCAAAAATCAAGAATTCAACGCCCAGGAGCTCTGGTAGAAACAAGCGAAACCTACAGACTCCGCTACGTACAACCGCCACATCTTCGAGAAAGCGCAAGAACGCTGATGTAGATTCACCTGTGGAACAAAAGACCACTAAGCGCAGTCGGATCGGTAGGCATGGGGACATTGTGGCCCAGGCACAAGATCAAGGCACGCCTCACTCCATAGACATGGTACAACGCGTTCCGCCATCAACACAGTGTCGGTTTGACCTTACCTTCAAGATATCCGACAGAACTATCAAAGAATTCATCGCTTCTTGCCTAGAAAAGTATAAGAAGGCGCAGACCGAACCAGGACACGCTGTTGGAGCGGTTGGGGCGCAGTCTATCGGCGAGCCTGGCACTCAAATGACGCTGAAGACTTTCCATTTCGCCGGCGTTGCAGGAATGAGCCTGACGGCCGGAGTCCCACGTATAAAGGAGATCATTAATGCGTCTAAAGAGATAAGTACACCAGTCATCACGTGCACATTGATGCGAAACGGTGCTACTGGCGAGATATCGGAGCGATTTGCGCGCATTGTCAAAGGACGGATAGAGTCTCTAACTCTTGGTGACGTGACCAGCGTCATTGACCTTGACTGGAGAACAAACAGGCACTGGTCGATCACCATACATCTTGCCACTCAAACTATTAATGAACTGGGGCTTGACTTGACGGCTATTAAGGTCAGCAGAGCCATCCAAAAGCACCGCCACTTTCGATCTAAGGATCTCAAAGTATTTCCCTTGGCCAATTCAAATGACAAGATCATCGTGCAGATCGACATGACTATGGCCGATAAAAAGAGAGCATCGACAATCAAGTTGGACCAACTCAATCTTGCGGAAATGTCAGTTCGTCTAAATCATTTCAAAAGACTGCTCCCTTTGATCCATGTTCTTGGCCATCCACAAGCTAGTCGCGTAGTAGTCAATGCTGAAGATGATCCAGAATCGAAAGATATCATTCCGAAGAAGAAGACACATGAACAAGATTTGCTAGAAAAGTATGGAAAGAAGAAGCAGCTGGTGGCTGAAGCTACCTCTGCAAATTACCAAGGCGGATCAGCCAAGCGTCAACTGAGCCTTCCAAAGGACGAAGCGCGCTTGAAAGGTGTCAAAGAAGAGGACGCTCCAGCGAGGACCTCAACCTCCAAAACAGACGAGAACATCAAGATGCACAAGTTACTTGTCGAAGGGTATGGGCTTCGCTACTGCATGAATACCGATGGAGTGGACGGAACGCGGACAGAAACGAACTCTGTCATGGAAACCCTGACGGTACTCGGCATCGAAGCTGCGCGCGCAAAAATCATCACAGAGCTCCAGAGCGTAATGAAGGGCTTGAACGTCGATCCACGGCACTTGGCGCTACTCTCTGATGTGATGACCTTTAGAGGCGAAGTGCTCGGCATCACACGTTTTGGCCTCGCAAAGACGCGAGACTCTGTTCTGCAGTTGGCGTCCTTTGAGAAGACAGCAGATCATGTTTTTGAGGCGGGACTTTTGGGCAAGACAGACAAGCTTGACGGTGTCAGTGAATGCGTTATCGTGGGAAAGCCTATGCGCATTGGAACTGGGAGTGTTGAGGTTGTGCGGAACATGAACTGGAGTGAGAAATTCATTAAGCGAGAGCCAACTATTTTTGACGATTTCTGGCGACAGGAGGATCAAGGCAAGCCTTCAGATGGGAGTTGACTTGGTATCTTTGAAAGGGTCTCTGAGAAGGGCTGAGTGGTTTTGCACAGCGATGGCGAATGGACGGTGGAGCAAAAGGGATGCGAGATTCTTTAGATACCCAGCATAGAGCATACTGAAAGCATTTGGCGCATCACTATAGAATTTGACGCATGACTATAGAATTTGACATATCGCTATAGAATTTGACGCATCTCTGCCATTGTGCTGGCTACTGATCTGATGACGTCACGGGAACAGAGAGATCGGCTACAGACGCGTTAGTCGCGTCACGCGTCTCGCCATTCGCGACATGCCGTAGTAATGCTCAATTAAGCTACCGTGCAGGTCAGACAATTTTTTGTAGAACATGGTATTGTTATACAGGTCTTGTATTTTTCTATCTGCGCTTCTCGTTGGACGGCACATTGCTGGCCCTCTGAAGTGTTTCTGATGGAGGAACCAGTTCTTCTGGACACCCCTAAGCGAACTGCTCTTTGCGCACGATCCACGACACTCCGAGCCGATCTGAAACGATGGGAGAAACGTTTCGCTGAAGATAATGATGGCCGTAGGGCGGGAAGGTCAGATATCAAGCAGCATCCAGATATTGCGGCGAAATACAAGGAGTACAATCGTGTCCGGGACCTCCTTACTAGCAGAGCACCATCAGACTCTGTTAATCCATCGAGTTCTCCCCACGGTCACGGATCAAATTTTGGGGATAGAAAGCGAGACTCTATTATTAATGGACGATATGCCACACCACGAAAGAAGGATTCACGATCCAGCGTACAAGGGCTGCAACCTTACACCCTCGACCCATACGATGCTCCGTCCAACGCCTCTCCGCAGACCCAAACATCATTGATCCGCCCGATAATTGGTCCTACACCGCACAGAGATGGTAGAGCCCTCGGCCTATTCGACCTGCTCGCCAGATCCGGCTCGTCGCAGGCCACGCCTTCATCTCGAAAACGAAAGGCAGATGCTCTGCAAGAGCTCAACGGCAACATTGCTCGGACGCCCAGCCGGAGATTAGGAGAGGACCATTTCGGTAGTGATATATTGGGGTGCTCAGCTAGTGGTCGGAACAACGAGAATCGAAACGTCTCCCGAGAACGGTGCTCGCGTACTCCTGCCTCTCAAGGACGGAAATTTCTACTAAGTCACTTCTTCGCTACACCAAATGCGACTCGTTATAACGCTATCGATGAAGAAACTCTCCTTGAGGGAGCATCACCAAAGATACCTTCAATGAAAGTGCCTCAAGAGATGTCCAGGCACACACCAAAGGCTACACCACGCCGTGAAGGAGAGGATTCTGTCATGGCAGCTACGCCATCATTTCTCAAGAGACCGTCCTTCAATCAAAGGCTACTTTCTATCTCTAACAAAGGGAATTCTCCACCCGCAAACTCTCAGCCTTTCTCATTTTCGAGCCCTGAAGCTGTTAGGACTGGCCCACCAAACCTGCGTCCGAAGAATAGTAGAAGTCTTAGCGAGATTGTGAAGAATCTCCAAAAGTTAGACGATGAGCGGGATGATGACGATCTAGATGCCCTTCGAGACATTGAAAATGGCCAACCGGTGCCACAAATTCTGATTGCTGACAGCCAAGGGGAGGATGTAGAAGGCAGAAAAGAAAAGTTGACAGATCTTAGAGAGTCAGTAGAGCATTCCAAAGAGCCTGAACCTGACCCTGTCCGGACTTGGAAGAAGAAGGGCCAGAAACGTACGACAAGACGAGTAAATATGAAACCATCCTCCGCGAGACCTGTCGAGTCTCCCGAATGGAATGATGATGAAAGCGAGGACGAGCTTGCTTCTGTGCAGGAGACGCAGTTTCAGGAGTCTCTTCCTCCTATGAAAGACGATTTGGATTATGTTCAGAGTGAAAATGAGATGCTTCGGTCTGAGAAGAAGCAAAAGAAAGCATCACAGAAGGGACGGGCTGAAGTGACAGCCCACAACCCAGGACAACCGCCAAAGAGCAAGCAGCTGAAGCAAGGAGGAACTCAGGAAGACGGCAAGAAGCGGACATATAACCCCAATGCTGCATCTCGTCTCAACTTTAGGAGCCTGAAGATTAAGAACCGAAATTCCAAGGCAAAGGGCAGAGGCTTCGGCAGGGGTTTTGGCAAACGTAGATAGTTTTGACTAGGCATGATTCTACGACTTTACGACTACCGGGCATCCTACCATCATGATATCAAGGGTGATAAGTCGCATAGCTTATGATGTGGTCAAAGATCGCCGCCCCCCCACAAGCTCTTTACCCAGCCACGTCTTCGGCTCTCTTTTCTCCATCCAAGCCCACCAAGCCCTCTGCTCTCTCAATCATGGCACTGTCCTGCCCTTTCCCATTCTCTTTCTCTCTTCCGCCGAACAAACCTAGAACTGCATCCACCGTCGTATTCCCACCCGTCAGCACAATACCTACGTCCCACCCCTCTTCAGGAACCCTCTCCCGAAAATCCTCACAGAACATCGCTACCGCGACCCCAACCACCGCGCTGGGTTCCACCCAGACCTTCAGCCTCTCCAGCACATGCCGCATGGCCTCGCGGATCTGATCCTCCGTCACGCTGTAGATCCCTTCGAGCTTTCCCTTGTCGCTGATGATGCTCCACGGCAGCAGGCCCACAGGTGTGCGGAGACCGTCGGCGATGGTCAAGCTTGATACATGAGGGATGCGCTCGCCAGCGAGGAGGCCGCGGCGGCCATCGTCGGCGCCGGAGAAGGATGGTTCAGCGCCGAAGACGAGGGTGGATGAGGAGGGAGAGGGTTCGGAAAAAGAGACCGCAAGGCCAGAAAGGAGGCCGCCGCCGCCCAGGGGGGAGATTACGGCATCAAGGTGAGACTGGAGTTGAGATAACGGCTGGCCCTCGGCTGGTGTGAGGGGTGTGGTATGTGACGACCTGTTCTGGTGGACACTTGTGTGTGGCTTTTCCTTCACCAGCTCAATGTACTGCGTCTGCATCTCTAGACCTGTGGTGCCTTGTCCGAGGATGATGTTCTCATGATCGTAGGGAGGCACAAGGATAGCTCCAGTCGACTTGATAACCTCTTCAACCTTGGCTTCTCTTTCCACACTCGTGCTCCCGGAGAAGATGACATTCTTGGTATAGAGTTTCGTGCCGGCAATCTTGGACGGTGTGGATATAGAGGGCATGACGATGTAGGATGGGATCCCGAAAGTGTGAGAGGCGAGCGCGAGAGCTTGGGCATGGTTCCCTGGAAGAAACAATGTAAGTGAGGCCACCGTAACATGGAGACCTACGACAGCTCATTTTGCTCAAGTGTCACTTAACTAGCGATAACTTGAATAAAAGCTCGCTTTTGCCGACTTACCACTGCTGTGAGTGATCACTCCGCGCCGTTTGACCTCCTCAAGGCCAAGCTTCTCAACCAACTTTAGCACCGCATGATGCGCACCCCTGGCCTTGAACGCCCCTATTTTCTGATGATTTTCACATTTGAAGAAGAGATTGATCCTGGGACTTTTCGCGCCTGGAGAGCGTGGAGCGCACACAATTTCGTTCAAGGTTCGGGAGGTGAGGAGAGGCGTACGGTGGATATACGGCGCGATGAGCTTGTACGCGGCTTGGACAGAGAGGTAGGTAAGAGCGGCATCAGTTTTCGGCGCTGGACCTGCCATGGTAAGTCATCAAAGGTAAAACTGAGGACAATTGAACGTCATATGTCGTCAGTGTGTCTGCGGGAGTGGAAAAAAAACATGGAGGGGTAAACATCTCCAACTTTTGGTCTGCCGATCTCGGCGCCTAGTTAGGGGAAATGAAGGAGAAGAATTGAGGTGAGGTGAGGTGAGGTGATCATGTCCCAGCAGGGCAGAAATTCTCTATTAGAATGTATGTATGCTACCGAAGACTTTCGGACCACAAAACTCCGTACCATACTTTTGTGAGATCAGATCTGGTTCTCCGGCCGCAGTGATCTACATCAAGATGTCAGTTCAAGACACGCGGAATCAAAGAGGAAGGCATCTTACCTGACCGCCTTTCCTGCCTTCCAAATTTCCAGATCACGAATATCCTGCATTTCCTTCTCGTACTTCTCGCGGTAATCCGTTTGGCCGTTGAATTCTAAGCTTCTCTTCGTCTCTTTACCATCCTTGACGCTGTCATAAAGATCGCTGAATACCGGCTTCAATGTATCTTTGAATCTGCTCGACCAGTCGATGGCACCGCGTCTAGCAGTCGTGGAACACGCAGCGTACATCCAGTCCATTCCATTCGCGCCAATAAGGGGATAGAGGGATTGCGTAGCTTCTTCGACGGTCTCGTTGAAAGCTTCCGATGGACTGTGGCCGCGTTCGCGGAGCACCTCGTACTGAGCCAGGAACATGCCATGAATGCCGCCCATCAAACATCCACGTTCTCCATAGAGATCAGAGTAAACCTCTTTTTCAAATGTGGTCTTGTAGAGATATCCAGATCCGACGGCAACGCCCATGGCTACAGCCTTTTCTTCTGCTTTGCCAGTTACGTCTTGGTATACAGCGATCGATGAGTTGATACCACGACCCTCTCGGAAGAGCGTTCGCACAGTTCGGCCCGATCCCTTAGGCGCAACGAGAATCACATCGATGTCTTTTGGGACGTCGACCTTGGTGAGATCCTTGAAGACAGGTGAGAATCCATGGGAGAAATAGAGTGTCTATCGCGCAGTCAGCTATGGCAGTCTCGCATCCATCTTGGAAGTCCTCACTTTTCCTTTGGTCAATTGGGGTTTGATTGCAGGCCATGTCTCGCTTTGCGCGGCATCGCTGAGTAGATTCATTATGATCGTACCCTTGGAAATAGCTTCGTCGACATCGAATAGGTTTGTGCCTGGAATCCAGCCATCTTGTTCTGCTTCTTTCCAAGAGGCTCCGTTTTTTCGCACACCAATGATCACGTTCAACCCATTGTCACGTAAGTTGAGGCCCTGACCATGCCCTTGCGAGCCATAACCAATCAACGCAAGGGTGTCGTTTTTGAAATAGTCCTAGACGTATTAGTTCACCCATCTACGATTAGAAGGTTGGAACCGACAAGAAGCTTGTCCCGAGGCCAATCCTCTCGCTCTGCAGGCATCAGTAACTACACCTCATCGCCAAGGCGTGTAACCAACCGTAAACAGTCTCCTTTGTACCGGCAAAGTCAATGGTCTTAATGCCTCGAACGTGCTGTTTGTTGGGAGCTGTAACTGCTGCACGGGCAGCCACAGCAACCGCGGGACGGGCTGGCAGTGAAGATACGAAGGTGCGTCGCTGCGTCTTTGGTAGAGATTGTTTCGAGACTGCTCTAAGCGAGCGGCTAATTGTTTTGGAAGCCATGGTTTGTTAATGGGCAGCTGTCGAGGAGAATTCAGAGTCAGACCGCAAATAGGTCGGGGAAATTTTACGGAAAAGCAAGCTTCCCCTGCAAGCTGGGCTAGCGCGCCGGTATCGGGCTGAGAGGATTTAAATATCGTGGGATTGAAGCTGGAAGAGGCAGCGCCGATCCAACGCCTTTTCTATCCTACTTGTCCATGAGACTGAGCAGATGTTCAGTATCGACACAGTCGCCTTTCATCATGCGAAAGTTCCAGCTTGGCATTAGGGAAAAAGTCTGGCTTTGTTCAATGTGCGGGAATTACCCTGCGCTACCGTCTTGATATGGATCCGCTCAGCTGAATGCCATCAATGAGAATCTAGCGCAAACCATCGCTGAAATGCACTCAAAAGCCATCCACGCCCGAAATGATTGCCCGCCCTCATCGTAACACACGGTCAAAAGTCTGTCCTTTCACTGAACCACCGGACATCGCCGATCTTGCATTTCTCCGAAAGCCATCTCGATTTGATCTCAGGTCCTCGGCGGCTTCTTTGTTGAGAGGATCTGAGGCGTTAGGTTCAAGGAAGAGGAACTGTTCAGGAGACGTCAGAAGCTGCTGTGGAGCTGGGTTATGCCCGAGGACTGTTCTCACCTGTAGGCCAACAATGACCGAGTGTAGGTTCAGCACTGGCTTCCAGTCCTCTCGTAGAATGTTCAAGCAGACGTTACCCTCAAGATCAATATTTGGGTGATATATCTTTTGAGTACATTTGACTTTGGGTGGATCGTGCGGGAAATTCTGGTTGATTGTAAACGTAAAATGGAAGCTGCCTCCTTTGTACATGCCCTCGTCCGGTTCGATTGTCAATGTAAAATTAAGGATGTCGTCAGGGTTCGGGAAATGAGTCTTCATAGTGCTTCCGAGTGATAGCTCATTTAAGTCTGGGCGGGTGTTAGGATATTGGTCGACTCTCGTATATCTGCGGCGCTTCCACTGACCTTTCTGCACCCTGAGTTGAGCAGCTGTGACCTTCTTCTTCTTCTGCCCGCCACCTTGCGCCGCTTCATCCTTCTGCTGCTGCTGTTTCTGTTTAGGCTCGTTAGCGTGGCCACGGTGGCGAGAGTGCGAAAATTACCATAGACCATATCTTTAACATCGTGAACGCACCAAGCGGTATATCATAAAAAAAAGGATGCTGTGGAGGATGCAAAACACTAAAGGGGGAACTCCAGATCAAGGTGTTGGAGGCTGTTCCGATATGAAAGGGATTGGGCAGATTCCTCGACGGTCCAGAACTAAGACTCAAGGCGTCATAAGCGAAAGTTCTCAGAATGGAATAGAGAGCACGAGCACGTAGTAGGCGGTAGGGGAAGATAATGGTGAGAGGTCAAGTCTGCGGCTATCTGCTGAATCATGTTCGGTGATTGCGGCGGGATCACGTCAGGCCGCCGCAAGGCCGCATTCAGCCACTGCGAAGACATGTAGCCTTGAGGCTCGCTGCTGCCTCGCTACTGGTGGATCGGACTTATAGCCCTTAGATGCTTATGCTTGAGACGACTACAATAAATTGATCGGTTTATATGCCCCAAATGCGAATTTCCAGGCAACCTAGAATGTATGAACAAAGACAAATCATCGCAAATTTCGCTATGTGGAACTCAACAGCTATGTTGCTGAGAATCTAATTTACCAATCCGCCTAATCAAGTGTGATCAGTGTTGGAGCGCCTGCGATCCAGCTGGCCGTCATTCTGTAACAGTACAGATTTCATCAACATCTTCATGCTTTTGGAGATCACCTGCGGCGGAAACACCAGAAAATACCAGTCCTACCCAAGAACCAGCAGCATCCAATAAATCGAATGATAGATAAGCCAGCCGTTGCCCACAACAAAGACTGGAAGAACGTCGAGGTCCGGGTGTTGGCTTTGTCCTACAGCAAATTAGCAACTTCTCTCGTTGCAGGATCAGTCTGACTCACCGTAAATCCAAACTTGTCCAAACTGTCACTCGTGATGGCAACGGATAGCAATGCATTCGAAAAGATCCAAGTCGACACAAGCTTTGTTCTGAAGCTTTTGTACGAGTCCTCGAGGGTTTTCTCGTTATTCTCAACCGGAGCAACGTAGGGAGCCAGGGCGCGTTTCACAGTAGCTTCAAATTGACTGTCGATATCGGCCTGGGGTTTGTCAACTTCCTCGATGACGGTGGCTTTGCCCTTATCGTCCTTCTTGGTTTGGGCAGATGGGAGGACATCGGCTTTATCGGAGCCCTTTGTACCCCATGACACATCATGCCAATTAGAGAACGCATAGATCATCAAAATATTGATGAACGACGGCATGAGGAGCAGATATTGTCCAAATGATGTGAACATATGCCAGGGATCCATGTACATGAAGGAGGCGATGAAGTACAATCCAAATGTAGCCGCCAACGCAATGATGATGATCCCAGGACCAGACGAACCGAAGAACGTTTGTACAAATTTTGCTGTACCGTGGTCAGTGTCGATGTCTGTTCCGCCATGTGTAAAAGCCCTGTACACAAGGTACATAGAAAGGATGACGATATAGAGCTGGATAATGGCAAACACCGTGAAAGACAGGATATACGTCCATCTTGATCCTTTGGGCCGATTCCCGAGTGCCAGGATGAATTGGAGCAAGAGGAACGCCAAGTAAATGTACTGAAGCACGGTGTTGAGAATCGGAGTGACTGTGTTGCCAAATGGGAATCCCTTGTTGTCGTTTGACGGGCTGGGGTTCCCGACGAGAGCCATGATGACGGTGGTGGTGAGGTAAAATGCTGATAGCGCGAACCAAGAGAGAATGACCGAGAATATGTTGTAAAGCATTTGCAGGTGGAAGAAGAACATGCGAATGATGTTGTGACTGCTCTTGTACATTCGTGAGAAATGGATGAGGGCGTAGATACTGGCGGCGAAAGATCCGTTGAGCCATCTCCTCCGCTGGCCAATAAATTCAGGAGCTCCCTCAGGGACATCAGTTTCACCCTTTGAGGCCTTGACGTAGCTCAAGTGCCACTTAGATCCAGCCTTGGCCACTAGTTCGAAGCAAAGAATGCGATCCTCGGCCAAGAACATATTCTTCTTGAAGATATTCATGCCGTCGATACCCTTCTTGCCGTAGAGTTTAGAGAGAGTGTGGTCACCATGGAAATACTGATCGAGCGGTCGACCCATGATCGCGCGGAATCGATATGCTGAGAATGCACCAGGTAGAACGCTGACATAGCCGAACGAACTCTCCAGAGGCTTGTCGAGAATGTTGCTTATCTTGTACTCAAAGTTCTGAGCGGCAACAATTGGATTGAGCAATTTTCTCCATCCCGAGCCCAGCATAGCATGAATCTCTCCACAGGCGCCACCGAGATCTTTGTCATTGTAGAAGGCTTCCCACAAAGCGAGCAGCGACTTGGGTCCCGGTTTGGTTCCAGCGTCCAGGAGAATACAAACTTCGGGATTCAGAATACGCCCAAAAGCGTCGAACAGCCATCGGTGGGAATTGATTTTTTTGCTATTCTTTTGCTTCAAGCAAAACATCATCTGGACCGGAGGAAGAGTACTCGCACTCTCGTCGACGGGTCTGATGAGTTGCTGATTGGAGGTCACAGAAAGTTGCGTGGTGTATTCAAAGATGTGCGCCACGGTCTCCTTCCCATCAACATCCCTCTTCATAATACCATCCTGATATATGCCAATAGTTGCAAGCACATCCAGGACCTCCTTATCGCAAGGATCGATTCCGTCAAATACTAGGCAAACAACAATCTTCTGCCATGCTGGGCCCCCTTTGTTCCAGAACTCGGAGCGCTTGAGGTTGACGATATCTCGAAGATTTTGCATGACCCCGTGCAGCGTGCGAGCGGTCAAGACTTTGTCTTCGTTGTAGTAAGTGATTGCAATAAGCAGCTCAGTATGTCTGTTATACATGGCAGGTCGAAGGTTGTATCCGTTCTTCAGAGTAAATTCGCTTGGATCGCAGGTGGCAGCGGTGTAGCGCATGTGGGAAAATTCTTCGCTGCCGGCTTCGAGATTTCGGTATCGGGGTTGGATTGCGTTTTGGATAGCACTTGGGACAGGGTAATCGATGCTCAACACCTGACCAACTTTGACTCTCCGCGTACCGTAGCGTTTCATCTCGTTCCCACCAGGAGCCTGGCGCTGCCTCCATTCTGCAGTCGAGCCTGTCTCGCTTCTGGCGTATGGTGAAGGCACTCTGGGAGGGCCGAATTTGACATGAGGATTTTGGAGCCCGGTGTCGGAGCCATACGGCCCACCATTGTAGGCTGGAACTGGAGGAGCATGAGGATCGGCACCAACGTAGGATTCGCTTAAATCGTATGTGCGAACGGAGGGTGTTGTCGCTCGGGAATGTGGTTCGTCAAAGGGGCCATTGAACGGACCGCTCTGCTGATGGAGGAGAGGTTCGTCATCGTGCGGGTTCTGGTACTGGTATTGCTAGAACCATTAGCATGAGAGAAAGAGTTGAGGAAAGACTGCGTACGCCATGAGGGTTTAGGTCATTGAGGTGGTGGCCATCGTTGTAGCCACGTTGGGCCATGTTGTAGGATGGCTTTCCAGCACCAAGCAGATGGAATTTAACAGTAGAATGAATACAACGCAGATAGAGAAATCACTGCAGAGACTGTGTAGCGGTGTATAGGGCTGTGGTGGAACCGGTCGACCAGCGAGTGGTGGTGGGGAGAGGATCAGGTGGGCTTGAGGTTCCCAGAGGTGGTAGATTTTCTTTGTTGGTTCGGTGAGACTGGCGGGGACAAGAACGGCGGTGGGATGTTGAAAGAGGATAAAGATGGAGAGAAGAAGGAAAGGAACAAAGAGACCAAAACGATGGATTTAAAGGTGGATGTGAATGTGAGTCTTGAATGCTCTCCCCGGCGATGGACCGTAGTATGGAGAGGGAGAGGTGATGGTGAACGAAAACTTGACTCCTGAAAGTTTAGTTTGGGCGTTCCTCCGGGCGCGCAGGGATCAACGGCCAGTAGGAAGCGGGTGACGGGCCTCCCTTGGCAGTTCAACGCCCAGTCGGCGGGTGAGACTCTGATCTTCTCCTTTCTCCGGCCGCCAACTTGAAACACAGCGTCTGCTCTCCCCCTATTCTTCTCGACTGCGGGTTTGAGATGGACGTTTTCGCTGCCACCAGAGAAGAAATGCACGAACCACGAATATTGCGACGTGCAGATGCTATGACTTGATCTGTCTCTTGCCAAACAGACTCCTTCATCACAGATGCATCAATACGACGCGGTGATGGATTCAGGACTACCGTTCGTATCGTAAGCGCAGCTGCAACCAAATTTAGACAGCCAACGCGGCTCCAGCCTTGCCTGCGCTTCCTCTGGTGTTGCTCCTTCGCCACGCCGGTGCTCACCCTCTGAGGCGGTGCACTGGTCTGGGTGAAAATCTGACCGAGAGAACCAAAGAGGTATTTGGTATCCGCCTTTTTCTGTTGTAATGCAACGATGGTCAATCGTACAGCAGGAGAGCGACTTGCTGTCGTATTCTAATTTTCCGGTCGCCGTCCAAATCCAAGGTCGCTACTGCGTGTCTGGTTTTACACTTTACGTCCTGCAATGCTCTCTTCAATAAAATCTTTTGGGTGTTGGGTCTTGCAATTCATTCGCGAAACCAGTGGATGCTAGACAGGACACGTCCTAGAGTGATCGCTACTTGCCTCTCCTGATGAATTTCCTCTGCTATGTGAATATTCCCCATGCAGGAGCTACAGCGACCATGTCTCAGGCCTCGCGAACCTCTCCATCGGCACCTGATGGTCAAATACTTCAAGGCAGGCAGGTCTCAGATAAGCTTGCATGAGCCATGGCGCTGTGGAGGGCAAGGCTTTGGCTCGACCGATGCGGAAGAAGTTTGGTCTGGATGTGCCAACGGACCCCGAGGACGTCTCTGGTCCACAGCCAAAACAGACAACATCGCGACCAACACCCGACTCAATGTCGAGACATGTTGGAAAGAGATTCATAGCATCATTTGGTCGGGGAAAGCAGCAAAAGGTGGGAATAATAATATCATCGACGGCGGGAGGCACAAGAATCATTCATCTATTTCTTTTCGCGGTCATCATTTAGAGAGGGCCAAGCGAGGGTATCAGCCAGGGCCTAGATCGCTATTGAGGGTGTCGGTGGTGCGATAGTGTGGCACCGAAGCGGCATGGCCAATTTCTCGTTATGGACAGTGTAGCGGTGCCAGTCTGGATTGGTATTGCGATTGTGCCCTGTGGAAGAAATGCATGAGCTTGCTGTTGAGCTGTTGACTCTTTGACTGCTGCAATGTTTCTTGGTTATTGTGCGTGATATTTCTGTCCTTCTCGTCTTGATTGCGCAGGAGCAACAGCCTTGACCCGGCTGCAGGGGTTTGCTGTTCGTGATGGCCATCATTGGCGCATGTGGGTGTACGCCCCCATCTGCCCACCTTTTCTGACCACAGCACGCCAATCATCGGCTCCCCGACCGGCATCTCGATGCTCCACCACACCCCAATCCCCCCCCGTAAGCTGGCAGGATCGCCCTTCTGGTTTAACCCGCTCTCTCCCTCCCTCATCTCATTTCTCGCCCGCATGGTGGACACCTTCCAACCCTCACCTCACCCGCCCCAGTGATCGTCGCGAACACTCTGACACTTCCTCATCGACCACTACCACCGCCATCACTACCATCAGGTCCCAAGACTCGAGTTCGAACATCGATTCGGTTCCTCACTGTCGTACTCGTCGTCGAGTTTCGCTCTTTCATGACGGTCTTTCTTTGTTTGCATCCTGCTTCAATCCGGCTGTTGACCCTTCGACCAGCGCATTATCAGACCCTCTCTCACGACGATCATCAGCCCAGCTGAAGCGATTAATTGACCATGATCTGATCTTCCGAATCGTCAACCGAAAACGACCACCGCTTCGTGTTATTGCCAGACCTTAGGCGGGCTGTCTGTCAGACCGCTGACATTCCTGTTCGAGGTTGTGCAATCCAACTTCATCCATTCGTTTCACGACCACTCTCAACCACCTACCGGACAACATCCAAGCCGAGCTCTCATCTTCCGAGCTAGCATTTGAATATCTCTTTAATCTCCATCCTTTATTTCATCACAATGGCTCCTGAAACTCCGAGTAAGTGTCCTGCCATACTATCCGGGTTATGTCTGACTCTTTGCAAGACTCCGGTCGAAACCTATTTCGCAGATGTGTCGAGTGTCCCACTGGTATTCCGAGTTGTCCAGCCTGCGCCAAAGATCAAGTTTGCCAACTGGTCAGCCAATCTTGCGACGCTTGTGCGAAAACAATATGCATCAAGAATTCTGGTAGCGGTTCCTCGGGCAAGCATTCAGCCCCGGCTGGTGCAATCGCTGGCGGCGTCATCGGTGGCCTTGTTCTCATATGTGCCTTGACTTATCTTTTCTGGCGATTCTGCATTCGAAACCGCCGGCGACAATGGGAAGAGCAAACCTGGTCAGATCAACAGAGCGAACACGAAAGCGTTGAGAAGCGCAGTCAGCTCGGCATGCATCCTGAGCACCGACAGTCGACTCGCTCTGTACATTCAATAGCCTCGACCGTCTTGACTCGAGCATCCAACGTCATTCAGATAGCCTACATTCCCGGCGTTACGAACCGTTCGCCGCCTGACACGCCGGGCCTGCTTGTACCACCTGTTCCACCATTACCGCTTGCTACCGTCAGCAGCTCTGCTTCCTCAACTCCTCACTACGAACATGATCAACATTTCTTCATGCCTGGAGACTTGCGGGACTCGACGTGGTCGGGCTACACAGACACGACACGTAACAGCATCAGTCCAAGCCTGGCAAGAAGTAGTGTTGCCACCACCATCTATCGAAACAATGCCGTCGTTGACCCGATCCCCGCGCAGCAACTTCGGGCCGGTAAAGCAGTCATAGTTCGAACCAAGTCGGGATCAAACACGCCAAACGCTCCTACTACCCCTCTACCAAGCTCGTCAGCACCATTGGTACCACAAGTCCCACAGCAACCCGACCCGAGCACACTCGCGGCCAGCAAAAGCCCTTTTGTAGGGCGAACTATGGTTCCTCGTCCTATCGAAGTCCGGAAGACACCATCAGGCAATTCGGTGCCGACCATGAAGAATCTGCAACAAGCGAAGACCGCCAATAAATCAGGTGCATCTAGCAAGAGAAGCAGTGGAGCCTCACATTCAAGGGCGCAACAGATTTCTTCCAGCGTCTCTGAAGTCTCCTCTGAGGATGATGCAGATCCACATTCCCGATCTAGGCTGTCCTTGATGGGGAAGCGCCCGGTGCATCAATCAGGCATCACGGTGATCGAAGATTCCCCCAACGTCAAGCAAGACGGTTTTGGAAAGAAGAAGAGAGGAAGCTCGTCCTCAGTCAGCCCAGAGATCCCGCAATGGCTTCCTGGCAATGAAGGTAGTCCCGGACCCAGTCACAGGCATAAACGAAGTAATGGCAGCCTGAACCAGCTGATAGAAGATGCCATGAATCGTGCACGAGACTCCAGCTATCATCATGGTCTCCAAAGTGTACCGGAGGACCAGAAGAAGGATGGTGGGCCATTTTCGGATATTAATGAGGTGAAAGAGAATCGACATTGAAGAGGGTATGGACTGGAGTTTGAAGGGGAATGATCTGCTTGAGCGATTTATTCTGGAGGACCTTTGAATTACTGGTCTTGAAATTTCAGCCAGGTACTTATTTTCACTGTATATACCCTTTACTTCTCATGCCACTTCTGGGGCACTTTTTCGTTGGATGTAGCCGCCGTGGTTTCCAGAGCCACAGGTGGAAAAATCGATGAAGTCGTTTTGCATCTTTACAGAATGTAACAAATAGTAATTGAGACTAAAATGGTCGTCTTGTTTATTTGTGCAGCAGTTACCCTGCTCTAAAGGTCCTTGGAGTTAGCAGGTGATTTACATGCCAAGAAACCGATGATATATCCCGATTCAGCCTAGGCCCAAGCGCGTCTCGCGTTCCCAAAAGACGCGTCCACAGCATCATGTAGCCACTGCAAGGAATTGGTGACCTTGACAGCTCGTCCAGGTTCTTCACAAATTTTGTACACTATGGGTCTTGAAATGCATCATGCAGAGCCTACGTGTAATGGAGATCAAAGGAACGATAACGACATTATCCTGTCCGATGCACTAGACCTTGAGTCTACAACTACCAACGAAGTGGCCGACGGCATAGAAACAATCAAAACCAACAGCACCGAAACGAACGTCAAGCTGGAAGACTTGTTTGATGATGACGATGATGACGATGATTTTCCGACCTCGAGCAATGGTGATAGTAACAACTTTACCAGCTCCCCACCGGCATTGGCATCTTCCAGTGCTCCTACGTCCACGCCAGCCCCAACTGCAAAATACTCCGATCCTGAAATAATGTACGCATTTTATCAAAGACTTTTCCCTTTTCGACAGCTATTCCTATGGCTCAATCATCACCCCAAACCTTCGTCGGACTTTGCGCATCGGGAGTTCGCTTTTACCCTACAGAACGACGCATATCTGAGATACCAGTCCTTCCCGTCTGCCGACCTTCTTCGGAAAGACATCCTCAAACTCAATCCCTCTCGGTTCGAAATTGGCCCCGTGTATACTACAAACCCTCGTGACCGTAAAACTCTGCGGAAAGCCAGCGCCTTCAAACCTCTTGCTAAAGAAATCGTATTCGACATTGACTTGACGGACTATGATGACGTCCGAACATGCTGCAGTGATAAGAGTATATGCGAGAAATGTTGGACCTTCGTCACAATGTCGATCAAGGTCGTGGATGCGGCGTTGCGAGAGGATTTTGGTTTCAATCATATCATGTGGGTTTACTCTGGCCGAAGAGGTGCCCACGCCTGGATATCGGATAAGGAGGCTAGAGATCTTGACGATGATAAGAGAAAGGCTCTCGCAGGCTACCTAGAATTAATCAAGGGAGGAGCGCAAGGTGGAAAAAGGGTTAATGTGAGGCGACCACTGCATCCTCACATTTCTCGGTCTCTAGACATCTTGAAACCATTCTTCGCAACAATTCTATCACAGCAAGAGCCATTCTTGTCAGAAGAGGGAAGCGAGCGTTTGTTGCGCCTCCTACCTGACAAAGCGCTAAATGAAGCATTGCGCAAGAAATGGTCCTCCAGTCCCGATCGACCTTCCGCACGAAAATGGGCTGATATTGATGCGCTTGCCCAGACAGGAGTGAGTAAGACTTTGGATACGAAACAGTTGATGGAAGCAAAGCAAGATGTCTTACTCGAATACAGCTATCCCCGCCTCGATGTTGCAGTTAGTAAGCATCGGAACCACTTACTGAAGAGTCCATTTGTCATACATCCGGGGACTGGGAGAGTCTGCGTACCGATTACGGCAAATGCAGAGACGGGAAGGGAGATCGACAAATTCAACCCGATGGCGGTACCGACGGTCACGACGCTTCTTCGGGAGCTAGACGAGTGGCGAGCTCCGAATGGAACAGACGAATTCGTAGAAGACGGACGGACGATGAGGCGATTGCAGGATTATGAGAAAACTGGGCTCCGACCCTTTGTGGAGATATTCGATCGCTTCGTGAAAGCAATTGTAAAAGACGAGCAAAAGGGCAAGCGAGAGAGGGAGGACGATGGCGTGGATGGGATGGAATTTTGAACAATGATAATGTACGCACCCTATTAGGCTCAGTGCACGTTTGGATCAATACTTTGTCGGCACTTAAGTATTGCTGGGAGGCAGCCCGCCTTTTTCTAAATCCATAAAACTGTTTGGAAGCCCTCCTCGACGTGCTTCAAGAAACAGTCCATACAATAGACGCGTTCTCTACGTTCCACCGCAATCTAGCAATACTCGAGGCTGGGTATCACGCCATTGTTGTGAGCTCCTCGAAGCTTCCTCTAAGCGTGACCAGAAGGCGGTCTCGAAATATTCGGCCTTTCTGCAAGCTCATTGACCATCTTGCTTGGTCACGGCCCTGTCCGCGTAGATGTGCATCCTCGGCTCTTGGTGTGTCTCGACTCATGCCACCGAATATTAAGAATCACCCTGTGCCCACCGCAGTAGGTGCCTTCCCGTCCTTCTTCTTCTTAGCCTTGCTCTTTTTTCCTTTTGCTTTCCGGTCCCTCTTCCTTAATCCTTCCATTCCTTTCTTGCAGACTTCGGCGTATCTAGAATAGAATGCGGCGGCATCGCTCGTTTGTACAATGGTGCTAAACTTCAGCTTTTGCTTCCGGTTGGGCTTCGAGAGTCCGTTGGATGCTCGCACGAGGATGGCACCATATTCTGGGGACTGGTGGCTGATGGACTTCTGAGTCAAGTATACAGAGCCGTGAGATGAAGCATGTGTTGAAGCGAGTAAGGTGGAAAGGCGTGTAAAAAACTGCTTCAGTCATGAGCGTCTTGTAAACCGTTGACAGAAATGTCATTCACCTCGTCGTTGCCAAGATGGTGATCAAGAGCCATCTTGCAAATTTGCAGGGCTAAGGCACTCAGAAGTAGGTTTGAAAAACTCAAGTGGAGAATAAATATACAATGTGGGTAGAAATGTCGTAGGGAGCAAATTGCGGACCTCAGGTACCTAATTTGAGATTCGCCTTTTGTGGTGCACTCTACTCGCTTTTGGTCTTGGCTCACCCTCTACTGCAGGGTCTCACGGCTCACCCCTTGCTTTATCTCGACCCATGAGCCACAGGTTCCTAATCTACAGCACGTTGAGCTTTCAAGACCAGTCATTACCTAACGGCTGTGGCGATATTGTCTCAAAGGCTGACTCAGTATTTCGAAAATTACGGCGCTTTCAAAGAAGCAGCAAGCATGGATAGCCCGTCAAACCTACCCGTTCCTAAGCACTACTGCTCCTAAGTTGAACTACTCCTTAATAGAGTTCTGGCATCCAAGAACTTATAGAGTAGCACCGCATCACTACAACATAGCTGGCCCTCATCTTGTTGGTGGCGCTATCCATACATTGGGAGAAGAGACGGCTTACTGTATTGTTCTTGGACTGTTCAATCATCCGAAGGTGTCTAGCAACAACATAAGGATGCTGACCACGATCAAGGGCATGAAGTGTCTTTTTGTCCGTCAGCAGGTCCCAAAATTGGCGAAAATGATAGCTGTGTCATCTCAACCAAGATGTTCCCTTCCAACACTTACGAGCTATAGGTCTAACGTGACACGCGCACTATCAATAGTGATGTCGCCGTCCTTACTTACTTCTTGATGAATTGGGACATATATAGGAATCTGCCACCAATGAAGGCGCCATATTCTGGCGTTCGTTTGGCGCGTTATCGCTATGCTGAGTCCTTAGCCCTGCATCTTGGAGCATGTTCGCTGGATAACGGCATTTGATGCCCTTAGTTATGCACCTTGAGCGTTTACGCCCCCTGTTCTTGCAATGCATCTTCCCTCGCCTACAAGAAACACAAGATCAAAACTAAATGGTATTGTCAGCTCTTCAAGATTGACAATAGTATTTGTGTCTCTTCAGCGTTGTTTCTGGAATGCTATGCTGTTAGCACAGACTAGGCGCAACAAAGTAATATCTGGTGAAAGCACAAATTACGTATATCGAACGGTCTACTAAACTACCCACAGCGTGAAACGGGTTCTACATCTCCTTCGTACATCATTCCAGATTAAATCTAGCGGAACGTCTTGTGAATACCACGTCTACCGGAACACTCCTTCTGTCTCCTTCGTTGAATGAAACATCTTGCCAAACATGCTCTAATTCAACACGCGAGCGACATTGGGTTCGCGCCCCCAGTAGTTCGATGCAAACCCGGAAACTCAACAGCTTTTTACAGATACGACGATCACACTCGGGTCACGTGTTGCACAAACCCATCTGTGAATCGGAGTTGTAAACTCAATCGTACATAAATATGGGCCTTGTTCGCTCAAAAATATGTCTTACCGAACAGTCGACCCATCATCCATACATCTTATTATCACCATGGCTGCTTTTCCATCTCCAACCTTAACGTGGCACACCAGAGCACACCAATCCATATCTCCCACCCGTCCCGAGCTTTCTGCGAGAGGAAAGACCGTGATAATAACAGGAGGTGGTACTGGCATTGGTGCAGAGACTGCTCGCTACTTTGCCGAAGCAGGGGCGTCTCGAATTGCACTTCTTGGCCGTAGGGAACAACCCCTTCTGGACACCAAAGCCTCTATCGAGCACAAATTTGCTGATGTCGAGGTATTTGCGGCCTCTACTGATGTCACGAAGGAGAGTGAGGTGGACGTGGCCTTCACAAAGTTTGTTGGTGACGGAAAAATCCACGTTCTGGTTAGCAACGCGGCGATCATTGGGCCCCAGGATTCCGTGAGGGATGCGGATGGTGACAAGTTCCTCGAAGCCATTCAGCAAAATCTCAAAGCGTCATTGTTCGTTGCGCAGGCGTTCCTTCGCCACGCATCGACGGACGCAGTTGCGATCAATGTTTCTTCGTCCGCTGCACATGTGAATTTTTCTCCTGCGTTTGCTTCATATAGCATCGCAAAGCTGGCCGTATTTCGGCTTTGGGATTCTCTAGCCTTTGCGAACCCGGAAATTAGCGTTTTCCATGTCCAGCCTGGCATAGTAGACACTGCGATGAATAGGGAAGCGGGAGGCATCGATGCTGTCGGCTTCGGAGATGACAGTAAGTGCAGTGATGGTTTGCTGAGTGGAATACTATGAAGCTGACTTTGACTAAGTTTCACTACCAGCAAGTTTCAATGTTTGGCTCGCTAGCTCTGAGGCGCGTTTCTTGAGGGGAAAGTTTCTATGGGCAAACTGGGATGTAGACGAGCTCAAGACTCAAGCCAAAGAGATTGAAGCGGGTACGCAACTTAGTATCGGACTTGTTGGATGGCCCTTTCAAGATGAAAATTGGAAGTTTCAGCCTACCAGTAGTGCTAAGCAAGTTTAACAGAGTGAAGAGAAAGATAATTTATGTTTGTGTGGGCGATTTCCGCTTGCCTGCCGAGTTTTGTTTAGAGCTAAGCATAATCCCGTCATAAACTCGGTCCTGATCCAGGGGGCGGGGGGAAAGGGTGGAGCGGGAGACATTTTCTACCTAGTAGGCCGTTTTGGCCTGAAAAACCCTCGACATTGACATCTGCGGAATAATAGTGGCTCCTGCGTGTCAACTGGCCTTGCTGGTCCTTAAGCTTGATATTCTGGCAAGCATACGTAACCATTTCTTGAGTCTTTCTCTCTTTATGCTTGGGGAGAATTATTTTCCAGGTAATCCTGCTCAACTTCGTAGCGCTGCTTAACAGTGTTTCCCCCTCAGAGACATTAGTCGGTCGTGATCCTTTCATCTCAACGTCTGCACAGCACAGCAACCCGATCTTTCTGTCCTTCTCAGCTTAGACATGAATTTGTGAGACAAGACACCTGCCAAGGAATTATTACAAATCTTTGATCAAAACTGCATTCGAAGAAGGAAACGCGGTGTCTTGAGCTCTTTCCTGGGGATTTGTGCCTAAAAAGCTAATTTCCGCTCCTTCACGGTTGTTATGATAGCACTGAAGCTTAGTTCTTTCTTGATGTACCCGTTTGGAACCTGATTGTCACCCGTTGCCGCATATTTATCCTTAACCGGTTGATCGTTAAGCCACGGAGATGTTTGAGGACATGATTGTGTCCCACGAGTTCCTTTGGAGCCAAAGAGGTATATCTTGCACATGCGGTAGAGCGGCATGAGAGTCGGTATGCAAGCACACAGAAGTCCAGTCTCACCTTCTATGACCGATAGGACCCCGCTGCAGTAGAATGTCCATGACGGTTCAAGGCTCCCAAATTTGTATTGTGCGTAGAAACGAAAGCAGCCGACGATCGTTGCGCTATCGCTCGGTTAGACGATTCACCGCATAGTCTGTACCACGCATTTCCTCCGAACTCTCAGGGAGCCTGACGGTTTCTGGGGGACATACATGAAAGCCAAGAGTATTACTGCGCAGATACCCACCCTTCGCGGCCGCGATAAATGAAGTCTCCAGACGAGCCGGATCGGAAGTAATGTAACGGCAACCTCTCCGAACATGTTTGGTATATTTATGCCTAACCAAAGTCCAAGATACGCAACATGGCAGTATTGGGGATTTGGATCCTCCCACCACTTCTCAACTGGTATACAGGTGAATATTGTCAGGAAAGAAGACGACATTGCCCAGGCGACATCGAAAGCCCCAACGAGGTAGCATAGGACGGCGAATTTGCGGTTGATGCTAAAAATGCGCAGATACAGACATAAGACCGAGCATCGAATCAGAGTCATAGTAGCTATGTAGCACAATGCGCTGGCGAACTCCCACTGTGAGCAGCGTCATAGGTTAAGACCAATTTCCTAGGGAGAGGCTAAAGGACGAACTTTCGCATACGAAGGCACCTCGGATCGACTTGATGGCGAAGTAAGATCATCGGCATGCAAACCGCCAGCGTCGTTGATAACTGCCAAGCGTTACTTCAGTTTCTGTTGAGTGATTGTAGCTGCTAACCTAGAATAGTGAAACCCATTTGCGCCATTAAAGCAGCCTTTTTAAACGTCAGAGATGTTGCAAATCTGCTCGAGGCTCTGCTGACAGACCGCAGCCAACATAAGTAGGCAATCATCCCACCACAACTTGACTTTGCTTAACCTTCGGGAGGTGAGACGTAGGATCACGGCAATGCCGGCAAAGGCTCCCAGAAGCACAAAGATGACGAATGCGGGATGACTCTCAGGCGGATCGTGAGACATCTTGAGCCCTGCTCTCTTGCAGACCTTAAGGGGCACGATTTACAAGGAATAGGGAAAAGGCGAGAAAGATGCAATATGAGACTTTGCTCAGGTTCTTAGTGGGAATGAAGCGGGAACGAGAGGTGGAAGTATCTGATTTTTAGACAGAGGTATGAAAGTTTCAGCCGCACATTCACTCACTTATTACAATCTCAACCTGGCATGATTTCACTGCCCCTTCACCTTATGCAAGACTGCAATGCGTCGACCCATCACTGTCTTAAATAGTGTTAAAGTTATATAAATGATATCGACGAGGACTATCCGACTAGAAATTAAATACAATAGAATGCCCTGAATTCAACATTGATACACGAGCTTCTTGTGCCTGCCCACGTGAAGCGCTCGTGGGTCGGGTCTCAGGGCCGACTCTTGGACAAAGCGTATACGATATCGTAGATCCAGAGGAGGTTGAGACGGCTTACTTGTCTACCTTCCAGGCAAGACCGTTATCGAGAGCCATAATGAAGACCACGGTCAACCCCCAATAGCCTCAAACAAGTGCGAGAATTAAGCGGACTGATGCATCCACGCCTATTCTTGTCGTGGTCGGCGACAGTGCTCAATGGTACAAAGTTAGCTGGCGGAGAGTCGCCTCGCGTCTTACTGTGCAAACCTCACCCTAGACTAAGCTGTTTTTAGCCCTTCCCACCACAATGACTACCAGGCTCCGAGATAGTATTGGTAGAGTTTTCCGTTCAATTTGTCACACTTTCTTCTCTACATCTTCCAATATTTTAGTCACTTGCCTCTCGAATCTCAGAGATCTATTAGGAAGCAATGCAAACTGGACAATCTATGCTGCTGCAGCATGTGGAGGATACTTGGGTGATTGTCGCAAAATTGTGGAAAGTACCGTTTCCAGACACACAGAGCAATGCATTGATTAGCTCGTGCGTGGACGATGGGAAGACCAAATCTTAGAAGTCTTACTCTCTGAAATGTGCGGGTCGCCAGTGTTGTCACCGGATCACTAAAACTCGCCTAGGAACTTGTGGAATCATTGTTTTCCAGCTGTCTACAGCTATGCTACTCCTTGGCCGTTGTTCTAGTAGATGTTTACTTCAAGATTTTGTCTAGAGCCAAATTTGTACTGGAGACATTGAGATACTAGCTTGAAATACGAAATTTCCTTTCGCTCAGGACGTACCTAGTACGATCCCGATTCTAATACCCTGTCGACTGTGGTAAGAAGGTTGCTCCCGACTTACTCCAAGTTTCAACTAGAGTGCTGTTGCACTCGAACGCCACTGCGTAGCATGTGCCTAACTTGGTTTGATCTTTAGGATCAGAGCAGGCTCTTTTGACGACTTGCATGATTGGTCCACCTGGTTCTCCAACCCGCGGTGGTGGCATCTTCTCCGAAAATTCCGGATATCGAACACCGTAAGCCCAGCGGTAGCCTTGTTCTGGGCGGAGTGGATCGGTCCATGACTTTACGTCGAAAGACAATGGCATTGGCGTCCCAAAGATCGACCAGTCTGGTTTCGCGTCCTTGGATTCAGGATCAAGGGACTTAGCGGAACCAGTATCGAGGTTGCAGTAGCCGTCAAAGACATGAAAGACGTTGTCATGTGTCCCGGCTTCGGGGTAGAACGACGAAGAGACGACGCACATACCGCTTCGAGGATAAGGGTTGCAAATTGGCGCTACAAGTTGGGCGTTGGGGTTACCCGTCGCAATGGAACGATCGGAGCCGATAGTGATCGTAGGACTCGGGGTCACTGTAGCTGCTTGACGCTGATTGAGGTGTGCTGGAGGAGCAGAGATTGTCGCTTGAGGGAGACTGCTGACCGGAGGAGGTTGCGTATTGGCTGCGGCCTCGTTACATATGAATTGGATGCTGAAGCATTTCCCCTGATGGCCGGTCTTAGACCCAACACAATCCACACTTTGAAGATAAAAATCATCTGGCTGCTTCTGCAGCACCGTCAATGCCGGGTTGAACTTGACCTCGATTTTATTAGAATATTTCGATCCATAGGTGAAGTGAAAGCCGTTGAAAGGCTTGTCTGGATCGATAAAATCCGTGACCACAAATTGTGATGGCATTGGTGTGCCAGTGAGCGCAAAATTGGTTGCATGGGGATCCAGAGTCTTTGGCGAGTTGATGTCAAGTTTACAATTCTCGTCGAACACCATGAACATGTTGTTCGCACCGGTACCAGCAATATCATCTATAAAGTCTGCACTAATTGTGCACATCCCCGGCTTCGTTTTTACACATTTAGCTCCATGATTTGCGCCACCCGACGGACCGTCTCGAGTTACAAGCTCATTGGATGGAACCAGCCCAGGAGCGGCTAGAGTTTGCCTGAAGAAGATGAAACCAAGGATAACTAGACAATAGGGCGAAGGCTGGGAGCGAGGCTGCATTGTTACAAAAAGGTCAAGAACTAAAAGAAAAATTGATGAATGCAAGGAGAAAATGACACTCAAAATGAATGATCGCGTGAGAAAGGGGGGAATATATGGCTAATCCTAATATGTGATAGAGGTCTAAAGCTCGTCTTTATTCTGCACGACCGTACAAGCTGGAAGTGTCGATGACTTTATAACATATGCTTCCAAAAGTTATTCCACCGGCAGAAGTGTTTTCATCTTAGAGAATACAGAAATAAGAATGGAAATTATCTTACAACAATTGAAACCGTGTTGTAGAGGAAACGACCATGGCCGTTCAGGGAAGAACAACAGACAGAGCCGTAGCAACCGAAGAAACGAGGCCGTTTTCTCATCGACACCTTGACTGCAGAGGAGTACTTAGCGCTTGTAGGCATGTTCCCGACCAACGCTGAGGCCATATTCTACAGTAAGGCCGCTGACAACGCCTAGCGATGCAACATGAACATCGCGGTATCGGATAGTTCTCGCCCCAAAATTGTGGTTCACATATGTAACATAGTGAAGAGTTCGCTGGCAAGGTTTGTTTTGGCCCCACAAATTCGACAACGACATCAACGCTGTTGGTAAGTTAAAACTCGCGCTTTCGAATGATCTGGCTGATATTTGTCAGTCAGTAAATGATTCCAGTCTAGCGGGGAGAAGAAAGGAGGGAAATGCGGGAAAGAGTTCCCTCAGGTCGGGGATGGAGAAAAGGAACTGTTCTCGTCGTTGAATGCCAATGGTAATCGCAAAATGGCCATCACAAACTCAACCGCACTACTATCTTAGGGGTCTACTCCTCTCATGGACAACCTTAGAGATAGTAAGGAGACTGGCTCAGTGCTGTAAGTTATGGCAGGAGAACGCAGGCCCTTACAGAGCATGTGTAACAGTACCCAAATGGCACAAGACACATCAAGAGTTTCGGATGGTAGCCCAGAGAACATGGATGACTTTTGTGGACTGGACTTGGTAACTTTGAGATTCTGTCAGCGAACAGTACAACAGATTAACCCCGCAATCCAACTGTATGGGTGTAGGTTAAGAGCTACATGTGCCAGTGTTCTAGAGATTGCATTCTCATCAATCGGTTGATATTGATCATATTGCTCGGATAATGATTGATGGATCTCTGGTGATCATGTAAGACGTGCCTCGGTGGGAAGAGGCTTGGGGTGAATGGTTGTCACAGCCGGGGACTGACGGACAACTGCGTTGCTCGTCGGAGATCGGCGCCGCCAAGATTTCAAAACCACATCCAGCCTTGGAAAATTCAAAGGCTGGCCCTTCAAGGCCGGCAAAGATTTTGCGATGTCTCGCCATCGCCATGGTGTGAGACCTGGCCCTAGTCTTCCTCACAGTCTACGGAATGAACTAGACCTACAGCCGACTCAAAGTAGAAGCAGACGCTACATTCCCTCCAGCCAACTACTTACTAGAAAAGAAATCAGAAAGGCCGGCCGGGCACGGAGAAGAGCCCCACAGACAGAAGTCGCAATCAAGAAAGAACGAACAGAGAATAGCAATTTTCGACACAACGATACGATCGTGCGACATGCACAAAGTCCGGACCTACAATTTGCAGGATCTCGACTCAACGCGGCATTACCCCCCGATCCACCAAGGGCGCCTTTGACGGCCAACTCAAGAAAAGCTAGCGCCAGGGCTTCAATTGATAGGTCTAGATCGCATTCTTTATCGTCAGAGCTTGAGACACCCGCTCGATCTCCTTCACCTGCTCTCCGGCTCGATGCATCTTCACAAGCCTACAAAAGCCGCGCGGCAGAGGAAGATGCGCAAATCGCAGCGCTGGAGAAGAAGCTAGGGAAAAAGACAAAGAGGACGGAAGACAGTGGCCTTAATGATATTAGCGGGATTTTAGATGATCTGGCGAACGATTCTTCTTCATCCACGGGGAAGCCTAAACGGAAAAGGGAAAACCAGGAATGGCTACGGAAAAAGAGGGTGAGGGTGGTTAGTCCTTTACTAAACGGTCAACACGACATCGACTTCTTTAAATCGGATACGAAAAGGACGAGTTTTGGCTCCGACGATGATCTCTCTCTCGACGAAGGTGGCATAAAAGGCAACACGGCATCACCACCTGAGAGCCTAGACTCTGCCTACAGAGGAAAGCTTGCCACTGCCTATCGCACAAGAGAAAACCCATATGTTCCTCCGATCATGCCCTCTGCTGATGTAGCAAAGTACGTGCCGCCTTCGCAGCGTCAGACTGGAGCTGCAGACGAAGACAGCCAAATCCGACTGCGACGGCAGCTTCAGAGTTCTTTGAACAAATTATCGAATTCAAATTTGGTCTCTATCATCCTCGATGTGGAAAAGTTGTATAACCTTTATCCTCGACGTACTGTCACCTCAACGTTGTCAGATATCTTGATTACACTATTTGCCGAACGAGCATCGCTTTCAAGTTCTTTCGCCATGGTCCATGCGGCATTCATGACAGGCTTACACAGAGTCCTTGGCACAGACGTTGGCGCTGAGATGGTTGCACGTGTGACTGATTCTGTGAATGAATTCTATCCAACTGCATCGACGTCGGGACTGCATGGAAAGCAAGTAAATAACTTGATAAGCTTGCTATGCCACCTTTACACGTTCCAGCTTATCGGTGGAGTACTGATACTTGATTACATCAAAAGATTTTTAACCTCGATCAATGAACTTAATTCAGAATTACTTCTCAGGATAGTTCGGGAATCGGGTCCTCAGCTTAGACATGATGAACCGTCTGCATTGAAACACATCGTGCTCCTACTTCAACAACGAAGTGCTGACCACATGTCTGGTGGCCACGAGATGAGTACAAGGACTAAGTTCATGATCGAGACCATTACCGAGTTGAAGAACAACAAATTTAAGACCGCGTCGAACGTGGTAGAGCCTATAGAACGAATTGTTCGACTGCGAAAACTCTTGGGCTCATTAGCTTCACAAAGGACGTTGAGAACTACCGAGCCTCTCCGGTCTGGACTTAATGATATGCTGAATAGGGATAGGCGAGGGAGCTGGTGGTTAGTAAGCGCCAGCTCTAGCGATAGAGAACTACAGCAAGATGATGCAATGCTTACTAAAAGACTACACGACGATCCAGCAGCTTATGATGAAATGCCAAATTTGGTGGAGCTTGCTAAACAGAATGGCATGAATACATCGATCCGACGCAGTATTTTCGCGGCGATCATGTCCGCGCACGACTTCCTGGATGCATACCATCGAATACAAAAGCTGCGGTTGAAAAGGGCACAAGAGAGCGAAATATCGCGGGTCTTACTTCGTTGTGTGATCAACGAACAAGATTACAATCCCTACTACACCTTGATCGTAAGGAAGCTGTGCGTTGAAAAGAAGATGAAGGTAGCTTTTCAATTTGGTCTTTGGGCGCTGTTTAAGGAGATGGGCGAGCATGCAGAGTACGAGGTCGATGATGTTGAAGGAGACATAGCGGAGCGAATCGAAGAGAGCGGCATTGTGAATGCGGCAAATCTCTTTGGCCGGCTGATACTCGATAAAACGATATCCATTAGTGTTATCAGAGTACTCAATCTACCCTATTTGAAAGAAAATGGAAGACTGTTTGTCGAAATTCTTATCCTTGTGATCTTTCAACAGGCTCAGGAGCGGCGACATCCAGAGGAAGCTGTCCAGGATTGTTTTGCGAGGGCTATAGAAGCTCCACACATGGTCCTTGGGTTGCAGCAATTTCTCGCAGAAGTTGTTCGACACAGCGATTTGATCACTTCAGCCAACATGTCCATTATTAAACATGGCTACAAGGCCGCGAGGACTGAATTGAAGAAGATTGCGCGGAAATCCAAGGACGAGGCATAGCAGGGAAACACAGTTCCTAAACGGTCGCTCGTATGCACTGGTGGGCTTGACGGACGAATTACTCGCCTCTGATGGGGAGACGATATTTTATCGCACCTCCTGCAAGTCATCCTCTGATCTCGAGACAAGTGCCGCAGGCAAATACAATGTCAAGATGCCGATATGCATATGACCAACGCAGCATGCAAGACCGTGTGCCTTGTTTGTCGATCAAGGGTGACATTGAACGCAGTGTGATGTGAAGACTGATCACGCACCGCTGAGGATGTTGATTTTTCTCACCGATGTTGTAGCTGAGATCGCATAGTATCCCTTATTACGTCAATGGATTTTTGCCACGGTTCAGGATCTTCCTTTCTGGCTCAGCTCAGGATTTCCCAAAGAAGGACATAATGCAAGATGTTGTAGCACAATGACACCACTGTACGACATTACTGCTTCAGGAATTCCGTCCATGAGCGGTGAAGAATATTATGACATCTACTTCTGAGAGCGACGTTGACGGAGATTATGGCCTGGTTTCGACTGTTTCGCCCTCGTAGTACTGTCTTCCACGTCAAACGCGCGGCAAACGCGGCATTGGGAGATGGCCACGTGCATCCGCAACGTGGTTCCATTCAACTTGAGAAAGACGACCATGCAGGCACTCGATGAATGGTGGTGCAAAGTGTCGCACTTGGCTTCAGGACCCGGGATCCCGAATACGTTGCTGATGGGCGGTCAGCTGGGACACGAAAAGGAGGCTTTGGTGACGATGTCGGTCAGAATAAGGACCGGTAAGCTTGTTGACTGGGCAGCTGCGCATGGTGAGATTCACGAGGGATGTTGCTTGGAGGCGCGTGGATGGAATCAGCCTGTTGGTGGATCACCGCCTTGTGCCAAGCGGCTGAAACAGGCAACGCTTGGCATCCTGCGTCGGATCAACCGCCAGGAGCCTATCGTTAACTACGATGGGGAAAAGGGGCCGTTGTGCCACCGCTGAGGCTGTGAGCCGCAACTTCAATCTCCCTCACGATGCCCCGTGCCAAAGTTTTAGAGACCCCAAAAATATCTGCCCACTGCAAAAGGTCGTGTAATGGCGCATGACGTTTCTGCGGCCGCCGCTGGTCAGACGTTTAGCTCAAGCCTGCTGTGGCTGCGACCCAATTTCCAGGCGCACTCCACATCCACACAACAGCCCCCATTTAGGCTCTTGTGCGCGATGGGCATAGCTATCGGAGGACAAGAGATGATGTTTCGGACAAGCTGCTCAAGTCTTCGACCTAGGATTGCAGAGTGCCTACGAAGGATCAGCCTTCTAGAAGGTGGGAAACGCTAACTCATGCGCTGAAACATCATATGTATAAGAAGGCCACCATGCGCGCAGAGGTAAGAAAAAGCACCTTGCTTTTGGCAGTAGATTTACGCCATGTCTTCTCTTCTCCTATTTCTCCTTGCGGCCAGCTGCGTCTCTCCATCCCCTTTACGCCGTCAGTCATCTTTCCCCGACCCGGTCCCGTGTCAAGGTGATTGCGGTTCAGTCCATGATCCAAGTGTTGTTAAACGTTATGATGGCAAATATTTCAGACTGTCAACCTTTGAGAATATCCATATCTCCGTCGCGGACAATATGTATGGATCATGGCAGCACCTGGGAAGTGCCATCCCGGGTGGGAGCATTATCAATCTGCCCGGACGTGACAACCTTTGGGTAAATTCGTGCTGAGTCAACTGGCGATTATAGCTAATTTTTCAAAGGCTCCGGACACGTTTGAGGTCGATGGCACATGGTACCTTTACTATGCCGTCTCTGTATCGCAGTCTCAGAACAGCGATATTGGCGTTGCCACGTCCTCTTGCACCGAACACCCCAACTGCTTGGAGCCGGGTACATGGGTCGATCACGGAAGTATCGGAATTCCCCCATCATCAGACTACAACAAGATCGATCCGAATCTCCTACAAGTCGTCGCGGATGGTACATATCAGTTGTCTTTTGGATCCTACTGGAAGGACATTTACCAAGTCAAGATGGCGTCTCCGCCTCTCAAAGTTGATGGAAGCCCCCATCAAATAGAGTATAACACAACCGCGCGCCCGGATAATTTACCCAGCGGGCCGCAAGAGGGGAGCTACCAATTTCAATGGACAGTTGATGGAAACGACTGGTATTATCTATTCTTCTCCAGCGGGGCCTGTTGCAACACGGATCCCAATAAGCTGGCACCGGCTGGAGAGGAGTACAAGGTCATGGTCTGCCGGTCTCAAGGTCCGACTGGCCCATTCTATGATGACCAGGGCCGAGACTGCGTGACACAAAATGGGGGCAAGCTTGTCCTTGGTTCACATGGCAATATTTACGCGCCAGGCGGACAAGGGGTTATGGATGATAAGACAATAGGAAGTGCCATTATGTACTATCATTATGGTATGGTTAGAGGCCTTCTGATGTGAATAATGCTGACAAAAACAGTAAACCCAACAATTGGCTACAAAATCGGGGACTTTCAATTTGGATGGAACAAACTGGACTTTTCCTCTGGCTGGCCAGTCATGACAGGATAATTCAAACACGTGGCATGTAGAGAAGGCCACCTTGGTAGCGGATAATTGCTGCGTATCACTGAAAACTTTATGACGGGTTCATACACTCATGTTTAGGCATTAGCGAAGCATTTGACAGGGTTGCGCGGGATAGGGACAAGCATGAGAGAGGAGCATATAAATGATACCCACTTGCTATTGAGAGGACCGATGAAAACTTTTTTGAACTATTACATAACTAGCTTACCAGTCATCGTCCTCGTGCCGTAAATGTTGCCTTGCTTCCTTAATTGACATCATGACCCCAGCAAACCTGCATATTCAAGATTTGTTCTCGCAACTTGTGTGACCGTCCTCTCTTAAGCCACAGTACCGTGCCGATGGAGTTTGACCTCCTGTCTGGGAGACACGGGAAGAAATGACGTAAGAGCATCTGTGGAGTACTCAGTTCCTCTTCAGGTGTTCTGGTGCGATTGTTTACAACTTTCACATGCTTCCGGAATAGGGAAAGTCAACCGGGGCTGAAACACCAGCCAATTGGCAGTGCATGTTTCACAAAGACCACAGCAATGCCACGCGCAATACGTCGGATGACGAGAGGACTATACTCAACGGATCCCACAATGCTCTTTAGCCAAGCCTCTCTTTAGCGAGACGTTTTGGTTAGCTGCCACTATACAGATCTTTCCTTGAAGAAAGCCGCAGCACAGGCGGATAATTTATCTGGCATACAACATATCTAGGTAGGGTAGATATGCAACAATCATAGCACGTCATTCAATGACAACAGACGTATGTTCCAAGAGGAATTCCTTTATTGCCACCCATGGTATTCCACGCCTCATCAAAGTACTCTCGTCCCAGGACGAATGTAGCCCAACCAGCTTCCCTGTCCTTCGTTCGATGAGCGGAGCACCACTGTGGCCCCAATAAGTCCAGCAGTCGTGCTTGAGAGCACCGATTTCGGAGTTGTCTTGTAAGTCTTGACCCGCATAGCCGAGGAATCTTCCGGTGCTGACATGCAAGACCTCATATCCAGTCTTTACACCCGGACGACCGATCTCGAGATCTTCGCTTCCAGGGTGTCCGATGCAAATGAGCGGCGCACAACTTTTAGGAGGGGAAACCGCCTCTAATACGAAGTTGAATGGGCCTGACGTTTGTGCCGCGACAACTTGAAGCAGTGCGAGATCTCGACGAGCATCAAGAGCCACACACACCGACTGAACAGCAGTACCAGAAGCAAACAGCAACCATGACGTCGAGCCTATGGCTGATGCCACGGCTGTGGAGTCTTCCGCAATGCAGTGGCAGCAAGTAAGAAGCATGCCCTGTTCCGAGATGCAGACTGCGGTGCCGGCCTCTTCTTGAGCAAACACCAGCGTAGCCTTCGCTGCAGAATTCGCTTGAGGCGAATCTCTAAGCCGTCGCTGTTTGGAACGAAGCAATGTGATCTGACGTCTGTCTAGCCCGGCGATCTTCGCGGTCAAAGGCTCCGGCAACAATTTAATGGGTGCTTGGACTGCAGTTTTCGGGACTCGATGAATGGACGAGGCTGTTGTTGTCGTGAGATTCGCCGACGCGTTCATTTTGGAGGCTGAGCGCTCAGACAACTGTCCGGCCCGCAACGTGGGACTTTTAATCGTCTACCATTGAAGTCTTACGTCTGTCTCCATCTGTATGAAGTTTTGGCAGACCTTGACACAATGAGGTGTCTAAGTCAGCGCTCCGGAAGACTTTGAAGGGTATTTACGAAGCTTCGAAAAATCCTAGCAGTGAATTCTAGGCTGACATTGTTGTTGAATATGATCAACTAGCAAGGATGGTTGCCTGGGCACTGGCGCTGGAGTTTCGTGGGGGCCATATCGTACCGCTCCAAGGATGCTGGCATAAGAGGCTCCGCAAGGGCTTCATGTAGAAAATCAGTCTAAGATAAAGTCTCATAGTCTCTTTTCAAGCAGATAATGAACTAGTTCAAATTCGATGAGGACGCATCTTGGAATGATCTTAAAGTGGTGTTTTCGACTTCGCTCTCAATCAGCATGTACATTTCGCAACTCAAACAGATCAGACCGCGTTCATCACCGGCTTCTGATCATCAATTTGGATTGGCACTGACCAATCTTGATACAAGAGTATAGCATTCGATTCAAATTTCTAATTACATAAGCTATGAGAGTGAACCGGGCATGTTCATCTTACAGGAGGAGCCTTCCCAGCCACCACCATAATTGTCTACTCTTATACGTGCTGATGAGGACCAGATAGCGTACAAGGAGCATTATTTACCACTCAGCGAGGGTTGTTTTATCCGCCGTTTCGTCATGGTCGTTGCGAATACTCTCGATCCAGACTTTACGTCCCGTTTAATCCAGTCACCTGCCCTTGACGAGGAGCTGCGTCGCAACTGCCCTCAGCACGCCAACGCAAGCTATCGAAGCATGATTGAAGCTCTCTCCGTGGCCAAGCGCTTTGTCATGCCTGCTCAGACTGCATTGAGCAAGGCGTTCACATTCACTACTCTTCTGAAAATGACCCAGGTCAGGATTTTCTCCCTGTTCAACAGCAGTGACCTTCAAGTCGTGACCTCTTGTTGAGGAGGAATGCCGCGTTATTCGACACCGCTCCTTGGCACCTTGCTCGTCCACATTTCGCGGTGAACCCTTTGAGGGCGATACTTTTGGCATCACTGTCCATCGCGATCGCCGTATACTTGCCTACGTGTCGTTCGGTTGACTACAGGCTACTGGTTAAACTCAGAAGCCTTCTTTGTGGAACGCCGATTAAAGCAATGACCGTGTTTGAGAATCACCACAACTACCAGGATGTCGCAGGAGCTGACGTAAAGCATGGTACTGATACTGCATTTGCCGCCTCTCAGAGCCTCGATCTGGAGTCGATCGCCGAAAGCCTGGTGGAAGTCGCTCTGGCTGCAGGAGATATGATACTTATTGCGCAACCTTGTGTTGACAAGTCTGAAAGCAAGAAGAATACCAGCGACCGTGTGACGGAAAGTGACCGACGGATTGAGGAGATGATTCTGATGACGTTGCACGAAAAGTATCCGGACTTTGAATTCCTAGGCGAAGAAACTTCCTCGGAGGGCCAGCGACTCGGTAAACACCCAACGTTCGTCTGTGATCCAATCGATGGCACCCTCAATTTCATTCATGGCTTTCCTCACGTTGGTGTATCGCTGGGGCTCGTAATTGCAGAGAGACCTGTCGTCGGGGTGGTTCTGAATCCTTTTCGACGTGAGCTCTTCACAGCTGTGAAGGGGCGCGGGGCTTTCCTCACTAGATGCAACACTGACCGCATCCGGCTTCCTGTTGGGAACAGTCCACGTGGCATAGAGAACCTCAACGAATGCTTGGTCGCGATGGAGTGGGGGAACGAGCGCTCTGGTCGCAACTGGGAGCTACGCACCGGGGTTCATAAGAAACTTCTTTCCTCGGGGGCCAGTGGAGGGGCCATGTGTCATTCTGTGAGGTCCTGCGGCTCTGCGGCTCTAGACTTGTGCTACGTCGCAGCAGGCTGGGTCGATGTATTTTGGGAGGCTGGAGCCTGGCTCTGGGATGTTTGCGCGGGCTGGGTCATCCTGGAGGAATCTGGAGGCATGATGGCGAGTGCCAATCCAGGTTGCTGGGAGCCTTCACTTGAGGGGCGGCTCTACCTAGGCGTCCGTCGCGCAACTGCCGGGCAGCGAGAAGTCATTGAAGAACTTTGGCGTCTCATGGGGGAGGAGAGATTTGAATTTTAGTGTGGCTGAAGGATGGATGAGAAGAATGCCCTGAGGATGAGAAATGCTTTACATCGATTGCAAGCGCCAATTGCAGCTTTTAGGAGCTCAATGGAAGCGGGTCGCTGGTGTGGAGACAGATTACCCCTAGAAAAGAACCAGACTGTCTGTATGTGGTAAATTTGGTGGGTATTGCGGTGGTGGTGTGCATGCAATGGATTTGGCTGTGGTTGAGAAGGTGTCTTAGGGTGGCTTGGTAGGCATCCATAATCGACCGCTAAGCGAAAAGATTGGCCCGGGCGCCTGAGCAGCGTGCAGGCAGCCGCCGTAAGTACGGGCTGGCGGCTTTGGTTCGGCACCATTCCGCCTAGGCGCACACAACACACTTTTGAAACACTTCTACGGTCATAGTAATTCAACCAAGGGATGACATCTTCACTCCCTCTATGGCGGCGCTCGGGCACTTCCTTGAAGAATAATAACTTTCACTTGAGTAATGCCTTTCATTTAAGTTTGCCTTTCATTCAATTGCGCCACGGCGTTTAGGTGTTCGGCGACGGGGTTCAAAATGCAACAAATTCTGCTAGATGGTTTAATAGACCACTCTGATTTCCATCGATACCAAACTCCGTCACTCGCTCAATTTGACGTGTTCCCTACTTGTTCTAGCATCTGGGTATGGCCTCCGCGTGCTAGTTGTCGCGTGCCAGTGTTGACAGACTGAAAGGACTCTCGAACAGCTCGATTTGAGCCCTGCGCTCTACCTTATGTCTCTGCCATCCCGGCCGCATTTGCTATTTGCTTATCACTGAGAGCTTTAACCCGAGTGGCATCTGGTAAAGCATACCAACCAGGATGGACGAAACCTTTTGTGGAGGAACCATCTGCCCAATCCGAAGACCTTTCTCCCAACTGGATGAAAAGCAAGGGTGAGATCAGTTGGCTCCTACTTGGCTTCATGGGCCTGGGTTTCATCTCCCAGACGCTGACGAATTTCACTCGAACGTACTCCATTTCGACAGTCTCGTTTGCTTTCACTTGGGTAAGTTCCTTCGCACTAACACAGGACTCAACGAACTAATGGACGAAGTTGACTTCGTGCTTGATTGTGGCTCTCAATCCGTCCAAAGCGGCGCCTGTTTCTTTGCTATGGCTTCAGATATCCTTGTTCACAGCCAGCTTGATTACAGTGGTGGAAAAGAATGCCTCGCTGGAAATCTCCGATCTACCTACAGTACTAGCTATTCTCACCTCCGCCGGAACTATCATTTTCATCTCGCGGATGCCCCTCCGAGATCCTCGACTGCCAAAATCTGACATTGGTCCACCGTCCGGGACCCCAAGCTCAAAATTGCGCAGCCCCGAAGATGACCTGAACCTGTGGCAATTTATGACAGTATCTTGGATGGCACCACTGATTTCTCTCGGAAATTCAAAGCAGTTGGCCGACGAAGACGTATGGAAATTGAGCTACGAATTTCAACATAGAGGCCTCTACGATAAATTTAGGGAACTCCGCGGTTCTGTGATTTGGCGCTTGCTCTATGCCAACGGCCCTGATCTCGCGATCATCTCATTCCTTGGAATGTTCGAATTACTTGCGGGTCCGTCTCTCTAAAGTTATTCGTAAACCTTGCTAACATAGACAGGCTACTCTGGACCGGTGCTGCTCCAAAAGATTCTACAAGCTATGGAAGAACCATACACGTCAAAACGCGCTGCCGCTGTGTACACTCTTTTGTCCCTCATCGTTCGTTTGGCCGCTGCACAATCTAGTGTCTTCAGCTTGTGGTACAGTAGACGTGCATACGAGCGGTCTCGTGGAGAGTTGATTACAATGCTCTACGAGAAGACATTGTCAAGAAAGATTGTTGGTCTGCGCAGCAAAGAGAATGTACAGACTACAATGAATGGCTCTGACGGTCACAAGAATACCACTCGGCTGTCCTATTGGAGGCCTATCAAATATATTACGAACATGTTTCGACGCAATAAGCCAGAGTCAGAAGCCGCTAAAGATCCTGCTTCGGCAGGAAAGATCCTGAACCTTATGCGGTAAGCTGAAGATCTAGAGCTCTGAGTAAGTAGCTAAACCATGTCAGGTTTGACGCGTATGAAATTGCGCAGAGGTGAGCCTTATCTCTACATAGTAATGTATAACTGACCCGAGGAGGTTTTGGGAAATTTCGTCCTTCGTCAACACTCCTCTGGGCCTTGTTGTGTCTGTAGTACTCATTTGGAAACTGATTGGCTGGTCTTGTCTTCTTGGTGTTGTGACTGTCATATTCGCCCAGATGATCAATGCTCTTCTTGCTCGAGGTAAGTCTTAGTATAGGATATCTTAGTATCTCATCCCAATCTGGATCCGGGCTGTTGGATGTTGTATGATCTCGAAACAACTTGTCTAATTAGGTTTCATGGAACCGTTTACTGACTCGTTCTCAGGCTTGGTAAAATGGCAACGTAAACGGAGGAACGCCACCGATTTGAAACTTCAGAAGGTTTCACAGCTAGTTGAGTCTATCCGCCATTTACGGTGGTATGCGTGGCAAAACACTTGGCTAGGGCATATCTTGAAAGCTAGGCAGCATGAGCTGAATCTTCGCATCATTATAAGTCTCTGGAACATGGCGATTCAAATCGTCAACAACATGGCCAGTGCAATGTTCCCTGTTGTCGCCTTCTATGCTTACACTGTCCTCGCCGGACAACAACTCCGCGTTGATATCGCATTTCCTGCCATTCAACTATTCAATATGCTGGAAGACTCACTTCGTGGCATTCCGGACTTGCTTACGACATTTCTGAATGCCAGAGTTGCGCTTGAAAGAATTCAAACTTTCATGAACGAGCCTGATAGACCTGAAGTCGAAATTGGACCTGACTCTAAGATGGAGCTGCGTCATGCCTCCTTTGCGTGGCCTGAGACTAATGACTGCGTTCTGAAAAACATAGATGTCTCGTTTGAGCTCGGTGTGGCATTGGTCATCGGGGAAGTGGCTTCCGGGAAGAGCGCGTTGTTGCAGGCGCTGCTGGGGGAGCTTGACTGCAAAGGAGGAGAGTACTATCGACCGGGAGAAATGATTGGGTACTGCGCACAAACACCGTGGTTGCAGAGCATGAGCATTCGCGAGAACATTCTTTTTGCCTCTCCATATGATGAAACCCGGTACAAGCAAACACTGGATGCTTGTGCATTGATACCAGATATGGCGAATTTTAAGAATGGAGATCTTTCGTTGATCGGCGAGAATGGAATCGGTCTCTCGGGCGGTCAAAAAGCAAGGGTGGCGTTAGCACGGGCTGTTTATAGCAGAGCAAAGTTTCTGCTCCTTGACGACCCTCTTTCTGCACTGGATCATCAGACAGCGGAATCAATTGTTACTAAGTGCTTCGCTGGTCCACTCTTCGACGGTCGAATCGTTGTTCTAGTCACACATCGGACGGAGCTTTGCCTTCGAATTGCCAAAAAAGTCGTTCAGATGGAAGAAGGGAGGGCTCGAATTCTTCCTCCAATCTCTTCGGATCTTGAGAAGGTCATGTCAATCGAAGAAGTTACCAAATTGCAGGAAGAAGCTGCCGTCCCAGAGAAATTTATAGAGGATGAGTTTCGAGCGCACGGTGGTGTCAAACTCTCGGTTTACTGGGAATACATTAAGGCCGGCCGTTTACGGTGGTGGTTTGTGATGATCCTGGTTTTGGCCTCGTTACGACTGGTTGAAATTGGCAAAACCTGGTTCTTGAAGCAATGGGGAGAAGCTTACGATCAAATGGACACTCAACTCTTCGATAACCTGCCTTCACCGCAAGATGATGTATGGCCATGGCTAATTGGCTTTTCCATCTTCGCCGCCTCTCAAGCCTTGATCATTATGTTAGCAACTCTGGCCATGGTGACCATTATATACCAAGCAGGGAAGCGTATGTTCAGACAGGTGATGGAAAGGGTATCCCACGCCACCTTCCGATACTATGATGTGACTCCTGTTGGCCGCTTAATGAACCGGCTAACTTCAGACATCAATACTATTGACGGCAATATTAGCCGTCAATTTCAGATGATTGCAATGGCAGCCATCACATGGGTTGCTTCACTGATTGTGATCGGCTCAGCGACAACGGCATTTCTCGTGCTTGCACTTTTATTGACAGGCACATTCGTGACAATATTCATGCGTTTCCTGCCAACGTCCCAAAACCTACGCAGACTTGAGATGGTATCTCTGAGCCCCCTAATGTCCAACTTTGGCGCTTTAACGGATGGAATAGCCACGGTGAGGGCATACTGTGCGCAGGGTCGGTTCCAAGATAGAGTCATCGCTGTTACAGACGACTTTCAAAAAATGGACCATTTCTACTGGAGTCTTCAATCTTGGTTGATGTATCGATTTGATGGCATCTCCGCTTTTTCGGCTTTTGCACTCACTCTCTTGGCTATCTACACAAACGTTTCTGCCGGGCTGACTGCATTCGTTCTCACAGCTGCACAAAGATTTGTTATGTCTACTCATGTCCTATGCAGGCGGTACGGCGAGCTTCAGATGAGTTTCGTTTCCGTTGAGAGAGTGGTTGAGATGCTGGAGATCGATCAGGAGCCACCTGGCACCCTTTCTCCACCTGCTAGGTGGCCTTCAACAACCGGAGACATCGTGTTTGAGAATGTCACGATTCGATACGCCCCGCACCTTGATCCGGCGCTTGAAAATATCAGTCTCAATATCAAAGGAGGTTCTACGACGGCGCTTATTGGTCGCACCGGGTCTGGAAAGAGCACACTCGCTCTCTCTTTGCTGGCCACGGTGCTGCCCCAATCAGGCCGTATTCTCATTGACGGCATTGACGTGTCCAAGGTCGATACACAAGCTCTGAGAAGTCGGGTGACCTTTCTCGCCCAGGATCCTGTCCTATTCCCGGGATCAATGCGTGCAAACCTCGACCCGCTTGAAGAATATTCTGACAGTGAGTGCGAAGCGGTTTTGGAAAGGATTGCTGCGAAGCACCAGTGGACATTGCAGACGGAGATTGACACAGGTGGAAAAAACCTCAGCCAAGGGCAGAGACAGCTGGTCGGATTGGCACGGGCTTTGTTGCGGAGGAGTCCAGTCATTATCATGGACGAGGCCACCGCGAGCATTGATATGGAGACTGCCATGACCATTCAGCAGATTTTGAGAGAGGAAATGAAAGAGAGTACGGTCATTACTATTGCACACCGGGTCGAAGCTGTTAAGAACGCTGATTACTATGTCATGCTGGGAAGAGGGAAGCTAGTGGAGGAAGGGCCGGTGGCTAACATGAAAGACAGTGGTGAGACTTATTTGCAATGACCCGGGGATGAAACAGAAATTCGCCGCACAGAAAGTGTAGCTATTCAAAGAGATGTATGATATGGCAGGATAGCGATTGATTGTCGCAGGAATTCGCCAGAGGTTGGGCATGATCACGACGAAGGGTAATTCATCAGCACGAATAGAAAGACTTAGAGTATTGCGGCCGTAGTCTCCACCCCGAATCGTCCAACAGCAACGCGGCTCCTTATTGTCCGAATCACACCACCCAAAACATGTCATCCCTGAACATTAGACCGGCTGATCTTATACTTTTCAATATTTTCTTGTCCTCTATCGATCTTCACTTCGGCCTGGCCTCTTTTATTGTCCCCGGTTCTGCCCAAACCCTTCTCCGCTCCTAAGGCGCCAGCGCCAAGAGCGACAGGCACCCGCCGAATACCGAAATCGTCAGGATATAACTCTCGTGTCAGCGACTTACTCGGGTAAGAGGATCCGATGTGTCCGATTATAGATATCACCGTTAGAATAGGGACAAGCTTGAGCTGACGGCGTAGCAGCAAATGCACCACGCCTAAACTGACCTCGGAAGTGTGTGAACCTGAAGAGTTTAGCTGATTAGGTACTACTGCCTTTTTAGAATACTGCAGATTTGAGCATATCTACTTCGGAGCATTCAAGACTGGACGATACTTTGCGTTGCCTGCCCCTTATACACTTTTCAGCCGCACAAGCTCTCTATTCATAGAGATATGGCCAAAGTCTACGGAACCTGCGATCCTCGATTCGAAGAGGTCGAGAGATTGTTGAAGTCGAATATCGACTCAGGCAAAGAAGTCGGTGCTTCCATCGTGGTAAATCTTGACGGTAAAGACGTGATAGATATTTGGGGAGGCTTCGCCGACCAAGCCCGCAGTCGCCCTTGGGAAAAGGACACAATCACGAATATTTGGTCGACCTCCAAAAACATTGCTAGTTTTGCTGCATTGATGTTGATTGATCGTGGTGATCTGGCGGCGGACGAAAAGGTGTCAACGTACTGGCCGGAATTTGCCGCTAATGGCAAGGAAGATATCAGAGTTCGACACCTATTGTCTCATACTTCTGGCTTACCTGGTTGGGAGACGAAAGTGTCTGTCGAAGATGTTTATGACATTGGAAAGTCGACAGCCCTTCTGGCAAAACAAGCGCCTTGGTGGACACCTGGAACAGCATCTGGTTACCACTCCATCACCTTTGGTCACCTCATCGGGGAGCTTGTTCGCCGTAGGACAGGGAAGTCCCTCGGTCAATTTATTGTGGATGACATTGCGACGCCAATAGGAGCCGACTTTCAGCTCGGTGCAGCAGAGCGAGACTGGCCGCGGGTAGCGGACATAATACCACCTGAAAATTGGGTAGTACCAGACATGGATCCAGATTCAATACCAGCCAAAGTAATCTTGAACCCGCCCGCAACGGATCCATTGATTGCACTCACACCCGAGTTCAGACGAGCGCAGGTTGGGGCGACAAATGGTCATAGTAATGCGAGAGGTGTCGCGCGGATTCTATCAGCCATCCCACTTGGTGGACAAGTCGACAATCATCATTTCTTGTCGCCGAGAACCATTGACATGATCTTTGAAGAGCAATCAAAGGGTACTGATCTCGTGCTTGGGACTCAGTTTCGTTTGGGCATTGGATATGGGTTGACGGGGAAAGAGACTGCTGATGATTGGCTGCCAGAAGGGCGGGTTTGCTTTTGGGGAGGATGGGGTGGTTCTCTAGCAATCATGGACGTGGACAAAAGGATGACAATCTCGTATGTGATGAACAAGATGGAGGCCGGTGAAACCAGTAGCAGACGGACAGGGGAATATGTGAGCGCCATATATCGGGCTCTGAAAACGCTCTAAGCAAGCATCTCGAATCTTCGTAGGCAATATAGATCATAGAAATCAGAAGGTTCAGTGTATATATAAGGATTGGGGGCTCATCCCCTGAATTCGCGTTGGTGGCCAGAAAATTCCCTTGAAACCTCACTGCGCCTCTGAGCGTTCCTCGACACGCTCGAAGGCCGTGTCTGAGATTCTAGATCGTCCGTTCTGATAATGATCCAGATGAACTAGCTGTCACAGAGTCGTTGGTGACTTGATGTATCGTCCGTGGTCTCGTTCCCTACACTTGCACCGTCTATGAGCTTGCAAGCCATGAGCCATTCTTCGTCGATCTTTCACATAGGGCCGCAACCACGAAGCCATCCAACATATCACATGTGTACGCTGGATAATGATGCAGTTGACCGTCGACGCCAGCCTCTTGTATACTAGGACTGAAACGTTTCGAAGCTTAGAGCGTAAATTTTGGGGGAGCCCTAGCTAGGCTGTGATCTGCAAGACTGACAGTCCTTTCCTGGTACAAGCTGCTGCTGTTGTCCTCGGCATTAGATGTGGCAAATGGAACTCTCGACGCTGAATATGGGTGGGAACCGACCCGCCATGTTCTTTTTGCCTTCGTCACACCGACGGAGAGCAACGACTTCGGTCATGTTAACTCCCGCCAAATCGGATCGCGTCGCCGAAAACGAGATCCGTAGAGTTCCCACGCGCAGCGATTTCGCGACTTTGAGCCCCATTTTAAGTTTATGTAAAGGAAACCCGGTCATTTCAGTCCTATACCTAACCCACGACTACCAAAACCTGACCTACGAGACGTTGACTGAGGGAAGCGATACCTGGTCAGTCCAATTACTTGTGGAAAAAGCTCGAGATGTAAAGGAGGGTTCCAATACGCTCCACAGCCATTTCACTAGTTAGTGTCGTGGCTGATATACGGCCCGGGGAAAATTCCATAAGCTTCGGATAACGAGCGCGACGGTAGGTACTGAGGACAAAAAGCAAATAAAACAACTAGTGTTTCTGGCTTTATCGTCGAATAAGGAGAGTCAATCACTGACAAAAGGGAAAGATGTGAATATAAACAGGCACATGTCTTCTTAAGTTGATCTCTGACCATCTTTGCCGAAATACGAACAAAGGAATCTCTCCTTCCTGGATGTAGTAATGTACATATACATCTAGAAGTCGGTTTCGTCTGGTGGGGACTGTTGGCTGCCAGGGGAAGACTAAGTCGCAATGTTCGTGTAAAAGTGCGATGTAAAGTCCAGGCAAATGTCACTGTAATCATAGTATCGTTGGCAAGCGTTGGCACAGCCGTGAAATGGCGTAAGTCGAGTTACCGGTGGCTTTCTTACAAGCCTAACGAAGGATTTAGAGCAATACCGTAGCACGACTCATAGGTTGACAGTACAGAGCAATGTCTTAAAAACATGCTTCTGCAACTGCTATTAGAGTAACGTGCAGTTGCGACGAGCGATCAGGACGAACTGCAGGATTGAGCAGTGCTGATGGGCGTCGCAGGGTTGAAGAGCGCCACCTGCAGCGTGGGGGGCTGGAGAGGCGGTTGGGATCCGGTTGCATCCAGCGTTCAATCCACAATTATCCACATTCTGTTTGGAGTCTTTGGTAGCCAGACAGGATAGTATACGACTGGAGGAGACAGCCATTCTACACGAGGGAAGCGACCAACGCCTTTCGGTCCTATCACCGCTAGCGACAGGTACCGGCTGTCCGCGTCACCGAAGAGGTCAATGCCTGCCCTTTGCGTGTGCAACGGCGTGGGGTGCGGCTGACCTTGATTGCACTGCAAAGCTTCACCTCGCTCGTCGATGATAGCGTACCGCGATGGGGGATTGAGCTTCAGGCGGTCCCCCTTCAGACCCCACGTCGCTCAATGAAGACGATCCTCCTCCATTGGGAACCTGGATAGGTCCGCTTGCCCGCAAATGGATCTCTGAAGATAGGTCGCATTTGTTGTCTCTGCAGCACTCACGCTGCGGCGAATCTAAGCATGCAACAGGTCCAGAACTCCCTCAATTCGTGGCTCTGACAGGTCTCGAGCTCGTGCGAGGCATCGCTCCTTCCAGTGTGTCGGAACGTCCGTCATCCCCGCGACCCTCGCCTTCGCGGTCTTGTGTGTAGACGCTCACCTACGGTCATCCGGGTCGGGACAATCGTTACTCGATCCTACGACCCCCGAGCCTTTACGCGGCGGAACATCGCTCGAGACGATATCCGAGCTTGCCGAGTCGCAGACAGTGCGATCATTACGCTATGAAGATGTCCATCCACATAGGCTGCCGTTGTCGGGGAGCGACTATCGTTCTTGGTCGACCTCAAATGGGTTGAGTGGAAGTGCAAGTCACGATCTGCAGCGGCTGTTGAAGGTGCCGTCTGCGGCAGTGTTCTAATAGGGGGCGGAGATACTGGCCGCGAAGATAGCGGCGGATCGATTGCGCAAACTTTTCACGGCAGCAGAGACTCGACTGTTGTCAAAGGGCAGCAGAACGACTGGAAAAGAGCTGGAGATTAATACCGGAGAAACCTTTCGATCCAAGGCTCGAGATCAAGCAAGCAGAACAGATCGAAAAGGCTCCCGACTGGGTCTCAACGACCCTAAAAAATCCATTAGTCGGAGACGAGCGCAAGCATCTGCACCATGCTGCCCCCGGACCAGAACTGTTGAATGCAGGCTCCGAATACGTGCCAAGAATTGGGCAAGCGGCTGGCATTCGGAACTGTTTGAGATGATCTATACACTGACAGAGCTCTACTGTGGCTTCGCGGATGTGGTTGACCTCAAAATTCATCGCTGCGCGTGTCTAAGCATAACGGAACCGTCTTCAGTCGTCGATGAAGGTTCCTGAGTGTCGGCCATTGTCTCTAGGATCGAAGAGTGCGACATCGAACTTAGCAGCTACAATCCTACGCCGATTTTATCTAACCGAACTTCTCAACCTCAAGCAAAGACTGCAAGCGCACTTTGAGCGACAGTGAGCACGACGACGGTCCCCTCGATCGATTCCCGAATCAACTAGCGGTCGCGCAATATCACAGGAGCTGGAAGTGATGGAAGCTGAGCTCTGGCCCACCATCTCTAACCGCGATCCTGGACATCGAGCAACACACAAATATCTGCACAACCGCCTCAACCACGTCAAGCACTGGCAGAGCCTTCGGAACACTACGTTCTCTAGCTTGCCGGCTTTCGTGGCTTCAAGCGGCCCTTGTGCGGTGACAGTCTTACAGTATGACATCCGTCCCAACCTTGCACCATCGGCCTATCTGAGCCTGAGCTGAGCTGTGTTCAGGCTCGGGAAAATCAAAGTATATGTCTTTGCCAAATTCCTATCCGTACTGCGGGAAGGACGTGGGTCTCAACTTTAGCGGATCGGCAGCGTCTTCTCGCGGCGGTTGCCGACCAACTTTAGAGAGAAAGACGTACCTGTTCAGCAGAACCTGTTCGAGGACTTAGAGAGTGATCAATCTCTTGATCAAGATTCTGTCGACCCTCGCTTTGTGAGGACGATCTCCGCTCTGATAGATCTGCACCTTGCAATGACAGATCCTCCGAGGGACACACAGGCAACCAAGCTCGACTAATAGTCAACCAGACCAGGTAAGTTGATGGTGTTTGCCTACCCCACCCAAAAGATGGAGAAGATATACTCTCCAGAAGAGATGTCCGCAATCGGTGTTGAGAATCTGGCTAGACCTTAAGCGGCCGAGAAATAGTCTGAGACAACATGCAATCTCTATGCGAGCAGTCTTAACATCACTCAGTCTCCTTGCTAGGCACAGTGACTCAAGCCAAGGCATTCAAAATAATGCTCTTGAATTGTTCACTTTCCTCCAATTCCCTGACAAGAGATTTGACGCAATGAAGATAGAAAGTGACCATGAAAAACTGAGCAATGAACAGATAACAAGACCACAATAGCTAATCATTCGCCCTTTTCCGGACTAAGGTTCAGATGCATCTATTTCCGATGGCACGAATCATTCTGCGTGTCACGATAACGTCTGTTCAAAATAAGGGTTACAAGAGTATTCTTGCGAGAAAACCTTTCATCGTAATGTCAATCTTCAGCCATCCTGAAAGAACCTACACTAGGGAGGTCTTTAGGTGCATCAGAGATGAAGACTGGGATGGGATCATACTCATCCATCAGACTTTATTTGACCGGCTTGATCTTGTTTTCGGGATGTTTGAGACTGGGCTAGCCATACCATTGGAAGGTGGTGGATCTAGACAGTCCGCTGAAATCAATGACCAAAGCCCCAAATGATATTCGAAAGTCGTACTCCCCGTCTTCCGAACGTTTAGTGGTGATCGGAGGCCGGACGAGAAACCAATATGAGTCGATCCTCCGGTCTACTGTGTAGTTCGAGGGGCAGACGCTTATTTTGTTGGCCGACATCTTGGTGAAGAGGTTGTGGATAAGGCATGACAAATCCCCGGATCCACCTCGTAGAAGTGTGTTAATGGAGGAGTATTGGCCAACACCTAGGTTGGTACTGTAAGGAGCATACTAGTCGCCATTAGGGTACTCTGAGAGCTTCATTATTACCAGGTACTTTCACATGTGATAAGGTAGTTAAAGAGTGTACTCTGCGTTAGAGCCAAGCATTCTAAAAAGGGTTTGAACTATGAGGTTGCAATGGTGTGTCAAATATTTGTAGAAAGGACTGGGAATTGGCGAGAAGGATTACCTAAGGTCAACTAAATAAGCAAATGAAGTTAGTGACTCGGGTCTAAACCCTCAACGACTAAGTGCCCCCTCCTGTAAGATAACGCATCTGCCGATGAGCGTGAGCGGAAGTCCCTTGTGTTTCTCGAATACGAACTTGCTGACTGACTCGTCTTTTCAAAACAGTCCGGTCACAAGCAACTGACAGCGCTGACATGCTCGGGAAAGCCATCGGAAACTGCGAGTATTGAGTGACTCTATTGGAACGTTCCTGCACCGAGCCATCTCTTAATTGGGCTAGTCTACAATGAGGGAGGATTCACTTCCGGCACCCTTTCCCGCAAAGAGCCTAGAAAATCAATCCTAGGCAAATTATTCTTCGTTGTGCAGGTGGACGTGATTTTTGGAGGAAAGCTGTGACGAAACAAGACCCTTTCCACTGCCAGTCTGACAGTCAGGTAGATTTTGAAGAATGAGTGAACGCCACACTCTCATTACTCTATCGCTTCTCTGATCTTAATTCTTTCTCAGATCATCTTGCCTACTTTAATACTCCCTTATTCGTTCTCACTGTTTATTCATCAGATCTAAAGTTTCGTCCGGTTCTTTAAGAATTCCTTCAAGATGTCATCGCTAATCTCAGATCACCATTGTTGACTGTTACCATGAAACCCGAATACCATTTCTGGACCCGTTCCAGTACCATTATCATTCTACAGGGCCCAAGACTTCTCAATCAAGTCCGGCGCATTTCTATAATTCGCCACTGATCTCAATTTGAATTTCAAAGCTGTCGACAATGGCCGACGCTCCTTCGGAGAAACCCCAGGACAGTAGCAATCGAGTTTTAAGCGACGGCGATTTTACTAATGAGACAGAATCTAAGATGGAAGAAAAGACAGAAGGGCATGCAACCCCAGTGGCATCAGAGGACCAGACATTGAAGAACCAAGATTCGCATATCGTCAAAGTCCAGGCCAAAGATGACGACATCTATGCACATCTTCCTCCGGCCGAGGCGGAGATTTTGAAGAAACAGGTCGACGTTCCACCTGTGAAGGTAGGATGGAGGATCTTATACCGATTTGCAACCATGAATGATAAAGTGATCATTACTATTAGCTCTATCTGCTCGATTGCTTCAGGTGCTGCATTACCGCTTATGACGATCATTTATGGTCAATTGGCTGAAAAATTCAACGGATTCTTTTCAGGAGCAGTCAGCCATTCCTCTTTTAAGCATACGATTGGTCACGAGGTCCTGTATCTCATCTACATTGGCATCGCTGAGTTTATTACCATCTTTATATCCATGGTTGGTTTTATATACACAGGCGAGCAAATCAGCGGAAAGATTAGAGCCCACTACCTAGAAGCGTGCATGAGACAGAATATCGGATTCTTTGATAAATTGGGCTCAGGAGAAGTGACGACAAGAATTACTGCGGATACGAACTTAGTACAGGATGGTATCTCGGAGAAAGTCGCTTTAACGCTGAATGCATTAGCTATGTTCATTGCGGCTTTCGTGGTCGGCTTCATCAAATCTTGGAAGTTGACTCTCATTCTCTCGGCCTCGGTTGTCGCAATCACAATAGTCGTAGGAGGTGGATCAACTTTCATTGTTCGATACACTAAGCAATCTCTCCAGTCTTATGCATTAGGAGGAACTGTCGCCGAAGAAGCCATTTCTTCGATTAGAAATGCAACTGCATTTGGTACTCAGGATAAACTTGCTCGACAGTACGACAAACACTTGTCAGAAGCTGAGAAATACGGATACAGATATAAATTCGGTTTTGCTCTTATGGTTGGAGCTATGCATATGGTCATCTACCTCAGCTACGGTCTTGCGTTCTGGATGGGCAGCAGATTCTTAGTAAAGGGAGAGATTACATTGTCCAGTATTATCACAATCTTGATGTCCGTCATGCTTGGAGCTTTTGCCCTTGGAAACGTTGCTCCTAATGTCCAAGCGTTTACGACCGCCATCTCGGCTGCTGCCAAGATATTTAATACCATCGACCGCGTTTCGCCGTTGGATCCTTTTTCCGATGTAGGGGAGAAGCTCATACATGTAGAGGGCACAATTGAATTAAAGCATATCAAACACATTTATCCTTCAAGACCTGAAGTCATAGTGATGAACGATGTTAGTCTTGTCATTCCAGCTGGGAAAAAGACTGCTTTAGTTGGAGCATCCGGATCTGGAAAGAGTACAATTGTTAGCTTGGTCGAACGATTCTACGATCCAGTCGGTGGCCAAGTGTTGCTGGATGGACACGATATCGGTACACTAAATTTACGCTGGTTGAGGCAACAGATCTCCTTGGTCAGTCAAGAGCCCACTCTCTTTGGAACGACGATTTTTGAGAATATCACACACGGTCTTATCGGGACAAGATTCGAGACTGAGACAGGGGATATACAAAAGGAACGTGTTATCCAAGCAGCTAAGATGGCTAACGCCCACATTTTCATATCTGCCCTTCCTGAAGGTTATGAAACCAATGTTGGAGAGCGAGGGTTTTTACTTTCTGGTGGACAGAAACAACGTATTGCTATAGCTAGAGCAGTAATTAGCGATCCGAAAATCCTCCTACTGGACGAGGCCACCTCTGCCCTGGATATGAAATCTGAAGGCGTCGTACAGGCCGCGCTTGAAGTTGCAGCTGCCGGTCGTACGACAATTACTATTGCCCATCGTCTCTCCACAATCAAGGATGCTGATAACATTATTGTGATGTCCGAAGGCCGAATTGTAGAACAAGGAACTCACGATGAATTGTTGATCAAGCAAGGTGCATATTCCTCTCTGGTTGAGAGTCAAAAGATAGCCGAGACCGAGGAGATGAGTCCCGAGCAAGAGGAGCATATCGACGAAGAAGATGGTAGACTTGCTCAAGAGCGGTTCCTGGAAGGTAAAGACAAGGAACATGAAGAAGATTTGAATGACAAAAATATCGGTAACAACTTGAATTTAACTCAATCGGAGAAATCTCCACCATCTGTCGTAAATCAAGAGCCACGAAAAGAAGGAGAGGCAGGATATTCTCTTTGGACCTTGATCAAATTAATCGCGTCATTCAATTCGACAGAATGGTATTGGATGCTTCTTGGACTAATTTTTTCTATCATTTGCGGTGGAGGAAACCCAACGCAAGAAGTGTTTGCGGCGAAGCAGATTGTTTCGCTCTCTATCCCATTGATTAATCCAGCAACTGGACAACCTATCCCTGGAGCTAAGTCTCACCTACGCTCTGATGTGGATTTCTGGTCTCTCATGTATTTGATGCTAGCCTTCGTGCAACTTGTTTCGTTTTGGATCCAGGGAGTTGCCTTCGCATTCTGCTCTGAAAGACTCGTCCACCGAGTACGTAACCTAGCTTTCAGAACAATGTTACGACAAGACATTGCATTTTTCGATAAAGAAGAGAACACTGCTGGTGCTCTGACTTCTTTCCTTAGCACAGAGACAACACGAGTTGCTGGTTTATCTGGCGTAACACTTGGTACACTCTTGATTGTCCTTACGACTTTGATTGCCGCTTGCGCCTTGGCTATCGCAATTGCTTGGAAGCTTGCCCTTGTTTGTATTTCAACAATCCCAATTCTACTTGGCTGCGGTTTCTTCCGATTTTGGCTCCTTGCTCAATTTCAACGGCGAACTCAGAAGGCATACGAGAAGAGTGCAAGCTACGCTTGCGAAGCCACTAGTGCTATGCGTACTATTGCTTCTCTGACTAGAGAATATGACGTTCTTGAGCACTACAGAGATTCACTCAACTCTCAAGCTACGAAGAATTTACGTTCTGTGTTAGAATCATCACTGTTGTACTCAGCGTCGCAATCGCTAATGTTCCTTTGCGTTGGACTTGGATTCTGGTGAGTCCTGACTGCCATTGAATCGAGAATATCTTAATGAGTCTGGATAGGTACGGAGGAAACCAAATCGCAGACGGCAATCTTGACCTCTTCCAATTTTTCGTCTGTTTCTCAGCTGTAATCTTTGGTGCCAACTCCGCAGGCACGATCTTCTCCTTCGCACGTACGTTCTATTCCTTGCATTTCCACAATGAAAACTTACAAATTCAAGCGGACATGGGGAAAGCTAAGCAAGCAGCCCAAGAGCTTAAAGTACTCTTCGATCGTAAACCTCCCATCGATTTCTGGTCCGACCGCGGCCAACCCATTAATTCCATCCAAGGCACTATCGAGTTCCGTAACGTTCATTTCCGCTACCCTACACGCCCTGAACAGCCCGTCCTCCGAGGTCTCAATCTCTCCATTAAGCCCGGTCAATACATCGCTCTTGTTGGTGCATCGGGTTGTGGAAAATCTACTACTATTGCGTTACTTGAACGTTTCTACGATCCACTCGTAGGGGGAATATATGTTGACGACAAGGAAATATCGAGCTTGAATCTTAATGATTACCGCTCATTCATTGCACTTGTATCTCAGGAACCGACACTCTATCAAGGCACAATCCGTGAGAACGTTCTTCTCGGTGTAGATCACGACGATATACCTGATTCCAAAATTGAGTTTGCTTGCCGTGAAGCAAATATTTACGACTTTATCATGTCTCTACCTGATGGTTTCAATACCGTTGTTGGCTCTAAGGGTTCCATGTTGTCTGGAGGTCAGAAGCAACGTGTTGCTATCGCACGCGCCTTGCTCCGAAATCCTAAGATTTTACTTTTGGATGAGGCTACCAGCGCCTTAGATTCAGAGTCGGAACATGTGGTACAAACAGCTCTCGACAAAGCTGCAAAGGGAAGAACTACTATTGCGGTTGCACATAGACTGAGTACTATTCAAAAGGCAGATGTTATCTATGTCTTTGATCAGGGTGTTATAGTGGAGAGTGGTGATCATACAGAACTAATGCAGCAGGGTGGGAAGTATTCGGAACTTGTTAACCTTCAGAATCTCGGGAGATGACGCAAAGTTTTTAAGTTGTTAGTTTGGAAATGCTTTTTCGAAGTGACCAATTGGTGGGACAGAGCGAGCCTTGGGGTGATCTCTGCTCTATTGGAGATATTATCAATGCTGCATACGCTAGTAAATATAATGGTACTGCCCCTATAACCATCATCGCAACAGCTAGCATGGTGTCCAGTCGATGTCTAGATTTCTACCCTTGAAGCGTTAACTGCTCATGATATGAGTAATACTATTTTTGGGATTATTCTGAGTGGGCGGAAGATCAGGACGACGATCAAAGTCGAGAATGAAGATGAGGTATTGAAACAAGATAAAAGACCACTGAATACTTCTTTTCTAACCTGGCTGATAGGCTAATGCAGAAATTAGATGCTTCACACAATTTTCCACAAAAAGTAGCTACTCTGACTACTAAAAAGGAACATCTTGCGTTCCTTATCTGGATACATGTCCACTGATCATCGAAAGAGAAGATGCTACGCTTTTGCTAGGTTAAGCTTGTATCGATAGCAGGCAGCCAACACCCAATCTACTATCAATCACATAACCTCCTATTCTCTGTTGCAAGTTCGTAGCGAGCTGCAACCTGTAGTGAGAGCCCTAATAGTCCCACTGCAAGGCAGACTCACAATCTTCTTGATGTGCTCTCCCACATAGAGTCTCTAATGCTCTGCGCACATTCGACGGTAAGCAAAGTCTTGATTCTCTTGCGTTCGTATATCTACTGCTCAAATATGATTCTAAATTGTATATAGAAAACCTCATCTTGATCTGCGCAGTCGCACTCAAAATCATGCATAACAGGATCAGATGATACTGAAAGGTACGAAACTTTGGCCAACATCATTGATTAGCCGCAAATTTCATAAATACCTTTCAAGCCCCTCTATAATTACTAAGAGCTGTTCAAAATCTCCAAAAGTTTTCCTAAGGCCTTCTTTCGCCCTCCAACTTTCACACTTATATCGGCAAGCTTCTTTGCTTGCTGCTGTATCTGCGAAGCTTCGATGCCATCGCCCAAGACTTTCATCAAAGCTTTTGAAAGCTCCTGGGCTTCAACACTTGGACCGGCGGAGCGACTTCCGTAAACCCCAATTCCAAGCCATTCCACTCGATTAGCAAACTCGAGAGTATCAAGCCAGCAAGGAAGAACTACTTGAGGCACTCCAGCACTGGAACTTGGTTAGTACATCCTTTTGAAGGAGCAGACTTTGTATACCTCAGTGCTTCATGAAACGAGTTAGAACCACCATGATGAACAAAACAAACGGCATGTCCAGTCTGCAGAACCGCCAGAGGACTCACAGACATCCATTCCATAATTCTTACCCTGTCAGTAGAGACTTCTTTTGAAATGGCATCTAGGGATTCCTTTTTGATTCCTTCTCCTTGAAATCCACTTCCCGACTCGACTTTGGATGGAAGAGCCATACCACCTGATGTTTTAACCTTCCACAGTATTTGAAGATCGGGTATGCGATCAAGTACCATCTTCAGGCCGGATGCGAACTCTCGTGCCATCGTGTCGTTCATTCGGATATGTGTGCCAAGGCTGATCAGCAGAGTTGGAGCGCGCTCCAGCCATGATTGCAAATTTGGATCATCTTCCGATACTGGAGAACTTGGCAAAAGGATGGGTCCACATCCGGTAACGTTGGATGGAATCTGGCATGGATAATCTGTTTCGGGGATCGACGGAACCAAGTAGTGATTGTCTTTTTGCCAGATGCTGAACGCAGGAGGTAGACCTGGGAGATTCTGCGATTTGCGGTAGTTCAGGAACGCCTTCACTGTGGGAGACCTGACGAGAATCCAGAGCATCATGACCTTGAGGTAAATATTTGCAGGAACGAGGTGCCAAGGAACCGGATAAGGGAATGCGGATGATATTCTGTAGTAGTGAGCAAGTATAATGTTTGAACCATTTTGGGGAACGGACGCTGGATATCTGCAGAATCTGAAAAGCATTGGTTGCTGTTGTCCACACATTTCTTGAAATGTGTTTGGACTTAGAACCACGCAGTCTCGCGACAGTGTCTTGCATGCCTCAAGTGCTTGACTGAAGAGAGGATCAATAATAATGAGATCCGGTTCAACAGAACGTAGAATCTCAAGACAGCTCTCATATCCTTTCATGTAGGCAGGTCCATCCCAAGCCGTTGCTAGAACTGGAAGGGTAACCTGATACGTTTTAAGCGCTCCCTTAACGCCGGGAGGGTATGGACCTTGTTGCAACTATGAGTGCTCTATTACTTATTCCAATGCCTAACTCACCTATAAACTCATCCTTAGAAGTAAGTGCCTCTAGCGCCGAGGGACCGAATACTGTGTGAAAAGTTGCTGGGACATGGTTGTTAGGGACAAGTTCGTTGAGACTTTGAACGCGGCTTTTCAAAGGCGCAAAGGACGCTATATGGATTCCGTGCTGCTGGAGAAGAAGCATCTCATATGCCACCGCTAGAATGACATTGGCTTGTCCATATTCGCTATCTGTGAGAAATATTATTTTCTTCTGCTTTCCATCCCCTCCGAATGTACCCGACCAAGTTTTAACTGAGGTCATTGAGGTTCTAGGCTTTTCTGAAGGTACTAAACTATGGAAATGAGAGACAAAAGCCGAGCTTGTCCTTATCTTCAGACTGAATACCTCTGTTCTCCTGTTATTCGGGGATAGGGGAGCCCATGGTAAAGTTGCTACAATACAACTTTACTTTCTAGTACATTAACCGCATGCAGAACTGGGGGTGCCGGTTCCAAAGCTTGAAAGTGATCCTAGTCAGGGAAGGTCTGGACCTCGAAAAATGTCTGGGTGTGTCGATATCGGGAATAGTAACGTCGATCTCTTCTCATGTCAGATTGATCTCTCCGACAAGGATATCGCATCGCCGATGCTTACGGTCACTAGAGAATGCAAGATTGACGCCACGTAAATACATGTATTAAGCTTAGCTTAGTACCCCTTGGTAATACCGTTAAGACGACTTTAGCTGAGGATGAATGTATAATCTATCTATGATATAAGATTGTATGTAAAATATCTTATAGCCGTAGTAACAGAGATTGTACGTGGCATGAGAATTTTAAGCACAAACAAATCGAGCATATCGCGTAAACTCCTTATCTTCTTTTAACACTTCCAGCGTTTTGACATCCATATAAAGAATGACCTCCAGCCCACCGTCTGCACAACGCGGCATGATTAGACCATAACCATCCAATAAAGCCATAGCCGGAAGTTTGAAAGCGATCAAGTTACCCATTTTTGGACCCCAGTAACTGTCTAGGATAGGGAAAGTCGACAGATTGGTGACATGTAAGTCGGTCTTGCAATTGAGATCCATAGTGCGCTCAATTTCCGTGACACGCGGCCAGGCTTCCATTGCGCCAAGAAGATCCCAAATTCTGTCAGAGGACCACCAATCGATGCTGCTGCTGATTGCTGAGGCAATGCGGTAGAGTGTACCTTCCTCTGAAGAACAAATCTCCGAGAGCGGTAAAAGCGCTCTGCTGGGTACAACAGAGTTGCCTAGATATAGAGGATTAAGTGGAGGATCTATTCGCGAGCGGATGTTGCACGGGTAATGGTATGATGCCTCTTCGATACCTTGCTGCTCGAGACGTCTCGCAAGAGTGTAATGCCGGAAAATGAAAGCGGAGAGCACTGAACTTTCCGTCATCTTTGGGTCTTTCGGATTCTTGGGCAGTGCTTTCTCCTCGATCTGTTGGAGACCCTCTTTGGTGAAAAACCAGCTTACCCCTTTGACAGTTTTGGTTTCTTCAACGGTCGTCTCCATACGTTCACCAACATTCCAACACGATTCTCCATTGAGGGAAATAGCTCGTCCATCTTGAAAGCTAGTGAAGTCGCAAAGCTCGCACCTGGGATCATTTTCAGGATAGAGGACCGTACGATCAAACGATTCAGCTGGCAACAACTCGGACTCGGGCACGACTCGGCCATCAGACAAGGCCGTCACGTGCTTAGCCCATTGAGTAATTATCGCCATAGCGCCCTCTCCATCGACAACCGAATGATGGAAATGCGTTGCGAGAACGAGCCCGCCACGGATCAAGTTGACTTGAATCATTAGGCAAGGAGCAATGGCTTCAGGCAGGAATGACCTCGGGCACATAACCATAGGATTGAATGCATCCACAGGAAAGTCGGCACGTTCAAGTTCTTCATAATCTAGCACTGGGCCAGCATCCGTATCTAGCATTCTCTTGGTCTTGAAAGGCACTCCTCCATCCTCAGAAATTTCGAGAGTGAGGAGATCACGTGATTCATCCTGTATCATCAAAGTACCAGCGAGAAAGGGGATCTCGCTCATCAGTCTAGAAAGACCTTCTTTAAGCTCAGAGAGTATTATTTCGGAGAGCTTAGGGTCTGGTTGCTTGAAAACCCCGAAGAGTGGTAGATAATGCCTGCCATTAAATTGGTCAAATGGCGATAGTGTCATTGTTTCTGGTACCAGCTGAGTAGCCGGTCGCACAAAGGTCTCCGTCGTAGCCATTTTAGAACTTTTCGGTGGTGTGTTGGAGAAAAATAAGTTCTTGATAGCTGCTTTATTTGGAAACAGTGGAGGAGAATAGGAAAGAAAGACCCTTTTCTATCTGCATCCACCTAAGTCGGCTCCTCTGAAGTTGGGCAGTGTTTTTGTTCCACCTCTGTCTCGGTGTGACGAAGTTGAGGATGACAAGCTGTAAGACGTAATAAACGTATCGTCAAAGAATGACAGTGGAGCGAAACTCGTTGGATTTCAATATTACTGAAATTTCGCCATGGTGATGAATGAGATAGGATTTCGCTTGTTCCTTGGCTGCATGTCGTCAGCAGAGTTCTCGGGATTACCTTCTCGTTAGAACGAAAAGGCTCCACCTTCCCGGTCATATGGCTCTAGCGTTCATAACATCCCCGTGCTATGCCTCAAGCCTGTTATATTTAAGAACGCGATATGTCACGGTTGAGCCCCTCACTATGCGCTGTTGTGGATTTCTAGGGATACACGTATTCCAGCGGTATTGGCATCAAAGACAGTCCCGTAAATAAGCACTTGTTGGAACGGACAATGACCACACTGCACTAACAAATTCCCATATCATAGGTTGAATTATTCCTCCCGTGCAGGTGTTAGCATCAAAGACGGGTTTTCCATTTTCTGCCTTGCGTTGCCAGGGATTCTGCTTACATTACGCCTTTCCAGCAATCAAACTCCCTATTAGGTAGGTCGTGTTATCCGATTCCCTGCCCGAAGTCAGAATAGCTAGCAATCGAACCATAGTACCTTGTGAAGTTGGGCTTGATAAGAAAAAGAAAAGCAAAGGAAAGGAGATTGGTTGGCTTCTCAATCCATTTTGTGGCGCCGTTCCATGGCGTTGTCAAGGCCGTTGCGCGTGGCGCCGACGCGTGGAGCCGTCCCGTCAAGCCGTTGTTGAGCCGCTACTTCCGCACACCGCCTCGGGTTCGTACAACGACTTCTTCCCCAAAGAGGACGGGTTAGAGAATTAAGACATCTTACAAACTTCGAAAGTCCCATTCCGTAGCTTCCCGGGCTGATGGACAAGGCTACTAGTACAGAGTTTAGTTACGAAATGTTCGCCGCGGCTTCGGTTTTCGGGTCGATCTGACGTTGGCAACTACCCCTTTCCTGTCTTAGAACCAAGGCTGCGTAATAAGCTGATCACACCCTGTCAGCCATCTTTTTTGCTGACATGCATGGTTCCTCGAATCCTGGGAGGGGCCGATCTAGGCTGGGCAGATCAATATCTTAGTCAGGGAGCTCAAAAAAAGGACTTATCAGCTGCTGCAGGCATCGCTTTGAGCCTCCGATCAACTAAATTTCGTCAATAAGTCAAGGAAACGTTAGGTACAAAAGACCAATTGGTTCTCACCCCTGTAACATCATCTACAAAAAGAAAAGAAGCAGGAGACATTATTGCGACATTTAAGTACTAGGTTATTAGAACCTCTCTAGCGCATCCAATCGCGGGCCTTTTCTCTGGAAGAAAGATTGAACTCAATCTGAGCCGGAGGAATGGTAGACCCCTACACTTGCATGAGGATCAATAAAAGGATCTGGTGGGTCCTTATCTTTGTACCTTACTGCTGGCTGCAGGCTAAACGACCTCGGAAACCAATTATCTAGCGCGTGCACATCCACATTGGCTGCAGGAAACCTTGGAGACCATGCCACGCTGTAATTACATGCAGCTATGTCAAATTCTCCCAGAGCGCGTGCCTATATGCATCCACGCACAAAAATAGCGCCGTACTCTTACTACATGGATCCTTCTACCGTTGGAAAGCATCACCGTTGCCCTTAAGACTCTCTGATGACACTAATGACATGCGAAGATTATCCTAAATTATCGAGCATCGCAAGCCGCCCTGAATGTCGGCGGGCTTACTGACAGCTTGCTTAGCAGTATTAATTAGGACAAGAGCTGTGTGCCAAGACTTAAGGATTTGTATGCGAATATGTATAGACTTGTTGCCCTTGAAGCCGGCTATTTGCTCCCGCACGTGGAGGAGAAGAGACGCGTTGCAACACGTCATTGATTACCTTCGGAACACGCGGTGACGAACTTCTGGCGACAAGTACTTCTAGTAATCATTACAAGCTCGGGTCTCTGCAGCCTGCTGCTGTCAAGTAAATCGTGGGGGGACGTGGGATTTTGGGTGCCAGCTGTGACATGGATTTGAATTGATATCCAATCCATCGTTCACATGGTAGACGTACAAGGGTTCGAACTATTCGGTTCCGGACGTTACAAGGCTATGACTCTGATAGTGCAAATATGAGGCACTTGTTCATGGCTATCGTTACACGTAGGGAGATAATCAGATTGCTTCTCGCTCCATAATGGTGTAAATGCTCTAAGGTTGTCACAGGTGTCAGTAAGCCTCTAGACTCATCACATTTGCCGATGACCAGATGAGGGAACTTATACCGCCTTGTCAGCCGCAGTCTATCAATTCGGTGGCGCAAATATGGGCCGTCTCTCTGATCCGTAGGCCGCGGATCCTTTCACCCATGAGGATAAGAGTAATGTCTTGATCTTCATATCTCTCTTCCTTCGGTATATAGCTGTGCCCTTAATCCATATCACAGAGATGTTGAGGACTGAAGATTATGAGATCGTTCATCCGAGTTAAATCCTTGAAGTAGACCATCCAAAATTTCCGGAAGCGAGGTCAAGAACAAAAGCCATTGCTTCCAAGCTCTAAGAACTTTCAGTATCCATATCATTAATCATAATGACTCAAGCCACACATACCCATTTGAATGGTTCCGGACAGAATAGCAAGATAAATGGAACTGAAAATGGTTCTGCTATGCCAATCGCCGTTGTTGGCATGGGCTGTCGCCTGGCCGGATCAGCAACTTCTCCACAGAGATTATGGCAAATGCTAACCAGAGGTCAATCAGGGTGGTCGAGGGGAGATAATTCAAGGTTCAAGATGGACTCCTTCTACCACCCTTCGAAGGAAATGAAAGGCGCGGTATGCTAGATAGATCAATGCAACCCTGTCGGTCGTATAGAAGCTGACTTAGATTTAGTTCAACGCGAGAGGATTGTATCTTCTGAAAGAGGACGTGTCTCATTTCGATCATCAATTCTTCCATGTCAGTCCGACTGAGTCGCAAGCCATTGACCCCCAACAAAGGCTACTGCTTGAAGTTGCTTATGAAGCTTTCGAGAATGCGGGAATGTCGCTCGAATCACTTGCATCTTCAGAGACCGGTGTCTATTGCGCGAGGTCGAATTCCGATTATGAGAAAATACTGGGCAGAGACCCAGAATTTTCCCCAGGGTACGTTTCGGTAAAAGGGTTCCGAACTATGTGGCTAATTGTGACAGTCACCGATTCACAGGGACAGGCACTGCTCTTACAGCAAACCGGATATCATACCACTTCGATCTGAATGGCCCCAGCATTACCTTGGATACCGCTTGCTCTGGTAGTCTTGTAGCAGTACATGAAGCTTGCAAGGCTATCCGAAGCGGGGAAGTTCATCAAGCCCTTGTAGGAGGAACTAATCTTGTACTTGATCCTGAGGAAATCGCCGTTATGTCATCGATGCAGTATGTAGACAACTACATGTTTGTGTCTGATCTGAGAACTAAAGCTGAGCTAGAGTTTTGTCTGACGATGGCCGTTGCTATTCTTTTGATAATCGAGCCAATGGATTCGGGAGAGGCGAGGGCGTGGCGGCAGTTGTATTGAAGCCGCTCCATGATGCAATGCGTGATGGAGATCCAATTCAATCGGTGATACGAGCCACTGGTGTCAATCAAGATGGTCAAACTTCGAGTGTTATATCGCCCTCTCAGGCAGCACAGGTAAAGATGATCAATAAAGCATATGCTGATGCAGGACTTGATCCACGAGAAACGTGCTACGTTGAAGCGCATGGTAGGACATTTGGTTATATCGCTAGAAGAAACAATACTGACATTTTTGGTTAGGTACTGGGACGCAGGCTGGAGACAAAATCGAAGCTGGTGCTATTTTCAGGACCTTTGGCCGCGATCGAGCTGCGGATTCCCCGCTCTACGTCGGTAGCGTGAAAACCAACATTGGCCACACAGAGGCCACTGCGGGCTTGGCAGGACTTTTAAAAGCCATGATGATTCTTGATTCCAAAAAGATACCTCCGAATTTGAACTTTTCCCGCCCCAACAAAGAAATTCCTCTCAATGATTGGCAAATAACGGTATGTGACTTATTTTTTAATTTGACAGATGCATTCTTATTCCCGTCATAGATACCACGAAAAGTAGTTCCCTGGCCTGAAAACCACGTGCGACGAGCATCCGTGAATAGCTTTGGATATGGCGGGACAAATGCCCATGTCATTCTTGAAGCACCAGAAGATTATTTGGCCTCACTCTCTAGGCTGCATGCTAAGCATAGGGATGTGACAACGAATGGGACGACAAACGGTACGACAAATGGCACGACAAACGGTACGACAAATGGGACGACAAACGGTACGGCCAATGGTACGACCAATGGTACGGTAAATGGTACACTCAATGGTACGACCAATGGGGTAAAGACTTGGAACAGGACACCCCAAGATCACTTGGTCACACTCTCTGAGCTGAATTCTAATTCCAAGCATGCGAACACGAATGGCGCTACAAATGGGATCAAGCCAGCGAACGGAACGTTATTTCACCATTCAAATGGCAACAACTCACCCGAAAAGCAAGAATCAGAACTCTTGCTTGCACGCCAGAATGTGGACCAAGACGTTGAGAAGCGGCGTCTGTTTGTTTTCACTCATGCGACCGAACGCGGCATGAGCGCAATGGCAACGAATTTCAAGCAGTATCTCCAGACTCGGGCTCGGGATGAAGGACATATTCTCGATAGATTAGCATATACGCTAACGATGCGGAGATCATGCCTCCCATTCCGAGTGGCCGTAAGTGCAACTAACTCGGCAGAGCTGGTTGATGCTCTTGAGGCGGTTTCTAAAGGCACGATACGTCCCCGAAAAGCTCTGGAAAACCCAAAGATATGTTTTGCATTTACTGGTAAGACTGATGGTGGGCAACGTAAAGTTCATTTGCTGACCAGTGAAACTAGGTCAAGGAGCGCAATGGGCTCGCATGGGCCAAGAGCTCCTTAGTGCATATCCGTTATTCGCAGCATCTATGAGAAATGCCGAGCTACAACTTCAGAGCTTCGGTGCGGAGTGGTCACTGTTAGAGGAACTTTCCCGAAAGCCCGGAGAATCTCGCATCAACGAAGCGGCCATTTCGCAACCATGCTGCACAGCTATTCAAATTGCTCTGGTCAATCTATTGCACTCTTGGGGAATTCGACCGACTGTCGTTTGTGGCCACTCGAGTGGGGAAATCGCGGCGGCTTATGCTGCAGGCTTCCTTTCTGACTATGATGCTCTAAGTATTGCCTTCTTCAGAGGAGAGGCTGTTGCAAGACTTAGAATAAAGCACTCGGAGCTTGATGGAGGTATGATGGCTGTTGGATTGTCAGCGGAGCAAGTACAACCTTACATCGCCAAGAATATGTCAAAAGAACCTTTCGTGAAGGTTGTGATTGCATGCATCAACAGTCCGGCGAGTGTTACTTTGTCCGGCGACAAATCTCTACTTCAGTCGATACGAACGGACCTCGAAAGTGATGGTGTTTTCAACCGTCTTCTCGCCGTGGATGTTGCATATCACTCTCATCATATGGGACTCGCTCGAAAAGAATACCTCGAATTGCTGAAAGATCTGAAACCACGAAAGTCTGATGATAGTGTATGCATGATATCATCTGTTACCGGAAAAGAAATTCATGGTGGGGCAGTGAATGCCGAATACTGGGCTGAGAATATGATATCAACCGTGAGATTCTCGGAGGCTCTTGAAGGGGCCCTGACCTTGCCTGACAAGAACATTAATGGTTCAAGCTCTATCGTGAACATGGTTCTTGAGGTTGGACCACACTCCGCACTGGCAGGGCCAATCAAAAGCACGTTGAAAACTATTGCAAACAATACCTCTAAAGTTTCATATCATTCCGTGCTTTCGAGGAACGTGGACGCTGTTAAGACTGCGGTCGACATGGGTGGAGATCTCTTTACCCTCGGATATAACGTCTCTTTCAATTCCATTAACGACCCGGATAATGTCTTGGACAAAAGAACATTGACAAATTTGCCGGTCTATAACTGGCAGCATTCGACATCTCACTGGAGTGAAAGTCGTATGAGCACGCAGTTTCGACTCCGACAGTTTGCAAGACACGATCTTCTCGGCATTCCGAGCAACGATAGCATCCCTACAGAACCGACATGGAGAAATTACTTGAGCTTGTCTGAAATGCCTTGGCTAAATGGTCATGTCATTAATGATCAGATGATATTCCCTGCTGCTGGTTACATTTGCATGGCCCTTGAAGCTCTCCGCCAGGTGACGGCAATGAATGGTTTAATGTGGAAGAATATCACTTGCCGATTCCGTGAGATAGTTATTGGAAGACCGCTCCTGATTCCTGAAAACTCCAGGGTGGAAACATTCTTCACTCTTCGACGTTATACATCATCAATCCAAGATTCTTCATCAACCTGGAAGGAATTTCAAGTTTTCTCGATGTCAGCCACAGGAGAGGACACTGAACATTGCCGTGGCTTGGTTTGTACCGAAAGCCGGGACTCCAAGGATGACATTGAAGTTTCACAAGAGGATCGTCATCATTCTGAGACTACCCGAAATGATTTCAAGGACGCGCAGAAGACATGCCGACGCGCTGTCAACGTAGAGAAGTACTACAATGATCTTAAGATGGTTGGAATGAATTACACTGGGCCGTTTGCAAATATCACTCAAATTAACACACAACCACAAAAATCTCTGTGTACAGTCAGAACGCCGGAAACAAAATCTTCAATGCCCGAGGGGTATCAACAGCCTCATGTTGTGCATCCTGCTACCCTGGATATGTGCTTTCAAACCGTCTTCCCAGCTTTGAGGGCCTCAACAAAGATGACCTCTAGTATGGTGATATCAGGTATCGAAGAGTTGAGCATTTCCAGTAATATTAGTTCCGAACCTGGGAAAACTTTACTTGCTCATGCTTCAGTTCAACCTTTCGGACGTTTGAGGTATAGGGCAGATGTCACTGTTGGAGATTCAGACCTCAAAGAACCTTCACTGATTGGGATCAAAGGGTTGTGCGCAAACTCTACATATCAATTGTCAAACACTTCACTTCAGTCACAGAAACAAAATTTATGCCACCAGCTGGAGTGGGGTCTAGATACTACTTGTGCGAAGCAGGATGATGTCAACGACTTATGCCGATCTGGTCTTGAACCTTATCCTACCATGGAGCGAAGGAATACTTTCGACCGCTATATCCAGCATATCATACAGCAGGTGCTTTCCGCCATCACTAACAAAGATGAGGCTTCAATGGCCACGCATCACAAGAAGTTGGTTAACTGGATGCGCTCACAAGAACAACGTCCGACCACAGAACTTGATCCAAAATTAAGAGAAAGCGTTCAATCACTCGGTGATGATGGAAAAATGTTGGTGCATGTTGGTGATCATCTTGTCGACATACTAACAGGAAAGATTGACCCCTTAACTGTCATGATGAAAGATGACATGCTCTACCGGTTGTATGCGATGGGGAATATGCAGAGATGTCACACTGAACTTGCAAATTATCTACGTCAACTCCAATTTAAACACCCCCGCATGAAAATCCTAGAGATTGGTGCAGGTACGGCAAGCATGTCAATCATTGCACTAGAAGCATTGATCGGAGATCCAAAAAATCGTCAAGCCGGGAATGGAAAGCTCGACAAGTATGTTTTCACAGACATTTCTAGCGGATTTTTCGAGAAGGGCAAAGCAACATTAGCGGATTGGGGAGCACTCGTTGAGTTCAAGAAGCTTGATATCGAGAAGCCGATCAAAGAGCAAGGATTCGAAGAAGGTTGCTACGATGTGGTGATCGCCTCCAATGTGTTACACGCAACTCAGAAAATGTCCAATACTATGCAAAATGTCAGAAGCCTGCTAAAACCAGAAGGGAAACTCGCTCTGGTTGAGGTTACTGAAAACCATATGTTCTGGCACATGACAGTGGGTACTCTTCCTGGGTGGTGGCTTGGAGCTGAGGACGGTCGTATTGACTCCCCACTACTTGCTCTACCGAAATGGAACAATCTTCTTCGCGATACTGGATTTTCCGGAATTGATGCAAAGATAAAAGACTATGAGTCTGAGCACGAGCATCAAGTGAGCTTGATGATTTCCACGGCTAAAGCTACAGTTGAGCTAGAAGAACCCGCAATAGAAATCGTTTGCAGTGCCAAGGAGGACTCCATTGCCGATGCATTCTACAGAATGGTAACATCTGCAAGCGGGCAGCGTCAAATTCACCAGAACACTCTCGAACAGGCCAAGTGTTCCAACAACATTTGCGTGGTACTTCTTGAGATCCTAACACCCTTCCTCTGTTCCTGCAATGAGATGGAGTTTCAAAAACTCAAAACTATGTTTGGTCAAGCCAAAGGTATCCTCTGGGTGACAAGAGGTGGCACGATTGAGGCAACTGAGCCTGAGAAAGCCGTAATTACTGGCCTCGCAAGAACTCTGAGATCAGAAGATCATGCACTCAATTTATTCACACTTGACCTCGACCCTAGAACTGAGAGTTCGGCTGATATGGCGCAATATATCTTTGAAGTATTCGGCCAGGCCTTTTGTCCTCGTATTGAGAATGGCTACTTCCGAGAATTTGAATATGCTGTTCGCAATGATAAGATTTTAATTCCTCGAGTCGTGGAGAATGACCCTCTGGAAAGTTATGTTCGAAATGTTGTCAATGATCTAGAGCCAGCGCTTGGTCCTCTGCATCAGCCAGACCATTCTTTGGGACTCGAGATCCAAACTCCTGGAATGCTAGACTCTCTTCACTGGACTGATAGTATCAGCCATAATCGGAAACCATCCGCAAATGAGGTTCGCATCGAGGTGAACATGGTTGCACTTAACTTCAAGGACCTTATGAATGCTATGGGCCAGCTTCCCGGTCTTAGTGCAATGCTGATCGAATGTAGTGGCACAGTGGTTGAGGTCGGCGATGCAGTTAATGGAGAAATTAAGGTTGGTGACCGTGTTTGTGCTATTCATCCCGATGGTATCGCCACCAAAAGCAACATTGATCATCATCAAGTTCATCGCATTCCAGATGGAATGTCCTTGGAGCTTGCTACAGCCATTCCCGTTTCTTATGCCACTGCACTCTATGCTTTGAGGGATGTGGCTCAGATCAAGAAAGGAGATTCAGTCCTCATCCACGCAGCAGCTGGAGCATTAGGACACGCAGCTATTGCAATTGCCCAGTACTATCAGGCTGGAGAAATATTCGTGACGGTCGGTAGTTCAGAGAAAAGAGCACTTATCGAGAAGAACTTTGGAATATCTGACGACAACATTTTCTCTAGCCGGGCTCTTGCATTTGGTCAAGGAATTCAGAGAAGGACTAACGGTAGAGGTGTTGATGTGGTTCTCAACTCGCTCAGTGGTGATGCAACGCGTGAGAGTCAAAATTGTCTTGCTCAGTTTGGACGGTTTGTTGAGGTCGGTAAGAAAGATCTGTTGTCGAATGCTAGAATGGAAACGCAGTACCTCGAAAAGAATGCAACCTTTTCCGCGGTGGACTTGGGAATGGTGGCACAACATATGCCGCTGAAGATTCAAGAGATCCTTGGGACCGTTTTCGACCTGATTCACACGCAGAAACTTCAAGCTGTGCTCCCCATTACAGTGTTCCCCATATCTGAGCTTGAGACAGCGTTCCGTCAAATGCAGACTGGAAAGCATGTTGGTAAACTTGTGATGCAGATCGATCACGACTCTCAGGTGAAGGTACGTTTTGGTCGTAGACGGTGACTTCATTTCACTAATGTCCTTAGGTTCGACATGCACCTCCTTCGCCAACGAAATTGAAGGATGACCAGACATATCTTGTCGTCGGCGGTTTAGGAGGTATTGGTAAGGCGGTTATTAGGCATCTAGTAGGTCTGGGTGCGAGACACATCGCCACACTGTCAAGATCTGGTGTAGATGACGAAAGCAAGAGCGCGTTCGTGAGAGAGATGCGTGAAGCTGGGGTCAATCTCATCGTACAGCAAGGGAGCGTTACTGAAATTGAAGACGTTAAGAAACTCAAAAGTCTGGTTGGATTACGAACGATTCGTGGTATCATACAGGCAGCCATGGTGCTACAGGTAAGACAAGAGTTCTTTCGCACTTGAAGTACTAACAGCAATAGGATTCCACCATTGACAATATGACTCATTCCCAATGGCAGACAACGCTGGGACCAAAGGTTACAGGGACTCTAAATTTGCATTCCGTTTTTGACTACGCACTTGACTTCTTCATTCTCCTGTCCAGTGTGAGTGGAATCATTGGTAGTCATGGCCAGGGCAACTATAGTGCGGGCAGCACATTTCAAGATGCCTTCGCACGCAGTCTTTCCTCAAAAAATCATCCCGTCTGCTCTATAGACCTATGCGTTGTCGGCTCAGAAGGGTATGCTGCGGAGCACCAAATAGCAACGAAGCATGCAATGCGTTATGGGGCAGGTTTCATCAACATGGAGGAAGTCTTTGCGCTCGTTGACTATGCGATTTCGTACCCACTTGCTAGCGACTCGAAGGCTGCGCAAGTCCTCGTTGGGATCAATCCTGCCGATCCAACATCTGGTTCTGAGGAGAATGCTGCGCAGCGGACTGACCCTAGGTTCTCTCATATATGGAATACTTCTTCGCGCCAGAATACTACAAATACAAGCGCTAAAGAGATCGATCTTTGTGCGACACTCACTGCTACCACGACGCAAGATTTGGCTGTTCAAACGGTCTTGGCTGCATTTACGGAGAAACTGTCGCGGCTTTTGGGAGTAGCAGCTGAGGAAATCAATCCTGCGCAGTCGGTGTTCAGCTACGGTATGGATTCACTCATTGCAGTTGAACTGCGGAATTGGGTATTGAAGCAGCTGGAATCTTACATCCAGACTGTTGAGTTGATGAGTCCATTATTCATCCGGGATCTGGCGAGGTTGATGGCGGAGAGGTCAAGATTGGTGCCTGCGGGGTTGTTTTTGAAGACAGATTAGTGATGCATTCATTAAATTTCAGTTGACCCGACTTGGAGTTGGATTGGTGAGCGGATCTAGAATGATGCCGATCTACACAAGTATAGATAGATTCTAACCGTGTAGATGATGATAGATTTTCGTATGGCCGATTGCTTCTGAAGCATGTCGTCTCGTCGGTAGACTTGTATATCTGCTTAAAGATTGTCTGTAGTCTGAATACCAAGTTCGAGACAGGAAAGCATAAGAAATAAGATTGGGTGAATCATCCTAGGCTTTACAACAAGGGGATGCTCAGAAGGGAAACATTTTTGCGTGATACGCCTGCCTTCGTGGTTCCTCTAGAGATGTACATAGCTCAATTGACTGATCAGCTCGTTCTCATCAGACTTGGATCTGCCGTACTTGTGTTTAAGCTCCTCATCAAATGGACTGGCAAAGCCAGGTGGGACGCTCTGGTCGCATCTAAAGCTAGCTGGATCACTGGTTGGCAACGGCTCAAACTACATGACCCTTAGTATATTGTCACAATTTCAACCTCTTCGTCACCGCTTGGACCAGATTTACTTAGACTCAAGTATCACAAATTGCTTTTGGGAGCTCAAGACGTCTACCTATGCAGCACTACACTGCTACTGTATAGCATCGATATGGAGTCGATGTTCTCGGTATCACTAGCATAATGCAGCGGCAAGGTTTTGAAGCGGTGGCTTCCCACTCCTCTTCGCTTGCCCTATCTGGATCGGCCAAGAATGGGTATACAGTCAACAGCCAAGGTCCATGGCTGAGCACAGTTTTGTACAGGCATCTTCGTTGTAAGCGGCCGCACTGATGGAGCATATGTCTGTCCAAAGCGATGGGCTGTTGTGGTCTACTCACCCTTGAACCCGTTGCGGCTCTAGATGTCACTTACTCAACGGCTCTCTCGCTCATTCAATGACCTGAGCGACCCAGCCGGTACCGTGGATGCTGCCCACGTTACCATTCCACCTGCAGTGGTCGCTGTCAGTATTCATTCTACGCTTCATTCGACCGGAAGTAGGAGAGATCGTATCTAATGTTCTATCAGGCACAGTAATCACCACCGCTACGATAGCTAGCGTCAGTCCATGATTGTGGGGACGTTATGTGGGATCTGTTCTCGGCGGCTTAGTATCCGGAGTTGAGGGTTGTAAATATGCCGCGTTTGTCTTAGCCCGGCGGCGGATCGTTGGGGAAGTCGGTACAGCGGCTGAATGGCCGGTGGGCAGAGGTTAAATTGGTAATGGAGGGTGGTTGGGAGATTGGGCTTCCGGATGTGGTGTTATGGCTGGACTAATTGTAATGTCGCCTTCGAAAGTGTTAGTCTTCCCGGCGACAAACCAAATCCAAAAACAGAGGCCGCTATTATGTAGTTGCAATTTGCTCACGATGCCAAATCCTAAGCATACAAGCAACGACATTAATTGCTAGCGAACGGTTCACACGGAAGGCAAAGCGCAGTCGGGGATGTGTTTTGTGCAGCTCTTCGCGACTGAAGAGCCCAATCGAGTTGACCTTGTAATATGACGGTGGCGACGGCTGATAAGCTGCTTTTCCTGGGCTGCTGACTAGGCGGTAGGGTAGATATCCTGGGGTCGTATCGCTCAATTTCATTGTCTCAAGGCAACCGCGATGATGATCGACGCGAATGTTGACAGTATTATGGTTGGTGGGATGATAGCGGGACATGAGCCATATCGACGGCCTCAAGAACGATAGGTACATCAATGACCACAAGTTCAGTCGACCAGGTGTAGTGGAATCTCGAACAGAGTACGTTACCTGTGATTTGTTACAATGACAATATGTTGATGGGTTTGACATCGTGACAGTGATGTCGCTTCGCTGGATATTGAGCGGCCGAAAGTGATGAATGACTTCGCTATGTGGAGAAAGCCGAAAGAATTGGTAACGGACACCATCTCTCGCTGGATTACCATGTCGGCCGTAATTGATAAAAGGTCTGGCTCACATCAAACGTGTGTTGCTTTCAACCGAGCTGTGAAAGCCAGAGAATGGATTCAGTGTTCCTTATTTTCGATGTGGCGCAAGCGAAGGTGGCTAGCCGGAATCTTGACTGTTGCGGGTACGGTCAGATGAGAGACCGAACTGTGCTAATTGTAAGTATGGTGAGAAGCAATGAGCATCAGTGAAGACAGTATAAGGAACGTCCTAGGTACTCCACGAATATGAACTTTCGCAGAGAACAATCAACGCGCTCTATTTTTGCAACCACGGATGGCTTCGCCGAATGCACCCAGAGTTCGCTCATGGCATACGGCATTGTAGGTTCCGCGAGAGACATACCAGGTGGCTTCGGACGGTCCTCTGTTGGAAGTTTCAGCGGCCTGGCAACACGAGAAATGCTTGGATTATAGCAGGGACAGACAACAATCCGAGATACTTGCCACGATATTGTGCTTTCGTTGAGTGTCAACCGTAAATGACCCATTGTGCTTGAAGCTGAAAGGAGGCCAAACAAGATTGCAAGCTCTGGGAAAGGGAGCGACGGGTAACGACCAAACGTTGTTGCATGTTTTGCCGAAAAACGGCGGTAAGGCGATAAAATCCCGACTTCTTTCCTCAGGAGGGATGCTTGAACCCGGTGCGGTACCTCGAATTTCAAGGACGCGAAAGGTCGAGAGAATAGCCGCCACACCTTCAGGACCTTCCATCGCTGACAAATGGTCAAGTCGATTCGAAGTCCGTCTGGCTAAACTTGGTCAGTATCGTGCAGGAGGCAATATGTCGCAACCCTCCACGACAGGCGACGTCCCTGGAGACTCGAAATATTCGAATGAGTTGCCAGCATCGCGAGCGCAGTTGGAACAGTAGTAGCCGCAAAATTTAATGGACCTGGTGATGATCAAACCGCACCCGCTTTCGTGGCGTCGGTGAGCAATATGCTAATGCCCAACTGGAAGTTCCAGTTACCCAATACATAAGTAGAACCAGCATCGCCGACGTCTTGACATGCATAGTAAAGAGATGGCTCGTCATGTTCATCGCATCCGGAACCCAAAACTGTGGTGAAGACTGACGAAGCTTCAAACGAACTCGTCATTCTAGTCAAGAGAGCAAAGCGGTTGGACCCATCCAAGTGGATGTCGATGTGAAGGACCTACTTATTGACACAAGGATGGTAAAGGGAGCTTCTCATGAAGGGCCGGTTACGGAGCATGCTTGAGGCCGTGAATGATAACACAATCCGACGGTAGAAGAGATATGACAAGCGCAGTTGTCAACACTCAAACCTGCTGCGCCGTAAGTGGAAAAATAGCCTATAGATAGGACTCACTCTAGAAACGCCACGTTCTTTCCAAAACGAGCCGTCGAGGCCGGCTGTCAGTCAATTCCCCGCGCCTGACAACAAAGACGGCGACCCGATCTCCTGCTGGAACGGGAGAATGCTCAGTCTATAGACCGCCTATTTAACAGCTTCACATGGCGCTCGACGCCATTGTCCGCGACGAAGCGAAGTGGCGCCGTAGATCTTGCCTCCAGTGGTAAGGACAAAGTCATCAAGCGTTGAGCTGTGGTTACGACCTTGACAGACCTCCATTCTCGGATAAGAGGTCCAGTGGACCTCGGCAGCAGCAATGTCTGCTTTGTGACGTGGGAGTCGCTGGTGCGATCGAAAATGATTTAATGTGGCAGAGTGTGACCTGAAAAGAACGACTTGAAAGAGAGCGACTTGGATCAGACCGATCTGAAAGACATTTCCTGGAAGACTTTTGCTTCAGCTTGGAAGGGCGCCAGTAGCCAAGGGCTTAGGCTCGGTTTGGAGGGGCATAATGCTAGCGCATTAGGGAAAGCATCCATCTTTAGGGTGCAGAGTGTAAGCCACATCCCTTACAGTATTCTCTAGTGTAGTGCATTCCATCTCTTGTTGTGTTCTCTGACTTGGCGTGATCCCGCCTCTTGACATGTAGTTTTCAATTGTACGGCCTTACTGTCTATCGCAGGAACGCAAGGACCGGAGTAGGTGGGCAGTGACTGGAAAGCGGAACCCTGCATTCTGTCAGCATTGTGGGAAACAAGAGGTCAGGCGCTGGCCCGGGAGACTAGGGAAAAGAATCCTGCGTCCAATCAGATGGTCATCGATCAAAGGATCGAGGCTCGCGGAGGTGGAGGTATAAAGAGGCTTAAAACGGCGAGCCTACGATCGCGTAGGTCAAGCATGATGCAAGAGAAGGGAAACAATTAGAGGCCGTGTTGAGGTATGGGGCAGAGAGTCGTAACAAGAGAGCGCAGCTGCGCGAGTAATTGATCTTGCAGGTGCTGAGACTTGGTGCAGATGTCGGTTGCTACGGTCCGAGGCGACGACCTGGTCAAAGAGGTATACGCTGAGGCGGCAAGAGGCAAAAATCTTGCGGGCGCTAAAACCTGGGGTAAAAGACGTCAGTCAGGGGACGAGTGATCGGAGGCAAGGGTCTTATGGCTTAGAAAGTGGCCACAGCAAAAGGCCGTGGTAGCAGGTGATAACCTCGCTGGAGTTGGAGCGACGGCCGATTGTAGCGACAATTTTGGTGACGTTCCAAATCGGTTTCAGCAAACGCAGCTTTCGTGGAGGGGTCGATCTTGCAAGTATCGAGGCGTTGTGCAGAGGATGGGTACTAGGAGACGAGCAATCGGAGGAGAATCTCTCAGGCGTCAAGGCATGTTACGGTCGATGACTCCGGAGAAGCGCAGCTAATCCGGCGCAACTATGTTGCAGCCGTCCAAGTCTTGTCGAAAGCGATACCCTCGGCGGCGGGCAAGGCTGATATCAGCGGCTTTTGACAGCTCGCGTTCACACTAAGAACCTACTGTTCAATCGACGATTTCCAAGAACAAGCTGACCATTGTCAGTGACGTCTTCCCAGAGGAGCTGGATACGTACCACTTGATCCGCCATGGATACCGAGGCTTTTGAGAGAATCTCTGTCGACTGCCTACCACGACGTTGGTCAATTGCGATCTCGATCTTGTATAGCAGCACTTACTCCGACACCATCGCTTGAAGGCTCTCGCCTTTGAGATACGGGTTGCTGTCGAAACCACCCCCTACCGCTGCGTCCATCTGCACCTGCTCCATGCTGACGGTCCCATCCTTGCTCCTTGGTTGCGATCTGCTTCCTTTTTCCTTCGCTTCCTCTGCATCCTCCGCCTCCTCTCCAAGTTCCAGCACCGCAGAACCTCGCCCTCCCACATCCGCCGAAGAAAGCAACGCCAGGGTTGAAGTAAGGAAAGGATTGACTTACGGCCAACTTTCTTGTCCGGCATGATGGAAGTCTAGCGCCAAAGGCGAAGTCGAGCAGGTCAGCATCATTCTCAAACAAGTTCATAAGTGATTGCAAGTAAGTGGACTCCTGCAAGTTGAAACAGTGTCGCTGAACAGTGCTCGCTGAAGCTATGACAACACTAACCCCATATCAGGGCAGCTAAAGCTGGAGCTAAAGCGGGATGGCTTCTTGCAATCAGATCCTGCCGGATATCGTCTTGCTCGGATAGGAGCCGAGTGGCATCGGTGTTCATTCTCGCCCTTGTCCCATCGTTCATACAGACCCTATGACAGGGTAGCTAAAGCGGGTGAGCTCTTGACAATCCATCTCCTTTCTTCCAATTACCGTGGAGGTCTCGGATAGGACTCGGAGGCTCGATCGGTCGATCGAGGGGCTCGCTTCGTTCCAGACACTGACATTTCGCTCTAGGTCCACGAAAGAGACCAGGAATGAACAGAAATGAGACTCACCGAGAAACAGCACCGATAGAAACGAGCAAAAGAACAGCGAGCAGTTAATACAGGTCAGAACAGCAGCAATCGTCCAGTCCGAGGGATGAGATGAGGTTTGGGGATTGATGCTTGAATATGTCTCGATGTCTCCCGAACAGCAACCACACAGTACTCGAGGAAGGAATCACGACGCCTACTGTGTCTATGATCATTATGTTCATGTCAATGGTCTTTTCCAATGCAAACAATGCTCACCTTCTATGGATCCCAACGCTTTTCCCCTCGTCACTCTTCTCAGATCATTCCCATTGTCACAGCTCGGTCGGTACGCTCCAGCCCAAATCATCTGCTCCGATTGAGCTCGACCATCCAGCCCGTGTCAGAGCAATCTTGATGCTTCAGCATATTCCACTCACTCCGAACTCGTTTGCTCCAGCTCGACCCTCATGCCCCAGCAATGGCTGCTATTCTAGCCCGACTCGCTTGCTTCGACTGGTCTGGACTCTCCCGTTTCCGCAAAATTCATCTCCCGCAACACGGTTTGCTCATTCCAAATTGGTCTGCTTCAGTTCGCCTCGCTGGCTCGTCGCGCTTTCTCCGAGCCGACTCGCTTTACCCAGCCTGAATTGCCCAGCATGGCTAGAAGGGCTATAGCATAGCATGTCTCCTCCAAGCCTGTCTTCTCCGGGAATGGCTTCAGCACAACCCATCTCACCTGCTCCAGGTTAGCCTGCTCCTCATGGCTGACTGTTCTTGCCGGACTCACCTCATCCAGTACAACTCAGTTTCTGCTCCCCCCCAAACCATATTCTATAGGCCTGAGTCTCTTACTTCCCATTGCCAAATGCATTACTTGATCCGGAAGAGGTCCTACAGCACGGATGTTGCAAGCCATTGCCCGTTCAATACTCTCTATACCACATCAATTCTAGCGCAGCGACACCAAGCATTCGAGCAGAAAAGTCTACTCCATAATCCTCTCTCGGACTAATTGAGAATGATTTGGACATTGGACCCTTGACACCTGGCCTCTCTGTCCGCGGAACTTACTTGGGACGAGCGCTATACCCACCATTAAGGCACACCGCTCGCTGCAACGCAGTCAGAGCTACGCAATGCCTTTAGCGGCTCAAGAAGTTCGATAGAAATAGCTGCACTGCCTGGGAAATTTGACTGCATTAATACGCCAAAGCCTGCCTGTCTCCGTCACCAGGGTCTTGCTTGTTCAGGGTCGCTGCCGTTGGACATGACATGTCTCTCTCACTAGAACTCTTTCCCACAATCGTCCTCGGCACTGTTACCGGCGCTTGAACCAGTGTTGACGGAAAGTTCTTTCGATCGTCAGCTGGACTGACCACTCTGTGGTATTGCTCTTGAGCAGCATATTCGTCTTGGAGCTCCAATTCTTGCTCGACGCGGTTCTTACAAGAGATCTTGCCGCCGGAAATACCTCGTTCCGCCTTCTCGCCGAAGTCCTCTCCGTTGCTGTCTTCGCTGGAGCTTTTCGCGTTATCTTACGAATTCCTCCCAGAAGCTCTAGCGCTAGAGCTTATGCTGTCAATAGTCCCGCTAGAGTCTTCCGTTCCCATTCTCGCCAGATTCTTTGACCTAGTCATTTCTGCTAAAGGCCTGCGATTTGCTACTTCCGCTAACGCTCTGGACATTGACGTTCCCGCTAGAAATCGTGGCATTGCCGATCTTGCTAAAGCTTTGGCGGCGCTTTCTCTTGTTGTGGCTTTACAAGGAATAGCTTCTCTTTTAACTGTGACTACTACTGCTTTCTCCACGGCTGTCTCTCTCTCTATGTCGTTCTAGCTGTCCCTCCTTCTTTTGCCGTCCCTAGTCCGACTATGTTCCCAGGCCTGGGATCTCCGCTGTTGCTATGCTGGTCAATTTTCTTGTCTTGTCCATTGAAACACTGCCTATCACCTTCCAGATGCATCTGCTGTCGTTGTCCTGACAAGCTGTTCTAATTATATCCACCAATCCCGCCACTGTCCTTGTAGCTACTAACCATCCCTTACTTGCGTAGACGTTGACCTCCGACGTAGTCCTCGATCTTCAACTATCAATACTTCTTCTACATAGGATGTAACAATATGACCATAGTTAAATGGTTAGCTAGTTTATTTGATAGTTTAGATAGAATCTATACCATTACCAACAAACTATTATAACCAACTATGACTGATGCTAATGACTGATTAGACGCTAAACACCTCCCCCTGAGTGCCCCTGGTGCTGTGCTGCCCAATGGGGATAAAGCTCCTAGCCCAGAGTCAAATACACAAAAGAAAAATGCTCGCAAAGGTGCAGTCGAAGCTAGGTACTAGTATAACAAAGCTGATCTAGATTTAGCATTGATGAAAGCTCGGCGTGAAGCATAGCAGCAACAACAACAGCAGCATCAGCACCCATTACCGGTTGATAGTCAGCCACATATACACCCTCAACCACAATCCACCCCCAGCCCAGTACCTGTCAACTCGCCTGTAGTTACAGAAGAGCCTGTTACCAATCTTCCCTCCACTCAACTCCCTCAAGCCTTCGATTTACCTGCGAGGTTTTATGTTTCTACAAATCCACTGCTCTACGTCGATCCTAAGATCTATTCTCGTTTCGATACTGAACGCTTCATCGTCGATAACGGTTGCTTTCAGGGGAGAATTGTTTCCTCATAGGTATTTCTATACCTGTGTATTTCTTACACGAGCAATGAGGAGCGAGAACGAATCAAAAAATCGCGGATGTTCGTCAAAACTCCAATTCGTATGTGGAAAACGACCTTGGGTGTTTGCTCTCTTCCAATAGCCAGAATTTCGCCCTTACAGTCCAATGTCAAGTGAATGATTGGGTGCAAAAAGTCCATTGCTGGCCTGAGAAAACAAACTGTGTGGCAAGCAGTTCAAGCCAGGGAACGCCGTGACTTCGACCTGCTAACTCATTTTAAAGCGCAATCAAATGGGAAAAAGATGGAATAATCCCATCTATGTAGCGAAAGAAACTGCATGCATCCTAAGCATGGCCTGCCGGAGACGTACGCCTAGAATATGACTAGATCGCAGCACCATGGTGGTACTGAGTCCTGCAGTTGCGTTGTTCCGTGCTTGATCAATCCGAAGTACGTAAAAGTTCTCGATCTTGAAAGGCACCACGTGGGCTGGGCTCACCATGAGCCAGGCACACTACGAAAGAGGCTAGAGACCACTATCGGATATGCTGCAGATTTTCACTTATACTGTGAAATAGCAGACAAGCTCGTTGAGCATATGAGCGAGTGCAACGGAGGTTGCACTTGGGAGAGTGGTGCCTCCTGCTCGTATCCAGCCAGCCTTACACAACGAGCGTGGCCGAAGGTCAATCTTTGACGATAACGACCGCATCAAAATTCGTGCATGGATGACCCGACACAGCGGAAGGTTCAGTATAGCAGACTTGAGGGTTAGGGTTAGGGTTAGGGTTAGGGTTAGGGTTAGGGTTAGGGTTAGGGTTAGGGTTAGGGTTTGGGTTAGGGTTAGGGTTAGGGTTAGGGTTAGGGTTAGGGTTAGGGTTAGGGTTAGGGTTAGGGTTAGGGTTAGGGT